>JAQSUU010000591.1:615000-1915008 GCA_038087645.1 Saccharum hybrid cultivar R570
ATAAGGCATAAGTATTAAAATACTGAGGTTAGCACTACTATGACCCCTATCCAAGATCTTCCACCAAGCTGTATCACTAAAAACATACTCTACAACCTAAAATCCTTATTCTACAAACTAGAAAAACGAGTTAATAAAAGATATAATAAGCACAAGAGTTTTACCGTAACTTAAGGTTAAAAAGAATTTGTAGCACTCAATAATGAGAATAAAAGATATAATAAGCACAAGAGTTTTTTTTTCGCCGAGTGTTTTTGTTTTGGCACTCGGCAAAGAGGGTCTTTGCCGAGTGCCCGAAAAATTACACTCGGCAAAGTAAAAAACACTCGGCAAAGATCTGTTTTCCGGTAGTGTTGGGGATATTATTGAAAAGAATGTATAGATCAGTCTCTTACTAATAAGTTTATGACAACTGGATATAGATCACGAGTATCTATTATGTAAAATAAAATAAACAAAGAGAAAATATATAATTTAATATAAGTAATTCTTTATTAGTCATATGTATTAAATAATAACTAATATTTATATATCCTAAAGTTCTAGCCTATGCGAGAGCACGGGTTGATGCACTAGTAAAAATAACAGCACAAATGCACAATACATATTTAGATGGGCCAATCAGACTTCATGAGACCAGTGAATTCAACATTTCCACCTAGGCAGCCGGCCCACATAAGCAACCAAACAACAAAAGACAAGGAGACGTCAGATTAAAACCCGACGGTTCAAATTTTGTGCCTTGGAATCTGTCGAGAAACTCGATTCTTGTTATGCCTGACATCGGTTGTTTCCTTGGCTGTCAACATGCCTAGAAAACATCGGAATGACAGCTAGACAACTCGTGTATAAAAGCAGCCAAAGGGCTAGCCAGCTTTCATAGCAGGAAGCCAGAAACACAGACTTACACCACCTCAAGTAGCAACCATGAGTCGCCTAGAGGTGGCACACCTACTCACCTCTTCACCGTTAGTTCTAGCGCAATGGCTACTATTGCTCGTCGTTCCTCTGCTGCTCCTGCTGCACTACTACGCCTCCCGACGGTCAAACCGCGGTCATGGCAGAAGCTGCAGCGACGACGACAAGCAGCAACTTCCGCTTTCGCCTCCGGGGATGCCCGTGATCGGCCATCTTCACCTCGTCGGTGACCTCCCACACGTCTCCCTGCGTGACCTCGCCGCAAAGCATGCCCGCGGTGGTGGCAGGGGCCTGATGCTTCTCTACCTCGGCACTGTTCGCACCCTCGTCGTGTCATCCCCGCGGGCCGCGGAGGCGATCCTGCGCACGCACGACCACGTGTTCGCGTCGCGGCCCACGTCCATGGTCAGCGACCACCTCCTGTACGGGTCCTCCGATATCGCCTTCTCTCCCTATGGCGAGCACTGGCGGCAGATCAGAAAGCTCGTCACCACGCACCTCTTCACTGTTAAGAAGGTGCACTCATACTGGCGTGCCCGCAAAGAAGAGGTACGTACAACACAGATACAAATCGTCTGTGTGTGTATATATACTGATTCCATGCATGCATATATATGCACAGCTGAGCCTGGTGATGGGCAAGATAGGAGAGGCAGCAACCACGGGCATGGCCGTGGACATGAGCGTTGCCATGAACACGTTCGCCAACGACATCGTGTGCCGCGCCGTATCGGGCAAGTTCTTCAGGGCAGAAGGCCGGAACAAGCTCTTCCGGGAGCTGGTGGAGGCCAACTCTGCTCTATTTGGAGGGTTCAACCTGGAAGACTACTTCCCCGGGCTGGCGAGGTCGTTAGATTTCCTTAGCAGAGGGTTTCTGTGCAAAAGGGCCCACGAGATGCACAAGAGATGGGACGAGCTGCTTGAAACCATACTGAGCGACCATGAAAGAGGAGACTCCTCTATGCATCGCCATGAACATGATGGAGGAGGTGACTTCACCGATGTGTTGCTCTCGGTCCAGAAAGAGTATGGTATGACTAGAGATCATGTCAAGGCTATCCTGATTGTGAGTGACTAACCCAGCCTGCCACCCAATATATATATATGCACAATCTATATAAATTTGTTTCCTTTGATTTACACGTCCTGATGATATATATGATAACTAACAAGCATACATACATACAGGACATGTTCGGTGGTGGCACAGACACGTCATCCTTGGTCCTGGAGTTCGCCATGGCCGAGCTGATGCGCAATCCACAGCAGATGGCCAAGCTACAAGGTGAAGTTCGGAGGCACACACCAGAGGGACAAGAAACGGTGGAGGAAGAGGACCTATCTAACATGCCCTACCTGAGAGCCCTCGTCAAGGAGACACTGAGGCTGCACCCGCCTGCCCCGCTCCTCGTCCCTCACCTCTCCATGGCGGACTGCGTCATCGATGGCTACTACGTCCCTGCCGGCACCCGGGTCATCGTCAATACGTGGGCTCTTGGCAGAGACCCGGCGTCATGGGAGAAGCCAGAGGAGTTCATGCCGGAGAGGTTCTTGGATGATGGCAGCGCTGCGGGCCTCGACTTCAAAGGGAACCACTTCCAGTTCCTGCCGTTCGGAGCCGGACGAAGGATCTGTCCTGGCATCAACTTTGGGATGGCTACTGTTGAGATCATGCTAGCAAACCTCGTGTACTGCTTTGACTGGCAGCTTCCCGTCGGCATGGAGGAGAAGGATGTTGACATGACAGAGGTGTTTGGAGTGACGGTGCGTCGAAAGGAGAAGCTCATGCTTGTTCCGATTGCCAAACTTCGTGCTACTTCTGGTCACTCCAAGCAAGCTGCTGCTGCTGAGGACACGTCTATGGCCATGCTGAAGTGAACTACACTCTATACAGATTGGACTCAATGTATATTATATGGTTATAAGGCCAGCCTTAGTGGATAGTTTCATAGCATTGTTTTCATGTCATATAAAATGAAATGAAACTAAAATAAAACACTCACTCTCAATGCAAAGTTTCATTCTATAATTGTATAGACGTTGAGTTTCATTCTTCTCTCTTTTCTTAAATACATTGTCATATCATCAAATATGCATATGTGGCAACCTATTTAATGCAAATGAAAATAAAACTTCCACTGAGATTGGCCTAAATTATGTACTAATGTTTTCACGAGCATGCAATGCATGTATATCATTAAGAAGGAAAAGGAGTTGTTGTTACAAAGGTAAACACTGGTCGGCCTAAAATGCGAGCGGCACACTACAGCCGAACAAAGTTAACCCCGCACAACTACGAGTCAAAGCAAAGCACAAAAAAGTAGGATAGGATCCCTGTTCAGTACCTGTTGGAGATGCTAGCTCTTATGTGCGTTCCCACCCACCTTCTCTAGTTTGCCACTGCGCAACGCATATGTATATACACCGCTTCTTGTTTACCAACGCAGAACGCACATGTGTAGTGTAGATAACGACCGAGTTAGGAATTACCAGCGGCACACGCAGCCCACTAATCTTGAAGTTCTACGATCCAACAACCCATTCATCACCACATATATATTTTTACAATATATATTGCAATAGGCACAGATATTTAATTACCTAGCATGTCGTTATTACACAAATAAATTTTTTTTCTTTCTTGGCCCTTCTCTTTCTTCGCCCCTCTTTTCTTCGTGCGTTGCTTGCAATGACGACGGCAACTATGGAAGAAAACTGCGTGCGGTTAATTTATACGTTTGGATGTAGACGTGAGACCCCAAGGACACGGAGAAATAATTACACGTATAGGAAGATAAAACAAAAAATAGATGAGGATGAAACTCACATGTAAGAAGAGAGGAGATACTTCAAATTAAAAGAGCGAACTGAGTGTAACCCAGTTGGTTAGGTACCTTGTGGTGTGGAACCGATTCATTTATGTTCATGCTTTCGGCTTGACGTAGGTGCTTCCATCTTCCCAGATTTATTCTAGGGTTTAACAGCGTTGTTTTTTTAGAGGTAGCCGACATATGCCCGTTGACAGCGAGGCATTTGTGATTGATGATGTATCTTTGGTGAGTGATGACTTCATCAATCTTGAGGCTTGTTAGGCCAGAAGGAGCTCATAGAGGTATCGTTCCTAGGGGTGAGTATCCATACATGTATGAGTGCTTGTGTCTGTATTGCGATTCACACACAAAAAAGGGATACTTTAGAAGAGACCATCAGCTAGAATCCATGCTATATATATGTTTAAGTTACCAATGCAAATAGCTGTGAGGTTTGGACCCCTTATTTAGCGTTTCGCCATCTATATCCAACTATCCATGATGCACAAGCTAACTCATACGTCTAGCCAAAACGTACGTCTATATATATAGCAGCCAAAGGCTAGGCGCCTAGGCAGCCATCTTTCATAGCAGGAAGGCAGAAAAAACACGCACACACACTAACTGAGCCAGCAGTCTGCTAGCAACCATGAGTCAGCTGCAGGTGGCATACCAACAAATCCCCCACGCGACCACACCTCAAGCAGTAGCACAATGGCTACTATTGCTCGTCGTTCCACTCCTGCTCCTGCAGCACTACTACGCTTCACAACGGTCAAGCCACCGTCGTGGCAGCAGCTGCTTTAACGGCAGCGACAAATTTGCCAACAAGGTGCAGCTCCCGCCATCGCCTCCAGGGCTGCATATCATTGGCCACCTGCACCTTGTCGCTGACCGGTTCTTTGCCGAGTGTCATGTGGTTTGCCGAGTGTTTTTTTTCGGGCACTCGGCAAAGAAGCTCTTTCCCGAGTGCTAAATAAAAAACACTCGGTAAAAAAAAAACACTCGGCAAAGAAGCTGTTTTGCCGAGTGCAAAAAAAAACACTCGGCAAAGAAGGTCTTTTGCCGAGTGTTTTTTGGCACTCGGCAAAGCAGTTTTTCGAAGCACATTTTGAAGCCCTAAATGAATTCAAATTATAAAGTTTTTAACTAAAAAGTTTCATAACTTCTCAAGATCTATAAAGTTTATTTTCGTCATTTCTTCATTCGCCAAAGCGATAGTAACGTTGTTCACAAAATCTACACGTCTCTCATATAGTTTTATGAAACTACAAGAGAGATATATAAGATTTGTGAATAATGTTAGAACCACGATCTCAGATGGAAAAACTTCCTAAATGAAAATTATAGATCTCGAAAAGTTATGAAACATTGTAGTTGACAACTTTTTAATTTGAAATCATGTTGTCATGCAAAACTGCATCTGAATTTTAAAATTTTAAAATTCGAATTTTTCAAACGACCTTGGATGGAGAAACTTCCTAAATGAAAATTGTAGATCTCGAAAAGTTATGAAACTTTGTAGTTGACAACTTTTTAATTTGAAATCATCTTGTTATGCAAAACTACGTTTGAAATTTAAATTTTTAAAATTCGAATTTTTCAAACGCCCTCGGATGGAGAAACTTTCTAAATGAAAATTGTAAATCTCGAAAAGTTATAAAACTTTGTAGTTGACAACTTTTTAATTTGAAATCATCTTGTCATGCAAAACTACGTTTGAAATTCAAAAATTTAAAATTCGAATTTTTCAAATGACCTCGGATGGAGAAACTTTCTAAATGAAAATTGTAGATCTCGAAAAGTTATGAAACTTTGTAGTTGACAACTTTTTAATTTGAATTCGTTTAGGGCCTCAAACAATCAATTTACAATTGATTTGGTATAATATTTGGGGAACCGAAATGAAATATAGACACAAATGAAAGAGAGGTGTAGTGGTAGAGGAGCTCGCGCGTGTGTGAGAGGGCCTAGGTTCGATTCTCGCTGGGCGCAAAGTTTCAAAAAATTGCTTTGGCTAGTCACTTGGGAGCAGTTGCCATATGACTGGCCGGTGGGTCCCTCATCTAATTAAAAAAAAATTAAAATTTTTTTCCTATTTTTTCAGATTTTTTCGGTTCGGCCTTTGGCAAAGCCTTTGCCGAGTGCCCGATAAAAGACACTCGGCAAAGGCCGCTTTGCCGACAGCTTTTTTGTCGTGTGCTCTTTGCCGAGTGTGGCACTCGGCAAAGCTTTTGCCGAGTGTATTTAGGGCTTTGTCGAGTACCCTAGACACTCGGCAAAGCGGCTGATTCGAGTAGTGATGTATCCCTCCGTGACCTCTCCGCCAAGCATGGCTCCTTCAATGGCCTGATGTTCCTCCACCTTGGGTCTGTTCCCACCCTCATTTTGTCATCCCTACAGGCAGCGGAGGCGATCATGCGCACGCACGACCACGTGTTCACGTCACGGCCTGCATCCACTGTCAGCGACGACCTCTTGTACGGGTCATCTGACATCGCCTTCTCCCCTTACGGCGAGCATTGGCGACAGATCAGGAAGCTCGTCACCACGCACCTCTTCAACGTTAAGAAGGTGCACTCGTACTGCCGTGCCCGCAAAGAAGAGGTAAGTGACTACTATATGTATATGCAACACATACATAAACAAATCGTGCATGCATGCATACTATTTGTATATATATGCATAGGTGATCCTGGTGATATCGCCTTGCCAGATGGGACATAGATATCGCCTTGCTAGATGGGACATCCTTTGTCGTCCCAAGGACCAAGGAGGATTAGAAATTTACAATTGCAAAATAAATGCCTTCTAGCCAAATGGTTGGTTAATCTTCTAAACACAGAAGGCATATGGCAATCTCTTTTACGGAATAAATACCTAACCTCCAAGAGCCTAACTCAGGTGGCAGCCAAACCCAATGACTCTCATTTTTGGAGAGGCCTCATGCATATCAAAGATGAGGTGCTGGCTAATGGTTCATTCGATATTAAAGATGGAACCAACACTAGGTTTTGGGACGACATGTCACACCCGATTTTAAGGACGAAACCAGATATGCACTATATGTGAAATAAAGGAGTCAAATCTCACATATAGTCGCAGATAAGTATAATACCAAGAGACAAATGCTTAATAAATAACGTACTTAGTATATAAACATAACCTTAGAGTGCAAACAACAGAAAAACAACTCCGATCTTCGGGTGTAGACTTTGCTCCACAGGAACAAACTGACTGGTTGATCACAAGTCTAAAACTCCAGAGACTATCCTAAGGTGTGGGAAATAGCAAGAGTGAGTCCATGTCGAACTCCGCAAGCATAGCAAGTATAGATCCCATAAACTCATGATCAATGTAACATAATCAATAAAAAGTATAATCGATAAGTAAATGAGCATCTTAACAAAACAAGAATCATCATCTTTAATGTAGATGTCTTCAAGGCCGCTCGTGTCCGTGAGCACGGCTAGTATACCAGTTTATTAAACTCTGCGCAGAGGTGTACACTTTCACTGTGAGTCGTGATTTACCCTTTTGCCCGAGGTAGCTAACCTCTTGACCCACTTCCAAGGAAGGTCGGCAGAGTTCACTATGAAGCCTTTCAAAGGTTCGTCTAACAAGTTAGGGCCGCTAGGTTTCCAAAGTCAGTCTGTGTGATACAACCAGTCCCAGGGATCCACAGTCTGCTTTTCCCCATTTGCGCCACAAGGGTAACCTCTAACAAGCTAGAAAAGGTCCTCATACCGAGCTAAAGCCAGAGCCATATAGCCCTCACAGTTGTACTGTAAATCTCGGAGGTTCACGTACAGACAAGATCTTATGTTGCTAAAAAGTCATTTCTCAACCATTATAGCTCTTACATTAATTAAGTCACAAGATCATGGTCACAGAAAGAATACCCAAACTATACTTGCCTTAGTTTGCACACTCCTGCTGGTCCTGCTGGTCTTCGAAGTACTCCTGGCTCCCAACGTACTCCTCACCGTCTGACTCGACCAACACGGCAACATACACATTTCAGGAGCATTCATGCATAGTAAACAAACCTATAATTAGAACAGTACACCACCAGTATAAAAACAAGATAAAAAGTTTATGAAAGTATTATACGCCTTGCTACGGTCACGTCAATGCGAATATCACAAAAATTAGAGCTAAAACGCAAAAGTTGCGAATTATTTAGGGTTCCAAAAGCTAGCTATTAAACTAGACTTAATCGAGAACTTCAAAAACTTTTAACAGGTCTAACAGTAGCACTAATGCATAGATTATAAAATTATGAACCTAACACAAGTTGAATGGGTCGAATCGGAGCTAAAACGACGATTTTATAAGCGTTTTACTGCAATGGCAATTCTGTAATTAATTTGAAAGCGTATTTTTCATATATACCGAAGAAACTACGCTTTCCAAAAAAAAGAACGCGCACTCCGGGAGTACGCCAAGGACGGCGGGTTCAAATAGATGAAAGCAGGGGGTTTCTTTAACAAAAATGGACCCCGAAGGGGTATTGGCCATTTCTGGCCATTGATCAAGTGATGGACGGCCGATAAAAGATGGGGAAAAGGAGAGAGAGGCCGGTCGCCGGATTTAGGGGAGGAGACGGCGGTGCCGCCATATTCAACGGCGATAAGCTCACCGGTGATGCTCAATAAGGCGCCAGGGTGCACGGTTTCCAAAACGGAGAGCACCGGGGCGATGCGGAGAGGAAGGCGAACTCGCCCCGAAGCAAAACACGGCCACGGGGTAAGCCCGAGCGGCTCTCGCCATGGACGGCGGTGAAAAGCTCATTAGAGCTTGCGGGCATGGCCCTAGAGACCACACAACAAAGAAATAGAGACATAGGGAGAGAGAGAGGAGCACGGGCGTTCTCACCGCGATGAAGAATTTGACGAAGACGCAACGGAGGTGGCGGATTCTGGTGAGAAGCGGACGGGATGCTCCGATGAGTTGGGATGCTACGGTTGTGGCTCTCACGCGAGCGGGATTGGATCGGGAAGGGTAGCAGGGGTGGCGGTGAAGGGGTCCGGCTCCCTTTTTGAAGGCCGGGCGCGGGGGGAGAGGACGCTCCCACGACACGGGATGTGGGTGCGGGGCAGAAAATGGTGGTTGCCATGACCGAGTGGCGAGCGGCTGGAGGTTGGAGAGGAGAGCGCCGACAGGTGGGCCCGGCGCGTCAGCGGCTCAAGGGGGGAGAACGGGCACGGCAGCGGCAGACCGACTCGGCTGGGCCGCGGCCCAAGAGAGAGCGCGAGGGGGGAGAGCGGGCTAGCTGGGACGAGCTGGGCCACTAGGCCGAAAACAGGGAAGTAAAGGCGGGAAAGAATTATTTCATTTTTCTTTTCTGAGTTGATTTTCAAAGCACATTTCCAAATGATTTTCAAATCCTTTCAACTATTTAACAAAAACCACTCATCACAATAAAATGCAGCAGCATGAGTGCATCAAGGAGTTGCTAACCTTATGATAAATTTTAATTTCACAAAAATTTATTATCCCCTATATTTGAATGCACACTCAAATACATAAATAAATCAATTTCCACTATTTTGAAACAAAACAAAATTTAGGATGTTACATGACACATGGGTAGGAGATAAGCCTCTGAAAGTTAAATATCCATCTTTATATAATATAGTCCGGGAACCTCATGCAACAGTGTCAAAAGTGATGACTACTAGCCCACTAAGCATCTCTTTTAGAAGGGCTCTGGTGGATAATAAACTTACAGAATGACTTAGTTTCGTAGCACGGATTTCAAATGTCGCATTGGTGGAAGGTTCAAATTACTTCAGATGGAGTTTAACCAAATCTGGTTTGTTCTCTGTCCGCTCAATGTATCTTTATCTTATAGATACAGAAACACCTTTTCGTCATAGGAAGATCTGGAAGATAAAAATTCCTCTAAAAATTAAAATCTTTCTTTAGTTCTTGCAAAGGGGTGTCGTCTTAACCAAAGACAACCTCGCTAAGAAAAATTGGAAGGGAAGTCAAAAGTGCATCTGCTGTAATGGGAATAAAACTATCCAACATTTGTTCCTAGACTGTCCCCTTACCAAAATGATTTGGAGGATTATCTTTTTTGCTACTAGTTTGACCCAACCTAGATCAATCAGCCACATGTTTGGTAGTTGGCTGACTAATCAAAATAAAAGGATTAGAAATTTGATTTGGGTGGGGGTGGCTGCCATGTTTTGGGCTATCTGGAGATGTCGTAATGATGTTGTTTTTAATCAAATGAAATATAACTCTATTATGCAGGTAATTTTCAGAGGAGCGTACTGGTTACGCTCTTGGGCCTAGCTGCAGCGTGATGAGACAGCCAAGGACGCGCTCTCAACGATGAGCAAGAAATTGGAAATTATTGCTTTAGAGATATCCAATAAAAGATGGAAACATTTATTTTGTTTGAACTAGCGTCCTGGTCGATCTATAAGACTATGGCTTTCTCATTTTTTTCTTTCCTCCAAAACTTTGTAATAATGGGCGGTGTACATCCTTGGATGTAGAGGCCGGATATTTGTTTTATCCATTATCTAAAAAAGGTGATCCTGGTGATGGACAAGATAGGGGAGGCAGCGACCACGGGCGCGGCAGTGGACATGAGCATGACGATGAACACGTTCGCCAATGATATCGTGAGCCGCGCCATGTCAGGCAAGTTCTTCAGGGCAGAAAGCCGGAACAAGCTCTTCCGGGAGCTGGTGGAGGCCAACTCTGCTTTGTTTGGAGGGTTCAACCTAGAATACTTCCCTGGTCAGGCGAGATCGTTAGGTTTCCTTAGCAGGAGGTTTCTGCACAACAGGGTCCATGAGACGCACAACAGATGGGAAGCAACCACGATAGAAGAGACTCTATGCATCGCCATGACGGAGGTGACTTCACTGATGTGTTGCTCTTGGTCCAGAAAGAGTATGGTATGACTAGAAATCTTGTCAAGGCCATCCTGATGGTGAGTCACTAACCCAGCCCGCCACCCAATATATATGCCCAATCTATATACGTTTGTTTCCTTTGATTTATACATCTTGATGATATATACGATGACTAACAAATGTGTGTGTGTGTGTATATATATATATATATATATATATATATATATATATATATATATATATATATATATATATATATATATATATATATATATACAGGACATGTTTGCTGCGGACACAGACACGTCATCCTTGGTCCTGGAGCTCGCCATGGCTGAGCTGATGCGCAACCCACAGCAGATGGCCAAGCTACAAGGAGAAGTCCGGAAGAACACACCAGAGGGGCAGGAAACAGTGGAGGAAGAGGACATATCCAGCATGCCCTACCTGAAAGCCGTCGTGAAGGAGACACTGAGGTTGCACCCACCTGCCCCGCTCCTCCTCCCTCGCCTCTCCATGGCAGACCGCATCGTCCATGGCTACTACGTTCCCACCGGCACCAGGGTCTTCGTCAACGTGTGGGCTCTTGGCAGAGACCCAGAGTCTTGGGAGAAGCCAGAGGAGTTCATGCCGGAGAGGTTCATGGACGGTGGCAGTGCTGCGGGCGTCGACTTCAAAGGGAACCACTTCCAGTTCCTGCCGTTTGGAGCTGGACGAAGGATCTGCCCTGGCCTCAACTTTGGGATGGCCACTGTTGAGATCATGTTAGCAAACCTCATGTACTGCTTTGACCGGCAGCTCCCCACACTACAGGAAACTGGCTCTTTGCCGACTGCAATTTTCTTTGCCAACTGTTTTTTTCTCGACACTCGGCAAAGAGGTCCCTTTGCCAACTGGAATTTCCTGCAGTCGGCAAAGCAGGATTTGCCGACTGCCTGGCTTTGCCGACTGCCAGGCAGTTGGCAAAGCCATGGATTTGCCGACTGCCAGGCAGTTGGCAAAGAATTGCAGTCGGCAAAGGCAGGCCATGGTTGACGCCATCCACACCATCACCTTTGCCGACTGCCACTCCGTCAGCAGTCGGCAAAGGCGCAGGCTTTGCCAACTGCCATCCTCCCTGGCAATCGGCAAAGAATTTTTATTTTTTTTGATTTTCGATCCCAGTTTTTTTTTGTTGCCTTGATACAGTAAGTACATGATATATTCCAAGTTTGGGATCATTTTGATTTATTTTGCTATATTCCGTAGATTTTTTCTGTTTCTTTGATTTTTTCCGGCAGCTCCAGATTTGAACTGCAGGTACATGAAATAATGGAATCCGGCGATTCAGAAAATGATATTCATGATGTTTGGAGCATGTTGAGGCCGTGTGCGGGGCCTCGCGTGAAATTTCGACCGTGTTGGTGTCAGAACACGCCGAGCCACGCGCGTGAAAAGTGTTTTTAAATTTTATAAAATCGAAACGGAGTCCAAAAATGATGAAACTTGACGACGTGTCTTGTCATCGCATGCAGAGGCTGTGGTAAAAATTTGAGAAAGTTTTGAGCAAATGGCGACGTCGGGTGGCTAAAACCTGGACATCTCCACATAACTTGTTATCACATGTGGAGATGTCCCAGGCGGCGCGGCGCCCTCCCCCGCGCGGCGCGGCCCTCCCCGGCGGCGCCCCCCCCCCCCCCGCACTGGTCCCTCCCCGGCGGCGCCCCCCTCCCCCCGTGCTCCCACCCCCGCGGCGCTGGACCCCTCCCGGCGCCGGCCGCCCCGCCCAGGCCCCTCACCGGCGCTGCCCCGCCCCGATCCGGCCCTGGTCAGGCGCGCCGCCGCGTGCAGCTCTGGCGTCGGCCCTGCAGCGGCCGTGGCCTCGCCCCGACCGGCCCCGGCGCCATCGCTGCCCCGCCTCGATCCGGCGTGCCCCGCTCCGTCCGCTGTCTGCCGTCCGCGCGCCGTCCGCCATCCACGCGCCGTTCGCCGTCCGCTAGCCCTGCGTCGCCGTCCTCGCCTCGCCTCGCCGTCCTCGCGCGCGCCTCTGCTCCACGCGCCGGTGACGCCGTCCGTGACGACGAGGTAGTAGTACTACTACTAGTAGTAGTTTACTTTGTTAATACCTGCTTATATTCTTCTGCATGGATTGGAAATACATTTGTGGTTGTCGGCCATCGTGCCTGACATGTACTCCCTCCGTCCCACAATACATGTCATTCAGCCATTCAAAAAATGTCTCAAAATGGATGTCGTTTTAGGTCCATCCGTCACATCCTAGGAGTCCCACCCTATAGAGGAGTACAGCACCCGGTCCATCCGTCACGTCTGTATCGTCCACTACACGAATAAGAAAATAAAAAAACAGACGGTGGGAGGAAGCTTATCCTCTCCCTCCGTCCCTCTTGTTCCCTCCATCCCTCCCGTGACGCTCAAGGGCAGCGGCGGCCTGCGGGTTCCCCTTCCAGCCGTCCACCGGTTCTGCGCCACCCACCAGAGCCCAACAACTGCGCACGGGGAAGGAGCTTGGTGGCGGCAGCGGATCTCGGAGCTCGGCAGTGGAGGATCTGGGAGCTCGCGCGGGGAGGAGCCCGACAGCGGAGCTTGAAGCGCGGAGTCAGCGACGCGTGGGGAGGCCCCCTCCTCTACTCCTCCGACAGAGCCGCGCCCGGGATCCGGATCTGGAGCGAGGTGGATCACGTCGGCGCCGAGGCAGAGCACCCCCCTCCTTAGCGACCCCTTCTTCTCCACCGGTGCCCGCCCTCCTCTACTCCTCCGACGGAGCCGTGCCCGGGTAGCAACTGGTGAGTGGGTCAGTGGTGCGCTCGATGTGGAGAACCGCTGCCGTGGGCCACGGCCTCCCTAGCGGCGCTCGATGTGGAGAACCGCGGGGAGGTGCGCTTGCTTAGGGAAACAGGGGAGCAGCGCAGGAGAGAGAATGAGTTGTGGGAATGAAGGGAATGAGTAGGGGCATGCAGGTCTTTTGCCCTCATCCTTGGTAGCAGTGTCCGGTCCCAGAACGATAAGTATTCTGGGACGGAGGGAGTATATGTGTTTGTCGGCCATCGTGCCATCTTTTCTTGCAGGTTTGGTAACCTTCCCGTACAGGGGAGGTGCTGCCAAAATTTTTCGTTCTCACTAATTGTTTTTCTTTTTCAGGAGGGCTCCCATTGGAGGCTAGCCGGAGGAGCACGACTCGGCAC
The DNA here is from genome assembly GCA_038087645.1 of Saccharum hybrid cultivar R570. Taxonomy (NCBI): domain Eukaryota; kingdom Viridiplantae; phylum Streptophyta; class Magnoliopsida; order Poales; family Poaceae; genus Saccharum; species Saccharum hybrid cultivar. The sequence continues at coordinate 628,789 of JAQSUU010000591.1, forward strand.
TGCCCCGCTAGCCTTTCTTCACCGGCACCTGCGGTATGACCCCTCTTTTCGCCACATGTAGTCGTAGGTCGTGTTACCCAGTTAGGCGTCTCCCGTCCGAAATGGATACGGTTGGAAGTATGCGTTCTTCGCATATGTATAACCATATCCGTTTTAGATTGTCCATGTTATTTGGACAGCCCGAGGATGCGCCGACGAACACCTACGCTACACAGAAGCTCCTTCGTGCACTTAAGATGCCGTATGAGGGGATCCATGCTTGTCCAAAGGGGTGCATCCTGTTCAGGGGAGACCTCGAGGAAGCAAAAACCTGTCCGAAAGTGCGATGCCTCTAGGTTCATGTTGGTAGAAGGCTCTGATGGCAGCATGAAATAGTCTGAGGTCCCCGAGAAGGTCGTACGACACCTTCCTTTCCTACCGAGGCTGCAACGGCTGTATATGATGGAGGAGTCCGCGAAACAGATGACGTGGCACAAGAATGGCAAAAGATACCATCCTGACAAGATGGTACACCCGGCGGACGGTGATGCATGGAAGCACTTCGATAACATGAATCCTGTCAAGGCTATGGAGGCTCGGAATGTACGCGTAGCGCTGGCAACAGATGGGTTCAACCCGTTTGGAATGATGGCGGCCCCGTACACTTGCTGGCCCGTGTTTGTGATCCCCCTCAATCTCCCCCCCGGCGTCATGTTTGAACCTAAGAACGTGCTCTTGACGCTGATAATACCTGGACACCTAGGCAACAATATGGGTGTGTTCATGCAGCCGGTGTGGGATGAATTGGAACTTGCTTGGGAAGAGGGGGTACTCACGTATGACCGGGCTACGAAGAGGAATTTCAGAATGCATGTGTGGTACCAGTATTCAATGCATAACTTCCTGGCGTATGGCTTATTCAGCGGGTGGTGTGTTCACGGGAAGTTCCCTTGCCCGACATGCAAGGCAGATGTGATGTTCACCTGGCTGGCCAAGGGCGGCAAGTTTTCTTCTTTCGACAAGCATCGCCAATTCCTGCCTAAGAACCATGAATTCAGGCTAGATGTAAAGCACTTCACGAAAGGCGTTCAAGTCACCGGCCCCATTCCGCAGGTTAAGAGCCCTGCCGCCGTCCTTGCCAACATACAGGCTCTCGAACCTGAGGAAACAGGTGGGTTTAAGGGATATGCTCGGGACCACATGTGGACTCAAATATCGAGCTTGACTAGGCTCCCCTACTTCAAGGACCTTCTTCTTCCACACAACATCGATGTAATGCACACAGAAAAGAATGTGGCCGAGGCACTCTGGGCAACACTCATGGATGTTGGCAAAAGGTCGAAGGACAACGTCAAGGCTAGACTGGACCTAGAGATGATCTGTGATAGACCAAACCTGGTGATGAAGACCCCTGCGCACGGCAGGAAATGGAAAAGGGGGCTGGCCGATTACATCCTGAAAAGGGCAGATAGGAAGGAAGTTCTGCAGTGGATCAAGACGTTAATGTTCCCCGATGGGTATGCGGCGAATCTGAGCAGGGGTGTGAACTTGCAGACTATGAAAGTCTTAGGGATGAAGAGCCATGACTTCCACATATGGATTGAGCGGATCCTTCCTGCGATGACCCAGGGATACCTCCCAGAGCATGTGTGGCGTGTCCTGGCAGAGTTGAGCTTCTTCTTCTGCCAGCTTTGTGCCAAGGAGTTGTCTCGGGATGTTTGTGTTGAACTAGAGAAGGCTGCACCTCTGTTGCTCTGCAAGTTGGAGATGATATTTCCACCCAGCTTCTTTCTGTTCATGCAGCATCAGATCTTGCACCTACCGCGCGAGGCACGGTTGGGGGGTCCCGTGCAGGCCCGTTGGTGCTATCCAATCGAGAGGTGTCTAAAGCTTGTTTGGAAAAATTGTAGAAATAAAGCCAAGATTGAGGCTTCCATGGGAGAGGCCTCCGTTCTAGAGGAGGTGTCGACCTTCACACAGGCGTACTATACTGAGAAGCTTCCCAGCATGCACAATCCAACCCCTCATTACAACGCTGACGAGAACTCATCGATACTCAGCCTTTTCCAAGGGGATCTCGGGAGTGGAAGCGCAGGTACCAACAAGCAGTTGAACCATCAGGAGTGGCAGACTATCATGTTCACATTATTGATCAACCTTGATGAAGTGATTCCTTATCAGAAGTAAGTTCTCAATGAGCTTGTTACCTATGCCGTCACTATCCTCCATCTATCATGGTCTGACCCTCTAGTTTCTTCCTTCTTTCAGGGAATTTATTAGTCAATACTGGAGAGGCAATTGGGCTCCTACCGAACAAGAAGAAGACAATCTTCTTAGACATGGTGTGCCCGATTTCATCTCCTGGTTCTGTACAAAGGTACCAACCAACTAACCTCTTTCTGACTTTGTGATTCCACTTTGCTTCCTGGAGCGAGTTATGTAACGATCTCCTACCCTTGTAGGCCCGAACGGATGCAGAAATGAGCGATGAATTGAAACAGGTGGGCCGTGGCTTCTCCCGTAGGGTGAAGTCATTCACCGTTTATGATGTGAATGGCTATCGCTTTCGCACGAGAATCTACAAGGAGAGTCGACCCAACCTAAAAACCATGTGCTGCGGAGTTCGTACGCCCGACATGGATGGGAAGGACTACTATGGCATAGTCGAAGAGATATACGAGCTCAACTTTAAGGGTGCCGGGACTTTAGCGCCGGTGGTATTCAAATGCCATTGGTTCAATCCTGATATCACGAGGAAAGACCTTACGATAGGTCAAGTCGAGATTCAACAGGACTACAGCTATAAAGGAGACGATGTCTACATTGTGGCCAACCGAGATGCCACGCAAGTTTATTACCTCCCATGGGCATGCCAAAAATACGAGAAGCTTGCGGGGTGGAGCCTTGTGCATTTGGTGTCGCCACGCGACAAAGCGCCTCTCCCAAACAACGACGATTACAACTTTGACCCAAGCACCGATGAGTTCTATCAACCTGAGGGGCTAGAAGGTACCTTGGAGATCGACATTGGTTCGCTCATGGGCATGGAAGTAGACAACGAAATCGATGAGGACGAGGGTGAGGAGGTGCAGGATGCCAGGGACTTAAGAATGCTTGAGCGATGACAGATGCAGCGTGATGGAGTTGTCCAGGAGGAGGTACATGATGATGACTATGGAGACGATGAGGATGATGATGACAGTGATGACTTAAGGGAGCTCGACAATATTGATAGCGATGACGATGATAGTAATAGAGATGACGACTCCACGCCCGAGATATTGCCGTTCGTGGAGATAATTACGAGGCCATGTAATACTATATTGTTATTATTATGTTCCTTTATAAGTACTTGTCATTTATTTATGCTAACAGTTTTGTTGTTTGTCATTGCAGGCACTCAGCAAAATGCCAGGTGGACGGCGGCAGCGGCCGCATCAAGCAGTACACTCGGCGTACCAGGTCCCCCCGCAGGAGACCGTCGACGACAACGATGAGGAGGAGGAGGTGTTGGTGCGCGGGTCGTCCAGTAGGGGGTCCCAGCCCCCCAGCGGATGTCGCCAGGCGACCAGATGGCTGTCGTTCTCGTCCTCGCAAGGGGGTGACGACGAGCGCGGCGGCGGCGACGACGACGACGACGACGGCGATGACGCGCCTACACCAGGCGAGATGGCTTCGACTCCGTCAGGCATGGCCAAGGTGTACTCACGCGGGCCCACGCAGCTTCCTAGGGTGCGGCCGCAATTCCACCAGCGCCCGGTGATCACACCCGTGGGCCAGACGTAAGTAACCATTATTGATTTCACTACTTGTTCATATGACATGTCAAAAATCGAAATAAAGACTAACAATTGTTCTTAATGACTCGTGCAGTTCCTGGAAGATTGTGAGTGGAGCAGGTCAAGCACGCCATATCAATGGCATCCAGGGCCTCCTGATTAAGGAGTACTACCTTGGCCTTGTCAACGTCAACGGCGAGATGAAGGTGCCCACCAAGTGGTCCCACTTCTACCTCATCGAGGAGGGTGGCGAGACCATCACGGCAAAGATAAAGAGGGAGTTTTGGGTGAGTCTTTCATCGCACCGCATTGCTAAATAGTACGCATTCGTCGGACTTCTTGCAAAAAGGAAATGCTACATGATGTGTTTGTGTGCAGGACTTCTTCACGTGCGAGGAGGGTAAAGCGGCCCAGGCAGCGCGAGTGCAGGAGGCGGTCTGCAAAGATTGTCTCAAGGACCTATACCATGAGGCGTGCATACAGGCCATCCGCGACTTCCACGCCAACGTGCTTGGAGAGAACATCAAGAAGCCCAAATCCGCCAGAGAATGAACTCGAGGGAGGTTGACCTCACCCAAGCACAATACGAGCAGGTAATTAAGTATGAAAACATTCGTTCAGATTCCTTCAGTGAAACATTACACTAATCTTCTCGCATGTCAAATACTTGATGTCATGCAGGTGTGTCCGTCGTGGTGCGACAACCACAGGGAATGCTGGACGGAGATTGTGCGCATGTGGCACACGGATGAGGCATACGCGAGGCGCGCCGACCGTCAGGGCCGCCGCGCGCAGATGTGAGGGGTGTCACACCACCATGGGAATCAGCCCCTTCCCTAGTTCGCGACAAGATGGGTATGCGTCCGTTCATGTCTTAATCCTTGAGCTCAATTGTCAATACTTGTAACCATGTTTGTGTTTTCAATGCAGACGCAGACGCACGGTGGGCAGGAAATCAATGAGTACACCACGTACCTCCTCTCTCACAAGGGCAAGGCGACGGATCTGAACAACGTCTACAACCCGGAGGATGGGCCCGATGCGTACACCAACCCCACCGCCTACGAGAAGGCCACCGAGTACACCATCATGGCTCGCCAGCGCTATGGGGAGACGTTCGACCCCACCGCCGAGCCCCTGGACACAGACCTCCTGTAGAGGTTGGGACCAGGGAAGCAGCACGGCCGCTACTACATGGCCCACAACGCCCTCGACCCGTCCCAGGTTCCTACGCTGACCCAGGTTCGATCCATGCCCATGAGCTCCAGCGACATCCCCGTAGCGCCCCGGCGGCAGTCAGCGTCACAGGTAAGTGCCGTTTCGTTCGTCGTTCACTCGTTTCGCACCTGTACATACAGTCAACACTGCGGATGTAATATTGCAGGCCCATATGGAGGCCAAGATGGAGGAGAGGATCGCCACGTTGCACGCGCAGATGATGGCGCAACAGATGGCTTACCAGCAAAGCCTGCAGCAGCACTACAACACTCAGATGCAGAACATGGCCAGCTTCTTCCAGTCCATGCAGACACCCGGGGCATCTACACTGCCTCCTCTTCCAATGTTCGCTCCACCGCCTCCTCCTCCAGAGTTTTTTCCTGTGCCTGCTCCTGTCGCTCCTGGAGGGACCCCGGTGAGTATATTGACTCTTGCTTTAACTTGTGCGTCCATGCTGCAGATACTAATGACATCACTTGGCGTTTAACTTGTGCAGGTACAGTCGGCGGGTTCGAACCCGTCTCCTAGAGGTCCCGGCCATCAGATGATGTCGTATCCACCACCTGCGCCCTATCCACCGTATCCACCTCCGCGTGGCCCTCCTCCGATGTACTCGTGGCCGCCAGTGCGCAGAGGGTGGCAGTACGCGCAGGCGCCTCAGTTTGGTCCAAGGGGGTTTCCGTGGGCAAACCCTGGGGGCTCTGGGGGCGGAGCGGACGACAAGACCGGGGACGGCGCGACGAGCTAGGTACTTGTCGATTCTGTTATCATGTATCCACCGTATCGTCGAAGTTGTTGTCATGTATTTCTTTTCTTCGTTATGGACCTAGACTTGTTATGTTGAACTTCGTGTGATGGACGTCGACTTGTGGTGTTCGACGTGTTGGACTTCATGTGATGGTTGTAATGCACTTGTGTGGTTGTTATTGTGACATATATGTGAGATATATGTGATGTTGTGCGTTATTGTGATATATGTGGTGATGTTGGCGACAAATGTGATGAAATTGTGATATAAATGGTGCTACCGGTGCTTCTGGTAAAATTGGTTATAATTTGTGATTTTGCAGGGTTTTGATGCGAGAAAACAGAAAACAAAAGCAAAAAAGGACAGAGTCTTTGCTGACTGCAATGGGAGGCAGTCGGCAAAGAGGTCAAATCTTTGCCGACTGCAACTCCGAAAGCAGTCGGCAAAGAACATTTCAAAAAAAAATATTTTCTTTCAGCTTTGCCGACTGTTTAGCCGGGCAAAAAACCCCAGGACAAAGTCTTTGCTGACTGCAATGGGAGGCAGTCGACAAAGAGGTCAAATCTTTACCGACTGCAACTCCGAAAGCAGTCGGCAAAGAACATTTCAAAAAAAAATTCTTTCTTTGCCGACTGCCGAGCTGGCGGCCAGTCGGCAAACAATTTTTGAAAAAAAATTCTTTGCCGACTGCCGAGGAACCAGCAGTCGGCAAAGCCTGCCGTCAGGGCTGACGGCGCCACGTGGCTATGCCGACCGCTGGCGTGGCAGTTGGCAAAGGATTTGCCGACTGTGTGCCACGTGGCAGTTGGCAAATCCGCCTTTGCCGACCCAGGCTTTGCCGACTGCTCTTTGCCGACTGCCACGTGGCTTTGCGGTCGGCAAAGCCTTTGCCGACTGGGTTTATGGCTTTGCCGACCGGGGCAAGCAGTCGGCAAAGAGGCGTTTTCCTGTAGTGTCATGGGCATGCAGGAGAAGGATGTTGACATGATAGAGGTGTTCGGACTGACGGTGCGTCGAAAGGAGAAGCTCATGCTTGTTCCCAAGCTTCCTGGTGCTGATGCACCTGTAACAGGTCGACACTACTCCATACAAGCTGCTGAGGTCGCAGGTCCTGTGTATATATATGTGACTGAGTCAGCTGCAGTCTCCTAGTATATATCGATCGCACTCACTCGCCGGCAATACATACGAACACCTTATGTAGCTGAATCATCTGCAGCCTCCTCTATATTGTATATATTTTTTATATAATAATCGATCCATCTATCGCACGAGCACAATGCACACACCATATTTATGGCCATGCACGGTGAAATAAACTAGATTCTACACAGATGGTTTGGAGTTTGGACTCTATGTTTATTAGATGGTAATAAATAGTGTACATATATATAATTCAATCTGGAATCTGATAAAAACATCCTTGTCGTGCTTTTGACACATGGTATTTTGATGGAGAAAAAATCACTCTGCTGTCGAGATTTCCATACCTACGAGTGCTTTTGTCCCAGCAAATGGACTAGCCCTGCCCGCTTTCCTTCGCTGGCCGACAAACGCAGTTATTATTTCTTTTTTCTTGGTTTCATTAATGCACAAACATTATCACCGTTGGCTCAGAAATCGACATCATTCACAACCGGAAACGGCTTCTTCGCCGAGTGCCCGGGACTTTGCCGAGTATTTTATATCGGACACTCGGCAAAGGTCAGGTTTGTCGAGTGTCTTGAGGAAAAACACTCAGCAAACTTTTGACACTCGGACTGCGAACACTAGGCAAAGTCACTGTTTACCGAGTGTCGGCTTGTAGCACTCGGCAAACAGCTCACGGCAGCTACCACCCGTCAGTCGCTGTTAACCTTTTGCCGAGTGCCAGCACTAGACACTCCGCAAACCTAATCTTTGCCGAGTGTCGGGGGTTAACACTCGGCAAAGATCCAAGTTTGCCGAGTGTTTTATCTTGACACTCGGCAAAATATTTTTTTTCACTTTTGCCCTCCAAACTTTTTCTGTAGTCCTCCTACAGTACCTGGTACTCCATGTTCAAATTTAGTATAATTTTTAGACTTTTTGCTATATTTCTTTAATTTATTTCATTTAATTGAATATTTTGCGATAAGGCAAATTTGAACTGCAAGTGAATCGAATAATAGAATTAAATGAATGGAAAAATAATATTCATGTTATTCAGTCTAATGTAAGACCCTATACAGGAACAGACCAGAAATTTCGAACGTCTTATTCACGAAACATGACCGCGAACTTGCGGGCGAATTGTTTTTAAATTCTATAAAAAGCAAACGAAATCCGAAAATCATGAAACTTGTCAAGATGTCATGATACCATATGTGGAAGCTGTGATAAAAAAATTAAGAAGGTTTCGCGCAAGTTGTCACGTAGCTGCTTTCAAATCTTACTAGATCCTTCTCAACTCTATGAATCTTCTTCGGATATTCTTTTTCGGAGATGCATCATACGTGACAACTTGCACGAAACCTTCTTCATTTTTTATCACAGCCTCCACGTATGATATCATGACATCTTAACAAGTTCCATGATTTTCGAACTTCGTTTTCTTTTTATAGAATTTAAAAACAATTCACATGCAAGTTCGCGGTCATGTTTTGTGAACAAGATGTTCGAAATTTCTGTTCTGTTTTTTAATACGGCTCACATTAGACTCAATAACATGAATATCATTTTTCCATTCATTTAATTCTATTATTCGATTCACTTGCAGTCCAAATTTGTCTTATCCCAAAATATTCAATTAAATGAAATAAATTAAAAAAATATAGCAAAAAGTCTGAAAAATGTACCACATTTGAACATGGAGTACCAGGTACTGTAGGAGGACTACAGAAAAAGTTTGGAGGGCAAAAGTGAATTTTTTTTGCCGAGTGTCAAGAAAAAACACTCGACAAACTTAGGTCTTTGCCGAGTGTCAACCCTTGACACTCGGCAAAGAGCAGGTTTGCCGAGTGTTCGGGGCTGGCACTCAGCAAATCTTGAATTTTTTTTTTATAAATTAAAATCTTTGCCGAGTGTCGTGTCACAGAGGCACTCGGTAAAGAATTTAGAAAAAAAACAAATCTTTGCCGAGTACCAGATTGCGGGCACTCGGCAAAGAAGGGGTATATGACACCCAGCGTCCTAGCAGGCCAGCCACAAACGTGCCCAACCCCGCCACCCGTCCCGCCGCCGCCGCCTGCAACCCCCGTCCCACCGCTGCCGCTGCCCGCGGCTGGCCTCCCCGCCTTCACCCCGCCCCGTCCCGCCGCCCGCGCCCCGTCCCCGCCCCCGCCCCGATGCCCCGTCCGCTCGGCCGTGCCCCCACCAACCCCGGCCCCGCCATCGTCGGCGCCCACGCCCTGGCGCTCCATCCCCGGCTGCGTCCCCATGCCCCAGCGCCTTCTCCGCTCGGCCACGTGACGCCCGCCACAGCCGGCGCCGGCGCCTCGGAGCCCCCGTCCCTGCCCGCCCCCCGGTGCCACGTCCCCTCGGCCGCACGCCGCCGCCTAGCCGCGTCCCCGCCGGCCCCGGCGCCTCGCCTCGGCGCCCACCAGGTATGCCCTTCCCCTCCCTTCTTGTTGCAATGGTGGTGGTGGTAATGGTGGTGGTGGTGGTATTGGTGGTGGTGGTGGTGGTGGTGGTGCTAGTGGGGGTGGTGGTAATGGTGGTGGTGGTGGTGGTGGTGCTAATGATAGTGGTGGTGGTGATGGTGGTGGTAGTGGTGGTGGTGGTGGCGGCGATGGTAGTAGTAATACTAGTAGTGTTAGGCCCTGTTTAGTTGCTTCAAAATTCCAAAAATTTTACAAGATTCCCCGTCACATCGAATCTTTGGACGCATACATGGAGCATTAAGTATAGGTAAAAAATAACTAATTATACAGTTTGGTTGTAAATCACGAGACAAATCTTTTGAGCCTAATTAGGCTATGATTGAACACTAATTGCCAAATACAAACGAAAGAGTTAATGTGCTTCTAAAAATTTTACACCACCATCTAAACACAGCCTTAGTATTATTAGTAGTAGGAGTGGTAGTAGTACTAGTAGTAGTAGTAGTAGTGGTGGTGGTAGTAGTAGTAGTAGTGGTGGTAGTAGTAGTGGGTGGTGCTAGTGGTGGTGGTAATGGTAGTGGTGGTGATGATGGTGGTGGTGGTGGTGGTGGTGATGGTAGTAGTAGTAGTAGTAGTAGTAGTGTTAGTATTATTAGTAGTAGGAGTGGTAGTAGTAGTCGTGGTGGTGGTAGTAGTCGAAGTGGTAGTAGTAGTAGAAGTAATGGTACTACTTGGATATATTCTTCTGCATGAATTGATATATATGTGGTTGTTGGCCATCGTGCCATTGTTTCTTCCCTTTATATGTGGTTGTCGGCCATCATATCGTTGGTTTCTTGCAGGTTTTGGAAACCTCATCGTGCAGGGGAGGTGTTGCCAAAATTTTGAATTGATGGTATTCTGTTCCTTTTTTTGCAGGAGAAGAGCATGTCGAAGCCGAGCCAAAGAAGAAGGTGACCCCGATCGTCTTCCTCGCTGCTACGGGTCTACATGCAATGCATCGCCTAGCCACTCCATCGACCCACCATGGCCCCGCTAGCCTGACTCCACTGCCACCCAAGGTATAACCTCTCTTTTCGTATCATGGTTGTAGATCACGTAACCCACTTAGGCGTCTCCTGTTCGAAAGAGATATGGTTGGAAATATGCAGATCTTTGCATATCTATAACTGTATCTATTTTGAATTGTCCACATTTTTTGGATAGCCCGCGGATGCGTAGATGGGGTTAGTTTCCATGGTCTGCTCCGATCCAAGACAGAGTTTCGACATCATCTCCCTATTGTTCTCCGGATACACACTCTCCCTGCCAGGACATGTATTTGGAGAACAGCGGGGAGGTGCTGCCAAAATTCTATCTCGGATAGGAGTAGAGCATGGAAACCAACCTCATCTACGCATCCTTAAGTGGGATTAGGACCTATCCTCACCTATTAGATGGTAGGAACATCATGTAGATGCAATTGATGGTTATATTACTCGCTGATATATATGTTAGAGGATGGATGACCGTGAGTGGATGTACACGGGCTGCTCAAGTCAGGGTCTTCCCACTGATGAATGGATCGACAAGACCGATGCTTTGTTGGAGCAGATTTGGAGCAAGGCTAGAGGAGTGAGTACCCTTTGGTGTCCTTGTAGCAGATGTGCAAATAGGAAGAGACAAGGAAAGGATGTCATGGGTAGACATCTTCTAAAGAATGGATTTACAGCAGACTATACCCGGTGGGTCTAGCATGGTGAAGCCGATTGTATGAGAGAGGAGGTCATGAGACCACGCGTCGAGGATTATGATGCAGATGCCGGGGTAGGAGACATGTTAAATGACTATCACAAAGCACAGTTCGCTAAACGACGTAGGAAGGAAGAGATGGAGACATCCACAAAGGCGTTCTACGACATGATGTTTGCGACATAGAAACCCCTTCACGGCCAGACAACGGTTTCTCAACTAGATGCCATTGGACGCGTAATGGCACTAAAGTCCCAGTTTAGCCTGAGTCGAGACGCCTTCGATGGTATGTTGATAGTTATTGGCACCTTACTTTCAGAGGGTCACATTCTACCAAAGAGCATGTACGAGTCGCAGAAACTCCTTTCGTGCACTTAAGATGCCGTATGAGCAGATATATGCTTGTTCGAAGGGGTGCGTCCTATTTAGGAAAGATCACGCGGACGCAAAGTACTGTCCAAAGTGTGAATCCTCTAGGTTCCTGGAGGTAGACTCTGGTGATGGCTAGAAGAGGTAGCTTTTGATCCCCGTGAAAAACCTATGGTACCTTCCATTCATACTAAGGATCCAATGGCTATCCATGACCGAGGAATTCGCTAAATAGATGACATGGCACAAAAATGGCAAATGATACAATCCTAAGAAGCTGGTACATCCATCCGATGGTGAAGCATGGACCCGCTTTGATGGCATTCATCATGACAAAGCTGAAGAGGCTCGTAATGTACATGTTGCGCTGGCAACAGATGGGTTCAATCCTTATGGAATGCTGGCTGCCCCATACACTTGTTGGCCCGTGTTCGTTATTCCCCTCAATCTCCCCCTGGCGTCCTCCTTCAATGACAGAATGTATTCTTGTCGTTGATAATTCCTGAACACCCGAGGAATAATATGGGCGTGTTCATGGAGCCTGTGTTTGATGAATTGGTCCGTGCTTGGGAGGAAGGGGTATGGACATATGATCGAGCTATAAAGACAAACTTCAAAATGCATGTTTGGTACCACTACTCCCTCTACGACTTCCTGGTATATGGAATATTCTGTGCCTAGTGTGTTCACGGGAAGTTCCCATGCCCAGTATGCAAGGCAACTCTAAAGTTTATTTGGTTGCAGAAGGGTGGCAAGTATTCTTCATTCGACAAACATCGACAATTCCTCCCTCTTGACCATGCATTCAAATGAGACATCAAGAACTTTATGAAAGGTGTCAAAGTCACAGACCCTGCACTGTAGATGATGACTAGTGCCGCGGTTCGTGCTTAGATAGAGGCTCTCCAAGTCAACCAAGAAGAAGGTGGTTTTCTAGGATATGGTGAGCAACATATATGGACTCATAAGTCAGGCTTGTTGAGGCTCCCCTATTTTGATGACCTTCTTCTTCCACATAACATTGATGTAATGCACACTGAAAAGAATGTCACCGAGGCACTTTGGGCAACAATCATGGACATTCCTGATAAGACAAAGGACAACGTTAAGGCTAGAGTGGATCTAGCAACGTTGTGCGATAGACCAAAGCAAGAGATGAAGCCTCCTAGTCGCGACAAGACATGGAGAAGGCCTTCGGCCAATTTCATCTTGACCAGGCCCCAAAGGAGGGAAGTACTAGAATGGATCCGAACATTAATGTTCCCTGATGGGTATGCAGTGAATCTGAGGAGGGGAGTGAACTTATCTACTATGAGAGTCTTAGGGATGAAGAGTCACGACTACCACATATGGATTGAGCGGCCTCTTCCGGCGATGGTTTGAGGCTATGTCCCTGAGCATGTCTGGCTAGTGCTGGCAGAGTTGAGCTATTTCTTCTGCTAGCTTTGTGCCAAGAAGTTATCTCGAACCGTGATTGCATACTTGGAAAGAGTGGCACCTGTGTTGCTCTATAAGTTGAAGAAGATCTTTCCACCCGGCTTCTTCAATCCGATGTAGCATTTGATTTTGCACCTCCCATATGAGGCATGAATGGGGGCCCCGTGTAGGCCCATTGGTGCTATCCAATCGAGAGATGTCTAAAGGTTCTTCAAAAAAATGTAAAAATAAATGCAGAATTGAGGCTTCCATTGCAGAGGCATACATTCTGGAGGAGGTGTCAAACTTTACAACAACATACTATGGTGACAACCTTCCTAGAATGCATAATACACCCCCTCATTACAATGCTGGCAAAAATAAATCGAACCTCAGCCTTTTCCGAGGGTAACTTGGAAGCGCAAGTGCATCGACCCCCAAGACCTTGAAATATGAAGAGTGGCACACTATCATGCTATATGTATTGACCAACCTTGACTAAGTGGAGCTGTACATGTGGTAAGTTCTCAACGGACTTGTTCCATATGCCGTCACTATTTTGCATCCAACCCCCCTGTTTCTCATTGGTACGGGGAATTTCTTGATCGATTCTGGCTACAATCAAGGGAACCTACCACGCAGGAATCTGATACCCTTCTTAGATAGGGTGCGGGAAATGGAATGCCTGATTTCATTTCTTGGTTCAAACAAAAGGTACCGTCCTATCTAGCTCATACTTAGTTTGACATCCCAAGTTGCTTGCATGTGCGAATAATATAACGATCTATCCTGCTTGAGCTTGCAGGGCCAAAGTGATGCGTCTATGAATGCCGAGTTGAGACAGGTTGCCGATGGCTTTGCCTATAGGGTTAGGTCATTTACTAGTTATGATGTGAATGGATATCGCTTTCGCACAACAAGCCACGAGCAGAGTCGGGCCAATTGAACAACCACAAGTTCCAGAGTTTTTACGTCCGACCTTGATGGGGTCGAGTATTATGGAAGAATTGAAGAAATATACGAACTCAAGTTTCATGGTTGCAAACCTCTTAATCCTATCATATTCAAATGTCATTGGTTTGATCCTGAAGTAACGAGATGGACCCCTAATCTTGGGCTAGTCAAAATTTGATAGGATTCCATCTTACCAACAGGCCACACAAGTTTATTACCTCTCATATGCGTGCCAAACCAAAGAGCATCTTAAGGGTTGGGATATTGTGCACAAGGTATCGCCACACGGTAAACTACCTGTCCTAAACAATGAAGATTATAACTTAGACCCAAACACATATGATGGAGAGTTCTTTCAAGAAGAGGGGCTAGAAGGGAGGTTTGAGATAGACTCAACCGAAGCGATCGAAATGGAAGTAGACAATGAAAGGGTTGTTAACGAGGACGCTGGAGATGAGGTGCAAAATGTGAAGGACTTACAAATGCTTGAGCGATTACATTTAGGCAATGACAACGATGAGAACATTGCTCCTTCATATAGTGTTGAATATTTCAACATGGTTGATAGTGATGATGAGACCTATGATCCAGCTAATCCTGATCATGAAGATTATTTCTAATACATGTAATACTATGTTATTTCGTAATTATGTTTTGTTTATTTTGCATCTCTTTATAAGTATGTCTTACTGGTTTATCTGTGCTTATTGGTTTACTCTTTTTTAATTGCAGGTGATTGAACAAAGATGATGGGCGGGGCTTTGAGGAGGATTCAGTCGCTTTACCAAAGGGCAAGGCCAAGGCCCACTGCAGATGAGGAGCCATCAGGGAGGAGGAGGAGCAGCAGCCATAGGAGGAAGTCATCGCCTGCCGCCACGTCACGTGATAAGGAGGAGCAGGTGCCACAAGAGGATGAGGTGGAGAAGGTTCCACAGGAGAAAGATGAGGTGCTGCAGGAGGACGACGAGGTACCGCAGGAGGAGGACGATAAGGTGCCACAGGAGGACAATGAGGAGGAGGCAGTAGTAGCATGGGTTTCTGCTTCCTCTAGTTCATTAGGGATCTATTTGTGAGGTCTCACGAGCCTCCCTCAGTGACCGATACCTCTTCAGAGACGCCCGCTGATTCGACCCGCTGGAGAAAAGTAAGAAAACTCATGAAGGACATGCATTACAAGGTTTGCATCCAGGACGTCATAACTTACAACGTGACCTTCCTTGGAAGGAAGGTCACCAAAGCTTACACAAGAAGCATCATGCTGACCTGGCAACAGTACCCGGAGGTAAATATAGAACATTAATACTGATTTCTTCTGAGTTAAAGTAGCCTTAATTTGATCTTCTTATATGTCATATACTTGATTTTGTGTAGGCGATTTCGTGGTGGTGCGCCGAGCATCCCAAGTGCTAGGCAGAGATTATGGACAAGTGGTGTGCCCCTGAGTGGGAGGAGACGCACAACGCTTGCCGGGAGCAGCGTTTGATGATGCCAGGTGTACCACACCATCAAGACAACCTTACCCTCGACCAATACGCACAAAGATGGGTACGCAAAATCATTTATTTATTCTAACACTCAATTCTGCATGATTTCTAATCATCTTACTATTTTTCTCGCAGTCAGCGTCACATGGTAGCCAGCCTTACGACCAGTTGAAGGCATGGGATTTTGGCCATAAGGGCAAGGCGACGTCTGACATCGACTACAACCCAGAGGACCCTCCCTCGGCGTACAGCAATGCGACTGTCCACAGCCGCCTCAGTTAGTACACTAAGATGGCAAGGGCGGTCCATGGGCCAGAGTATGATCCAATCACCTAGGACCTTGATGGAGAAGTCATCATGAGGGTGGGAGGAGGCAAGAAGCATGGGCGGTACTGGCTTGGCGATAGCACACTCGACACGCCCGCTACTCCCACTCTCTCCCAGATTCGAGCAAGGAGCACGATCGTAAGCCTGGCCATATGCCCTCGGCCGGACACTGTACAACACCAGATGGAGGCACTCCAGGTTATTCCTATTTTATTCATCGTTCATTGATTTTTACATACCTTAGATTTGCATTATTGTAACATTGGGGTGAAATATTATAGGCCCAGCTAGAAGAAGAGAGGAGGCGATGGTAGGAGATGGAGGCCGAGCGGCAGAGCATGGCGGCTGAGTGGGAGGCCAAGCAGCAGAGGATGGCAGAGATTCTTCATTTCATGCAAAGTATTGGCACCGCTACAGGTCTACCTCCGCCACCTGGGCTATTCGCTCCACCTCCACCTCCTCATGCAACTACTCTTGTGAGTATGAATGTTTTAGTTTGTATGTTCATGCTTAGGGTCAAACCACAACACTACTTGGAACCTAGTGGAGTATGAATGTTTTAGTCATGTATGGTATATATTTATCTTGTCTCACACACGCAATCTCTTCTCCTTTGTGCAGAATCAATCGGCAGCATCGAATGATGGGCCTCATCACCTCACGCCGTCGACGGGATTGAATCTTGGGCCTCATCACCCCCGATAGTCGTCGTGATCAGTTACTTTGTTATTTGTGGATTACTTTTGGTTTCATTTGTCGCACTCAGCACTTGTGGTTGTGAATGATGGATTACTTGTGAAATTATTGTGATATATTGTGAGACATGTCATGTTTGTGATATATATGTGATGTTTGTGATATATATGTGGTGTTTGTGATATATATATATGATGTTGGTGATGTTTGTTATATATATCTTCTGTTTGTTTGGATGGAATGTAAAAAACAAATAAAAATGTTGTTTTTGGTCACTTTGCTGAGTGTTGCACTCGGCAAAGGGTGCCTTTGCCGAGTGCCATGGTCATGACACTCGGCAAAGTTTTTAGATTTGCCCAGTGTCATTGACTTCGACACTCGGCAAAGACGCAGCTTTGTCGAGTGCCTTGACCTTGGCACTTGGCAAAGCCGCCATCACCATCCCCCGTCGCCGTCACCGTGACTTTTCTTTGCTGAGTGCCCGAAGAAAGACACTCGGTAAAGAGCTCTTTGTCGTTATTTGTTTTGGCGAGTGCTCTTTGTCGAGTGCAATATGGGCTCTGCCGAGTCAGCAAAGAAGCCGATTCTAGTTGTGATTCAGCGATGAAAGTGGGCAGTGATGTTCACCTTTGTCAGCACCCATTTGAAACAGACGATGAAATCCAAATAATTTTCTAAAAAAATACACGTGTTGTGTGTGTCTGCTGCCATTCGCGCCAGCCCGCACAGAGGGCTGCCACGATGCTATGGGTGTGGTGGGTGGGGGTCATCTTCCACACCGCCGAGGGCAGATCTTTGTTGGGAGGGGCTACCATGTTCATGACACAAATTGGCACTGAAAATGATTTTCACGCCAGGTTTATAATGAACTGGCCGTTGTTAGTATTTCTTATGTCCAAGTTCTGCAAATGCACAGAAAACCATCGTAGTGCTTCACCTGGGAGTATTTCAGGGTATCACATTTTACTAGTACAGAAATGATTTTTAGAGACGACTCCCTTTTCTAACAGCACAAATAAATTCATATATTTTTTAAATGAATTCGGATGAAGACAAACTTTATATCAAAGTTGTAGAGCTCGGCGAGATCTAAAACTTTGTAGCTGATACATTTTTGTTTGAGATCATTTAGGGTTCCAAATATATAAATTAATTCTCAAATTTTGAATTTCAAATTTTTGAATTTTTCAAATGACCTCGGATGGAAAATGTTCTATATCAAAGTTGTAGTGCTCGACAAGATCTAAAACTTTATAGTTGAAAGTTTTCTCATTTAAGATTGTTTATGAGTTGAAATATTGATTACAAGATTCATACATATTAGTACAAATAGATAGAATCATAGAACAAGACACAAGTGACTGTTTGGGGGCGGTGGTAGGGGAGGGATCGCGCGAGGGAGAGGTTGTGGGTTTGTTAGGACATGGTTATGAGTCATGGAGAACAATGTTCGCAGCAGCAACAAGAACTGATGGGTAACTTGTTTAATGAGCAATGTGCAAGGAAAGAAGACGGAGGCCTAAAGGCAGCGACGAAGGCACCAGGACATGACCGAAGGCGAAGGCTCTTGCGGCACGAGTGGAGGCCACGGTCCGAGCGACGATAGCAAAGGCCCCGGTGAAGGCTTCGCGAGCAGAGGCTCTAGAACCTAGGAGAGCTCCCGCTTGGTGTCAGCATTGGGCCATGGGCCAATGATGGGCCATCGATGGTGGCCCAACAAGCAAAGGCGGTTGAAGAACAGAACACCCAAACTGCCCATGGCGGCTTGTATCAGCATAGAAATATTCCGAGGATGTACCATGACCGACAGGGGGTAGAATTGTAAAGAGTAGCCATAGTAAACAGTACCCTATAAAAGGAGGGCTCAAACTCTATACAAAGGAGGTCGGTGAAAGCATTTATGAAATCCTAATTGTGCATGGGCCCTCCTACTACCTTCCTAACATTCGCCCAGGGCAACCGGCTGGACGAAGGCCTTCCGTGTACCACTTGCTAGAAACCTAGTTTTCCAACATTAGCGCTCACCGCGTGTGGGCCAAGCAAAACTTATGATGGCAAGAAAAAAAGCAGCCTCCGCCAGGACACCCGCGGAGCCCTCGATGAGGGGATGACCTAGGCGTAGTGCTCACAGCACTTATGCTAGCGCCCTAGAAGACCAAGTTGTAGAAGAGCCCATTGTCGAAGATCAGCCTCCGACAGCCGAAGATCAGCCAGCTCTAGACCCCAAACCAGAGCAAGCGCTCCAGCAGCTGCAAGCCCAGCTGTAGAGCACACCGCAATAAAAAGATAGACTGGCCACAACTTTTGCTGCAAACTAGAGGGCAGTCTAGGCATCATTGCAGGCAGCGGGGATCAGGTAGCAGCCAAGCCAGCCCTAATCCAACACATCCAACCAGCTATACTCAGCAAATCAAAGCCAACCTAACCCTTTGCTAGGTATGGCCCCTCAACCAACCTTCAGCACACTTTTCACCTCGCCCCCAGTCCACAGAACTATAGATTCAAAATCTCCATTATCTGAAGGAATCCAAAGCTCACCTTGGCCCTCATCGTACAAGCCCATTACCCTACCTAAGTTCAATGGAAGATCAGACCCTCGCCAATTCATCATGAGTTTTGATGCAGCCGTAGCCTCCACATGGGGAAACGACAATGTCCTGGCCAAGTCATTTGTAATTGCAGTCGAAGGCGATGTATTGGCATGGTATTCTATGTTGAGACCAAGTTCAGTATATTCATGGGAAGACCTCCATGACAAGATCATAGCCAACTTCAAAGGGTTCACCACTGAATCCCTAACCTCGATGGATCTCTTCCAGTGCAAGCAAAACTAAGGCGAGGCCCTAAGGGACTATTTTCAAAGATTTGTATAGCTCAAGGCAAAGGCACCAAATATCCCAGAGGATATGGCAATTGAGGCCACAATCAAAGGTCTCCGCATTGGAGCCTTCGCAGCTCATCTGGCTCGAGAGAAGCCAAGCACCATAGAAGAACTATACAGAGAGTTTGAGAAGTATTGCAGGTCAGACAATGACCTCCGAAGAAGGCTAGAAGAACAAAATTAGAGCAAATAGTACCAAGGGAACAACAGGAGCACACAAAGGGGCAACAATAGCCAAGGCTAGTCACAGCCACACCAACCACTAGACCAATAAGTTTTCAACATCGAGTCACAAGGGAATAGCCAGCAAGGGCAGCACATGCTAGAGGCAGCTCCAAGCAAAGCATCGTGAAAGTAGTACATAGCCAAGAAATACAATCAAAGGAAGAACTAGAACAAAACTAGGAACCAAGACAGCGAAGGCAGTATTATTTCTTTCACGGAGAAAACAAAGGGCACATCACCAGAGATTGTCTAGATGCGAAGGAAATTCAGGAGAGGATAAAAAGCAGGACAAATCCTCAACCTCCACCACAACAACCCACCAAGGAGGTCAACCACACCTTCGCTGCGCCTTCGCAGCAACCATATTGCCCAATCTACCCAAGTCTTAACTCCAATCAAGTTCACCCATCTACATTAGCAGCTGCATACTAACCAAACTTCCTACCTGCACGGCAACCAAGCACCCAACAGCAAGGGCAGCCAAGTAATCAACGAATAGAAGCCAAACTTACCGACATAAACCAAGGCTTCCACACATAACATTCATCGAAACAAGCTAGCCAACTCAAGTGCACAATAGACAACTTGAAGCACCTCCGCCACCACCTCCACCACAGCTAGCCACTACCAAAAATGAGCCCAACCTAGAAAACCAGCTCAATCCACATACACAACTACCCACCATTGGCATGATACTACCAATAGCTAGAGGCTCTTCAATGGAATTCCAGACAAAGAAGCAGAAAAAAGATCACCTCAGGCTCATCAACAACATAGAAGTCCAAGGCCTAGTGCGCTGCACAGATTGGTCGAAGACACCAATCACTTTCTCAGAACAAGACCTACAACTAGAAAGCTACCCCCATACCGATGCTATGGTAATCAAGGCTAACATAGCAGATTAGGGGATCAACAATGTTCTCATAGACTTTGGAAGCTCCATAGATATCATCTTTGTTAATGCCTTCGACCAGATGAAACTAAGCAGAAGCCAATTACAGCTTTCGGATTTAGCACTACTTGGTTTCGGATGAAAGAGGATTGATGCATTAGGAAAAATATTCCTGCCAGTTTCCTTCGGAGGCTAGGAAAATGCAAGAATAGAATACGTGACCTTAGACGTAGTAGACCTCTATTACCCGTACAATGCCATCTTCGGCAGAGGGTTTGCAAACAAGTTCAATATAGCCATCCATATGGGTTACTTGTGCATGAAAAATGTCAGCTTTGCACGGCATCATCACAATACATAGCAGTCAGAAAAGAGGCAAGAAACATAGAGAGAGCTATCTACAAGTCACAGCAAAATATCAACTCCATCGATTCAGCTAAGAACACTAAGCTGGAGCCTTCGGACATGCTGAAGGGCAAAACATATCTCAAAGATCAAGAAGAAACAAAGTTAGTCCTATTGGAATATGCAGTCCCAGATAGAAAGGTCACCATTGAAGCCAACCTATCGAAGGTAGAAGAAATAGAACTTATAGAAACTTTAGCCAAGAACAAAAACGTCTTCGCGTGGTCAGCCTCCGACCTAAAAGGAGTCAGCAGGGATATCATACAACACTCCATTGACATCAACCCCAAAATAAAAGCCAAGGAAGCAGCGATAAAGGAAAATATCAGAGGATAAAATCTTAGCAGCGAAGGCCGAAGTACAAAGGCTGTTAGACGCAAACATCATTAGAGAAGTCAAGTACTCAGAATGGTTGACAAATGTAGTGTTAGTACCGAAGAAGAATGGAAAGATGAGAATGTGCATAGACTTCACAGATCTGAACAAAGCATGCAGGAAAGACCCATTTTCGCTGCCAAGGATAGATACCTCTATCGATAAGGCGGCAAGATGCAAGCGCTTCTCCCTACTGGATTGCTTTTCAAGATATCATCAAATTTGGCTCAACAAAGAAGATGAGGAGAAGACAAGTTTCACTACTCCCTTCAGAACTTACTGTTACACCAGAATGCCCGAAGGACTAAAGAATGCAGGCTCAACCTTCGCTAGAATGACAAAGTTAGTCCTTGGCCCACAACTATAGAAAAATATCATAGCTTATGTTGATGATATTGTGGTAATGAGCAAGAATAAGGAAGATCATATAGCGCATCTAAAGGAAACCTTCGCCAACCTTAGGGAAGTAGGCCTAAAGCTAAACCTAGACAAGTGTATTTTCGGTGTCAGGCGAGGAAAGATGCTCGGGTACATCATAAGACCTGAAGGTATTCGGGCTAACTCAGAGAAGACGAAGGCTATAATCTCAATGGTGGAGCCATCAACCAAAAAGGAAGTGCAAAAACTCATTGGAAGAATAGCAGCATTGAACAGATTCATCTTAAAATCAGCAAAGCACAACCTCCCATTCTTCAAAGCTCTGAGAGGCGGAGACAAGGTGGAATGGGGATCAGAGCTGATGAGCCCATGGCTCCTTAAGATTTTTATGCAGACAAATCTAGCATTTCATCAAATATGGCAACGGGGAATTCTTTAGAGTCCTCTGGTCTTCAATTTGGATCTATTCTTTTTGATGAGAAATGTAGCAAGAACAAGAAAAATATACTTTGGGTGGACTTTCAAAGATGATCAGTTTTAGAGGTGCATCATTCAAGAATGAAGAGAATATGAACCGAAGAAAATATATATTAGTGGGCTCTATATAGGTGGATATCACGTGAGTTCCTCACTGGTAGTGGTCTAGTGATGAACGTTAGCCAGCACGTAGAACATCTAGCGGTGGTCCGACACAGTGGGGTCTGGCCCCAAGCTGTGCTGGATCTGTTGGGCCAGGACCTCGAGATCTACCATCGAGGGCCCTAGAGGAGGGAGCAACGTTGGGGGTTCGATGCCCACCAGCGTAGCCCCATGGAGAGCTCACCAGGGAATGGACACCACTGTCTGGGGTAGTGCTGCCTGCTCTGGCGACGAGGGGGGTGGCTCCAGCCACTGTGGAGCCAGAATCACACTTGACACTGCCTCCTACCTGGTGCGCCAACTGTCACGGGGTCAAAACTGTGGCAAGCATGTTGTTCGAGTCGATGTCAGAGTACGGGTCTCTGGTGGCTCGGGTGTACTCAGGAACACAAGAATCACACAGAGGAGACACAGCGGTTTATCCTAGTTCGGGCCAATTCGGTCCCTATGTCTAGCAGCTGATGATCCTTATACTCAAAAGCACCCAAAATCGAGGGGTTACAACAGAGTGTAAAGGAAGAAGATTTGGTAAGGGGTTAGCTTGGTGCTAATCCTAAGGTTGCCTCACCACCGGTGGAGCCTTCCCCCTCATTGGAGAGAAGGAAGACAACGTGATGCGGTGGAGGAGAGGCTCTCGGTGCCCCTCTTCGAGTTGCCTTGCCCTCTGTGCAGAGCAGAGGCAATGGAATGGAGTGTCTAGTGATCGAAAATGGGATCCCCCCACTCTAGTTCTGACCTTATCCCTTATATAATGAGATAGGTCAGGTACATGGTAGTTTGGGGGTTTAGTCTATGGTCTACGTGTGCTAGAGTCTAGGAGGGTCTTGCAGCATTGTGCCATGGACTGTGGCGGTGTCTTAGAGCCGAAGAAGCCTTGGGCGTCGTCTGGCTGCTCTGTTCTAACACTATGCGTGTCAGGCGGTGTTAGCTTGGACCGGCCTCCCTCGGGTGAGACCTTCTGGAGTCTTCTTGGTGGCAGAGGAGGTTGGCTCTAGGGGCTGACACACGGGCCTAGAAGCCTGCGAGCCACCGGAGGCTGTGGAAAGCTTTATCTTCTTGTGTCATCCCCGGACGTGACCCTGTTGGAGGAGCAATTAGGAAGGCTGCGCCTAGGGAGTGGCATCGAGGAGCCCCCGAGCATCGGTAGCTTGAGGCCTATCTTCTTGTGCCCGTGCCTTGGCTGGCATCATGAGCCAGGCAGGAGCCAAGGACCGGGCTTGGTCGTGCCGTAGATTGGGAGCCCAAGGCTCGGAGAAGCCCTCGAGCCCCAGGCGGAAGCTGCGGTCGAGTCAGGCTCAGCCGGATCTCTCTGCGAGAGGGTGCGCGCAAGCGTGCCCAATGGGCATAGCCCCTGAGCCCTCGGGCGATCCTGAAGGGGTCGGTCGGGGGGTCTTCTTTGTTCGGGAACCATAGGACCCGAGGCTTAACATACCTGCATGTTACGATCTCGTCACCCTCCTTATCCCACACCTCTCCATAGCCGATTGCAACATAGAAGATATAAGATACCTTCAGGAATGCATGCCATTGTTAATAGCTGGTCTCTTGCAAGGGATCCTAGCTATTGGGACAATGCCGAGGAGTTCATACCTGAGCGGTTCATGGAAGGCGGTATGCTGCAGCAATGGACAATAAGGGCAACGATTTCCAATACTTTTCATTTGGGGCTGGGCGAAGGATATGCCCAGGTATAAACTTTGCAACTTCCACTATCGAAGTCATGCTAGCAAACCTTGTCTACCATTTCAATTGGGATCTACCAATGGAATTAGCTGAGAAAGGCATCGATATGACTGAATCGTTTGGGGTGATAGAGCATCATAAAGAGAAGCTCCTTCTAGTCCCTGTAGTGCCAAAAGATTAATGTAATCGTCCATAGCCATGTGTGTATGCAACAGAACCGAGGACTCAACTGTGCACTACCTATGCATCATGCAAGTGGGCTTTGGACTAGTTAACCATGCATTTTATCATTGTACCATGCATCAAAGGGGAAACAAACATGAGTGAAAGCAAAACGCGAGAGAACAATCAAAAGCACTCAAGTTCATATCAAGTCAGAACTTCTGAGTCTTGTTTGGCCATTTTTTGCTTTGTAATACTTGGATTTTTTTGCTTCACTTTGAAACTTCTAAAAGCATTTAGTACTAAGTTTGTGTATCTTGGAGAACTCAAAAAATCGGTCCTCATTCCAGCAAGAGTAAAACGCATTGCTGTTTCTCGACCTTGACTCGTAGTGTCATCCAGGTCCACACATTTTCAAAATGTGCATTCATGTTCAAAAACTTACTAATTGTATCATGTGATAGGTCCAAATCAACATAATTTGAGTTAAAATCCCTGTCTATGTGTGGCATGCTCATATTTTGAACCGAGACTATAGTCCCTTTTTTTAGTACTCCCTCCATCCAGAAGCATTCAAAATTTGTCCTGAATAATAAGGAATTTTAGGTTAATTAATTAAATTCTCTTATTCATTTATTAACATCCCTGGCCCCATTGACATGTATTTGTGTCATTAGTCAATTGTCAACATAACCACCGAGCTCAAAACGTGATGAGCACGATATCTTCCCACGATTAAGAGAGGTTACTTGCATCATTTTCTATAAATATGACGTACCGAATGTGACACAATCCCATGAAGAAATCTAAATTCTACTCAAACTCACCAAAACCAGTTTACTAGGGTTGGGAAAACTGGACCACCAAATTTTCAGGTGTCATGAAATTGATAAAACTAGACCACCCAATTTTTCAGGTGTCACATATTTAGACAAACCCATAAACCCTTTTACTTTAGGAGTTTATTAGTTTAGACTGATAATCTCTTCTATTTCAGGAGACAGCAATACTCATTACACATTTGGACCCATCGGAGGGAGCAGGGGCGGAGCCCGGTTGAGACAAAACTGCCCCCCCCCCCCCCCCCCCCCCCCCCCCCCCCCCCCCGCGACAGAAATTTACAAGGCCCAGTGATTGCCAAGGCCTATAAATCTCAGAATAAGGCCACAAAGCCAGCCTGCAGCCAGTGCTCCAGCAGCCAAGCCAGCAAGCCCACAGGCCCACAATCGTCGCTTGTTGGGTTGCAGCTTACAGGGCGCCGTGGTGTAGAACTTCGTGCTTCCATACCTTTGCTATACAGGTTTGTTTTTTCTAAATAAAAAATCGCCCCCCTATAATTTCTTTCACCCTCCGCCACTGGGAGGGAGGAGCGAAGGTTGAATGTAAATTCATCCAAATAGCAATGAAAAGACAACCGGAAAATAATATATTTGGAGTGAACTTATTAGTACTATTGTACTAGACTTAGGCCTTATTTGGATGTGCATGTATTTATCTCGATCCATATATGTTAAAGTGGACTTGAGTGAAATTAAACTAAGTTCTATTCTAATTCACTCCAGCACATGTGAATTAAAGTGGATACATGTACATCAAACAAGGCCTTAGTGTCCTTTTTCCATGGGTATTTTATCATGATATTCGCTGATGGAGAATAAAACAGCCACAATTAATAATTAGCATTATTTAACTTTTGGGGACATCATATCTGTCGTCCTATATTTTTTTTATATATTGTGGCAGGACAAGTAGCTGGTAACCGTCCATTTTAAGACATGATCGCCTGCGTTTTTTATTTCTGGAGAAGTAGCTAGCTAGCTGTAGGTGGATATGATGCAGAGAGGCAAATGTATATATGCACGACTTGAGTATATAGGTAGCAAGCTTGGTGAGTTAAGGCCGTCATTGGTTACGTTTGTTAATTCGTGCATATATATAAGAGTATATTGCATGTCTGTCAGATTACACGTTGATTTCACTTGGTGCAGCCCGGCCGGACACATACGCATAACAATTTTTGGGAGACGTGCATAGATGCACTTTCACCCTCAAAAGTGGCGGATCAAATGGGAAGTAAGGACGTCTGGCTAGCTGGGTGCCGGTATAAATTAATGCACACAGAATTATTCATAAGCACATAAATATTATATTGTTGTAGTACTTCACCGAGAATAACTCAGTTTTAATATCAAACCCAAAAGAACGGAGATAAGGATAACTAAATCTTAACTTAACCCAACTTCACAACCAAGGCTAAAGAATAGGAGCGAAGAGCAGACTACTAAGGTCTTCTAGTTCTAACTTCAATAAGTTTTGTCTTCTATTGTTCAATTCTGGAGATATTACTAGAGAAAACACAGACAAAGTATGTTTTCTTTAATAATAAGGTCCTACTATGCCTACTAACAGGAGGTGAACTATAGAGGATTCGACGAGGTTATACGAGTTACCCTCACGAACTACCACCGATCTGGAAATTAAGGTACATCCACGAGTAACCAAGTCTAAACACCACACTTACAATACGAATACTACTTTAATCCAGGAGCTACAAGGATTAAAGTACTCAAAAAAGAGTCGCAAACCTGAAGAACAATATGAACAAGATGCTTACTTGAATTAAAAGTTGATTACCAGAGAAATCCTAGAACCAAGCTCAAAAAGAACTTGATTCCGCCAGGGTACAAGCCATAGAGAGAGCACCGACAGGCCGGAGCTCCTCCAAACTCTTCCCTCTCACTCTATCTCTCTATCTCTAATACAAGACTAGATCCTATGGAGGACTAATCTTCTCTTGACTGCTAGCTCTAGATCATGGTGAACATATGGAATTAGGGTTTCTGGATTCTCAGCTCTTAGGATCTAACTTGGCTTATGCCCTGGGGGTGCAAGTTGGTATATATAGCCCTGAGCATCAATCCTCAGTTCTTGGATCAAACCGACTTGAAATAACGGTTAAGATGCATCCTAGGAGGCGGTGGTGAACTGACATAAAAACGGGAGGCTGACATGGAGGGCCCACAGGCCGGACGACCTCTAGGTGGGCCTGGCCAGCCCCACATGGCAGTGGGTCGAGCCCCACCTTGGTGGAGAGCCTCCTGAAGTCTTCTGGAACCTTCCCACATAGTTCCCGTGGCGGAATTCCATAATTTATTTTGACGAATAGGTCCCCCTTGACGGTTTTCTGATTAAATCCTGCTGGAAACACAGATTCACCAGAACTCGTGGAATTTGTTAGTTTAAACCCTTAAGTCTATGTTGGTGATCCATTTTAATAATTTATGCAAGGTAGGTTGACGGTTTATGATGAATGTTAACTACCATCAATAGTGAGGCTGGTCGGGCCTTCTAGTTCAGAGTTTTCATGCACTACTGGAAAGCTGAAATTCCGTGACAGTGCGATCACCGTCAAGAAAATTGAAAAAACCGTCAAGAAAATGTAAATCTAATTTCCCTAATGGTACACCGTCAGGAATAACCGTCAGGGCTAGCACAGGGGCATGAGGGGTGGGGGAGTCACAGCAGTGGCAACTATGCATCGAAGGGAGCAGAGGAACCACATGATAGACACTGGACGAGCCAAACTGGTGCCGACGAGGGCAGCCGGAGTTCTGCTGCTTGTTTCATGGGTGCTCTGGAAAGAACGCAACGCCCGGGTCTTTGACAACAGGCGTTGCTTGGCTCAGCAGGCCACGCGAGCGCTGCTAGAAGAAGCTGACGACTGGATCAGTGCCGGTTTCATGGCGATCGCCGAGTTCTTGATTGTTGCTAGTTAAGGGCGTTCCTGTTTGCCACCTATAGCGCTTCATTGTCAAGATGTAGTCCACTAAGCTAGCCTGCGGTGTGTGCGTGTATCGGTGAACTTTGCTATCCTGGTACCTCACCTGGATATTGCTTGTTGGATTTGTGCTTCTTCTTCTTAATGAAATACGCGTGAAGTCGCGTTCTAAAAAAAACTGAGGGCAGCCGCGCCGAACTGAGGAGCATCGGTGGCGGACTGGCAGTGCCATGTCGGAAAGGGAGGCGGCAGCACTGGAGAGAGTCAAGATGAAAAAATGGCGTGGGAGTGAGTTGGTACTGGTAAAAAATTTGGTGGGAAGAAGTATACTAACTCTTAGGAGATGGGTTAAGAGGACAGATTTGCGGTCTCTCTCTCTCTCTCTCTCTCTCTATATATATATATATATATATATATATATATATATATATATATATATATATATATATATATATACTATCGGATTATTTTTTTTATCTGGCACAAAAAAGTAGGATAGGATCCCTGTTCAGGTACCTGTTGGAGATGCTAGCTCTTATGTGCGTTCCCACCTTTTCTTGTTTGCCAATGCGCAACGCATATGTATATATACCGCTTCTTGTTTACCAACGCAGAACGCACATGTGTAGTGTAGACAACAATCGAGTTAGGAATTACCAGCGGCACACGCAGCCCAGTAATCTTCAAGTTCTACGATCTAACAACCCATTCATCACCACATATATATTTTACAATATATATTGCAATAGGCACAGATATTTAATTACCTAGCATGTCGTTATTACACACATAAAATTTGTTTTCTTTCTTGGCCCTTCTCTTTCTTCGCTTCTCTTTTCTTCGTGCGCTGCTTGCAATGACGACGGCAACTATGGAAGAAAATTGCGTGCGGTTAATTTCTACGTTTGGATGTAGACGTGAGACCCCCAAGGACACGGAGAAATTACAAAAAAATAGATGAGGATGAAACTCACGTGTAAGAAGAGAGGACATACTTCAAATTAAAAGAGCGTATTGAGCGTAACTCAGTTGGTTGAGTACCTTGCGGTGCAGAACCGATTCGTTTATGTTCAAGCTTTCGGCTAGGTGCTTCCATCTTTCTAGATTTATTCCAGGGTTTAACAGCGTTGTTCTTTTAGAGGTAGTTGACATATGCCCGTTGACAGCGAGATGTCGTGATTGATGATGTATCTTTGGTGAGTGGTGACTCAATCAATCTTGAGGCTTGTTAGGCCACAAGGAGCTCATAGAGGTATCGTTCCTAGGGGTGAGTATCCATACATGCATGTATGAGGTGCTTGTGTCTGTATTGCGATTCACATACAAAAAAGGGATACTTTAGAAGAGACCATCAGCTAGAATCCATGCTATATATGTTTAAGTTACCAATGCAAATAGCTGTGAGGTTTTGGACCCCTTATTTACCGTTTCGCCATCTATATCCAACTTTCCATAACGTACGTCCTATATATAGCAGCCAAAGGCTAGGCAGCCATGTATCCTAGCAGGAAGGCAGAAACACGCACACACTAACTGAATCAAGCTGCTACTCTGCTAGCAACCATGAGTCTGCTTCAGGTGGCATACCAACAACTCACGCACGCAACCACACCTCTAGTTGTAGCACAATGGCTACTATTGCTCGTCATTCCACTCTTGCTCCTGCTGCACTACGCTTCCCAACGGTCAAGCAGCCGCCGTCGCGGAAGCAGCTGCTGCAACGACGGTGACAAACCCGCCAAGATGCAGCTCCCGCCTTCGCCACCGGGGCTGCCTATCATTGGCCACCTGCACCTCGTTGGTGAACTCCCGCATGTCTCTCTCCGTGACCTCGCCGCGAATCACGCCTGTGGCAGCCGTGGTCTCATGCTCCTCCGCCTTGGCACCGTCCCCACCCTTGTCGTGTCCTCGCCTCGGGCCGCAGAGGGAGTCATGCGCACACACGATCACGTGTTCGCCTCGCGGCCCGCGTCCACCATCGGCGACGATCTCCTGTACGGGTCATCCGACATCGGTTTCTCCCCTTATGGCGAGCACTGGCGTCAGGCCAGAAAGCTCGTCACCACACATCTTTTCACCGTCAAGAAGGTGCACTCATACCACCACACCCGCAAAGAAGAGGTAAGTGACTACTATATGTATATGCAACACATACATAAACAAATCGTCCATGCATGCATATTTGTATATATGCATAGGTGAGCCTGGTGATGGACAAGATAGGGGAGGCAGCGACCACGGGCGCGGCGGTGGACATGAGCATGATGATGAACACGTTCGCCAACGATATCGTGAGCCGCGCCGTGTCAGGCAAGTTCTTCAGGGCAGAAGGCCGGAACAAGCTCTTCCGGGAGCTGGTGGAGGCCAACTCTGCTTTGTTTGGAGGGTTCAACCTAGAAGACTACTTCCCAGGGCTGGCGAGGTCGTTAGGTTTCCTTAGCAGACGGTTTCTGCGCAACAGGGCCCACGAGACGCACAAGAGATGGGACGAGCTGCTTGAAACCATACTGAGCGACCACGAGAGAAGAGAATCTATGCATCGCCATGACGGAGGTGACTTCACCGATGTGTTGCTCTCGGTTCAGAAAGAGTATGGTATGACTAGAGACCATGTTAAGGCCATCTTGGTGGTGAGTACCGTACCGTAGTAGATATGGTATACCCAACATAATCGACCGTCTCATTTATGTACGTCCTGAACTCCATATTTGATGATATCCAGGACATGTTCGGTGCGGGCACAGACACGTCATCCTTGGTCCTAGAGCTCGCCATGGCCGAGCTGATGCGCAACCCGCAGCAGATGGCCAAGCTACAAGGTGAAGTTCGGAAGCACACACCAGAGGGACAGGAAATGGTGGAGGAAGAGAACATAGCTCACATGCCCTATCTGAGAGCCGTCGTGAAGGAGACACTGAGGTTGCACCCGCCTGTCCCGCTCCTCCTTCCTCACCTCTCCATGGCAGACTGTGTCGTCAATGGCTACCACGTCCCCTCCGGCACTCGGGTCATTGTCAACGCTTGGGCGCTTGGCAGAAACCCGGAGTCATGGGAGAAGCCGGAGGAGTTCCTGCCAGAGAGGTTCATTGACGGTGGCAGTGCTGCGGGCGTCGACTTCAAAGGGAACCACTTCCAGTTCCTGCCGTTTGGAGCTGGACGAAGGATATGCCCTGGCCTCAACTTTGGGATGGCCACTGTTGAGATCATGTTAGCAAACCTCATGTACTGCTTTGACTGGCAGCTCCCCATGGGCATGCAGGAGAAGGATGTTGACATGACAGAGGTGTTCGGACTGACGGTGCGTCGAAAGGAGAAGCTCATGCTTGTTCCCAAGCTTCCTGGTGATGCTGCACCTGCAACTGGTCGTCACTACTCCATACAAGCTGCTGAGGTCGCAGGTCTTGTTCCTGTATATATGTGACAGAGTCATCTGCAGTCTCCTAGTATATGAATCCATCTATATCGATCGCACTCACTCGCAGGCACATACATGCTAACACCTTATGTAACTGAATCATCTGCCGTCTCCTCTAGATATAATGGATGCATCTATCGCACGAGCACAATGCACACACCATATATATGGCCATGCACGGTGAAGTGAACTATAGACGACTCTACACAGATGGTTTGAAGTTTGGACTCTATGTTTATTGTATGGTAATAAATAGTGTACAAATATATAATTCAATCTGGAATCTAATAAAAACATCCTTGTTGTGCTTTTGACACATGGTATTTTGATGGAGAAAAAATCTCTCTGCTGTCGAGATTTCCACACCTATGACGTGCTTTTGCCCCAGCAAATAATGAACTAGCCCGGCCCGCTTTCCTTCGTTGGCCAACAAACGCAGTTATTTCTTTTTTCGTGGTTTCACTACTGCACAAACATTATCACCATTGGCTCAGAAATCATCATCTTTTGGCGGTGAAAGTGGGCAGTGATGTTCACCTTCATCAGCACCCATTTGAAACTGACGATGAAAACCAAATAAATTTTTTAAAAAATAAACGTGTTGTGTGTGCATGCTACCATCCACGCCAGTCCGCGCATAGAGTTGCCATGAAGCCGAGGGTGTGGGTGGATGGGGTGGCCGGGTGGGTGGGGGGTTCATCTTCTGCAATGCCGAGGGCAGATCCTTGTTGGGGGTGTTGTTGGTATTTCTTATGCCCAAGTTCTGCAATCGCACAGAATACCATCGTAGCACTTCATCTAGGAGTAATCTAGGGTATCTTATTTATCCAGAGGGAAAGCGGTGTCTAAGAGTATTGAGAAATATGCTGACTTGACTATATATATCAATTAGCAAACCAAAGTCTATCTTGGGGTAACGATAATAACAAGGTAGTGTGACACATAGAAGTTTAACTCTAACAAGACAGAGTGCAAGCGTAGCTAAGTTAGAGGACAGCGAGCGATGGAGTTTCCTAGATTCTTCTTTATCACAAAGGTTTTTTCTTAGCTATAGCTTAGTGAAATAACTTTACAAGATTAATGATCACACACCAAGCACTTGGGAGCTCTGTCTGCCCTTTATTTGAGCCTCGCTACTATTCCTTTCTTGCACAGGCAGTCAAGCAGAGTATGTTCTTAAGACCAGCTTCACATTCTTCTTAAGAAAGGAAGCTAGCTCGCCCTGCCCTATCATCCATCCACCTGCTCCATGGTCCATTGTTACCAGCGACCCTCAGTAGTCGTTATTATTGCCAGCCTCTCCATCATCTCTCTTATTTTTCTTTTTCATTTTTTGACAAGTCAATGGGGATGGGGGGCGGAGAGAGGAACACCCACGTGAGGTTTCACTGCACTATGTCAGAAATGCACATCACAGACGCGTCTAAAGGGTCATCACAGACGTCGGTTTGCTGCATCTCCCATAGCGCGTTTGTGATGACCGCAAATCACAGAAGCGTGTAGGAAACAAATGCATTTGTGATGACCCCAACCACAAACGAGTACAAACAAAACGCATCTGTGATCGTCTGTGATAACTCCTTATGAGATGTGCTTTGTCTATATGCGTCTGTGATGTGGGGTCATCACAAATGCGTTTTGTCTATACGCATCTATGATGATGCATGAATTGAAAAAAAAAATCTCAATGCCAGGGTGTCATATACATCTTACATGACACATCAAATTAATCAATTAACAATTGCATATGCATGAAGTAATATCAATCTAAAGCCATTACAGGTCCCTCCAACATACTACAAGTAATATCAAGCTACAGGAAGGGCATATACATGAAGTAATATCTAAAGCTCATCATGTTCACAGTTACTGTATTATTAGACTAAGGTCAGAAAATTCATGGCATGATCTTTACACTTCCGTATGGAACAAAAGTAGTGAATGAACCAACCAGAGAATCAGCTTCTCCAAAGAAAAAAGATATCTCTAGCTGTAGATTCCGGTGAATCTGAACCTTGCACTCTCAATTTTTCTCTGAGTCCAGCCCCCAAATCGCTCTAATGCTGAAATGACAAGAATACTGTCGGTGACCACAAAAAATAAAAATGAACACAGTATTGCAATAAAAAATGTATTCAAGCCGATAACTGGTTAAAGGAAAAAAATATAGTTTTTATCCTGTTTGGATGAGAGGTTTTGTCCATTCTTGCATCAGGTCTTTCCGGAACCATAGCGACAATTGGACCGCTAAAGATGAGCATAAACATAAAAAGTCATGGCAGGGCAGACCGAATTGCTGCCAAATATTGAGACAGCGACAGTTTATGACAAAATTCCCCTTTCATCAAACAACGGCATTTCTCTACTCTATTCATGGCAGGGCAGACCCAATGAAGGACATTATTTTCTTTTGCAAAATAATGTAGTTAGTAGGCATAATACATGTACACTGGCAATTAAACCAGATCGGGTTACAAATAGCCCAATAGCTTAGGTTAGGTTTTGGGTGGGCATATGTGATGACAATAAAACAAAATACCATTTAGCCAAAGGGGATATCCTGTGTCAACCAAATAACCAGGGTGGACTAGTGATTCACAACATGCAAATCAAGAATACGGCTTTGCTCAGTAAATGGCTATATTGTCTGTTAAAGACAGACAATACTTGGCAACGTACACAACAAATATTTAGGGACTAAACCTCTAGTTCAATTCTAGTGGTAAAGTGGGGACTCCCATTTTTGGGCAAGTCTGATGAAGGCTAAACGGGTTTTAGTTTTGGAACATTCCTCATCAAGGACGGATCACAAGTAAGATTTTGCGAAGACAGATGGTTACGAAATACTGCTTTGAAAGAACAGTATTCCCATCTATACAACCTAGCTAGAAGGAAACAAGATATGGTGGCTGTGGTTTTGAGTACGCAACCACCAAGACGCAAATACCTTTTAGGTGACAAGTTAGTGATGTGGATTAATCTTCTTTCATGCCTTACTCACGCTACTTTAAGCCTAGAGGAAGACGAATTTCTTGGGAGTTTAGACCAGAAGGGTGAATTTTCAGTAAAATTACATTACCTTGTTCTCATCAACCGAAACGTCTCTAACCTAAACAAGCGAATTTGGAAACTAAAAGCACCTATGTAGATCAAAATCTTCCTGTGGTACATGTGAAGAGGTGTCATCCTAACCAAAGATAATCTAGCCAAATGGAATTGCAAGGTAGTAAAAAGTGTTGTTTCTATCAGGAAAATGAAACGTTACAATATTTGTTTTTAGATTGCCGGTTTGCAACGCCTGTTTTTAGAGATTGCCGGTTTGCAACTCCCTAGACCTCTTAATGTGTCCAATATGTTCGGGCGCTGACTAGATGAGGTCAGAAAATACTTAAAACCATTAGTTCTTTTGGGAGTGGAGCTCTGTAGAAATGCAATTATATTTGAAAACAAACAACCTTCCTTTCTGTAGGTCATTTACTCAACTACGCACTAGCTCCGTACATGGTCCATCCTTCAGAAGCCTACTACCTAGGAGGTGGTTGTAGCGGCTTCTCAATTTTTGGTGCAGGTGGCCAAGGACTTTTTCACCCAGGCACATGGGTGGCAGTCTAGTCTATGGAATGATAGTCATTAGGGTGCCCCCCGGTGTTGTTTTTTCTTTTTGTTTCTTTCTTTGGGCTGTGTGCCTTTTAGGCAAAGGCCAGGAGGATTTCATGATGCTGTGTAACCTTGATGTAACATTATCGAAATTAATAAAGCTTCCCTTTTTGAAAAAAAAATAACAGACTTGGTGGGAGCTCATTGTTGGAGAATGGCCAATCAAAGATCTAGGCACCTGGTGGCGTAGGGCGATGGCAACGGTCGTAGTAGAGAGAGAGAGAGAGAGAGAGAGAGATGCAAAGATAGGCCGCGTGGAAGATGGCACATATATCTAGATCTCCATAGAGGGAGAGGAAAGAGATGAGAAGGGGAGGAGGGGTGGTGGCACAACCGACAGAGGAGGTGGTAGTGGCTCTAGCAGCGCTGATAGTGGAACATGCAGGGTGGTGGCTTTAGAGGAGGTGTTTCTGGTGATGTGATTTAGATATCCAGATCTTAGAGAGGAAGTAGATGAGGTGGGACATGATGGCGGTGGAGACGAGGGACAGTGGTTGGCACCGAGAAAAGAGGAGGTTGTGCCTGCACTGGCAGAGGAGCAGGGTGGTCGCACCTGAGTAGGAGTAGGAGGGCGGTGGTGTTGTATGTGAAGGAGAATGGGTGGCAGCGGTGGGCAACTCCGCGACTGGAGGAGTTGACCGGAGGCACACAGACTTATGTTGTAAATTTCATCAGACTTAACCATATTTTGGGAATGTGACCCTCCTCCCTCAGATGTGCAATTACTAAGACAAGTCTCTCATATACCCATTGTAACACAGACACGTGATAACTACGCACCGCAGACGCGTTTTTCATAAGCCGTATCTGTGATAGATGTTCTCGGAGTCTAGTACTTTAGAGCCAACACACTACGAGTTTTGTCTAGACGTGTCTGTGATCACACATCACAGACGTGTTTTGTTTTCACATCACTAAATTGGGTGTCTTGTTTTTGCTGTTTTGACGTAGTGTTGGCTCTCAGTAGCCAGATATTAAAATTTTATAGATAAGTTCCCACACATATGCAGGCGAGCACACCAAAGGAAAGCCTCTGATTTACAGGCCTCCAGGCGCCGTTTAGCGTCATGTGCTCGTTTCTGAAGTGACTCTTATTTTTCTATGGCTTAACAGCAACAAGAAAGAAGCAGTAATCTGTTGATTCATATCAGACGACATCACATTGATCTCTTCTGCAATCCCTTCTCCGATCCGTGTGTTGTGTTACAAAACTCTAAGAAGTGCCCAACTCTAAAAAACCTATAGTAAACTGAGCATACCTCAACTAGTTAGGTTCCTTGGAACCTTCCTATCTAGGTTTCAGTTCTTGACTTGACGACATAGGTGCTTATTATGGTTGGAAATATGACTTTATCTCTTGAGATATACCAACTCGGTACTCTGTAGATCCTTTGTAGTTGTAGGGGTAGGGGATAGGCGATAGAGGTGAGTGTGTGTATACATATGTGCACATATATGTCTATTAGAAATTTAGAATTCAGAGAAAAGACCACAATTTTTCTTCGCAAACATGCATGCATGATGCTATTGAGTGACTCACTGGACTAAGGCCGTCATGAGTTATGTTTGTTTGTGCTAAACATATTCATTATTAGTGTTCACTGCAGTGGTGAACAAGACGCACGTATACAGGCAACTAGGTGAATTCCCCGCGTGTTGCTGAAGGAATTGTAGAGACAACATTGAGAATATTGGAGAAAGGAGATATCCATACATAATTGTATGGATATCAAATAAATAGAAATATTACAAAAACCATGAAAAGGCCTTTTTATTCTATTCACATGAAGGGAAGGGATTTACAATCTTGTTGCAGATTTCAAGGATTTGACTTTTTGTTAAGATTCGATAGTTTGAAAATGTACATATAGAACCAATCTCAAACTTGAAGTCAATGCGAAATCTTCAATAATAATCTAATTTTGTCAGTCACCACCTAAGTTTGTAAAGATGGCTCACATTGCTTACACAGCTTCAGTGCATAATATTTGAAACACAAATAAAGAGGACTCATCAAGATATTAATTGAACATGATACAAAATCACATACTTCAAGCTGGTTCTATCATAGATACCTCTTGAAAAAAGGAGAGTGAATATTGTCTATGATGGAGCAATGACTAGTTTTGTGCTCACCAAATCACGGCATAACTCTTCACGAAAGAAGATATGAATGGATACAATGCTGCCTTTGTAGTGGCCGTTGGAGAACATGAGAAATTGAGGAGGCCCGAAGGCAATTGTCATGCTCAAGACCTCTCGAAAAGAACCTGTAAAGGCGGCAGCTTCATGACTAACCCAGAGCAGCAGGTGTAAGTAGAAACCCCCATGCATCGCAGCAACAACAACAACAACAACAACAGCAGCAGCAGCAGGGAATGGAACAGCCAGATGAGGCACTCCAAAACTGGGGATGATCGAGTTGTATATATATTGGGAATGTTGGAGAGGACTTGGAAGGTATTAATGCCATTAAAATGACTCTATAACTTCTGAGTAATGCCAAGTCGCCAAGGTGGGTGCGCTTTCGGAGCTGGGTGCTGCATGTGGCCATTTCCATTGCCTTGGGAGCTCGGGCAAGAGGTGTGTGAAGGAAGACAGATGGGGGGACAATGAATGTGGCTAGGAAACTGATATGACTTGCTCATCATTCAGAAAATTAATTGACATCATTTTTTTAACATAAATCCGTCAGTTGCAGAACGATGGGAGGAAGGCAAAGAAGGGATGAATAATCGGAGAGCAGAGACAACATGCAACGGCCCAAATGAAGACACATGTTACATCTGACGCGCCAAACAATTGAGGTGATGCATGTGGCTGCATCAGGATTGATGAGAGAAATAGTAATCAATAATCTTTAGTGGATTCCGTCTATATACATTATATAGATTTAGATACCGGCTGCTTCAACATACGTAACTTGGTCGAACCGACGTTAACGTCTGATTGCAATTGCAATGTTGCTTTGTCGTCGTCGTCACTTGGCTTGTCCCTATGTGAGCAACTTCCAAGTGTCCCATATCATGTGCTGATGCTCATATAGTCCATGCATTATATGTATTGATCGGTCCATCGTACTTTTTTTTAGTATCATTTGCAAAACAATCGGCCGCCAATGCACAATTTCTATAGTACGTATAGAAAGCCAAGAACACTGCCGTTTTGTAAACTTGAAAGTAACATTAACTATTACCTTAGTGAATGTCAATATCATTGTTTTGGCAGAGCGAATGATATGACGCCTCGTAATATGCATTGCTAAATCTTGCTACTAATTTAATTAAATTCGTGAAATGATATGGACCGCCTCTAGAAAGCCACGGCGCAGCAGTATGATTCGACTGGGATCGTATCTTTGCATTACCTACCACTGCGTGCTTGTCTACTCTTTAGCTGATGTAGTTTTAAACTAGTAGCAAGAAGTTCTCCTCCCAGGTTATAGGGATCTAATCTACCTCGGGTTTCGTCGCTAGCTTGCTCGATCTTCCTTTTTGTCTATCTCTCCTGCCTTCTTTCGTACGTATCTTACCGTGTCCTTGCCTGCCTAGTCTATTGTATTATTATTATTATTATTATTATTATTATTATTATTATTATTATTATTATTATTATTATT
This sequence comes from Saccharum hybrid cultivar R570, assembly GCA_038087645.1. Classification (NCBI taxonomy): domain Eukaryota; kingdom Viridiplantae; phylum Streptophyta; class Magnoliopsida; order Poales; family Poaceae; genus Saccharum; species Saccharum hybrid cultivar. The sequence goes on from JAQSUU010000591.1 coordinate 667,159, forward strand.
ATTATTATTATTATTATTATTATTATTATTATTATTATTATTATTATTATTATTATTATATACGGTAGTATTACGACATTCTTAATAGTATGAGGTAGTTACTAGCTATAAGATAAATTCTTCAATAATATTAAATTTTAGCACATAAATCATAAAATAATTAGCACGACAACTTCACGTGATTAAGTCACCTAGGAGAAATGTAAAAACAAGAGCAGTGCCTTCGGACCGGCATCTAGACCAACCCGGGCAAGATCCAAATCGGCCGGCGGAGGCTTCTCCTCTGGCAATGGAGTCTCCATGGCTGTAGTTAAGTCACCTAGGAGAAATGTAGAAACAAGAAATTTCAATAACAAACATAAAGTGAAAACACAAGTGAAACCAAAAAGAACCAAGAGAACACCTACCCAAAAACAAAGTAGTTTTTGCAACATCCATCTCTATGTCCTCCTCCCGCCGAGAACCTATCGGCGGCATCGGATTTAAAGGCCGCATCGGAGGCGGCTCGTGCTCAGGTTCATCTTGAGATTCCTCGACCACAGGAACCTTCGCAGAACAGCGATCCACACTCCCAACCTCCGCATCGCTAGGTTGTCACCACCACCACAGTCCTCGCCCTCAAAACTGGACGAGCCGTCACCTAGCACACCGGGCATAGGCGCCACGACAGAGGGCTCAGCGGCAGAGCTGACCCCCATCCCTCCAAGAGCGGCTTGAACAAAATCATCCCCTCCAAGGTCAGTGGAGGCTATGGAATGATCGCCCTCCATGTCGACAGCTGCAGAAGCAGAGCCCCCATGAACACTATCTGCGACTTCCTCAGCGGCGCCTGTAGAAGCACTAGCGGAAGCAGCCCCAATCTTTTGTTTCTTGCTGACGGCCTTCGCCGCGCCGGTACCTCTCCATTTCTTTGACTTAGCTGCTGCGGTATTATTCTTTGCAGCAGCCTTCCTGGCCTTGTCCTCAATAGACTTCAGCACCTTCGCAGGAACCTTATGTTCCTCATGGTGTATCCCCAACTCTTCAAACACTCGGTTAAGCCGAGGCGTCGTGCCTGTAATAACCCTCCGAGTGAGAAACTCCTTATCAGAAATATCCCCAACAATTCCCCGCGCCTCTTATTCCACAGCAGCAACAAAATCTTCAGGAGTCACATCCTCTGACAGCGCTATCCCAAAATGAGGAAAAGGAACCCCACCAGCTTCACCATAAATAGGGAGATTCACCATCTCCACTTTGAACGAAGGCCTAGACTTACCAAGAGGCCAGAACCTAGCAGCCACCATCTCCTCCACAAGATCATGACCTTCGGAATACTAGCAAGCCAAAGTGAAGGCCTTGTCACAAGCCTCTCTGTGAGGGGTAACCTCGCTGCTAGGTGCCACCTTCATTAGAGGCTTCATCTCTGTCATAACAGAGGCAAGAGGATACCTAGTAACCTTCTTCCCATCCTCATGAGTAGAAATAACGCCGAAGGTCTGCACGTAAAACCAATAGCGCATCCAATCCTTGTCCCACTTATTCTTCTAGCAATACGAGATTTCCAGCCTAGAATCCCCCTACTACTCTTTGCCATAAATGCATAGCTCCCATACTGAGCTATAAGCTCATCATCCCCAACCTTCTTAGGCTGGCACTGAAGCTCGTAATACTCGAAGAAATGTCCAGATCTGGCGTAGGACTCACAAGCCTAGCAAAACTTACTCAAAGCAAGGAAGCCATTAGGAGTAAGATGATGGATCTACACATCGAACTCCTCCAACACTTCACGAAGAAATCAGACGAAGGGAAGATGAAGGCCATAGAAAAAGTAATCCTTGAAGACAATAGTGTAATCCTTACCGGGCAATGGGACAATCTCGCCCTGCGGAAGCTTAGCCCGGCCTTGAGGGATGTAGCCATCCTTCTCAAGTTGAAGGATCATCTTCTTGATCATGAGTGAAGGCCTGAAATCCTAGTTCTTGTCGGCCATGGCCTCCACTTCCTCAGCTCCAACCAACGATTGAGGCTTCAACACCAGCCAGATCTCCCTCAAGTTCATGAGCCTCCGCAATAGCAACCATACAGTCCTTGAAGCGCGCGGCCCACCCGCTAGCGCTAACACCAAGGAGGTGGGAGTAGGGACCAGAGAGGGTAACCTAGCGAGGAGGAGGGCTAATAGCAGAAGCCACTTCTAAAACACTAGAAAAACTAAACGAGAAGAGCAGGCAAGTCGCAACTAAGTGAAGGCTAAAACGCGAGAGATGGCAGGGAAAGCGAAAGGAACGAATGCGATGGCTCAAGTGGCGTGGGGGGGAGCCTTCACCTACCACCCCCTTATATAGGCCACAGACAGACTCTTCAGCTTCTAGGCCCAACAGTCACATCCACCTAGCGTCACGTCGGTTCCAAAGCCACCGCAGCCAATAAGCAAGCGCCACCTCACACCTCCAACGGTCCGATCCAGGTGACTTAGGGGGGAAAAGGGGGAAGCCTCCGCGACTCAACAATCATCGAAAAACTTTGAGGTCAATGGCTTGCTCACATTGGACCACGCCCTCAAGAGGGGAACTGTTGTGACATAGACATATGAGTAGCGGAGGCTTGTACATAACGCCAACCGTCTGCATGTGTAATGGTGTGCAGGTGGGTCAGAAGGAGCCTTCGGAACCAGCCAACGGCGTAGTGAAGGCCATAATGCAGGGGCGTCAAGGAGTGATGTGCAAGGAAGCTGACCAGAGGCCTTCGCCCCTGTGGCCCCACCTGACGAAGGCCAATGGAACGCGGCGAAGGCCCCGGCTGTGTCAGCAAAGGCAATGGACAGAGCAGCGAGACGGGGGCTCAGGTGAAGCCTTCTCAAGCGAGGATCATAAGGAACCCTCGAAGGCCTCCGCAGGCAAGGAAGAAAGTTCCCGCAGAGATATGACACTGGGCCATGGGCCGCCCACAAGCACGCGGGCCTGGTCCAAGAGGTGGAGGCGGTTCAAGAAGAGAATATCTAGGCTACCCTTAGCAGTTTGCATTAGCAGGAGGATATTCCTAGAATGTGCTTCAGCAGTCAAGGGGCAAAGATGTAAAGTAGGAAGGTGGCAAACAGTGCCTATAAAAGGGGGACTTGAGCCATGTGTAAAAGGAGGTTGGTGAATACATTTATGAAATCCTTACTGAGCGTGGACCCACCTACTACCTTCTTAACCTTCGCCTAGGGCACTCAGCTGGGCGAAGGTCCCTCTATATCCCATCCGCTGGAATCCTTATTTTCCAACAAAAACCTTGGTCAAATGAAACCAGAGCTAATCGTATGTGATTGCTTGGACACATCAGCATATAGTATTGCAGTGTTCCTGCGAAAATTTGTAGTACGCACGCTCCCTTGTAGCTGTCAGTACTATACGGCTTTCTTCATCTATCATCAAAAGCACTATATATACAGTAGAAACTTTTTGATGTGTTGGAGTTGGGATTCGGCCGGCCGGTAATAATTAATGTTACACTGGTTGTGATAATAAATAAATTACTCCTGCATTGATATGATAGGATAGTGCCCTCAGTAATCACTGGTTGCTTAGAGGCACGAACTAACAAACAGCATAATTAACTGCAGGTTCAATATAATAGCTGCAACGCCTGGTGTGTAATTTGTTGTTGCAATGCAACTTAACGTTGAATAATAGTTAAGAGTAGTATGTATACTCCTTACTACAATCACTCTAGCAGATTTTGGTCAGCCATTCTGCTAGCTACAATGCAAGTGGGGGTACGCCATTTCTCTAGTCTAGTAGTATAGCTAGCTCGGTCGATTGGGTGCTTGTCACATTCCTTCTGTGTTTGCTCGCTTATTTGTTGAACTTCTGGCAAACCAGAAAAATCAAGACACATACGTATTTGACATAGACTGTGATTTTTATCTTATCTTTTTGGATCGATATATATTATACATGTCACACATCAGATCAATTTATGGGATGTCGTAAAGTCCGCTAAAGAAGGTATTCCAGGATGTTGACACTTGAAAAATGCCACACAAACACATACACACACACTAAGTCGTTGTCTGTGTGTCATGATCATTGGACAAATTAAGGTTCTCTCTGCAATTGATGTATAGTCAACAATTCATGCATCCAACAATAGAGGAAACCAGCTGATATATTCACCTGTGTCATCTATCGCACACGTCGCATAAACTGCCTGCAAGATTTATTTTTTTTACTTCTCGGATCCCTTCTCTTCTCCCTCATATGATCGACTAGGAGCAACATCATATCTCTATCCATTTCACAGATCCGGGCGAATGAGACGTCCAACACATATATGGCCAAAGGACAAACATGTAATGTACAGACTCTTACTTTGTTAGAACGAATAAATCATCAGTAACAACGACTAGCAATAATACAAATAGCTAGGGACATAAATTTGAAGCAATCAGATGGACCTAAACAAATTTACTGGAAAAAAAGTCCAAGCAATTAGATCTCCTAACCTATCAAAATAATAACATTAAGTTTTTGATATGTCTTTTAACATAAATTATGATGTACAATCTGTGACATAATTTTTAACATAACCTCACAAAAACATGATATTAAAACTCAACATTTATATAGAGAAACAAAAGCAACATATCTTAGTAAGTAAATTGGACCAACTTAAATAGCTAGAGGGAGTAATAGAATAAAACATTAGTTTAGGAGGTTATCAAGACTACATAGGACAAACATTGTGGGAATAATTTGAACTTTTTCCATAATTTGTTATATCATCGTTAGAGAAACTTCAGCAAGAGCCTTCAGTTTTGGGCCCTATTTTTCATTTGAATGTTCCCTTACTCTCGAGGGTATGTTTTGTTTGTATCTATTCCGCAGAAGCCCTCAAACCTATTCCAGTAGACACTGGCATATGAGACCCATCTTCATTCGGTCATATCCACCGTCGTTCCAATCGACTAAGCTATGAGGATGTGGAAAAGGAGCTGAGAAGAACCTAGGATGGCACGGCAAGGGAGATAAGCACGGGGGCATGAGGGGAGGGGGGGAGTCACAGCAGGGGCAAGTATGCATCGAAGGGAGGAGAGGAGCCACATCACAGACACTGGACGAGCCAAACAAGCGCCGATGAGGGCAGCCGCACCGATCCGAGGAGCATCGGTGGTGGACTGGCGGTGCCGTGTCAGAAAGGGAAGCGGCAGCACTGGCGAGAGTCTGGACGAAAAAAAGGGCACGGGAGTGAGTTGGTACTGGTAAAAATTTTCATGGGAAGAAGTAGCTCCCTACTACTAACTCTTCGGAGATGGGTTAAGAGGACAGATTTGCGGTCTCTATACAGTAGAGACTTGATATATATGCATGGGGACCCTATCAGATTATTTTTTTAATCTGGCACAAAAAAGTAGGATAGGATTCCTGTTCAGGTACCTGTTGGAGATGCTAGCTCTTATGTGCGTTCCCACCTTTTCTTGTTTACCAATGCGCAACGCATATGTATATATACCACTTCTTGTTTACCAACGCAGAACGCACATGTGTAGTGTAGATAACGATCGAGTTAGGAATTACCAGCGGCACACTCAGCCCACTAATCTTCAAGTTCTATGATCCAACAACCCATTCATCACCACATTTATATTTTTACAATATATATTGCAATAGGCACAGATATTTAATTACCTAGCATGTCGTTATTACACACATAAAATTTGTTTTCTTTCTTGGCCCTTCCCTTTCTTTGCCTCTCTTTTCTTCGTGCGCTGCTTGCAACTATGGAAGAAAATTGAGTGCGGTTAATGTCTACGTTTGGATGTAGACGTGAGACCCCAAGGACACGTACGGAGAAAATTACATGTATAGGAAGATAAAACAAAAAAATAGATAAGGATGAAACTCACATGTAAGAAGAGAGGAGATACTTCAAATTAAAAGAGCGAACTGAGCGTAACTCAGTTGGTTGAGTACCTTGTGGTGCGGAACCTATTCACTTATGTTCAAGCTTTCGGCTTGACGTAGGTGCTTCAATCTTCGCGGATTTATTCCAGGGTTTAACAGCGTCGTTCTTTAGTGGTAGCCGACATGCCCGTTGATAGCGAGGCGTCTGTGATTGATGATGTATCTGTGGTGAGTGGTGACTTCATCAATCTTGAGGCTTGTTAGGCTATAAGGAGATCCTAGAGGTATTGTTCCTAGGGGTGAGTATCCATACATGTACGAGTGCTTGTGTCTGTATTGCGATTCACACACAAAAAAGGGATACTTTAGAAGAGACAATCAGCTAGAATCCATGCTATATATGTTTAAGTTACCAATGCAAATAGCTGTGAGGTTTGGACCCTTTATTTAGCGTTTCGCCATCTATATCCAACTATCCATGATGCACAAGCTAACTCATACGTCTAGCCAAAACGTACGTTCTATATATATAGCAGCCAAAGGCTAGGCGCCTAGGCAGCCATCTTTCATAGCAGGAAGGCACAGAAAAAACACGCACACACACAAACTGAGCCTGCAGTCTGCTAGCAACCATGAGTCGGCTGCAGGTGGCATACCAACAAATCACGCACGCGACCACACCTCAAGCAGTAGCACATTGGCTACTATTGCTCGTCGTTCCACTCCTGCTCCTGCAGCACTACTATGTAAGCCGTATGGATCTCAATCACACAATGAATCAAGTGGCTAACCTAATCAGATCAGAGAATGAGTAAAGGATGAACGCGATGAACACGGTGACCCCGACAACTGCATGATGACAGAGCTATTTTCCTCTGATTGTTCTGGACAACACAGTTGCGATTACAAGGATTACCCAGGTGTTAACCACACCTTGACACACGCACTAACTCAAACGAAAGTTGTGCTACGCCTTTTATATGAAAGAAAATTACATAATACAGGGATACATGTGACTGAAAACACACAACCGCACGTCGAGCAGAACGTGGGCGCGCTCACCGCGCGCTGACTGTCTTCTCGCATGCAACCGCCCAATTCAAACTTCAGGCTCCCGCCCAGTGCTTCTCCTTGGACTCCTACTGTTTCCATGTCACCACACACATCAACACAATAACGATTAGCCCAACATACTACGCTTCCCGACGTTCAAGCCACCATCGTGGCAGCTGCTGCTGCTACGACGGCGAGAAATTCGCCAACAAGGTGCAGCTCCCGCCATCGCCTCCGGGGCTGCCTATGATAGGCCACCTGCACCTTGTCGCTGACCTCCCGCATGTATCCCTCCGTGACCTCTCCGCCAATCATGGCTTCAACGGCATGATGTTCCTCCGCCTTGTGTCTGCTCCCACCCTCATTCACTACAAGAAATCCTCTAATCTGTGACGAATTCTCCGTGACGAATTTTGAGATCGTCACTGTCGTTGCACTATCACTAGCAATCCTGTGATCGAACCCCATGGCCCGACATCAGCTCGTATATATAAACCAGCCCCAAAACCTAATCCCAGCCCTGCTCCCTACTGTCACGAGCCGCCACCTGAACTTCTCACACGCCCATCCCACCCCGGCTGGTGGCCTCCACTCCCATCCGGCAGCGCCCCCGTCCATCCCGGTGGCCGGCCTCCCCACTATGTCCCCCACCCAGCCTCCAGATCAGCAAACGAAGTCCTCGAACCAATTTCTCCCTGCCTCCCTCTCACGTAGGGTTTCGCATCGCCGCCCCCTTGCCAAATCCTTCCTATCGCCTAGCATTGCCCTTCGGCTTGCGGCGGCTGCGGACGACCAGAGCCCTTGTTCCCCTGATGCGGTGACGTCTGCCTCGTGTGCCGACGCCTGCTCCTGGATCGAAGTAAGAATGCTACATCTCTTTAACCCTGGATCTTTAGCCCTTCTGTGGATCTTTAACCATTTTTCGAGTCTCTCCATCCAGTCTGATCCCACCATCTTCCTCTAGATGGGATCTGAAGGCATGTTCCCACAGGGCATTCACGACCCCCAATCATGTACTGATCAATCGGTTATGGTGAGGAGACGGGATGCGCCAGCTAGATCTGATGGACGAAGGTGTCTTCTCATCCCATTTGCATTGTTGTTGTCCTCCTGACAGTGCTTTCACAGCTACCCCAAGGATGTTTCTTCCCCAGCCTGGACGTTCTTAAATATTTGAATCGACCTATGAAATTTAGTGCGCTAATTGTATTGAAGCGCAGATGTATTTTTCTGTCAGAGATGCAGGGTCGACAGTTGTTTGCCATGCCAGGAAGTGTTTACAGGAATTTGTTTTCTTGTTGGTGTGCAGAAAAGGTAAAAAATTTCAGTAAATATTCTTACTTTTTTTTGTGCAATTTTTACTGCCCATTATTAAATTAGAAATCAATAGCTGGTTTGGTGATAGATATCTCGCACCATCTACTTGCAATATCAATTGTTGACTTGTTGCAATATCAGCTTTGTGAACTGCTACATGCTATGCAGACCTATGCAGTGAGCAGTGAAGTGAAGCTTGACCTACGCTGATGGTATATATATTTATCAAATGTGTTATGGAAGTAGACATTAATTTAGTTGGCCCAAGTAAGTATGCATTAGCTTCATTGCATTCCTGTGTATTGTTTTATGATTTTCTGATTGGAAATTTAATATCATTAAGAGGTCTCTGCTTCTTAGTTTGCATACATAACTTAATATTCAGTTTTATAATCTTTGTAAGAGTCAGTTTGGATGTAGTTTCAGTTACCAGTTGTATTCCTAGCTTATCATATGTTAGATTAGATGTGAATCTGCATTATTCTTGGATAAGGATATGTTAGTCACTTAAATGATTCCCTGACAACAAATAATATTGCCTGGATCTCATCTGCCGACCCATGGCTTCCCCTCCCTCGCGGCCCCCTCCCCGACCTACCCATCCTCGCACCCCCCCCCCCCCGTGCCGCACCCGCCGCCGGCCCCTACGGCCATGGCGCCCCCGGTGACGGCCCCCCACCTCCTCATCCCCTCCAGCAGAGTTACCCCCAACCGCTCTGCTTCGGGACTCTGTCACCTCTCCTGCTCGCCCCCGGTAGCCACCTTCCCTACTATCCCTCGGTGCCTCGCCCTGCCTCAACGTCTTCCGCGCGGCAGCCTACCGGCGGCTCCAACCGACGAACCACCAGCCTCGCCCAACCGCTTGGGAGTGCTGAGAACGGAGCCAGGCGTGAATACGGAACCACGCGTGAGTACTCAAAGGCTTCCAGCAGCGAGTTGACTACCCCGCTGCCTACCGGGTGTTCGACGAAAGGTCCAGACGAAGCACATTGGGTCGAGGAGCCGACCGTGGGAGCCAGGAACATCCGCGCGGTGATTGGAGCTTGGATTCAACAGCCGGGTATGCGCTTTCAAACCTTCATCTTGGAGAATTATTATTGTGCGGTCGTTAGGCCTCTGGTTCCTTCTATAACTCGTTCTACTGTCTGGATCTCCCAAACCAATGGGAAGTTCGTCGTTTCTGATTCCCTAGTGGCCCGTGGCCTTAACTACCACTTCTGCTCTCCCCCTGAATTCTTCTCGGTTCTTTCCGATCTTCCCTTCATCTTCTCCACCTCTGTTGCTGCCGCCGTCGTCAAGGATCACTTGGTTAAGATCAGTGTTTTTGCCATCGATGGTGTTATCTTCCACATCCGTGGTGCCCGTCAGGCTGCGGTCAATGACGTCTTCAAAATGGCGGCCTTCAAGAACTTGGGCCCCAATTCAAAATTTGAAATCAGTGGGGGCCCCAGGCCCAGCTGTGGCCCTTCACCACACCACAGCCCTACAACTTGTCTGACCTCTGCACCAACTCCTTGCTGGACGCCGGACGGCAACACCTAGGGACCGTCATCGTGTCAGTACCATAACGACCGTAGCGAGGCCAGCGTGAACAGTGCGGTCAAAAGTACTTTTTCTTCCGTTAAGTCACCGCCTACCTCTCATGACTCTCTCACTGCTGCCTCTAAATTACTGCAATCTACTCTGACGAGTGATGGAGACAAGCAAGCTTGCTCATACGGTTTTGTATCCGGTGGTGCTCCCTCTGATCGACACCTCATCAGGCAATTGGAGAATACGTGGAACACTATCTCTGTGGAGCGCCACGAGCAAGTGGACAACAGATTCTACGCCTTCTACAACATCTATGCTGAGATCGCCGCCGTGGACTTCCCTCTTGAGCACTAGGAGGAGCCCTATGCTCGAGAGGCGCTCGGGGCCATCGGTAACGTTTGCTGCATTGACCTGGATTGCCTTCTTCAAGTTGATTTCACTTCTATGCATGCTGTTGTTCGCCTTGACCATGAACGTGAAATTCCTGAGCAGCTGCTTGTGCGCAACCACAGTGGCCCTGCCACTCTGGCCACCGTCTATACCATCCGGACCTGGCTCAACGCCAATCCTATGCCTGACTTCTCCGACTACATGTTTGGCCCCATGCCAGCGATTCATACTCCACCTTCCTACCACCCCGTCGGCAATCCACCCACCCAAATGCCAGTTGCCCCTGAGAACCTCGTCGCCATCGTACTTGAATGGGAGGTCAATGCACCTACTCCAAATCTTCTTCCTATGCGCAACAGGCCTCCCACTCCTTATCCTACTAAAAAAACCCAGCATGCACCTCGTCCTCTCCTTGCTTTGCCCTGGTACGGCATTGGAGGGTTGCCTGCCCTGGAGAACATCCCCGATGAATCTGCTGATACTAACCGTGATGATGTCTCTCTGGAGAACAATGCTGCTGCTGTTCTTGCGGGGCTCACCATGGCCAGCCTTCTCTGCTGGGGGACGCATCGAAAACGAGCATGTGAGCCGCGCACAGAAGCGACGTGTGAGGCGCAAGCGGGCCAAGGACAGTGCCCACAGGCTTAGGAGGAGCACAAGGCTGACGGCAAAGGAGGAGCCTGGCTTCGAGCTTCCAGAAGACAAGGTGGCGCGTGTTCAGCAGGCCAAGTTCGACTTCAATGGTGCGTCGCGCCGCCTTCGTGATACCGGTCTCAGGACATGCAGCTAGTTGGCACTACCATCCATCCCCGGGGGCCCTTCGGTCCCAATTTTGTTCTTAGGTTTGGTAGTGTCAGGTTTCTTAATCGTACCACCCTAGCAATCAAGCTTCTAGTTGTCTGCAACTGTGAACCAACACCTTGTATCTTGAACCCGGGCTACCTCCCGTGGAATAATGTAAAGTCGACAGATGCTCCCATGCACTGTCCTATGTATGGTGTTGGAATGATGATCAATGAATAGAGGCTTTATGGTTTCTAACTGGAATGTGAGAGGTCTTGGCGACCCTGTTAAGTGTGGTGATGTTCTTATGGAGCTCCTCTCCTCTAATCCAAGTCTTATTCTTTTTCAAGAAACCAAACTACCGCACATTTCTAATCAGAAACTATTCTCCTTTCTCCCCAGACGTCTCAATCGGTCTACTGTTTTGCCTGCTGATGGCTCGAGTGGGGGCTTACTAACTGCGTGGTCTGATAATGAGTTCATCTGTCTGAGCACCTCCAACACCACCAATACTGAGATGCCGGTGTGCTAGCACCTTGGTGATGAGCGATTGACAACACGGTGTGCGTGTGACGTATCTCTCGGCAGGTTGTGGTTGTAGGTGACAGGTGGAGACAAGGTACATGCGGCGACGAGTGAAGAACGAGGATAGGATGTCGTTCCGAAGAACCGTGGGGGCGGAGAAGGGCGGATCGAGGCTTGCGTTCGAGGGACAGGCGATCGTGTGATGTACGTCTACTGTACCTGGCTACACGGTGGGAGGACGTCGAGGGAGGTTTCTAGATTACGCCACAAAATCCGGGGTTCGCTGGTTGAGCCACAAAGCCATGCATCGTACCAGGACGCTCGTGCGGCGTGCGTTGGCCGAAGATGGAAATTCTGGCGATCGCGATACGATTTCGGATGGTCGTGCGGCGACATCGCGAGGATCACATCGCGGAGATGGAGGGATCGCGGACATCGCGGAATTTGCCATGGAGGACGTAATTGGAATTTACGCCCCTACGTTGGATTTATTTAGCGTAGGGGGTTATGTGAAAATAGGTCGTGCCACCCTTTGGAGATATAAATATGTGGCACCTAGGGTTAAGAAGGGAGCGGAACGTTTTGAACAGTACCGTGAACAGTACTCGTGCCCCGGGTTCCACGGTTCAGTTTTTCCTCTCTCCGGTCTAGCCTAGGGTTTGAATTCTAGTGAGAGGTTTTTGTTGATCTCTTCGATTAAGAGAGGGAGGATGTTCGGGTGGAGGCTAGATGCACTTTTGTAAGTTCCATTACTCAATTTAATCTGTCATCTATAATGATTGATCTTGTGCATCTCGATTGGTTCTTTACAATTCTCGTCAGCATCTGATATAGTCTGCTTGTTTTATTTTTATCTCAAGATCCGTAAGTCCGATTGACGTGATTCCAGTTGGGTTAGTTTCGTAATTTCATCTAGTTTAATCTGACAAATTTTTAGGTCGATCGGAGTTACAGATTTTCGTCCACATCAGGTTTACTAGGTACATAGAGTTCTAGCCAGATTTGGAAAACGTGATTTAATCAGGTTTTGTGTTTAGGGGAAGGGTTAGAAATTATTTTTGGCTTCCACGACCATTCACCCCCCCTCTGGTCGCCCGTTTCGATCCTTCAATTGGTATCAGAGCCGGTTTAGGTTTTCTATACCTTAATCGGTGCAGAAAGCTATGGCGACCAATGAAAAGTTTGATGTTCACGCTCCGTTTTTTGATGGGACTGATTATGATTACTGGAAGGCACGTATGACCAACTATCTCAAAGGCAAGTCGCTGAAGCTATGGAAAATCACACAAAATGCCACATATGTGATTCCAGCTGAGGAACCAACTGACGCCGCTGAGATCGGGCTTCTTGAAACAAATCATCGCGTTGTTGCTATTTTACAGGCTTCTATTTGTAAAACTGAATATGATCGGGTTTCTAGTGAAGATCTCGCTTATCAGATCTGGGAGAAACTTAGAAAATATCATGAAGGTTCAAACACTGTGAAAAACCGAAAATTTGAGATTCACCGAAAAGAGTTTGATGCTTTTTGCCAATTGCCTAGTGAGTCTATTGATGACATGTTTGCACGTTTTCAAGTGATTGTTAATAAGATGAAGGCCATGAATAGCAATATGCCTTATGATGATCATGCTAGGGCTCTCAGATTATTACATTCACTTAATGATGAATGGGATATGAAAGTTGAGGCGATCGTTGAATCTGTAGGTTATGAGACTCTCACCACTGATGAGCTTTACAGTAAGCTCAAATCAAAAGAGATCGAAATTGTTTCTAAGCGTAAATTGAAAAATCCCACAGCTGCTTCTTCTTCTGACGTTCCAATGGCTTTGGTTTCTGGAAATAAGACTAACACTAATGCTAATCCAAATGTTTCCAGTTTTGCTTTGTCTTCTTTGTGTCATGTTGCAGATGAGGAGTTGGAGGTGCTAGATGATGATCAGCTTGTACTGCTCTTCAACAAGTTTAAGCGTGTGTATGACAACAGGCGTAATAGAAGACGTTCAGATGGCTGCTTCAACTGTGGTGAGCGAGGACACGTTGCTGCTGATTGCCCAAACAAGCAGAGATCTTTTGAGTAGGGCAATAACTCCTCCAGGCGCCAGGAGAAGTTCAGGGAGAGGAAGAAGAAGAAGGATAAGCTATGGAAGAAAGGCGGACAAAAATACTCTGACAAGCAAGTCGCTAAGGCTGCAAATATTTTGTTATCTTCTCTTGGACAGTATGTTTCAGGTGGCTCGTCAGACTCCAGCGATTCAGATTCCGAGGATGAGACACCCAAGAAGAAGACAGACGGACTTTGCTTCATCACTGACGCCGGCATCAATGGTGGGATATGTACTATGGCCTTGGAGGGTGATGCATCAACCGACAGCAATGATGAAACTTCTGATGATGAGGTAGATACTTCTGCAGAACAAAGAATAGCTAATTTAACTAAAATTATTCATAAGCAAAATAAAGTGTTGGCTAAACTTAAAACTGATTATGATAAAACTTGTGCTGAACTAGCTACTCTAAAAAATGCTGCATCTAATCTTGCTGAACCTAATGAATGTGAAGAATGTTCAATTCATATGATTTCGCTTTCTAAATTGCAAACCAAGTATTCTTCCATTGTTGATGATCGAGATAAACTTTATGCTGAACTAAATGAACTTCGTTCTCGGTCGAATTTGCTTGATACTTGTGTTTCTTGCCCGCTTCTGAAAGTTGACTTGGATAATGCTTTATGTCGGGTAAAAATTTTTGAAGAACACACTTGTCCTGATTTGCCAGTTTGTTTGATTTGTCCAACTTTATGATCTGAATTAAATGTTGCTAAATCACATATTGTTGAGTTGGAAAAACACACTTGTCCGGTTCTTCCTTCATGCCTAACTTGTCCTAATTTTGTTGTTGAAAATAATGATTTAAGGACCAAACTTGCTGATTTGGAAGAAGAAAATAAGCATTTGAGAACTATTCTTGGTTGGTGTTCTATTCGTGAGCCTCAAATTGGTATGGCTATTGCTCAAATTAAACGGGGTGAGCGTTTTGGTCCCGGTTATGACTTGAAACATGTTTTTGGTGAAAAAAGTGGACCGCCTGTTGATGAGAAGAATCCACCTTTGGCTAAATATACTGGACCACCTCCTAGGAAGGGTTCAGGTGTCACCTCTGATGGGTTGCTGGTTGAGACATCTAGATCTGCTCCTAAAAAGCAGATTTGGGTGCCTAAGCCAAAAAACTTCAAGGGTGTACAAAATACTAAGCCAAATGGTTCTTCTTGTGATCATTTTGCTAAGTCTGTTTTTGTTGCTTCTAGTTCTAATGCTGAGGCTTCTTTCGCTCCTGCACGCAAGCTTTATCATTGTGATTTTTGCAGTCATGATGGTCATCTTTATGAGTTCTGTTATCGGAGGATGCGTGCTGAACGACATGAGCAGTACCCCACACGTGGTACTCATGATCGTCGTGTTTTTAGATGTGAGCAGTACCCTGTACGTGGTACTCATGATCGTCTTGTTTTGAGATGTGAGCCATTTGTTCGCTCTTCTGGTTTTCGCTCACGTACTCGTGCTCTTGCACAACATCGGGATGACAGACCACGTTTTCCCCCTCGTGGTTCTCATCGTTTTTTTGAGACCTTTGATTTTGCTAACGCTTCTTTTGAGCAAGTGGCTCAGCACTGGTTTTCATTACATTATCCTAACCCCAGTGTTGAGTCATTAGCTCACCCTCGCTCTCGTTGTTGATTGTAGGTTGGAGGCAAGGAGGACATATGGATAATGGACTCCGGCTGTTCGCGCCACATGACCGGAGATGATAAATGGTTCTCCAGCCTCACCCCCACGAGCGTAAAGGAAAACATCACTTTTGGGGATAAAAGTCAAGGTAAGGTAATGGCGCATGGCTGCATCAAGGTAACAGATAAATACATGTTAAAGGACGTCGCATTGGTAAAGAATTTGCATTATAATTTGCTGTCTGTTTCGCAACTTCCTGAGGATGATTTTGAGGTTCATTTTAAGAAAGGAAATTCGCGTGTTCTTGATTCTGCTGGTAACCTTGTTTGCAAGATTTCTCCTTTTAGACGGATTTTTAAAGCTGATTTTTCTAA
The DNA here is from genome assembly GCA_038087645.1 of Saccharum hybrid cultivar R570. Taxonomy (NCBI): domain Eukaryota; kingdom Viridiplantae; phylum Streptophyta; class Magnoliopsida; order Poales; family Poaceae; genus Saccharum; species Saccharum hybrid cultivar. Next base: position 682,726 of record JAQSUU010000591.1, read on the forward strand.
ATCTTTTGGTGAAACTCGCTGTTTAGTTGCTCATGGTTCCCCCCTGATTTGGAAGTGGCATCGTCGGTTGGGCCACTTGAGCTTTGATTTGCTTTGTCGTTTGAGTTCATTGGATTTAATTGATGGTTTACCGAAACTCAAGTTTGAAAAGGATTTGATTTGTGCTCCCTGCAAACATGGAAAAATGGTTGCTGCTTCTCATGCACCTGTGACTCAGGTGATGACGAGACGACCGGGTGAACTGTTACATATGGACACTGTTGGTCCAGCCCGTGTTCGGTCTGCTGGTGGGAAGTGGTATGTGCTCGTCGTTGTGGACGATTTTTCTCGATATTCATGGGTGTTCTTTTTGGAATCTAAGGATGAGGCTTTCTCATATGTTCATGATCTTGTTCTGAAGCTGAAAAATGAGTTGTCAAATAATGCCGTTAGAGAAATTCGCAGTGACAACGGTACGGAATTTAAGAATTCTCGTATGAAGGCTTTTTGTTCAGAACAAGGTTTAGATCATCAGTTTTCCTCACCTTACGTTCCTCCCCAGAACGGTGTTGTTGAGCGTAAAAATCGTACGCTTGTTGAGATGGCTAGGACAATGCTTGATGAACATAAAACTCCTAGACGTTTTTGGGCTGAGGCTATCAACACCGCTTGCTATGTTGCTAATCGCATTTTTCTGAGAGCTTTTCTGGGGAAAACATCTTATGAGTTGAGATTTGGTCGACCTCCCAAAGTTTTCCACTTTCGAGTTTTTGGCTGCAAGTGTTTTATATTGAAAAAGGGAAATTTGGATAAATTTGAATCGCGTTCTTCCGATGGGTTATTTTTGGGGTATGCCTTGCAAGGGCGAGCGTACCGTGTGCTTAATCTTGATACTAACCGCATCGATAAGACATGTGAGGTCACCTTCGACGAGACAATGCCTTGTTTTTCTTCTGCTTTTGAGTGTGCAGGTGATGACGAGATCGGGCAGGATATTTTTGAGGATGAGAAAGAGGAAGATGGTTGTGACGACGACGATGACGATGATGCCCAGCCTGCGATGCAGGGGGAGCCTGGCGCCCAGCCTGAGCAGGCGCCCTCCACCACTTTGGAGGATGGACCATCACCGACACGTACATCTACAGCAAAGCCTGCAGCTTCATCGACTGTTGATCATGTACCGGCTGTAGTTGAGGGGGAGGCGATTTCAGAACGTACAGCACCACGACACATTCAAAATCGTCATCCTGCCAAGAACATAATAGGTAATTTGGATGAACGCACGACAAGGAACAGAGGTATGAAAAATAAAAATTATTGTGTCTTTGCGCATACTGCCTTTGTTGCCTCTTTTGAACCCCGAGATGTTGGACATGCTTTATCTGATTCTAACTGGGTTAATGCCATGCATGAGGAGTTAGAAAATTTTGCACGGAATCAGGTTTGGGTTTTGGTTGATCCTCCTCCTTCTTGTAAACCAATTGGAACTAAATGGGTCTTTAAGAACAAACAAGGGGAAGATGGTCATGTTGTTAGAAATAAAGCTAGGCTGGTTGCTCAGGGCTTTTCTCAAAAAGAGGGTATTGATTATGGTGAAACTTTTGCTCCTGTTGCTCGTTTAGAAGCCATTCATATTTTGCTTGCATTTGCTGCTTCACGTGGATATAAGCTTTATCAAATGGATGTGAAAAGTGCTTTTCTGAATGGTTTTATAGAAGAAGAAGTTTATGTTAAACAACCGCCTGGTTTTGAACATCCCAATTTTCCTGATCGTGTTTTTAAGTTGCAAAAGGTTTTATATGGTTTGAAGCAAGCACCTCGTGCTTGGTATGCTAGATTGAAAACTTTTCTGCTTAAAAACGGGTTCAAAATGGGTTCAGTTGATAAAACTCTTTTTCTCCTCAGGCAAGGAAATGACACTTTAATAGTTCAGATTTATGTGGATGATATCATTTTCGGTGGTTCCTCTCATGCTCTTGTGAAAAAGTTTGCAGATGTGATGAGTAAAGAATTTGAGATGTCTATGATGGGCGAGCTGAATTTCTTTCTTGGCTTACAAATAAAACAAACTTCGGAAGGTACATTTGTGCATCAGGGAAAGTACACGAAGGATGTCCTGAAGAAGTTTGTGATGGATGATGCGAAGCCAATTTCTACGCCCATGCCGACTAGCGCTGCTTTGGATGCTGATGAGGACGGAGAGCCCGTGGATCAGAAGGAATATCGAAGCATGATTGGGTCGCTGCTGTACTTGACTGCTACGAGGCCAGATATACACTTTGCTGTGTGTATGTGTGCTCGTTTTCAGGCGTCCCCCAGAACTTCTCACCGTCAGGCGGTGAAGCGCATAATGAGGTATCTTCGATTTACTCCTGCATTTGGCCTTTGGTACTCTGCTGCTTCAACTCTCAGTTTGTCTGGTTATTCGGATGCCGATTTTGCTGGGTGTCATTTGGATAGAAAGTCTACATCGGGTACTTGCCAATTTTTGGGTTCTTCGCTTGTTTCTTGGTCCTCTAGAAAACAATCTAATGTTGCTCAATCTACTACAGAGGCTGAGTATGTTGCTGCTGCTAGTTGTTGTTCTCAGCTTTTATGGATGATAGCTACCCTTCGTGATTTTGGTTTGTCGTTTTCTCGCGTTCCTCTCTTGTGTGACAGCACTAGCGCTATAAGTGTTGCAAAGAATCCTGTGCTTCACTCTAAGACGAAACACATTGAGGTTCGTCATCATTTTCTGAGGGATCATGCTGAGAAGGGTGATATTAAGCTTAAATACATTGATACTAGTCAGCAACTTGCTGATATTCTGACTAAACCACTCGATCAAACCACTTTTGCACGTTTGCGTGGTGAGTTCGGAGTGTGTTACCCATTCTAGTATCATTGTAAGTTGCTTCAGTTACATATGCCTTATACTTGTTTTGGCTAGTTTGCGATCGATGTTTTTGGAGAGGTTTGAATGCTTTGCTTGACCAATTTTTATTTTGAAAACAGCACAGATATATACTTAAAAAATTATGTTGGGCTATGCTTGCTTTTCTGGATCTAGTGACTTGTTGAATACTTGACATATATCTTGCTCATGGTTCGGTAGTCAGCTTCTTTTAATGGGTTTTCACTGCAAATGTAACTCACAATACAAGTTTTAACTCGGGAGTGCATAGTATGGTTGTGAGCAAAAACTCTGAATTCCCATATCTCTGCTATTTAGCTCATGATCTGCTTGTCTTACTGAGAATTTAAATATGGGCACAACTCTTGCTTCCCATGTCCCTGCTGGTTCTCGCTCATAATCAAAATTAAACAAACTGGCTGGGCACAACTCTTGCTTCCCATATCCCTGCTTGTCAAGCTCACAAAAGCCAGAATTAAATATGACAAATGCATGCATTTGTGGGCATTGCAGTGAACTTTGACTGAAGCTGTGTATCCATTGTGTCAGCTTGCTATATGTTTTGTCTTCAGCTTGGCACTAATTTTGGAATATGCATGTTTTTGCCTGGCTAATTGGTTTTTCAAAGAGATTTCAGTTCTAAAATTCTATTGGTCATGGCATTGTGTTGCTCCTTCTCTGAGTAGCTCGTGTTGCTGGTTAGCTTTTATAAGTATTTTGTATATGTCTCAGAAGCTTCGACTTGTGCTTTCTCACATGCTTTTCTCTAAATTGGTTCCTTGCATTTTATCTTGATGGAGTGCTTTGTCAACAAGGGGGAGAGTGAGTCACAAATTCATTTTTGCAGGGGGAGTTTGATTTCGTTTTTTGCTGAGACTTGGCATGTTTTTTTTGAGGGGTTGAGGGGGAGTGTTGCTGAAATTGTTGAGTTTTGCTGCTGAGATTGCTTTTGGAAAATTGATATGTTTTTTTTGATTCATTTTGGGGAGAGTGATTTTTTTTGTCTTTTTCGCTAGCCCATGTCTTTGGGGATCAAGATTGTTTATTTTTTCTTTCTTTTTATTTTTTTAGTTCCAATAAATTTGTGCGGTGTGGTGTTGTCAATGCACTCATCAAGGGGGAGATTGAGATGCCGGTGTGCTAGCACCTTAGTGATGAGCGATTGACAACACGGTGTGCGTGTGACGTATCTCTCGGCAGGTTGTGGTTGTAGGTGACAGGTGGAGACAAGGTACATGCGGCGACGAGTGAAGAACGAGGATAGGATGCCGTTCCGAAGAACCGTGGGGGCGGAGAATGTAACACCCAAATTTTTAGGAGTAATAAATTTTAAATAATTTAGAGAGAGGGAATTAAAATTTTAAAACTATTTGGTGATGCATTCATGCTGTTGCATTTATTTTATTTTGTGGTGTGGATATATTTGTTTTAATTGATTTGGTTTAGGAAAAATTGATTTGAAAACGGATTTGGAAACAAATTTAAAGGAGAAAAGAAACAAAAGAAAAAAAAGAAGAAACAACTTACCTTCTTACCTTCTTGGCCGAAGGCCGTCGGACGGCCTGCTTACCTCCGCGCCTGCCCGCGTGGGCCGATCAGCGTCCCGGCCCAGCAGCCGAGCCAGCCCAAGTCTGCAGCCACGCGTTCATCAGGTCGCTGACCGCTGGACCCCACATGTCAGTCGTCTTCCTCCTCCCGTGTTCGAGCCGGACTCCGAACTGGAGTACCGCCGCCGCCTTTCTCGTGATTTCCCGGAGAGTCTTACCCGAACACGGCCAATAGAAGCCATAAATAGGACGCCTTGACCCTCTAGTTTCCATTTTTCATCTAAACCGCGAGTTCCACCACGTGAAATCGAGTTCTAGGGCTTCAAGTTGGTAGAGGCGGGCGGACGGTCGGCTAGGGGGTTCTAGGGTGGATTCAAGGCCGATTTCTTCGCTTGGGTGAGTTTGTCATCTTCTCCTCTCCCTCCCAATGCTCTTCTTTTGAGTTTTTGTGCTTTGAATCGCGGGTTTGGAGCTCACCGTGGGCAACAATGGCGCCGCCATTCATCCCCGAGCCGTGTTCTCTCCTCGGGTCGTCGTAGTGCTCCTAAACCGCCTAGATGAGTTCGGGTTTACCTCCTCTTTCGATTGGTGTTGGTTGCGGGTTGATTGGTGGTCGGGAACGGGAAAACCGAGTTTTTCCGGCGAGCTCGGGTGACCGGCCATGGTAGCCGCCGGCCGGACCTGGAGAAGGAGATCGGATTTTCTACTGTGGAGTTGATGATGAATGTGAGCCGTCCGATTTGAAATCAAGGGCCCAGATTAGAACTTACCCCTTCGCGGGTAAATTTGTTAAAGAACCCCTGGGTTTATTAGTAATCAACCCGCCGTCCATAGCGTACTACTGAAAAGGTGTTTTCGTGTTTTGAAAGCGTATTCTCTCCCGGTAAATCAAAAATACGTTTTCGGATATTTACAGTTTTGCCACTAAACTTGTTTTGGTCATAAAAACTTCGTTTTAACTCCGATTTGATCCGTTCAAGTTGCGTTAGGTTCGTATTTGCGAGCTCTACATGTTAGTGTAGTTGTACAGTCAGTTTTGATAATTTATTTTTCGAGTTTATAATTTAGTATTTATTTATCTATAGGAAATCTTAGAAAATTCATAACTTTCACGTTTTAACTCCGAATTTGGTGATCTTTGCGTCTGTGTGATCGTAGAAACATGTAGAAGAGTATTATAAACTTTTATTACTGTTTTGTTATTGTTGGTGTACTGTTCTAATTGTATCTCTTTGTTTGCTTCGTGTATGTTTGATTGGATGCATGTGTGTTGTTGATTGATGATCGAGTATAGACGGTGAGCAATTTCTTGACGATCAGGAGTATTATTTTGAGCCAGACCAGCAGTATCATCAGGAAAGCTTTGATTAAGGCAAGTATAACACAGGACTATCCTTGTTGTCCTATTCACTGAAATTATTATACATATGCATGTGTCTTCCTTGACAACCATAGAGATTATAACTTAGTTATTGATATCTTGTTTCCTTGTCACCTATGGGTTATGCATTTGGGTAGCTACTGCTAGCGCTTAATTATGAACAATGATCTTGTAATTTGACTAATGGATTATGCAATCAACCAATTAAGATGATGTTATTTCTGTTGAAAGGGGGCTAGAGCATGTGGGTTATTTTGATGCTCTAGTTACTCTCCGTAAGGACTTACCTGTAAGTGATAACCGGGACATACAGTACAGCTGTGAGGGCTATATGGCTCTGGCTTTAGTTGTTCAAGAGTCCTTTTCTAGCTTGTTAGAGGTTACCTTAAATAGCGTAAGAAAGGCTTGCCACGTTGGGTGTAGTGCGAGCCCCTGGCCTAGTGTGTATAGGCTACGGTTGTTGTGCCACATGGAAGGGGGGTTCTACATCTGCCTGCCGAGTAAATCTAATGGCCCTAACTTGTTAGACGAACTTTTGAGTGGCTTTATATGGTTCTCGGGTGTTTGGGCTTGATCTCCCCACTCATTTGGAAATCATGACTTACAGTGAAAGTGTACACCTCTGCGCAGAGTTAAAAACTGGTATACTAGCCGTGCTCACGGATACGAGCGGCCTTGGGGATTCTTATGGAATAGCTGATCATAACTGTTATATCATGCTTAATTATTGTTGATTATTATTTGCTCATGTTAATGCTATTCATTATCCTTATTACAATTGATCATTGGTTCTTTAATGGGAAGTGGTTTATCTTGATGCTACTCAATTGCTAATATATGATTAAAAGCTAAACGCAGTTAAACAGTGTCTAGCCTTTTTGAGCCTCATGAACCCTGTGTTATATTTGTGGAGTTCGACATGGACTCACTCTTGCTATTTCCACCATAACAGATGAAGATATAGAGGAAGATTATCGGAATGAGTACTAGTCTTGGTGTCAACCAGTCAACCGTGTCTCTGTGTGGAGTTTCCGCTGAAGAACTACTATTAGTTATTATTATCTATCGTTCAAGACTATGTCTTAAATATTTATTCGTTATGTAATAAGCACTGTGATGGTACTTTGTAATTTGTCAACTTATGTGTGCGACTGTTTCCTGGGGCGCACATGAGTCTTTTATGCATCCTATTTTTGTCCTTAAAAATGGGTGTGACAGATTGGTATCAGAGCGGTGTTGACTATAGGACGTATGCCAAGTAGCACTGGACGTATTCTAAAACTTATTTTACGATAAAACTATTTTGTCATCCCTTGACTCATTGATTTTGACTATTCCTCTTCCTTGTCCTGTTGTATCCTCTCCTTGATAGCTTTCCTTTGAGCTATTATTTCTTACTCCCTTGGATTTTATTTTATGTTGTTTTTACTAAAAGTTTTCTGATCTTACCTTGTTCAAAAGTTCGATGGCCTTTCATCATCTCCAATGTGCCAATAGGATGACCACCATTATTGAAGAAGCACGTGTAGTACCGATGATGTGATGTGTGCTTGTTTTGCTTGATGTGTTGCTTGTGTGTTGTTCTTGTTCTCGTGTTTCAAAGGTAGGCCCGGAAGGTATAAGTCTTGAGAAGTAGTTCGATCTTTGTTAAGTGGGGTAGCATCTGCTATCAACAATAGTAAGTCCTGAATATCTCAAGCGACGAGGCATGAGGAGGCATGAAGAACTAAAGATCAAACTTTATCTTTCTTGTCATCTTTTGGCTATCCTCGATTCATGTCTTATATCTCATCAACATAAATCAAAGAAGCATGAAGACTTGAAGATTAGTGTTATCTATCTCTCTAGTCTCTCTTAAACTCGTTTCTGCCTTATCCTATTTTTTTTAGAACAGTCTGTCTTTCTTAGTTTATACCTATATTTTTGGATGCCCAAAAATCATGGATAAATTCTGGACAATAATAGACTTTAATATCTTTCTCTGACCGTAAGAACCACCCTGATATCTATTATGGTTTGGGAGTTATGAAAATCACAAGGCGACGTATCTATGCTGTCAGCAATCTGGAATAGTTTCTGTTGTGCACAGTTTTAGACTACCTAAACTGCAGAATTTGGAGAAGTGTTCTATAAGGAAGTTGTAGTAAATTTGATAAGCTTTCCAACGGTATAAGCTACGACATCATTGGATTCATAGAACTCGAATTATAACTGTATTTCTGCACTGCCATTTTTCTGCTCGCGAGGAAGTACAAGTTACTTGTTCTTGGATATGCTCATGAGTCTCTTTGAGATGATAGAAGGACATGATGGTAGTTATCACTCAGAAACAAATGCAATCTATCCATTGGTGTTCTCCAATTGATCTCTTCTTAAGGGGTTTGCCGAACTAAAGGACGATACAAGATGAAGGTTTATAGGTTCTGTTTCATCACCTGGAAGCATCAACTAGCTACATGGTTGTAAAGTCACTATCGAGCGCAAGTATCTTTTCTCGGGGTTGGTAACCTGTTAGAACATTTATAAGAATCATAAGGGTCTAAAGGAGACATTTATGAAGTTGGTTATGAGCTTGTGGCATCATCATTGCATAAGAGTTGCTGAAGGAAAAGGAACTTAAGGAGCAAGCTTATAAGGAGATTGACCAATTAAGGGTGGAGTTAGGTCGTCCCAAGATTTATTAGAAGCTTAACTAGGAAATAGAAAAAATCCCTATGTAATAAGAACGATAGTAGTTACGAGTCAATTTTAAGTTGGATTGTTTTGAGAGTCAGTTTGTGGTGTGAACAATTGTGTGATTGATGGATTGTTAATGTGATAATGTGTGATTTGGATCTTTGTAATGTGTGCTGGAGTTTTGTAGACATGCCTACAAGTTCCATGGTTAAGAATATTAAGTTTGATCAAAATATATTAGTTGAATATGAGGTTAACTTAGTTCTGTCCTTTGCTGATTTTTGGATCAGTCTGGGATGTTTTAGAAATAATTTAAAATCCGTTCATGGGAAATTTAAGAAATTATACTGGGAATAATTAGACTTCTATATCTTTCCAACCCCGCAAGAATCACTTTAATATCTATTAAGAGCTAAGAGATATACCTGTTCCAAGTTAGGGTTACTGCACAGTCTGGAATTCTGAAACAGTTTCGGTTAAGTTCAGTTTTTGGCCAATTATTTGACAGATTCAGAAAAAGTGTTGTGAATAAAAGTTGTAGATAATTTTGTAAGCTTTCCAACCATGTAAAGATCATCTGAATTGGACGTCTGTAGCTCGAGATATGACAGTTTTACTGAGTTACTGAAATTGGAATTTGCCCAAAGAAATCAGATTTTGCTTATCTATTGAATTGGAAACCACCTACTGATGCTAGCGAGATTCGCAGTTTCTTGGATTTAGCTGGATATTACAGATGGTTCATTGAAGGGTTTTCTAGACTTGCTAAACCTATGACATCTCTATTAGAGAAGAATGCCAAGTTTGTGTGGTCAGATAAATGTCAAGCTAGTTTTGAGGAATTGAAGAAGAGGTTGACTACAGCGCCTGTTTTGGTTTTGCCAGATTTGAGTAAGAAGTTTTCTATTTATTGTGATGCTTCTCGTCAAGGTTTGGGATGTGTTCTTATGCAAGAAGGCAGAGTTGTGGCTTATGCATCTAGGCAGTTGAGAAAGCATGAGTTGAATTATCCTACACATGATTTGGAGTTAGCAGCTGTAGTTCATGCTTTAAAGATTTGGAGACATTATTTAATTGGACATAAGAGTGATATATACACTGATCATAAGAGTTTGAAGTATATTTTCACCCAGTTAGATCTGAATTTGAGGCAACGTAGATGGTTAGAGTTGATTAAGGATTATGATATTGAGATACACTATCATCCTGGTAAGGCTAATGTAGTAGCTGATGCTCTTAGTAGGAAAAGTTATGTCAATGAGATACAGACATTGTCTATGACTAGGGAGTTATGTGCTGAATTTGAATATTTGAATTTGGGAATTGTTACTAATACAATGGAATTAGTGATAGAGCCTACTTTAGAGCAAGAAATCTACAAGGGTCAGTTGAAGGATGAGAAACTAAAGAAGATAGCGGAAGATATAGTGATTGGTAAGTCACCAGGCTTTCGGATGGATGATAATGGAATTTTGTGGTTTGGAAAGAGGCTGTGTGTACCTGAGGATCAAACTGTTAGACAGGCAATTCTTCGCGAAGCTCATGAGTCAGCTTATTCTATTCATCCTGGTAGTACTAAGATGTATTTGGATCTGAAACAGAAATATTGGTGGGTTGGATTAAAGCGAGATGTGGCTGAGTATGTGGCATTGTGTGACACTTGTCAGAGGGTGAAAGCAGAGCATCAGAGACCTGCTGGATTGTTGCAACCAATGAAGATTCCTGAATGGAAGTGGGAGGAAGTTGGTATGGATTTTATAGTAGGGTTACCTCGTACTCAGAAAGGTTATGACTCTATTTGGGTGATAGTAGATCGGTTAACTAAAGTTGCTCATTTTATACCAGTTAAGACTACTTACCATGGACCAAAATTGGCAGAATTGTATATGGAGAGAATAGTCTGTTTGCATGGAGTACCAAAGAAGATTGTATCTGATCGAGGATCGCAGTTTACGTCGCATTTTTGGAAAGCTGTGCATGAATCATTAGGAACAAAATTGAATTTTAGTACAGCATATCATCCACAGACAGATGGACAGACTGAAAGGACCAACCAGGTATTAGAGGATATGTTGAGAGCTTGTGCATTGCAATATGGAACTAGTTGGGATAAGAGTTTGCCTTATGCAGAATTCTCTTACAATAACAGTTATCAACAGAGTCTTAAGATGGCACCGTTTGAAGCTTTGTATGGACGTAAGTGTAGAACTCCATTGTTTTGGGATCAGACAGGTGAATCTCAAGTGTTTGGTACAGATGTTCTTAGAAACGCAGAAGATCAAGTGCGAGTGATTCGTGAGAATTTGAGAGTAGCACAGTCTCGTCAGAAGAGTTATGCTGACAATAGAAGAAGAGATTTAGTTTTTGAAGTAGGTGACTATGTTTATTTGAAGGTGTCACCTATGAAAAGTGTGAAGAGGTTTAACATGAAAGGTAAACTAGCACCAAGGTATGTTGGACCATTTAAAGTTATTACTAGACGTGGGGAAGTTGCTTATCAATTAGAGTTGCCTGAGAATTTATCTGGAGTACATGATGTGTTCCATGTTTCACAACTTAAGAAGTGTTTACGGGTGCCTGAGGAGCAGATACCTTTAGAAGAGTTGACTGTTAAAGAGGATCTTACATATGAAGAGTTTCCAATCAAGGTTTTAGAGACTGCTGAGAGAGTTACTCGAAGTCGGATTATTAAAATGTGCAAAGTGCAGTGGAATCGATATTCAGAGGCAGAGGCAACTTGGGAAAGAGAGGATGAATTGAGAAAATCATATCCGCAGTTGTTTGAGTAAGCAGTTCAATCTCGAGGACGAGATTCTTTTAAGGGGGGTAGAATTTGTAACACCCAAATTTTTAGGAGTAATAAATTTTAAATAATTTAGAGAGAGGGAATTAAAATTTTAAAACTATTTGGTGATGCATTCATGCTGTTGCATTTATTTTATTTTGTGGTGTGGATATATTTGTTTTAATTGATTTGGTTTAGGAAAAATTGATTTGAAAACGGATTTGGAAACAAATTTAAAGGAGAAAAGAAACAAAAGAAAAAAAAGAAGAAACAACTTACCTTCTTACCTTCTTGGCCGAAGGCCGTCGGACGGCCTGCTTACCTCCGCGCCTGCCCGCGTGGGCCGATCAGCGTCCCGGCCCAGCAGCCGAGCCAGCCCAAGTCTGCAGCCACGCGTTCATCAGGTCGCTGACCGCTGGACCCCACATGTCAGTCGTCTTCCTCCTCCCGTGTTCGAGCCGGACTCCGAACTGGAGTACCGCCGCCGCCTTTCTCGTGATTTCCCGGAGAGTCTTACCCGAACACGGCCAATAGAAGCCATAAATAGGACGCCTTGACCCTCTAGTTTCCGTTTTTCATCTAAACCGCGAGTTCCACCACGTGAAATCGAGTTCTAGGGCTTCAAGTTGGTAGAGGCGGGCGGACGGTCGGCTAGGGGGTTCTAGGGTGGATTCAAGGCCGATTTCTTCGCTTGGGTGAGTTTGTCATCTTCTCCTCTCCCTCCCAATGCTCTTCTTTTGAGTTTTTGTGCTTTGAATCGCGGGTTTGGAGCTCACCGTGGGCAACAATGGCGCCGCCATTCATCCCCGAGCCGTGTTCTCTCCTCGGGTCGTCGTAGTGCTCCTAAACCGCCTAGATGAGTTCGGGTTTACCTCCTCTTTCGATTGGTGTTGGTTGCGGGTTGATTGGTGGTCGGGAACGGGAAAACCGAGTTTTTCCGGCGAGCTCGGGTGACCGGCCATGGTAGCCGCCGGCCGGACCTGGAGAAGGAGATCGGATTTTCTACTGTGGAGTTGATGATGAATGTGAGCCGTCCGATTTGAAATCAAGGGCCCAGATTAGAACTTACCCCTTCGCGGGTAAATTTGTTAAAGAGCCCCTGGGTTTATTAGTAATCAACCCGCCGTCCATAGCGTACTACTAAAAAGGTGTTTTCGTGTTTTGAAAGCGTATTCTCTCCCGGTAAATCAAAAATACGTTTTCGGATATTTACAGTTTTGCCACTAAACTTGTTTTGGTCATAAAAACTTCGTTTTAACTCCGATTTGATCCGTTCAAGTTGCGTTAGGTTCGTATTTGCGAGCTATACATGTTAGTGTAGTTGTACAGTCAGTTTTGATAATTTATTTTTCGAGTTTATAATTTAGTATTTATTTATCTATAGGAAATCTTAGAAAATTCATAACTTTCACGTTTTAACTCCGAATTTGGTGATCTTTGCGTCTGTGTGATCGTAGAAACGTGTAGAAGAGTATTATAAACTTTTATTACTGTTTTGTTATTGTTGGTGTACTGTTCTAATTGTATCTCTTTGTTTCCTTCGTGTATGTTTGATTGGATGCATGTGTGTTGTTGATTGATGATCGAGTATAGACGGTGAGCAATTTCTTGACGATCAGGAGTATTATTTTGAGCCAGACCAGCAGTATCATCAGGAAAGCTTTGATTAAGGCAAGTATAACACAGGACTATCCTTGTTGTCCTATTCACTGAAATTATTATACATATGCATGTGTCTTCCTTGACAACCATAGAGATTATAACTTAGTTATTGATATCTTGTTTCCTTGTCACCTATGGGTTATGCATTTGGGTAGCTACTGCTAGCGCTTAATTATGAACAATGATCTTGTAATTTGACTAATGGATTATGCAATCAACCAATTAAGATGATGTTATTTCTGTTGAAAGGGGGCTAGAGCATGTGGGTTATTTTGATGCTCTAGTTACTCTCCGTAAGGACTTACCTGTAAGTGATAACCGGGACATACAGTACAGCTGTGAGGGCTATATGGCTCTGGCTTTAGTTGTTCAAGAGACCTTTTCTAGCTTGTTAGAGGTTACCTTAAATGGCGTAAGAAAGGCTTGCCACGTTGGGTGTAGTGCGAGCCCCTGGCCTAGTGTGTATAGGCTGCGGTTGTTGTGCCACAGCGAAGGGGGGTTCTACATCTGCCTGCCGAGTGAATCTAATGGCCCTAACTTGTTAGACGAACTTTTGAGTGGCTTTATATGGTTCTCGGGTGTTTGGGCTTGATCTCCCCACTCATTTGGAAATCATGACTTACAGTGAAAGTGTACACCTCTGCGCAGAGTTAAAAACTGGTATACTAGCCGTGCTCACGGATACGAGCGGCCTTGGGGATTCTTATGGAATAGCTGATCATAACTGTTATATCATGCTTAATTATTGTTGATTATTATTTGCTCATGTTAATGCTATTCATTATCCTTATTACAATTGATCATTGGTTCTTTAATGGGAAGTGGTTTATCTTGATGCTACTCAATTGCTAATATATGATTAAAAGCTAAACGCAGTTAAACAGTGTCTAGCCTTTTTGAGCCTCATGAACCCTGTGTTATATTTGTGGAGTTCGACATGGACTCACTCTTGCTATTTCCACCATAACAGATGAAGATATAGAGGAAGATTATCGGAATGAGTACTAGTCTTGGTGTCAACCAGTCAACCGTGTCCCTGTGTGGAGTTTCTGCTGAAGAACTACTATTAGTTATTATTATCTATCGTTCAAGACTATGTCTTAAATATTTATTCGTTATGTAATAAGCACTGTGATGGTACTTTGTAATTTGTCAACTTATGTGTGCGACTGTTTCCTGGGGCGCACATGAGTCTTTTATGCATCCTATTTTTGTCCTTAAAAATGGGTGTGACAGAGAAGGGCGGATCGAGGCTTGCGTTCGAGGGACAGGCGATCGTGTGATGTACGTCTACTATACCTGGCTACACGGTGGGAGGACATCGAGGGAGGTTTCCAGATTACGCCACAAAATCCGGGGTTCGCTGGTTGAGCCACAAAGCCATGCATCGTACCAGGACGCTCGTGCGGCGTGCGTTGGCCGAAGATGGAAATTCTGGCGATCGCGATACGATTTCGGATGGTCGTGCGGCGACATCGCGAGGATCACATCGCGGAGATGGAGGGATCGCGGACATCGCGGAATTTGCCATGGAGGACGTAATTGGAATTTACGCCCCTACGTTGGATTTATTTAGCGTAGGGGGTTATGTGAAAATAGGTCGTGCCACCCTTTGGAGATATAAATATGTGGCACCTAGGGTTGAGAAGGGAGCGGAACGTTTTGGACTCTCGGCGAGTTACTATTCACGCGTGAACAGTACCGTGAACAGTACTCGTGCCCCGGGTTCCACGGTTCAGTTTTTCCTCTCTCCGGTCTAGCCTAGGGTTTGAATTCTAGTGAGAGGTTTTTGTTGATCTCTTCGATTAAGAGAGGGAGGATGTTCGGGCGGAGGCTAAATGCACTTTTGTAAGTTCCATTACTCAATTTAATCTGTCATCTATAATGATTGATCTTGTGCATCTCGATTGGTTCTTTACAATTCTCGTGAGCATCTGACATAGTCTGCTTGTTTTATTTTTATCTCAAGATCCGTAAGTCCGATTGACGTGATTCTAGTTGGGTTAGTTTTGTAATTTCATCTAGTTTAATCTGACAAATTTTTAGGTCGATCGGAGTTACAGATTTTCGTCCACATCAGGTTTACTAGGTACATAGTGTTCTAGCCAGATTTGGAAAACGTGATTTAATCAGGTTTTGTGTTTAGGGGAAGGGTTAGAAATTATTTTTGGCTTCCACGACCATTCACCCCCCTTCTGGTCGCCCGTTTCGATCCTTCAAATACTATCTCTGTTCACCTTGTGTCCACTCTTTCCAACCTTTCTCTTTTTGTTACCAATGTGTATGCACCCGCTTCTCCTGAGTTGAGAATTGCTTTCTTGGATGAGCTTAAAGCTATTGGTCCACCCCCAGATACCCCATGGATGCTCAGTGGTGACTTCAACATGATCAGATACTTTCATGAAAAGAACAATGCAAATTTTCGTTTTGCTGAAGCCGAGGCCTTCAATGAGTGTGTTAATGACGTGTGCCTCATCGAACTCCCGCTGCTAGACAGGAATTTCACATGGTCTAACAAGTGTTCTGTTCCTACCCTGGAAAGGCTGGACATGGTTTTTGTCAACCTGGTTTGGGATGAAGTGCTCCCTAATACTACCCTTTCCTCACTCACCAGAACCACTTCTGATCATGTGCCTCTTAGAATCGACATTTCCAATGTTGTTCCGAGATCTAAGCTCTTTCGGTTCGAGAACTACTGGGTTCAGGCCCTAGGTTTCCATGAAGTTACAGCCTCTGCTTGGAATTATCGGACAAGGAACAGTGACACCTCGTCTGTCTTGGCTGCTAAACTAAAAAGCACTCGCTCTGCTCTCCGAGAATGGAGGAGGCAGTTCCCCAGAATCACTCAGCAAGAAACTGACTGCAAAATAGTAATCAACTTAATGGATCGCATTGAAGAAACCCGACCCCTCTCCTCACCTGAAGCCGCCCTCAGGACCCTGATTGTCCACATCCTAAGTAGAGTTACTCATGCTAAGCTCCTTCTCTGGAAGCAAAGGAGCAAAATTAGGGCTGCTCTTGAAGGTGATGAAAATACCAGATTTTTTCATGCCTGTGCAAACCAGAAGAACCGACGCAACAAGATTCAAGTGGTTGAGCATGATGGCTGTGAGATCTATAATCATGATCAGAAGGCTACAGTCCTTCGTTCCTTTTACCTTGGTCTACTTGGAAGGGCCAACACAACATCCTGGACATTCCCATTAACCCATCTTTACCCTGAGGGGCCTTTATCGTTAAACAATCTTGACGCTCCTTTCGATCGTTCTGAAATCGTTCGGGTTTTCCACCATATGCACTCCACCGCAAGCCCTGGACCAGATGGTTTTGGTCCGCTGTTTTATAAGGCCAATTGGAACACCGTTTCCTCTGATCTCTTCAATTTTTTTGATTCTTTCCACTCCCACTCTACTGATATTGAGCGGCTTAATCGTTCATACCTTGTGCTTCTACCCAAAAAAGATGCTGCTCGGAAACCACAAGACTTTAGGCCAATTGCTTTACAGAACACTACTATCAAAGGGATCTCCAAGGTTCTCACTAACCGGCTGCAACCTGCCATTCCTTCCCTCATTGCTAACGACCAGTCCGGTTTCGTGCTTGGTAGGTGTATAGCTGACAACTTTGCCTACGCTGCAGACCTGCTGCACTGCTGCTACCGGAGGAATTCACCCACAATTGTGCTTAAGTTGGATTTCCATAAAGCTTTTGATAGTGTCAATTGGGATAGCCTTGATCAAATCCTCAGGTGCAGAGGCTTCCCTGAAAAGTGGTGCAGGTGGGTTCGTGATCTCTTGGTCACTGGCAAGACGGCAGTCCTTCTCAATGGCATTCCAGGCTCCTGGATCAATTGCCGCAACGGGCTTAGGCAAGGTGACCCGCTCTCATCGTACCTGTTCATCATTTTAGCAGACGTCCTGCGTCGTCTGCTTCAGCACCCTTCTCTCGCCACCTCTATTGGGCACCCCCTTATTCCTGATAACCCGTGTCCTGTCCTTCAGTATGCGGACGACACTCTCATTTTCCTTAATTGCTCCCATGACGCTATCCTTCAGACCAGGCATATCCTTGAGCTCTTCGAACAAGCTACTGGCCTCTCCATTAATTATCATAAAACTACTTTTCTTCCCATTGCTGTTCCCCCTGAGACCTCTCAGGAGCTCGCCACCTTGTTTGGCACCACCGTCTCCTCCTTCCCCCAAACTTATCTCGGCCTCCCTCTCTCCCCAAATAAAGTTTCTGTCGCAGATTGTCTTCCCCTCCTCTCCTCCTGTGACAAATATCTCTCTGGCTGGCGTGCCTCGCTCTTGAATAGAGCTGGCCGTCTCATCCTATCCACCGCTGTGCTGAGCTCCATCCCTCTTCACTACATGTCCTCCATGAGTATCCCTAAAACTATCATCAAAGCTATTGACAAACGACGTCGTGCTTTCTTTTGGACCAGGGAAGACAGTTGCCACGGTTCTAAGTGCCTCGTTGCCTGGGAAAATGTTCAAGCTAAAAAAGAAAATGGTGGTCTTGGTGTAAAAGACCTGGAGCTTCAGAACCGCTACTTACTGATGAAATTCATCGACAAACTTTTCTCGCACGAACCAGTGGCTTGGAAAAGCTGGTTGATTAGAGAGGCTGCTACTTTTGATACCCCAGTTACTAGTACTTGCAGTTACCTTTGGAAAATTGTAACTGATGAGCTCAACACCTTTCGGTCTATCACCTATGTGAAAGTTGTCAATGGGGCTTCCACCTCTTTCTGGTTTGACCACTGGATGCCTAATGGCCCCCTCTGCTCCACCTTGTCCCCCCTCTTTTCCCACACTACGAGGCCTAATGTGTCGGTTCAATATGTCTTCCAAAATGGGTTTGATTTGTGCTTACGACCAAGGCTCACAAATGCTGCTAGCGCCTAGCTAGACAGCTTGCTTTCTTATTTGCAGGGCTACAGCTTGCAAGATGGCGCAGATATCAGACTCTTGAAAATCACTAGAAAACCCTATACAACTCGTGATGCATACAGAGCGCTGAGTGGTGTCCAGGAAAGTCCAGATGTCCATGGCCAGCGCATTTGGCGAGTCCGCGTACCAAACAAAGTCAAAAATTTCGCATGACTATATTTCAAGGACAGACTCAGCACTAGGGTCAACCTCTATGCAAAACACATTGTTGATGGTGTACAATGCCAGAGATGCGCCACTTCTATCGAGGATCGTCATCATGTCTTCTTCTCCTGCCCAGCAAGCTTGGACCTCTGGATGAGAATCGGGTTAAGCAATATCTCCTCACTCTCCGATATTGAAATTTGGAACGCGAACGTCCCCCCTGGACTGGACGCTACGATTTGGCCGTTCATTCTGTTAACAATTCTCTGGCGGCTTTGGGATGCTAGAAACGGCCAAGTCTTTAGAAATGAAGCTTCAAGTAGCCGAGTTGTCCTCTCTGGCGTATTTGATGATTTTGTAATTTGGCGCAAACGCCTGAAAGGCCCCCTTGTAAGCAGTCTGAATGACTGGCGATCTTACCTCCTGTCAAGTAATGCTACTGCTCACTCCAATTCTGGAGTGCAGCCTCCTTTTTGAAATATATCAGGTGGGGAAACTCTCCCCCCGTTGGTTTTTCAAAAAAAATGATTCCCTGACAAACTGAACATGGGCCTGTGTATGCCAGTCACTAAAACCACATCTAGATCAGATAACATCTACTGCAATGCAGTCTCTGTTGTGATTACTAGCTGTTTAGAGCAATGCAGACTTGTGTGTATTTTCAGTTGTAGTAACTTCTAATTCATGGTACACATGTCTGTACCAATTCCCAATTGTATCACTGTTCCTTGATTTACTGCAGAACGACTAGTTACTTGTGTGTATTTTTGTTGTGTTTAACTTTATTTATCCATTGACAGTCCTCATGGATTTTGACTTGTTTTTTCTGCTGCTCTACTAGCCAGTTCAAGACCCATAAAAGGTGAATGAAATTATTGTCAGAGCACTGAAAATTACTATCATTAACAAAGGCTAGGGTGGCCTTGGAACTTGTAAGTTCTTCTTAGTTTTGCTTTTTGTTTCCTGGGCATAAGTTCTGATTTTGTTCAGACAACTCCAGAAACCTTTCTTGCTATTGTTGTGAACTGCATTATTTTGGCAATTCTTTCTTGCTATTGCTATGAACTGCATTATTTTGGTAATTCTTTAGACAGTTAGAAGTAACCGTTGGATCTTTAGACATTAGACTATGATTTGCTTGCCCAAAGAAATACATGATAGTTTGGTGGGGTGTGGTATTAGTGTAACACCCTAAAATTTGCATTAATTTAAAATAGGAGAATTTGATTTATTTACGCAATTTTGTGAGAATTTTAACCTAGCAAAATAATAATTTTCGATAAATAAAATCAACTATAAGGTTAGATACATGCTTGTGCATTCATGCCGTTGCATTTTTTTGTGATGATTGGTTTTTATTACAAGAGAAAAGGATTGCAAAAACTATTTGAAGATGTATTTGGAAATTTTGAAATAGAAAAGGAAAAGAAGAAATGCCCTCTTCTCAAAATTAGGCCCGAAGGCCTGCTGCTGACCCGATTGGCCCATACGGCCTCATCAGCCGCGAGCCCAGCTCTTCTTCCGCGAGCCGCAACGGGCTAGCACAGCAGTCAACCGAACGAAGCCGCAACGCCCTTCCTTCTCTCCGTACCGCTGCCAAGCCGGGCCCGTGTGTAAGTGGTATTCTCTTCCACCTCCCGCTCGTAACCGAACCGGACGCCATCGATGGAGTCCGCCTCCTCCCCGACCTTCGCTTGCCTTGCACCGCACGTCGTGCCCTCTCACAAATAGCCGCGGGTGCCGCCGCTTGCTCCACAATCCTATTCACAGCAGCAGCCATCGTCTCGAGCTTGTAACCAACCGCAACCCTAGTTCCGCCGCTCCCCGAGCCCAACTCGACGAGTTCGTCGACATCGTCAATTTCGTAAGGTGCAGTTGAGTTTGCGCCACTCCTACGACCTCGCCAACATATTGCTCTTCTTAGTTTCTAGCTTTTTGTGTTAATTTTGTCACGTCGGCGTATGCAGAGGACCGCCGCCCGCCATTGGAAGCCGCACGCCCTCCTCGGTTGATTCCGGTCGCTGGAAAGCATCTAGGTGAGTTCGCGGCTCTCTCTTCTACCTTCCCATACATTCGGTTCATCGGATAACGTGCCGTAGCGCTAGATTGATCAACGCCGACGAGCAATGGCTCGCCGCTGGCCAAATCGCCACCGTTGGGCTACAGTGCCGGCCGGAATCCCCTCTTCCCTCTCCCTTAGTTTAATCTTAGCTGTCCGTTTCAGATCCAACGGCCCAGATCTAAAGATACCCTTTCGATGTCGATTTTGCAAATACGCCCTTATAATTAATGCTGACTCAACCCGCAGTCCAAAGCGCGTTTACAGAATTCTGTTTTCTCTTTTCGAAAGCATACTTTGGTTCGGTTATGTTGAAATACGTTTTCAAGTATTTATAGTTTTGCCATTCAACTTGTTTTAGCCATAACTTCTCCGTTTTAACTCCGATTTGACCCGTTCAAATTGCGTTAGGTTCGTAATTTCATAATCTACATGATAGTGCTACTGTTTAGTAGGTTCTCCACTCTTAAATTTTGAGATTAGATTTAATCTATTACTTTAATAAAGAAAAGCTTGTTTAAATCATATCTTTTTCGTTTTAGCTCCGATTTGCATGCAATTCGCGTTTGTGTGATCCTAGTGAGATGTAGAATCGTTTTACAAACTTTTCAACTTATTTTGCTACTGTTGGTGTACTGTTCTAATTGTAGCTTTGTTTGCTTTGTATGATTGCTCTTGGATGATTGATGTTGGTGTGTTAATCGAGAATAGAAGGTGTGCAGTTCGTTGGTGATCAAGAATACTATTACGAACCAGGTCAACAGGATCAGCTAGATCAAGGCAAGTATAGCATGGGACTATCCTTGTTACCTATTCACTTTAATTCACTAAATTCATCATGCATGTGTTTCCTTGTTAAGGATGCCTTAGTGTTGATCTTATTCCTTGAATCCTATGGTTATAGTATTGGGTAGTTTGCTAGTGCTCACATAAACAATGATCTTGTAATTTGATTAATGATATATGCAATAACACTAAAAGATGATTTTTAGCAACAGGGAATAAGAGGGCTAGAGTTTTCTCTAGATTCCTCTCCATAAGCACTTATCTGTAAGCGAACATCCGGGACTTACAGTACAGCTATGAGGGCTACATGCCTCTGGCTTTAGTCATATAAGAGGACCTTTTCTAGCTTGTTAGTGGTTACCTTTATGGCGCAAGAGGGGTGTGTTCCGGGTTGGGTGTAGTGCGGCTTCTGTCCTTATGAGTATAGGCTACGTGTCATTGTGCCATACGAAATGAGGGCTCTATATTTGCAGGTCACGAAACCTAGCGGCCCTAACTTGTTAGACGAACCTTGGAAAGACTTCATAGTGAAACTTATCTGTCCAATGGGGAGTCATGACCTCGGACTTTTGGGGATCACGACTCATAGTGAAAGTGTACAACCTCTACAGAGTGTAAAACTGATATATCAGCCGTGCTCACGGTCACGAGCGGCCTTGGACCCTTATGGAATAGATATCACTATTAATTTACTTGTTCATGCTATTCATTATTCTCTTTATATGATCATGTGTTTATATTGGGAACATTACCTACTTGTTGCTACTCAATTGCTTAAAACATGATTAACTAAAAGCTACATGCAGTTAAACCAGTGTCTACCCTATTTGAGCTTCATGAACCCCATGTTATATTTGTTGAGTACTTTTGTGCTCACCCTTGCATTCCCACACCTCAGGATGGACTCCCGAATGTGCAAATAGTGACTACTATTTCTACTTCCCTGAAGATTACTAGACTTGTAGTCAACCAGTTGACGTGCCTGTGCTATGGAGCTAGCTACCACAAGATTTATCTATGTTTCCGCTTAGTTATGTGAAGACTCTGTGATATTATTCATTATGTAATAAACATCTGTGATGATACTATTTATATTTGTTATCTTATGTGTGATTGATCTCTGGACGCACATAAGGTTATGCATTCCATTTGTTCCTTAAAAATGGGTGTGACAATTAGCCAGTTAGTTCTGAATACAGACCATGTCATGTCAAGATTGTGGGGCACCTGGTCTTCTTCCTCCACAGTGAGGAATCCCCTCCTACATGCGGACCACCTGATCTTCTTCCACTATTTTACTTGTGGGATGTTTCCGCAACTGAAGTCTGATGGAGTCGTACATGGAAACCCTGTGTGCAGAATGACACGACAGAGATGGAGCACCACATGTGGGAGGAGGCAGAGGAAGTGCTGAACTTGGACTTGCAGCTGTCGAGCAGCAAATGCTACTGACAACACTACTAACTTGTGGTAAGCCAACAACTAGCTCGAGTAAAGCTCACCTGTGTTATGCAATGTACTACTATATATAGTGCCAAGGAAACCTGTGAATTTGGTCTTTATTCATATGTTTGATGATACTATATAGATAGAACAAAAAAATACATTCAGATCAGCACACTGAAATCATTGCCTAAAATAAATTAACATTCAGATCACTACACAAAAGTCATTGCCTAAAATTAAAATAAATTAACATTCAGATCAGAAACAATTGCAATTCTTAGTACTTTAGATTACCAAAAAAATGTTGCAACCCCTTGACCATGGTGATTAGTTGATTTCTAATTTTAATTGTTCCTATCATGGCTTCCATTTTCTAATATTGCAAGTAATTAGTTAATTGATTTCTTCTCCTATTGTCTGCTGGTTGATTGACGATTGTCCGAAGGTAGGTGAACCTTACAAGTAATTAGTTAATTCATTCGATTTTTGTAGGAGGTCATCATTACACTACAGATTTTAGGCATACTTTGGCCAGATTTTTTTTAGTTTCCCTTGTTCTGTATCTCGACGCAGAAGGTTCTACCATTGTCTATGTTGTGATTACTAGCTGCTTAGAGCAATGCAGACTTGTGTGTATTTTCAGTTGTAGTAACTTCTAATTCATATACATGTCTTTACCAATTCCTAATCGTATCACTGTTCCTTGATTTACTGCAGAACGACTAGTTACTTGTGTGTATTCTGTTTAGTGGCTAATGCTATGGATGAACCAGATTGAAAAGTTGCGGTTGTGCAAAACTAGGTCGACAGCAGCACAACAGCTTGTCTGATCTCAGGTGGGCTAGGCCAGTATCTTCTATTTGTTGGGATTTTAGTTAGTCTAAAAACAATACTCAAATTTTATTCTCCTTGAGCTTTCTCCATGGTTAATTCCGAAAACTTGGCTGCAATTTTCCACTACATGTACAACAACAACAACATAGCCTTTTGTCCCAAGCAAGTTGGGGTAGGCTAGAGATGAAACCCAAAAGAGACGAGAAACAGGGAGACACATAAAGGAACATAAAGGGCAAAAAGAGGTCACGGTTCAGGCACGTTGATTGCCAATCTCCAAGCGCTCCTGTCCATAGCTAAATCCTTGAAGATATTCCACTCCTTAAGATCTCTCTTAACGGACTCGTCCCAAGTTAGTTTAGGTCAACCTCTACCGCTCTTTACATTATCGGCCCGCTTTAGAACTCCACTACGCACCGGCGTCTCAGAAGGCCTCCGTTGGACATGTCCAAACCATCTCAACCGATGTTAAATATTTAAAAAATGTACTATTATTGTAAACATTATCTTGATTTATTAGCTTTATGATATTTTTACCTGAGCTTTATGAACTGTTATTCTACTTGAGCTTTGCATTACCCAAAGAGCTTGTAAGACCAGCGAACATTAGTGAATTGCATTAACTAGTTACAGGCCTACAAAATTGGCATCTAGTGTTTCTCATGTAAGACAAGGATGCGTGGCAGGTTTAGAAAATCTAATCAGCAGAGTGATGAACACAATCTAGTGTTTTTCGTAGATTTGTCAGATGGCAGTGCAAAGTAGAAGGGGGCACACTGCTTATATATTGTTCTAATTTCTAGCTGGATATATTTGTATAGCTTTTGTGTTTCTTTTTTAGATTAAAAGAAACCGCTAATTAGAAATGCAACAGGGCTGCAACTATCAAACTTGATTTAGACATGCTCTAATGCTGATTATTCAGTACTTGCCTATAATCTGCCATTGAAAGATTAAAGTAGCAATCAAGTTTTGCTATAACCTTGTCTCATTGTAGTGATTAAATACCATTCATTCTCTGTCCAGCTATTTATTTTCTTTTGTGTTTTGTTCATTTTCAGGTTGCTGCCTTGCAACAAGAAAGACAAGTGAGGGACATGACAGCCTATGCGAGGTGCAATTCACTTTGTGTTGAAAATCAGGATGAGATCAATAGCATTTGTCCTTTGCTTTTTAATTAAGGAGTAGGTCATTAGTAGTTACTTTCGCAATGATCCAGACATGTATTTTGGCTTCAGACCTTGTGTGATTTGGTCCTGTGAGTACTAAGTTAATGTATGTGTTGATATGCTATTTAATGCAATTGACTAAGTTAATATATGTGTTGTGAAATGGTCGGTTCTATATGAGATGTTTGTTTCTATTGTATGTGTCATAATGGGCTGAAAAATGACCCACCTTTGATTGAGCCCCATTAATAAATGGGTGGTCTGGATAGTGATGTAAGCGTCCACGTTGGCATCAATGTAAGCATACAATTGGTGATATAAGCATCCATGTCATCGTCCACATAAGCAGTCTAGATGATGTGGCAATTCATCTGTGACGATTTAGAACTGTCACAGGTAACGGGTTTGGGCTGGGCTAACTAGGCCTTGGGTTCAACTGTGACAGTTTGAGATCGTCACGGATTCTGTTAATATGTGATGATTTTGTGAAAATCGTCACGGAGGTTAATTCGTGACGCTCAATCCATGACGTTCTCTGAAACCGTCATAGATGATGCATAGTGACGATTTTTTGGTGATTTGTGACGGAAATTTTTCGTCATGGATTAACAGGTTTCTTGTAGTGATTTTGTCATCCCCGTAGGCTGTGGAGGCGATCATGTGCACGCACGACCATGTATTCGCATCACTGCCCTCATCCACTATCAGCGACGACCTCCTGTATGGGTCGTCTGACATCGCCTTCTCCCCCTACGGCGAGCATTGGCGGCAGATCAGGAAGCTCGTCACCATGCACCTCTTCACCGTTAAGAAGGTGCACTCATACTGTCGTGCCTGCAAAGAAGAGGTAAGTGACTACTATATG
The DNA here is from genome assembly GCA_038087645.1 of Saccharum hybrid cultivar R570. Lineage (NCBI taxonomy): Eukaryota > Viridiplantae > Streptophyta > Magnoliopsida > Poales > Poaceae > Saccharum > Saccharum hybrid cultivar. The sequence goes on from JAQSUU010000591.1 coordinate 707,907, forward strand.
TATATGCAACACATACATAAACAAATCGTCCATGCATGCATATTTGTATATATATGCATAGGTGAGCCTGTGATGGACAAGATAGGGGAGGCAGTGACCACGGGTGCGGCGGTGGACATGAGCATGACGATGAACACGTTCTCCAACGATATCGTGAGCCGCGCCGTGTCGGGCAAGTTCTTCTGGGCAGAAGGCCGGAACAAGCTCTTCCGGGAGCTGGTGGAGGCCAACTCTTCTTTGTTTGGAGGGTTCAACCTAGAAGACTACTTCCCTAGGCTGGCGAGGTCGTTAGGTTTCCTTAGCAGGAGGTTTCTGCACAACAGGGCCCATGAGACGCACAAGAGATGGGACGAGTTGCTTGAAACCATACTAAGCGACCAAGAGAGAAGAGACTCTATGCATCGCCATAACGGAGGTGACTTCACTGATGTGTCGCTCTCGGTCCAGAAAGAGTATGGTATGACTAGAAATCATGTCAAGGCCATTCTGATGGTGAGTGACTAACCCAGCCGGCCACCCAATATATATGCCCAATCTATATACATTTGTTTCCTTTGATTTATACATGTTGATGATGTATATGATGACTAACAAATATGTACATACAGTACAGGACATGTTTGCTGCGGGCACAGACACGTCATCCTTGGTCCTAGAGCTCGCCATGGCTGAGCTGATGCGCAACCCACAGCAGATGGCCAAGCTACAAGAAGAAGTCCGGAAGCACACACCAGAGGGGCAGGAAACTGTGGAAGAAGAGGACCTAGGCAGCATGCCCTACCTGAAAGCCGTCGTGAAGGAGACACTGAGGTTGCACCCGCCTGCCCCGCTCCTCCTCCCTCGCCTCTCCATGGCAGACTGCATCGTCCACGGTTACTATGTTCCCATCGGCACCAGGGTCATCGTCAACACGTGGGCTCTTGGAAGGGACCCAGCGTCATGGGAGAAACCAGAGGAGTTCATGCCGGAGAGGTTTGTGGAAGGTGGCAGCGCTGCAGGCGTTGACTTCAAAGGGAACCACTTCCAGTTCTTGTCGTTTGGAGCTGGACGAAGGATATGCCCTGGCCTCAACTTTGGGATGACAGAGGTGTTTGGACTGACGGTGCATCCAAAGGAGAAGCTCATGCTTGTTCCCAAGCTTCCTGGTGCATCCAAAGGTTTAATTTCATTGCTCTATGTCAGAAAAGGACATCACAGATGTGTCTAAAGGGTGACGCGGGTTTGCTGCATCTCCCATAGCACGTCTGTGATGACCGAAATTCACAAAAACGTATTGGACAAAAGTGTCTGTGATGACCTCAACCACAAACAACTACACAGACAAATGATGATCCCAACCACAAACTGAGTACAGACAAATGCGTCTGTGATCGTCTGTGATAGCTCCTTATCACAGACGTGTTTTGTCTATGTGCGTCTATGATGTGGGGTCATCACAGACTTGTTTTGTCTATATGCATCTATGATGATGAATTGAAAAAACAAAAAAAATCTCAATGCTAGGGTCTTATATACATCATACATGACACATCAAATTAATCAATTAGCAATTGCATACACATGAAGTAATATCAATCAAAAGCCATTACAGGTCCCTCCAACAACATACTACAACTAATATAAAGCTACAGGAAGAGCATATACGTGAAGTAATATCTAAAGCTCATCATGTTCCACAGTTACTGCATTATTAAAAATTAAGGTTAGAAAATTTCATGGCATGATCTTTACACTTCCGTATGAAACAAAAGTAGTGAAGGAACCAACCAGAATCAGCTTCTCCAAAAAAAAAGAGATCTCTCTGGCTGTAGATTACAGTGAATCCAAACCATGCACGCAATTTTTCTCTGAGTCCAGCCCACAAATTGCTCTAATACTGAAATCACAAAGAATACTGTTGGTGACCACAAAAAAAATGAATACATCAATGCAATAAAAATGTATTCAAGCCCATAACTGGTTAAAGGAAAATTTATAGTTTTTAACAATGTTTGGATGTGAGGTTTGGCCATGCTTGCATCAGGTTCTTTCCAGAGAACCATAGCGAGAATTGGACCACTAAAGATGAACACAAACATAAAAAGTCATGTTACAAACTGTAAGTGCCAATGTTAGCCTCAAAGTGCCTAATGCGAACGTACAAGTCAAACTGAACAGAATTTGCAATCCGGGAATAAAATGGTCAATGAAGATCCATATATAGTGTGCTGACTAGTCAACTCTGAATAAGTTTAAAACACCTCACTTCAATAGTTTTAGTAATTCCCTATTAACCTAAAGATTGCATCTTTGCCGCATAAGTAATTAATTGCACATACAAATAGAATAACAGTTATCTTGACGTGCTTATAGCTAAGAAATCGTTACTTAAAGAGTCAGCTACAAAAGAACAACTCACCTATCCTGAAATCTTTAGAAGCAATTGCTTCTAGTATAATTGTAGCACATTATGAGGTTCTTGCCAGCCAGCAAATTACCTCGATCTTTCAGTCGGCTGATAGCAATTTTTAGTTTCCGCCTTTCCGGGCTCAAGGTGCTAGACAACGGCTGGGCTCAGTATATTTGTAGGACTGAGAAGAAAGAGTGATATCTTAACGTAGTTGTAAAGTCCCAGAGTCCAAACAGCTTAGATCTACTCTGCACGCTGAGCGACGCTGAGCGAACCACACCTACCATCATCCCACTTACGCTTTCGTCCTCGCTTCGCGTAAAAGGATTAACCCATGACCAGGAACATTCCCTCTTAACACACGCAACCGTACGTCTAGTGCCGGCACATGTGCCATGCTGTGCATCCTGCAGGGCCTACACGTGCAATGAACCCCATGTCCGCGTCCTAGACCCGCACACGCCCGTGGCTGCGAAGGTCGGCTCTGATACCATTTGTAACGCCCCAGAGTCAAACGGCTTAGATCCATTCTGCACGTTGAGCGAATCACACCTACCATCATCTCACTTACGCTTTCGTCCTTGCTTGCGTAAAAGGATTAACCAGGAGATGATGGGATGGACTTTAGAAGCCTTATATGTTGGTCTATCCCACCTTTAACAATCAAGGTGGAACTAAACTCTCCACAATATTTCATTAACATGCACATGGGCCACTATGGGCCAAATTCCAAACTAGGGCAGATGTCACAGTAGCAAAGAATTATGTTGCCTCGCAAGTTGAGTTCCTGTAGAGAGATTACTACTACTACTACAACAACAAAACATTTTAGTCCCAAGCAAGTTGGGGTAGGCTAGAGTTGAAACCCAACATGAGACCCTAGTCACGGTTCAGACATGGCAATAGCTGCTTTCCAAGCACTCCTATCCAAACAGAGATCTCTAGGTATATTCCAACCCTTTAGATCTCTTTTTATTGCCTCCCCCTATGTCAGCTTCGGTCTTCCTCTATCTCTTCTCACATTGATATCTCGACTTAGGACTCCACAATGCACTGGTGCCTCCGAAGGTCTCCTTTGGACATGGCCAAACCACCACAACCGATGTTGGACAAGCTTTTCTTCAATTGGTGCTACCCCTAGACGATCACGTATATCCTCGTTCTGAACTCGGTCCATCCTTCTGTGGCCACAAATCCAACGCAACATACGTATTTCCGTGACACTCAATTGTCATGTCGTCTTTTTGTAGGCCAATATTCTGCTCCATAGAACATAGCGGGTCTAATCGTTGTTCTACAAAACTTGCCTTTAAGCTTTTGTGGTACCTTCTTGTTACAAAGAATGCCAGATGCCTAGCGCCACTTCATCCACCCTGCTTTGATCCTATAGCAAACGTCTGCATCAATATCTCCATCCTTCTATAGCATCGATCCTATATAACATAAGGTATCTTTCTTAGGCACCACTTGACCTTCCAAACTCACCTCTCCTTCCTCATGTGTAGCGTTGCCAAAGTCACATCTCATGTATTCTATTTTAGTTCGACTTACTCTAAAATCTTTGGACTCAAAGGTCTGCCGCCACAACTCTAGTTTCCTATTTACTCATGTCTGGCTTTCATCAACTAACACTACATCGTCTGCAAAAAGCATACACTAAGGGATATCCCCTTGAATGTCCCTTGTCACTTCGTCCATTACCAAGGCAAAGAGATACGGGCTCAAGGCTAATCCTTGATGAAGTTCTATTTTAATTGGGAAGTAATATGTGTTACCATCATTTGTTTGGACACTAGTCACGGCATTGTTGTATATGTCCTTGATGAGGGTAACATACTTCGTTGGGACTTTATGTTTGTCCAAAGCCCACCAACATTCCTTGGTATCTTGTCATAAGCCTTCTCCAAGTCAATGAAAACCATGTGTAGGTCCTTCTTCTGCTCCTTGAACTGCTCCATAACCTGTCTTATTAAGAAAATTGTTTCTATGGTTGACCTTCCGGGTATGAAACCGAATTGGTTCATAGATACCCATGTCATTCCTCGCAATCGATGCTCGATAACTCTTTCTCACAGCTTCATCGTATGGTTCATCAACTTAATTCCCCTATAATTAGCGCAACTTTGGATGTCTCCCTTGTTCTTATAGATTGTTACCAATATGCTTCTTCTCTACTCCTCATGCATCTTGTTCGATCGATAGATACTGTTGAACATCTTTGTTAGCTATACTATAGCTAAATCCCCGATACACCTCCACACCTTGATCGGAATACCATCAGGGCCCATCGCTTTGCCCACTTTCATCCTTTTTAGAGCTTCTCTCACCTCCTGCACTTGGATCCTATGCACAAAGCACCTATTGGTGTCATCAAACGAGTCATCCAACTGAACGGCAGAGTTTCCATTCTCCCCATTGAATAGGTTATCAAAATACTCATGCCATCTATGTCTGATCTCATCCTCCTTCACCATGAGTTGCTCCCTCACATCCTTAATGCACTTGACTTGATTGAAGTCCCTCGTCTTTCTATCATGAGCCCTAAGCCATCCTATAGATGTCCTTCTCTCCTTCCTTTGTATTTAGACGTTGGTAAAGACCCTCGTAAGCCCACCACTTCGCCTCTCCCACTGCTTGTTTTGCGGTCTTCTTTGCCACCTTGTACTTCTCTATGTTGTCTGCACACCAGTCCTGGTACAAATGCTTGTAGCATTCCTTCTTTTCCTTGATAGCCTTTTGCACATCTTAATTCCACCACCAAGCGTCTTTCAAGTCACATCCACTTCCTTTGGTCACTCCAAGTACCTTTGCCACAACCTTCAGAATGCATGTTGCCATCTTCTCCCGCATGTTGTTTGCGTCGCCTTTGTCCTTCCAAGGGCCCTCTTCAATAACTCTTTCCTTGAAGACCTTTGATGCCTCCCCTTCTAATTTCCACCACTTTGTTCTTGCAATCTTGGCTTGTTTAACCCTACAAGCTTGTACCAGAAAGTGGAAGTCAGCCACAACTCGCTTGTGCTGGGAAACCACACATTCACCAGGTATCACCTTACAATCCACGTAAGCACATTTATCCCCCTTCTTGTAAGAACGAAGTCAATCTGACTAGATGAATGTCCGCTCCTATAGGTCACCAAATGGGACTCTCTCTTCCTAAAGAAAGTACCAAATGGGACTCTCTCTTCCTAAAGAAAGTGTTGGCTATCATCAGATCAAAAGCCGTAGCAAAGTCTAGGACATCCTCTCCCTCCTGGTTCCTACTACCATAACCGAAACCTCCATGAGCCACCTCAAAACCTACACTAGTTGAACCTACATGGCCTCCTGTAGAAAGACTGATAGTAAAAATCTAAAATTAATAAACTCTGTAAAATACTTCATACATTTGCATTTCCATATTTTCTCAAGCATGGAAAGATTTAGGGAGCAGAATTCATATTAGCAATAGCCAAAGGACAGGAGTAGCTAAGAATGATAAGATTACCTTTTTTCTAGATATCATAAACTGAAAAGGATGTCGATGAAATAATCGCCCTTGATTTATGCCAGGTCCAATCCTCGACCTGTTATCTAGAACAGAAGTTAACCTTTTACCCTAACCTAGATGTGCCAAATATTTAGACAGTGACAGTTTATCACAAAATTTCCCTTTCATCAAACAACGACATTTCTCTACTCTATTCATGGCAGGGGAGACCCAATGAGCGAAATTATTTTCATTTGCAAAAATAATTAATGTAGTTAGTAGGCATAATACATGTACACTGGCAATTAAACTAGATCCGGTTACAAATAGCCCAATAGCTTAGGTTAGGTTTTGGCTGGGCATAACTGGACTTGGCGGGAGCTCATGGTCGGAGAAGGGCCCGTCAAAGATCTAGGCTCCTAGTGGCATAGGGCAATGGCAGTGGTCGTAGCAGGGAGAGAGGGCGAAGATAGGGCACATGGAAGATCACTAGTATAAAAATGATTTTTTAAGATGCCTCCTATTTCTAACAGCAACTGTTTACTTAGCGATCCAATTGTAACTGCTCCAGGAGCACTGTAACTTATATATATTTTTAGGGTCTGTTAAGTAAATCGTCACTAGAAATAGATTTATATATTTTTATGGACGGTCAAGTTAAGAGAGCCGCTTCTAAAAATATGATTTTCAGGGACTGTTTCTTATGTCAACCACTTCTGAAAATAGCTGATTTCTAGGGGCGGTTCACTAAGCGAACCGCCCTTAAAAATAGTTGTAACACAAATAAATTCATAACATTTTTCAAATGAACTCGGATAAAGACAAAATTTGTGTCAAAATTATAGAGCTCGATGAGATCTACAACTTTCTGGTTGACGAAATTTTTATTTGAGATTGTTTATGGGCCCAAATATATATATATATATATATAAAGTTCTCAGGTTTTGAATTTTAAATTTTTGAATTTTTAAAGTGATCTTGGATGGAGACATGTCCTATATCAAAGTTGTAGTGCTCAAGGAGATCTGAAACTTTGTGGTTGAAAATTTTTCCATTTAAGGTCATTTAAGTGTTAAAATATTGATTACAAGATCCATACACGCATTAGTACAAATAGATAGCATTATATGGCTAGACACTTTGTAGTGGTATGGGATAGAGCACCTGGGCGAGAGGTTGCAGGTTCGAATCTTGGAGGCTGCACTATATCAGAAAATGGCAAAAATCAAATTCTGGAAGTGTGGCTGGTTGGTCCTCTAGGCCTCTGGCCATACTAATTTTTTTCTTATTTTTATGTCTTATAAATGATTTAAAAAAACTAAAAATTATTTTTGGAAACGGTTGACTTAAATCAACTGACTCTGAAAATAGATTTTTAAGGGCGGTTGTCTTAAGAAAATTGTCCCTAAAAATTGACTTTTAGGGATGGTTTTAAAACTGCCTCTGAAGGTCACTTATTTTTACAATCAGTGACATAGTAGCGGTTTTTTAAACTAACTCTAAAAATCATTTTTGACCGTGAGTAAAAATATTTTCTATACCAGTGGATGACACATATATCTAGATTTCATAGAGGGGGACAGAGGAGGTGGCAGTGGCTCTGGCGGTGCCGATAGTGGAGCAAGGTGATGGCGGTCGAGGAGGGGTTTGTGGCGAGGTGACGGCAGTAGACGAGGGGGCGATGATGGCGCCGGCAGAGGAGCAGGATGGTCGTGCCTGAGTAATCATATTTTGGGTCTGTGACCCTCCTCTCTCAGACGTGCACTTACCGAGACAAGTCTCTCATATACCCATCGTAACACAGACGCGTGATAACTACGTACCGCAGACTCGGAGTCTAGTATTTTAGAGCCAACACATTACGTGTTTTGTCTAGACGTGTCTGTGATCACACATCATAGACGCATTTTATTTTTCACAAACATGCATGTGTGATGCGATTGAGTGACTCACTCAACTAATTAAGGCCATCATGAGTTACGTTTATTTGTGCTAAATATATTCATTATTAGTGGTCGCACATATACAAACAACTAGGTGAATTCCCCGCGCATTGCTGCAGGAATTGTAAAGACGTACAACATTGAGAATATTGGAGAAAGGAGATATCCATACATAATTGTATCGATATCAAATAAAGAGAAATCGCAGAACATATCACATGTAGGGAAGGGATTTACAATCTAGTCGTTACCGGTTTCAAGGATTTGACTTTTTGTTAAGATTCGATAGTTTGAAAATGTACATATAGAACCAATCTCAAACTTGAAGGCAATGCCAAATCTTCAACAATAATCTAATTTTGTCAATCACCACCTAAGTTTGTAAAGATGGCTCACATTGATTACATAGCTTCAGTGCAAAATATTTGAAATACAAATAAAGAGGAGTCAATATATTAATTGAACATGATACAAAATCCCATACTTCAGGCTGGTTCTATCATAGATACCTCTTGAACAAAGGAGAGTGAATATTGGCTATGACGGAGCAATGACCAGTTTTGTGCTCTCCAAATCACGGCGTAACTCTTCACAAAAGAAGATATGAATGCATACATCTTTTTAGATAATGAATGCATACAGGTTTTTTTTTGGGAATCAATGCATACAGGTTTTTAGGATGGTCCAATGCTGCCTTTGTGGCGGCCGTTGGAGAAGACGAGAAATTGAGGAGGCCGATGGCAATTGTCATGCTCGAGACCTCTCAAAAAGAACCTGTAGAGGCAGCAGCTTGATGAGTAACCAAGAGCAAAAGGTGTAAGTACAAACCACCATCGCAACAACAACAGCAGGGGAACGGCCAGGTGAGGCACTCCAAAACTGGGGACGATCAAGTTGTATATATATTGGGAATGTTGGAGAGGAATTGGAAGGACATTAATGCCATTAAAATGACTCTTGGGGATGAAACTCTTCTGAGTAATGCCAAGCCGCCAAGGTGGGTGCGCGCTCGGAGCTGGGTGCTGCACGCGGCCATTTCCATTGCCTTGGGTGCTCAGGCAAGAGGTGTGTGAAGGAAGACAGATGGGGGGACAATGAATGTGGCTATAAAACTGATGTGACTTGCTCAACATTCAGAAAATTAATTGGTATCATTTTTTTTAACATAAATCCGTCAGTTGCAAAACGATGGGAGGAAGGCAAAGAAGGGATGAATAATCGGAGAGCAGAGACAACATGCAACGGCCCAAATGAAGACACATGTTACATCTGATACGCCAAACAATTGAGGTGATGCATGTGGCTGCATCAGGATTGATGAGAGAAATAGTAATCAATAATCTTTAGTGGATTCCGTCTATATACATACATTATATAGATTTAGATACCGGCTGCTTCAACATACGTAACTTGGTCGAACCGGACAACTGGCCAACGTTAACGTCTGATTGCAATTGCAATGTTGCTTTGTCGTCGTCGTCACTTGGCTTTTCCCTATGTGAGCAACTTCCAGGTGTCCCATATCATGTGCTGATGCTCATATAGTCCATGCATTATATGTATTGATCGGTCGATCGTACTTTTTTTTAGTTTTCATTTGCGAAACAATTGGCCGCCGATGCACGATTTCTATAGTACGTATAGAAAGTCAAGAACACTGCCGTTTTGTAAACTTGAAAGCAACATTAACTATTGCCTTAGTGAATGTCAATATCATTGTTTTGGCAGAGCAAATGATATGACGCCTCGTAATATGCATTGTTAAATCTTGCTACTAATTTAATTAACTTCATGAAATGATATGATATATGGAAGCCACGGCAGCAATATGATTCGACTGGGATATGCATGGTATCTTTTGATTTTGAATTCAGGATCTTCTTCAGGGCCTGACTCTGTTTCTTTGCTACCTGTACCTATACCACTCCGTGCTTGTCTGATTTTTAATGTTGTTTTAAACTAGTAGCAAGAAGTTCTCCTCCCAGATTATGGGTATCTAATCTACCTCGGGTTTCGTCGCTAGCTAGCTCTTGTTTTTTTTTGTCGATCTCCTGCCCTTTTTCATATGTATCGTATCGGGTTCTTGCCTGCTTAGTCGATTATATTATATTATCTTATTACTATACAGTAGTATCAGGACATGCTAAACAGTGTGAGATAGTTACTAGCTCTAAGATAACTTCGTCAAAAATATTAACTTTTTGCACATAACTCATAATTAATATAAATAGCTCCACATGAGTACATGACAACTTCACATGATTTTAGAGTGTGAGCATCAGATTAGTTATTGGTCAAGAGGTAGCTTTTTACTCTCTTTTATTAAAATATGCTTAATGCTAGATCAAAAGTCACTATAGAAGAAGCCACAAGAGTCCCTAATTTTATATTTTATATTTGATCTCTAATATTAAGAGCAAAAACTTCTTTTTTCCAAAACTTTCAGCATTCACTCTCTTCCGAGTTCGTCATCCCCTCCGATCCACTCACTCAAGCATAAGAGTCATGTCGGCCGGTTTTATTAAAAATAGTAGCACATGACAAACTAGAGATAAGAATCCTAATATAATTAGTTTGTTGTCTAGTTCATGACCTAAACTCATTGCCACGCACCTCACTCTCTCCCATCCTCATCTAACTCTTGCCATCCACACACCTCTAATCTAAAGACATCACAATCCAAATCCAACATGAGAGTACAAGAACATGGTTTTAATAATGTACATATTTGTAGCCACGGTATGAAGTTTGATTCCAAAATGTATTATAACAGATGACGTAATCGTTGCATAAACCTCTGAGCCGCGCAAGTCATTCAGGTGAACATATAATAAGTTATATGCTATGTTGCAATGCACGAGCATATTTACTAGTAATAATAAAAACAAGCTAGTTAACCATGGTATATGCAGAGGAGGCCGTCATGCTGTTTATATTTGTAACATAGCATTTCTCCTTGTTTAGTAGGGTTTTGTTGCAAACTACTTCACCTAATAAGCCAGAGAAACCAGAGAAAGCCACGTTTGTGTGCTCGCGCCCTTCTAGTACCACTACCACAAAAAAAAAAGTTTCTCTCCTCTTCAGCTTCTCCCAAAGAGCCGTATCGAGCAAGAGTATGCATTTGGCATTGCTTCGTCCAAGAAAACAGAGAAATCAGAGCTGAAGCTCCTCAGAAAATTCTGCAAAAACGATTTTTTTAGAATAAACTGTGGACAAAAAAAGATTCCTTTTCTGAATAATAGACATACATACATCTCAATCGATCGCATATAGATGTCTGTTGCCAACGATGAGAGTGGATGGCGCCACGGGTCACATCTTTACTTGGATGGAGCCAGCTAAACGATGAACTAGTAGACTAGTAGCGTGGTCACAGCTACGAGTACCATCTGAGGCTCTGGTTAGCTGGACGGCCAGCCGGATCGAAGGATTATTGATGCTAGTACCAAATATAGATATAGACATAACGTGTACAAATCATCTCATAATTTGGACGGGATATATAAGGTTGGGGTGATAATGTTGCGCGCGTATGGGTCATCGTCCTACGGCTAGCTAGGAGCTAGCTACTCATCGATCTTTCTCACTTTCCAAAAAACAAAGGTATTTCTCATCAGACATCAAACTTGACACGGGACCATCAACTTGGGAACTCCTATCAATGCGTTGTCACAGTCGTCATTCCTCTAATCACAAATATTCCCATATATACATAGAGTCAGGCTAATATGATATCGCCAAAAAAAAAGTCAGGCTAATATGTAACTGGCCATAGAATAACTTATTCTATATAGCCATCTTGATTTACAAGCTGCATTTAGTTTCCTTATATAAGACACAAACAGTGGTACAGAACTAACTTCATTTCCTATACTTGTATCAGAACATTTTTACCTATAATTAAGATTTTATATCACATAAGTGACATATTTTTGTGAGGCAGCAAGGGGTGTTAACACTGCCCCCCTGAACTTGTTCATAGTAATATCAATCATGGTTGAAAACAGGCAATGCAGGAGCAACATAAAAGTGGTTACATTGTATTTGTATTAAAATAATTCTAATGATTAAATTTCATCATATTTGTATTTCTAATAATGTTGAAGACGGCACCAAGTCTGTTATGAGACGGAGGGGAGTAGCGTTTCATGGTCGTGGCCCTCTATGTCTATCTGCAGCCTTTTCTGAATAAACTACGGATTAAAAAGATGCCTTGCAATCACCAGGTTCTGGCTATATAAAAGGCCACCTGGGCAAACAAACCCAGCTATCGTCATTCAATTCAGTAGCAAGCTATCAGCCAGGGGAAGCTATGGCTCACGCTCATGGCCACTATGAGGAGCTGCTGCCAGCGAAGTCTCCTCCACAGGTGTCCCTAGTGCTCTCTGTCCTGCTCGTCTGCCCTCTTCTCGTCCTCCTCGTGCGCCGCTGCTTTGGAACGACGACGCCGTCCGCAAGAGCCAGAGAACAGCTGCTGAGCAAGCTGCCTTCGCCTCCAAGCAGGCTCCCCATTATCGGCCACCTGCACCTCGTCAGCCCCCTACCGCACATCTCTCTCCGTGACCTCTCTGCCAAGCATGGCCATGATGGCCTCATGCTCCTCCACCTCGGTGCCGTCCCTACGCTCGTCGTCTCCTCGCCGAGTGCTGCGCAGGCTGTGCTCCGCACGCAAGACCACATCTTCTCATCCAGGGCCTACTCCCCCGTCACCGACATCCTCTTCTACGGCTCCACGGATGTCGCCTTCTCCCCGTACTGTGAGCACTGGCGCCAGGTGAAGAAGATTGCCACCACGCACCTCCTCACCAACAAGAAGGTCCGGTCCTACCGCCATGCACGCGAGCATGAGGTAATTAATAACCATGCGTCAATTTCAGCAATCACTAATATATTGTTCCATGAACGAAGATGATTGCCTGAAAATAACTCACAACAGGTGAGGATTGTGGTGGCTAAGATCCGTGAGGCGGCCACCGCAGGCATCGCTATCGACCTGAGTGAACTGCTCAACGCCTTCGCCAATGACATCGTGTGTCACGCTGTGTCTGGCAAGTTCTTCAGGGAGGAAGGCCGGAATAAACTTTTCCGGGAGCTCGTTGAGGCGAACTCGTCACTCATAGGGGGTTTCAACCTAGAGGACTACTTCCCGGTGCTGGTGAAGCTGGACATCATCAAGAGGATGGTGTGTGCAAAGGCACAAAAGGTGAACAAGATGTGGGACGACTTGCTCAATACGCTCATCGATGACCATGCAAGAAGGCCAGCGTCAGAACGTGACGGAGAGGAGAGTGACTTCATCGATGTCTTGCTCTCCCTTCAACAAGAGTACAACCTCACGAGAGACCATATTAAGGCCCAGCTGGTGGTATGTAATGACGTGACCTCACCCACAACTACCACTTACACATATATGTTATATGCAATTAAAATTTATGTTGCTGATTCTTATGTATATGTATGCATATGTATGTAGGTCATGTTTGAAGCTGGCACAGATACATCATTCATAGTGCTGGAATATGCGATGGCTCAGCTCATGCAAAACCCCCGCCTCATGAACAAGCTACAAGCCGAGGTGAGGAGCACTATAGCCAAGGGAAAAGAGATAGTTACCGAAGACGAGCTTAACAGTTTAGCGTACCTAAAGGCAGTCATCAAAGAGACACTCAGACTCCATATGCCGGCACCACTCCTTGTGCCCCACCTCTCCATGGCCGATTGCAACATAGAAGGATACACGATACCTTCAGGAACACGTGCCATTGTTAATAGCTGGGCTCTTGCAAGGGATCCTAACTATTGGGAGAAAGCGGACGAGTTCATGCCTGAGCGGTTCATGGAAGGTGGTAGTGCCGCAGCTATGGACAATAAGGGAAGCGATTTCCAATACTTGCCATTTGGGGCAGGAAGAAGGATATGCCCAGGTATAAACTTTGCAAGCTCCAGTATCGAAGTCATGCTCGCAAACCTTGTCTACCACTTCAGTTGGGAGCTACCTGTGGAATTAGCGAAAAAAGGCATCGATATGACTGAATCATTTGGGGTGACAGTGCATCGTACAGAGAAACTCCTCCTTGTCCCTATAGTTGCACAAGATTAATGCGTTATAGTCTATAGAGTTCTTTATGTACGCAATAGATCAAGGACTCAAATGTGCACTACCTATTATATAATTGCATCGTACTTATGGGTTTTGGACGCATTGTCAAGCACACATATATATACTGAATAAAGAAAGCATGCATTGCATCCTTTCACCATGCATCAAACTGTTGTCATATTTGTGACGCACAATTAACTAACAAAGTTGTAGAATAGTTAGAGCGGTGAATATGGGAACCAAAAATTCTTCACATAGAAGAATTAAGGCTTATGTCCCAAGTTGACCCAGGGGCGTCTATTTTAGCAATCACCAAGATCACATAGTTACAAGTAGTCTTAATTAACCTAGGTATTAAACTAAATGAAAAAACATGCATGAAAGCAAAACACAAGAGAACAATCAAAAGCACCAAAGATCATATCATGCCCGGCTTCTAAGTCAAGTTCAGCCATTTTTCCTATGTAAAACTTGGAACTTTTGGCCTGAACCCTTGAAAGCATTTAGGACAAAGTTTCTCTATCTTGGAGAAATCAAAATGTCAGGACTTCTTTTAAAAACTTTCAAAATAAGCACAGAGAAACAACTTGAAAGATTTGGGACGATAAGTAAAAATACAATCAAATGACCTCCAAATTAGGTGAAACCTCAGCCATGGCTGGTACAACATGCACTATGCCAGAACATGCAATCACTATCGGAGCATCATTGTCGAGTGTGCTTGAGACAATAATGACTACTAATCACGGCCGGGTTGTAAGACGAGTATCTAGAAAATTAGTGGGAAGCTAATAAACTGGCAGTGATCGTACCTATCACTTACCGGGTAAAACCATCACCCCACATTGATATAATACTAAACATTGAAGCTATGAGCTGGCAGTGGTAGCTAGAATTTGGATGGATACGTACGCAGTAGTAATGTGGTGGGCTCAGGCCTGCAGTAGAGCAAGCAGCAATGGAGGTCAGTCGTCGGTCCATGGCCTTGTTTAGTTCCCAAATTCACCCTCCAAATTCTACTATGCAAAAAGAAGATTCCCCATCACATCAAAATACCGGCAAATGCATGGAGTACTAAATGTAGATAAAATCAAAAACTAATTGCACAGTTTTATTGTACTTTGCGAGACGAACATTTTGAGTCTAATTAATCAATTTTTGGACAATTTTTTGCACTAAAAAACAAAAAATGCTACAGTGCTCAGGGGTGGCACTTTGCCGAATCGGCCACCCCCGAGTCGGCAACTAAACAAGGGCCATGGCTGCTGGTGGAGAACAATAAAACCAGGTACGGATCTGTGGTGGGGTGTGCCGGTGTGGGGGCCGGCGACTTGACTTGTAAGTCTCCACTGCTGGTGCAGGGTGCAGGCCGCGGGCTTGTTAGTCGGCTTCATTAATGCCTTGTGCTGACGCCTGAGGCGAAGGAGATGAAGGCACGTAATGGCATTAGGATCAAATGAACAAAGCAGGTAAGATGAAGCCTCGTCAAAATCTGGAATAAACAACTAGGGATGGTAATTGGATTTGCAAATCCAAATGATGGCTCGAAATACAGATTATCGATGCAAAGCTGCATTCAAAGAAAAGGTGCTTAATTGTCTCATTCTTATGACAAAAGCAATACTTCTCGCTGCCTTGCCAATTATGTTTTACTAAGTTGTCTTTTGTTAAGATAACTCCCCTTTGGAAGGTACCACATAAAAATCTTTATCTTTAGTGGGGCCATTGTTTTCCGTATGATTTTGTTTAGGTTTGGGACATCTTGATGGATCAAAACCGAATAATATGACTTCACCGAGAATTAGCCTTTTGCCGGTTGCCGGTGTTCAGCGGCAGCAGTATATAGCTGGTGTCGGGGAGCGAGCGGTGACAATGGACATGGTGAGTGGAGTTGTGAGGTGGTGTAGCGGCCGGGCATGGGTGGCACGGTGAGGTGGCGGCGTGGTGGCAGTGTTGGCTCGCAGCGGCATGGAGGCGAGAAGGCAGTGAACTGGGGAGCGGTGGTAGGTGATGGCTAGGTGTCGCATTTTCCGCGAGAGGTGGCGATGGAGCTTCGTGAAGTGGCGAGGACGGGGACGTGCAAGTGCCAGTGGAAGGACAATGGCATGGAAGCTACTTGGCACACGACAAGGCAAAGGCGAGGTTTTTGTTGCCACCAGAGATGGCATGGTTGATTGGTTGCTCTTGCGTGGTGTGGTGGCATGGTGACACAGAAGCTTCGTGATGGAACGGTGGTGGTGTCCTACACGTGGAAGTGGTGGCGCTTCGGTGATGGCGGTGGTCATGAGGATGGAGGCCTAGTTGTGGACTTGAGGTACAAGTGTCATTTGTGCTGAAAAGCACCCGAGGGCATAGCGCAACAATTGGGGCTTGGCTTCTATGTAGCAGTTGTTGGGTGGTGGTATTAGCTAGCCGTCCACCAAAGGTGTCTGAGGAGGCCAGTTGTGGAGAGGAGGGATTGCAAAAGTGATTTTCCATGGTTTGCGCAGTGTTTGATGGCTGCTTGGATAGACACCAGATGGAATTTCTCCTCTCTTGATGAGATGGCTTGGTTTATGGGAGGTACAATTGGAATAGTTCTTGGAGGTGGAGATATTCTAGGCGATCATTAGAGGCAGCTGCTCGTGTATTGACTTGGCATCTTGTAGCGGACTGTGGCGGCTAGCCTTGCATGGCAAGGATTAGTCCGGCATGGGGCAACGTCGGCAGGCGGTGCAAGCGAAGGCAATGGCACAATGACTACATGACTTGTAGAGGATCGCGGCAGTTAGCCCTGCATGGTAGCAGCTGGCATGGCATGGAACATCATCGATACAATGGTGCAGGCGGCAACCATGGTGTGTTGACATGCTACTTTATCGTCCGATGGCACTGCTGCATCGTTAGGACTAGGGTTGTGTCCCTGGGAGTGGTAGTGGTTGTAGTTGCCTTGCTCGAGTGGAGCAATGGGTGCATTGGTGTTGTGCAGCCCGTGTTGAGGTCTCTAAGCCACCGGTGTCGAGAGTTGGTAGTTGCTTATAGTTGTTAGTTTAGCCAATTGTCTTGATCAGTTGCTGTTGTTTTTTACCCATTCGGGTTATCGTTGCTCTGTTGCAATGGCACGGAGTTAAAGTTTGTGTGCCGCCTAGGGGCCAAGGAGCCACGCCAGGGCCATTGGATAGTCGGGGGCCATGCCTGTGGTGCACGATGGGAGAGGGTGAGTGAGAAAGAAAAAAATGGGAGCTATGGCTATTAGGGTTTTGACCGGGCTTATATATTAGATGTTTTATTTCTAGTCGATTCTATCACCCTTGTTATAGTCAATGGCCACAGTTCGTGGGCTCATGCTTTAGGGTTCTTAGCTGGGCCACAGTGTCGTACTATGGGTGTAAGTAGGCCGAATCCAGCGTTTACACAGTAATGGGCCTCAAGTCATTGCATTTTCTAGAATTAAGTTTTACTTTGGCACATATTTTTGACAACACCATTTTCACCGTCTGCTGATTGGCAAAAATTGAAAATGATGTGTTGACACAAATGATTTCAGTAGTAGTGGGCCGGCCGGCTGCTTCAAGTTAACTCGGTCAAATAATGTAGCCGCCGGCTGGCCAATGTCGTTGTCATTGTCACTGATGAAGCTCCAGGTGTGCCACATCTAACATGCATGCGAAACGATGGGTCGATGATAACAAGTATACAAAGCCAAGAAGACTGGCATTTTGGTAAACTTGATAGTAACATTAATTATTGTACTGTCTTAGTGGATATCAATATCATTCTTTTGGTAGAGGGAATGTTACGAAGCCTCCTAATATCTTATCTTACTATTACTAATTAGAGGGTCCAATGAAAGCTCCATGTTAAATCTCACTAACGCGCTACAAAAAAAATAAATACTAGAAATTCCTACATTAATCAAAAACATCGGACCATCAAATCTAAAAGACTAACCATCCATAACACCATTGGATCTATTTTTTCTAGAAAATTATCCACCGTTGCCATTTTATAGATAAAAAAATGGGCTAAAATTTTGTTATTCACAACAAAAGAAAACTTTCATCGTTCGGAAAAGGTCGTACCTACCAACGTTTGCAGTTGGTTAGTAGAATATCTAAAATATCACATGAAGCCTACCAATCGTCAGCATCCATCATGTTAACAATTAGTTAATCTATATTAATAAAAAATCAGATACAGCTATACTGATGTCCATAGTTGGTGAACAAAAGTACGCATAAGTATCGTCTCTGTCAGGCTCACGGACAGTACAAGAATTTCTAACCAAACCCAACGATGGATAAAAAGTACACGAACCCTAAGGGCCTTAGATCTATATATGACAAATAATGAATCTTCCTCTCTCTAATAACGTTTCTCCCTTATTTAAATGAGCAAGAGAAGCTAGCCAACAAGGGTTACTTGCCAACGCAACAAGCCAAATAGCCTTACTGACCTAAGACAATGCGCTCTGAAAGCATCTAGGCCCCTAGAGTGGGTTTCGATGATTGATGACAGCGGTTAATTATCATGACTAACGTGTGTTTTGCAGAAACAATAGAGTGTTAGGTCGTGGTAATCGCAATCGTGGGCGATATGGGATCATGCCCCTTATTGATGGAAATCGTTTTTTCTGTTTTTAAAGGATGATCGACAAGGTTAAGGACGGTTAATTCCGGACGTTGACGAGGTGAGCTACGTTCAGAATAGTCGTTAGGACTTTTGTTTTTCTCCTTTTGGCCGTACTATAAAGGGGGGCATGGATGGGTAGCTTGACCTAGGTGAGTCTAATGGCTAGGTGTGGTGCACACTTGTCAAACTTAGCACTAGGTGGCTCCACAATGGCCTTGAGATTGTTTGGAACAAAAGTCGTTCAAGAAGCGTTTGAATTGGAAGTCGTTTCGGCCCTTCAAAGGGTGACAGACGCTGAAAACAGAGGGTGACAGACGCTGACGTCAGCGTCTGTTGTGTGGTCTCTTCACTGCTAAGAGCGTCAGACGCGAGGATGAAGGGCGACAGACATGCCCTACGTGTATACGAGTGACAGACGCAGTGAGGGTTGAGCGTCAGACGCGTCTAGTGGTCAACAGACGTGGTCCAGAATGCTCTGAAGATGTTGATAGCGTCAGACGTGTCCGTTGCTAGGGAGATAGACGCTGGCCAGCGTCTGTCGAGCCCTAACGGCTAGTTGAACGTTTTGATCCATTTTCATGTGACAAACACACTCCTCAGAGGCGATAGATGCGTCTGTCGGTGGGCGTCATCGCGTCTATCAGTCATGAAAAGTGTTGTTTTCGAAGATAACGGTTGGGGAAGTTGAGGGGGAGTATAAATACTTCCTCTACCCCTCCATTAGAGGTACTCTTGCTCATTTAGTCAGCTAAGAAACTCCTTTCATGTGCAAGGAAGTGTAAGAGCCCTAGTGAGAATTGAGTCTTGAGAATTCAAGTTTGAGAGTCCTCACTAGTGATTAGGGAGTAACAAGTGTGCATCCACCTTCTCATTAGGCTTGTGTAGTCAAGTGAGAGTTCTTGCTTGTTACTCTTGGTGATCGCCATCACCTAGACGGCTTGGTGGTGATTGGGAGCTTGGTGATCATTCGGCGCTTGTGGATGAGCCAACTCATCTTGTGAGCAGTTGTGGGCGATTCACCGCGACAGGGTGTCAAAGAATCAACCCATAGAGAGCACTTGATCCTCGCGTGGATCAAGGGGGAGCTACACCCTTGCGCGGGTGCTCCATGGAGGACTAGTGGGGAGTGGCGACTCTTCGATACCTCAGGAAAATATCGTCGTGTTTCTAACCCTTTACTTTCAAGCAATTCACTTTCTCGCATTACTTTTGTTGCTTGGTTTACTTTCCTAGAATTGCCATGCTAGACTAGGTTTGGAACTTAGGGTGCAAAACTTTTATCGGTAGAATCACTAGGAACACTTGTAGGCACTAGGGGTGAATTATGGCTTAGTAGGATTTAATTCTTGTAATAAATTTGAGAAAAGCCCAATTCACCCCCCACTTGGGCATCTTGATCCTTTCAATTGGTATCAGAGCCAAGTTGCTTCTAAATTAGGCTTAACCGCCTAGAGCAAGATGTCTAATGGGGAAGGACCACCTCCCATCTTTGAGGGAGATGATTTTCCATATCAGAAAATCTGCATGGAGGTGTACCTCGAAGCCTAGACGTCAGGTGTCTTAGAGCCACCACCGAAGGGCTTCCAGAAGTCAAGGATCCCGCTAACCTCATTGGTGACAAGGAGAAGTATGACCGGTGGAATGCAAAGGCAAGAAATGCACTCTATCGGGGCCTTGACAAGGATATCTTCAATCATGTGCGTAATGCAAAAAAAATGCTCATGAATTGTGGGAAAACCTTTGTGCTCTCCATGAGGGAACTAAGAGTGAGCGTGAGAAACGCTACCATATTGCTTTAAAGAAGATTAATTCGTTTGAGATGCTTCCCAAAGAAAGTGCTAATGACATGTACACTCGCTTGAATATTCTTGTAGAGGATCTCAATGCTCTTGGGCTCACTCAAATGAGTCCATCGGATGTTGCAAGGAGGATCTTGAGTGTTCTTCCTGTTGAGAAGTATGGTCATATTGTCACCGTGCTTCACCAAAGCGATCTCTCCACCGCAACACCGACACAAGTATTGGGAAAGATCAATGCTCATGAGATGTACATGCACATCACTCTAGAAGAGGGTTCATCATCTTCCAAGAAGAAGGACTTGGCTTTCAAAGCTATCCATGACAAGAAAAAGAAGAAGAGCCAAGCCATGATTGTGCATGAAAGCTCAAGTGAGAGTGACATTGATGATGCATCACTTGCTCTCATGGTGAAAAAGACCACCAAGATGCTAAAGAAGCTTAATAAGAGTGGCATCAAGTTCGATGGCAAGAAGAAGAAGTTCTTCAAAAGTAGCAAAAGAAAGCCTATATCCGAAATGGATTGCTACAATTGTGGTGAACTTGGTCATCTAGCTCATCAATTCTCTAAGCCTCCAAAAGACAAATACAAGAACAAGAACAAGGGCAAGAAAGATGAATCTAGTGATAAAGAAGATGAATAGAAGAAGAACAAGCCATACAAGAAGAAGGATGGTAAAAAGAAAGAATAGCACAAAAAGAAGAAGGGAGGCAAAGCTTACATTGTTGGTGATTGGCTCACCGACATTGAGTCATCATGTGAGTCCTCCGGCGATGAGAGCAACGACGAGAAAGAGAAGGTCGCTGCGTTTGTGATTGGGCCATCATTATCTTCATCAACATCTTCATCACCACCTTCACCGCCATCTTCACCGTCTTTATCCACTACTCACCTATGCCTCATGGCCAAGGGTGAACAAAAGGTGAACTACAAGACCAGTGGAACTCATTGGGTTATTGATAGTGGTTGCACTCAACATATGGCCGGTGATCCTCGTATGTTCACCTCACTTGAAGAAAATGGGGAATGTCAAGACAAGATCACTTTTGGGGACAATTCAAAGAGCAAAGTCAAGGGTCTAGGCAAGATTGCAATATCAAATGATCACTCTCTTTTAAATGTGCTCTATATTGCTTCTTTGAGTTTCAATCTACTATCCGTTGGGCAACTTTGTGATCTTGGCTATCATTGTTCATTCACTCCAAATGAAGTGGTAGTAACATATAAGAGCTTGGATGGAAATCTTTATTATCTTGTGATTATTGATGACTACTCAAGATATACTTGGACATTCTTTCTTCATGACAAATCTGAAGTGGCCACTTGTTTCAAGAAGTTTGCTAAGAGAGCACAAAATAAATTTGAAGTCAAGATCAAGAAGATAAGAAGTGACAATGGCAAAGAATTTAACAACACAAACATTGAAGCTTATTGTGATGAGATTGGGATCAAGCATGAGGTTCTATCAACCTACACTCCTCAACAAAATGGTGTAGTTGAGAGAAAGAACCGGACCTTGATCACCCTTGCAAGAATAATGCTAGATGAGTACAATGCACCGAAAAAATTATGGGTTGAGGCAATTAATACCGCATGCTATGCATCAAATTGCCTCTTCCTATAAAAGTTTCTTGGCAAGACCCCCTATGAGTTGCTAAATGGGAAGAAGCCGGATATCTCATTCTTCTGGGTGTTTGGTTGTAAATGCTACATCTACAAGAAGTGGCAACACCTAGGGAAGTTCCAAAGACATTGTGATATTAGCTTTCTTGTTGGCTACTCATCAAAGTCCAAAGCATATAGAGTATTTAACCATGCCACCGGTTTGGTTGAAGAAACATATGATGTGGAATTTGATGAATCTAATGGCTCTCAAAGAGCAATTGAGAATTATGATGATGTAGGTGATGAACCATTAAGGGAGGCAATGAAGAACATGCTGGTGGGAGACATCAAGCCTAAAGATGATGAAGATGATACTCAAGTGATCAATCCACCATCTTCATCACGTGTGCCTCAAGATGACGACAAAAATGAGAGAATCGAAAATGAAGACACTCATATTTCTCATGAACAAGCCAAGGCACAAGCTAAAGATGTTGATGCTCCCCAACCTCCTCCTCAAGTGGTTGATAGAAGACACTCACCCTTACTTCAAGCACATCCACAAGATCTCATCATAGGGAGTCCTACAAAGGGTGTAATGACTCGATCTCAAAAGCTTGCTTCATTTGTTGAACATCACTCTTTTGTCTCTTGTCTTGAGCCCAAGAATGTAGATGAAGCTCTTCAAGATCCGGATTGGGTGAATGCAATGCATGAAGAATTGAACAACTTCACCCGCAATCAAGTTTGGACACTTGAGGAGCGTCCAAAAGATGCAAGGGTCATTGGAACCAAGTGGGTGTTCTGCAACAAGCAAGATGACCAAGGCATAGTTGTGAGGAACAAGGCAAGACTAGTTGCAAAGGGGTTCTCTCAAGTTTAAGGCCTTGACTTTGGAGAGACCTTTGCACTCGTTGCAAGACTTGAAGCCATCCGTATCCTTCTTGCATATGCATCGCATCATGAAATGAAATTATATCAAATGGATGTTAAAAGTGCATTCTTAAATGGCTTCATAAATGAACTAGTCTATGTTGGTCAACCTCCCGGGTTTGAAGATCCTAGATATCCTAATCATGTTTTTAGGTTGTCCAAGGCGCTTTATGGGCTCAAGCAAGCCCTTAGAGCATGGTATGAACGCCTTAGGGATTTTCTTACTGAAAAGGGCTTCACCATTGGGAAGATCGACACCACACTATTCACCAAGAATCTTAATGATGAGATCTTCATTTGTCAAGTTTGTGCTGATGATATTATCTTCGGCTCAACAAATGAAGATTATTGCAAAAAAATTGGTGAATTGATGTCGAATGAGTTCAAGATGTCTATGATTGGTGAACTTACAATCTTCCTTGGTTTTCAAGTCAAGTAAATGAGAGAAGGAATCTTCATCTCTCAAGAGAAGTACACCAAGGATCTTCTCAAGAGATTCAAGATGGATGATTGTAAGCCAATCAAGACCCCAATGTCATCAAATGGACATCTCGACCTAGATGAGGGAGGTAAACCGGTTGATCAAACTCTCTACTGTTCTATGATTGGTAGCTTGTTGTACCTTACCGCATCTAGGCCCGATATCATGTTTAGTGTGTGCATGTGTGCTTGCTTTCAAGCTTGTCCCAAAGAACATCACCTAAGTGTCGTGAAAAGAATTTTAAGATATCTTAAGTACACCCCAAGCATAGGTCTATGGTATCCCAAAGGAGCTAGATTCCAACTAGTTGGCTATTCCGACTTGGATTATGCCGGTTGCAAATTTGATAGAAAAAGCACATCCGGAGGGTGCCATTTGCTTCGGAGGTCACTTGTATCTTGGTCATCTAAAAAGCAAAATAGTGTAGTTTTGTCCACCGCCGAGGCAGAATACATTGCCACGGGGGCTTATTGTGCACAAATATTATATATGAAGCAAACCCTTCTAGACTATGGTGTTGTTCTTAATAAGGTGCCACTTTTATGTGATAATGAAAGTGCCGTTAAAATTGCTAATAATCCGGTACAACACTCACGTACCAAGCACATTGATATCCGTCATCACTTTCTAAGAGATCATGTTGCTAAAAATGATATATCACTAGAAGGTGTAAGAAGTGAAGATCAATTGGCGGATATCTTCACAAAACCTTTGGATGAGGCTACCTTCTGTAGGTTGAGAAGTGAGCTCAATGTGCTTGACTCAAGTAACTTTAAGAAATGAGCTTGTGTTGTCCCTTGCTTTGCATCATACTAATATGTCATGTTTAAATTTCGTATTGCATCTAGGACTTGTCTAACACAGTTACGATAATCCTCTTTTAAAGGAGTGAAGAAACCTAACCGTGGATCAAAATTGACAAGCAACCTAGCTTTACTTTCTTGCATTGCATTGCATATGTATGGTTGTTGCTTTGTCGTTTCTTTTCGGCTATGCTTTGAGCAACCTCTGTGTTCGTCCATGAATGGAGAGAGGATTTGACGCTCCCAAAGGTTTAGAAACTCCATCGCATGGCCATATGTTGCTCCTCGGGTGTTTATTGCTTTTTTCCTAAAAATAATACTAGCCTAAGGCAAAATTATTTTGAAAACTTTGAGGGCTTAAGAGAGGTCACTCACATCAGGTTCCATTCGGTGTTTATTTGGTTTTTATTTGGCTTGGAACCTGGTTGGGAGAAAGTGTCGCGGAAAAAGTTGAACGAAAACATGTTTTTAGGGCATCAGACGTTGTGACAGTCGCTGGAGTTTGGCGTCAAACGCGTCTATCGCGTGTATTTGAAGAAGTCAGCCACGAAGCGACCGACAGACGCTGCAACAGTAACTATGGCCGCGTCTGTCGCAAAATTCTCATCACGTCTGTCGACCGTGGAGAAGTTTTCGCCTGGGGGCGACAGACGCTGACCAGCGTCCGATGGTAGATCAACGGACGCGTTTGTCGGGTTTTTGGAGAAATCGTGCTCTCTGTGGAGCGTCTATTGTTCCTGTGCGGTGTCCGATGCCTACCGTCATCGCGTCTGTCGCCTGGATCCGAAGCGGTTTCGATCTAAAAATTTGCCTGACATGTAGAGCACCTTTTTCTTTTTTTCATCGCGCAGCCGTGTTCCTCTTGTGTCTTTCGTACGCCGCTGGCACTCCATGCCCTAACCCTAGAGCTTCCCGCGCCGCCCTCTCCACTTCACCATCATGGACCGTGCGCCCGTGCCTTCTCTCCGCGCCACCTCTTCCTCGTGCGTACTCCACTGTCCTCCCTCGCCTGCACTCCCAGCGCTGCCACCACCGAGCCCTAGCGCCGCCTATGCTTGTCGCCGTCAAGTGCACCACCTTGCGTGGCCTCGCCATTCTCCGCAACTCCCGTGTGAATCTCCTCCGTGAACTTGCATTCGGTCTCAGGGCTTCAATCCTTAGCGTGTGGTGCTCTACATCGTCGACTTTCTTGTCTAATTCACAGGACTTCCTCTGATCTAAGGAAGAAAATGTTTCGCTTCACTCAAATCAAATCGTACCTAAAATTGCTTGCTTCCGATAGGATCTCGTAACCCTAGAAATTATATTGCTTATTGTAACACTCTTTATTCTATCCTGTGCAGCGAATCGGTTCTCTGTGTTGTGTAGTTTGGCACCATTGTCAGTGGCAGTTGAATCCGGGGCCAAGCCTACGGATACGGATTGAGGCCAAGCCTCACAAGACGTCAGTACACCATCTCTCAGAGTATCAGTAGTTTCTCCAGAGATTGACAGTCAGATCTGACAGTGCCAGAGAGATAGGGGGAGTTTCACTTGTGAGTGTGACAGTGTATCTCTATTCTTGTCACCATGGCTAGGTGCAAGAATATCGGAGGCTCTCCTCCTGGAGGTGACAGGGGTGACAGTCCCCTCCGTATTACAGAGGTGGCTCGAGGAAAGCTTAAGCTTATCAGCAGGAAGAAGCGCACCAGAAAAGAGAGAGGGGCAGAGGAAGCCCTAGCAGTTGCACGAGCGGCAGACAGAGCAGAGAGTGGTGGCAGGGACAATGGTATTCTTATCGGTGAGTCTCGTACATGAGTCCCACTCTCTGGACGTGTACTTGGTACCGAGGCTACAGAGGCGACACAGGACCAGCCTGAGGAGCTAGCAGAGCAGGAGCAGCAGACACCACCTAGACGTCGTTCTGGACGGACCACGCATTCTTAGACGACACCAGCAGCCCCTCCAGAGAGACCGAGACGCGGAGGTCGTCCAGCTCCTAGGTCTCAGGTCATTCACTACGACCTGCGGAAGGCTTCAGCTCGTCAGATTCAGACTTTCCGCAAAGTTCAGCTTCACGAGTGGTTCCCACTTCAGAGGCAGCCAGGAGATGATCACTTCTACATAGCTCTACAGGAGGATTTTCACATGGCATATGTAAACGCCAACGTATCAGTCACAGCTCACAGAGTTATTCCACTTCAGAGTATAGTTGACTTGGTTGGAGAAGAGGTTCGCACATACCTACAGACAGTGCCTGGTTTGACTGACCTAGTTCAGCAGAATGGCTCGTATGTGTTGTCTTGGGTGAGAGAGTTCTTTGCTACACTTTGGATCCACCCAGATCACACTGGGATTTCCTTCAACTTCTTGGGTGAGCAGCGAGAGATTTCTAGTGCCAGAGCTAGAGAGCTGCTGAGGATTCCACTCCAGACTGTACGTCTCCATAAGCTATGCTATCCAGGAGTTGACCCCCCAGGCGCGCTCACGGCGGGATTGTGGCACCTGTCGATGTTGTTAGGTGCTTGTTTGGCAGTGACTTCGGGGAGGGTTCTAACAGGAGACCTATTGATATGCTACCACCAGTTCGCTTGCTTTATGCTATCATCAGGAGGACGATCCTTCCTCATCCGAACTTCAGGGACAGGACCACTCGACTGCAGCAGTGGCTCTTGTCACACCTTGTGAGGGGGATCACATTTGATATATGGGACTTGATGCTATGTGAGCTGGAAGATACTATATATGAGAGCTTCAGTGCTAAGAGGCACATGAACTATGCCCATTGGATCTCTTTTCTTATGTACATGGGAGTTGAGCCTATGTCGGCAGCCAGTGTTCAGGAGTGGAGCACCACTACCTTCGAGTACCCTATCTACGACTTCTCACAACTTGTCCGCACAATTACAGCTACGCCAGTGAGAGCGAGTCATAGGCTAGTGGTTACAGAGACAGCTGCACAGTAGGATACTACCGTGCAAGCCTAGTAGAGGCTGAGTTAGAGCAGCTAGAGACCCAGGGAGCTAGGGAAGAGTAGGTTGAGTTAGACTCTGACCCCACAGATAGCTCAGACGATGACTACCAGTCATTGCCCACCTTCCGTTCATCTCGCCCTCATGACACGGAGGCTAGCGGCTCAGGGTCAGCCACCGACCCCACTCTAGTATCTATACTCTCCAAGCTAACGGAGAACCAGGAGCGAGCTGAGCGACACCATCAGCAGGACCGACAGGAGACTGCCGCTGCTTTTGAACAAGTGTAGGCCCACCAGGATGAGTTCTAGAGGCACGTTCTTGAGCTACAGAGACAGCAGCAGCAGAGCCAGCAGCAGTACTTAGGTTTGATCACCGAGTTGGTTCAGGCTACAAGTATTCAGCTACCTCAGAGCCTTCTTCAGACGATTCCAGCGTCACAGCCTAGTGGGCTTCAGAGTCAGTCTCACCTTGGTAGTCAGGCACAGTTGTTCACCTCTCCTGTTCACCAGGTGCCTCAGTCATTTGTGTCTCCAGGATTCACTCCTATTCAGACAGGGTTTACACCTTTGACACAGTCACAGATGCTTATGCCCAATTCGAGTCAGTTCCATGCCACCTACAGTCAGATCACTAGGCAGCCAACACTGACTTATACTCCGGCAGCTACCTCAGTTTCAGATGTGTCAGCAGCGCAGCCACAGTCAGACCTAGTTCCTGAGGGCATGATAGGGATGGGCACTACCGAGTCGATCCCGTCGTCTGTTGCTTCGACGGATCCACTTTTGGTTCCTGTCACACAAACCGCGCCCCTGGTGACCCCTACTCAGACCGCTACAGCTTCAGAGTCACAGGGACGACACACCGGTTCTCTACCTCCTCCACAGTCAGCCATTGAGACCACTGAGCAGACCCAAACCGTTTCACCTGCACTTCCAGTATCTGAGGGTCCAACTGGCTCCCCAGTACAGCCACAGTCGTCTCCTGAGAGCAGTCCAGATGATGCCCCAAATCAGTTTATTGTTGCTCACCGCACTCCTATGTTCAGCTCGTCTGCTTCTCTTTCCTTCGATCCTTAGTTTTTGGTCTTTGATGCCAAAGGGGGAGAGAGAGTATGTAGATAGGGGGAGCTTCGTGAGAGGGTTTTGATTCTTTTTGTGTGCTACTTTCATGCATCAAGTCTACTTCTTTGCACTTGCATTGTGTGACGTGTGTGCTTATGAGTTACTGTAGTGTTATATTGGTTATCTTGTCTCTATTATATCATGTCACTTGATTGTTTCTATCTCATAATGTCTTGCTTCCGCATTTTTACTCCAATTTCTTATGAGCTATGTCATTGTGTACTAACATTTCTTGTCTTATCATATGAGTTTGCCATGTTGGCTTGGAGCACATAAGCAATCCTAACCTCTTGTTATCTTTGAAAATTGCTTATGTGAAACAAGCATGTTTGAAAAACTCAAATCTTATCTTCATACTCATGGGTTGTCATCAATCACCAAAAAGGGGGAGATTGAAAGCATCTAGGCCCCTAGAGTTGGTTTCGATGATTGATGACAACGGTTAATTATCATGACTAACATGTGTTTTGCAGAAACAATAGAGTGTTAGGTCATGGTAATGGCAATCGTGGGCGATATGGTGATCATGCCCCTTATCGATGGAAATCATTTTTTTGGTTTTCAAAGGATGATCGACAAGGTTAAGGACGGTTAGTTCTGGACGTCGAGGAGGTGAGCTACGTTCGGAATAGTCGTTAGGACTTTCATTTTTCTCCTTTTGGCTTTACTATAAAGGGGGGGCATGGATGGGTAGCTTGACCTAGGTGAGTCTAATGGTTAAGTGTGGTGCACACTTGTCAAACGTAGCACTAGGTGGCTCCAGGATGGCCTTGAGATTGTTTGGAACAAAAGTCGTTCAAGAAGCGTTTGAATCGAAAGTCGTTTCTGCCCTTCAAAGGGCGACAGACGCTGAAAATGGAGGGTGATAGACGCTGACGTCAACGTCTGTTGCATGGTCTCTTCACTACTGAGAGCGTCAGACGCGAGGATGAAGGGTGACAGACGTGCCCTACGCGTATACAAGTGACAGACGCAGTGAGGGTTGAGCGTCAGACGCGTCTGGTGGTCAACAGACGCGGTCCAAAATGCTCTGAAGATGTTGATAGCGTCAGACGCGTCCATTGCTAGGGCGACAGACGCTGGCCAGCGTCTGTCGAGCCCTAACGGCTAGTTGAATGTTTTGATCTGTTTTCATGCGACAGACGCGCTCCTCAGAGGCGACAGACGCGTCCCTCTAGAGCGACAAACGCGTCTGTCGGTGGGCGTCATAGCGTCTGTCGGTCACGAAAAGTGCTGTTTTCGAAGATAACAGTTGGGGAGTTGAGGGGGAGTATAAATACTTCATCTACCCCTCCATTAGAGGTACTCTGGCTCATTTGGTCAGCTGAGAAACTCCTTTCATGTGCAAGGAAGTGCAAGAGCCCTAGTGAGAATTGAGTATTGAGAATTCAAGTTTGAGAGTCCTCACTAGTGATTAGGGAGTAGCAAGTGTGCATCCACCTTCTCATTAGGCTTGTTGTGGTCAAGTGAGAGGTCTTGCTTGTTACTCTTGGTGATCGCCATCACCTAGACGGCTTGGTGGTGGTTGAGAGCTTGGTGATCATCTGGCGCTTGTGGATGACCCAACTCATCTTGTGAGCAGTTGTGGGCGATTCACCATGATGGAGTGTCAAAGAATCAGCCCGTAGAGAGCACTTAATCCTCGCGTGGATCAAGGGGGAGCTACACCCTTGCGCGGGTGCTCCAACGAGGACTAGTGGGGAGTGGCAACTCTTCGATACCTCGGGAAAACATCGCCATGTTCCTAACCTTTTACTTTCAAGCAATTCACTTTCCCGCATTACTTTTGTTGCTTGGTTTACTTTCCTAAAATTGCCATGCTAGACTAGGTTTGGAATTTAGGGTGCAAAACTTTTATCGGTAGAATCACTAGGAATACTCGTAGGCACTAGGGGTGAATTATGGCTTAGTAGGATTTAATTCTGGCAATAAATTTGAGAAAAGCCCATTTCACCCCCCTCTTGGGCATCTTGATCCTTTCACGCTCTTCCTTTTTCTTCAATTCCACATGCAACTTTTCCATTAAATACTACGTGATTACCAATCCAATTACGGTAGCATCTATTGATCATATATAGCAAAAGCTACATCTGAGAACATCATGCCAACCAACGAGATGGTTCAAAGAAGCGGCACAACATCTGATCAGGATGGATACATAATAATAATGTTACCACCTCCTTTTCAAGGGCCCAATAAATACATATCAAATAATTTCAAATATGTAATGGCGATATGTCAACGAGAAGAACGACTTAGTTATGTCAATGATGGCCACTAACAAAATAAAAGATCAGAAATAATTTCAAAGATATAATGGGATATGTCAAGGAGTTTAGAACCACGACTTAATTATGTGGAGTCTTCATATTAATTCTCACTAGACGCGCTAGAAAAAAAGATAAACACAAAGAAATTCTCCCGTTAATCATAAATATCAAGCTATCAAAGCAAAAGACTCTAGTGACCTGTAACAATTGGATCTGTTTTATTTTCTATAAAACTACTCACCTCTGCCATTATTAATACTAGCAAATATGCACGTGCGACACGCACGTGTGTATGAAAAACTATTTCTTGTGCGTTGCAACAGGATAAGGCACATGTAATTTGTTGATTGATAGGGAGATGATTAAGATAATGATACAAACAAACATGGGATTTTTGGATAATGCCTTTCTTCTGTGCACGTGACACTATTTCATCATGATTTAGACTGTTTGAGATTGATGACATCTATAATCAGAGGAAGCATTTAATTATTTTGTTATTAAATTTCAGGACCGCACATTGCTCTTTCCATGTCGGGCCAATTATGATTGTTGACGAACCATTTACGGTAGGTTTTTCACTCATCGGGTATTTATATATGATCGAGAAAATATCTTGTTTGGAACTTGACAATATATTTTTTTGGTTCAGATTGACAATGGTCTGATGACAGCCACCATGAAAATAAGAAGGGACAAAGTGACAGACAAGTACAGAAGGGAGATCGAAGTGAGATATGAGGTGCGCGTGCGTGTGCTCTGATAGCAGATCTAATAATAAAATTGAGGGATGCATACCATCTGATTGAAACAAGTTCTTTTTGGATAAATGATGAATAAGCAGGTTACTACACTATTATATGTATGTGTGTACGTGCAATAAGTGACTGGTCAAACTCAAAACGCATTGCTACCCCTCCGACTTTACAGCGATCTTGCTCTGCGATTAAAAGCTGATGCTGTCTATTGAGGTAATAATAATCTGCCATGAACTATGATCGTCAATTCGTCATACAGCTATGGTCATGTTGCGGTGTGAGCCGGCGCAGCAGCATGCACCCAGAAGGCAATGAGGACCGTCGCCACAGCCGCACGCAGCAGCCTGCCTGGCTGCCTATCACCGTCCGGCAGCAGCTGGTACTCTCCTCCTCGCCGTCAGACTCGTCATCGCTGCCGACAACCGTGGTCTCCCCCGCCTGTACGACGACGGCTGTCTTAGCATCGCCATTGGCCACTGCTACCGGCTGCAGCTTCTTCCTTTGCTTCCTGCTGCGCTCGTTCCGTGCCTTCTTATCGTTGCGACCGTATGCCGTGGCGGTGCTGCTCTGCGCGTTGCCGACGGCGGCCTCCGAGGCCGCCGCCGCCTGCTGGTGCCTGTATTCCGCGGCTTCCCTGGCCTTCTTGGTCTCCCTCTCATGTCTCTTGTCTGCCTCATTGTCGCTGGGATCCTCGTTGGCGAGGATGGCCCACACATTGGCGCCTGCAGCCGCAGCCATGTCGCCGGCGGACAGAGGTGGTTGTCGAGCGACCGATCCAATCCATGGCAACAACGTGATCTACTCCTATATAATCCATCCCGTGGCTTCCCTCGCCTTGTTGGTCTCCCTCTCATGTCTCTTGTCTGCCTCATTGTCGCCGGAATCCTCGTCGGCGAGGACGGCCCACACGTTGGCACCTGCAGCCGCAGCCATGTCGCCGGCGGACAGAGGTGGTTGTCGAGCGACCAATCCAATCCATGGCAATGACGCGATCTACTCCTATATAATCCATCAGAGTTTCCTTTTGCGAGTATACAAAACGGCAACCGTACGTGTCGATTGGAGTTTGTGTAGCCCGACATTTTCTCTCTTTGACTTGCAAGATGTAAGATCACGTACGACGGAGGGCTCATATAGCATGAAGTCCAGATCGAACGGCTATTACCCAGGGAGATCTCCTAAAAAAACTCGCTCTTTTACAGTAGGATACGTAAAGAAGGAAAAAAATAAATATATTATTTTAACTACTACGTATACCAAGAAAAAAAAAAGGAAAAAGATAAATTTTCTCTATCACGTCCAATCCGGCAGGGCTTCCGAGACCAAAATACATGTAAGTACGAGGTACCAAGAAAGAAGGAAAAAATAAATCAACTAATTTTCCCTGCCGCCGTCCCACCCCAGCCCCGGCTGTTGTAACAAATTAAAAATAGCCTGATATATCTAGGTACATAGAAAATATTATATTACCTAACATCCATGGGATCCAAAAGGCTCAGAATAACTGAACGGATAATATAATGCAAGTGCCAAGATATTGTGAAGAGATCAACTCTACATGTCGTCAACTCAGTTTGCCGCCGGAACAGCCAATGTGCACTTGCCGCCGGGAGTGCCCCAAACAGCACCGCCTCTGCTGCTGCCGCTGGACTGACCCCGAACAACACATGATAAGCACGTTTATCCCTTACCACAACTATATATATATATATATATATATATATATATATATATATATATATATATATATATATATATATATATATATATATATATATATATATATATATATATATATATAAAATGCGAAAAGGGATCTATGACCTTAGATTAGTGTCAACTATTACACCTTCCAATTTAGGATCTATTTCAACATTCTAAATTCAAAAGCAAAAGAGCAACACATTTTCCGCATAATTAATCATATCCCTTAATATCAATCAAAAAAACATGGAACATCAGTGAGAAAGCTAGAAAATCGAGCAAGGAGCAAAAACATATTAGTAGGGTGAAAATAAAGGTACCAACTTGCATACAGTACTTTTATATTCTTCAACTTTTCAACTCTCGACCTTTGATCTTTATATTTACTATTTTTACAAACACGACCCTAGATAATCTCATAAAAATCATAAACATCTGACCATCAATTTGGAATAACCTAATCACCATTGATATAAAATAGCTATCTGAATTATTTTATTTTCTAATAATTACCCACATTTACTATTGCGTAAAACAACGTAAGGTAACTAATGAATCTATCTTTAAATTACCCACCTATGCCATTAAGAAATATGATATAAAGTAGACCAAATTGTGCATTAATTGCCTTTATCCTCCTATTAAAATAGATAGTTTACGTAACCTAATTTTCATCTCGTTAGAAATATTAAAAATCCCCTTAAATCTAACATCTAAATTGTCAACATCCTCTATGAAAAAACAGTTTAAATAAGCATATATACATATGTTTCTATATTACCCACTTCTATCAATGTTAGTATATTAAAATTTGATTAAAGTAAGCATAAGCGTCGTGTTAGCATACATGAGCGATAAATATATATGTGTTATGTTTCATCGTATAAAAAATATTTCCTTAACCCTTCATATACTAATGATACTAACAAATTGTTTAAAACCGTATTAGTAACTATGCCATATAACTTATATAGGTTGTTACTTTAGATTATAACTAAAATGGTTGACAGTCTATATTGATAGTATAACTATAACTACACATATGATTCCTAGAAAAAATCAATCACATTGAAAAGTGTGGGAGATCACCTGTGACTATATCTTTCTGGCCTTTAAGATTACTTTAGAGTAAAAATTCGATCATTATAAGGCATAAGTATTAAAATACTGAGGTTAGCACTACTATGACCCCTATCCAAGATCTTCCACCAAGCTGTATCACTAAAAACATACTCTACAACCTAAAATCCTTATTCTACAAACTAGAAAAAACGAGTTAATAAAAGATATAATAAGCACAAGAGTTTTACCGTAACTTAAGGATAAAAAGAATTTGTAGCACTCAATAATAAGAATAAAATTTGAATCAAAGTTGACTCATGACTTCGTAGGATATATGATGCAACAAGAGCCATCATAGTTATTGGTAAAGTTTCAAACTAATTGCATATTTAAAGTATACAAAGGTGCCATACAGAGCAAAATTGGGGATATTATTGAAAAGAATGTATAGATCAGTCTCTTACTAATAAGTTTATGATAACGGGATATAGATTACGAGTATCTATTATGTCAAATAAAATAAACAAAGAGAAAATATATAATTTAATATAAGTAATTCTTTATTAGTCATATGTATTAAATAATAACTAATATTTATATCTCCTAAAGTTCTAGCCCATGCGAGAGCACGGGTTGATGCACTAGTAAAAGTAACAGCTTCATGAGACCTGTGAATTCAACATTTCCACCTAGGCAGCCGGCCCACATAAGCAACCAAACAACAAAAGACAAGGAGACGTCAGATTAATACCCGACGGTTCAAATTTTGTGCGTTGGAATCTGTCGAGAAACTCGATTCTTGTTATGCCTGACATCTGTTGTTTCCTTGGCTATCAACATGCCTAGAAAACATCGGAATGACAGCTAGACAACCCGTGTATAAAAGCAGCCAAAGGGCTATCCAGCTTTCATAGCAGGAAGCCAGAAACACAGACTTACACCACCTCAAGTAGCAACCATGAGTCGCCTAGAGACCTACTCACCTCTTCACCGTTAGTTCTAGCGCAATGGCTACTATTGCTCGTCGTTTTGTCTGCTGCTCCTGCTGCACTACTACGCCTCCCGACGGTCAAGCCGCGGTCATGGCAGCAGCTGCAGCGACGACGACAAGCAGCAACTTCCGCCTTCGCCTCCGGGGATGTCCGTCATCGGCCATCTTCACCTCGCCGCAAAGCATGCCCGCGGTGGTGGCAGGGGCCTGATGCTTCTCTACCTCGGCGCTGTTCGCACCCTCGTCCATGGTCAGCGACCACCTCCTGTACGGGTCCTCCGATATCGCCTTCTCTCCCTATGGCGAGCACTGGCGGCAGATCAGAAAGCTCGTCACCACGCACCTCTTCACTGTTAAGAAGGTGCACTCATACTGGCATGCCCGCAAAGAAGAGGTACGTACAACACAGATACAAATCGTCTGTGTGTGTATATATACTGATTCCATGCATGCATATATATGCACAGCTGAGCCTGGTGATGGGCAAGATAGGAGAGGCAGCAACCACGGGCATGGCCGTGGACATGAGCGTTGCCATGAACACGTTCGCCAACGACATCGTGTGCCGCGCCGTATCGGGCAAGTTCTTCAGGGCAGAAGGCCGGAACAAGCTCTTCCGGGAGCTGGTGGAGGCCAACTCTGCTCTATTTGGAGGGTTCAACCTGGAAGACTACTTCCCCGGGCTGGCGAGGTCGTTAGATTTCCTTAGCAGAGGGTTTCTGTGCAAAAGGGCCCACGAGATGCACAAGAGATGGGACGAGCTGCTTGAAACCATACTGAGCGACCATGAAAGAGGAGACTCCTCTATGCATCGCCATGAACATGATGGAGGAGGTGACTTCACCGATGTGTTGCTCTCGGTCCAGAAAGAGTATGGTATGACTAGAGATCATGTCAAGGCTATCCTGATTGTGAGTGACTAACCCAGCCTGCCACCCAATATATATATATGCACAATCTATATAAATTTGTTTCCTTTGATTTACACGTCCTGATGATATATATGATAACTAACAAGCATACATACATACAGGACATGTTCGGTGGTGGCACAGACACGTCATCCTTGGTCCTGGAGTTCGCCATGGCCGAGCTGATGCGCAATCCACAGCAGATGGCCAAGCTACAAGGTGAAGTTCGGAGGCACACACCAGAGGGACAAGAAACGGTGGAGGAAGAGGACCTATCTAACATGCCCTACCTGAGAGCCCTCGTCAAGGAGACACTGAGGCTGCACCCGCCTGCCCCGCTCCTCGTCCCTCACCTCTCCATGGCGGACTGCGTCATCGATGGCTACTATGTCCCTGCCGGCACCCGGGTCATCGTCAATACGTGGGCTCTTGGCAGAGACCCGGCGTCATGGGAGAAGCCAGAGGAGTTCATGCCGGAGAGGTTCTTGGATGATGGCAGCGCTGCGGGCCTCGACTTCAAAGGGAACCACTTCCAGTTCCTGCCGTTCGGAGCCGGACGAAGGATCTGTCCTGGCATCAACTTTGGGATGGCTACTGTTGAGATCATGCTAGCAAACCTCGTGTACTGCTTTGACTGGCAGCTTCCCGTCGGCATGGAGGAGAAGGATGTTGACATGACAGAGGTGTTTGGAGTGACGGTGCGTCGAAAGGAGAAGCTCATGCTTGTTCCGATTGCCAAACTTCGTGCTACTTCTGGTCACTCCAAGCAAGCTGCTGCTGCTGAGGACACGTCTATGGCCATGCTGAAGTGAACTACACTCTATACAGATTGGACTCAATGTATATTATATGGTTATAAGGCCAGCCTTAGTGGATAGTTTCATAGCATTGTTTTCATGTCATATAAAATGAAATGAAACTAAAATAAAACACTCACTCTCAATGCAAAGTTTCATTCTATAATTGTATAGACGTTGAGTTTCATTCTTCTCTCTTTTCTTAAATACATTGTCATATCATCAAATATGCATATGTGGCAACCTATTTAATGCAAATGAAAATAAAACTTCCACTGAGATTAGCCTAAATTATGTACTATTTTTTCACGACCATGCATTGCATGTATATCATTAAAAAGGAAAAGGAGTTGTTGTTACAAAGGTAAACGTCGGTCGGCCTAAAATGCGAGCGGCACACTACGGCCGAACAAAGTTAACCCCGCACAACTACGAGTCAAAGCAAAGCACAAAAAAGTAGGATAGGATCCCTGTTCAGTACCTGTTGGAGATGCTAGCTCTTATGTGCGTTCCCACCCACCTTCTCTAGTTTGCCACTGCGCAACGCATATGTATATACACCGCTTCTTGTTTACCAACGCAGAACGCACATGTGTAGTGTAGATAACGACCGAGTTAGGAATTACCAGCGGCACACGCAGCCCACTAATCTTGAAGTTCTACGATCCAACAACCCATTCATCACCACATATATATTTTTACAATATATATTGCAATAGGCACAGATATTTAATTACCTAGCATGTCGTTATTACACAAATAAAATTTGTTTTCTTTCTTGGCCCTTCTCTTTCTTCGCCCCTCTTTTCTTCGTGCGTTGCTTGCAATGACGACGGCAACTATGGAAGAAAACTGCGTGCGGTTAATTTATACGTTTGGATGTAGACGTGAGACCCCAAGGACACGGAGAAATAATTACACGTATAGGAAGATAAAACAAAAAATAGATGAGGATGAAACTCACATGTAAGAAGAGAGGAGATACTTCAAATTAAAAGAGCGAACTGAGTGTAACCCAGTTGGTTAAGTACCTTGTGGTGTGGAACCGATTCATTTATGTTCATGCTTTCGGCTTGACGTAGGTGCTTCCATCTTCCCAGATTTATTCTAGGGTTTAACAGCGTTGTTTTTTTAGAGGTAGCCGACATATGCCCGTTGACAGCGAGGCATTTGTGATTGATGATGTATCTTTGGTGAGTGATGACTTCATCAATCTTGAGGCTTGTTAGGCCAGAAGGAGCTCATAGAGGTATCGTTCCTAGGGGTGAGTTTCCATACATGTATGAGTGCTTGTGTCTGTATTGCGATTCACACACAAAAAAGGGATACTTTAGAAGAGACCATCAGCTAGAATCCATGCTATATATATGTTTAAGTTACCAATGCAAATAGCTGTGAGGTTTGGACCCCTTATTTAGCGTTTCGCCATCTATATCCAACTATCCATGATGCACAAGCTAACTCATACGTCTAGCCAAAACGTACGTCTATATATATAGCAGCCAAAGGCTAGGCGCCTAGGCAGCCATCTTTCATAGCAGGAAGGCAGAAAAAACACGCACACACACTAACTGAGCCAGCAGTCTGCTAGCAACCATGAGTCAGCTGCAGGTGGCATACCAACAAATCCCCCACGCGACCACACCTCAAGCAGTAGCACAATGGCTACTATTGCTCGTCGTTCCACTCCTGCTCCTGCAGCACTACTACGCTTCACGACGGTCAAGCCGCCGTCGTGGCAGCAGCTGCTTTAACGGCAGCGACAAATTTGCCAACAAGGTGCAGCTCCCGCCATCGCCTCCAGGGCTGCATATCATTGGCCACCTGCACCTTGTTGCTGACCGGTTCTTTGCCGAGTGTCATGTGGTTTGCCGAGTGTTTTTTTTCGGGCACTCGGCAAAGAAGCTCTTTCCCGAGTGCTAAATAAAAAACACTCGGTAAAAAAAACACTCGGCAAAGAAGCTGTTTTGCCGAGTGCAAAAAAAACACTCGGCAAAGAAGGTCTTTTGCCGAGTGTTTTTGGCACTCGGCAAAGCAGTTTTTCGAAGCACATTTTGAAGCCCTAAATGAATTCAAATTATAAAGTTTTTAACTAAAAAGTTTCATAACTTCTCAAGATCTATAAAGTTTATTTTCGTCATTTCTTCATTCGCCAAAGCGATAGTAACGTTGTTCACAAAATCTACACGTCTCTCATATAGTTTTATGAAACTACAAGAGAGATATATAAGATTTGTGAATAATGTTAGAACCACGATCTCAGATGGAAAAACTTCCTAAATGAAAATTGTAGATCTCGAAAAGTTATGAAACATTGTAGTTGACAACTTTTTAATTTGAAATCATGTTGTCATGCAAAACTGCATCTGAATTTCAAAATTTTAAAATTCTAATTTTTCAAACGACCTCGGATGGAGAAACTTCCTAAATGAAAATTGTA
The DNA here is from genome assembly GCA_038087645.1 of Saccharum hybrid cultivar R570. Classification (NCBI taxonomy): domain Eukaryota; kingdom Viridiplantae; phylum Streptophyta; class Magnoliopsida; order Poales; family Poaceae; genus Saccharum; species Saccharum hybrid cultivar. The sequence goes on from JAQSUU010000591.1 coordinate 747,043, forward strand.
GATCTCGAAAAGTTATGAAACTTTGTAGTTGACAACTTTTTAATTTGAAATCATCTTGTTATGCAAAACTACGTTTGAAATTTAAATTTTTAAAATTTGAATTTTTCAAACGCCCTCGGATGGAGAAACTTTCTAAATGAAAATTGTAGATCTCGAAAAGTTATAAAACTTTGTAGTTGACAACTTTTTAATTTGAAATCATCTTGTCATGCAAAACTACGTTTGAAATTCAAAATTTTAAAATTCGAATTTTTCAAACGACCTCGGATGGAGAAACTTTCTAAATGAAAATTGTAGATCTCGAAAAGTTATGAAACTTCGTAGTTGACAACTTTTTAATTTGAATTCGTTTAGGGCCTCAAACAATCAATTTACACTTGATTTGGTATAATATTTGGGGAACCGAAATGAAATATAGACACAAATGAAAGAGAGGTATAGTGGTAGAGGAGCTCGCGCGTGTGTGAGAGGGCCCAGGTTCGATTCTCGCTGGGCGCAAAGTTTCAAAAAATTGCTTTGGCTAGTCACTTGGGAGCAGTTGCCATATGACTGGCCGGTGAGTCCCTCCTCTAATTAAAAAAAATTAAATTTTTTTTCCTATTTTTTCAGATTTTTTCGGTTCGGCCTTTGGCAAAGCCTTTGCCGAGTGCCCGATAAAAGACACTCGGCAAAGGCCGCTTTGCCGACAGCTTTTTTGCCGTGTGCTCTTTGCCGAGTGTGGCACTCGGCAAAGCTTTTGCCGAGTGTATTTAGGACTTTGCCGAGTGCCCTGGACACTCGGCAAAGCGGCTGATTCCAGTAGTGATGTATCCCTCCGTGACCTCTCCGCCAAGCATGGCTCCTTCAATGGCCTGATGTTCCTCCACCTTGGGTCTGTTCCCACCCTCATTTTGTCATCCCTACAGGCAGCGGAGGCGATCATGCGCACGCACGACCACGTGTTCACGTCACGGCCTGCATCCACTGTCAGCGACGACCTCTTGTACGGGTCATCTGACATCGCCTTCTCCCCTTACGGCGAGCATTGGCGACAGATCAGGAAGCTCGTCACCACGCACCTCTTCAACGTTAAGAAGGTGCACTCGTATTGCCGTGCCCGCAAAGAAGAGGTAAGTGACTACTATATGTATATGCAACACATACATAAACAAATCGTGCATGCATGCATACTATTTGTATATATATGCATAGGTGATCCTGGTGATATCGCCTTGCCAGATGGGACATAGATATCGCCTTGCTAGATGGGACATCCTTTGTTGTCCCAAGGACCAAGGAGGATTAGAAATTTACAATTGCAAAATAAATGTCTTCTAGCCAAATGGCTGGTTAATCTTCTAAACACAGAAGGCATATGGCAATCTCTTTTACGGAATAAATACCTAACCTCCAAGAGCCTAACTCAGGTGGCAGCGAAACCCAATGACTCTCATTTTTGGAGAGGCCTCATGCATATCAAAGATGAGGTGCTGGCTAATTGTTCATTCGATATTAAAGATGGAACCAACACTAGGTTTTGGGACGACATGTCACACCCGATTTTAAGGACGAAACCAGATATGCACTATATGTGAAATAAAGGAGTCAAATCTCACATATAGTCGCAGATAAGTGTAATATCAAGAGACAAATGCTTAATAAATAACGTACTTAGTATATAAACATAACCTTAGAGTGCAAACAACGGAAAAACAACTCCGATCTTCGGGTGTAGACTTTGCTCCACAGGAACAAACTAACTGGTTGATCACAAGTCTAAAACTCCAGAGACTATCCTGAGGTGTGGGAAATAGCAAGAGTGAGTCCATGTCGAACTCCACAAGCATAGCAAGTATAGATCCCATAAACTCATGATCAATGTAACATAATCAATATAAAGTATAATTGATAAATAAATGAGCATCTTAACAAAACAAGAATCATCATCTTTAATGTAGATGTCTTCAAGGCCGCTCGTGTCCGTGAGCACGGCTAGTATACCAGTTTATTAAACTCTGCGCAGAGGTGTACACTTTCACTGTGAGTCGTGATTTACCCTTTTGCCCGAGGTAGCTAACCTCTTGACCCACTTCCAAGGAAGGTCGGCAGGGTTCACTATGAAGCCTTTTAAAGGTTCGTCTAACAAGTTAGGGCCGCTAGGTTTCCAAAGTCAGTCTGTGTGATACAACCAGTCCCAGGGATCCATAGTCTGCTTTTCCCCATTTGCGCCACAAGGGTAACCTCTAACAAGCTAGAAAAGGTCCTCGTATCGAGCTAAAGCCAGAGCCATATAGCCCTCACAGTTGTACTGTAAATCTCGGAGGTTCACGTACAGACAAGATCTTATGTTGCTAAAAAGTCATTTCTCAACCATTATAGCTCTTACATTAATTAAGTCACAAGATCATGGTCACAGAAAGAATACCCAAACTATACTTGCCTTAGTTTGCACACTCCTGCTGGTCCTGCTGGTCTTCGAAGTACTCCTGGCTCCCAATGTACTCCTCACCATCTGACTCGACCAACACGGCAACATACACATTTTAGGAGCATTCATGCATAGTAAACAAACCTATAATTAGAACAGTACACCACCAGTATAAAAACAAGATAAAAAGCTTATGAAAGTATTCTATGCCTTGCTACGGTCACGTCAACGCGAATATCACAAAAATCAGAGCTAAAACGCAAAAGTTGCGAATTATTTAGGGTTCCAAAAGCTAGCTATTAAACTAGACTTAATCGAGAAATTCAAAAACTTTTAACAGGTCTAACAGTAGCACTAATGCGTAGATTATGAAATTACGAACCTAACACAAGTTGAACGGGTCGAATCGGAGCTAAAACGACGATTTTATAAGCGTTTTACTGCAGTGGCAATTCTGTAATTAATCTGAAAGCGTATTTTTCATATATACCGAAGAAACTACGCTTTCCAAAAAAAGAACGCGCACTCCGGGAGTACGCCAAGGACGGCGGGTTCAAATAGATGAAAGCGGGGGGTTTCTTTAACAAAAATGGACCCCGAAGGGGTATTGGCCATTTCTGGCCGTTGATCAAGTGATGGACGGGCGATAAAAGATGGGGAAAAGGAGAGAGAGGCCGGTCGCCGGATTTAGGGGAGGAGACGGCAGCGCCACCATGTTCAATGGCGATAAGCTCGCCGGTGATGCTCAATAAGGCGTAGGGTGCACGGTTTCCAAAACAGAGAGCACCGGGGCGATGCGGAGAGGAAGGCGAACTCGCCCCGAAGCAAAACACGGCCACGGGGTAAGCCCGAGCGGCTCCCACCATGGACGGCGGCGAAAAGCTCGTCGGAGCTTGCGGGCACGGCCCTAGAGACCACACAACAAAGAAATAGAGACATAGGGAGAGAGAGAGGAGCACGGGCGTTCTCACCGTGATGAAGAATTCGACGAAGACGCAACGGAGGTGGCGGATTCCGGTGAGAAGCGGACGGGATGCTCCGGTGAGTTGGGACGCTGCGGTTGCGGCTCTCGCGCGAGCGGGATTGGAGCGGGAAGGGTAGCAGGGGAGGCGGTGAAGGAGTCCGGCTCCCTTTTTGAAGGCCGGGCGCGGGGGGAGAGGACGCTCCCATGACGCGGGATGTGGGCGCGGGGCGGAAAATGGTGGTTGCCATGACCGAGTGGCGAGCGGCTGGAGGTTGGAGAGGAGAGCGCCGATAGGTGGGCCCGACGCGTCAGCGGCTCAAGGGGGGAGAACGGGCGCGGCAGCGGCAGGCCGACTCGGCTGGGCCGCGGCCCAAGAGAGAGCGCGAGGGGGGAGAGCGGGCCGGCTGGGACGAGCTGGGCCACTAGGCCGAAAACAGGGAAGTAAAGGCGGGAAAGAATTATTTCATTTTTCTTTTATGAGTTGATTTTCAAAGCACATTTCCAAATGATTTTCAAATCCTTTCAACTATTTAACAAAAACCACTCGTCATAATAAAATGCAGCAGCATGAGTGCATCAAGGAGTTGCTAACCTTATGATAAATTTTAATTTCACAAAAATTTATTATCCCCTATATTTGAATGCACACTCAAATACATAAATAAATCAATTTCCACTATTTTGAAACAAAACAAAATTTAGGATGTTACACGACACATGGGTAGGAGATAAGCCTCTGAAAGTTAAATATCCATCTTTATATAATATAGTCCGGGAACCTCATGCAACAGTCTCAAAAGTGATGACTACTAGCCCACTAAGCATCTCTTTTAGAAGGGCTCTGGTGGATAATAAACTTACAGAATGGCTTAGTTTAGTAGCACGGATCTCAAATGTCGCATTGGTGGAAGGTTCAGATTACTTCAGATGGAGTTTAACCAAATCTGGTTTGTTCTCTGTCCGCTCAATGTATCTCTATCTTATAGATACAGAAACACCTTTTCGTCGTAGGAAGATCTGGAAGATAAAAAATCCTCTAAAAATTAAAATCTTTTTTTTGTTCTTGCAAAGGGGTTTCGTCTTAACCAAAGACACCCTCGCTAAGAAAAATTGAAAGGGAAGTCAAAAGTGCATCTGCTGTAATGGGAATGAAACTATCCAACATTTGTTCCTAGACTGTTCCCTTACCAAAATGATTTGGAGGATTATCTTTTTTGCTACTAGTTTGACCCAACCTAGATCAATCAGCCACATGTTTGGTAGTTGGCTGACTAATCAAAATAAAAGGATTAGAAATTTGATTTGGGTGGGGTGGCTGCCATGTTTTGGGCTATATGGAGATGTCGTAATGATGTTGTTTTTAATCAAATGAAATCTAACTCTATTATGCAGGTAATTTTCAGAGGAGCGTACTGGTTACGCTCTTGGGCCCAGCTGTAGCGTGATGAGACAGCCAAGGACGCGCTCTCAACGATGAGCAAGAAATTGGAAATTATTGGTTTAGAGATATCCAATAAAGGATGGAAACATTTATTTTGTTTGAACTAGCGTCCTGGTCGATCTATAAGACTATGGCTTTCTCATTTTTTTCTTTCCTCCAAAACTTTGTAATAATGGGCTGTGTACATCCTTGGATGTAGAGGCCGGATATTTGTTTTATCCATTATCTAAAAAAGGTGATCCTGGTGATGGACAAGATAGGGGAGGCAGCGACCACGGGCGTGGCGGTGGACATGAGCATGACGATGAACACGTTCGCCAACGATATCGTGAGCCGCGCCATGTCAGGCAAGTTCTTCAGGGCAGAAGGCCGGAACAAGCTCTTCCGGGAGCTGGTGGAGGCCAACTCTGCTTTGTTTGGAGGGTTCAACCTAGAATACTTCCCTGGGCAGGCGAGATCGTTAGGTTTCCTTATCAGGAGGTTTCTGCACAACAGGGTCCATGAGACGCACAACAGATGGGAAGCAACCACGATAGAAGAGACTCTATGCATCGCCATGACGGAGGTGACTTCACTGATGTGTTGCTCTTGGTCCAGAAAGAGTATGGTATGACTAGAAATCTTGTCAAGGCCATCCTGATGGTGAGTGACTAACCCAGCCCGCCACCCAATATATATGCCCAATCTATATACGTTTGTTTCCTTTGATTTATACATCTTGATGATATATACGATGACTAACAAATGTGTGTGTGTGTGTGTGTATATATATATATATATATATATATATATATATATATATATATATATATATATATATATATATACAGGACATGTTTGCTGCGGACACAGACACGTCATCCTTGGTCCTGGAGCTCGCCATGGCTGAGCTGATGCGCAACCCACAGCAGATGGCCAAGCTACAAGGAGAAGTCCAGAAGAACACACCTGAGGGGCAGGAAACAGTGGAGGAAGAGGACATATCCAGCATGCCCTACCTGAAAGCCGTCGTGAAGGAGACACTGAGGTTGCACCCACCTGCCCCGCTCCTCCTCCCTCGCCTCTCCATGGCAGACCGCATCGTCCATGGCTACTACGTTCCCACCGGCACCAGGGTCTTCGTCAACGTGTGGGCTCTTGGCAGAGACCCAGAGTCTTGGGAGAAGCCAGAGGAGTTCATGCGGGAGAGGTTCATGGACGGTGGCAGTGCTGCGGGCGTCGACTTCAAAGGGAACCACTTCCAGTTCCTGCCGTTTGGAGCTGGACGAAGGATCTGCCCTGGCCTCAACTTTGGGATGGCCACTGTTGAGATCATGTTAGCAAACCTCATGTACTGCTTTGACTGGCAGCTCCCCACACTACAGGAAACTGGCTCTTTGCCGACTGCAATTTTCTTTGCCAACTGTTTTTTCTCGACACTCGGCAAAGAGGTCCCTTTGCCAACTGGAATTTCCTGCAGTCGGCAAAGCCGGATTTGCCGACTGCCAGGCAGTTGGCAAAGCCATGGATTTGCCGACTGCCAGGCAGTTGGCAAAGAATTGCAGTCGGCAAAGGCAGGCCATGGTTGACGCCATCCACACCGTCACCTTTGCCGACTGCCACTCCGTCAGCAGTCGGCAAAGGCGCAGGCTTTGCCAACTGCCATCCTCCCTAGCAGTCGGCAAAGAATTTTTATTTTTTTTTTGATTTTCGATCCCAGTTTTTTTGTTGCCTTGATACAGTAAGTACATGATATATTCCAAGTTTGGGATCATTTTGATTTATTTTGCTATATTCCGTAGATTTTTTCTGTTTCTTTGATTTTTTCCGGCAGCTCCAGATTTGAACTGCAGGTACATGAAATAATGGAATCCGGCGATTCAGAAAATGATATTCATGATGTTTGGAGCATGTTGAGGCCGTGTGCGGGGCCTCGCGTGAAATTTCGACCGTGTTGGTGTCGGAACACGGCGAGCCACGCGCGTGAAAAGTGTTTTTAAATTTTATAAAATCGAAACGGAGTCCGAAAATGACGAAACTTGACGACGTGTCTTGTCATCGCATGCGGAGGCTGTGGTAAAAATTTGAGAAAGTTTCGAGCAAATGGCGACGTCGGGTGGCTAAAACCTGGACATCTCCACATAACTTGTTATCACATGTGGAGATGTCCCAGGCGGCGCGGCGCCCTCCCCCGCGCGGCGCGGCCCTCCCCGGCGGCGCCCCCCCCGCGCTGGTCCCTCCCCGGCGGCGCCCCCCTTCCCCCGTGCTCCCCCCCCCGCGCTGGGCCACCCCCGCGGCGCGTCCCCCCCGCGCTGGCCCCCCCGCGCTGGGCCACCCCCGCGGCGCGTCCCCCCCGCGCTGGCCCCCCCGCGCTGGGCCACCCGTGCTGGGCCCCTCCAGACGCCGGCCGCCCCGCCCAGGCCCCTCACCGGCGCTGCCCCGCCCCGATCCGGCCCTGGCCAGGCGCGCCGCCGCGTGCAGCTCCGGCGTCGGCCCCGCAGCGACCGCGGCCTCGCCCCGACCCGCCCCGGCGCCGTCGCTGCCCCGCCCCGATCCGGCGTGCCCCGCTCCGTCCGCTGTCCGCCGTCCGCGCGCCGTTCGCCATCCGCGCGCCGTTCGCAGTCCGCTGGCCCTGCGTCGCCGTCCTCGCCTCGCCTCGCCGTCCTCACGCGCGCCTCTACTCCACGCGCCGGTGACGCCGTCCGTGACGATGAGGTAGTAGTACTACTACTAGTAGTAGTTTACTTTGTTAATACCTGCTTATATTCTTCTGCATGGATTAGAAATACATTTGTGGTTGTCGGCCATCGTGCCTGACATGTACTCCCTCCGTCCCACAATACATGTCGTTCAGCCATTCAAAAAATGTCTCAAAATGGATGTCGTTTTAGGTCCATCCGTCACGTCCTAGGAGTCCCACCCTATAGAGGAGTACAGCACCCGGTCCATCTGTCACATCTGTATCGTCCACTACACGAATAAGAAAATAAAAAAACAGACGGTGGGAGGAAGCTTATCCTCTCCCTCCGTCCCTCTCGTTCCCACCGTCCCTTCTAGCCATCCACCGGTTCTGCGCCACCCACCAGAGCCCAACAACCACGCACGGGGAAGGAGCTTGGTGGCGGCAGCGGATCTCGGAGCTCGGCAGTGGAGGATCTGGGAGCTCGCGCGGGGAGGAGCCCGGCAGCGGAGCTTGAAGCGCGGAGTCGGCGGCGCGTGGCGAGGCCGCCCTCCTCTACTCCTCCGACGGAGCCGCGCCCGGGATCCGGATCTGGAGCGAGGTGGATCTCGTCAGCGCCGAGGCAGAGCACCCCCCTCCTTAGCGACCCCTTCTTCTTCTCCACCGGTGCCCGCCCTCCTCTACTCCTCTGACGGAGCCGTGCCCGGGTAGCAACTGGTGAGTGGGTCGGTGGTGCGCTCGATGTGGAGAACCGCTGCCGCGGGCCACGACCTCCCTAGTAGCGCTCGATGTGGAGAACCGCGGGGAGGTGCGCTTGCTCAGGGAAACATGGGAGCAGCGCAGGAGAGAGAATGAGTTGTGGGAATGAAGGGAATGAGTAGGGGCATGCAGGTCTTTTGCCCTCATCCTTGGTAGCAGCGTCCGGTCCCAGAACGACAAGTATTCTGGGACGGAGGGAGTATATGTGTTTGTCGGCCATCGTGCCATCTTTTCTTGCAGGTTTGGTAACCTTCCCGTACAGGGGAGGTGCTGCCGAAATTTTTCGTTCTCACTAATTGTTTTTCTTTTTCAGGAGGGCTCCCATTGGAGGCTAGCCGGAGGAGCACGACTCGGCACTGCCCCGCTAGCCTTTCTTCACTGGCACTTGCGGTATGACCCCTCTTTTCGCCACATGTAGTCGTAGGTCGTGTTACCCAGTTAGGCGTCTCCCGTCCAAAATGGATACGGTTGGAAGTATGCGTTCTTCGCATATGTATAACCATATCTGTTTCATATTGTCCATGTTATTTGGACAGCCCGAGGATGCGCCGACGAACACCTACGCTACACAGAAGCTCCTTCGTGCACTTAAGATGCCGTATGAGGGAATCCATGCTTGTCCAAAGGGGTGCGTCCTGTTCAGGGGAGACCTCGAGGAAGCAAAAACCTGTCCGAAGTGCGATGCCTCTAGGTTCGTGTTGGTAGAAGGCTCTGATGGCAGCATGAAATAGTCTAAGGTCCCTGAGAAGGTCGTACGGCACCTTCCTTTCCTACCAAGGCTGCAACGGCTGTACATGACGGAGGAGTCCGCGAAACAGATGACGTGGCACAAGAATGGCAAAAGATACCATCCTGACAAGATGGTACACCCGGCGGACGGTGATGCATGGAAGCACTTCAATAACATGAATCCTATCAAGGCTATGGAGGCTCGGAATGTACGCGTAGCGCTGGCAACAGATGGGTTCAACCCGTTTGGAATGATGGTGGCCCCGTACACTTGCTGGCCCGTGTTTGTGATCCCCCTCAATCTCCCCCCCCGGCGTCATGTTTGAACCTAAGAACGTGCTCTTGACGCTGATAATACATGGACACCTAGGCGACAATATGGGTGTGTTCATGTAGCCGGTGTGGGATGAATTAGAACTTGCTTGGGAAGAGGGGGTACTCACGTACGACCGAGCTACGAAGAGGAATTTCAGAATGCATGTGTGGTACCAGTATTCAATGCATGACTTCCTGGCGTATGGCTTATTCAGCGGGTGGTGTGTTCACGGGAAGTTCCCTTGCCCGACATGCAAGGCAGATGTGATGTTCACCTGGCTGGCCAAGGGCGGCAAGTTTTCTTCTTTCGACAAGCATCGCCAATTCCTGCCTGAGAACCATGAATTCAGGCTAGATGTAAAGCACTTCACGAAAGGCGTTCAAGTCACCGGCCCCATTCCGCAGGTTAAGAGCCCTGCCGCCGTCCTTGCCGACATACAGGCTCTCGAACCTGAGGAAACAGGTGGGTTTAAGGGATATGCTCGGGACCACATGTGGACTCATATATTGGGCTTGACTAGGCTCCCCTACTTCAAGGACCTTCTTCTTCCACACAACATCGATGTAATGCACACAGAAAAGAATGTGGCCGAGGCACTCTGGGCAACACTCACGGACGTTGGCAAAAAGTCAAAGGACAACGTCAAGGCTAGACTGGACCTGGAGATGATCTGTGATAGACCAAACCTGGTGATGAAGACCCCTGCGCCCGGCAGGAAATGGAAAAGGGGGCTGGCTGATTACATCCTGAAAAAGGGCAGATAGGAAGGAAGTTCTGCAGTGGATCAAGACGTTAATGTTCCCCGATGGGTATGCGGCGAATCTGAGCAGGGGTGTGAACTTGCAGACTATGAAAGTCTTAGGGATGAAGAGCCATGACTTCCACATATGGATTGAGCGGATCCTTCTTGCGATGACCCGGGGATACCTCCCAGAGCATGTGTGGCGTGTCCTGGCAGAGTTGAGCTTCTTCTTCTGTCAGCTTTGTGCCAAGGAGTTGTCTCGGGATGTTTGTGTTGAACTGGAGAAGGCTGCACCTCTATTGCTCTACAAGTTGGAGATGATATTTCCACCTAGCTTCTTTCTGTCCATGCAGCATCTGATCTTGCACCTACCGCGCGAGGCACGGTTGGGGGGTCCCGTGCAGGCCTGTTGGTGCTATCCAATCGAGAGGTGTCTAAAGCTTGTTTGGAAAAATTGTAGAAATAAAGCCAAGATTGAGGCTTCCGTGGGAGAGGCCTCCATTCTAGAGGAGGTGTCGACCTTCACACAGGCGTACTATACTGAGAAGCTTCCCAGCATGCACAATCCAACCCCTCGTTACAACGCTGACGAGAACTCATCGATACTCAGCCTTTTCCAAGGGGATCTCGGGAGTGGAAGCGCAGGTACCAACAAGCAGTTGAACCATCAGGAGTGGCAGACTATCATGTTCACATTGTTGATCAACCTTGATGAAGTGATTCCTTATCAGAAGTAAGTTCTCAATGAGCTTGTTACCTATGCCGTCACTATCCTCCATCTATCATGGTCTGACCCTCTAGTTTCTTCCTTCTTTCAGGGAATTTATTAGTCAATACTGGAGAGGCAATAGGGCTCCTACCGAACAAGAAGAAGACAATCTTCTTAGACACGGTGTGCCCGATTTCATCTCCTGGTTCTGTACAAAGGTACCAACCAACTAACCTCTTTCTGACTTTGTGATTCCACTTTGCTCCCCGGAGCGAGTTATGTAACGATCTCCTACCCTTGCAGGCCCGAACGGATGCAGAAATGAGCGATGAATTGAAATAGGTGGGCCGTGGCTTCTCCCGTAGGGTGAAGTCATTCACCGTTTATGATGTGAATGGCTATCGCTTTCGCACGAGAATCTACGAGGAGAGTCGACCCAACCTAAAAACCATGTGCTGTAGAGTTCATACGCCCGGCATGGATGGGAAGGACTACTATGGCATAGTCGAAGAGATATACGAGCTCAACTTTAAGGGTGCCGGGACTTTAGCGCCGGTGGTATTCAAATGCCATTGGTTCGATCCTGATATCACGAGGAAAGACCTTACGATAGGTCAAGTCGAGATTCAACAGGACTGCAGCTATAAAGGAGACGATGTCTACATTGTGGCCAACCAAGACGCCACGCAAGTTTATTACCTCCAATGGGCATGCCAAAAAGACGAGAAGCTTGCGGGGTGGAGCCTTGTGCATTTGGTGTCGCCGCGCGGCAAAGCGCCTCTCCCAAACAACGATGATTACAACTTTGACCCAAGCACCGATGAGTTCTATCAACCTGAGGGGCTAGAAGGTACCTTAGAGATCGACATTGGTTCGCTCATGGGCATGGAAGTAGACAACGAAATTGATGAGGACGAGGGTGAGGAGGTGCAGGATGCCAGGGACTTAAGAATGCTTGAGAGATGGCAGATGCAGCGTGATGGAGTTGTCTAGGAGGAGGTACATGATGATGACTATGGAGACGATGAGGATGATGATGACAGTGATGACTTAAGGGAGCTCGACAATATTGATAGCGATGACGATGATAGTGATAGAGATGACGACTCCACGCCCGAGATATTGCCGTTCGTGGAGATAATTACGAGGCCATGTAATACTATATTGTTATTATTATGTTCCTTTACAAGTACTTGTCATTTATTTATGCTAACAGTTTTGTTCTTTGTCATTGCAGGCACTCAGCAAAATGCCAGGCGGACGGCGGTAGCGGCCGCATCAAGCAGTACGCTCGGCGTACCAGGTCCCCCCGCAGGAGACCGCCGACGACGACGAGGAGGAGGAGGAGGTGTTGCCAACTGCCGCAATTCCACCAGCGCCCGGTGATCACACCCGTGGGCCAGACGTAAGTAACCATTATTGATTTCACTACTTGTTCATATGACATGTCAAAAATCGAACTGAAGACTAACAATTGTTCTTAATGACTCGTGCAGTTCCTGGAAGATTGTGAGTGGAGCAGGTCAAGCACGCCATATCAATGGCATCCAGGGCCTCCTGATTAAGGAGTACTACGCTGGCCTTGTCAACATCAACAGCGAGATGAAGGTGCCCACCAAGTGGTCCCACTTCTACCTCGTCGAGGAGGGTGGCGAGACCATCATGGCAAAGATAAAGAGGGAGTTTTGGGTGAGTCTTTCATCGCACCGCATTGCTAAATAGTACGCATTCGTCGGACTTCTTGCAAAAAGGAAATGCTACATGATGTGTTTGTGTGCAGGACATCTTCACGTGCGAGGAGGGTAAAGCGGCCCAGGCGGCGCGAGTGTAGGAGGCGGTCTACAAAGATTGTCTCAAGGACATGTACCATGAGGCGCGCATACAGGCCATCCGCGACTTCCACGCCAACGTGCTTGGAGAGAACATCAAGAAGCCCCAAATCCGCTAGAGAACGAACTCGAGGGAGGCTGACCTCACCCAAGCGCAATACGAGCAGGTAATTAAGTATGACAATATTCGTTTAGATTCCTTCAGTGAAACATTACACTAATCTTCTCGCATGTCAAATACTTGATGTCATGCAGGTGTGTCTGTCGTGGTGCGACAACCACAGGGAATGCTGGACGGAGATTGTGCGCATGTGGCGCACGGATGAGGCGTACGGGAGGCGCACCGACCGTCAGGGCCGCTGCGCGCAGATGTGAGGGGTGTCACACCACCATGGGAATCAGCCCCTTCCCTAGTTCGTGACAAGATGGGTACGCGTCCGTTCATGTCTTAATCCTTGCGCTCAATTGTCAATACTTGTAACCATGTTTGTGTTTTCAATGCAGACGCAGATGCACGGTGGGCAGGAAATCAACGAGTACACCACGTACCTCCTCTCTCACAAGGGCAAGGCGACGGATCTGAACAATGTCTACAACCCGGAGGATGGGCCCGATGTGTACACCAACCCCACCGCCTAAGAGAAGGCCACCGAGTACACCGTCACGGCTCGCCAGCGCTACGGGGAGACGTTCGACCCCACCGCCGAGCCCCTGGACACAGACCTCCTGTAGAGGTTGGGACCAGGGAAGCAGCACGGCCGCTACTACATGGCCCACAGTGCCCTCGACCCGTCCCAGGTTCCTACGCTAACCCAGGTTCGATCCATGCCCACGAGCTCCAGCGACATCCCCGTAGCGCCCCGGCGGCAGTCAGCGTCACAGGTAAGTGCCGTTTCGTTCATCGTTCACTCGTTTCGCACCTATACATATAATTAACACTGCGGATGTAATATTGCAGGCCCAGATGGAGGCCAAGATGGAGGAGAGGATCGCCATGTTGCACGCGCAGATGATGGCGCAACAGATGGCTTACCAGCAAAGCCTGCAGCAGCACTACAACACTCAGATGCAGAACATGGTCAGCTTCTTCCAGTCCATGCAGACGCCCGGGGCGTCTACACCGCCTCCTCTTCCAATGTTCGCTCCACCGCCTCCTCCTCCAGAGTTTTTTTCCTGTGCCTGCTCCTGTCGCTCCTGGAGGGACCCCGGTGAGTATATTGACTCTTGCTTTAACTTGTGCGTCCATGCTGTAGATACTAATGACATCACTTGGCGTTTAACTTGTGCAGGTACAGTCGGCGGGTTCGAACCCGTCTCCTGGAGGTCCCGGCCATCAGATGATGTCGTATCCACCACCTGCACCCTATCCACCGTATCCACCTCCGTGTGGCCCTCCTCCGACGTACTCGTGGCCACCGGTGCGCAGAGGGTGGCAGTACGCGCAGGCGCCTCAGTTTGGTCCAAGGGGGTTTCTGTGGGCAAACCCTGGGGGCTCTGGGGGCGGAGCGGACGACGAGACCGAGGATGGCGCGACGAGCTAGGTACTTGTCGATTCTGTTATCATGTATCCACCGTATCGTCGAAGTTGTTGTCATGTATTTCTTTTCTTCGTTATGGACCTAGACTTGTTATGTTGAACTTCGTGTGATGGACGTCGACTTGTGGTGTTCGACGTGTTGGAATTCATGTGATGGTTGTAATGCACTTGTGTGGTTGTTATTGTGACATATATGTGAGATATATGTGATGTTGTGCGTTATTGTGATATATGTGGTGATGTTGGCGACAAATGTGATGAAATTATGATATAAATGGTGCTACCGGTGCTTCTGGTGAAATTGGATTATAATTTGTGATTTTGCAGGGTTTTGATGCGAGAAAACAGAAAACAAAAGCAAAAAAAATTCCAGCTTTGCCGACTGTTTACAGTCGGCAAAGCTAGGCAAAAAAACCCAAGACAGAGTCTTTGCCGACTGCAATGGGAGGCAGTCGGCAAAGAGGTCAAATCTTTGCCGACTGCAACTCCGAAAGCAGTCGGCAAAGAACATTTCAAAAAAATATATTTTCTTTCAGCTTTGCCGACTGTTTAGCTGGGCAAAAAAACCCCAGGACAGAGTCTTTGCCGACTGCAATGGGAGGCAGTCGGCAAAGAGGTCAAATCTTTACCGACTGCAACTCCGAAAGCAGTTGGCAAAGAACATTTCAAAAAAAATTTCTTTCTTTGCCGACTGCCGAGCTAGCGGCCAGTCGGCAAACAATTTTTGAAAAAAAATTCTTTGCCGACTACCGAGGAACCAGCAGTCGGCAAAGCCTGCCGTCAGGGCTGACGGCGCCACGTGGCTATGCCGACCGCTGGCGTGGCAGTTGGCAAAGGATTTGCCGACTGTGTGCCACGTGGCAGTTGGCAAATCCGCCTTTGCCGACCCAGGCTTTGCCGACTGCTCTTTGCCGACTGCCACGTGGCTTTGCGGTCGGCAAAGCCTTTGCCGACTGGGTTTATGCCTTTGCCGACCGGGGCAAGCAGTCGGCAAAGAGGCATTTTCCTGTAGTGCCATGGGCATGCGGGAGAAGGATGTTGACATGATAGAGGTGTTCGGACTGACGGTGCGTCGAAAGGAGAAGCTCATGCTTGTTCCCAAGCTTCCTGGTGCTGATGCACCTGTAACAGGTCGACACTACTCCATACAAGCTGCTGAGGTCGCAGGTCCTGTGTATATATGTGACTGAGTCAGCTGCAGTCTCCTAGTATATATCGATCGCACTCACTCGCCGGCAATACATACGAACACCTTATGTAGCTGAATCATCTGCAGCCTCCTCTATATTGTATATATTTTTTATATAATAATCGATGCATCTATCGCACGAGCACAATGCACACACCATATTTATGGCCATGCACGGTGAAATAAACTAGATTCTACACAGATGGTTTGGAGTTTGGACTCTATGTTTATTAGATGGTAATAAATAGTGTACATATATATAATTCAATCTGGAATCTGATAAAAACATCCTTGTCGTGCTTTTGACACATGGTATTTTGATGGAGAAAAAATCACTCTGCTGTCGAGATTTCCACACCTACGACGTGCTTTTGTCCCAGCAAATGGACTAGCCCAGCCCGCTTTCCTTCGCTGGCCGACAAACGCAGTTATTATTTCTTTTTTCTTGGTTTCATTAATGCACAAACATTATCACCGTTGGCTCAGAAATCGACATCATTCACAACCGGAAATGGCTTCTTCGCCGAGTGCCCGGGACTTTGCCGAGTATTTTATATCGGACACTCGGCAAAGGTCAGGTTTGTCGAGTGTCTTGAGGAAAAACACTCAGCAAACTTTTGACACTCGGACTGCGAACACTAGGCAAAGTCACTGTTTACCGAGTGTCGGCTTGTAGCACTCGGCAAACAGCTCACGGCAGCTACCACCCGTCAGTCGCTGTTAACCTTTTGCCGAGTGCCAGCACTAGACACTCCGCAAACCTAATCTTTGCCGAGTGTCGGGGGTTAACACTCGGCAAAGATCCAAGTTTGCCGAGTGTTTTATCTTGACACTCGGCAAAATATTTTTTTTCACTTTTGCCCTCCAAACTTTTTCTGTAGTCCTCCTACAGTACCTGGTACTCCATGTTCAAATTTAGTATAATTTTCAGACTTTTTGCTATATTTCTTTAATTTATTTCATTTAATTGAATATTTTGCGATAAGGCAAATTTGAACGGCAAGTGAATCGAATAATAGAATTAAATGAATGGAAAAATAATATTCATGTTATTCAGTCTAATGTAAGACCCTATACAGGAACAGACCAGAAATTTCGAACATCTTATTCACGAAACATGACCGCGAACTTGCGGGCGAATTGTTTTTAAATTCTATAAAAAGCAAACGAAATCCGAAAATCATGAAACTTGTCAAGATGTCATGATACCATATGTGGAAGCTGTGATAAAAAATTAAGAAGGTTTCGCGCAAGTTGTCACGTAGCTGCTTTCAAATCTTACTAGATCCTTCTCAACTCTATGAATCTTCTTCGGAGATTCTTTTTCGGAGATGCATCATACGTGACAACTTGCACGAAACCTTCTTCATTTTTTATCACAGCCTCCACGTATGATATCATGACATCTTAACAAGTTCCATGATTTTCGAACTTCGTTTGCTTTTTATAGAATTTAAAAACAATTCACATGCAAGTTCGCGGTCATGTTTCGTGAATAAGATGTTCGAAATTTCTGTTCTGTTTTTTAATACGGCTCACATTAGACTCAATAACATGAATATCATTTTTCCATTCATTTAATTCTATTATTCGATTCACTTGCAGTCCAAATTTGCCTTATCCCAAAATATTAAATTAAATGGAATAAATTAAAGAAATATAGCAAAAAGTCTGAAAAATGTACCACATTTGAACATGGAATACCAGGTACTGTAGGAGGACTACAGAAAAAGTTTGGAGGGCAAAAGTGAATTTTTTTTGCCGAGTGTCAAGAAAAAACACTCGACAAACTTAGGTCTTTGCCGAGTGTCAACCCTTGACACTCGGCAAAGAGCAGGTTTGCCGAGTGTTCGGGGCTCGCACTCAGCAAACCTTGAATTTTTTTAAAAAATTAAAATCTTTGCCGAGTGTCATGTCATAGAGGCACTCGGTAAAGAATTTAGAAAAAAACAAATCTTTGCCGAGTACCAGATTGCGGGCACTCGGCAAAGAAGGGGTATATAACACCCAGCGTCCTAGCAGGACAGCCACAAACGTGCCCAACCCCGCCACCCGTCCCGCCGCCGCCGCCTGCGACCCCCGTCCCACCGCTGCCGCTGCCCGTGGCTGGCCTCCCCGCCTTCACCCCGCCCCGTCCCGCCGCCTGCGCCCCGTCCCCGCCCCCGCCCCGATGCCCCGTCCGCTCGGTCGTGCCCCCACCAGCCCCGGCCCCGCCATCGTCGGCGCCCACGCCCCGGCGCTCCATCCCCGGCTGCGTCCCCATGCCCTAGCGCCTTCTCCACTCGGCCACGTGACGCCCGCCTTAGCCGGCGCCGGCGCCTCGGAGCCCCCGTCCCTGCCCGTGGCCCGGTGCCCCGTCCCCTCGGCCGCACGCCGCCGCCTAGCCGCGTCCCCGCCGGCCCCAGCGCCTCACCTCGGTGCCCACCAGGTATGCCCTTCCCTCCCTTCTTGTTGCAATGGTGGTGGTGGTAATGGTGGTGGTGGTGGTATTGGTGGTGGTGGTGGTGGTGGTGCTAGTGGGGGTGGTGGTAATGGTGGTGGTGGTGGTGGTGGTGCTAATGATAGTGGTGGTGGTGATGGTGGTGGTAGTGGTGGTGGTGGTGGCGGTGATGGTAGTAGTAATACTAGTAGTGTTAGGCCCTGTTTAGTTGCTTCAAAATTCCAAAAAATTTACAAGATTCCCCGTCACATCGAATCTTTGGACGCATACATGGAGCATTAAATATAGGTAAAAAAAAACTAATTATACAGTTTGGTTGTAAATCACAAGACAAATCTTTTGAGCCTAATTAGGCTATGATTGAACACTAATTGCCAAATACAAACGAAAGAGTTATTGTGCTTCCAAAAATTTTACACCACCATCTAAACACAGCCTTAGTATTATTAGTAGTAGGAGTGGTAGTAGTACTAGTAGTAGTAGTAGTAGTAGTAGTGGTGGTAGTAGTAGTAGTGGTGGTAGTAGTAGTGGGTGGTGCTAGTGGTGGTGGTAATGGTAGTGGTGGTGATGATGGTGGTGGTGGTGGTGGTGGTGGTGATGGTAGTAGTAGTAGTAGTAGTGTTAGTATTATTAGTAGTAGGAGTGGTAGTAGTAGTAGTGGTGGTGGTAGTAGTCGAAGTGGTAGTAGTAGTAGAAGTAATGGTACTACTTGGATATATTCTTCTGCATGAATTGATATATATGTGGTTGTTGGCCATCGTGCCATTGTTTCTTCCCTTTATATGTGGTTGTCGGCCATCATATCGTTGGTTTCTTGCAGGTTTTGGAAACCTCATCGTGCAGGGGAGGTGTTGCCAAAATTTTGAATTGATGGTATTCTGTTCCTTTTTTTGCAGGAGAAGAGCATGTCGAAGCCGAGCCAAAGAAGAAGGTGACCCCGATCGTCTTCCTCGCTGCTACGGGTCTACATGCAATGCATCGCCTAGCCACTCCATCGACCCACCATGGCCCCGCTAGCCTGACTCCACTGCCACCCAAGGTATAACCTCTCTTTTCGTATCATGGTTGTAGATCACGTAACCCACTTAGGCGTCTCCTGTTCGAAAGAGATATGGTTGGAAATATGCAGATCTTTGCATATCTATAACTGTATCTATTTTGAATTGTCCACATTTTTTGGATAGCCCGCGGATGCGTAGATGGGGTTAGTTTCCATGGTCTGCTCCGATCCAAGACAGAGTTTCGACATCATCTCCCTATTGTTCTCCGGATACACACTCTCCCTGCCAGGACATGTATTTGGAGAACAGCGGGGAGGTGCTGCCAAAATTCTATCTCGGATAGGAGTAGAGCATGGAAACCAACCTCATCTACGCATCCTTAAGTGGGATTAGGACCTATCCTCACCTATTAGATGGTAGGAACATCATGTAGATGCAATTGATGGTTATATTACTCGCTGATATATATGTTAGAGGATGGATGACCGTGAGTGGATGTACACGGGCTGGTCTTCCCACTGATGAATGGATCGACAAGACCGATGCTTTGTTGGAGCAGATTTGGAGCAAGGCTAGAGGAGTGAGTACCCTTTGGTGTCCTTGCAGCAGATGTGCAAATAGGAAGAGACAAGGAAAGGATGTCATGGGTAGACATCTTCTAAAGAATGGATTTACAGCAGACTATACCCAGTGGGTCTAGCATGGTGAAGCCGATTGTATGAGAGAGGTCATGAGACCACGCGTCGAGGATTATGATGCAGATGCCGGGGTAGGAGACATGTTAAATGACTATCACAAAGCACAGTTCACTAAAGGACGTAGGAAGGAAGAGATGGAGGCATCCACAAAGGCGTTCTACGACATGATGTTTGTGACACAGAAACCCCTTCACGGCCAGACAACGGTTTCTCAACTAGATGCCATTGGACGCGTAATGGCACTAAAGTCCCAGTTTAGCCTGAGTCGAGACGCCTTCGATGGTATGTTGATAGTTATTGGCACCTTACTTTCGGAGGGTCACATTCTACCAAAGAGCATGTACGAGTCGCAGAAACTCCTTTCGTGCACTTAAGATGTCGTATGAGCAGATATATGCTTGTTTGAAGGGGTGCGTCCTATTTAGGAAAGATCACGCGGACGCAAAGTACTGTCCAAAGTGTGAATCCTCTAGGTTCCTGGAGGTAGACTCTGGTGATGGCTAGAAGAGGTAGCTTTTGATCCCCATGAAAAACCTATGGTACCTTCCATTCATACTGAGGATCCAATGGCTATACATGACCGAGGAATCCGCTAAATAGATGACATGGCACAAAAATGGCAAATGATACAATCCTGAGAAGCTGGTACATCCATCCGATGGTGAAGCATGGACCCGCTTTGATGGCATTCATCATGACAAAGCTGAAGAGGCTCGTAATGTACATGTTGCGCTGGCAACAGATGGGTTCAATCCTTATGGAATGCTGGCTGCCCCATACACTTGTTGGCTCGTGTTCGTTATCCCCCTCAATCTCCCCCTGGCGTCCTCCTTCAATGACAGAATGTATTCTTGTCGTTGATAATTCCTGAACACCCGAGGAATAATATGGGCGTGTTCATGGAGCCTGTGTTTGATGAATTGGTCCGTGCTTGGGAGGAAGGGGTATGGACATACGATCGAGCTACAAAGACAAACTTCAAAATGCATGTTTGGTACCACTACTCCCTCTACGACTTCCTGGTATATGGGATATTCTGTGCCTAGTGTGTTCACGGGAAGTTCCCATGCCCAGTATGCAAGGCAACTCTAAAGTTTATTTGGTTGCAGAAGGGTGGCAAGTATTCTTCATTCGACAAACATCGACAATTCCTCCCTCTTGACCATGCATTCAAATGAGACATCAAGAACTTTATGAAAGGTGTCAAAGTCACAGACCCTGCACTGTAGATGATGACTGGTGCCGCAGTTCGTGCTTAGATAGAGGCTCTCCAAGTCAACCAAGAAGAAGGTGGTTTTCTAGGATATGGTGAGCAACATATATGGACTCATAAGTCAGGCTTGTTGAGGCTCCCCTATTTTGATGACCTTCTTCTTCCACATAACATTGATGTAATGCACACTAAAAAGAATGTCACCGAGGCACTTTGGGCAACAATCATGGACATTCCTGATAAGACAAAGGACAACGTTAAGGCTAGAGTGGATCTAGCAACGTTGTGCGATAGACCAAAGCAAGAGATGAAGCCTCCTAGTCGCGACAAGACATGGAGAAGGCCTTCGGCCAATTTCATCTTGACCAGGCCCCAAAGGAGGGAAGTACTAGAATGGATCCAGACATTAATGTTCCCTGATGGGTATGCAGTGAATCTGAGGAGGGGAGTGAACTTATCTACTATGCGAGTCTTAGGGATGAAGAGTCACGACTACCACATATGGATTGAGCGGCCTCTTCCGGCGATGGTTTGAGGCTATGTCCCTGAGCATGTTTGGCTAGTGCTGGCAGAGTTGAGCTATTTCTTCTGCTAGCTTTGTGCCAAGAAGTTATCTCGAACCGTGATTGCATACTTGGAAAGAGTGGCACCTGTGTTGCTCTATAAGTTGAAGAAGATCTTTCCACCCGGCTTCTTCAATCCGATGTAGCATTTGATTTTGCACCTCCCATATGAGGCACGAATGGGGGCCCCGTGCAGGCCCATTTTTGCTATCCAATCGAGAGATGTCTAAAGGTTCTTCAAAAAAATGTAAAAATAAATGCAGAATTGAGGCTTCCATTGCAGAGGCATACATTCTGGAGGAGGTGTCAAACTTTACAACAACATACTATGGTGACAACCTTCCTAGCATGCATAATACACCCCCTCATTACAATGCTGGCAAAAATAAATCGAACCTCAGCCTTTTTCGAGGGTAACTTGGAAGCGCAAGTGCATCGACCCCCAAGACCTTGAAATATGAAGAGTGGCACACTATCATGCTATATGTATTGACCAACCTTGACTAAGTGGAGCTGTACATGTGGTAAGTTCTCAACGGACTTGTTCCATATGCCGTCACTATTTTGCATCCAACCCCCCTGTTTCTCATTGGTACGGGGAATTTCTTGATCGATTCTGGCTACAATCAAGGGAACCTACCATGCAGGAATCTGATACCCTTCTTAGATAGGGTGCGGGAAATGGAATGCCTGATTTCATTTCTTGGTTCAAACAAAAGGTACCGTCCTATCTAGCTCATACTTAGTTTGACATCCCAAGTTGCTTGCATGTGCGAATAATATAACGATCTATCCTGCTTGAGCTTACAGGGCCAAAGTGATGCGTCTATGAATGCCGAGTTGAGACAGGTTGCCGATGGCTTTGCCTATAGGGTTAGGTCATTTACCAGTTATGATGTGAATGGATATCGCTTTCGCACAACAAGCCACGAGCAGAGTCGGACCAATTGAACAACCACAAGTTCCAGAGTTTTTACGTCCGACCTTGATGGGGTCAAGTATTATGGAAGAATTGAAGAAATATACGAACTCAAGTTTCATGGTTGCAAACCTCTTAATCCTATCATATTCAAATGCCATTGGTTTGATCCTGAAGTAACGAGATGGACCCCTAATCTTGGGCTAGTCAAAATTTGACAGGATTCCATCTTACCAACAGGCCACACAAGTTTATTACCTCTCATATGCGTGCCAAACCAAAGAGCATCTTAAGGGTTGGGATATTGTGCACAAGGTATCGCCACACGGTAAACTACCTGTCCTAAACAATGAAGATTATAACTTAGACCCAAACACATATGATGGAGAGTTCTTTCAAGAAGAGGGGCTAGAAGGGAGGTTTGAGATAGACTTAACCGAAGCGATCGAAATGGAAGTAGACAATGAAAGGGTTGTTAACGAGGACGCTGGAGATGAGGTGCAAAATGTGAAGGACTTACAAATGCTTGAGCGATTACATTTAGGCAATGACAACAATGAGAACATTGCTCCTTCATATAGTGTTTAATATTTCAACATGGTTGATAGTGATGATGAGACCTATGATCCAGCTAATCCTGATCATGAAGATTATTTCTAATACATGTAATACTATGTTATTTCGTAATTATGTTTTGTTTATTTTGCATCTCTTTATAAGTATGTCTTATTGGTTTATCTGTGCTTATTGGTTTACTCTTTTTTAATTGCAGGTGATTGAACAAAGATGATGGGCGGGGCTTTGAGGAGGATTCAGTCGCTTTACCAAAGGGCAAGGCCAAGGCCCACTGCAGATGAGGAGCCATCAGGGAGGAGGAGGAGGAGCAGCCATAGGAGGAAGTCATCGCCTGCCGCCATGTCGCGTGATAAGGAGGAGTAGGTGCCACAAGAGGATGAGGAGGAGAAGGTTCCATAGGAGGAAGATGAGGTGCTGCAGGAGGACGACGAGGTACCGCAGGAGGAGGACGATGAGGTGCCACAGGAGGACAATGAGGAGGAGGCAGTAGTAGCATGGGTTTCTGCTTCCTCTAGTTCATTAGGGATCTATTTGTGAGGTCTCACGAGCCTCCCTCAGCGACCGATACCTCTTCAGAGACGCCCGCTGATTCGACCCGCTAGAGAAAAGTAAGAAAACTCATGAAGGACATGCATTATGAGGTTTGCATCCAGGACGTCATAACTTACAACGCGACCTTCCTTGGAAGGAAGGTCACCAAAGCTTACACAAGAAGCATCATGCTGACCTGGCAACAGTACCCGGAGGTAAATATAGAACATTAATACTGATTTCTTCTGAGTTAAAGTAGCCTTAATTTGATCTTCTTATATGTCATATACTTGATTTTGTGTAGGCGATTTCGTGGTGGTGCGCCGAGCATCCCAAGTGCTGGGCAGAGATTATGGACAAGTGGTGTGCCCCTGAGTGGGAGGAGACGCACAACGCTTGCCGGGAGCAGCGTTTGATGATGCCAGGTGTACCACACCATCAAGACAACCTTACCCTCGACCAATACGCACAAAGATGGGTACGCAAAATCATTTATTTATTCTAACACTCAATTCTGCATGATTTCTAATCATCTTACTATTTTTCTCGCAGTCAGTGTCACATGGTAGCCAGCCTTACGGCCAGTTGAAGGCATGGGATTTGGGCCATAAGGGCAAGGCGACGTCTGACATCGACTACAACCTAGAGGACCCTCCCTCGGCGTACAGCAATGCGACTGTCCACAGCCGCCTCAGTCAGTACACTAAGATGGCAAGGGCGGTCCATGGGCCAGAGTATGGTCCGATCACCTAGGACCTTGATGGAGAAGTCATCATGAGGGTGGGAGGAGGCAAGAAGCATGGGCGGTACTGGCTTGGTGATAGCACACTCGACACGCCCGCTACTCCCACTCTCTCCCAGATTCGAGCAAGGAGCACGATCGCAAGCCTGGCCATATGCCCTCGGCCGGACACTGCACAGCACCAGATGGAGGCACTCCAGGTTATTCCTATTTTATTCATCGTTCATTGATTTTTACATACCTTAGATTTGCATTATTGTAACATTGGGGTGAAATATTATAGGCCCAGCTAGAAGAAGAGAGGAGGCGATGGTAGGAGATGGAGGCCGAGCGGCAGAGCATGGCGGCTGAGCGGGAGGCCAAGCAGCAGAGGATGGCAGAGATTCTTCATTTCATGCAAAGTATTGGCACCGCTACAGGTCTACCTCCGCCACCTGGGCTATTCGCTCCACCTCCACCTCCTCATGCAACTACTCTTGTGAGTATGAATGTTTTAGTTTGTATGTTCATGCTTAGGGTCAAACCACAACACTACTTGGAACCTAGTGGAGTATGAATGTTTTAGTCATGTATGGTATATATTTATCTTGTCTCACACACGCAATCTCTTCTCCTTTGTGCAGAATCAATCGGCAGCATCGAATGATGGGCCTCGTCACCTCACGTCGTCGACGGGATTGAATCTTGGGCCTCATCACCCCCGACAGTCGTCGTGATCAGTTACTTTGTTATTTGTGGATTACTTTTGGTTTCATTTGTCACACTCAGCACTTGTGGTTGTGAATGATGGATTACTTGTGAAATTATTGTGATATATTGTGAGGCATGTGATGTTTGTGATATATATGTGATGTTTGTGATATATATGTGGTGTTTGTGATATATATATATATATGATGTTGGTGATGTTTGTTATATATATCTTCTGTTTGTTTGGATGGAATGTAAAAAACAAATAAAAATGTTGTTTTTGGTCACTTTGCCGAGTGTTGCACTCAGCAAAGGGTGCCTTTGCCGAGTGCCATGGTCATGACACTCGGCAAAGTTTTTAGATTTGCCCAGTGTCATTGACTTCGACACTCGGCAAAGACGCAACTTTGTCGAGTGCCTTGACCTTGGCACTTGGCAAAGCCACCATCACCATCCCCCGTCGCCATCACTGTGACTTTTCTTTGCTGAGTGCCCGAAGAAAGACACTCGGTAAAGAGCTCTTTGTCGTTATTTGTTTTGGCGAGTGCTCTTTGTCGAGTGCAATATGGGCTCTGCCGAGTCAGCAAAGAAGCCGATTCTAGTTGTGATTCAGCGATGAAAGTGGGCAGTGATGTTCACCTTTGTCAGCACCCATTTGAAACAGACGATGAAATCCAAATAATTTTCTAAAAAAATACATGTGTTGTGTGTGTCTGCTGCCATTCGCGCCAGCCCGCACAGAGGGCTGCCACAATGCTATGGGTGTGGTGGGTGGGGGTCATCTTCCACACCGCCGAGGGCAGATCCTTGTTGGGAGGGGCTACCATGTTCATGACACAAATTGGCACTGAAAATGATTTTCATGCCAGGTATATAATGAACTGGCCGTTGTTAGTATTTCTTATGTCCAAGTTCTGCAAATGCACAGAAAACCATCGTAGTGCTTCACCTGGGAGTATTTCAGGGTATCACATTTTACTAGTACAGAAATGATTTTTAGAGACGACTCCCTTTTCTAACAGCACAAATAAATTCATATATTTTTTAAATGAATTCGGATGAAGACAAACTTTATGTCAAAGTTGTAGAGCTCGGCGAGATCTAAAACTTTGTAGCTGATAAAATTTTTGTTTGAGATCATTTAGGGTTCCAAATATATAAATTAATTCTCAAATTTTGAATTTCAAATTTTTGAATTTTTCAAATGACCTCGGATGGAGAAATGTTCTATATCAAAGTTGTAGTGCTCAACAAGATCTAAAACTTTATAGTTGAAAGTTTTCTCATTTAAGATTGTTTATGAGTTGAAATATTGATTACAAGATTCATACATATTAGTACAAATAGATAGAATCATAGAACAAGACACAAGTGACTGTTTGGGGCGGTGGTAGGGGAGGGATCGCGCGAGGGAGAGGTTGTGGGTTTGTTAGGACATGGTTATGAGTCATGGAGAACAATGTTCGCAGCAGCAACAAGAACTGATGGGTAACTTGTTTAATGAGCAATGTGCAAGGAAAGAAGACGGAGGCCTAAAGGCAGCGGCAAAGGCACCAGGACATGACCGAAGGCGAAGGCTCTTGCGGCACGAGTGGAGGCCACGGTCCGGGCGACGATAGCAAAGGCCCCGGTGAAGGCTTCGTGAGCAGAGGCTCTAGAACCTAGGAGAGCTCCCGCTTGGTGTCAGCATTGGGCCATGGGCCAATGATGGGCCATTGATGGTGGCCCAACAAGCAAAGGCGGTTGAAGAACAGAACACCCAAACTGCCCATGGCGGCTTGTATCAGCATTGAAATATTCCGAGGATGTACCATGACCGACAGGGGGTAGAATTGTAAAGAGTAGCCATAGTAAACAGTACCCTATAAAAGGAGGGCTCAAACTCTATACAAAGGAGGTCGGTGAAAGCATTTATGAAATCCTAATTGTGCATGGGCCCACCTACTACCTTCCTAACATTCGCCCAGGGCAACCGGCTGGACGAAGGCCTTCCGTGTACCACTAGCTAGAAACCTAGTTTTCCAACATTGGCGCTCACCGCGTGTGGGCCAAGCAAAACTTACGATGGCAAGAAAAAAAGCAGCCTCCGCCAGGACACCCGCGAAGCCCTCGATGAGGGGATGACCTAGGCGTAGTGCTCGCAGCACTTATGCTAGCGCCCTAGAAGACCAAGTTGTAGAAGAGCCCATTGTCGAAGATCAGCCTCCGACAGCCGAAGATCAGCTAGCTCTAGACCCCAAACCGGAGCAAGCGCTCCAGCAGCTGCAAGCCCAGCTGTAGAGCACACCGCAAGAAAAAGATAGGCTGGCCACAACTTTTGATGCAAACTAGAGGGCAGTCTAGGCATCATTGCAGGCAGCGGGGATCAGGTAGCAGCAAAGCCAGCCCTAATCCAACACATCCAACCAGCTATACTCAACAAATCAAAGCCAACCTAACCCTTTGCTAGGTATGGCCCCTCAACCAACCTTCAGCACACTTTTCACCTCGCCCCCAGTCCACAGAACTATAGATTCAAAATCTCCATTATCTGAAGGAATCCAAAGCTCACCTTGGCCCTCATCGTACAAGCCCATTACCCTACCTAAGTTCAATGGAAGATCAGACCCTCGCCAATTCATCATGAGTTTTGAGGCAGCCGTAGCCTCCACATGGGGAAACGACAATGTCCTGGCCAAGTCATTTGCAATTGCAGTCGAAGGCGATGTATTGGCATGGTATTCTATGTTGAGACCAAGTTCAGTATATTCATGGGAAGACCTCCATGACAAGATCATAGCCAACTTCAAAGGGTTCACCACTGAATCCCTAACCTCGATGGATCTCTTCCAGTGCAAGCAAAACTAAGGCGAGGCCCTAAGGGACTATTTTCAAAGATTTGTACAGCTCAAGGCAAAGGCACCAAATATCCCAGAGGATATGGCAATTGAGGCCACAATCAAAGGTCTCCGCATTGGAGCCTTCGCAGCTCATCTGGCTCGAGAGAAGCCAAGCACCATAGAAGAACTATACAGAGAGTTTGAGAAGTATTGCAGGTCAGACAATGACCTCCGAAGAAGGCTGGAAGAACAAAATTAGAGCAAATAGTACCAAGGGAACAACAGGAGCACACAAAAGGGCAACAATAGCCAAGGCTAGTCACAGCCACACCAACCAATAGACCAATAAGTTTTCAACATCGAGTCGCAAGGGAATAGCCAGCAAGGGCAGCACATGCTAGAGGCAGCTCCAAGCAAAGCATCGTGAAAGTAGTACATAGCCAAGAAATACAATCAAAGGAAGAACTAGAACAAAACTAGGAACCAAGACAGCAAAGGCAGTATTATTTCTTTCACGGAGAAAACAAAGGGCACATCACCAGAGATTGTCTAGATGCGAAGGAAATTCAGGAGAGGATAAAAAGCAGGACAAATCCTCAACCTCCACCACAACAACCCACCAAGGAGGTCAACCACACCTTCGCTGCGCCTTCGCAGCAACCATATTGCCCAATCTACCCAAGTCTTAACTCCAATCAAGTTCACCCATCTACATTAGCAGCTGCATACTAACCAAACTTCCTACCTGCACGGCAACCAAGCACCCAACAGCAAGGGCAGCCAAGTAATCAACGAATAGAAGCCAAACTTACCGACATAAACCAAGGCTTCCACACATAACATTCATCGAAACAAGCTAGCCAGCTCAAGTGCACAATAGACAACTTGAAGCACCTCCGCCACCACCTCCACCACAGCTAGCCACTGCCAAAAATGAGCCCAACCCAGAAAACCAGCTCAATCCACATACACAACTACCCACCATTGGCATGATACTACCAATAGCTAGAGGCTCTTCAATGGAATTCCAGACAAAGAAGCAGAAAAAAGATCACCTCAGGCTCATCAACAACATAGAAGTCCAAGGCCTAGTGCGCTGCATAGATTGGTCAAAGACACCAATCACTTTCTCAGAGCAAGACCTACAACTGGAAAGCTACCCCCATACCGATGCTATGGTAATCAAGGCTAACATAGCAGATTAGGGGATCAACAGGGTTCTCATAGACTTTGGAAGCTCCATAGATATCATCTTTGTTAATGCCTTCGACCAGATGAAACTAAGCAGAAGCCAATTATAGCTTTCGGATTTAGCACTACTTGGTTTTGGATGAAAGAGGATTGATGCATTAGGAAAAATATTCCTGCCAGTTTCCTTCGGAGGCCAGGAAAATGCAAGAATAGAATACGTGACCTTAGACGTAGTAGACCTCTATTACCCGTACAATGCCATCTTCGGCAGAGGGTTTGCAAACAAGTTCAATATAGCCATCCATATGGGTTACTTGTGCATGAAAAATGTCAACTTTGCACGGCATCATCACAATACATAGCAGTCAGAAAAGAGGCAAGAAACATAGAGAGAGCTATCTACAAGTCACAGCGAAATATCAACTCCATCGATTCAGCTAAGAACACTAAGCTGGAGCCTTCGGACATGCTGAAGGGCAAAACATATCTCAAAGATCAAGAAGAAACAAAGTTAGTCCCATTGGAATATGCAGTCCCAGATAGAAAGGTCACCATTGAAGCCAACCTATCGAAGGCAGAAGAAATAGAACTTATAGAAACTTTAGCCAAGAACAAAAACGTCTTCGCGTGGTCAGCCTCCGACCTAAAAGGAGTCAGTAGGGATTTCATACAACACTCCATTGACATCAACCCCAAAATAAAAGCCAACGAAGCAGCGATAAAGGAAAATATCAGAGGATAAAATCTTAGCAGCGAAGGCCGAAGTACAACGGCTGTTAGACGCAAACATCATTAGAGAAGTCAAGTACTCAGAATGGTTGACAAATGTAGTGTTAGTACAGAAGAATGGAAAGATGAGAATGTGCATAGACTTCACAGATCTGAACAAAGCATGCAGGAAAGACCCATTTTCGCTGCCAAGGATAGATACCTCTATCGATAAGGCGGCAAGATGCAAGCGCTTCTCCCTACTGGATTGCTTTTCAGGATATCATCAAATCTGGCTCAACAAAGAAGATGAGGAGAAGACAAGTTTCACTACTCCCTTCAGAACTTACTGTTACACTAGAATGCCCGAAGGACTAAAGAATGCAGGCTCAACCTTCGCTAGAATGACAAAGTTAGTCCTTGGCCCACAACTATAGAAAAATATCATAGCTTATGTTGATGATATTGTGGTAATGAGCAAGAATAAGGAAGATCATATAGCGCATCTAAAGGAAACCTTCGCCAACCTTAGGGAAGTAGGCCTAAAGCTAAACCTAGACAAGTGTATTTTTGGTGTCAGGCGAGGAAAGATGCTCGGGTACATCATAAGACCTGAAGGTATTCGGGCTAACTCAGAGAAGACGAAGGCTATAATCTCAATGGTGGAGCCATCAACCAAAAAGGAAGTGCAAAAACTCATTGGAAGAATAGCAGCATTGAACAGATTCATCTTAAAATTAGAAAAGCACAACCTCCCATTCTTCAAAGCTCTGAGAGGCAGAGACAAGGTGGAATGGGGATCAGAGCTGATGAGCCCATGGCTCCTTAAGATTTTTATGCAGACAAATCTAGCATTTCATCAAATATGGCAACGGGGAATTCTTTAGAGTCCTCTGGTCTTCAATTTGGATCTATTCTTTTTGATGAGAAATGTAGCAAGAACAAGAAAAAATATACTTTGGGTGGACTTTCAAAGATGATCAGTTTTAGAGGTGCATCATTCAAGAATGAAGAGAATATGAACCGAAGAAAATATATATTAGTGGGCTCTATACAGGTGGATATCACGTGAGTTCCTCACTGGTAGTGGTCTAGTGATGAACGTTAGCCAGCACGTAGAACATCTAGCGGTGGTCCAACACAGTGGGGTCTGGCCCCAAGCTGTGCTGGATCTGTTGGGCTAGGACCTCGAGATCTACCATCGAGGGCCCTAGAGGAGGGAGCAACGTTGGGGGTTCGATGCCCACCAGCGTAGCCCCATGGAGAGCTCACCAGGGAATGGACACCACTGTCTGGGGCAGTGCTGCCTGCTCCGGCGACGAGGGGGTGGCTCCAGCCACTGTGGAGCCAGAATCACACTTGACACTGCCTCCTACCAGGTGCGCCAGCTGTCGCGGGGTCAAAACTGCGGCAAGCATGTTGTTCGAGTCGATGTCAGAGTACGGGTCTCCGGTGGCTCGGGTGTACTCAGGAACACAAGAATCACACAGAGGAGACACAGCGGTTTATCCTAGTTCGGGCCAATTCGGTCCCTATGTCTAGCAGCTGATGATCCTTATACTCAAAAGCACCCAAAATCGAGGGGTTACAACAGAGTGTAAAGGAAGAAGATTTGGTAAGGGGTTAGCTTGGTGCTAATCCTAAGGTTGCCTCGCCGCCGGTGGAGCCTTCCCCCTCATTGGAGAGAAGGAAGACAACGGGATGCGGTGGAGGAGAGGCTCTCGGTGCCCCTCTTCGAGTTGCCTTGCCCTCTGTGCAGAGCAGAGGCAATGGAATGGAGTGTCTAGTGATCGAAAATGGGATCCCCCCACTCTAGTTCCGACCTTATCCCTTATATAATGAGATAGGTCAGGTACATGGTAGTTTGGGGGTTTAGTCTATGGTCTACGTGTGCTAGAGTCCAGGAGGGTCTT
The DNA here is from genome assembly GCA_038087645.1 of Saccharum hybrid cultivar R570. Lineage (NCBI taxonomy): Eukaryota > Viridiplantae > Streptophyta > Magnoliopsida > Poales > Poaceae > Saccharum > Saccharum hybrid cultivar. The sequence goes on from JAQSUU010000591.1 coordinate 778,328, forward strand.
GCAGCATTGCGCCATGGACTGTGGCGGTGTCTTGGAGCCGAAGAAGCCTTGGGCGTCGTCTGGCTGCTCTGTTCTAACACTATGCGTGTCAGGCAGTGTTAGCTTGGACCGGCCTCCCCCGGGTGAGACCTTCTGGAGTCTTCTTAGTGGCAGAGGAGGTTGGCTCTAGGGGCTGACACACGGGCCTAGAAGCCTGCGAGCCACCGGAGGCTGTGGAAAGCTTTATCTTCTTGTGTCATGCCCCGGACGTGACCCTGTTGGAGGAGCAATTAGGAAGGCTGCGCCTAGGGAGCGGCATCGAGGAGCCCTCGAGAATCGGTAGCTTGAGGCCTATCTTCTTGTGCCTGTGCCTTGGCTAGCATCATGAGCCAGGCAGGAGCCAAGGACCGGGCTTGTTCGTGCCGTAGATTGGGAGCCCAAGGCTCGGAGAAGCCCTCGAGCCCCAGGCGGAAGCTGCGGTCGAGTCAGGCTCAGCCAGATCTCTCTGCGAGAGGGTGCGCGCAAGCGTGCCCAATGGGCATAGCCCCTGAGCCCTCGGGCGATCCTGAAGGGGTCGGTCGGGGGGTCTTCTTTGTTCGGGAACCATAGGACCCGAGGCTTAACATACCTGCATGTTACGATCTTGTCACCCTCCTTATCCCACACCTCTCCATAGCCGATTGCAACATAGAAGATATAAGATACCTTCAGGAATGCATGCCATTGTTAATAGCTGGTCTCTTGCAAGGGATCCTAGCTATTGGGACAATGCCGAGGAGTTCATACCTGAGCGGTTCATGGAAGGCGGTATGCTGCAGCAATGGACAATAAAGGCAATGATTTCCAATACTTTTCATTTGGGGCTGGGCGAAGGATATGCCCAGGTATAAACTTTGCAACTTCCACTATCGAAGTCATGCTAGCAAACCTTGTCTACCATTTCAATTGGGATCTACCAATGGAATTAGCTGAGAAAGGCATCGATATGACTGAATCGTTTGGGGTGATAGAGCATCGTAAAGAGAAGCTCCTTCTAGTCCCTGTAGTGCCAAAAGATTAATGTAATCGTCCATAGCCATGTGTGTATGCAACAGAATCGAGGACTCAACTGTGCACTACCTATGCATCATGCAAGTGGGCTTTGGACTAGTTAACCATGCATTTTATCATTGTACCATGCATCAAAGGGGAAACAAACATGAGTGAAAGCAAAACGCGAGAGAACAATCAAAAGCACTCAAGTTCATATCAAGTCAGAACTTCTGAGTCTTGTTTGGCCATTTTTTGCTTTGTAATACTTGGATTTTTTTTGCTTCACTTTGAAACTTCTAAAAGCATTTAGTACTAAGTTTGTGTATCTTGGAGAACTCAAAAAATCGGTCCTCATTCCAGCAAGAGTAAAACGCATTGCTGTTTCTTGACCTTGACTCGTAGTGTCATCCAGGTCCACACATTTTCAAAATGTGCATTCATGTTCAAAAACTTACTAATTGTATCATGTGATAGGTCCAAATCAACATAATTTGAGTTAAAATCCCTGTCTATGTGTGGCATGCTCATATTTTGAACCGAGACTATAGTCCCTTTTTTTAGTACTCCCTCCATCCCGAAGCATTCAAAATTTGTCCTGAATAATAAGGAATTTTAGGTTAATTAATTAAATTCTCTTATTCATTTATTAACATCCCTGGCCCCATTGACATGTATTTGTGTCATTAGTCAATTGTCAACATAACCACCGAGCTCAAAACGTGATGAGCACGATATCTTCCCACGATTAAGAGAGGTTACTTGCATCATTTTCTATAAATATGACGTACCGAATGTGACACAATCCCATGAAGAAATCTAACTTCTACTCAAACTCACCAAAACCAGTTTACTAGGGTTGGGAAAACTGGACCACCAAATTTTCAGGTGTCATGAAATTGATAAAACTAGACCACCCAATTTTTCAGGTGACACATATTTAGACAAACCCATAAACCTTTTTACTTTAGGAGTTTATTAGTTTAGACTGAGAATCTCTTCTATTTCAGGAGACAGCAATACTCATTACACATTTGGACCCATCGGAGGGAGCAGGGGCGGAGCCCAGTTGAGACAAAACTGCCCCCCCCCCCCCCCCCCCCCCCCCCCCCCCCCGGATAGAAATTTACAAGGCCCAGTGATTGCCAAGGCCTATAAATCTCAGAATAAGGCCACAAAGCCAGCCTGCAGCCAGTGCTCCAGCAGCCAAGCCAGCAAGCCCACAGGCCCACAATCGTCGCTTGTTGGGTTGCAGCTTACAGGGCGCCGTGGTGTAGAACTTCGTGCTTCCATACCTTTGCTATACAGGTTTGTTTTTTCTAAATAAAAAATCGCCCCCCTATAATTTCTTTCACCCTCCGCCACTGGGAGGGAGGAGCGAAGGTTGAATGTAAATTCATCCAAATAGCAATGAAAAGACAACCGGAAAATAATATATTTGGAGTGAACTTATTAGTACTACTGTACTATACTTAGGCCTTATTTGGATGTGCATGTATTTATCTCGATCCATATATGTTAAAGTGGACTTGAGTGAAATTAAACTAAGTTCTATTCTAATCCACTCCAGCACATGTGAATTAAAGTGGATACATGTACATCAAACAAGGCCTTAGTGTCCTTTTTCCATGGGTATTTTATCATGATATTCGCTGATGGAGAATAAAACAGCCACAATTAATAATTAGCATTATTTAACTTTTGGGGACATCATATCTGTCGTCCTATAATTTTTTTATATATTGTGGCAGGACAAGTAGCTGGTAACCGTCCATTTTAAGACATGATCGCCTGCGTTTTTTATTTCTGGAGAAGTAGCTAGCTAGCTGTAGGTGGATATGATGCAGAGAGGCAAATGTATATATGCACGACTTGAGTATATAGGTAGCAAGCTTGGTGAGTTAAGGCCGTCATTGGTTACGTTTGTTAATTCGTGCATATATATAAGAGTATATTGCATGTCTGTCAGATTACACGTTGATTTCACTTGGTGCAGCCCGGCCGGACACATACGCATAACAATATTTGGGAGACGTGCATAGATGCACTTTCACCCTCAAAAGTGGCGGATCAAATGGGAAGTAAGGACGTCTGGCTAGTTGGGTGCCGGTATAAATTAATGCACACAGAATTATTCATAAGCACATAAATATTATATTGTTGTAGTACTTCACCGAGAATAACTCAGTTTTAATATCAAACCCAAAAGAACGGAGATGAGGATAACTAAATCTTAACTTAACCCAACTTCACAACCAAGGCTAAAGAATAGGAGCGAAGAGCAGACTACTAAGGTCTTCTAGTTCTAACTTCAATAAGCTTTGTCTTCTATTGTTCAATTCTGGAGATATTACTAAAGAAAACACAGACAAAGTATGTTTTCTTTAATAATAAGGTCCTACTATGCCTACTAACAGGAGGTGAACTATAGAGGATTCGACGAGGTTATACGAGTTACCCTCACGAACTACCACCGATCTGGAAATTAAGGTACATCCACGAGTAACCAAGTCTAAACACCACACTTACAATACGAATACTACTTTAATCCAGGAGCTACAAGGATTAAAGTACTCAAAAAAGAGTCGCAAACCTGAAGAACAATATGAACAAGATGCTTACTTGAATTAAAAGTTGATTACCAGAGAAATCCTAGAACCAAGCTCAAAAAGAACTTGATTCCGCCAGGGTACAAGCCATAGAGAGAGCACCGACAGGCCGGAGCTTCTCCAAACTCTTCCCTCTCACTCTATCTCTCTATCTCTAATACAAGACTAGATCCTATGGAGGACTAATCTTCTCTTGACTGCTAGCTCTAGATCATGGTGAACATATGGAATTAGGGTTTCTGGATTCTCAGCTCTTAGGATCTAACTTGGCTTATGCCCTGGGGGGTGCAAGTTGGTATATATAGCCCTGAGCATCAATCCTCAGTTCTTGGATCAAACCGACTTGAAATAACGGTTAAGATGCATCCTAGGAGGTGGTGGTGAACTGACATAAAAACGGGAGGCTGACATGGAGGGCCCACAGGCCGGACGGCCTCTAGGTGGGCCTGGCCAGCCCCACATGGCAGTGGGTCGAGCCCCACCTTGGTGGAGAGCCTCCTGAAGTCTTCTGGAACCTTCCCACATAGTTCCCGTGGCGGAATTCCATAATTTATTTTGACGAATAGGTCCCCCTTGACGGTTTTCTGATTAAATCCTGCTGGAAACACAGATTCACCAGAACTCGTGGAATTTGTTAGTTTAAACCCTTAAGTCTATGTTGGTGATCCATTTTAATAATTTATGCAAGGTAGGTTGACGGTTTATGATGAATGTTAACTACCATCAATAGTGAGGCTGGTCGGGCCTTCTAGTTCAGAGTTTTCATGCACTACTGGAAAGCTAAAATTCCGTGATAGTGCGATCACCGTCAAGAAAATTGAAAAAACCGTCAAGAAAATGTAAATCTAATTTCCCTAATGGTACACCGTCAAGAATAACCGTCAGGGCTAGCACAGGGGCATGAGAGGTGGGGGAGTCACAGCAGTGGCAACTATGCATCGAAGGGAGCAGAGGAACCACATGATAGACACTGGACGAGCCAAACTGGTGCCGACGAGGGCAGCCGGAGTTCTGCTGCTTGTTTCATGGGTGCTCTGGAAAGAACGCAACGCCCGGGTCTTTGACAACAGGCGTTGCTTGGCTCAGCAGGCCACGCGAGCGCTGCTAGAAGAAGCTGACGACTGGATCAGTGCCGGTTTCATGGCGATCGCCGAGTTCTTGATTGTTGCTAGTTAAGGGCGTTCCTGTTTGCCACCTATAGCGCTTCATTGTCAAGATGTAGTCCACTAAGCTAGCCTGCGGTGTGTGCGTGTATCGGTGAACTTTGCTATCCTGGTACCTCACCTGGATATTGCTTGTTGGATTTGTGCTTCTTCTTCTTAATGAAATACGCGTGAAGTCGCGTTCTAAAAAAAACTGAGGGCAGCCGCGCCGAACTGAGGAGCATCGGTGGCGGATTGGCAGTGCCACGTCGGAAAGGGAGGCGGCAGCACTGGAGAGAGTCAAGATGAAAAAATGGCGTGGGAGTGAGTTGGTACTGGTAAAAAATTTGGTGGGAAGAAGTATACTAACTCTTAGGAGATGGGTTAAGAGGACAGATTTGCGGTCTCTCTCTCTATATATATATACCCTACAGCTGGCTATAAAATAACTTATTCTGTAGCCACTTTGAGTTACGATAATTGCTATGCTAATTTACGGAATTATAGTAACTCCTTAGTATGTGATTTACTATAACATTATGGTAAATATCCCCATGTGTTATAGTAATTCAACTATCGTAAATATATACTGACATTGTCGTAAATTAGTATATAAAATTATCGTAAATGGAGGTGGCTATAGAATAACTTATTCTGTAGCTAGCTATAGAGTATACTCTCCCTATATATATATATATATATATATATATATATATATATATATATATATATATATATATATATATATGGGGACCCTATCGGATTATTTTTTTTATCTGGCACAAAAAAGTAGGATAGGATCCCTGTTCAGGTACCTGTTGGAGATGCTAGCTCTTATGTGCGATCCCACCTTTTCTTGTTTGCCAATGCGCAACGCATATGTATATATACCGCTTCTTGTTTACCAACGCAGAACGCACATGTGTAGTGTAGACAACAATCGAGTTAGGAATTACCAGCGGCACACGCAGCCCAGTAATCTTCAAGTTCTACGATCCAACAACCCATTCATCACCACATATATATTTTTACAATATATATTGCAATAGGCACAGATATTTAATTACCTAGCATGTCGTTATTACACACATAAAATTTGTTTTCTTTCTTGGCCCTTCTCTTTCTTCGCTTCTCTTTTCTTCGTGCGCTGCTTGCAATGACGACGGCAACTATGGAAGAAAATTGCGTGCGGTTAATTTCTACGTTTGGATGTAGACGTGAGACCCCCAAGGACACGGAGAAATTACAAAAAATAGATGAGGATGAAACTCACGTGTAAGAAGAGAGGACATACTTCAAATTAAAAGAGCGTATTGAGCGTAACTCAGTTGGTTGAGTACCTTGCGGTGCAGAACCGATTCGTTTATGTTCAAGCTTTCGGCTAGGTGCTTCCATCTTTCTAGATTTATTCCAGGGTTTAACAGCGTTGTTCTTTTAGAGGTAGTTGACATATGCCCGTTGACAGCGAGATGTCGTGATTGATGATGTATCTTTGGTGAGTGGTGACTCAATCAATCTTGAGGCTTGTTAGGCCACAAGGAGCTCATAGAGGTATCGTTCCTAGGGGTGAGTATCCATACATGCATGTATGAGGTGCTTGTGTCTGTATTGCGATTCACATACAAAAAAGGGATACTTTAGAAGAGACCATCAGCTAGAATCCATGCTATATATGTTTAAGTTACCAATGCAAATAGCTGTGAGGTTTTGGACCCCTTATTTACCGTTTCGCCATCTATATCCAACTTTCCATAACGTACGTCCTATATATAGCAGCCAAAGGCTAGGCAGCCATGTATCCTAGCAGGAAGGCAGAAACACGCACACACTAACTGAATCAAGCTGCTACTCTGCTAGCAACCATGAGTCTGCTGCAGGTGGCATACCAACAACTCACGCACGCAACCACACCTCTAGTTGTAGCACAATGGCTACTATTGCTCGTCATTCCACTCTTGCTCCTGCTGCACTACGCTTCCCAACGGTCAAGCAGCCGCCGTCGCGGAAGCAGCTGCTGCAACGACGGTGACAAACCCGCCAAGATGCAGCTCCCGCCTTCGCCACCGGGGCTGCCTATCATTGGCCACCTGCACCTCGTTGGTGAACTCCCGCATGTCTCTCTCCGTGACCTCGCCGCGAATCACGCCTGTGGCAGCCGTGGTCTCATGCTCCTCCGCCTTGGCACCGTCCCCACCCTTGTCGTGTCCTCGCCTCGGGCCGCAGAGGGAGTCATGCGCACACACGATCACGTGTTCGCCTCGCGGCCCGCGTCCACCATCGGCGACGATCTCCTGTACGGGTCATCCGACATCGGTTTCTCCCCTTATGGCGAGCACTGGCGTCAGGCCAGAAAGCTCGTCACCACACATCTTTTCACCGTCAAGAAGGTGCACTCATACCACCACACCCGCAAAGAAGAGGTAAGTGACTACTATATGTATATGCAACACATACATAAACAAATCGTCCATGCATGCATATTTGTATATATGCATAGGTGAGCCTGGTGATGGACAAGATAGGGGAGGCAGCGACCACGGGCGCGGCGGTGGACATGAGCATGATGATGAACACGTTCGCCAACGATATCGTGAGCCGCGCCGTGTCAGGCAAGTTCTTCAGGGCAGAAGGCCGGAACAAGCTCTTCCGGGAGCTGGTGGAGGCCAACTCTGCTTTGTTTGGAGGGTTCAACCTAGAAGACTACTTCCCAGGGCTGGCGAGGTCGTTAGGTTTCCTTAGCAGACGGTTTCTGCGCAACAGGGCCCACGAGACGCACAAGAGATGGGACGAGCTGCTTGAAACCATACTGAGCGACCACGAGAGAAGAGAATCTATGCATCGCCATGACGGAGGTGACTTCACCGATGTGTTGCTCTCGGTTCAGAAAGAGTATGGTATGACTAGAGACCATGTTAAGGCCATCTTGGTGGTGAGTACCGTACCGTAGTAGATATGGTATACCCAACATAATCGACCGTCTCATTTATGTACGTCCTGAACTCCATATTTGATGATATCCAGGACATGTTCGGTGCGGGCACAGACACGTCATCCTTGGTCCTAGAGCTCGCCATGGCCGAGCTGATGCGCAACCCGCAGCAGATGGCCAAGCTACAAGGTGAAGTTCGGAAGCACACACCAGAGGGACAGGAAATGGTGGAGGAAGAGAACATAGCTCACATGCCCTATCTGAGAGCCGTCGTGAAGGAGACACTGAGGTTGCACCCGCCTGTCCCGCTCCTCCTTCCTCACCTCTCCATGGCAGACTGTGTCGTCAATGGCTACCACGTCCCCTCCGGCACTCGGGTCATTGTCAACGCTTGGGCGCTTGGCAGAAACCCGGAGTCATGGGAGAAGCCGGAGGAGTTCCTGCCAGAGAGGTTCATTGACGGTGGCAGTGCTGCGGGCGTCGACTTCAAAGGGAACCACTTCCAGTTCCTGCCGTTTGGAGCTGGACGAAGGATATGCCCTGGCCTCAACTTTGGGATGGCCACTGTTGAGATCATGTTAGCAAACCTCATATACTGCTTTGACTGGCAGCTCCCCATGGGCATGCAGGAGAAGGATGTTGACATGACAGAGGTGTTCGGACTGACGGTGCGTCGAAAGGAGAAGCTCATGCTTGTTCCCAAGCTTCCTGGTGATGCTGCACCTGCAACTGGTCGTCACTACTCCATACAAGCTGCTGAGGTCGCAGGTCTTGTTCCTGTATATATGTGACAGAGTCATCTGCAGTCTCCTAGTATATGAATCCATCTATATCGATCGCACTCACTCGCAGGCACATACATGCTAACACCTTATGTAACTGAATCATCTGCCGTCTCCTCTAGATATAATGGATGCATCTATCGCACGAGCACAATGCACACACCATATATATGGCCATGCACGGTGAAGTGAACTATAGACGACTCTACACAGATGGTTTGAAGTTTGGACTCTATGTTTATTGTATGGTAATAAATAGTGTACAAATATATAATTCAATCTGGAATCTAATAAAAACATCCTTGTTGTGCTTTTGACACATGGTATTTTGATGGAGAAAAAATCTCTCTGCTGTCGAGATTTCCACACCTATGACGTGCTTTCGCCCCAGCAAATAATGAACTAGCCCGGCCCGCTTTCCTTCGTTGGCCAACAAACGCAGTTATTTCTTTTTTCGTGGTTTCACTACTGCACAAACATTATCACCATTGGCTCAGAAATTGTCATCTTTCGGCGGTGAAAGTGGGCAGTGAAGTTCAACTTCATCAGCACCCATTTGAAACTGACGATGAAAACCAAATAATTTTTTAAAAAAATAAACGTGTTGTGTGTGCATGCTACCATCCACGCCAGTCCGCACACCCACGTGAGGTTTCACTACTATGTCAGAAATGCACATCACAGACGCGTCTAAAGGGTCATCACAGACGTGGGTTTGCTGCATCTCCCATAGCGCGTTTGTGATGACCGCAAATCACAGAAGCGTGTAGGAAAAAATGCATCTGTGATGACCCCAACCACAAACGAGTACAAACAAAACGCATCTGTGATCGTCTGTGATAACTCCTTATGAGATGTGCTTTGTTTATATGCGTCTGTGACGTGGGGTCATCACAAATGTGTTTTGTCTATACGCATCTATGATGATGCATGAATTGAAAAAAAAATTCTCAATGCCAGGGTGTCATATACATCTTACATGACACATCAAATTAATCAATTAACAATTGCATATGCATGAAGTAATATCAATCAAAAGCCATTACAGGTCCCTCCAACATACTACAAGTAATATCAAGCTACAGGAAGGGCATATACATGAAGTAATATCTAAAGCTCATCATGTTCACAGTTACTGTATTATTAGACTAAGGTCAGAAAATTCATGGCATGATCTTTACACTTCCGTATGGAACAAAAGTAGTGAATGAACCAACCAGAGAATCAGCTTCTCCAAAGAAAAAAGATATCTGTAGCTGTAGATTCCGGTGAATCTGAAGCTTGCACTCTCAATTTTTCTCTGAGTCCAGCCCACAAATCGCTCTAATGCTGAAATGACAAGAATACTGTCGGTGACCACAAAAAATAAAAATGAACACAGTATTGCAATAAAAAATGTATTCAAGCCGATAACTGGTTAAAGGAAAAAATTATAGTTTTTATCCTGTTTGGATGAGAGGTTTTGTCCATTCTTGCATCAGGTCTTTCCAGAACCATAGCGACAATTGGACTGCTAAAGATGAGCATAAACATAAAAAGTCATGGCAGGGCAGACCGAATTGCTGCCAAATATTGAGACAGCGATAGTTTATGACAAAATTCCCCTTTCATCAAACAACGGCATTTCTCTACTCTATTCATGGCAGGGCAGACCCAATGAAGGACATTATTTTCTTTTGCAAAATAATGTAGTTAGTAGGCATAATACATGTACACTGGCAATTAAACCAGATCGGGTTACAAATAGCCCAATAGCTTAGGTTAGGTTTTGGGTGGGCATATGTGATGACAATAAAACAAAATACCATTTAGCCAAAGGGGATATCCTGTGTCAACCAAATAACCAGGGTGGACTAGTGATTCACAACATGCAAATCAAGAATACGGCTTTGCTCAGTAAATGGCTATATTGTCTGTTAAAGACAGACAATACTTGGCAACGTACACAACAAATATCTAGGGACTAAACCTCTAGTTCAATTCTAGTGGTAAAGTGGGGACTCCCATTTTTGGGCAAGTCTGATGAAGGCTAAACGGGTTTTAGTTTTGGAACATTCCTCATCAAGGACGGATCACAAGTAAGATTTTGCGAAGACAGATGGTTAGGAAATACTGCTTTGAAAGAACAGTATTCCCATCTATACAACCTAGCTAGAAGGAAACAAGATATGGTGGCTGTGGTTTTGAGTACGCAACCACCAAGACGCAAATACCTTTTAGGCGACAAGTTAGTGATGTGGATTAATCTTCTTTCATGCCTTACTCACGTTACTTTAAGCCTAGAGGAAGACGAATTTCTTGGGAGTTTAGACCAGAAGGGTGAATTTTCAGTAAAATTACATTACCTTGGTCTCATCAACCGAAACGTCTCTAACCTAAACAAGCGAATTTGGAAACTAAAAGCACCTATGTAGATCAAAATCTTCCTGTGGTACATGTGAAGAGGTGTCATCCTAACCAAAGATAATCTAGCCAAATGGAATTGCAAGGTAGTAAAAAGTGTTGTTTCTATCAGGGAAATGAAACGTTACAATATTTGTTTTTAGATTGCCGGTTTGCAACGCCTGTTTTTAGAGATTGCCGGTTTGCAACTCCCTAGACCTCTTAATGTGTCCAATATGTTCGGGCGCTGACTAGATGAGGTTAGAAAATACTTAAAACCATTAGTTCGTTTGGGAGTGGCAGCTATGTGTTGGTCCTTGTGGCTCTGTAGAAATGCAATTATATTTGAAAACAAACAACCTTCCTTTCTGTAGGTCATTTACTCAACTACGCACTAGCTCCGTACATGGTCCATCCTTCAGAAGCCTACTACCTAGGAGGTGGTTGTAGCGGCTTCTTAATTTTTGGTGCAGGTGGCCAAGGACTTTTTCACCCAGGCACATGGGTGGCAGTCTAGTCTATGGAATGATAGTCATTAGGGTGCCCCCCGGTGTTGTTTTTTCTTTTTGTTTCTTTCTTTGGGCTGTGTGCCTTTTAGGCAAAGGCCAGGAGGATTTCATGATGCTGTGTAACCTTGATGTAACATTATCGAAATTAATAAAGCTTCCCTTTTTGAAAAAAAAATAACAGACTTGGTGGGAGCTCATTGTTGGAGAATGGCCAATCAAAGATCTAGGCACCTGGTGGCGTAGGGCGATGGCAACGGTCATAGTAGAGAGAGAGATGCAAAGATAGGCCGCGTGGAAGATGGCACATATATCTAGATCTCCATAGAGGGAGAGGAAAGAGATGAGAAGGGAGGAGGGGCGGTGGCAGCACCGACAGAGGAGGTGGTAGTGGCTCTAGCAGCGCTGATAGTGGAGCATGCAGGGTGGTGGCTTTAGAGGAGGTGTTTCTGGTGATGTGATTTAGATATCCAGATCTTAGAGAGGAAGTAGATGAGGTGGGACATGATGGCGGTGGAGATGAGGGACAGTGGTTGGCACCGAGAAAAGAGGAGGTTGTGCCTGCGCTGGCAGAGGAGCAGGGTGGTCGCACCTGAGTAGGAGTAGGAGGGCGGTGGTGTTGTATGTGAAGGAGAATGGGTGGCAGCGGTGGGCAACTCCGCGACTGGAGGAGTTGACCGGAGGCATGCAGACTTATGTTGTAAATTTCATCAGACTTAACCATATTTTGGGTCTGTGACCCTCCTCCCTCAGATGTGCAATTACTAAGACAAGTCTCTCATATACCCATTGTAACACAGACACATGATAACTACGCACCGCAGACGCGTTTTTCATAAGCCGTATCTGTGATAGATGTTCTCGGAGTCTAGTACTTTAGAGCCAACACACTACGAGTTTTGTCTAGACGTGTCTATGATCACACATCACAGACGTGTTTTGTTTTCACGTCACTAAATTGGGTGTCTTGTTTTTGCTGTTTTGACGTAGTGTTGGCTCTCAGTAGCCAGATATTAAAATTTTATAGATAAGTTCCCACACATATGCAGGCGAGCACACCAAAGGAAAGCCTCTGATTTACAGGCCTCCAGGCGCCGTTTAGCGTCATGTGCTCGTTTCTGAAGTGACTCTTATTTTTCTATGGCTTAACAGCAGCAAGAAAGAAGCAGTAATCTGTTGATTCATATCAGACGACATCACATTGATCTCTTCTGCAATCCCTTCTCCGATCCGTGTGTTGTGTTACAAAACTCTAAGAAGTGCCCAACTCTAAAAAACCTATAGTAAACTGAGCGTACCTCAACTAGTTAGGTTCCTTGGAACCTTCCTATCTAGGTTTCAGTTCTTGACTTGACGACATAGGTGCTTATTATGGTTGGAAATATGACTTTATCTCTTGAGATATACCAACTCGGTACTCTGAAGATCCTTTGTAGTTGTAGGGGTAGGGGATAGGCGATAGAGGTGAGTGTGTGTATACATATGTGCACATATATGTCTATTAGAAATTTAGAATTCAGAGAAAAGACCACAATTTTTCTTCGCAAACATGCATGCATGATGCTATTGAGTGACTCACTGGACTAAGGCCGTCATGAGTTATGTTTGTTTGTGCTAAACATATTCATTATTAGTGTTCACTGTAGTGGTGAACAAGACGCACGTATACAGGCAACTAGGTGAATTCCCCGCGTGTTGCTGAAGGAATTGCAGAGACGACATTGAGAATATTGGAGAAAGGAGATATCCATACATAATTGTATGGATATCAAATAAATAGACATATTACAAAAACCATGAAAAGGCCTTTTTATTCTATTCACATGAAGGGAAGGGATTTACAATCTTGTTGCAGATTTCAAGGATTTGACTTTTTGTTAAGATTCGATAGTTTGAAAATGTACATATAGAACCAATCTCAAACTTGAAGTCAATGCGAAATCTTCAATAATAATCTAATTTTGTCAGTCACCACCTAAGTTTGTAAAGATGGCTCACATTGCTTACACAGCTTCAGTGCATAATATTTGAAACACAAATAAAGAGGACTCATCAAGATATTAATTGAACATGATACAAAATCACATACTTCAAGCTGGTTCTATCATAGATACCTCTTGAAAAAAGGAGAGTGAATATTGTCTATGATGGAGCAATGACTAGTTTTGTGCTCACCAAATCACGGCATAACTCTTCACGAAAGAAGATATGAATGGATACAATGCTGCCTTTGTAGTGGCCGTTGGAGAACATGAGAAATTGAGGAGGCCCGAAGGCAATTGTCATGCTCAAGACCTCTCGAAAAGAACCTGTAAAGGCGGCAGCTTCATGACTAACCCAGAGCAGCAGGTGTAAGTAGAAACCCCCATGCATCGCAACAACAACAACAACAACAACAACAGCAGGGAATGGAACAGCCAGATGAGGCACTCCAAAACTGGGGATGATCGAGTTGTATATATATTGGGAATGTTGGAGAGGACTAGGAAGGATATTAATGCCATTAAAATGACTCTATAACTTCTGAGTAATGCCAAGTCGCCAAGGTGGGTGCGCTTTCGGAGCTGGGTGCTGCATGTGGCCATTTCCATTGCCTTGGGAGCTCGGGCAAGAGGTGTGTGAAGGAAGACAGATGGGGGGACAATGAATGTGGCTAGGAAACTGATATGACTTGCTCAACATTTAGAAATTAACTGGTATTTTTTTTAACATATAAATCCATCAGTTGCAGAGCGATGGGAGGAAGGCAAAGAAGGGATGAATAATAGGAGAGCAGAGACAACATCCAACGGCCCAAATGAAGACACATGTTACATCTGGCGTACCAAACAATTGAGATGATGTGCTGCATGAGGTTTGAGAGAAATAGTAATCAATGATCTTTAGTGGGTTCCGTCTATATAGGTTATATTATATATAGATATATATGAATATATATAGATACTTGTCAGGTCTGGCTGCTTCAACGTACGTAACTCGGCCGAACCAGACGACCGGCCAACTTTAACGTCTGATTGCAATTGCAATGTTGCTTTGTCGTCGTCGTCACATGGCTCGTCCCCATGTAAGCAAGTTCCAAATGTGCCATATCATGCGCTAGCGGATGCGTATATAGTCCATGTATTATATTGATCGGTTGATCGTACTTTTTTTAGTTTTATTTGCGAAATGATCGGCCGCCTATGCATTATTTCTATAGTACGTATAGAAAGTCAAGAACACTAAGTAACATTAACTATTTACCTTAGTGAATGTCAGTATCATGACTCTTGGGGATGAAACTATTCTGAGTAATGCCAAGCCGACAAGGTGGGTGCGCGTTCGGAGCTGGGTGCTGCATGCGGCCATTTCCATTGCCTTGGGTGCTCAGGCAAGAGGCGTGTGAAGGAAGACAGATGGGGGGACAATGAATGTGGCTAGAAAACTGATGTGACTTGCTCAACATTCAGAAAATTAATTGACATCATTTTTTTTAACATAAATCCGTCAGTTGCAGAACGATGGGAGGAAGGCAAAGAAAGGATGAATAATCGGAGAGCAGAGACAACATGCAACGGCCCAAATGAAGACACATGTTACATCTGACGCGCCAAACAATTGAGGTGATGCATGTGGCTGCATCAGGATTGATGAGAGAAATAGTAATCAATAATCTTTAGTGGATTCCGTCTATATACATTATATAGATTTAGATACCGGCTGCTTCAACATACGTAACTTGGTCGAACCGACGTTAACGTCTGATTGCAATTGCAATGTTGCTTTGTCGTCGTCGTCACTTGGCTTGTCCCTATGTGAGCAACTTCCAAGTGTCCCATATCATGTGCTGATGCTCATATAGTCCATGCATTATATGTATTGATCGGTTCGATCGTACTTTTTTTTAGTATCATTTGCGAAACAATCGGCCGCCGATGCACGATTTCTATAGTACGTATAGAAAGTCAAGAACACTGCCGTTTTGTAAACTTGAAAGTAACATTAACTATTACCTTAGTGAATGTCAATATCATTGTTTTGGCAGAGCGAATGATATGACGCCTCGTAATATGCATTGCTAAATCTTGCTACTAATTTAATTAAATTCATGAAATGATATGGACCGCCTCTAGAAAGCCACACGGCGCAGCAATATGATTCGACTGGGATCGTATCTTTGCATTACCTACCACTGCGTGCTTGTCTAATCTTTAGCTGATGTAGTTTTAAACTAGTAGCAAGAAGTTCTCCTCCCAGGTTATAGGGATCTAATCTACCTCGGGTTTCGTCGCTAGCTAGCTCGATCTTGCTTTTTGTCTATCTCTCCTGCCTTCTTTTGTACGTATCTCAGGGGGTGTTTGGTTTGAGGAGTTAAAGTTTAACAAACACCGTAGTATTTTTGTCTTATTTGACAAAAGTTTCCAATCTTGGACTAATTAGGCTTAATAGATTCGTCTCGTAAATTACTCCTAATCTGTACCGACATGCATGCAATTAGTCTACATTTAGTACTCCATGCATTTGAGGGAACATTGATGTGATGGGAGTTAAACTTTAACGAAATGAAACCAAACAGGCCCTTAGCGTGTCCTTGCTTGCCTAGTCTATTGTACTGTCTTATTATTATTATTATTATTATTATTATTATTATTATTATTATTATTATTATTATTATTATTATTATTATTATTATTATTATTATTATTATTATTATTATTATTATTATTATTATTATATACGGTAGTATTACGACATTCTTAATAGTATGAGGCAGTTACTAGCTATAAGATAAATTCTTCAATAATATTAACTTTTAGCACATAAATCATAAAATAATTAGCACGACAACTTCACATGATTAAGTCACCTAGGAGAAATGTAAAACAAGAGCAGTGCCTTCGGACCGGCATCCAGACCAACCCGGGCAAGATCCAAATCGGCCGGCGGAGGCTTCTCCTCTGACAATGGAGTCTCCATGGCCGTAGTTAAGTCACCTAGGAGAAATGTAGAAACAAGAAATTTCAATAGCAAACATAAAGTGAAAACACAAGTGAAACCAAAAAGAACCAAGAGAACACCTACCCAAAAACAAAGTAGTTTTTGCAACATCCATCTCTATGTCCTCCTCCCGCCGTGAACCTATCGGCGGCATCGGATTTAAAGGCCGCGTCGGAGGCGGCTCGTGCTCAGGTTCATCTTGAGATTCCTCGACCATAGGAACCTTCGCAGAACAGCGATCCACACTCCCAACCTCCGCATCGCTAGGTAGGGAAGCGTCACCACCACCATCGTCCTCGCCCTCAGAACTAGACGAGTAGTCACCTAGCACACCGGGCATAGGCGCCACGACGGAGGTCTCAGCGGCAGAGTTGGCCCCCATCCCTCCAAGAGTGGCTTGAACAAAATCATCCCCTCCAAGGTCAGCGGAGGCTGTGGAATGATCGCCCTCCATGCCGGCAGCTGCAGAAGCAGAGCCCCCATGAACACTATCCGCGACTTCCTCAGCGGCGTCTGTAGAAGCACCAGCGGAAGCAGCCCCAATCTTTTGCTTCTTGCTGACGGCCTTCGTCGTGCCGGTACCTCTCCTTTTCTTTGACTTAGCTAATGCTGCAGCAGCCTTCCTGGCCTTGTCCTCAATAGACTTCAGCACCTTTGCAGGAACCTTATGTTCCTCATGGTGTATCCCCAACTCTTCAAACACTCGGTTAAGCCGAGGCATCGTGCCTGCAACAGCCCTCCGAGCGAGAAACTCCTTATCGGAAATATCCCCAACAATTCCCCGCGCCTCTTATTCCACAGCAGCAACAAAATCTTCAGGAGTCACATCCTCTCACAGCGCTATCCCAAAATGAGGAAAAGGAACCCCACCAGCTTCACCATAAATAGGGAGATTCATCATCTCCACTTTGAACGAAGGCCTAGACTTACCAAGAGGCCAGAACCTGGCAGCCACCATCTCCTCCACAAGATCATGACCTTCGGAATACTGGCAAGCCAAAGCGAAGGCCTTGTCAAGCCTCTCTGTGAGGGGTAACCTCGCTGCTAGGTGCCACCTTCATTAGAGGATTCATCTCTGTTATAACAGAGGCAAGAGGATACCTAGTAACCTTCTTCCCATCCTCATGAGTAGAAATAATGCCGAAGGTCTGCACGTAAAACCAATAGCGCATCCAATCCTTGTCCACTTATTCTTCTAGCAATACGAGATTTCCAGCCTAGAATCCACCTACTACTCTTTGCCATAAATGCACAACTCCCATACTGAGCTATAAGCTCGTCATCCCCAACCTTCTTAGGCTGGCGCTGAAGCTCGTAATACTCAAAGAAGTGTCCAGATCTGGCTTGGCACCGTAGGACTCACAAGCCCAGCAAAACTTACTCAAAGCAAGGAAGCCATTAGGAGTAAGATGATGGATCTACACATCGAACTCCTCCAGCAGTTCACGAAGAAATCAGACGGAGGGAAGACGAAGGCCATAGAAAAAGTAATCCTTGAAGACAATAGCGTAATCCTTACCGGGCATTGGGACAGTCTCGCCCTACGAAAGCTTAGCCCGGACTTGAGGGATGTAGCCATCCTTCTCAAGTTGAAGGATCATCTTATTGGTCATGAGCGAAGGCCTGAAATCCCAGGTCTTGCCGGCCATGGCCTCCGCTTCCTCAGCTCCAACCAACGATTGAGGCTTCAACACCAGCCAAATCTCCCTCAAGTTCCTGAGCCTCCGCGATAGCAACCATACACTCCTCAAAGCGCGCGGCCCACCCGCTAGCGCTAACACCAAGGAGGCGGGAGTAGGGACCAGAGAGGGTAACCTGGCGAGGAGGAGGGCTAATAGCAGAAGCCACTTCTAAAACACTAGAAAACTAAACGAGAAGCGCAAGCAAGTTGCAACTAAGCGAAGGCTAAAACGCGAGAGATGGCAGGGAAAGCGAAAGGAACGAAAGCGATGGCTCAAGTGGCGTGGGGGGAGCCTTCACCTACCACCCCCTTATATAGGCCACAGATAGACGCTTCAGCTGCTAGGCCCAACAGTCACATCCACCCAGTGTCGCGTCGGTTCCAGAGCCACCGCAGCCAATAAGCAAGCGCCACCTCACACCTCCAACGGTCCGATCCGGGCGACCTAGGGGGAAAAGGGGGAAGCCTCCGCGACTCAACGATCATCGAAAAACTTTGAGGTCAATGGCCCGCTCACATTGGACCACGCCCTCAAGAGGGGAACTGTTGGGACATAGACATATGAGTAGTGGAGGCTTGTACATAACGCCAACCGTCTGCATGTGTAATGGTGTGCAGGTGGGTCAGAAGGAGCCTTCGGAACCGGCCAACGGCGTAGTGAAGGCCAGAATGCAGGGGCGTCAAGGAGTGATGTGCAAGGAAGCTGACCAGAGGCCTTCGCCCATGTGGCCTCACCTGGCGAAGGCCAATGGAACGCGGCGAAGGCCCCGGCTGTGTCAGCAAAGGCAACGGATAGAGCAGCGAGACGGGGGCTCAGGTGAAGCCTTCTCAGGCGAGGATCATAAGGAACCCTCGAAGGCCTCCGTAGGCAAGGAAGAAAGTTCCCGCAGAGATACGACATTGGGCCATGGGCCGCCCACAAGCATGCGGGCTTGGTCCAAGAGGTGGAGGCGGTTCAAGAAGAGAATACCTAGGCTACCCTTAGCTTTTTGCATTAGCAGGAGGATATTCCTAGAATGTGCTCCAGCAGTCAAGGGGCAAAGATGTAAAGTAGGAAGGTAGCAAACAGTGCCCTATAAAAGGGGGACTTGAGCCATGTGTAAAAGGAGGTTGGTGAATACATTTATGAAATCCTTACTGAGCCTGGACCCACCTACTACCTTCTTAACCTTCGCCTAGGGCACTCGGCTGGGCGAAGGTCCCTCTATATCCCATCTGCTGGAATCCTTATTTTCCAACAAAAACCTTGGTCAAATGAAACCAGAGCTAATCGTAGGTGATTGCTTGGACACATCAGCATATAGTATTGCAGTGTTCCTGCGAAAATTTGTAGTACGCACGCTCCCTTGTAGCTGTCAGTACTATACGGCTTTCTTCATCTATCATCAAAAGCACTATATATACAGTAGAAACTTTTTGATGTGTTGGAGTTGGGAATCGGCCGGCCGGTAATAATTAATGTTACACTGGTTGTGATAATAAATAAATTACTCCTGTATTGATATGATAGGATAGTGCCCTCAGTAATCACTGGTTGCTTAGAGGCACGAACTAACAAACAGCATAATTAACTGCAGGTTCAATATAATAGCTGCAACGCCTGGTGTGTAATTTGTTGTTGCAATGCAACTTAACGTTGAATAATAGTTAAGAGTAGTATGTATACTCCTTACTACAATCACTCTAGCAGATTTTGGTCAGCCATTCTGCTAGCTACAATGCAAGTGGGGGTACGCCATTTCTCTAGTCTAGTAGTATAGCTAGCTCGGTCGATTGGGTGCTTGTCACATTCCTTCTGTGTTTGCACGCTTATTTGTTGAACTTCTGGCAAGCCAGAAAAATCAAGACACATACGTATTTGACATAGACTGTGATTTTTATCTTATCTTTTTGGATCGATATATATTATACATGTCACACATCAGATCAATTTATGGGATGTCGTAAAGTCCGTTAAAGAAGGTATTCCAGGATGTTGACACTCAGAAAAATGCCACACAAACACACAAACACACTAAGTCGTCGTCTGTGTGTCATGATCACTGGACAAATTAAGGTTCTCTCTGCAATTGATGTATAGTCAACAATTCATGCATCCAACAATAGAGGAAACCAGCTGATATATTCATCTGTGTCATCTATCGCACACGTCGCATAAATTGCCTGCAATATATTTTTTTTTACTTCTCGGATCCCTTCTCTTCTCCCTCATATGATCGACTAGGAGCAACATCATATCTCTATCCATTTCACAGATCCAGGCGAATGAGACGTCCAACACATATATGGCCAAAGGACAAACATGTAATGTACAGACTCTTTGTTAGAACGAATAAATCATCAGTAACAACGACTAGCAATAATACAAATAGCTAGGGACATAAATTTGAAGCAATCAGATGGACCTAAACAAATTTACTGGAAAAAAGTCCAAGCAATTAGATCTCCTAACCTATCAAAATAATAACATTAAGTTTTTGATATGTCTTTTAACATAAATTATGATGTACAATCTGTGACATAATTTTTAACATAACCTCACAAAAACATGATATTAAAACTCAACATTTATATAGAGAAACAAAAGCAACAAATCTTAGTAAGTAAATTGGACCAACTTAAATAGCTAGAGGGAGTAATAGAATAAAACATTAGATTAGGAGGTTCACTACACCACAACACCGCATCACCGTCAGACATCTGACGCTAAAACTTTTTTTTATCGATAGATGATCTGACGCTAAAGATAACTAAGAGACTATCTGACGTTAAATCCTTATTTAGAGGCTCATTGTCTGACGCCATAGATACTGATATTTAACGTTTAACTGTCTGACGCTAAAACTATATACACCGTCAGGCTGTCTGACTCAAAAAAAAAAAATGAGCCCCACCTAGCTCACGTGCACACTTCTTGCACGCCCGTTTATTGAGCACCTGCCCAAATTTCGGTCTGGCCCACAAGTCAGAAACCCTAGGCCCTGTTCCCGAATCCCAAATCGGAACCCGCCGCCCTCTCCCTCCGAATCGCGCCGGCGGCCCCAAATTCCGCCACCGCAGCTCCCTTCCAAATCAGCCCGCCCCATCCCCAATCTCCTGCTCGCAATCTCCTACCGCCGCCGCGCTCCCTCCCTCCCTCCCGAACCCAGCCTTCCGCTCGCTCGCCCTGCCCCGCCCCCATTCTCCCGCTCGCCCGCCCCCTGGAGGAAACGACGGTGGAGCACACCGCCCCTGGAGGCCTGCGCGCCTTCCAAATTGCCCCGATGGGTTGCGGGGCCAGGAATCCAACATCTACCTCATCGGGGAGATCTGGTGCCAAGAGATCCAGCGGCACCCCTGGCGGAGGCTGTGCCGGTGGAGGCCGCGTCGGCGCCGACACCTAGAGCTTCTTCTGCGCCCTCACGCGTCGGCCACAAGCGGTGCAAGCTCATGGTGCCCTCTGCCTCCTAAAGCTCGTGCTTCCTCTACACAACAAGGTCTGTATCTAGAGACTGGGAGCATATCTTGCATCCTTGATCTAATATCTTCTCAGATCCAGTGTTAATGGTGATTGGGAGTGGAGCAGCTTGGATTCTTTAGATGCGTGGATCTAGTTGTGCTGAAAGGACGGTGGGCCTGCCGGTGCTCGTGCGGGAGATCCAACGGATCGACACCATCCGCCACTTTGTGGGTCAGTATCTCTTCCTCTCGTTACTTTCCTTCCCAATTGTCAAGCAGGGGAGGCAGATCTGCTAATCTGGTCAGCTGTGGCAGTCGCCAATCGCCATACCTGCCTGACGGCAGACACCACAAGTCCACACGCCCTCACCCATCTGCAAATTGTCTCGCCACTGCCCTGCAATTCCACCAAAGCAGCAATATGTTGATTTCATTAAATGAGCTGAAAAACATGCCTGCTATGCTCATAGTTTAGTCTCCGCCCGCACCTGTCACCTGACATCGAGTAGTGTAGACATGATGGCAATTTTATATTTTGTTTTTATCATTGCTAGTCGGCTGTTGAACATACCCAAATTTGGAGTTATGCTATATAAAGGAAATGCACTATTAATATTTATTTGGATTTTTTATATAAAATTTTGTCCTAATATTTCTTGGATCCGTCTCTACAGTTTAAATAGGAAATAGTCCAAATATTTTACTACTGAAGTAAACTGTAATGGAAAAACTGTATTCAAGAAGTTTATATGTTACAAATATCAGCAGGGACGAAGAGAGGTTGATTGATCAAATACAAGCAATAGATTAGTAATTCTTTTAAAAGATAGCCGGGCTTTGATGCCTAAAATGTTGCCATGACATGGCTTTTAATCTACACTGGAACTCCTAATTTGCTCTCCAATGCAGTGAGTACTGCATGCAGATAGGATACATGTGGTTGTTCAATATATACTCAATTTGTAGTTAGTTGATTCAAGCTTTTAGTTTAAGACTGATCTCAGCTTGATATTTGTTAAATATGAAGGTTGTGTTTAGTTGGTGCTGTAAAATTTTTGGAAGCACAGTAACTTTTTCGTTTGTATTTGGCAATTAGTGTCCAATCATGGACTAATTAGGTTCGAAAGATTCGTCTCGTGATTTACAACCAAACTGTGTAATTAGTTTTTTTACCTATATTTAATGCTCCATGCATGCGTTTAAAGATTCGATGTGACGGGGAATCTTGTAAAATTTTTGGAAGTTTGAAGTATCTAAACACACCCGAAATCTAGCAGCACTGTTTAGACACTTTTTAGTTTTTACATTATTACATATCTCATTATTTAATACAGTAACATCTTTGGTACAGAGTTTATGTATGCGAGGACAGTGCGGAGTGAAGTTTCATTTCCAAATTGTTCAAGGTATGTTTATCCAGCTGAAATCCTCATTAAGCTATATTGCTTGCCTGCCAATAATAATTTTTCATTTGAATCACCTAGACTATTTTCCTGATTATTTGTCATACAGTTTTAGATATAAGTTTCATACCGTTCTAATCTTGTCTGCACAATCATGACTTATAGCATTTTGTTGAAACTTTTTTATATTACACATGTTCAGAACCAAGTTTTTTTTTTGAGGGGCAGAAAGAAATGTAAACAATCTGGATTTGTGAAATCATGTGCACTTATGCTACTTCTCACACATGTCCTGTCTGTATGATTGACATTGAAGCAATTAATCCTAATTCTTAATACGAGTTCACCTAATTACAAGGTTCTTATATTTTTCAGGAAGTGTTGGGCACAAGTCTTTGGCTTGAGTTCCTGGAAAATGGTTCTCCATACATAACCTGATGGATGTGCTCTAGTGTTGGCAACTATTACTTTTGGTTTTTTAGTTCCTAATTGTGTCCACAAACCTTATTATCTCAAACACAAACAACTAGTCTTGTTTGCTGGGATGTGCATGTAATCTTTTGGTGCCTAACTTTGTTGGATGACTGCAAGACAAGATTGTATGTTATATAATTGACCTTCATGTGATGTATGTGTGTACCTTTATGTGATGGACCTTGAGCTTGAATCTAGGTATGATATGTGCTAAATGTATTCTAATTGTATTTATTTATTTATTTATTTTGGCATATTTATATTGTCCTGTTGAACAATCTGACACTATAAATACATGGCAATAGACTGTCTGACGCTACAAGTGCTGGCTAACGCTATAAGTTAGCAACGGACTGTCTGACGCTATATATATTCAGGGCAACAGACTATCTGACGCTAAAAGTGTTGTCTAACGCTAAAGACTTTTAGCGTCAGGACTTACAGCGTTTGCAGAAGTCTGACGCTATAAGTTTTTAGCGTCAGATCGTCTGGCGCTATATCCGTTTTTAGCGTCAGATTGTCCGGCGTTAATCTCGGTGTTGTGATGTAGTGGTTATCAAGACTACATAGGACAAACTTTGTGGGAATAATTTGAACTTTTTCCATAATTTGTTATATCATCGTTAGAGAAACTTCAGCAAGAGCCTTCAGTTTTGGGCCCTATTTTTCATTTGAATGTTCCCTTACTCTCGAGGGTATGTTTTGTTTGTATCTATTCCGCGGAAGCCCTCAAACCTATTCCAGTAGACACTGGCATATGAGACCCATCTTCATTCGGTCATATCCACCGTCGTTCCAATCGACTAAGCTATGAGGACGTGGAAAAGGAGCTGAGAAGAACCTAGGATGGCACGGCAAGGGAGATAAGCACGGGGGCATGAGGGGAGGGGGGGAGTCACAGCAGGGGCAAGTATGCATCGAAGGGAGGAGAGGAGCCACATCACAGACACTGGACGAGCCAAACAAGCGCCGATGAGGGCAGCCGCACCGATCCGAGGAGCATCGGTGGTGGACTGGCGGTGCCGTGTCAGAAAGGGAAGCGGCAGCACTGGCGAGAGTCTGGACGAAAAAAAGGGCACGGGAGTGAGTTGGTACTGGTAAAAATTTTCATGGGAAGAAGTAGCTCCCTACTACTAACTCTTCGGAGATGGGTTAAGAGGACAGATTTGCGGTCTCTATACAGTAGAGACTTGATATATATGCATGGGGACCCTATCAGATTATTTTTTTAATCTGGCACAAAAAAGTAGGATAGGATTCCTGTTCAGGTACCTGTTGGAGATGCTAGCTCTTATGTGCGTTCCCACCTTTTCTTGTTTACCAATGCGCAACGCATATGTATATATACCACTTCTTGTTTACCAACGCAGAACGCACATGTGTAGTGTAGATAACGATCGAGTTAGGAATTACCAGCGGCACACTCAGCCCACTAATCTTCAAGTTCTATGATCCAACAACCCATTCATCACCACATTTATATTTTTACAATATATATTGCAATAGGCACAGATATTTAATTACCTAGCATGTCGTTATTACACACATAAAATTTGTTTTCTTTCTTGGCCCTTCCCTTTCTTTGCCTCTCTTTTCTTCGTGCGCTGCTTGCAACTATGGAAGAAAATTGAGTGCGGTTAATGTCTACGTTTGGATGTAGACGTGAGACCCCAAGGACACGTACGGAGAAAATTACATGTATAGGAAGATAAAACAAAAAAATAGATAAGGATGAAACTCACATGTAAGAAGAGAGGAGATACTTCAAATTAAAAGAGCGAACTGAGCGTAACTCAGTTGGTTGAGTACCTTGTGGTGCGGAACCTATTCACTTATGTTCAAGCTTTCGGCTTGACGTAGGTGCTTCAATCTTCCCGGATTTATTCCAGGGTTTAACAGCGTCGTTCTTTAGTGGTAGCCGACATGCCCGTCGATAGCGAGGCGTCTGTGATTGATGATGTATCTGTGGTGAGTGGTGACTTCATCAATCTTGAGGCTTGTTAGGCTATAAGGAGATCCTAGAGGTATTGTTCCTAGGGGTGAGTATCCATACATGTACGAGTGCTTGTGTCTGTATTGCGATTCACACACAAAAAAGGGATACTTTAGAAGAGACAATCAGCTAGAATCCATGCTATATATGTTTAAGTTACCAATGCAAATAGCTGTGAGGTTTGGACCCTTTATTTAGCGTTTCGCCATCTATATCCAACTATCCATGATGCACAAGCTTAACTCATACGTCTAGCCAAAACGTACGTTCTATATATATAGCAGCCAAAGGCTAGGCGCCTAGGCAGCCATCTTTCATAGCAGGAAGGCACAGAAAAAACACGCACACACACAAACTGAGCCTGCAGTCTGCTAGCAACCATGAGTCGGCTGCAGGTGGCATACCAACAAATCACGCACGCGACCACACCTCAAGCAGTAGCACATTGGCTACTATTGCTCGTCGTTCCACTCCTGCTCCTGCAGCACTACTATGTAAGCCGTATGGATCTCAATCACACAATGAATCAAGTGGCTAACCTAATCAGATCAGAGAATGAGTAAAGGATGAACGCGATGAACACGGTGACCCCGACAACTGCATGATGACAGAGCTATTTTCCTCTGATTGTTCTGGACAACACAGTTGCGATTACAAGGATTACCCAGGTGTTAACCACACCTTGACACACGCACTAACTCAAACGAAAGTTGTGCTACGCCTTTTATATGAAAGAAAATTACATAATACAGGGATACATGTGACTGAAAACACACAACCGCACGTCGAGCAGAACGTGGGCGCGCTCACCGCGCGCTGACTGTCTTCTCGCATGCAACCGCCCAATTCAAACTTCAGGCTCCCGCCCAGTGCTTCTCCTTGGACTCCTACTGTTTCCATGTCACCACACACATCAACACAATAACGATTAGCCCAACATACTACGCTTCCCGACGTTCAAGCCACCATCGTGGCAGCTGCTGCTGCTACGACGGCGAGAAATTCGCCAACAAGGTGCAGCTCCCGCCATCGCCTCCGGGGCTGCCTATGATAGGCCACCTGCACCTTGTCGCTGACCTCCCGCATGTATCCCTCCGTGACCTCTCCGCCAATCATGGCTTCAACGGCATGATGTTCCTCCGCCTTGTGTCTGCTCCCACCCTCATTCACTACAAGAAATCCTCTAATCTGTGACGAATTCTCCGTGACGAATTTTGAGATCGTCACTGTCGTTGCACTATCACTAGCAATCCTGTGATCGAACCCCATGGCCCGACATCAGCTCGTATATATAAACCAGCCCCAAAACCTAATCCCAGCCCTGCTCCCTACTGTCACGAGCCGCCACCTGAACTTCTCACACGCCCATCCCACCCCGGCTGGTGGCCTCCACTCCCATCCGGCGGCGCCCCCGTCCATCCCGGTGGCCGGCCTCCCCACTATGTCCCCCACCCAGCCTCCAGATCAGCAAACGAAGTCCTCGAACCAATTTCTCCCTGCCTCCCTCTCACGTAGGGTTTCGCATCGCCGCCCCCTTGCCAAATCCTTCCTATCGCCTAGCATTGCCCTTCGGCTTGCGGCGGCTGCGGACGACCAGAGCCCTTGTTCCCCTGATGCGGTGACGTCTGCCTCGTGTGCCGACGCCTGCTCCTGGATCGAAGTAAGAATGCTACATCTCTTTAACCCTAGATCTTTAGCCCTTCTGTGGATCTTTAACCATTTTTCGAGTCTCTCCATCCAGTCTGATCCCACCATCTTCCTCTAGATGGGATCTGAAGGCATGTTCCCACAGGGCATTCACGACCCCCAATCATGTACTGATCAATCGGTTATGGTGAGGAGACGGGATGCGCCAGCTAGATCTGATGGACGAAGGTGTCTTCTCATCCCATTTGCATTGTTGTTGTCCTCCTGACAGTGCTTTCACAGCTACCCCAAGGATGTTTCTTCCCCAGCCTGGACGTTCTTAAATATTTGAATCGACCTATGAAATTTAGTGCGCTAATTGTATTGAAGCGCAGATGTATTTTTCTGTCAGAGATGCAGGGTCGACAGTTGTTTGCCATGCCAGGAAGTGTTTACAGGAATTTGTTTTCTTGTTGGTGTGCAGAAAAGGTAAAAAATTTCAGTAAATATTCTTACTTTTTTTTGTGCAATTTTTACTGCCCATTATTAAATTAGAAATCAATAGCTGGTTTGGTGATAGATATCTCGCACCATCTACTTGCAATATCAATTGTTGACTTGTTGCAATATCAGCTTTGTGAACTGCTACATGCTATGCAGACCTATGCAGTGAGCAGTGAAGTGAAGCTTGACCTACGCTGATGGTATATATATTTATCAAATGTGTTATGGAAGTAGACATTAATTTAGTTGGCCCAAGTAAGTATGCATTAGCTTCATTGCATTCCTGTGTATTGTTTTATGATTTTCTGATTGGAAATTTAATATCATTAAGAGGTCTCTGCTTCTTAGTTTGCATACATAACTTAATATTCAGTTTTATAATCTTTGTAAGAGTCAGTTTGGATGTAGTTTCAGTTACCAGTTGTATTCCTAGCTTATCATATGTTAGATTAGATGTGAATCTGCATTATTCTTGGATAAGGATATGTTAGTCACTTAAATGATTCCCTGACAACAAATAATATTGCCTGGATCTCATCTGCCGACCCATGGCTTCCCCTCCCTCGCGGCCCCCTCCCCGACCTACCCATCCTCGCACCCCCCCCCGTGCCGCACCCGCCGCCGGCCCCTACGGCCATGGCGCCCCCGGTGACGGCCCCCCACCTCCTCATCCCCTCCAGCAGAGTTACCCCCAACCGCTCTGCTTCGGGACTCTGTCACCTCTCCTGCTCGCCCCCGGTAGCCACCTTCCCTACTATCCCTCGGTGCCTCGCCCTGCCTCAACGTCTTCCGCGCGGCAGCCTACCAGCGGCTCCAACCGACGAACCACCAGCCTCGCCCAACCGCCTGGGAGTGCTGAGAACGGAGCCAGGCGTGAATACGGAACCACGCGTGAGTACTCAAAGGCTTCCAGCAGCGAGTTGACTACCCCGCTGCCTACCGGGTGTTCGACGAAAGGTCCAGACGAAGCACATTGGGTCGAGGAGCCGACCGTGGGAGCCAGGAACATCCGCGCGGTGATTGGAGCTTGGATTCAACAGCCGGGTATGCGCTTTCAAACCTTCATCTTGGAGAATTATTATTGTGCGGTCGTTAGGCCTCTGGTTCCTTCTATAACTCGTTCTACTGTCTGGATCTCCCAAACCAATGGGAAGTTCGTCGTTTCTGATTCCCTAGTGGCCCGGGGCCTTAACTACCACTTCTGCTCTCCCCCTGAATTCTTCTCGGTTCTTTCCGATCTTCCCTTCATCTTCTCCACCTCTGTTGCTGCCGCCGTCGTCAAGGATCACTTGGTTAAGATCAGTGTTTTTGCCATCGATGGTGTTATCTTCCACATCCGTGGTGCCCGTCAGGCTGCGGTCAATGACGTCTTCAAAATGGCGGCCTTCAAGAACTTGGGCCCCAATTCAAAATTTAAAATCAGTGGGGGCCCCAGGCCCAGCTGTGGCCCTTCACCACACCACAGCCCTACAACTTGTCTGACCTCTGCACCAACTCCTTGCTGGACGCCGGACGGCAACACCTAGGGACCGTCATCGTGTCAGTACCATAACGACCGTAGCGAGGCCAGCGTGAACAGTGCGGTCAAAAGTACTTTTTCTTCCGTTAAGTCACCGCCTACCTCTCACGACTCTCTCACTGCTGCCTCTAAATTACTGCAATCTACTCTGACGAGTGATGGAGACAAGCAAGCTTGCTCATACGGTTTTGTATCCGGTGGTGCTCCCTCTGATCGACACCTCATCAGGCAATTGGAGAATACGTGGAACACTATCTCTGTGGAGCGCCACGAGCAAGCGGACAATAGATTCTACGCCTTCTACAACATCTATGCTGAGATCGCCGCCGTGGACTTCCCTCTTGAGCACTGGGAGGAGCCCTATGCTCGAGAGGCGCTCGGGGCCATCGGTAACGTTTGCTGCATTGACCTGGATTGCCTTCTTCAAGTTGATTTCACTTCTATGCATGCTGTTGTTCGCCTTGACCATGAACGTGAAATTCCTGATCAGCTGCTTGTGCGCAACCACAGTGGCCCTGCCACTCTGGCCACCGTCTATACCATCCGGACCTGGCTCAACGCCAATCCTATGCCTGACTTCTCCGACTACATGTTTGGCCCCATGCCAGCGATTCATACTCCACCTTCCTACCACCCCGTCGGCAATCCACCCACCCAAATGCCAGTTGCCCCTGAGAACCTCGTCGCCATCGTACTTGAATGGGAGGTCAATGCACCTACTCCAAATCTTCTTCCTGTGCGCAACAGGCCTCCCACTCCTTATCCTACTAAAAAAACCCAGCATGCACCTCGTCCTCTCCTTGCTTTGCCCTGGTACGGCATTGGAGGGTTGCCTGCCCTGGAGAACATCCTCGATGAATCTGCTGATACTAACCGTGATGATGTCTCTCTGGAGAACAATGCTGCTGCTGTTCTTGCGGGGCTCACCATGGCCAGCCTTCTCTGCTGGGGGACGCATCGAAAACGAGCATGTGAGCCGCACACAGAAGTGACATGTGAGGCGCAAGCGGGCCAAGGACAGTGCCCACAGGCTTAGGAGGAGCACAAGGCTGACGACAAAGGAGGAGCCTGGCTTCAAGCTTCCAGAAGACAAGGTGGCGCGTGTTCAGCAGGCCAAGTTCGACTTCAATGGTGCGTCGCGCCGCCTTCGTGATACCGGTCTCAGGACATGCAGCTAGTTGGCACTACCATCCATCCCCGGGGGCCCTTCGGTCCCAATTTTGTTCTTAGGTTTGGTAGTGTCAGGTTTCTTAATCGTACCACCCTAGCAATCAAGCTTCTAGTTGTCTGCAACTGTGAACCAACACCTTGTATCTTGAACCCGGGCTACCTCCCGTGGAATAATGTAAAGTCGACAGATGCTCCCATGCATTGTCCTATGTATGGTGTTGGAATGATGATCAATGAATAGAGGCTTTATGGTTTCTAACTGGAATGTGAGAGGTCTTGGCGACCCTGTTAAGTGTGGTGATGTTCTTATGGAGCTCCTCTCCTCTAATCCAAGTCTTATTCTTTTTCAAGAAACCAAACTACCGCACATTTCTAATCAGAAACTATTCTCCTTTCTCCCCAGACGTCTCAATCGGTCTACTGTTTTGCCTGCTGATGGCTCGAGTGGGGGCTTACTAACTGCGTGGTCTGATAATGAGTTCACCTGTCTGAGCACCTCCAACACCACCAATACTGAGATGCCGGTGTGCTAGCACCTTGGTGATGAGCGATTGACAACACGGTGTGCGTGTGACGTATCTCTCGGCAGGTTGTGGTTGTAGGTGACAGGTGAAGACAAGGTACATGCGGCGACGAGTGAAGAACGAGGATAGTATGTCGTTCCGAAGAACCGTGGGGGCGGAGAAGGGCGGATCGAGGCTTGCGTTCGAGGGACAGGCGATCGTGTGATGTACGTCTACTGTACCTGGCTCCACGGTGGGAGGACGTCGAGGGAGGTTTCCAGATTACGCCACAAAATCCAGGGTTCGCTGGTTGAGCCACAAAGCCATGCATCGTACCAGGACGCTCGTGCGGCGTGCGTTGGCCGAAGATGGAAATTCTGGCGATCGCGATATGATTTCGGATGGTCGTGCGGCGACATCGCGAGGATCACATCACGGAGATGGAGGGATCGCGGACATCGCGGAATTTGCCATGGAGGACGTAATTGGAATTTACGCCCCTACGTTGGATTTATTTAGCGTAGGGGGTTATGTGAAAATAGGTCGTGCCACCCTTTGGAGATATAAATATGTGGCACCTAGGGTTAAGAAGGGAGCGGAACGTTTTGGACTCTCGGCGAGTTACTATTCACGCATGAACAGTACCGTGAACAGTACTCGTGCCCCGGGGTTCCACGGTTCAGTTTTTCCTCTCTCCGGTCTAGCCTAGGGTTTGAATTCTAGTGAGAGGTTTTTGTTGATCTCTTCGATTAAGAGAGGGAGGATGTTCGGGCGGAGGCTAGATGCACTTTTGTAAGTTCCATTACTCAATTTAATCTGTCATCTATAATGATTGATCTTGTGCATCTCGATTGGTTCTTTACAATTCTCGTCAGCATCTGATATAGTCTGCTTGTTTTATTTTTATCTCAAGATCCGTAAGTCCGATTGACGTGATTCCAGTTGGGTTAGTTTCGTAATTTCATCTAGTTTAATCTGACAAATTTTTAGGTCGATCGGAGTTACAGATTTTCGTCCACATCAGGTTTACTAGGTACATAGAGTTCTAGCCAGATTTGGAAAACGTGATTTAATCAGGTTTTGTGTTTAGGGGAAGGGTTAGAAATTATTTTTGGCTTCCACGACCATTCACCCCCCCTCTGGTCGCCCGTTTCGATCCTTCAATTGGTATCAGAGCCGGTTTAGGTTTTCTATACCTTAATCGGTGCAGAAAGCTATGGCGACCAATGAAAAGTTTGATGTTCACGCTCCGTTTTTTGATGGGACTGATTATGATTACTGGAAGGCACGTATGACCAACTATCTCAAAGGCAAGTCGCTGAAGCTATGGAAAATCACACAAAATGCCACATATGTGATTCCAGCTGAGGAACCAACTGACGCCGCTGAGATCGGGCTTCTTGAAACAAATCATCGCGTTGTTGCTATTTTACAGGCTTCTATTTGTAAAACTGAATATGATCGGGTTTCTAGTGAAGATCTCGCTTATCAGATCTGGGAGAAACTTAGAAAATATCATGAAGGTTCAAACACTGTGAAAAACCGAAAATTTGAGATTCACCGAAAAGAGTTTGATGCTTTTTGCCAATTGCCTAGTGAGTCTATTGATGACATGTTTGCACGTTTTCAAGTGATTGTTAATAAGATGAAGGCCATGAATAGCAATATGCCTTATGATGATCATGCTAGGGCTCTCAGATTATTACATTCACTTAATGATGAATGGGATATGAAAGTTGAGGCGATCGTTGAATCTGTAGGTTATGAGACTCTCACCACTGATGAGCTTTACAGTAAGCTCAAATCAAAAGAGATCGAAATTGTTTCTAAGCGTAAATTGAAAAATCCCACAGCTGCTTCTTCTTCTGACGTTCCAATGGCTTTGGTTTCTGGAAATAAGACTAACACTAATGCTAATCCAAATGTTTCCAGTTTTGCTTTGTCTTCTTTGTGTCATGTTGCAGATGAGGAGTTGGAGGTGCTAGATGATGATCAGCTTGTACTGCTCTCCAACAAGTTTAAGCGTGTGTATGACAACAGGCGTAATAGAAGACGTTCAGATGGCTGCTTCAACTGTGGTGAGCGAGGACACTTTGCTGCTGATTGCCCAAACAAGCAGAGATCTTTTGAGCAGGGCAATAACTCCTCCAGGCGCCAGGAGAAGTTCAGGGAGAGGAAGAAGAAGAAGGATAAGCTATGGAAGAAAGGCGGACAAAAATACTCTGACAAGCAAGTCGCTAAGGCTGCAAATATTTTGTTATCTTCTCTTGGACAGTATGTTTCAGGTGGCTCGTCAGACTCCAGCGATTCAGATTCCGAGGATGAGACACCCAAGAAGAAGACAGACGGACTTTGCTTCATCACTGACGCCGGCATCAATGGTGGGATATGTACTATGGCCTTGGAGGGTGATGCATCAACCGACAGCAATGATGAAACTTCTGATGATGAGGTAGATACTTCTGCAGAACAAAGAATAGCTAATTTAACTAAAATTGTTCATAAGCAAAATAAAGTGTTGGCTAAACTTAAAACTGATTATGATAAAACTTGTGCTGAACTAGCTACTCTAAAAAATGCTGCATCTAATCTTGCTGAACCTAATGAATGTGAAGAATGTTCAATTCATATGATTTCGCTTTCTAAATTGCAAACCAAGTATTCTTCCATTGTTGATGATCGAGATAAACTTTATGCTGAACTAAATGAACTTCGTTCTCGGTCGAATTTGCTTGATACTTGTGTTTCTTGCCCGCTTCTGAAAGTTGACTTGGATAATGCTTTATGTCGGGTAAAAATTTTTGAAGAACACACTTGTCCTGATTTGCCAGTTTGTTTGATTTGTCCAACTTTATGATCTGAATTAAATGTTGCTAAATCACATATTGTTGAGTTGGAAAAACACACTTGTCCGGTTCTTCCTTCATGCCTAACTTGTCCTAATTTTGTTGTTGAAAATAATGATTTAAGGACCAAACTTGCTGATTTGGAAGAAGAAAATAAGCATTTGAGAACTATTCTTGGTTGGTGTTCTATTCGTGAGCCTCAAATTGGTATGGCTATTGCTCAAATTAAACGGGGTGAGCGTTTTGGTCCCGGTTATGACTTGAAACATGTTTTTGGTGAAAAAAGTGGACCGCCTGTTGATGAGAAGAATCCACCTTTGGCTAAATATACTGGACCACCTCCTAGGAAGGGTTCAGGTGTCACCTCTGATGGGTTGCTGGTTGAGACATCTAGATCTGCTCCTAAAAAGCAGATTTGGGTGCCTAAGCCAAAACACTTCAAGGGTGTACAAAATACTAAGCCAAATGGTTCTTCTTGTGATCATTTTGCTAAGTCTGTTTTTGTTGCTTCTAGTTCTAATGCTGAGGCTTCTTTCGCTCCTGCACGCAAGCTTTATCATTATGATTTTTGCAGTCATGATGGTCATCTTTATGAGTTCTGTTATCGGAGGATGCGTGCTGAACGACATGAGCAGTACCCCACACGTGGTACTCATGATCGTCGTGTTTTTAGATGTGAGCAGTACCCTGTACGTGGTACTCATGATCGTCTTGTTTTGAGATGTGAGCCATTTGTTCGCTCTTCTGGTTTTCGCTCACGTACTCGTGCTCTTGCACAACATCGGGATGACAGACCACGTTTTCCCCCTCGTGGTTCTCATCGTTTTTTTGAGAACTTTGATTTTGCTAACGCTTCTTTTGAGCAAGTGGCTCAGCACTAGTTTTCATTACATTATCCTAACCCCAGTGTTGAGTCATTAGCTCACCCTCGCTCTCGTTGTTGATTGTAGGTTGGAGGCAAGGAGGACATATGGATAATGGACTCCGGCTGTTCGCGTCACATGACCGGAGATGATAAATGGTTCTCCAGCCTCACCCCCACGAGCGTAAAGGAAAACATCACTTTTGGGGATAAAAGTCAAGGTAAGGTAATGGCGCATGGCTGCATCAAGGTAACAGATAAATACATGTTAAAGGACATCGCATTGGTAAAGAATTTGCATTATAATTTGCTGTCTGTTTCGCAACTTCCTGAGGATGATTTTGAGGTTCATTTTAAGAAAGGAAATTCGCGTGTTCTTGATTCTGCTGGTAACCTTGTTTGCAAGATTTCTCCTTTTAGACGGATTTTTAAAGCTGATTTTTCTAAATCTTTTGGTGAAACTCGCTGTTTAGTTGCTCATGGTTCCCCCCTGATTTGGAAGTGGCATCGTCGGTTGGGCCACTTGAGCTTTGATTTGCTTTGTCGTTTGAGTTCATTGGATTTAATTGATGGTTTACCGAAACTCAAGTTTGAAAAGGATTTGATTTGTGCTCCCTGCAAACATGGAAAAATGGTTGCTGCTTCTCATGCACCTGTGACTCAGGTGATGACGAGACGACCGGGTGAACTGTTACATATGGACACTGTTGGTCCAGCCCGTGTTCGGTCTGCTGGTGGGAAGTGGTATGTGCTCGTCGTTGTGGACGATTTTTCTCGATATTCATGGGTGTTCTTTTTGGAATCTAAGGATGAGGCTTTCTCATATGTTCATGATCTTGTTCTGAAGCTGAAAAATGAGTTGTCAAATAATGCCGTTAGAGCAATTCGCAGTGACAACGGTACAGAATTTAAGAATTCTCGTATGAAGGCTTTTTGTTCAGAACAAGGTTTAGATCATCAGTTTTCCTCACCTTACGTTCCTCCCCAGAACGGTGTTGTTGAGCGTAAAAATCGTACGCTTGTTGAGATGGCTAGGACAATGCTTGATGAACATAAAACTCCTAGACGTTTTTGGGTTGAGGCTATCAACACCGCTTGCTATGTTGCTAATCGCATTTTTCTGAGAGCTTTTCTGGGGAAAACATCTTATGAGTTGAGATTTGGTCGACCTCCCAAAGTTTTCCACTTTCGAGTTTTTGGCTGCAAGTGTTTTATATTGAAAAAGGGAAATTTGGATAAATTTGAATCGCGTTCTTCCGATGGGTTATTTTTGGGGTATGCCTTGCAAGGGCGAGCGTACCGTGTGCTTAATCTTGATACTAACCGCATCGATAAGACATGTGAGGTCACCTTCGACGAGACAATGCCTTGTTTTTCTTCTGCTTTTGAGTGTGCAGGTGATGACGAGATCGGGCAGGATACTTTTGAGGATGAGAAAGAGGAAGATGGATGTGACGACGACGATGACGATGATGCCCAGCCTGCGATGCAGGGGGAGCCTGGCGCCCAGCCTGAGCAGGTGCCCTCCACCACTTTGGAGGATGGACCATCACCGACACGTACATCTACAGCAAAGCCTGCAGCTTCATCGACTGTTGATCATGTACCGGCTGTAGTTGAGGGGGAGGCGATTTCAGAACGTACAGCACCACGACACATTCAAAATCGTCATCCTGCCAAGAACATAATAGGTAATTTGGATGAACGCACGACAAGGAACAGAGGTATGAAAAATAAAAATTATTGTGTCTTTGCGCATACTGCCTTTGTTGCCTCTTTTGAACCCCGAGATGTTGGACATGCTTTATCTGATTCTAACTGGGTTAATGCCATGCATGAGGAGTTAGAAAATTTTGCACGGAATCAGGTTTGGGTTTTGGTTGATCCTCCTCCTTCTTGTAAACCAATTGGAACTAAATGGGTCTTTAAGAACAAACAAGGGGAAGATGGTCATGTTGTTAGAAATAAAGCTAGGCTGGTTGCTCAGGGCTTTTCTCAAAAAGAGGGTATTGATTATGGTGAAACTTTTGCTCCTGTTGCTCGTTTAGAAGCCATTCGTATTTTGCTTGCATTTGCTGCTTCACGTGGATATAAGCTTTATCAAATGGATGTGAAAAGTGCTTTTCTGAATGGTTTTATAGAAGAAGAAGTTTATGTTAAACAACCGCCTGGTTTTGAACATCCCAATTTTCCTGATCGTGTTTTTAAGTTGCAAAAGGCTTTATATGGTTTGAAGCAAGCACCTCGTGCTTGGTATGCTAGATTGAAAACTTTTCTGCTTAAAAACGGGTTCAAAATGGGTTCAGTTGATAAAACTCTTTTTCTCCTCAGGCAAGGAAATGACACTTTAATAGTTCAGATTTATGTGGATGATATCATTTTCGGTGGTTCCTCTCATGCTCTTGTGAAAAAGTTTGCAGATGTGATGAGTAAAGAATTTGAGATGTCTATGATGGGCGAGCTGAATTTCTTTCTTGGCTTACAAATAAAACAAACTTCGGAAGGTACATTTGTGCATCAGGGAAAGTACACGAAGGATGTCCTGAAGAAGTTTGCGATGGATGATGCGAAGCCAATTTCTACGCCCATGCCGACTAGCGCTGCTTTGGATGCTGATGAGGACGGAGAGCCCGTGGATCAGAAGGAATATCGAAGCATGATTGGGTCGCTGCTGTACTTGACTGCTACGAGGCCAGATATACACTTTGCTGTGTGTATGTGTGCTCGTTTTCAGGCGTCCCCCAGAACTTCTCACCGTCAGGCGGTGAAGCGCATAATGAGGTATCTTCGATTTACTCCTGCATTTGGCCTTTGGTACTCTGCTGCTTCAACTCTCAGTTTGTCTGGTTATTCGGATGCCGATTTTGCTGGGTGTCATTTGGATAGAAAGTCTACATCGGGTACTTGCCAATTTTTGGGTTCTTCGCTTGTTTCTTGGTCCTCTAGAAAACAATCTAATGTTGCTCAATCTACTATAGAGGCTAAGTATGTTGCTGCTGCTAGTTGTTGTTCTCAGCTTTTATGGATGATAGCTACCCTTCGTGATTTTGGTTTGTCGTTTTCTCGCGTTCCTCTCTTGTGTGACAGCACTAGCGCTATAAGTGTTGCAAAGAATCCTGTGCTTCACTCTAAGACGAAACACATTGAGGTTCGTCATCATTTTCTGAGGGATCATGCTGAGAAGGGTGATATTAAGCTTAAATACATTGATACTAGTCAGCAACTTGCTGATATTCTGACTAAACCACTCGATCAAACCACTTTTGCACGTTTGCGTGGTGAGTTCGGAGTGTGTTACCCATTCTAGTATCATTGTAAGTTGCTTCAGTTACATATGCCTTATACTTGTTTTGGCTAGTTTGCGATCGATGTTTTTGGAGAGGTTTGAATGCTTTGCTTGACCAATTTTTATTTTGAAAACAGCACAGATATATACTTAAAAAATTATGTTGGGCTATGCTTGCTTTTCTGGATCTAGTGACTTGTTGAATACTTGACATATATCTTGCTCATGGTTCGGTAGTCAGCTTCTTTTAATGGGTTTTCACTGCAAATGTAACTCACAATACAAGTTTTAACTCGGGAGTGCATAGTATGGTTGTGAGCAAAAACTCTGAATTCCCATATCTCTGCTATTTAGCTCATGATCTGCTTGTCTTACTGAGAATTTAAATATGGGCACAACTCTTGCTTCCCATGTCTCTGCTGGTTCTCGCTCATAATCAAAATTAAACAAACTGGCTGGGCACAACTCTTGCTTCCCATATCCCTGCTTGTCAAGCTCACAAAAGCCAGAATTAAATATGACAAATGCATGCATTTGTGGGCATTGCAGTGAACTTTGACTGAAGCTGTGTATCCATTGTGTCAGCTTGCTATATGTTTTGTCTTCAGCTTGGCA
This sequence comes from Saccharum hybrid cultivar R570, assembly GCA_038087645.1. NCBI lineage: Eukaryota > Viridiplantae > Streptophyta > Magnoliopsida > Poales > Poaceae > Saccharum > Saccharum hybrid cultivar. The sequence goes on from JAQSUU010000591.1 coordinate 816,583, forward strand.
CTAATTTTGGAATATGCATGTTTTTGCCTGGCTAATTGGTTTTTCAAAGAGATTTCAGTTCTAAAATTCTATTGGTCATGGCATTGTGTTGCTCCTTCTCTGAGTAGCTCGTGTTGCTGGTTAGCTTTTATAAGTATTTTGTATATGTCTCAGAAGCTTCGACTTGTGCTTTCTCACATGCTTTTCTCTAAATTGGTTCCTTGCATTTTATCTTGATGGAGTGCTTTGTCAACAAGGGGGAGAGTGAGTCACAAATTCATTTTTGCAGGGGGAGTTTGATTTCGTTTTTTGCTGAGACTTGGCATGTTTTTTTTGAGGGGTTGAGGGGGAGTGTTGCTGCAATTGTTGAGTTTTGCTGCTGAGATTGCTTTTGGAAAATTGATATGTTTTTTTTATTCATTTTGGGGAGAGTGATTTTTTTTGTCTTTTTCGCTAGCCCATGTCTTTGGGGATCAAGATTGTTTATTTTTTCTTTCTTTTTATTTTTTTAGTTCTAATAAATTTGTGCGGTGTGGTGTTGTCAATGCACTCATCAAGGGGGAGATTGAGATGCCGGTGTGCTAGCACCTTAGTGATGAGCGATTGACAACACGGTGTGCGTGTGACGTATCTCTCGGCAGGTTGTGGTTGTAGGTGACAGGTGGAGACAAGGTACATGCGGCGACGAGTGAAGAACGAGGATAGGATGCCGTTCCGAAGAACCGTGGGGGCGGAGAATGTAACACCCAAATTTTTAGGAGTAATAAATTTTAAATAATTTAGAGAGAGGGAATTAAAATTTTAAAACTATTTGGTGATGCATTCATGCTGTTGCATTTATTTTATTTTGTGGTGTGGATATATTTGTTTTAATTGATTTGGTTTAGGAAAAATTGATTTGAAAATGGATTTGGAAACAAATTTAAAGGAGAAAAGAAACAAAAGAAAAAAAAGAAGAAACAACTTACCTTCTTACCTTCTTGGCCGAAGGCCGTCGGACGGCCTGCTTACCTCCGCGCCTGCCCGCGTGGGCCGATCAGCGTCCCGGCCCAGCAGCCGAGCCAGCCCAAGTCTGCAGCCACGCGTTCATCAGGTCGCTGACCGCTGGACCCCACATGTCAGTCGTCTTCCTCCTCCCGTGTTCGAGCCGGACTCCGAACTGGAGTACCGCCGCCGCCTTTCTCGTGATTTCCCGGAGAGTCTTACCCGAACACGGCCAATAGAAGCCATAAATAGGACGCCTTGACCCTCTAGTTTCCGTTTTTCATCTAAACCGCGAGTTCCACGACGTGAAATCGAGTTCTAGGGCTTCAAGTTGGTAGAGGCGGGCGGACGGTCGGCTAGGGGGTTCTAGGGTGGATTCAAGGCCGATTTCTTCGCTTGGGTGAGTTTGTCATCTTCTCCTCTCCCTCCCAATGCTCTTCTTTTGAGTTTTTGTGCTTTGAATCGCGGGTTTGGAGCTCACCGTGGGCAACAATGGCGCCGCCATTCATCCCCGAGCCGTGTTCTCTCCTCGGGTCGTCGTAGTGCTCCTAAACCGCCTAGATGAGTTCGGGTTTACCTCCTCTTTCGATTGGTGTTGGTTGCGGGTTGATTGGTGGTCGGGAACGGGAAAACCGACTTTTTCCGGCGAGCTCGGGTGACCGGCCATGGTAGCCACCGGCCGGACCTGGAGAAGGAGATCGGATTTTCTACTGTGGAGTTGATGATGAATGTGAGCCGTCCGATTTGAAATCAAGGGCCCAGATTAGAACTTACCCCTTCGCGGGTAAATTTGTTAAAGAACCCCTGGGTTTATTAGTAATCAACCCGCCGTCCATAGCGTACTACTGAAAAGGTGTTTTCGTGTTTTGAAAGCGTATTCTCTCCCGGTAAATCAAAAATACGTTTTCGGATATTTACAGTTTTGCCACTAAACTTGTTTTGGTCATAAAAACTTCGTTTTAACTCCGATTTGATCCGTTCAAGTTGCGTTAGGTTCGTATTTGCGAGCTCTACATGTTAGTGTAGTTGTACAGTCAGTTTTGATAATTTATTTTTCGAGTTTATAATTTAGTATTTATTTATCTATAGGTAATCTTAGAAAATTCATAACTTTCACGTTTTAACTCCGAATTTGGTGATCTTTGCGTCTGTGTGATCGTAGAAACGTGTAGAAGAGTATTATAAACTTTTATTACTGTTTTGTTATTGTTGGTGTAGTGTTCTAATTGTATCTCTTTGTTTGCTTCGTGTATGTTTGATTGGATGCATGTGTGTTGTTGATTGATGATCGAGTATAGACGGTGAGCAATTTCTTGACGATCAGGAGTATTATTTTGAGCCAGACCAGCAGTATCATCAGGAAAGCTTTGATTAAGGCAAGTATAACACAGGACTATCCTTGTTGTCCTATTCACTGAAATTATTATACATATGCATGTGTCTTCCTTGACAACCATAGAGATTATAACTTAGTTATTGATATCTTGTTTCCTTGTCACCTATGGGTTATGCATTTGGGTAGCTACTGCTAGCGCTTAATTATGAACAATGATCTTGTAATTTGACTAATGGATTATGCAATCAACCAATTAAGATGATGTTATTTCTGTTGAAAGGGGGCTAGAGCATGTGGGTTATTTTGATGCTCTAGTTACTCTCCGTAAGGACTTACCTGTAAGTGATAACCGGGACATACAGTACAGCTGTGAGGGCTATATGGCTCTGGCTTTAGTTGTTCAAGAGACCTTTTCTAGCTTGTTAGAGGTTACCTTAAATGGCGTAAGAAAGGCTTGCCACGTTGGGTGTAGTGCGAGCCCCTGGCCTAGTGTGTATAGGCTGCGGTTGTTGTGCCACAGGGAAGGAGGGTTCTACATCTGCCTGCCGAGTGAATCTAATGGCCCTAACTTGTTAGACGAACTTTTGAGTGGCTTTATATGGTTCTCGGGTGTTTGGGCTTGATCTCCCCACTCATTTGGAAATCATGACTTACAGTGAAAGTGTACACCTCTGCGCAGAGTTAAAAACTGGTATACTAGCCGTGCTCACGGATACGAGCGGCCTTGGAGATTCTTATGGAATAGCTGATCATAACTGTTATATCATGCTTAATTATTGTTGATTATTATTTGCTCATGTTAATGCTATTCATTATCCTTATTACAATTGATCATTGGTTCTTTAATGGGAAGTGGTTTATCTTGATGCTACTCAATTGCTAATATATGATTAAAAGCTAAACGCAGTTAAACAGTGTCTAGCCTTTTTGAGCCTCATGAACCCTGTGTTATATTTGTGGAGTTTGACATGGACTCACTCTTGCTATTTCCACCATAACAGATGAAGATATAGAGGAAGATTATCGGAATGAGTACTAGTCTTGGTGTCAACCAGTCAACCGTGTCCCTGTGTGGAGTTTCCGCTGAAGAACTACTATTAGTTATTATTATCTATCGTTCAAGACTATGTCTTAAATATTTATTCGTTATGTAATAAGCACTGTGATGGTACTTTGTAATTTGTCAACTTATGTGTGCGACTGTTTCCTGGGGCGCACATGAGTCTTTTATGCATCCTATTTTTGTCCTTAAAAATGGGTGTGACAGATTGGTATCAGACCGGTATTGACTATAGGACGTATGCCAAGTAGCACTGGACGTATTCTAAAACTTATTTTACGATAAAACTATTTTGTCATCCCTTGACTCATTGATTTTGACTATTCCTCTTCCTTGTCCTGTTGTATCCTCTCCTTGATAGCTTTCCTTTGAGCTATTATTTCTTACTCCCTTGGATTTTATTTTATGTTGTTTTTACTAAAAGTTTTCTGATCTTACCTTGTTCAAAAGTTCGATGGCCTTTCATCATCTCCAATGTGCCAATAGGATGACCACCATTATTGAAGAAGCACGTGTAGTACCGATGATGTGATGTGTGCTTGTTTTGCTTGATGTGTTGCTTGTGTGTTGTTCTTGTTCTCGTGTTTCAAAGGTAGGCCCGGAAGGTATAAGTCTTGAGAAGTAGTTCGATCTTTGTTAAGTGGGGTAGCATCTGCTATCAACAACAGTAAGTCCTGAATATCTCAAGCGACGAGGCATGAGGAGGCATGAAGAACTAAAGATCAAACTTTATCTTTCTTGTCATCTTTTGGCTATCCTCGATTCATGTCTTATATCTCATCAACATAAATCAAAGAAGCATGAAGACTTGAAGATTAGTGTTATCTATCTCTCTAGTCTCTCTTAAACTCGTTTCTGCCTTATCCTGTTTTTTTTAGAATAGTCTGTCTTTCTTAGTTTATACCTATATTTTTGGATGCCCAAAAATCATGGATAAATTCTGGACAATAATAGACTTTAATATCTTTCTCTGACCGTAAGAACCACCCTGATATCTATTATGGTTTGGGAGTTATGAAAATCACAAGGCGACGTATCTATGCTGTCAGCAATCTGGAATAGTTTCTGTTGTGCACAGTTTTAGACTACCTTAACTGCAGAATTTGGAGAAGTGTTCTATAAGGAAGTTGTAGTAAATTTGATAAGCTTTCCAACGGTATAAGCTACGACATCATTGGATTCATAGAACTCGAATTATAACTGTATTTCTGCACTGCCATTTTTCTGCTCGCGAGGAAGTACAAGTTACTTATTCTTGGATATGCTCATGAGTCTCTTTGAGATGATAGAAGGACATGATGGTAGTTATCACTCAGAAACAAATGCAATCTATCCATTGGTGTTCTCCAATTGATCTCTTCTTAAGGGGTTTGCCGAACTAAAGGACGATACAAGATGAAGGTTTATAGGTTCTGTTTCATCACCTGGAAGCATCAACTAGCTACATGGTTGTAAAGTCACTATCGAGCGCAAGTATCTTTTCTCGGGGTTGGTAACCTGTTAGAACATTTATAAGAATCATAAGGGTCTAAAGGAGACATTTATGAAGTTGGTTATGAGCTTGTGGCATCATCATTGCATAAGAGTTGCTGAAGGAAAAGGAACTTAAGGAGCAAGCTTATAAGGAGATTGACCAATTAAGGGCGGAGTTAGGTCGTCCCAAGATTTATTAGAAGCTTAACTAGGAAATAGAAAAAATCCCTATGTAATAAGAACGATAGTAGTTACGAGTCAATTTTAAGTTGGATTGTTTTGAGAGTCAGTTTGTGGTGTGAACAATTGTATGATTGATGGATTGTTAATGTGATAATGTGTGATTTGGATCTTTGTAATGTGTGCTGGAGTTTTGTAGACATGCCTACAAGTTCCATGGTTAAGAATATTAAGTTTGATCAAAATATATTAGTTGAATATGAGGTTAACTTAGTTCTGTCCTTTGCTGATTTTTGGATCAGTCTGGGATGTTTTAGAAATAATTTAAAATCCGTTCATGGGAAATTTAAGAAATTATACTGGGAATAATTAGACTTCTATATCTTTCCAACCCCGCAAGAATCACTTTAATATCTATTAAGAGCTAAGAGATATACCTGTTCCAAGTTAGGGTTACTGCACAGTCTGGAATTCTAAAACAGTTTCGGTTAAGTTCAGTTTTTGGCCAATTATTTGACAGATTCAGAAAAAGTGTTGTGAATAAAAGTTGTAGATAATTTTGTAAGCTTTCCAACCATGTAAAGATCATCTGAATTGGACGTCTGTAGCTCGAGATATGACAGTTTTACTGAGTTACTGAAATTGGAATTTGCCCAAAGAAATCAGATTTTGCTTATCTATTGAATTGGAAACCACCTACTGATGCTAGCGAGATTCGCAGTTTCTTGGATTTAGCTGGATATTACAGATGGTTCATTGAAGGGTTTTCTAGACTTGCTAAACCTATGACATCTCTATTAGAGAAGAATGCCAAGTTTGTGTGGTCAGATAAATGTCAAGCTAGTTTTGAGGAATTGAAGAAGAGGTTGACTACAGCGCCTGTTTTGGTTTTGCCAGATTTGAGTAAGAAGTTTTCTATTTATTGTGATGCTTCTCGTCAAGGTTTGGGATGTGTTCTTATGCAAGAAGGCAGAGTTGTGGCTTATGCATCTAGGCAGTTGAGAAAGCATGAGTTGAATTATCCTACACATGATTTGGAGTTAGCAGCTGTAGTTCATGCTTTAAAGATTTGGAGACATTATTTAATTGGACATAAGAGTGATATATACACTGATCATAAGAGTTTGAAGTATATTTTCACCCAGTTAGATCTGAATTTGAGGCAACGTAGATGGTTAGAGTTGATTAAGGATTATGATATTGAGATACACTATCATCCTGGTAAGGCTAATGTAGTAGCTGATGCTCTTAGTAGGAAAAGTTATGTCAATGAGATACAGACATTGTCTATGACTAGGGAGTTATGTGCTGAATTTGAATATTTGAATTTGGGAATTGTTACTAATACAATGGAATTAGTGATAGAGCCTACTTTAGAGCAAGAAATCTACAAGGGTCAGTTGAAGGATGAGAAACTAAAGAAGATAGCGGAAGATATAGTGATTGGTAAGTCACCAGGCTTTCGGATGGATGATAATGGAATTTTGTGGTTTGGAAAGAGGCTGTGTGTACCTGAGGATCAAACTGTTAGACAGGCAATTCTTCGCGAAGCTCATGAGTCAGCTTATTCTATTCATCCTGGTAGTACTAAGATGTATTTGGATCTGAAACAGAAATATTGGTGGGTTGGATTAAAGCGAGATGTGGCTGAGTATGTGGCATTGTGTGACACTTGTCAGAGGGTGAAAGCAGAGCATCAGAGACCTGCTGGATTATTGCAACCAATGAAGATTCCTGAATGGAAGTGGGAGGAAGTTGGTATGGATTTTATAGTAGGGTTACCTCGTACTCAGAAAGGTTATGACTCTATTTGGGTGATAGTAGATCGGTTAACTAAAGTTGCTCATTTTATACCAGTTAAGACTACTTACCATGGACCAAAATTGGCAGAATTGTATATGGAGAGAATAGTCTGTTTGCATGGAGTACCAAAGAAGATTGTATCTGATCGAGGATCGCAGTTTACGTCGCATTTTTGGAAAGCTGTGCATGAATCATTAGGAACAAAATTGAATTTTAGTACAGCATATCATCCACAGACAGATGGACAGACTGAAAGGACCAACCAGGTATTAGAGGATATGTTGAGAGCTTGTGCATTGTAATATGGAACTAGTTGGGATAAGAGTTTGCCTTATGCAGAATTCTCTTACAATAACAGTTATCAACAGAGTCTTAAGATGGCACCGTTTGAAGCTTTGTATGGACGTAAGTGTAGAACTCCATTGTTTTGGGATCAGACAGGTGAATCTTAAGTGTTTGGTACAGATGTTCTTAGAAACGCAGAAGATCAAGTGCGAGTGATTCGTGAGAATTTGAGAGTAGCACAGTCTCGTCAGAAGAGTTATGCTGACAATAGAAGAAGAGATTTAGTTTTTGAAGTAGGTGACTATGTTTATTTGAAGGTGTCACCTATGAAAAGTGTGAAGAGGTTTAACATGAAAGGTAAACTAGCACCAAGGTATGTTGGACCATTTAAAGTTATTACTAGACGTGGGGAAGTTGCTTATCAATTAGAGTTGCCTGAGAATTTATCTGGAGTACATGATGTGTTCCATGTTTCACAACTTAAGAAGTGTTTACGGGTGCCTGAGGAGCAGATACCTTTAGAAGAGTTGACTGTTAAAGAGGATCTTACATATGAAGAGTTTCCAATCAAGGTTTTAGAGACTGCTGAGAGAGTTACTTGAAGTCGGATTATTAAAATGTGCAAAGTGCAGTGGAATCGATATTCAGAGGCAGAGGCAACTTGGGAAAGAGAGGATGAATTGAGAAAATCATATCCGCAGTTGTTTGAGTAAGCAGTTCAATCTCGAGGACGAGATTCTTTTAAGGGGGTAGAATTTGTAACACCCAAATTTTTAGGAGTAATAAATTTTAAATAATTTAGAGAGAGGGAATTAAAATTTTAAAACTATTTGGTGATGCATTCATGCTGTTGCATTTATTTTATTTTGTGGTGTGGATATATTTGTTTTAATTGATTTGGTTTAGGAAAAATTGATTTGAAAACGGATTTGGAAACAAATTTAAAGGAGAAAAGAAACAAAAGAAAAAAAAGAAGAAACAACTTACCTTCTTACCTTCTTGGCCGAAGGCCGTCGGACGGCCTGCTTACCTCCGCGCCTGCCCGCGTGGGCCGATCAGCGTCCCGGCCCAGCAGCCGAGCCAGCCCAAGTCTGCAGCCACGCGTTCATCAGGTCGCTGACCGCTGGACCCCACATGTCAGTCGTCTTCCTCCTCCCGTGTTCGAGCCGGACTCCGAACTGGAGTACCGCCGCCGCCTTTCTCGTGATTTCCCGGAGAGTCTTACCCGAACACGGCCAATAGAAGCCATAAATAGGACGCCTAGACCCTCTAGTTTCCGTTTTTCATCTAAACCGCGAGTTCCACCACGTGAAATCGAGTTCTAGGGCTTCAAGTTGGTAGAGGCGGGCGGACGGTCGGCTAGGGGGTTCTATGGTGGATTCAAGGCCGATTTCTTCGCTTGGGTGAGTTTGTCATCTTCTCCTCTCCCTCCCAATGCTCTTCTTTTGAGTTTTTGTGCTTTGAATCGCGGGTTTGGAGCTCACCGTGGGCAACAATGGCGCCGCCATTCATCCCCGAGCCGTGTTCTCTCCTCGGGTCGTCGTAGTGCTCCTAAACCGCCTAGATGAGTTCGGGTTTACCTCCTCTTTCGATTGGTGTTGGTTGCGGGTTGATTGGTGGTCGGGAACGGGAAAACCGAGTTTTTCCGGCGAGCTCGGGTGACCGGCCATGGTAGCCGCCGGCCGGACCTGGAGAAGGAGATCGGATTTTCTACTGTGGAGTTGATGATGAATGTGAGCCGTCCGATTTGAAATCAAGGGCCCAGATTAGAACTTACCCCTTCGCGGGTAAATTTGTTAAAGAGCCCCTGGGTTTATTAGTAATCAACCCGCCGTCCATAGCGTACTACTGAAAAGGTGTTTTCGTGTTTTGAAAGTGTATTCTCTCCCGGTAAATCAAAAATACGTTTTCGGATATTTACAGTTTTGCCACTAAACTTGTTTTGGTCATAAAAACTTCGTTTTAACTCCGATTTGATCCGTTCAAGTTGCGTTAGGTTCGTATTTGCGAGCTATACATGTTAGTGTAGTTGTACAGTCAGTTTTGATAATTTATTTTTCGAGTTTATAATTTAGTATTTATTTATCTATAGGAAATCTTAGAAAATTAATAACTTTCACGTTTTAACTCCGAATTTGGTGATCTTTGCGTCTGTGTGATCGTAGAAACGTGTAGAAGAGTATTATAAACTTTTATTACTGTTTTGTTATTGTTGGTGTACTGTTCTAATTGTATCTCTTTGTTTGCTTCGTGTATGTTTGATTGGATGCATGTGTGTTGTTGATTGATGATCGAGTATAGACGGTGAGCAATTTCTTGACGATCAGGAGTATTATTTTGAGCCAGACCAGCAGTATCATCAGGAAAGCTTTGATTAAGGCAAGTATAACACAGGACTATCCTTGTTGTCCTATTCACTGAAATTATTATACATATGCATGTGTCTTCCTTGACAACCATAGAGATTATAACTTAGTTATTGATATCTTGTTTCCTTGTCACCTATGGGTTATGCATTTGGGTAGCTACTGCTAGCGCTTAATTATGAACAATGATCTTGTAATTTGACTAATGGATTATGCAATCAACCAATTAAGATGATGTTATTTCTGTTGAAAGGGGGCTAGAGCATGTGGGTTATTTTGATGCTCTAGTTACTCTCCGTAAGGACTTACCTGTAAGTGATAACCGGGACATACAGTACAGCTGTGAGGGCTATATGGCTCTGGCTTTAGTTGTTCAAGAGACCTTTTCTAGCTTGTTAGAGGTTACCTTAAATGGCGTAAGAAAGGCTTGCCACGTTGGGTGTAGTGCGAGCCCCTGGCCTAGTGTGTATAGGCTGCGGTTGTTGTGCCACAGGGAAGGGGGGTTCTACATCTGCCTGCCGAGTGAATCTAATGGCCCTAACTTGTTAGACGAACTTTTGAGTGGCTTTATATGGTTCTCGGGTGTTTGGGCTTGATCTCCCCACTCATTTGGAAATCATGACTTACAGTGAAAGTGTACACCTCTGCGCAGAGTTAAAAACTGGTATACTAGCCGTGCTCACGGATACGAGCGGCCTTGGGGATTCTTATGGAATAGCTGATCATAACTGTTATATCATGCTTAATTATTGTTGATTATTATTTGCTCATGTTAATGCTATTCATTATCCTTATTACAATTGATCATTGGTTCTTTAATGGGAAGTGGTTTATCTTGATGCTACTCAATTGCTAATATATGATTAAAAGCTAAACGCAGTTAAACAGTGTCTAGCCTTTTTGAGCCTCATGAACCCTGTGTTATATTTGTGGAGTTCGACATGGACTCACTCTTGCTATTTCCACCATAACAGATGAAGATATAGAGGAAGATTATCGGAATGAGTACTAGTCTTGGTGTCAACCAGTCAACCGTGTCCCTGTGTGGAGTTTCCGCTGAAGAACTACTATTAGTTATTATTATCTATCGTTCAAGACTATGTCTTAAATATTTATTCGTTATGTAATAAGCACTGTGATGGTACTTTGTAATTTGTCAACTTATGTGTGCGACTGTTTCCTGGGGCGCACATGAGTCTTTTATGCATCCTATTTTTGTCCTTAAAAATGGGTGTGACAGAGAAGGGCGGATCGAGGCTTGCGTTCGAGGGACAGGCGATCGTGTGATGTACGTCTACTATACCTGGCTACACGGTGGGAGGACATCGAGGGAGGTTTCCAGATTACGCCACAAAATCCGGGGTTCGCTGGTTGAGCCACAAAGCCATGCATCGTACCAGGACGCTCGTGCGGCGTGCGTTGGCCGAAGATGGAAATTCTGGCGATCGCGATACGATTTCGGATGGTCGTGCGGCGACATCGCGAGGATCACATCGCGGAGATGGAGGGATCGCGGACATCGCGGAATTTGCCATGGAGGACGTAATTGGAATTTACGCCCCTACGTTAGATTTATTTAGCGTAGGGGGTTATGTGAAAATAGGTCGTGCCACCCTTTGGAGATATAAATATGTGGCACCTAGGGTTGAGAAGGGAGCGGAACGTTTTGGACTCTCGGCGAGTTACTATTCACGCGTGAACAGTACCGTGAACAGTACTCGTGCCCCGGGGTTCCACGGTTCAGTTTTTCCTCTCTCCGGTCTAGCCTAGGGTTTGAATTCTAGTGAGAGGTTTTTGTTGATCTCTTCGATTAAGAGAGGGAGGATGTTCGGGCGGAGGCTAGATGCACTTTTGTAAGTTCCATTACTCAATTTAATCTGTCATCTATAATGATTGATCTTGTGCATCTCGATTGGTTCTTTACAATTCTCGTCAGCATCTGACATAGTCTGCTTGTTTTATTTTTATCTCAAGATCCGTAAGTCCGATTGACGTGATTCCAGTTGGGTTAGTTTTGTAATTTCATCTAGTTTAATCTGACAAATTTTTAGGTCGATCGGAGTTACAGATTTTCGTCCACATCAGGTTTACTAGGTACATAGAGTTCTAGCCAGATTTGGAAAACGTGATTTAATCAGGTTTTGTGTTTAGGGGAAGGGTTAGAAATTATTTTTGGCTTCCACGACCATTCACCCCCCGTCTGGTCGCCCGTTTCGATCCTTCAAATACTATCTCTGTTCACCTTGTGTCCACTCTTTCCAACCTTTCTCTTTTTGTTACCAATGTGTATGCACCCGCTTCTCCTGAGTTGAGAATTGCTTTCTTGGATGAGCTTAAAGCTATTGGTCCACCCCCAGATACCCCATGGATGCTCAGTGGTGACTTCAACATGATCAGATACTTTCATGAAAAGAACAATGCAAATTTTTGTTTTGCTGAAGCCGAGGCCTTCAATGAGTGTGTTAATGACGTGTGCCTCATCGAACTCCCGCTGCTAGACAGGAATTTCACATGGTCTAACAAGTGTTCTGTTCCTACCCTAGAAAGGCTGGACATGGTTTTTGTCAACCTGGTTTGGGATGAAGTGCTCCCTAATACTACCCTTTCCTCACTCACCAGAACCACTTCTGATCATGTGCCTCTTAGAATCGACATTTCCAATGTTGTTCCGAGATCTAAGCTCTTTTGGTTCGAGAACTACTGGGTTCAGGCCCTAGGTTTCCATGAAGTTACAGCCTCTGCTTGGAATTATCGGACAAGGAACAGTGACACCTCGGCTGTCTTGGCTGCTAAACTAAAAAGCACTCGCTCTGCTCTCCGAGAATGGAGGAGGCAGTTCCCCAGAATCACTCAGCAAGAAACTGACTGCAAAATAGTAATCAACTTAATGGATCGCATTGAAGAAACCCGACCCCTCTCCTCACCTGAAGCCGCCCTCAGGACCCTGATTGTCCACATCCTAAGTAGAGTTACTCATGCTAAGCTCCTTCTCTGGAAGCAAAGGAGCAAAATTAGGGCTGCTCTTGAAGGTGATGAAAATACCAGATTTTTTCATGCCTGTGCAAACCAGAAGAACCGACGCAACAAGATTCAAGTGGTTGAGCATGATGGCTGTGAGATCTATAATCATGATCAGAAGGCTACAGTCCTTCGTTCCTTTTACCTTGGTCTACTTGGAAGGGCCAACACAACATCCTGGACATTCCCATTAACCCATCTTTACCCTGAGGGGCCTTTATCGTTAAACAATCTTGACGCTCCTTTCGATCGTTCTGAAATCGTTCGGGTTTTCCACCATATGCACTCCACCGCAAGCCCTGGACCAGATGGTTTTGGTCCGCTGTTTTATAAGGCCAATTGGAACACCGTTTCCTCTGATCTCTTCAATTTTTTTGATTCTTTCCACTCCCACTCTACTGATATTGAGTGGCTTAATCGTTCATACCTTGTGCTTCTACCCAAAAAAGATGCTGCTCGGAAACCACAAGACTTTAGGCCAATTGCTTTACAGAACACTACTATCAAAGGGATCTCCAAGGTTCTCACTAACCGGCTGCAACCTGCCATTCCTTCCCTCATTGCTAATGACCAGTCCGGTTTCGTGCTTGGTAGGTGTATAGCTGACAACTTTGCCTACGCTGCAGACCTGCTGCACTGCTGCTACCGGAGGAATTCACCCACAATTGTGCTTAAGTTGGATTTCCATAAAGCTTTTGATAGTGTCAATTGGGATAGCCTTGATCAAATCCTCAGGTGCAGAGGCTTCCCTGAAAAGTGGTGCAGGTGGGTTCGTGATCTCTTGGTCACTGGCAAGACGGCAGTCCTTCTCAATGGCATTCCAGGCTCCTGGATCAATTGCCGCAACGGGCTTAGGCAAGGTGACCCGCTCTCATCGTACCTGTTCATCATTTTAGCAGACGTCCTGCGTCGTCTGCTTCAGCACCCTTCTCTCGCCACCTCTATTGGGCACCCCCTTATTCCTGATAACCCGTGTCCTGTCCTTCAGTATGCGGACGACACTCTCATTTTCCTTAATTGCTCCCATGACGCTATCCTTCAGACCAGGCATATCCTTGAGCTCTTCGAACAAGCTACTGGCCTCTCCATTAATTATCATAAAACTACTTTTCTTCCCATTGCTGTTCCCCCTGAGACCTCTCAGGAGCTCGCCACCTTGTTTGGCACCACCGTCTCCTCCTTCCCCCAAACTTATCTCGGCCTCCCTCTCTCCCCAAATAAAGTTTCTGTCGCAGATTGTCTTCCCCTCCTCTCCTCCTGTGACAAATATCTCTCTGGCTGGCATGCCTCGCTCTTGAATAGAGCTGGCCGTCTCATCCTATCCACCGCTGTGCTGAGCTCCATCCCTCTTCACTACATGTCCTCCATGAGTATCCCTAAAACTATCATCAAAGCTATTGACAAACGACGTCGTGCTTTCTTTTGGACCAGGGAAGACAGTTGCCACGGTTCTAAGTGCCTCGTTGCCTGGGAAAATGTTCAAGCTAAAAAAGAAAATGGTGGTCTTGGTGTAAAAGACCTGGAGCTTCAGAACCGCTACTTACTGATGAAATTCATCGACAAACTTTTCTCGCACGAACCAGTGGCTTGGAAAAGCTGGTTGATTAGAGAGGCTGCTACTTTTGATACCCCAGTTACTAGTACTTGCAGTTACCTTTGGAAAATTGTAACTGATGAGCTCAACACCTTTCGGTCTATCACCTATGTGAAAGTTGTCAATGGGGCTTCCACCTCTTTCTGGTTTGACCACTGGATGCCTAATGGCCCCCTCTGCTCCACCTTGTCCCCCCTCTTTTCCCACACTACGAGGCCTAATGTGTCGGTTCAATATGTCTTCCAAAATGGGTTTGATTTGTGCTTACGACCAAGGCTCACAAATGCTGCTAGCGCCCAGCTAGACAGCTTGCTTTCTTATTTGCAGGGCTACAGCTTGCAAGATGGCGCAGATATCAGACTCTTGAAAATCACTAGAAAACCCTATACAACTCGTGATGCATACAGAGCGCTGAGTGGTGTCCAGGAAAGTCCAGATGTCCATGGCCAGCGCATTTGGCGAGTCCGCGTACCAAACAAAGTCAAAAATTTCGCATGACTATATTTCAAGGACAGACTCAGCACTAGGGTCAACCTCTATGCAAAACACATTGTTGATGGTGTACAATGCCAGAGATGCGCCACTTCTATCGAGGATCGTCATCATGTCTTCTTCTCCTGCCCAGCAAGCTTGGACCTCTGGATGAGAATCGGGTTAAGCAATATCTCCTCACTCTCCGATATTGAAATTTGGAACGCGAACGTCCCCCCTGGACTGGACGCTACGATTTGGCCGTTCATTCTGTTAACAATTCTCTGGCGGCTTTGGGATGCTAGAAACGGACAAGTCTTTAGAAATGAAGCTTCAAGTAGCCGAGTTGTCCTCTCTCGCGTATTTGATGATTTTGTAATTTGGCGCAAACGCCTGAAAGGCCCCCTTGTAAGCAGTCTGAATGACTGGCGATCTTACCTCCTGTCAAGTAATGCTACTGCTCACTCCAATTCTGGAGTGCAGCCTCCTTTTTGAAATATATCAGGTGGGGAAACTCTCCCCCCCGTTGGTTTTTCAAAAAAAATGATTCCCTGACAAACTGAACATGGGCCTGTGTATGCCAGTCACTAAAACCACATCTAGATCAGATAACATCTACTGCAATGCAGTCTCTGTTGTGATTACTAGCTGTTTAGAGCAATGCAGACTTGTGTGTATTTTCAGTTGTAGTAACTTCTAATTCATGGTACACATGTCTGTACCAATTCCCAATTGTATCACTGTTCCTTGATTTACTGCAGAACGACTAGTTACTTGTGTGTATTTTTGTTGTGTTTAACTTTATTTATCCATTGACAGTCCTCATGGATTTTGACTTGTTTTTTCTGCTGCTCTACTAGCCAGTTCAAGACCCATAAAAGGTGAATGAAATTATTGTCAGAGCACTGAAAATTACTATCATTAACAAAGGCTAGGGTGGCCTTGGAACTTGTAAGTTCTTCTTAGTTTTGCTTTTTGTTTCCTGGGCATAAGTTCTGATTTTGTTCAGACAACTCCAGAAACCTTTCTTGCTATTGTTGTGAACTGCATTATTTTGGCAATTCTTTCTTGCTATTGCTATGAACTGCATTATTTTGGTAATTCTTTAGACAGTTAGAAGTAACCGTTGGATCTTTAGACATTAGACTATGATTTGCTTGCCCAAAGAAATACATGATAGTTTGGTGGGGTGTGGTATTAGTGTAACACCCTAAAATTTGCATTAATTTAAAATAGGAGAATTTGATTTATTTACGCAATTTTGTGAGAATTTTAACCTAGCAAAATAATAATTTTCGATAAATAAAATCAACTATAAGGTTAGATACATGCTTGTGCATTCATGCCGTTGCATTTTTTTGTGATGATTGGTTTTTATTACAAGAGAAAAGGATTGCAAAAACTATTTGAAGATGTATTTGGAAATTTTGAAATAGAAAAGGAAAAGAAGAAATGCCCTCTTCTCAGAATTAGGCCCGAAGGCCTTCTGCTGACCCGATTGGCCCATACGGCCTCATCAGCCGCGAGCCCAGCTCTTCTTCCGCGAGCCGCAACGGGCTAGCACAGCAGTCAACCGAACGAAGCCGCAACGCCCTTCCTTCTCTCCGTACCGCTGCCAAGCCGGGCCCGTGTGTAAGTGGTATTCTCTACCACCTCCCGCTCGTAACCGAACCGGACGCCATCGATGGAGTCCGCCTCCTCCCCGACCTTCGCTTGCCTTGCACCGCACGTCGTGCCCTCTCACAAATAGCCGCGGGTGCCGCCGCTTGCTCCACAATCCTATTCACAGCAGCAGCCATCGTCTCGAGCTTGTAACCAACCGCAACCCTAGTTCCGCCGCTCCCCGAGCCCAACTCGACGAGTTCGTCGACATCGTCAATTTCGTAAGGTGCAGTTGAGTTTGCGCCACTCCTACGACCTCGCCAACATATTGCTCTTCTTAGTTTCTAGCTTTTTGTGTTAATTTTGTCACGTCGGCGTATGCAGAGGACCGCCGCCCGCCATTGGAAGCCGCACGCACTCCTCGGTCGATTCCGGTCGCTGGAAAGCATCTAGGTGAGTTCGCGGCTCTCTCTTCTACCTTCCCATACATTCGGTTCATCGGATAACGTGCCGTAGCGCTAGATTGATCAACGCCGACGAGCAATGGCTCGCCGCTGGCCAAATCGCCACCGTTGGGCTACAGTGCCGGCCGGAATCCCCTCTTCCCTCTCCCTCAGTTTAATCTTAGCTGTCCGTTTCAGATCCAACGGCCCAGATCTAAAGATACCCTTTCGATGTCGATTTTGCAAATACGCCCTTATAATTAATGCTGACTCAACCCGCAGTCCAAAGCGCGTTTACAGAATTCTGTTTTCTCTTTTCGAAAGCATACTTTGGTTCGGTTATGTTGAAATACGTTTTCAAGTATTTATAGTTTTGCCATTCAACTTGTTTTAGCCATAACTTCTCCGTTTTAACTCCGATTTGACCCGTTCAAATTGCGTTAGGTTCGTAATTTCATAATCTACATGATAGTGCTACTGTTTAGTAGGTTCTCCACTCTTAAATTTTGAGATTAGATTTAATCTATTACTTTAATAAAGAAAAGCTTGTTTAAATCATATCTTTTTCGTTTTAGCTCCGATTTGCATGCAATTCGCGTTTGTGTGATCCTAGTGAGATGTAGAATCGTTTTACAAACTTTTCAACTTATTTTGCTACTGTTGGTGTACTGTTCTAATTGTAGCTTTGTTTGCTTTGTATGATTGCTCTTGGATGATTGATGTTGGTGTGTTAATCGAGAATAGAAGGTGTGCAGTTCGTTGGTGATCAAGAATACTATTACGAACCAGGTCAACAGGATCAGCTAGATCAAGGCAAGTATAGCATGGGACTATCCTTGTTACCTATTCACTTTAATTCACTAAATTCATCATGCATGTGTTTCCTTGTTAAGGATGCCTTAGTGTTGATCTTATTCCTTGAATCCTATGGTTATAGTATTGGGTAGTTTGCTAGTGCTCACATAAACAATGATCTTGTAATTTGATTAATGATATATGCAATAACACTAAAAGATGATTTTTAGCAACAGGGAATAAGAGGGCTAGAGTTTTCTCTAGATTCCTCTCCATAAGCACTTATCTGTAAGCGAACATCCGGGACTTACAGTACAGCTATGAGGGCTACATGGCTCTGGCTTTAGTCATATAAGAGGACCTTTTCTAGCTTGTTAGTGGTTACCTTTATGGCGCAAGAGGGGTGTGTTCCGGGTTGGGTGTAGTGCGGCTTCTGTCCTTATGAGTATAGGCTACGTGTCATTGTGCCATACGAAATGAGGGCTCTATATTTGCAGGTCACGAAACCTAGCGGCCCTAACTTGTTAGATGAACCTTGGAAAGACTTCATAGTGAAACTTATCTGTCCAATGGGGAGTCATGACCTCGGACTTTTGGGGATCACGACTCATAGTGAAAGTGTACAACCTCTACAGAGTATAAAACTGATATATCAGCCGTGCTCACGGTCACGAGCGGCCTTGGACCCTTATGGAATAGATATCACTATTAATTTACTTGTTCATGCTATTCATTATTCTCTTTATATGATCATGTGTTTATATTGGGAACATTACCTACTTGTTGCTACTCAATTGCTTAAAACATGATTAACTAAAAGCTACATGCAGTTAAACCAGTGTCTACCCTATTTGAGCTTCATGAACCCCATGTTATATTTGTTGAGTACTTTTGTGCTCACCCTTGCATTCCCACACCTCAGGATGGACTCCCGAATGTGCAAATAGTGACTACTATTTCTACTTCCCTGAAGATTACTAGACTTGTAGTCAACCAGTTGACGTGCCTGTGCTATGGAGCTAGCTACCACAAGATTTATCTATGTTTCCGCTTAGTTATGTGAAGACTCTGTGATATTATTCATTATGTAATAAACATCTGTGATGATACTATTTATATTTGTCATCTTATGTGTGATTGATCTCTGGACGCACATAAGGTTATGCATTCCATTTGTTCCTTAAAAATGGGTGTGACAATTAGCCAGTTAGTTCTGAATACAGACCATGTCATGTCAAGATTGTGGGGCACCTGGTCTTCTTCCTCCACAGTGAGGAATCCCCTCCTACATGCGGACCACCTGATCTTCTTCCACTATTTTACTTGTGGGATGTTTCCGCAACTGAAGTCTGATGGAGTCGTACATGGAAACCCTGTGTGCAGAATGACACGACAGAGATGGAGCACCACATGTGGGAGGAGGCAGAGGAAGTGCTGAACTTGGACTTGCAGCTGTCGAGCAGCAAATGCTACTGACAACACTACTAACTTGTGGTAAGCCAACAACTAGCTCGAGTAAAGCTCACCTGTGTTATGCAATGTACTACTATATATAGTGCCAAGGAAACCTGTGAATTTGGTCTTTATTCATATGTTTGATGATACTATATAGATAGAACAAAAAAATACATTCAGATCAGCACACTGAAATCATTGCCTAAAATAAATTAACATTCAGATCACTACACAAAAGTCATTGCCTAAAATTAAAATAAATTAACATTCAGATCAGAAACAATTGCAATTCTTAGTACTTTAGATTACCAAAAAAATGTTGCAACCCCTTGACCATGGTGATTAGTTGATTTCTAATTTTAATTGTTCCTATCATGGCTTCCATTTTCTAATATTGCAAGTAATTAGTTAATTGATTTCTTCTCCTATTGTCTGCTGGTTGATTGACGATTGTCCGAAGGTAGGTGAACCTTACAAGTAATTAGTTAATTCATTCGATTTTTGTAGGAGGTCATCATTACACTACAGATTTTAGGCATACTTTGGCCAGATTTTTTTTAGTTTCCCTTGTTCTGTATCTCGACGCAGAAGGTTCTACCATTGTCTATGTTGTGATTACTAGCTGCTTAGAGCAATGCAGACTTGTGTGTATTTTCAGTTGTAGTAACTTCTAATTCATATACATGTCTTTACCAATTCCTAATCGTATCACTGTTCCTTGATTTACTGCAGAACGACTAGTTACTTGTGTGTATTCTGTTTAGTGGCTAATGCTATGGATGAACCAGATTGAAAAGTTGCGGTTGTGCAAAACTAGGTCGACAGCAGCACAACAGCTTGTCTGATCTCAGGTGGGCTAGGCCAGTATCTTCTATTTGTTGGGATTTTAGTTAGTCTAAAAACAATACTCAAATTTTATTCTCCTTGAGCTTTCTCCATGGTTAATTCCGAAAACTTGGCTGCAATTTTCCACTACATGTACAACAACAACAACATAGCCTTTTGTCCCAAGCAAGTTGGGGTAGGCTAGAGATGAAACCCAAAAGAGACGAGAAACAGGGAGACACATAAAGGAACATAAAGGGCAAAAAGAGGTCACGGTTCAGGCACGTTGATTGCCAATCTCCAAGCGCTCCTGTCCATAGCTAAATCCTTGGAGATATTTCACTCCTTAAGATCTCTCTTAACGGACTCGTCCCAAGTTAGTTTAGGTCAACCTCTACCGCTCTTTACATTATCGGCCCGCTTTAGAACTCCACTACGCACCGGCGCCTCAGAAGGCCTCCGTTGGACATGTCCAAACCATCTCAACCGATGTTAAATATTTAAAAAATGTACTATTATTGTAAACATTATCTTGATTTATTAGCTTTATGATATTTTTACCTGAGCTTTATGAACTGTTATTCTACTTGAGCTTTGCATTACCCAAAGAGCTTGTAAGACCAGCGAACATTAGTGAATTGCATTAACTAGTTACAGGCCTACAAAATTGGCATCTAGTGTTTCTCATGTAAGACAAGGATGCGTGGCAGGTTTAGAAAATCTAATCAGCAGAGTGATGAACACAATCTAGTGTTTTTCGTAGATTTGTCAGATGGCAGTGCAAAGTAGAAGGGGGCACACTGCTTATATATTGTTCTAATTTCTAGCTGGATATATTTGTATAGCTTTTGTGTTTCTTTTTTAGATTAAAAGAAACTGCTAATTAGAAATGCAACAGGGCTGCAACTATCAAACTTGATTTAGACATGCTCTAATGCTGATTATTCAGTACTTGCCTATAATCTGCCATTGAAAGATTAAAGTAGCAATCAAGTTTTGCTATAACCTTGTCTCATTGTAGTGATTAAATACCATTCATTCTCTGTCCAGCTATTTATTTTCTTTTGTGTTTTGTTCATTTTCAGGTTGCTGCCTTGCAACAAGAAAGACAAGTGAGGGACATGACAACCTATGCGAGGTGCAATTCACTTTGTGTTGAAAATCAGGATGAGATCAATAGCATTTGTCCTTTGCTTTTTAATTAAGGAGTAGGTCATTAGTAGTTACTTTCGCAATGATCCAGACATGTATTTTGGCTTCAGACCTTGTGTGATTTGGTCCTGTGAGTACTAAGTTAATGTATGTGTTGATATGCTATTTAATGCAATTGACTAAGTTAATATATGTGTTGTGAAATGGTCGGTTCTATATGAGATGTTTGTTTCTATTGTATGTGTCATAATGGGCTGAAAAATGACCCACCTTTGATTGAGCCCCATTAATAAATGGGTGGTCTGGATAGTGATGTAAGCGTCCACGTTGGCATCAATGTAAGCATACAATTGGTGATATAAGCATCCATGTCATCGTCCACATAAGCAGTCTAGATGATGTGGCAATTCATCTGTGACGATTTAGAACTGTCACAGGTAACGGGTTTGGGCTGGGCTAACTAGGCCTTGGGTTCAACTGTGACAGTTTGAGATCGTCACGGATTCTGTTAATATGTGATGATTTTGTGAAAATCGTCACGGAGGTTAATTCGTGACGCTCAATCCATGACGTTCTCTGAAACCGTCATAGATGATGCATAGTGACGATTTTTTGGTGATTTGTGACGGAAATTTTTCGTCATGGATTAACAGGTTTCTTGTAGTGATTTTGTCATCCCCGTAGGCTGTGGAGGCGATCATGTGCACGCACGACCATGTATTCGCATCACTGCCCTCATCCACTATCAGCGACGACCTCCTGTATGGGTCGTCTGACATCGCCTTCTCCCCCTACGGCGAGCATTGGCGGCAGATCAGGAAGCTCGTCACCATGCACCTCTTCACCGTTAAGAAGGTGCACTCATACTGTCGTGCCTGCAAAGAAGAGGTAAGTGACTACTATATGTATATGCAACACATACATAAACAAATCGTCCATGCATGCATATTTGTATATATATGCATAGGTGAGCCTGTGATGGACAAGATAGGGGAGGCAGTGACCACGGGTGCGGCGGTGGACATGAGCATGACGATGAACACGTTCTCCAACGATATCGTGAGCCGCGCCGTGTCGGGCAAGTTCTTCTGGGCAGAAGGCCGGAACAAGCTCTTCCGGGAGCTGGTGGAGGCCAACTCTTCTTTGTTTGGAGGGTTCAACCTAGAAGACTACTTCCATAGGCTGGCGAGGTCGTTAGGTTTCCTTAGCAGGAGGTTTCTGCACAACAGGGCCCATGAGACGCACAAGAGATGGGACGAGTTGCTTGAAACCATACTAAGCGACCAAGAGAGAAGAGACTCTATGCATCGCCATAACGGAGGTGACTTCACTGATGTGTCGCTCTCGGTCCAGAAAGAGTATGGTATGACTAGAAATCATGTCAAGGCCATTCTGATGGTGAGTGACTAACCCAGCCGGCCACCCAATATATATGCCCAATCTATATACATTTGTTTCCTTTGATTTATACATGTTGATGATGTATATGATGACTAACAAATATGTACATACAGTACAGGACATGTTTGCTGCGGGCACAGACACGTCATCCTTGGTCCTAGAGCTCGCCATGGCTGAGCTGATGCGCAACCCACAGCAGATGGCCAAGCTACAAGAAGAAGTCCGGAAGCACACACCAGAGGGGCAGGAAACTGTGGAAGAAGAGGACCTAGGCAGCATGCCCTACCTGAAAGCCGTCGTGAAGGAGACACTGAGGTTGCACCCGCCTGCCCCGCTCCTCCTCCCTCGCCTCTCCATGGCAGACTGCATCGTCCACGGTTACTACGTTCCCATCGGCACCAGGGTCATCGTCAGCACGTGGGCTCTTGGAAGGGACCCAGCGTCATGGGAGAAACCAGAGGAATACATGGTTGAATCTACATACAGTACAGGACATGTTTGGATGTGAGGTTTGGCCATGCTTGCATCAGGTTCTTTCCAGAGAACCATAGCGAGAATTGGACCACTAAAGATGAACACAAACATAAAAAGTCATGTTACAAACTGTAAGTGCCAATGTTAGCCTCAAAGTGCCTAATGCGAACGTACAAGTCAAACTGAACAGAATTTGCAATCCGGGAATAAAATGGTCAATGAAGATCCATATATAGTGTGCTGACTAGTCAACTCTGAATAAGTTTAAAACACCTCACTTCAATAGTTTTAGTAATTCCCTATTAACCTAAAGATTGCATCTTTGCCGCATAAGTAATTAATTGCACATACAAATAGAATAACAGTTATCTTGACGTGCTTATAGCTAAGAAATCGTTACTTAAAGAGTCAGCTACAAAAGAACAACTCACCTATCCTGAAATCTTTAGAAGCAATTGCTTCTAGTATAATTGTAGCACATTATGAGGTTCTTGCCAGCCAGCAAATTACCTCGATCTTTCAGTCGGCTGATAGCAATTTTTAGTTTCCGCCTTTCCGGGCTCAAGGTGCTAGACAACGGCTGGGCTCAGTATATTTGTAGGACTGAGAAGAAAGAGTGATATCTTAACGTAGTTGTAAAGTCCCAGAGTCCAAACAGCTTAGATCTACTCTGCACGCTGAGCGACGCTGAGCGAACCACACCTACCATCATCCCACTTACGCTTTCGTCCTCGCTTCGCGTAAAAGGATTAACCCATGACCAGGAACATTCCCTCTTAACACACGCAACCGTACGTCTAGTGCCGGCACATGTGCCATGCTGTGCATCCTGCAGGGCCTACACGTGCAATGAACCCCATGTCCGCGTCCTAGACCCGCACACGCCCGTGGCTGCGAAGGTCGGCTCTGATACCATTTGTAACGCCCCAGAGTCAAACGGCTTAGATCCATTCTGCACGTTGAGCGAATCACACCTACCATCATCTCACTTACGCTTTCGTCCTTGCTTGCGTAAAAGGATTAACCAGGAGATGATGGGATGGACTTTAGAAGCCTTATATGTTGGTCTATCCCACCTTTAACAACCAAGGTGGAACTAAACTCTCCACAATATTTCATTAACATGCACATGGGCCACTATGGGCCAAATTCCAAACTAGGGCAGATGTCACAGTAGCAAAGAATTATGTTGCCTCGCAAGTTGAGTTCCTGTAGAGAGATTACTACTACTACTACAACAACAAAACATTTTAGTCCCAAGCAAGTTGGGGTAGGCTAGAGTTGAAACCCAACATGAGACCCTAGTCACGGTTCAGACATGGCAATAGCTGCTTTCCAAGCACTCCTATCCAAACAGAGATCTCTAGGTATATTCCAACTCTTTAGATCTCTTTTTATTGCCTCCCCCTATGTCAGCTTCGGTCTTCCTCTATCTCTTCTCACATTGATATCTCGACTTAGGACTCCACAATGCACTGGTGCCTCCGAAGGTCTCCTTTGGACATGGCCAAACCACCACAACCGATGTTGGACAAGCTTTTCTTCAATTGGTGCTACCCCTAGACGATCACGTATATCCTCGTTCTGAACTCGGTCCATCCTTCTGTGGCCACAAATCCAACGCAACATACGTATTTCCGTGACACTCAATTGTCATGTCGTCTTTTTGTAGGCCAATATTATGCTCCATAGAACATAGCGGGTCTAATCGTTGTTCTATAAAACTTGCCTTTAAGCTTTTGTGGTACCTTCTTGTTACAAAGAATGCCAGATGCCTAGCGCCACTTCATCCACCCTGCTTTGATCCTATAGCAAACGTCTGCATCAATATCTCCATCCTTCTATAGCATCGATCCTATATAACATAAGGTATCTTTCTTAGGCACCA
The DNA here is from genome assembly GCA_038087645.1 of Saccharum hybrid cultivar R570. Lineage (NCBI taxonomy): Eukaryota > Viridiplantae > Streptophyta > Magnoliopsida > Poales > Poaceae > Saccharum > Saccharum hybrid cultivar. The sequence continues at coordinate 841,167 of JAQSUU010000591.1, forward strand.
CTTGACCTTCCAAACTCACCTCTCCTTCCTCATGTGTAGCGTTGCCAAAGTCACATCTCATGTATTCTATTTTAGTTCGACTTACTCTAAAATCTTTGGACTCAAAGGTCTGCCGCCACAACTCTAGTTTCCTATTTACTCATGTCTGGCTTTCATCAACTAACACTACATCGTCTGCAAAAAGCATACACTAAGGGATATCCCCTTGAATGTCCCTTGTCACTTCGTCCATTACCAAGGCAAAGAGATACGGGCTCAAGGCTAATCCTTGATGAAGTTCTATTTTAATTGGGAAGTAATATGTGTTACCATCATTTGTTTGGACACTAGTCACGGCATTGTTGTATATGTCCTTGATGAGGGTAACATACTTCGTTGGGACTTTATGTTTGTCGAAAGCCCACCAACATTCCTTGTTATCTTGTCATAAGCCTTCTCCAAGTCAATGAAAACCATGTGTAGGTCCTTCTTCTGCTCCTTGAACTGCTCCATAACCTGTCTTATTAAGAAAATTGTTTCTATGGTTGACCTTCCGGGTATGAAACCGAATTGGTTCATAGATACCCATGTCATTCCTCGCAATCGATGCTCGATAACTCTTTCTCACAGCTTCATCGTATGGTTCATCAACTTAATTCCCCTATAATTAGCGCAACTTTGGATGTCTCCCTTGTTCTTATAGATTGTTACCAATATGCTTCTTCTCTACTCCTCATGCATCTTGTTCGATCGATAGATACTGTTGAACATCTTTGTTAGCTATACTATAGCTAAATCCCCGATACACCTCCACACCTTGATCGGAATACCATCAGGGCCCATCGCTTTGCCCACTTTCATCCTTTTTAGAGCTTCTCTCACCTCCTGCACTTGGATCCTATGCACAAAGCACCTATTGGTGTCATCAAACGAGTCATCCAACTGAACGGCAGAGTTTCCATTCTCCCCATTGAATAGGTTATCAAAATACTCATGCCATCTATGTCTGATCTCATCCTCCTTCACCATGAGTTGCTCCCTCACATCCTTAATGCACTTGACTTGGTTGAAGTCCCTCGTCTTTCTATCATGAGCCCTAAGCCATCCTATAGATGTCCTTCTCTCCTTCCTTTGTATTTAGACGTTGGTAAAGACCCTCGTAAGCCCACCACTTCGCCTCTCCCACTGCTTGTTTTGCGGTCTTCTTTGCCACCTTGTACTTCTCTATGTTGTCTGCACACCAGTCCTGGTACAAATGCTTGTAGCATTCCTTCTTTTCCTTGATAGCCTTTTGCACATCTTAATTCCACCACCAAGCGTCTTTCAAGTCACATCCACTTCCTTTGGTCACTCCAAGTACCTTTGCCACAACCTTCAGAATGCATGTTGCCATCTTCTCCCGCATGTTGTTTGCGTCGCCTTTGTCCTTCCAAGGGCCCTCTTCAATAACTCTTTCCTTGAAGACCTTTGATGCCTCCCCTTCTAATTTCCACCACTTTGTTCTTGCAATCTTGGCTTGTTTAACCCTACAAGCTTGTACCAGAAAGTGGAAGTCAGCCACAACTCGCTTGTGCTGGGAAACCACACATTCACCAGGTATCACCTTACAATCCACGTAAGCACATTTATCCCCCTTCTTGTAAGAACGAAGTCAATCTGACTAGATGAATGTCCGCTCCTATAGGTCACCAAATGGGACTCTCTCTTCCTAAAGAAAGTACCAAATGGGACTCTCTCTTCCTAAAGAAAGTGTTGGCTATCATCAGATCAAAAGCCGTAGCAAAGTCTAGGACATCCTCTCCCTCCTGGTTCCTACTACCATAACCGAAACCTCCATGAGCCACCTCAAAACCTACACTAGTTGAACCTACATGGCCTCCTGTAGAAAGACTGATAGTAAAAATCTAAAATTAATAAACTCTGTAAAATACTTCATACATTTGCATTTCCATATTTTCTCAAGCATGGAAAGATTTAGGGAGCAGAATTCATATTAGCAATAGCCAAAGGACAGGAGTAGCTAAGAATGATAAGATTACCTTTTTTCTAGATATCATAAACTGAAAAGGATGTCGATGAAATAATCGCCCTTGATTTATGCCAGGTCCAATCCTCGACCTGTTATCTAGAACAGAAGTTAACCTTTTACCCTAACCTAGATGTGCCAAATATTTAGACAGTGACAGTTTATCACAAAATTTCCCTTTCATCAAACAACGACATTTCTCTACTCTATTCATGGCAGGGGAGACCCAATGAGCGAAATTATTTTCATTTGCAAAAATAATTAATGTAGTTAGTAGGCATAATACATGTACACTGGCAATTAAACTAGATCCGGTTACAAATAGCCCAATAGCTTAGGTTAGGTTTTGGCTGGGCATAACTGGACTTGGCGGGAGCTCATGGTCGGAGAAGGGCCCGTCAAAGATCTAGGCTCCTAGTGGCATAGGGCAATGGCAGTGGTCGTAGCAGGGAGAGAGGGCGAAGATAGGGCACATGGAAGATCACTAGTATAAAAATGATTTTTTAAGATGCCTCCTATTTCTAACAGCAACTGTTTACTTAGCGATCCAATTGTAACTGCTCCAGGAGCACTGTAACTTATATATATTTTTAGGGTCTGTTAAGTAAATCGTCACTAGAAATAGATTTATATATTTTTATGGACGGTCAAGTTAAGAGAGCCGCTTCTAAAAATATGATTTTCAGGGACTGTTTCTTATGTCAACCACTTCTGAAAATAGCTGATTTCTAGGGGCGGTTCACTAAGCGAACCGCCCTTAAAAATAGTTGTAACACAAATAAATTCATAACATTTTTCAAATGAACTCGGATAAAGACAAAATTTGTGTCAAAATTATAGAGCTCGATGAGATCTACAACTTTCTGGTTGACGAAATTTTTATTTGAGATTGTTTATGGGCCCAAATATATATATATATATATATATATATATATATATATATATATATATATATATATATATATATATATATATAAAAAGTTCTCAGGTTTTGAATTTTAAATTTTTGAATTTTTAAAGTGATCTTGGATGGAGACATGTCCTATATCAAAGTTGTAGTGCTCAAGGAGATCTGAAACTTTGTGGTTGAAAATTTTTCCATTTAAGGTCATTTAAGTGTTAAAATATTGATTACAAGATCCATACACGCATTAGTACAAATAGATAGCATTATATGGCTAGACACTTTGTAGTGGTATGGGATAGAGCACCTGGGCGAGAGGTTGCAGGTTCGAATCTTGGAGGCTGCACTATATCAGAAAATGGCAAAAATCAAATTCTGGAAGTGTGGCTGGTTGGTCCTCTAGGCCTCTGGCCATACTAATTTTTTTCTTATTTTTATGTCTTATAAATGATTTAAAAAAACTAAAAATTATTTTTGGAAACGGTTGACTTAAATCAACTGACTCTGAAAATAGATTTTTAAGGGCGGTTGTCTTAAGAAAATTGTCCCTAAAAATTGACTTTTACGGATGGTTTTAAAACTGCCTCTGAAGGTCACTTATTTTTACAATCAGTGACATAGTAGCGGTTTTTTAAACTAACTCTAAAAATCATTTTTGACTGTGAGTAAAAATATTTTCTATACCAGTGGATGACACATATATCTAGATTTCATAGAGGGGGACAGAGGAGGTGGCAGTGGCTCTGGCGGTGCCGATAGTGGAGCAAGGTGATGGCGGTCGAGGAGGGGTTTGTGGCGAGGTGACGGCAGTAGACGAGGGGGCGATGATGGCGCCGGCAGAGGAGCAGGATGGTCGTGCCTGAGTAATCATATTTTGGGTCTGTGACCCTCCTCTCTCAGACGTGCACTTACCGAGACAAGTCTCTCATATACCCATCGTAACACAGACGCGTGATAACTACGTACCGCAGACTCAGAGTCTAGTATTTTAGAGCCAACACATTACGTGTTTTGTCTAGACGTGTCTGTGATCACACATCATAGACGCATTTTATTTTTCACAAACATGCATGTGTGATGCGATTGAGTGACTCACTCAACTAATTAAGGCCATCATGAGTTACGTTTATTTGTGCTAAATATATTCATTATTAGTGGTCGCACATATACAAACAACTAGGTGAATTCCCCGCGCATTGCTGCAGGAATTGTAAAGACGTACAACATTGAGAATATTGGAGAAAGGAGATATCCATACATAATTGTATCGATATCAAATAAAGAGAAATCGCAGAACATATCACATGTAGGGAAGGGATTTACAATCTAGTCGTTACCGGTTTCAAGGATTTGACTTTTTGTTAAGATTCGATAGTTTGAAAATGTACATATAGAACCAATCTCAAACTTGAAGGCAATGCCAAATCTTCAACAATAATCTAATTTTGTCAATCACCACCTAAGTTTGTAAAGATGGCTCACATTGATTACATAGCTTCAGTGCAAAATATTTGAAATACAAATAAAGAGGAGTCAATATATTAATTGAACATGATACAAAATCCCATACTTCAGGCTGGTTCTATCATAGATACCTCTTGAACAAAGGAGAGTGAATATTGGCTATGACGGAGCAATGACCAGTTTTGTGCTCTCCAAATCACGGCGTAACTCTTCACAAAAGAAGATATGAATGCATACATCTTTTTAGATAATGAATGCATACAGGTTTTTTTTTGGGAATCAATGCATACAGGTTTTTAGGATGGTCCAATGCTGCCTTTGTGGCGGCCGTTGGAGAAGACGAGAAATTGAGGAGGCCGATGGCAATTGTCATGCTCGAGACCTCTCAAAAAGAACCTGTAGAGGCAGCAGCTTGATGAGTAACCAAGAGCAAAAGGTGTAAGTACAAACCACCATCGCAACAACAACAGCAGGGGAACGGCCAGGTGAGGCACTCCAAAACTGGGGACGATCAAGTTGTATATATATTGGGAATGTTGGAGAGGAATTGGAAGGACATTAATGCCATTAAAATGACTCTTGGGGATGAAACTCTTCTGAGTAATGCCAAGCCGCCAAGGTGGGTGCGCGCTCGGAGCTGGGTGCTGCACGCGGCCATTTCCATTGCCTTGGGTGCTCAGGCAAGAGGTGTGTGAAGGAAGACAGATGGGGGGACAATGAATGTTGCTATAAAACTGATGTGACTTGCTCAACATTCAGAAAATTAATTGGTATCATTTTTTTAACATAAATCCGTCAGTTGCAAAACGATGGGAGGAAGGCAAAGAAGGGATGAATAATCGGAGAGCAGAGACAACATGCAACGGCCCAAATGAAGACACATGTTACATCTGATACGCCAAACAATTGAGGTGATGCATGTGGCTGCATCAGGATTGATGAGAGAAATAGTAATCAATAATCTTTAGTGGATTCCGTCTATATACATACATTATATAGATTTAGATACCGGCTGCTTCAACATACGTAACTTGGTCGAACCGGACAACTGGCCAACGTTAACGTCTGATTGCAATTGCAATGTTGCTTTGTCGTCGTCGTCACTTGGCTTTTCCCTATGTGAGCAACTTCCAGGTGTCCCATATCATGTGCTGATGCTCATATAGTCCATGCATTATATGTATTGATCGGTCGATCGTACTTTTTTTTAGTTTTCATTTGCGAAACAATTGGCCGCCGATGCACGATTTCTATAGTACGTATAGAAAGTCAAGAACACTGCCGTTTTGTAAACTTGAAAGCAACATTAACTATTGCCTTAGTGAATGTCAATATCATTGTTTTGGCAGAGCAAATGATATGACGCCTCGTAATATGCATTGTTAAATCTTGCTACTAATTTAATTAACTTCATGAAATGATATGATATATGGAAGCCACGGCAGCAATATGATTCGACTGGGATATGCATGGTATCTTTTGATTTTGAATTCAGGATCTTCTTCAGGGCCTGACTCTGTTTCTTTGCTACCTGTACCTATACCACTCCGTGCTTGTCTGATTTTTAATGTTGTTTTAAACTAGTAGCAAGAAGTTCTCCTCCCAGATTATGGGTATCTAATCTACCTCGGGTTTCGTCGCTAGCTAGCTCTTGTTTTTTTTTGTCGATCTCCTGCCCTTTTTCATATGTATCGTATCGGGTTCTTGCCTGCTTAGTCGATTATATTATATTATCTTATTACTATACAGTAGTATCAGGACATGCTAAACAGTGTGAGATAGTTACTAGCTCTAAGATAACTTCGTCAAAAATATTAACTTTTTGCACATAACTCATAATTAATATAAATAGCTCCACATGAGTACATGACAACTTCACATGATTTTAGAGTGTGAGCATCAGATTAGTTATTGGTCAAGAGGTAGCTTTTTACTCTCTTTTATTAAAATATGCTTAATGCTAGATCAAAAGTCACTATAGAAGAAGCCACAAGAGTCCCTAATTTTATATTTTATATTTGATCTCTAATATTAAGAGCAAAAACTTCTTTTTTCCAAAACTTTCAGCATTCACTCTCTTCCGAGTTCGTCATCCCCTCCGATCCACTCACTCAAGCATAAGAGTCATGTCGGCCGGTTTTATTAAAAATAGTAGCACATGACAAACTAGAGATAAGAATCCTAATATAATTAGTTTGTTGTCTAGTTCATGACCTAAACTCATTGCCACGCACCTCACTCTCTCCCATCCTCATCTAACTCTTGCCATCCACACACCTCTAATCTAAAGACATCACAATCCAAATCCAACATGAGAGTACAAGAACATGGTTTTAATAATGTACATATTTGTAGCCACGGTATGAAGTTTGATTCCAAAATGTATTATAACAGATGACGTAATCGTTGCATAAACCTCTGAGCCGCGCAAGTCATTCAGGTGAACATATAATAAGTTATATGCTATGTTGCAATGCACGAGCATATTTACTAGTAATAATAAAAACAAGCTAGTTAACCATGGTATATGCAGAGGAGGCCGTCATGCTGTTTATATTTGTAACATAGCATTTCTCCTTGTTTAGTAGGGTTTTGTTGCAAACTACTTCACCTAATAAGCCAGAGAAACCAGAGAAAGCCACGTTTGTGTGCTCGCGCCCTTCTAGTACCACTACCACAAAAAAAAAGTTTCTCTCCTCTTCAGCTTCTCCCAAAGAGCCGTATCGAGCAAGAGTATGCATTTGGCATTGCTTCGTCCAAGAAAACAGAGAAATCAGAGCTGAAGCTCCTCAGAAAATTCTGCAAAAACGATTTTTTTAGAATAAACTGTGGACAAAAAAAGATTCCTTTTCTGAATAATAGACATACATACATCTCAATCGATCGCATATAGATGTCTGTTGCCAACGATGAGAGTGGATGGCGCCACGGGTCACATCTTTACTTGGATGGAGCCAGCTAAACGATGAACTAGTAGACTAGTAGCGTGGTCACAGCTACGAGTACCATCTGAGGCTCTGGTTAGCTGGACGGCCAGCCGGATCGAAGGATTATTGATGCTAGTACCAAATATAGATATAGACATAACGTGTACAAATCATCTCATAATTTGGACGGGATATATAAGGTTGGGGTGATAATGTTGCGCGCGTATGGGTCATCGTCCTACGGCTAGCTAGGAGCTAGCTACTCATCGATCTTTCTCACTTTCCAAAAAACAAAGGTATTTCTCATCAGACATCAAACTTGACACGGGACCATCAACTTGGGAACTCCTATCAATGCGTTGTCACAGTCGTCATTCCTCTAATCACAAATATTCCCATATATACATAGAGTCAGGCTAATATGATATCGCCAAAAAAAAAGTCAGGCTAATATGTAACTGGCCATAGAATAACTTATTCTATATAGCCATCTTGATTTACAAGCTGCATTTAGTTTCCTTATATAAGACACAAACAGTGGTACAGAACTAACTTCATTTCCTATACTTGTATCAGAACATTTTTACCTATAATTAAGATTTTATATCACATAAGTGACATATTTTTGTGAGGCAGCAAGGGGTGTTAACACTGCCCCCCTGAACTTGTTCATAGTAATATCAATCATGGTTGAAAACAGGCAATGCAGGAGCAACATAAAAGTGGTTACATTGTATTTGTATTAAAATAATTCTAATGATTAAATTTCATCATATTTGTATTTCTAATAATGTTGAAGACGGCACCAAGTCTGTTATGAGACGGAGGGGAGTAGCGTTTCATGGTCGTGGCCCTCTATGTCTATCTGCAGCCTTTTCTGAATAAACTACGGATTAAAAAGATGCCTTGCAATCACCAGGTTCTGGCTATATAAAAGGCCACCTGGGCAAACAAACCCAGCTATCGTCATTCAATTCAGTAGCAAGCTATCAGCCAGGGGAAGCTATGGCTCACGCTCATGGCCACTATGAGGAGCTGCTGCCAGCGAAGTCTCCTCCACAGGTGTCCCTAGTGCTCTCTGTCCTGCTCGTCTGCCCTCTTCTCGTCCTCCTCGTGCGCCGCTGCTTTGGAACGACGACGCCGTCCGCAAGAGCCAGAGAACAGCTGCTGAGCAAGCTGCCTTCGCCTCCAAGCAGGCTCCCCATTATCGGCCACCTGCACCTCGTCAGCCCCCTACCGCACATCTCTCCGTGACCTCTCTGCCAAGCATGGCCATGATGGCCTCATGCTCCTCCACCTCGGTGCCGTCCCTACGCTCGTCGTCTCCTCGCCGAGTGCTGCGCAGGCTGTGCTCCGCACGCAAGACCACATCTTCTCATCCAGGGCCTACTCCCCCGTCACCGACATCCTCTTCTACGGCTCCACGGATGTCGCCTTCTCCCCGTACTGTGAGCACTGGCGCCAGGTGAAGAAGATTGCCACCACGCACCTCCTCACCAACAAGAAGGTCCGGTCCTACCGCCATGCACGCGAGCATGAGGTAATTAATAACCATGCGTCAATTTCAGCAATCACTAATATATTGTTCCATGAACGAAGATGATTGCCTGAAAATAACTCACAACAGGTGAGGATTGTGGTGGCTAAGATCCGTGAGGCGGCCACCGCAGGCATCGCTATCGACCTGAGTGAACTGCTCAACGCCTTCGCCAATGACATCGTGTGTCACGCTGTGTCTGGCAAGTTCTTCAGGGAGGAAGGCCGGAATAAACTTTTCCGGGAGCTCGTTGAGGCGAACTCGTCACTCATAGGGGGTTTCAACCTAGAGGACTACTTCCCGGTGCTGGTGAAGCTGGACATCATCAAGAGGATGGTGTGTGCAAAGGCACAAAAGGTGAACAAGATGTGGGACGACTTGCTCAATACGCTCATCGATGACCATGCAAGAAGGCCAGCGTCAGAACGTGACGGAGAGGAGAGTGACTTCATCGATGTCTTGCTCTCCCTTCAACAAGAGTACAACCTCACGAGAGACCATATTAAGGCCCAGCTGGTGGTATGTAATGACGTGACCTCACCCACAACTACCACTTACACATATATGTTATATGCAATTAAAATTTATGTTGCTGATTCTTATGTATATGTATGCATATGTATGTAGGTCATGTTTGATGCTGGCACAGATACATCATTCATAGTGCTGGAATATGCGATGGCTCAGCTCATGCAAAACCCCCGCCTCATGAACAAGCTACAAGCCGAGGTGAGGAGCACTATAGCCAAGGGAAAAGAGATAGTTACCGAAGACGAGCTTAACAGTTTAGCGTACCTAAAGGCAGTCATCAAAGAGACACTCAGACTCCATATGCCGGCACCACTCCTTGTGCCCCACCTCTCCATGGCCGATTGCAACATAGAAGGATACACGATACCTTCAGGAACACGTGCCATTGTTAATAGCTGGGCTCTTGCAAGGGATCCTAACTATTGGGAGAAAGCGGACGAGTTCATGCCTGAGCGGTTCATGGAAGGTGGTAGTGCCGCAGCTATGGACAATAAGGGAAGCGATTTCCAATACTTGCCATTTGGGGCAGGAAGAAGGATATGCCCAGGTATAAACTTTGCAAGCTCCAGTATCGAAGTCATGCTCGCAAACCTTGTCTACCACTTCAGTTGGGAGCTACCTGTGGAATTAGCGAAAAAAGGCATCGATATGACTGAATCATTTGGGGTGACAGTGCATCGTACAGAGAAACTCCTCCTTGTCCCTATAGTTGCACAAGATTAATGCGTTATAGTCTATAGAGTTCTTTATGTACGCAATAGATCAAGGACTCAAATGTGCACTACCTATTATATAATTGCATCGTACTTATGGGTTTTGGACGCATTGTCAAGCACGCATATATATACTGAATAAAGAAAGCATGCATTGCATCCTTTCACCATGCATCAAACTGTTGTCATATTTGTGACGCACAATTAACTAACAAAGTTGTAGAATAGTTAGAGCGGTGAATATGGGAACCAAAAATTCTTCACATAGAAGAATTAAGGCTTATGTCCCAAGTTGACCCAGGGGCGTCTATTTTAGCAATCACCAAGATCACATAGTTACAAGTAGTCTTAATTAACCTAGGTATTAAACTAAATGAAAAAACATGCATGAAAGCAAAACACAAGAGAACAATCAAAAGCACCAAAGATCATATCATGCCCGGCTTCTAAGTCAAGTTCAGCCATTTTTCCTATGTAAAACTTGGAACTTTTGGCCTGAACCCTTGAAAGCATTTAGGACAAAGTTTCTCTATCTTGGAGAAATCAAAATGTCAGGACTTCTTTTAAAAACTTTCAAAATAAGCACAGAGAAACAACTTGAAAGATTTGGGACGATAAGTAAAAATACAATCAAATGACCTCCAAATTAGGTGAAACCTCAGCCATGGCTGGTACAACATGCACTATGCCAGAACATGCAATCACTATCGGAGCATCATTGTCGAGTGTGCTTGAGACAATAATGACTACTAATCACGGCCGGGTTGTAAGACGAGTATCTAGAAAATTAGTGGGAAGCTAATAAACTGGCAGTGATCGTACCTATCACTTACCGGGTAAAACCATCACCCCACATTGATATAATACTAAACATTGAAGCTATGAGCTGGCAGTGGTAGCTAGAATTTGGATGGATACGTACGCAGTAGTAATGTGGTGGGCTCAGGCCTGCAGTAGAGCAAGCAGCAATGGAGGTCAGTCGTCGGTCCATGGCCTTGTTTAGTTCCCAAATTCACCCTCCAAATTCTACTATGCAAAAAAAAGATTCGCCATCACATCAAAATACCGGCAAATGCATGGAGTACTAAATGTAGATGAAATCAAAAACTAATTGCACAGTTTTATTGTACTTTGCGAGACGAACATTTTGAGTCTAATTAATCAATTTTTGGACAATTTTTTACACTAAAAAACAAAAAATGCTACAGAGCTCGGGGGTGGCACTGTGCCGAATCGGCCACCCCCGAGTCGGCAACTAAACAAGGGCCATGGCTGCTGGTGGAGAACAATAAAACCAGGTACGGATCTGTGGTGGGGTGTGCCGGTGTGGGGGCCGGCGACTTGACTTGTAAGTCTCCACTGCTGGTGCAGGGTGCAGGCCGCGGGCTTGTTAGTCGGCTTCATTAATGCCTTGTGCTGACGCCTGAGGCGAAGGAGATGAAGGCACGTAATGGCATTAGGATCAAATGAACAAAGCAGGTAAGATGAAGCCTCGTCAAAATCTGGATTAAACAACTAGGAATGGTAATTGGATTTGCAAATCCAAATGATGGCTCGAAATACAGATTACCCATGCAAAGCTGCATTCAAAGAAAAGGTGCTTAATTGTCTCATTCTTATGACAAAAGCAATACTTCTCGCTGCCTTGCCAATTACGTTTTACTAAGTTGTCTTTTGTTAAGATAACTCCCCTTTGGAAGGTACCACATAAAAATCTTTATCTTTAGTGGGGCCATTGTTTTCCGTATGATTTTGTTTAGGTTTGGGACATCTTGATGGATCAAAGCCGAATAATATGACTTCACCGAGAATTAGCCTTTTGCCGGTTGCCGGTGTTCAGCGGCAGCAGTATATAGCTGGTGTCGGGGAGCGAGCGGTGACAATGGACATGGTGAGTGGAGTTGTGAGGTGGTGTAGCGGCCGGGCATGGGTGGCACGGTGAGGTGGCGGCGTGGTGGCAGTGTTGGCTCGCAGCGGCATGGAGGCGAGAAGGCAGTGAACTGGGGAGCGGTGGTAGGTGATGGCTAGGTGTCGCATTTTCCGCGAGAGGTGGCGATGGAGCTTCGTGAAGTGGCGAGGACGGGGACGTGCAAGTGCCAGTGGAAGGACAATGGCATGGAAGCTACTTGGCGCATGGCAAGGCAAAGGCGAGGTTTTTGTTGCCACCAGAGATGGCATGGTTGATTGGTTGCTCTTGCGTGGTGTGGTGGCATGGTGACACAGAAGCTTCGTGATGGAACGGTGGTGGTGTCCTACACGTGGAAGTGGTGGCGCTTCGGTGATGGCGGTGGTCATGAGGATGGAGGCCTAGTTGTGGACTTGAGGTACAAGTGTCATTTGTGCTGAAAAGCACTCGAGGGCATAGCGCAACAATTGGGGCTTGGCTTCTATGTAGCAGTTGTTGGGTGGTGGTATTAGCTATCCGTCCACCAAAGGTGTCTGAGGAGGCCAGTTGTGGAGAGGAGGGATTGCAAAAGTGATTTTCCATGGTTTGCGCAGTGTTTGATGGCTGCTTGGATAGACACCAGTTGGAATTTCTCCTGTCTTGATGAGATGGCTTGGTTTATGGGAGGTACAATTGGAATAGTTCTTGGAGGTGGAGATATTCTAGGCGATCATTAGAGGCAGCTGCTCGTGTATTGACTTGGCATCTTGTAGCGGACTGTGGCGGCTAGCCTTGCATGGCAAGGATTAGTCCGGCATGGGGCAACGTCGGCAGGCGGTGCAAGCAAAGGCAATGGCACAATGACTACATGACTTGTAGAGGATCGCGGCGGTTAGCCCTGCATGGTAGCAGCTGGCATGGCATGGAACATCATCGATACAATGGTGCAGGCGGCAACCATGGTGTGTTGACATGCTACTTTATCGTCCGATGGCACTGCTGCATCGTTAGGACTAGGGTTGTGTCCCTGGGAGTGGTAGTGGTTGTAGTTGCCTTGCTCGAGTGGAGCAATGGGTGCATTGGTGTTGTGCAGCCCGTGTTGAGGTCTCTAAGCCACCGGTGTCGAGAGTTGGTAGTTGCTTACAGTTGTTAGTTTAGCCAATTGTCTTGATCAGTTGCTGTTGTTTTTTACCCATTTGGGTTATCGTTGCTCTGTTGCAATGGCACGGAGTTAAAGTTTGCGTGCCGCCTAGGGGCCAAGGAGCCGCGCCAGGGCCATTGGATAGTCGGGGGCCATGCCTGTGGTGCACGATGGGAGAGGGTGAGTGAGAAAGAAAAAAATGGGATCTATGGCTATTAGGGTTTCGACCGGGCTTATATATTAGATGTTTTATTTCTAGTCGATTCTATCACCCTTGTTATAGTCAATGGCCACAGTTCGTGGGCTCATGCTTTAGGGTTCTTAGCTGGGCCACAGTGTCGTACTATGGGTGTAAGTAGGCCGAATCCAGCGTTTACACAGTAATGGGCCTCAAGTCATTGCATTTTCTAGAATTAAGTTTTACTTTGGCACATATTTTTGACAACACCATTTTCACCGTCTGCTGATTGGCAAAAATTGAAAATGATGTGTTGACACAAATGATTTCAGTAGTAGTGGGCCGGCCGGCTGCTTCAAGTTAACTCGGTCAAATAATGTAGCCGCCGGCTGGCCAATGTCGTTGTCATTGTCACTGATGAAGCTCCAGGTGTGCCACATCTAACATGCATGCGAAACGATGGGTCGATGATAACAAGTATACAAAGCCAAGAAGACTGGCGTTTTGGTAAACTTGATAGTAACATTAATTATTGTACTGTCTTAGTGGATATCAATATCATTCTTTTGGTAGAGGGAATGTTACGAAGCCTCCTAATATCTTATCTTACTATTACTAATTAGAGGGTCCAATGAAAGCTCCATGTTAAATCTCACTAATGCGCTACAAAAAAAATAAATACTAGAAATTCCTACATTAATCAAAAACATCGGACCATCAAATCTAAAAGACTAACCATCCATAACACCATTGGATCTATTTTTTCTAGAAAATTATCCACCGTTGCCATTTTATAGATAAAAAATGGGCTAAAATTTTGTTATTCACAACAAAAGAAAACTTTCATCGTTCGGAAAAGGTCGTACCTACCAACGTTTGCAGTTGGTTAGTAGAATATCTAAAATATCACATGAAGCCTACCAATCGTCAGCATCCATCATGTTAACAATTAGTTAATCTATATTAATAAAAAATCAGATACAGCTATACTGATGTCCATAGTTGGTGAACAAAAGTACGCATAAGTATCGTCTCTGTCAGGCTCACGGACAGTACAAGAATTTCTAACCAAACCCAACGATGGATAAAAAGTACACGAACCCTAAGGGCCTTAGATCTATATATGACAAATAATGAATCTTCCTCTCTCTAATAACGTTTCTCCCTTATTTAAATGAGCAAGAGAAGCTAGCCAACAAGGGTTACTTGCCAACGCAACAAGCCAAATAGCCTTACTGACCTAAGACAATGCGCTCTGAAAGCATCTAGGCCCCTAGAGTGGGTTTCGATGATTGATGACAGCGGTTAATTATCATGACTAACGTGTGTTTTGCAGAAACAATAGAGTGTTAGATCGTGGTAATCGCAATCGTGGGCGATATGGGATCATGCTCCTTATTGATGGAAATCATTTTTTCTGTTTTTAAAGGATGATCGACAAGGTTAAGGACGGTTAATTCCGGACGTTGACGAGGTGAGCTACGTTCAGAATAGTCGTTAGGACTTTTGTTTTTCTCCTTTTGGCCGTACTATAAAGTGGGGCATGGATGGGTAGCTTGACCTAGGTGAGTCTAATGGCTAGGTGTGGTGCACACTTGTCAAACTTAGCACTAGGTGGCTCCACAATGGCCTTGAGATTGTTTGGAACAAAAGTCGTTCAAGAAGCGTTTGAATTGGAAGTCGTTTCGGCCCTTCAAAGGGCGACAGACGCTGAAAACAGAGGGTGACAGACGCTGACGTCAGCGTCTGTTGCGTGGTCTCTTCACTGCTGAGAGCGTCAGACGCGAGGATGAAGGGCGACAGACATGCCCTACATGTATACGAGTGACAGACGCAGTGAGGGTTGAGCGTCAGACGCGTCTAGTGGTCAACAGACGCGGTCCAGAATGCTCTGAAGATGTTGATAGCGTCAGACGCATCCGTTGCTAGGGAGATAGACGCTGGCCAGCGTCTGTCGAGCCCTAACGGCTAGTTGAACGTTTTGATCCATTTTCATGTGACAAACACACTCCTCAGAGGCGACAGACGCATCTGTCGGTGGGCGTCATCGCGTCTATCAGTCATGAAAAGTGTTGTTTTCGAAGATAACGGTTGGGGAAGTTGAGGGGGAGTATAAATACTTCCTCTACCCCTCCATTAGAGGTACTCTTGCTCATTTAGTCAGCTAAGAAACTCCTTTCATGTGCAAGGAAGTGTAAGAGCCCTAGTGAGAATTGAGTCTTGAGAATTCAAGTTTGAGAGTCCTCACTAGTGATTAGGGAGTAACAAGTGTGCATCCACCTTCTCATTAGGCTTGTTGTAGTCAAGTGAGAGTTCTTGCTTGTTACTCTTGATGATCGCCATCACCTAGACGGCTTGGTGGTGATTGGGAGCTTGGTGATCATTCGGCGCTTGTGGATGAGCCAACTCATCTTATGAGCGGTTGTGGGCGATTCACCGCGATAGGGTGTCAAAGAATCAGCCCATAGAGAGCACTTGATCCTCGCGTGGATCAAGGGGGAGCTACACCCTTGCGCGGGTGCTCCATGGAGGACTAGTGGGGAGTGGCGACTCTTCGATACCTCAGGAAAATATCGTCGTGTTCCTAACCCTTTACTTTCAAGCAATTCACTTTCTCGCATTACTTTTGTTGCTTGGTTTACTTTCCTAGAATTGCCATGCTAGACTAGGTTTGGAACTTAGGGTGCAAAACTTTTATCGGTAGAATCACTAGGAACACTTGTAGGCACTAGGGGTGAATTATGGCTTAGTAGGATTTAATTCTTGTAATAAATTTGAGAAAAGCCCAATTCACCCCCCCCACTTGGGCATCTTGATCCTTTCAATTGGTATCAGAGCCGAGTTGCTTCTAAATTAGGCTTAACCGCCTAGAGCAAGATGTCTAATGGGGAAGGACCACCTCCCATCTTTGAGGGAGATGATTTTCCATATTAGAAAATCTGCATGGAGGCGTACCTCGAAGCCTAGACGTCAGGTGTCTTAGAGCCACCACCGAAGGGCTTCTAGAAGTCAAGGATCCCACTAACCTCATTGGTGACAAGGAGAAGTATGACCGGTGGAATGCAAAGGCAAGAAATGCACTCTATCGGGGCCTTGACAAGGATATCTTCAATCATGTGCGTAATGCAAAAAAAACGCTCATGAATTGTGGGAAAACCTTTGTGCTCTCCATGAGGGAACTAAGAGTGAGCGTGAGAAACGCTACCATATTGCTTTAAAGAAGATTAATTCATTTGAGATGCTTCCCAAAGAAAGTGCTAATGACATGTACACTCGCTTGAATATTCTTGTAGAGGATCTCAATGCTCTTGGGCTCACTCAAATGAGTCCATCGGATGTTGCAAGGAGGATCTTGAGTGTTCTTCCTGTTGAGAAGTATGGCCATATTATCATCGTGCTTCACCAAAGCGATCTCTCCACCGCAACACCGACACAAGTATTGGGAAAGATCAATGCTCATGAGATGTACATGCACATCACTCTAGAAGAGGGTTCATCATCTTCCAAGAAGAAGGACTTGGCTTTCAAAGCTATCCATGACAAGAAAAAGAAGAAGAGCCAAGCCATGATTGTGCATGAAAGCTCAAGTGAGAGTGACATTGATGATGCATGACTTGCTCTCATGGTGAAAAAGACCACCAAGATGCTAAAGAAGCTTAATAAGAGTGGCATCAAGTTCGATGGCAAGAAGAAGAAGTTCTTCAAAAGTAGCAAAAGAAAGCATATATCTGAAATGGATTGCTACAATTGTGGTGAACTTGGTCATCTAGCTCATCAATTCTCTAAGCCTCCAAAAGAAAAATACAAGAACAAGAACAAGAACAAGAACAAGAACAAGGGCAAGAAAGATGAATCTAGTGATGAAGAAGATGAATAGAAGAAGAACAAGCCATACAAGAAGAAGGATGGTAAAAAGAAAGAATATCACAAAAAGAAGAAGGGAGGCAAAGCTTACATTGTTGGTGATTGGCTCACCGACATTGAGTCATCATGTGAGTCCTCCGGCGATGAGAGCAACGACGAGAAAGAGAAGGTCGCTGCGTTTGTGATTGGGCCATCATTATCTTCATCAACATCTTCATCACCACCTTCACCGCCATCTTCATGGTCTTTATCCACTACTCACCTATGCCTCATGGCCAAGGGTGAACGAAAGGTGAACTACAAGACCGGTGGAACTCATTGGGTTATTGATAGTGGTTGCACTCAACATATGACCAGTGATCCTCGTATGTTCACCTCACTTGAAGAAAATGGGGAATGTCAAGACAAGATCACATTTGGGGACAATTCAAAGAGCAAAGTCAAGGGTCTAGGCAAGATTGCAATATCAAATGATCACTCTCTTTTAAATGTGCTCTATATTGCTTCTTTGAGTTTCAATCTACTATCCGTTGGGCAACTTTGTGATCTTGGCTATCATTGTTCATTCACTCCAAATGAAGTGGTAGTAACATATAAGAGCTTGGATGGAAATCTTTATTATCTTGTGATTATTGATGACTACTCAAGATATACTTGGACATTCTTTCTTCATGACAAATCTGAAGTGGCCACTTGTTTCAAGAAGTTTGCTAAGAGAGCTCAAAATGAATTTGAAGTCAAGATCAAGAAGATAAGAAGTGACAACGGCAAAGAATTTAACAACACAAACATTGAAGCTTATTGTGATGAGATTGAGATCAAGCATGATGTTCTATCAACCTACACTCCTCAACAAAATGGTGTAGTTGAGAGAAAGAACCGGACCTTGATCACCCTTGCAAGAATAATGCTAGATGAGTACAATGCACCGAAAAAATTATGGGTTGAGGCAATTAATACCGCATGCTATGCATCAAATTGCCTCTTCCTACAAAAGTTTCTTGGCAAGACCCCCTATGAGTTGCTAAATGGGAAGAAGCCGGATATCTCATTCTTCTGGGTGTTTGGTTGTAAATGCTACATCTACAAGAAGTGGCAACACCTAGGGAAGTTCCAAAGACATTGTGATATTAGCTTTCTTGTTGGCTACTCATCAAAGTCCAAAGCATATAGAGTATTTAACCATGCCACCGGTTTGGTTGAAGAAACATATAATGTGGAATTTGATGAATCTAACGGCTCTCAAAGAGCAATTGAGAATTATGATGACGTAGGTGATGAACCATTAAGGGAGGCAATGAAGAACATGCTGGTGGGAGACATCAAGCCTAAAGATGATGAAGATGATACTCAAGTGATCAATCCACCATCTTCATCATGTGTGCCTCAAGATGACGACAAAAATGAGAGAATCGAAAATGAAGACACTCATATTTCTCATGAACAAGCCAAGGCACAAGCTAAAGATGTTGATGCTCCCCAACCTCCTCCTCAAGTGGTTGATAGAAGACACTCACCCTTACTTCAAGCACATCCACAAGATCTCATCATAGGGAGTCCTACAAAGGGTGTAATGACTCGATCTCAAAAGCTTGCTTCATTTATTGAACATCACTCTTTTGTCTCTTGTCTTGAGCCCAAGAATGTAGATGAAGCTCTTCAAGATCTGGATTGGGTGAATGCAATGCACGAAGAATTGAACAACTTCACCCGCAATCAAGTTTGGACACTTGAGGAGCGTCCAAAAGATGCAAGGGTCATTGGAACCAAGTGGGTGTTCTGCAACAAGCAAGATGACCAAGGCATAGTTGTGAGGAACAAGGCAAGACTAGTTGCAAAGGGGTTCTCTCAAGTTTAAGGCCTTGACTTTGGAGAGACCTTTGCACTCGTTGCAAGACTTGAAGCCATCCGTATCCTTCTTGTATATGCATCGCATCATGAAATGAAATTATATCAAATGGATGTTAAAAGTGCATTCTTAAATGGCTTCATAAATGAACTAGTCTATGTTGGTCAACCTCCCGGGTTTGAAGATTCTAGATATCCTAATCATGTTTTTAGGTTGTCTAAGGCGCTTTATGGGCTCAAGCAAGCCCTTAGAGCATGGTATGAACGCCTTAGGGATTTTCTTACTGAAAAGGGCTTCACCATTGGGAAGATCGACACCACACTATTCACCAATAAGCTTAATGATGAGATCTTCATTTGTCAAGTTTATGCTGATGATATTATCTTCGGCTCAACAAATGAAGATTATTGCAAAAAAATTGGTGAATTGATGTCGAATGAGTTCAAGATGTCTATGATTGGTGAACTTACATTCTTCCTTGGTTTTCAAGTCAAGCAAATGAGAGAAGGAATCTTCATCTCTCAAGAGAAGTACACCAAGGATCTTCTCAAGAGATTCAAGATGGATGATTGTAAGCCAATCAAGACCCCAATGTCATCAAATGAACATCTTGACCTAGATGAGGGAGGTAAACCGATTGATCAAACTCTCTACTGTTCTATGATTGGTAGCTTGTTGTACCTTACCGCATCTAGGCCCGATATCATGTTTAGTGTGTGCATGTGTGCTCGCTTTCAAGCTTGTCCCAAAGAACATCACCTAAGTGTCGTGAAAAGAATTTTAAGATATCTTAAGTACACCCCAAGCATAGGTCTATGGTATCCCAAAGGAGCTAGATTCCAACTAGTTGGCTATTCCGACTTGGATTATGCCGGTTGCAAATTTGATAGAAAAAGCACATCCGGAGGGTGCCATTTGCTTCGGAGGTCACTTATACCTTGGTCATCTAAAAAGCAAAATAGTGTGGTTTTGTCCACCGCCGAGGCAGAATACATTGCCACGGGGGCTTATTGTGCACAAATATTATATATGAAGCAAACCCTTCTAGACTATGGTGTTGTTCTTAATAAGGTGCCACTTTTATGTGATAATGAAAGTGCCGTTAAAATTGCTAATAATCCGGTACAACACTCACGTACCAAGCACATTGATATCCGTCATCACTTTCTAAGAGATCATGTTGCTAAAAATGATATATCACTAGAAGGTGTAAGAAGTGAAGATAAATTGGCAGATATCTTCACAAAACCTTTGGATGAGGCTACCTTCAGTAGGTTGAGAAGTGAGCTCAATGTGCTTGACTCAAGTAACTTTAAGAAATGAGCTTGTGTTGTCCCTTGCTTTGCATCATAATAATATGTCATGTTTAAATTTTGTATTGCATCTAGGACTTGTCTAACACAGTTACGATAACCCTCTTTTAAAGGAGTGAAGAAACCTAACCGTGGATCAAACTTGACAAGCAACCTAGCTTTACTTTCTTGCATTGCATTGCATATGTATGGTTATTGCTTTGTCGTTTCTTTTCGGCTATGCTTTGAGCAACCTCTGTGTTCGTCCATGAATGGAGAGAGCATTTGACGCTCCCAAAGGTTTAGAAACTCCATTGCATGGCCATATGTTGCTCCTCGGGTGTTTATTGCTTTTTTTTTCCTAAAAATAATACTAGCCTAAGGCAAAATTATTTTGAAAACTTTGAGGGCTTAAGAGAGGTCACTCACATCAGGTTCCATTCGGTGTTTATTTGGTTTTTATTTGGCTTGGAACCTGGTTGGGAGAAAGTGTCACGGAAAAAGTTGAACGAAAACATGTTTTTAGGGCATCAGACGTTGTGACAGTCGCTGGAGTTTGGCGTCAGACGCGTCTATCGCGTGCATTTGAAGAAGTCAGCCATGAAGCGACCGACAGACGCTGCAACAGTAACTGTGGCCGCGTCTGTCGCAAAATTCTCATCACGTCTGTCGACCGTGGAGAAGTTTTCGCCTGGGGGCGATAGACGCTGACCAGCGTCTGATGGTAGATCAACGGACGCGTCTGTCGGGTTTTTGGAGAAATCGTGCTCTCTGTGGAGCGTCTGTTGTTCCTGTGCGGTGTCCGATGCCTACCGTCATCGCGTCTGTCGCCTGGATCCGAAGCGGTTTCGATCTAAAAATTTGCCTGACATGTAGAGCACCTTTTTCTTTTTTTTCATCGCGCAGCCGTGTTCCTCTTGTGTCTTTCGTACGCCGCTGGCACTCCATGCCCTAACCCTAGAGCTTCCCGCGCCGCCCTCTCCACTTCACCATCGTGGACCGTGCGCCCGTGCCTTCTCTCCGCGCCACCCCTTCCTCGCGCGTACTCCACTGTCCTCCCTCGCCTACACTCCCAGCGCTGCCACCACCGAGCCCTAGCGCCGCCTATGCTTGTCGCCGTCAAGTGCACCACCTTGCGTGGCCTCGCCATTCTCCGCAACTCCCGTGTGAATCTCCTCCGTGAAGTTGCATTCGGTCTCAGGGCTTCAATCCTTAGCGTGTGGTGCTCTACATCGTCGACTTTCTTGTCTAATTCACAGGACTTCCTCTGATCTAAGGTAGAAAATGTTTCGCTTCACTCAAATCAAATCGTACCTAAAATTGCTTGCTTCCGATAGGATCTCGTAACCCTAGAAATTATATTGCTTATTGTAACACTCTTTATTCTATCCTGTGCAGCGAATCGGTTCTCTGTGTTGTGTAGTTTGGCACCATTGTCAGTGGCAGTTGAATCCGGGGCCAAGCCTGCGGATATGGATTGAGGCCAAGCCTCACAAGACGTCAGTACACCATCTCTCAGAGTGTCAGTAGTTTCTCCAGAGATTGACAGTCAGATCTGACAGTGCCAGAGAGATAGGGGGAGTTTCACTTGTGAGTGTGATAGTGTATCTCTGTTCTTGTCACCATGGCTAGGTGCAAGAATGTCGGAGGCTCTCCTCCTGGAGGTGATGGGGGTGATAGTCCTCTCCATATTACAGAGGTGGCTCGAGGAAAGCTTAAGCTTATCAGCAGGAAGAAGCGCACCAGAAAAGAGAGAGGGGCAGAGGAATCCCTAGCAGTTGCACGAGCGGCAGACAGAGCAGAGAGTGGTGGTAGGGACAATGGTATTCTTATCGGTGAGTCTCGTACATGAGTCCCACTCTCTGGACGTGTACTTGGTACCGAGGCTACAGAGGCGACACAGGACCAGCCTGAGGAGCTAGCAGAGCAGGAGCAGCAGACACCACCTAGACGTCGTTCTGGACGGACCACGCATTCTCAGACGACACCAGCAGCCCCTCCAGAGAGACCGAGACGCGGAGGTTGTCCAGCTCCTAGGTCTCAGGTCATTCACTACGACCTGCGGAAGGCTTCAGCTCGTCAGATTCAGACTTTCCGCAAAGTTCAGCTTCACGAGTGGTTCCCACTTCAGAGGCAGCCAGGAGATGATCACTTCTACATAGCTCTACAGGAGGATTTTCACATGGCATATGTAAACGCCAATGTATCAGTCACAGCTCACAGAGTTATTCCACTTCAGAGTATAGTTGACTTGGTTGGAGAAGAGGTTCGCACATACCTACAGACAGTGCCTGGTTTGACTGACCTAGTTCAGCAGAATGGCTCATATGTGTTGTCTTGGGTGAGAGAGTTCTTTGCTACACTTTGGATCCACCCAGATCACACTGGGATTTCCTTCAACTTCTTGGGTGAGCAGCGAGAGATTTCTAGTGCCAGAGCTAGAGAGCTGCTGAGGATTCCACTCCAGACTGTACGTCTCCATAAGCTATGCTATCCAGGAGTTGACCCCCCAGGCGCGCTCATGGCGGGATTGTGGCACCTGTCGATGTTGTTAGGTGCTTGTTTGGCAGTGACTTCGGGGAGGGTTCTAACAGGAGACCTGTTGATATGCTACCACCAGTTCGCTTGCTTGATGCTATCATCAGGAGGACGATCCTTCCTCATCCGAACTTCAGGGACAGGACCACTCGACTGCAGCAGTGGCTCTTGTCACACCTTGTGAGGGGGATCACATTTGATATATGGGACTTGATGCTATGTGAGCTGGAAGATACTATATATGAGAGCTTCAGTGCTAAGAGGCACATGAACTATGCCCATTGGATCTCTTTTCTTATGTACATGGGAGTTGAGCCTATGTCGGCAGCCAGTGTTTAGGAGTGGAGCACCACTACCTTCGAGTACCCTATCTACGACTTCTCACAACTTGTCCGCACAATTACAGCTACACCAGTGAGAGCGAGTCACAGGCCAGTGGTTACAGAGACAGCTGCACAGTAGGATACTACCGTGCAAGGCCTAGTAGAGGCTGAGTTAGAGCAGCTAGAGACCCAGGGAGCCGGGGCAGAGTACGTTGAGTTAGACTCTGACCCCACAGATAGCTCAGACGACGACTACCAGTCGTTGCCCACCTTCCGTTCATCTCGCCCTCATGACACGGAGGCTAGCGGCTCAGGGTCAGCCACCGACCCCACTCTAGTATCTATACTCTCCAAGCTAACGGAGAACCAGGAGCGAGCTGAGCGACACCGTCAGCAGGACCGACAGGAGACTACCGCTGCTTTTGAACAAGTGCAGGCCCACCAGGATGAGTTCTAGAGGCACGTTCTTGAGCTACAGAGACAGCAGCAGCAGAGCCAGCAGCAGTACTTAGGTTTGATCACCCAGTTGGTTCAGGCTACAGGTATTCAGCTACCTCAGAGCCTTCTTCAGACGATTCCAGCGTCACAGCCTAGTGGGCTTCAGAGTCAGTCTCACCTTGGTACTCAGGCACAGTTGTTCACCTCTCCTGTTCACCAGGTGCCTCAGTCATTTGTGTCTCCAGGATTCACTCCTATTCAGACAGGGTTTACACCTTTGACACAGTCACAGATGCTTATGCCCAATTCGAGTCAGTTCCATGCCACCTACAGTCAGATCACTAGGTAGCCAACACCGACTTATACTCCGGCAGCTACCTCAGTTTCAGATGTGTCAGCAGCGCAGCCACAGTCATACCTAGTTCCTGAGGGCATGACAGGGATGGGCACTACCGAGTCGATCCCGTCGTCCGTTGCTTCGACGGATCCACTTTTGGTTCCTATCACACAAACCGCGCCCCTGGTGACCCCTACTCAGACTGCTACAGCTTCAGAGTCACAGGGACGACACACCGGTTCTCTACCTCCTCCACAGTCAGCCATTGAGACCACTGAGCAAACCCAAACCGTTTCACCTACACTTCCAGTATCTGAGGGTCCAACTGGCTCCCCAGTACAGCCATAGTCGTCTCCTAAGAGCAGTCCAGATGATGCCCCAAATCAGTTTATTGTTGCTCACCGCACTCCTATGTTCAGCTCGTCTGCTTCTCCTTCCTTCGATCCTTAGTTTTTGGTCTTTGATGCCAAAGGGGGAGAGAGAGTATGTAGATAGGGGGAGCTTCGTGAGAGGGTTTTGATTCTTTTTGTGTGCTACTTTCATGCATCAAGTCTACTTCTTTGCACTTGCATTGTGTGACGTGTGTGCTTATGAGTTACTGTAGTGTTATGTTGGTTATCTTGTCTCTATTATATCATGTCACTTGATTGTTTCTAGCTCATAATGTCTTGCTTCCGCATTTTTACTCCAATTTCTTATGAGCTATGTCATTGTGTACTAACATTTCTTGTCTTATCATATCATATGAGTTTGCCATGTTGGCTTGGAGCACATAAGCAATCCTAACCTCTTGTTATCTTTGAAAATTGCTTATGTGAAACAAGCATGTTTGAAAAACTCAAATCTTATCTTCATACTCATGGGTTGTCATCAATCACCAAAAAGGGGGAGATTGAAAGCATCTAGGCCCCCTATAGTTGGTTTCGATGATTGATGACAACGGTTAATTATCATGACTAACATGTGTTTTGCAGAAACAATAGAGTGTTAGGTCATGGTAATGGCAATCGTGGGCGATATGATGATCATGCCCCTTATCGATGGAAATCATTTTTTTGGTTTTCAAAGGATGATCGACAAGGTTAAGGACGGTTAGTTCCGGACGTCGAGGAGGTGAGCTACGTTCGTAATAGTCGTTAGGACTTTCATTTTTCTCCTTTTGGCTTTACTATAAAGGGAGGGCATGGATGGGTAGCTTGACCTAGGTGAGTCTAATGGTTAAGTGTGGTGCACACTTGTCAAACTTAGCACTAGGTGGCTCCAGGATGGCCTTTAGATTGTTTGGAACAAAAGTCGTTCAAGAAGCGTTTGAATCGAAAGTCGTTTCGGCCCTTCAAAGGGCGATAGACACTGAAAACGGAGGGTGATAGACGCTGACGTCAACATCTGTTGCATGGTCTCTTCACTGCTGAGAGCGTCAGACGCGAGGATGAAGGGTGACAGACGTGCCCTACGCATATACAAGTGACAGACGCAGTGAGGGTTGAGCGTCAGACGCGTCTGGTGGTCAACAGACGCGGTCCAGAATGCTCTG
Source organism: Saccharum hybrid cultivar R570 (assembly GCA_038087645.1). Classification (NCBI taxonomy): domain Eukaryota; kingdom Viridiplantae; phylum Streptophyta; class Magnoliopsida; order Poales; family Poaceae; genus Saccharum; species Saccharum hybrid cultivar. Next base: position 866,627 of record JAQSUU010000591.1, read on the forward strand.
AAGATGTTGATAGCGTCAGACGCGTCCGTTGCTAGGGCGACAGACGCTGGCCAGCGTCTGTCGAGCCCTAACGGCTAGTTGAATGTTTTGATCTGTTTTCATGCGACAGACGCGCTCCTCAGAGGCGACAGACGCGTCCCTCTAGAGCGACAAACACGTCTGTCGGTGAGCGTCATAGTGTCTGTCGGTCACAAAAAGTGTTGTTTTCGAAGATAACGGTTGGGCAGTTGAGGGGGAGTATAAATACTTCATCTACCCCTCCATTAGAGGTACTCTGGCTCATTTGGTCAGCTGAGAAACTCCTTTCATGTGCAAGGAAGTGCAAGAGCCCTAGTGAGAATTGAGTCTTGAGAATTCAAGTTTGAGAGTCCTCACTAGTGATTAGGGAGTAGCAAGTGTGCATCCACCTTCTCATTAGGCTTGTTGTGGTCAAGTGAGAGATCTTGCTTGTTACTCTTGATGATCGCCATCACCTAGACGGCTTGTGGTGGTTGGGAGCTTGGTGATCATCTGGCGCTTGTGGATGACCCAACTCATCTTGTGAGCAGTTGTAGGCGATTCACCGTGGCGGAGTGTCAAAGAATCAGCCCGTAGAGAGCACTTAATCCTCGTGTGGATCCAGGGGGAGCTACACCCTTGCGCGGGTGCTCCAACGAGGACTAGTGGGGAGTGACAACTCTTCGATACCTCGGGAAAACATCACCATGTTCCTAACCTTTTACTTTTGAGCAATTCACTTTCCCGCATTACTTTTGTTGCTTGGTTTACTTTCCTAAAATTGCCATGCTAGACTAGGTTTGGAATTTAGGGTGCAAAACTTTTATCGGTAGAATCACTAGGAACACTCGTAGGCACTGGGGGTGAATTATGGCTTAGTAGGATTTAATTCTGGCAATAAATTTGAGAAAAGCCCAATTCACCCACCTCTTGGGCATCTTGATCCTTTCACGCTCTTCCTTTTTCTTCAATTCCACATGCAACTTTTCCATTAAATACTACGTGATTACCAATCCAATTACTGTAGCATCTATTGATCATATATAGCAAAAGCTACATCTGAGAACATCATGCCAACCAACGAGATGGTTCAAAGAAGCGGCACAACATCTGATCAGGATGGATACATAATAATAATGTTACCACCTCCTTTTCAAGGGCCCAATAAATACATATCAAATAATTTCAAATATGTAATGGCGATATGTCAACGAGAAGAACGACTTAGTTATGTCAATGATGGCCACTAACAAAATAAAAGATCAGAAATAATTTCAAAGATATAATGGGATATGTCAAGGAGTTTAGAACCACGACTTAATTATGTGGAGTCTTCATATTAATTCTCACTAGACGTGCTAGAAAAAAAGATAAACACAAAGAAATTCTCACGTTAATCATAAACATCAAGCTATCAAAGCAAAAGACTCTAGTGACATGTAACAATTGGATCTGTTTTATTTTCTATAAAACTACTCACCTCTGCCATTATTAATACTAGCAAATATGCACGTGCGACACGCACGTGTGTATGAAAAACTATTTCTTGTGCGTTGCAACAGGATAAGGCACATGTAATTTGTTGATTGATAGGGAGATGATTAAGATAATGATACAAACAAACATGGGATTTTAGGATAATGCCTTTCTTCTGTGCACGTGACACTATTTCATCATGATTTAGACTGTTTGAGATTGATGACATCTATAATCAGAGGAAGCATTTAATTATTTTGTTATTAAATTTCAGGACCGCACATTGCTCTTTCCATGTCGGGCCAATTATGATTGTTGACGAACCATTTACGGTAGGTTTTTCACTCATCGGGTATTTATATATGATCGAGAAAATATCTTGTTTGGAACTTGACAATATATTTTTTTGGTTCAGATTGACAATGGTCTGATGACAGCCACCATGAAAATAAGAAGGGACAAAGTGACAGACAAGTACAGAAGGGAGATCGAAGTGAGATATGAGGTGCGCGTGCGTGTGCTCTGATAGCAGATCTAATAATAAAATTGAGGGATGCATACCATCTGATTGAAACAAGTTCTTTTTGGATAAATGATGAATAAGCAGGTTACTACACTATTATATGTATGTGTGTACGTGCAATAAGTGACTGGTCAAACTCAAAACGCATTGCTACCCCTCCGACTTTACAGCGATCTTGCTCTGCGATTAAAAGCTGATGCTGTCTATTGAGGTAATAATAATCTGCCATGAACTATGATCGTCAATTCGTCATACAGCTATGGTCATGTTGCGGTGTGAGCAGGCGCAGCAGCATGCACCCAGAAGGCAATGAGGACCGTCGCCACAGCCGCACGCAGCAGCCTGCCTGGCTGTCTATCACCGTCCGGCCACCGCCTGCTGGTGCCTGTATTCCGCGGCTTCCCTGGCCTTCTTGGTCTCCCTCTCATGTCTCTTGTCTGCCTCATTGTCGCTGGGATCCTCGTCGGCGAGGATGGCCCACACATTGGCGCCTGCAGCCGCAGCCATGTCGCCGGCGGACAGAGGTGGTTGTCGAGCGACCGATCCAATCCATGGCAACAACGCGATCTACTCCTATATAATCCATCCCGTGGCTTCCCTCGCCTTGTTGGTCTCCCTCTCATGTCTCTTGTCTGCCTCATTGTCGCCGGAATCCTCATCGGCGAGGACGGCCCACACGTTGGCACCTGCAGCCGCAGCCATGTCGCCGGCGGACCATAGTTTTAAATCTCCCGCTATAGCTGCCGCTATAGCCCGCTATAGCCTTTTGAGGCAGGGTGCCGCTATTTGTGTTCATGTACAATTTAACCGTCATATCCCGCTATAGCCCGATATAGCTCCGCTATTAGCTGTTTTAGAGATATACCGCTAAACACCTTAGCCCGCTATTTAAAACATTGCGGCGGACAGAGGTGGTTGTCGAGCGACCAATCCAATCCATGGCAATGACGCGATCTACTCCTATATAATCTATCAGAGTTTCCTTTTCCGAGTATACAAAACGGCAACCGTACGTGTCGATTGGAGTTTGTGTAGCCCGACATTTTCTCTCTTGGACTTGTAAGATGTAAGATCACGTATGACGGAGGGCTCATATAGCACGAAGTCCAAATCGAACGGCTATTACGCAGGGAGATCTCTAAAAAAAACTCTCTCTTTTATAGGCCCCATTCGGCTGGGCTGATCAGCCGGCTGAAAAACACTGTTGGCTGATTTGTTGTGAGAGAAAAATACTGTTCTGGCTGAAAAAGACGGATTATAAGCCGGGTGAACAAGCTCATATGGTAGGATACGTAAAGAAGGAAAAAAAATAATTACATTATTTTAACTACTACGTGTACCAAGAAAAAAAGGAAAATGATAAATTTTCTCTATCACGTCCAATCCGGCAGGGCTTCTAGTCCGGAGACCAAAATACATGTAAGTACTAGGTACCAAGAAAGAAGGAAAAAATAAATCAACTAATTTTCCCTGCCGCGGTCCCACCCCAGCCCCGGCTGTTGTAACAAATTAAAAATAGCCTGATATATCTAGGTACATAGAAAATATTATATTACCTAACATCCATGGGATCCAAAAGGCTCAGAATAACTGAACGGATAATATAATGCAAGTGCCAAGATATTGTGAAGAGATCAACTCTACATGTCGTCAACTCAGTTTGCCGCCGGAACAGCCAATGTGCACTTGCCGCCGGGAGTGCCCCAAACAGCACCGCCTCTGCTGCTGCCGCTGGACTGACCCCAAACAACACACAATAAGCACGTTTATCCCTTGCCACAACTATATATATATATATATATATATGAAAAGGGATCTATGACATTAGGTTAGTGTCAACTAATACACCTTCCAATTTAGGATCTATTTCAACATACTAAATTCAAAAGCAAAAGTGCAATACGTTTTCCGCATAATTAATCATATCCCTCAGTGTCAATCAAAAAAACTTGGAACATTAGTGAGAAAGCTAGACAATCGAGCAAGGAGGAAAAACATAGTAGTAGGGTGTAAATAAAGGTACCAACTTGCATACAGTACATTTCTATTCTTCAACTTTTCAACTCTCGACCTTTGATCTTCATATTTATTATTTTTTACAAACACAACCATAGATAATCTCACCAAAATCATAAACATCTGACCATCAATTTGGCATAACCTAATCACTATTGAAATAAAATAGCTATTTGAATTATTTCATTTTCTAAATAATTACCCACATTTACTATTGCTAAAACAACATAAAGTAACTAATGAATCTATCTTTAAATTAGCCACCTACGCCATTAAGAAATATGATCTAAAGTAGACCAAAATGTGCATTAATTGCCTATGTCCTCCTATTAAAATAGATAGTTTACGTAACCTAATTTCATCTCGTTAGAAATATTAAAAATCCCCTTAAATCTGACATCTAAATTGTCAACATCCTCTATGAAAAAACTGTTTAAATAAGAATATATACATATGTTTCTATATTACCCACTTCTATCAATATTAGTATATTAAGATTTGATTAAAGTAAGCATAACCGTCGTGTTAGCATACATGAGCGATAAATATATATGTTATGTTTCATCATATAAAAAATATTTCCTTAACAGTTTGTATACTAATGATACTATCAAATTGTTTAAAACCGTATTAGTAACTATGGCATATAATTTATATAGGTTGTTACTTTAGATTATAACTAAAATGATTAACACGTCTATATTGATAGTATAACTCTAACTACACATATAATTCCTAGAAAAAATCAATCACATTGAAAAGTGTGGGAGATCACTAGTGACTATATCTTTCAGGCCTTTAAGATTACTTTAGAGTAAAAATTCGATCATTATAAGGCATAAGTATTAAAATACTGAGGTTAGCACTACTATGACCCCTATCCAAGATCTTCCACCAAGCTGTATCACTAAAAACATACTCTACAACCTAAAATCCTTAGAGACTCTACAACCTAAAATCCTTAGAGACCCCTATCCAAGATCTTCCACCAGGCTTTCTCCCATGTAATGTACGTGATGGTTTCCGTTTATGTTTTAGAGACTCTATAGACTAATGCCTTAATCTTGTGGAACTATAGATTATGAGAGCCGTAAATAGTTGATAAAGCCATTATTCGTTATTATTGTTAAAAAATAGTAACCTTATGAGTGGGCTAAGATTATTATTTTATTACATACTATACCCATGTATTGCCAAATGTCACTATATATCAAGTTTAGCAAACGTTACTATCAAGTTTAACGTTACTAGTACTAGCTATCATATCAACCCATCGTTTCGCAAATGGGAACAAAAAAAAGTACCATCGACCAATCAATATGATGCATGAACCATATCTATGCGCATCATGATACATATGGAACACCTGCACAATTCAGTGACGACGAGGACGACGACGACAGAGCAGCAACCGGACGAATGACATTGGCCGGCCGTAATTCAACCCTTGAGTTACATGAGCGATAAATATATATGTGTTATGTTTCATCGTATAAAAAATATTTCCTTAACCCTTCATATACTAATGATACTAACAAATTGTTTAAAACTGTATTAGTAACTATGCCATATAACTTATATAGGTTGTTACTTTAGATTATAACTAAAATGGTTGACAGTCTACATTGATAGTATAACTCTAACTACACATACAATTCCTAGAAAAAATCAATCACATTGAAAAGTGTGGGAGATCACTAGTGACTATATCTTTCAGGCCTTTAAGATTACTTTAGAGTAAAAATTCGATCATTATAAGGCATAAGTATTAAAATACTGAGGTTAGCACTACTATGACCCCTATCCAAGATCTTCCACCAAGCTGTATCACTAAAAACATACTCTACAACCTAAAATCCTTATTCTACAAACTAGAAAAACGAGTTAATAAAGGATATAATAAGCACAAGAGTTTTACCGTAACTTATGGTTAAAAAGAATTTGTAGCACTCAATAATAAGAATAAAATTTGAATCAAAGTTGACCCATGACTTCGTAGGATATATGATGCAACAAGAGCCATCATAGTTATTGGTAAAGTTTCAAACTAATTGCATATTTAAAGTATACAAAGGTGCCATACAAAGCAAAATTGGGGATATTATTGAAAAAATGTATAGATCAGTCTCTTACTAATAAGTTTATGATAACTGGATATAGATTACGAGTATCTATTATGTGTAAAAAATAAACAAAGAGAAAATATATAATTTAATATAAGTAATTATTTATTAGTCTTATGTATTAAATAATAACTAATATTTATATCTCCTAAAGTTCTAGCCCATGCGAGAGCACGGGTTGATGCGCTAGTAAAAGTAACAGCTTCATGAGACCTGTGAATTCAACATTTCCACCTAGGCAGCCGGCCCACATAAGCAACCAAACAACAAAAGACAAGGAGACGTCAGATTAATACCCGACGGTTCAAATTTTGTGCGTTGGAATCTGTCGAGAAACTCGATTCTTGTTATGCCTGACATCGGTTGTTTCCTTGGCTGTCAACATGCCTAGAAAACATCGGAATGACAGCTAGACAACTCGTGTATAAAAGCAGCCAAAGGGCTAGCCAACTTTCATAGCAGGGAAGCCAGAAACAGACTTACACCACCTCAAGTAGCAACCATGAGTCGCCTAGGGGTGGCACACCTACTCACCTCTTCACCGTTAGTTCTAGCGCAATGGCTACTATTGCTCGTCGTTCCTCTGCTGCTCCTGCTGCACTACTACGCCTCCCGACGGTCAAGCCGCGGTCATGGCAGCAGCTGCAGCGACGACGACAAGCAGCAACTTCCGCCTTCGCCTCCGGGGATGCCCGTCATCGGCCATCTTCACCTCGTCGGTGACCTCCCACACGTCTCCCTGCGTGACCTCACCGCAAAGCATGCCCGCGGTGGTGGCAGGGGCCTGATGCTTCTCTACCTCGGCGCTGTTCGCACCCTCGTCGTGTCATCCCCGCGGGCCGCGGAGGCGATCCTGCGCACGCACGACCAGGTGTTCGCGTCGCGGCCCACGTCCATGGTCAGCGACCACCTCCTGTACGGGTCCTCCGATATCGCCTTCTCTCCCTATGGCGAGCACTGGCGGCAGATCAGAAAGCTCGTCACCACGCACCTCTTCACTGTTAAGAAGGTGCACTCATACTGGCATGCCCGCAAAGAAGAGGTACGTACAACACAGATACAAATCGTCTGTGTGTATATATATACTGATTCCATGCATGCATATATATGCACAGTTGAGCCTGGTGATGGGCACGATAGGAGAGGCAGCAACCGCGGGCATGGCCGTGGACATGAGCGTTGCCATGAACACGTTCGCCAACGACATCGTGTGCCGCGCCGTATCGGGCAAGTTCTTCAGGGCAGAAGGCCGGAACAAGCTCTTCCGGGAGCTGGTGGAGGCCAACTCTGCTCTATTTGGAGGGTTCAACCTGGAAGACTACTTCCCCGGGCTGGCGAGGTCGTTAGATTTCCTTAGCAGAGGGTTTCTGTGCAAAAGGGCCGACGAGATGCACAAGAGATGGGACGAGCTGCTTGAAACCATACTGAGCGACCATGAAAGAGGAGACTCCTCTATGCATCGCCATGAACATGATGGAGGAGGTGACTTCACCGATGTGTTGCTCTCGGTCCAGAAAGAGTATGGTATGACTAGAGATCATGTCAAGGCTATCCTGATTGTGAGTGACTAACCCAGCCTGCCACCCAATATATATATATGCACAATCTATATAAATTTGTTTCCTTTGATTTACACGTCCTGATGATATATATGATAACTAACAAGCATACATACATACAGGACATGTTCAGTGGTGGCACAGACACGTCATCCTTGGTCCTGGAGTTCGCCATGGCCGAGCTGATGCGCAACCCACGGCAGATGGCCAAGCTACAAGGTGAAGTTCGGAGGCACACACCAGAGGGACAAGAAACGGTGGAGGAAGTGGACCTATCTAACATGCCCTACCTGAGAGCCCTCGTGAAGGAGACACTGAGGCTGCACCCGCCTGCCCCGCTCCTCGTCCCTCACCTCTCCATGGCGGACTGCGTCATCGATGGCTACTACGTCCCTGCCGGCACCCGGGTCATCGTCAATACGTGGGCTCTTGGCAGAGACCCGGCGTCATGGGAGAAGCCAGAGGAGTTCATGCCGGAGAGGTTCTTGGATGATGGCAGCGCTGCGGGCCTCGACTTCAAAGGGAACCACTTCCAGTTCCTGCCGTTCGGAGCCGGACGAAGGATTTGTCCTGGCCTCAACTTTGGGATGGCTACTGTTGAGATCATGCTAGCAAACCTCGTGTACTGCTTTGACTGGCAGCTTCCCGTCGGCATGGAGGAGAAGGATGTTGACATGACAGAGGTGTTTGGAGTGACGGTGCGTCGAATGGAGAAGCTCATGCTTGTTCCCATTGCCAAACTTCGTGCTACTTCTGGTCACTCCATGCAAGCTGCTGCTGCTGAGGACACGTCTATGGCCATGCTAAAGTGAACTACACTCTGCACAGATTGGACTCAACGTATATTATATGGTTATAAGGCCGGTCTTAGTGGATAGGTTCATAGCATTGTTTTCATGTCATAAAATGAAATGAAACTAAGATGAAACACTCATTCTCAATACAAAGTTTCATTCTATAATTTTATAGATGTTTAGTTTCATTCTTCTCTCCCTTCTTAAATATACTGTCATATCATCAAAAATGCCTATGTGGCAACCTATTTAATACAAATAAAACTCACATTAAACTCCCACTAAGATTGTCCTAAATTGTACTAATAATTCAATCTAGAATATGGTAAACATAAGTAGAATGGTACTTTAATTTGAAGACAATGTGTCAATTAGGTTATGATTGACAATATGCCGCTGAAAGACCAACACTCACTACACAAGGATTCCAGGAAAAGTTGCTTGTGACTAAAACAGAATTTGACCTAGCCACTTCTCGACCACTGCTAATTGTCGTTAGTAGACCCTGTGCTCGTACTTGTGAAGCAAGTGAGAGTGCACTGCTTAATGTGTTGCTCTACATCGATGATCTCATTGCAATATACAAGCTCTTGTTAATTAGTTTCATTCTTATTTTGAAACATATGTATAGTTTATGGACGTACAATAATAGCTTATAATATGTATACGAGAACTATTTGTAGTGAAAAAGAATTGAATTGAAAAGAAACCATAGAAGAAAAGAAAAGAAAAGAAAAGAAAAAGAAAAAAGGGACAGGAGCCCACACTCCCTCTCGGCTCCCAGACCGGGGCCCTTTAGTCCTGGAATCATAGTCCCGGTTGGGAAACCGGGACTAAATCCCCTTTCCCACTAGGACTGTAGCTCAGTTCTACGCTAGTGGGACACATACACAGAAAACAATCTATGGGAGACATAGATGCCTTTCACCCTCAAAAGTGGTAGACAAAACGAGCCAAGAAGAGGATGGGAATTAGTACGTCTGGCTAGGTGGAGCTGGGCCTTCTAGTTCAGAGTTTTCATGGACTGTTAGTGAAAAATTAGTAGAAATAGTCGCTTTGTTTTGGGTTGGATCCCCTGCAGCCTTGAGTGTGCAGAACCTCCCCTGAACCTCAAGGCCTCTCAACTCACCATATATAGCACTCGAGGTGGAAGAGACCACATTTTCAGTGAGGGCGAGGGCATATGGGGCCACACTACCGTGGGTACCCCTTCCGTATCTGGTGGTGGTGAAGAGATTGGGCACCTAGGATTGGCTAGACCAGGCAGGAGGACGGGGGCAGTGGCGACCGTGCATGGGTGTCCACGGCGACGATGATGCTCATAGGAGAATGATGTTGTTTTGTTGCTGGTGTTCAGCGGCGGTAGTAGCTTGTAACACCCAAATTTTAGGAGTAATAAATTTTAAATAATCTAGAGAAAGGGAATTAAAATTTATTAAATTATTTGGTGTTGCATTCATGCTGTTGCATTTATTTTATTTTGTGGTGTGGATATATTTGTTTTATTTGATTTGGTTTAGGAAAATTTGATTTGAAAATGTGTTTGGAAAATTAGAAAAGAAAAGAAACAAAAGAAAAAAAAAATAAAACAACTTACCTTCTTACCTGGTGGCCCGGTGGCCCGACGGCCTGCTTTCTTTCCCCGCGCTGGCACCTGCGATCGCGTGGGCCGGCCCAGCAGCCGCGTCAGCCCGAGCCAGCGCCGCATCAGCCCAGCTGCCGAGCCAGCCCAAGCCAGGCGAAGCTGCGCGCGTTGTTCTCTCTTGGGTGACGCTGACGAACCGGGCCCCCTTGTCAGCGCCCTCTTCCACCTCCGGTTCGTGGCCGAGACGGACACTATCCTGGTGGATTCCGATTTCCTCATCTTCAATGACTTGGACCGCAAGCCGTGTATCCCTATAAGATCATGGTGACCCCCGCGTTCCGTTTTCCTTTCACGCGCTGCCCTAGGTCATAGTCTCGTCGTCGGTGTTGATTTTAGATCTCGTCGGGTTGGAGCTAAGGTTGCCGCGGTTGAGCTCGACGCTAGCCACATCTTGGTCATTAAAGATCCTTTCGGGTGCTTTGGAGGCTAATTCTTCGCGTTGGTGAGTCCGCACTCGTCTCCTCTATCTTCTTGTGCTTTCCTTTTGGTTGAAGAGGCTTTGAAGTGAGTTTTTGAAGCTCACCGTCGGTCGACAATGGCGCCACTGTCCCCTTGTTGCCGCGCGTCACGTATGGTCTATCGTAGCTAGTTCATAATGCCTAGATGAGTTCGCACGGAGCTTCTCTACCGTTTAGACCAAACGCAGGCTCGAATGGTGGTCTCGGTGGGGAGGTTCACCATCTCCGGCCATGGAGGAGTCGCCGGCCATGGGAGGCCGCCGGCCGGACTTGAGGGAGGTGACCGGGTGAGCACTGTGGAGTTGCTGATGAACCCGAGCCGTCCAAATCGAGATCGACGGCCGAGATTAGAAGATACCCCTTCGCGGGTAAATTTGTTAAAGAGCCCCTGGGTTTATTAGTAATCAACCCGCCGTCCATAGCGTACTACTGAAAAGGTGTTTTCGTGTTTTGAAAGCGTATTTACTCCCGGATTAATCAAAAATACGTTTTCAGGTATTTACAGTTTTGCCACTATGATTGTTTTGGTCATAAAAACTTCGTTTTAACTCCGATTTGATCCGTTCAAGTTGCGTTAGGTTCGTATTTGTGAGCTCTACAAGTTAGTGTAGTTGTACAGTTGGTTTTGATAATTTATTTTTCGAGTTTATAATTGAGTATTTATTTATCTATAGGAAATCTTAGAAAATTCATAACTATTACGTTTTAACTCCGAATTTGGTGATCTTTGCGTCTGTGTGATCGTAGAAACGTGTAGAAGAGTTTTATAAACTTTTATTAATGTTTTGTTATTGTTGGTGTACTGTTCTAATTGTATCTCTTTGTTTGCTTCGTGTATGTTTGATTGGATGCATGTGTGTTGTTGATTGATGATCGAGTATAGAAGGAGAGCAGTATCTGGACGATCAAGAGTATTATTTTGAGCCAGACCAGCAGTATCATCAGGAAAGCTTTGATTAAGGTAAGTATAACATGGGACCATCCTTGTTGTCCTATTCACTGAAATTATCATACATATGCATGTGTCTTCCTTGACAACCTTAGAGATTATGACTTAGTGATTGATACCTTGATTCCTTGTCAACCTTGGGATGCATTTGGGTAGCTATTGCTAGTGCTTAAATATGAACAATGATCTTGTAATTTGACTAATGGATTATGCAATCAACCTTTAATGATGATTTTATTACTGTTGAAAAGGGGGCTAGAGCAAGGGGTTATATTGTTGCTCTGGTTTCTCTCCATAAGGACTTATCTGTACATGATCATCCGGGACATACAGTACAGCTGTGAGGGCTATATGGCTCTGGCTTTAGTTGCTTGAAGGACCTTTTCTAGCTTGTTAGTGGTTACCTTAAATGGCGTAAGAATGGCTTGCCACTTTGGGTGTAGTGCGAGCCCCTGGCCTAGTGTGTATAGGCTGCGGTTGTTGTGCCACAGGGAAGGGGGGTTCTACATCTGCCTGCCGAGTGAATCTAATGGCCCTAACTTGTTAGACGAACCTTTAAGTGGCTTTATATGATTTCTGGTGTTTTGGGGAGTCGCGAACCCATGCATTTGGAAGTTATGACTCACAGTGAAAGTGTACACCTCTGCGCAGAGTTAAAAACTGGTATACTAGCCGTGCTCACGGATACGAGCGGCCTTAGAACATCTACAGAATAGTTGATCACCATTGTTATATTATGCTTAATTATTGTTGATTATTATTATGCTCATGTTAATGCTATTTATTATTCTTATTACAATTGATCATTGATTCATTAATGGGATTTGGATTACCTTGATGCTACTCAATTGCTAATTATATGATGATTAAAAGCTAAACGCAGTTAAACAGTGTCTAGCCTTTTTGAGCCTCATGAACCCTGTGTTATACTTGTTGAGTTCGACATGGACTCACTCTTGCTATTTCCCCAACACTCCAGTGTGTAGTAAGATGCTACTCGGAAGAAGGACAAAGGTGTAGTGGAGTTTCCAGAAGACTAGTAGAAGTGCTAGGCATATGTTACCCCCAGTCAGCCGTCCCTGAGAAGAATGGAGCCCGAAGTTTAGTCACCGTTCCGCGATACTCTGATGTAAGTGTTAATATAGCTATGTATACGTTATATAATAACATTGTTTCTGATATTTTTTTCATTCTGGCATATGTGTGGACTTCCTGGGCACACATATGATTAGCCTGGTTTTGTTCTTTAGAAAACCGGGTGTGACAGAGTGGTATCGGAGCGGTGTTGACTGTAGGACGTATGCCAAGTAGCACTGGACGTATTCTAAAACTTATTTTACTGTAAAACTATTTTGTCATCCCCTGACTCATTGATTTTGACTATTTCCTCTTCCTTGTCTTGTTGTATCCCATCCTTGGTAGCTTCCTTTGAGCTAATATTTCTTACTCCCTTGGAATTTGTTTTACGTTGCTTTTACTAAAAGTTTTCTGATCTTACCTGGTTCAAAGATTCGATGGCTTTTCATCATCCATACTTTTTCTCAGGATGACCACCATTGTTGAAGAAGCACGTGTAGTATCGATGATGTGATGTGTGCTTGTTTTGCTTGATGTGTTGCTTGTGTGTTATTTTTGTTCTCGTGTTTCAAAGGTAGGCCCGGAAGGTATAAGTCTTGAGAAGTAGCTCGATCTATGTTAAGTGGGGTAGTGACATCTTGTATCTTACTTATCTTTCAATCGATCCTAATTCTTGCCATTTTCTCTTACACCGTTCCTGTCTACCCTTGGTTGTCATGCTACCTTATTAATCTCATCTTAATGGATGATCAACACATGAAGGACTTATCAATAGCAGCAAGCTTTAGAGAAAGTGTTGCCTTCAATGACATCGTCAGGTGAAACAAGATCTTTGTTAAGTGGGGTAGCATCTGCTATCAACAACATCAAGTCCTGAATATCTCAAGCGACGAGGCATGAGGAGGCATGAAGAACTCAAGATCAAACCTTATCTTTCTTGTCATCTTTTGGCTATCCTTGATTCATGTCTTATATCTCATCAACACAAAGCAAAGAAGCATGAAGACTTGAAGATTAGTGTTATCTATCTCTCTAGTGTATTTGAATCTCGTTTCTACCTTATCCTGTTTTTTTTTATATAGCAGTCTGTCTACCATAGCTTATATCTCTATTTTTGGATGCCCAAAAATCATGGATAAATTCTGGACAATAGTAGACTTCAATATCTTTCTCTGACCGTAAGAACCACCCTGATATCTATTATGGTTTGGGAGTTATGAAAATCACAAGGCGACGCATCTGTGCTGTCAACAATCTGGAATAGTTTCTGTTGTGCACAGTTTTCGACTACCTTAACTGCAGAATTTGGAGAAGTGTTCTATAAGGAAGTTGTAGTAAATTTGATAAGCTTTCCAACGGTATAAGCTACAATATCATTGGATTCATAGAACTCGAGATATAACTGTATTTCTGCACTGCCATTTTTCTGCTCGCGAGGAAGTACAAGTTACTTGTTCTTGGATATGCTCATGAGTCTCTTTGAGATGATAGAAGGACATGATGGTAGTTATCACTCAGAAATAAATTCAATCTATCCATTGGTGTTCTCCAAATTGATCTCTTCTTAAGGGGTTTGCCGAACTAAAAGACGATACAAGATGAAGGTTTATAGGTTCTGTTTCGTCACCTGGAAGCATCACCTATCTACGTGATTGCAAAGTCACTATCGAGCGCAGGTGTCTTTTCTTAGGGTTGGTAACCTGTTAGAAACATCTATAAGAATCATAAGGGTCTAAAGGAGACATTTATAAAGTTGGTTATGAGCTTGTGGCATCATCATTGCATAAGAGTTGCTGAAGGAAAAGGAACTTAAGGAGCAGGCTTATAAGGAGATTGGCCAATTAAGGGCGGAGTTAGGTCGTTCCAAGATTTATGAGAAGCTTAACTAGGAAGTAGGAAAAATCCCTAGGTAATAAGAACGATAGTAGTTGCGAGTCAATTTTAAGTTGGATTGTTTTGAGAGTCAGTTTGTGGTGTGAACAATTGTGTGATTGATGGATTGTTAATGTGATAATGTATGATTTGGATCTTTGTAATGTGTGCTGGAGTTTTGTAGACATGCCTACAAGTTCCATGGTTAAGAATAATTAAGTTTGATCAAAATATATTAGTTGGTTATGAGGTAAACATAGTTCTGTCCTTTGCTGATTTTTGGATCAGTCTGGGATGTTTTAGAAATAACTTAAAATCCGTTCATGGGAAATTTATGGAATTTTACTGGGAATAACTAGACTTCTGTATCTTTCCAAACCCACTGGATTTACCTTTTTACCTATTTTGAGCTAAGAGATATACCTGTTCTAAGTTGAGGTTACTGCACAGTCTGGAATTCTAGAACAGTTTTGGCTAAGCTCTGTTTTTGATTAATTTAATGATAGAACCTGGAAAAGTGTTATTAATAAAAGTTGTAGATAATTTCATAAGCTTTCCAACCATGTAAAGATCACTTCATTTGGATCTTTGTAGCTCGAGTTATGCCAGATTTACTGAACTGCTGAAATTAGAATTCACCCAGAAATTTTCTGCATTACTTCCTTATCTTGTATAAGTGAATATATCATTGGATATCTTTGAATCTCATTGATTTGCCTGGGAATCTTACATTAGAAATGATTATGGTTATCTAGTATAAAAGGGATGTGAGTTACTTTGGTGTCCCCTAGTTTTTTTTTCTTTCTAAGGGGGTAGCAAAGTTGTGAGTGTTGCAAGATAAATGTCAAGCTAGTTTTGAGGAATTGAAGAAGAGGTTGACTACAGCGCCTGTTTTGGTTTTGCCAGATTTGAGTAAGAAGTTTTCTATTTATTGTGATGCTTCTTGTCAAGGTTTGGGATGTGTTCTTATTCAAGAAGGTAGAGTTGTGGCTTATGCATCTAGGCAGTTGAGAAAGCATGAGTTGAATTATCCTACACATGATTTGGAGTTAGCAGCTGTAGTGCTTGCTTTAAAGATTTAGAGACATTATTTGATTGGACATAAGAGTGATATATACACTGATCATAAGAGTTTGAAGTATATTTTCACTCAGTCAGATCTAAATTTGAGGCAACATAGATGGTTAGAATTGATTAAGGATTATGATATTGAGATACACTATCATCCTGGTAAGGCTAATGTAGTAGCTGATGCTCTTAGTAGGAAAAGTTATGTCAATGAGATACAGACATTGTCTATGACTAGGGAGTTATGTGCTGAATTTGAATATTTGAATTTAGGAATTGTTACTAATACAATGGAATTAGTGATAGAGCCTACTTTAGAGTAAGAAATTTACAAGGGTCAGTTGAAGGATGAGAAACTGAAGAAGATAGCGGAAGATATAGTGATTGGTAAGTCACCAGGCTTTCGGATGGATGATAATGGAATTTTGTGGTTTGGAAAGAGGCTGTGTGTACCTGAGGATCAAACTGTTAGATAGGCAATTCTTCGTGAAGCTCGTGAGTCAGCTTATTCTATTCATCTTGGTAGTACTAAGATGTATTTGGATCTGAAACAGAAATATTGGTGGGTTGGATTAAAGCGAGATGTGGCTGAGTATGTGGCATTGTGTGACACTTGTCAGAGGGTGAAAGCAGAGCATCAGAGACCTGCTGGATTGTTGCAACCAATGAAGATTCCTGAATGGAAGTGGGAGGAAGTTGGTATGGACTTTATAGTGGGGTTACCTCGTACTCAGAAAGGATTTGACTCTATTTGGGTGATAGTAGATCGGTTAACTAAAGTTGCTCATTTTATACCAGTTAAGACTACTTACCATGGACCAAAATTAGCGGAGTTGTATATGGAAAGAATAGTATGTTTGCATGGAGTTCCAAAGAAGGTTGTATCTGATCGTGGATCGCAGTTTACGTCACACTTTTGAAAAGCTGTGCATGAATCATTGGGAACAAAATTGAATTTTAGTACAGCATATCATCCACAGACAGATGGACAGACTGAAAGGACCAACCAGGTATTAGAGGATATGTTGAGAGCTTGTGCATTGCAATATGGAACTAGTTGGGATAAGAGTTTGCCTTATGCAGAATTGTCTTACAATAATAGTTATCAACAGAGTCTTAAGATGGCACCGTTTGAAGCTTTGTATGGACGTAAGTGTAGAACTCCATTGTTTTTGGATCAGACAGGTGAATCTCAAGTGTTTGGTACAGATGTTCTTAGAAACGCAGAAGATCAAGTGCGAGTGATTCGTGAGAATTTGAGAGTAGCACAATCTCGTCAGAAGAGTTATGCTGATAATAGGAGAAGAGATCTAGTTTTTGAGATAGGTGATTATGTCTATTTGAAGGTGTCACCTATGAGAAGTGTGAAGAGGTTTAACATGAAAGGAAAACTAGCACCAAGGTATGTTGGACCATTTAAAGTTATTACTAGACGTGGGGAAGTTGCTTATCAATTAGAGTTGCCTGAAAATTTATCTTTAGTGCATGATGTGTTCCATGTTTCACAACTTAAGAAGTGTTTACGGGTGCCTGAGGAGCAGATACCTTTAGAAGAGTTGACTGTTAAAGAGGATCTTACATATGAAGAGTTTCCGATTAAGATTTTAGAAACTGCTGAGAGAGTTACTTGAAGTCGGATTATTAAGATGTGCAAGGTACAGTGAAATTGATATTCAGAGGCAGAGACAATTTGGGAAAGAGATGATGAATTGAGAAAATCATATCCGCAGTTGTTTGAGTAAGCAGTCCAATCTCGAGGACGAGATTCTTTTAAGGGGGTAGAATTTGTAACACCCAAATTTTAGGAGTAATAAATTTTAAATAATCTAGAGAAAGGGAATTAAAATTTATTAAATTATTTGGTGTTGCATTCATGCTGTTGCATTTATTTTATTTTGTGGTGTGGATATATTTGTTTTATTTGATTTGGTTTAGGAAAATTTGATTTGAAAATGTGTTTGGAAAATTAGAAAAGAAAAGAAACAAAAGAAAAAAAAATAAAAACAACTTACCTTCTTACCTGGTGGCCCGGTGGCCCGACGGCCTGCTTTCTTTCCCCGCGCTGGCACCTGCGATCGCGTGGGCCGGCCCAGCAGCCGCGTCAGCCCGAGCCAGCGCCGCATCAGCCCAGCTGCCGAGCCAGCCCAAGCCAGGCGAAGCTGCGCGCGTTGTTCTCTCTTGGGTGACGCTGACGAACCGGGCCCCCTTGTCAGCGCCCTCTTCCACCTCCGGTTCGTGGCCGAGACGGACACTATCCTGGTGGATTCCGATTTCCTCATCTTCAATGACTTGGACCGCAAGCCGTGTATCCCTATAAGATCATGGTGACCCCCGCGTTCCGTTTTCCTTTCACGCGCTGCCCTAGGTCATAGTCTCATCGTCGGTGTTGATTTTAGATCTCGTCGGGTTGGAGCTAAGGTTGTCGCGGTTGAGCTCGACGCTAGCCACATCTTGGTCATTAAAGATCCTTTCGGGTGCTTTGGAGGCTAATTCTTCGCGTTGGTGAGTCCGCACTCGTCTCCTCTATCTTCTTGTGCTTTCCTTTTGGTTGAAGAGGCTTTGAAGTGAGTTTTTGAAGCTCACCGTCGGTCGACAATGGCGCCACTGTCCCCTTGTTGCCGCGCGTCACGTATGGTCTATCGTAGCTAGTTCTTAATGCCTAGATGAGTTCGCACGGAGCTTCTCTACCGTTTGGACCAAACGCGGGCTCGAATGGTGGTCTCGGTGGGGAGGTTCACCATCTCTGGCCATGGAGGAGTCGCCGGCCATGGGGGGCCGCCGGCCGGACTTGAGGGAGGTGACCGGGTGAGCACTGTGGAGTTGCTGATGAACCCGAGCCGTCCAAATCGAGATCGACGGCCGAGATTAGAAGATACCCCTTCACGGGTAAATTTGTTAAAGAGCCCCTGGGTTTATTAGTAATCAACCCGCCGTCCATAGCGTACTACTGAAAAGGTGTTTTCGTGTTTTGAAAGCGTATTTACTCCCGGATTAATCAAAAATATGTTTTCAGGTATTTACAGTTTTGCCACTATGATTGTTTTGGTCATAAAAACTTCGTTTTAACTCCGATTTGATCCATTCAAGTTGCGTTAGGTTCGTATTTGTGAGCTCTACAAGTTAGTGTAGTTGTACAGTTGGTTTTGATAATTTATTTTTCGAGTTTATAATTGAGTATTTATTTATCTATAGGAAATCTTAGAAAATTCATAACTATTACGTTTTAACTCCGAATTTGGTGATCTTTGCGTCTGTGTGATCGTAGAAACGTGTAGAAGAGTTTTATAAACTTTTATTAATGTTTTGTTATTGTTGGTGTACTGTTCTAATTGTATCTCTTTGTTTGCTTCGTGTATGTTTGATTGGATGCATGTGTGTTGTTGATTGATGATCGAGTATAGAAGGAGAGCAGTATCTGGACGATCAAGAGTATTATTTTGAGCCAGACCAGCAGTATCATCAGGAAAGCTTTGATTAAGGCAAGTATAACATGGGACCATCCTTGTTGTCCTATTCACTGAAATTATCATACATATGCATGTGTCTTCCTTGACAACCTTAGAGATTATGACTTAGTGATTGATACCTTGATTCCTTGTCAACCTTGGGATGCATTTGGGTAGCTATTGCTAGTGCTTAAATATGAACAATGATCTTGTAATTTGACTAATGGATTATGCAATCAACCTTTAATGATGATTTTATTACTGTTGAAAAGGGGGCTAGAGCAAGGGGTTATATTGTTGCTCTGGTTTCTCTCCATAAGGACTTATCTGTACATGATCATCCGGGACATACAGTACAGCTGTGAGGGCTATATGGCTCTGGCTTTAGTTGCTTGAAGGACCTTTTCTAGCTTGTTAGTGGTTACCTTAAATGACGTAAGAATGGCTTGCCACTTTGGGTGTAGTGCGAGCCCCTGACCTAGTGTGTATAGGCTGCGGTTGTTGTGCCACAGGGAAGGGGGGTTCTACATCTGCCTGCCGAGTGAATCTAATGGCCCTAACTTGTTAGACGAACCTTTAAGTGGCTTTATATGATTTCTGGTGTTTTGGGGAGTCGCGAACCCATGCATTTGGAAGTTATGACTCACAGTGAAAGTGTACACCTCTGCGCAGAGTTAAAAACTGGTATACTAGCCGTGCTCACGGATACGAGCGGCCTTGGAACATCTACAGAATAGTTGATCACCATTGTTATATTATGCTTAATTATTGTTGATTATTATTATGCTCATGTTAATGCTATTTATTATTCTTATTACAATTGATCATTGATTCATTAATGGGATTTGGATTACCTTGATGCTACTCAATTGCTAATTATATGATGATTAAAAGCTAAACGCAGTTAAACAGTGTCTAGCCTTTTTGAGCCTCATGAACCCTGTGTTATACTTGTTGAGTTCGACATGGACTCACTCTTGCTATTTCCCCAACACTCCAGTGTGTAGTAAGATGCTACTCGGAAGAAGGACAAAGGTGTAGTGGAGTTTCCAGAAGACTAGTAGAAGTGCTAGGCATATGTTACCCCCAGTCAGCCGTCCCTGAGAAGAATGGAGCCCGAAGTTTAGTCACCGTTCCGCGATACTCTGATGTAAGTGTTAATATAGCTATGTATACGTTATATAATAACATTGTTTCTGATATTTTTTTCATTCTGGCATATGTGTGGACTTCCTGGGCACACATATGATTAGCCTGGTTTTGTTCTTTAGAAAACTGGGTGTGACATAGCTGGTGTTGTGGAGCGAGCAGTGATGGTGGCCATGGTGAGTGGCGTTGTGAGGTGGTGCAGCGGACGAGTGTGGGTGGCACGGTCAGGTGGCGACATGGCGACAGTGTTGGCTGACAACGGAGCGAAGGCGAGGAGGCAACGGATTGGGGAGTGGTGGTAGGCAATGGCTATGTCTCACAGTTTCCGTGAGAGGTGGTGATGGAGCTTCGTGAAGTGGCGATGTAGAATGAATTAGCTTCGGCAATACCTAGCAGTTACTCGCGTAAGACATATTAGATGGTAGCACATGAGACAGAAGATTTGTACTGGTTCAGCCATGTGGGGTGCCCTAGTCCAGTCAGGCGTGATGCTGCTCTTCTTGTATTCGTATGCTCGGTTATAGGGGCTGCTGCTCCACCTAGCTATGTGCTATGAAGAAGTAGATGGTGTTAAATCCTGATCGCGGAGCCCTTACTCCCCTTTATATAGCCCAGGGGTAGGGTCACAATGAGGGCGATCGACTAACAAATTGGATTCCTAGTTTGTTACATGGAATGGGTACTAGATTGATCCTACTCTATCACCAAGATACGGCAGCTTTGGATATTCCCGATATGCTAGTCCTCAAGTCGGTGGATTTGCCTAGCCTTCATGGCCTCCTTTGCTATAGACGTTGGGCTGATAGATGGATGTAGTCAGATACACAGGTGGTTCGGGTACCCCAGGCCCATATATCCGACAGTAGCCCACGTAGGACTTAATGTTGTAATCCCCTGCAACTCTCGGCACTGTGACTGTCGATGAGTTCTACTCAGGTACCGAGGTCCTAAGCAATAGTGTTTAGTATCATCAAGTATTGAGGACGCTTCAGCGCTCTGCTCGGGTGCAGAGGCCTCCTCTCGGGTACCGAGAATTTTACTCGGGTGGTCACACCGCAAGCATGGGAACTTTGACTCCTCAAGTATTTGAGTGCTTGTATGAGCTCTGGTCGATGCGCACCATTGAGTCCTATCAAAAAAGGATTGATCGGATAGGGGAATAGGTACCGCCCTGAACCTCTTACGTGTGCTGTTGCTCTTGACCCATTATTCCTGCAGACTGATAAAAGAGAGGAGACACTTCGTCCCAATTTAGTTGCAAAAGCAGAAGAAGGTAACCAAATATTTGAGCAAAAGGAAGAATTGCTTGTATAAAAAGTGTGTACTTTAGTTACCTTGAGTCGACCCGGTTCGGGTCATTTTTTCCCACTTAGTCGAATGCCACACGTTCCTTTGAGCTACATCACACGATGGGACCTCGAGTCTATGCTAGCATCTCAACTGAGGGTTTGGGGCAGAGCCCTACGGCCTCGAGGCCAATCTTACAGTGTCCCTAGTATGGGATCACCGAGGCGAATAACGAACAAGTGAGCAGCTGTCGGCATTTGCGCATGTTACTCTTCGCGCTAGTAACAGGTAGAGCGAGTGAGCGTCTGCTTCTTAGTAGTAGGGTGCAACTGGACAAATCCTGCCATCATGGGCATGTCATAAAACTCTTTTCCATAATTTGAGAGCTCGTACTTTTGGTCCCAACTTAATCTACCAATTTTTTTAGTTTCCCCCAAAGGGCCACACGTCCTCCAAAAATATGTACTTCGAGCTCGCTTAGGAATTCGGGAGATATACATAACACTTGGTGTCAAAGGTTTTTGAGCCATACTAGTGGCCCTCCCAAACTCCGCCCTGACTCTATAATGGTTGGGTCGATAATAAATTATCGCTTACACCAACCGAGGGCTCAAACCAGGCTAAGTACTCAATCTAAGTATTAGATCACTCGCATGCATCGGTCTACGTGATGGTTTGTCAATTTTTGGCTAATGGGCCCCACGGCTGTCATGGCCATGCGGGCGAATTCCTTCTCGGCGAAGTTGGAGTGTCGGTCTCGGCGGCCTGTCTCCCCATGCGTTATTCTGATAGGACACACCTCTCAAAAATCGTGGGGACGTGGCCTTAACTCATGTTGTCACCCGTCGAGGCTACTAGGATTCCATCGGTTGTGCGCTTCTCCTGCTATAAAAATAGAGAAAAAGGAAGGGAGTCACTTCGATTGCCCTGTAGCCTTGCAAACTCACCTTTCTTTCTCATCGTCTCCTCTCTGGTTTTTGGTCTTTAGAAGAAACCCATTCATGGTAGGAGAGAAGCGCCCGAGGGAGGAGCCGTCGGAGGAGCCTGCCGAGGAAAGAGTGTTCTTAGGTCCCCCATATCTTCATGTGGATCTGATGCAATATGGGTAGGTACGAATCTGTTTTTCGATTCCCCTTGAAGGGTTCTGATATTTCCCTTGGTGTAGTGGCATCTCAATGGCGCACCCGCTGCTGCAGCCTTTCCCCAGCAGGGACGCTCCCTCGTCGTCACGGCTACCGGCTGCTTGGCCCTCAGATTCGTTGGGCTCCTCCTTCAACCCACTGGGTGACGAGGAGGGAGGAGATATCTGCATGGTTT
The DNA here is from genome assembly GCA_038087645.1 of Saccharum hybrid cultivar R570. Lineage (NCBI taxonomy): Eukaryota > Viridiplantae > Streptophyta > Magnoliopsida > Poales > Poaceae > Saccharum > Saccharum hybrid cultivar. The sequence continues at coordinate 889,383 of JAQSUU010000591.1, forward strand.
TGTAGGATTTGGACGTGGCTAGATAGGCCATTGGCAAGGAGAGCCAAGAGGCTGAGCAGCTGCGGTCATGCCTCTCAGCCGCGGAGATGGCGCTTGGCACCGCCGATCGGGACACAGCCGCGGCTGAGACCACAGCGGCAGATGCTCAGGCGTAGCTTGCTGGTAAGGTAGTTATGTTACCTTGCACCATGCTTCGCATGATTCCCTTTCTAACATGTGGGGTTTTCTTGTAACACCCCAGGTGTTTATCACCAATTAATTAGTGGGTTTAAGCTCAAACATGATAGATTAGTGGAGATGATGATGCCAAAGTCAAACCAATGGAAATAAACCCTAACCTAAACTTGGATATTGCACCCTTGCTTACATATAGGCTCAATTAAAAGATATATGCTTGGGTGTTGCTATCAAAGTATCTTCACATGTCTCATCTCGATAACTATCTATATTGATCCTTGGAAAAGTTTCATAAAGTTTGGAATCAAAAAGTCACATGAAATGATAAGTTACATGCTTGTTTGGAGTTGAACTGAAACATGCCTTTCATTCGATGAAAACTAGAGCTCATGCAACATACAAGTGCAACATGTACAACAAACCTTTGCAACATGTGGAACAACTTAGGGCAATTGAAACATGGCTTTGAAACAAGCACCACAATGATAGTAACTTCTATGTTTCAAGGCATGTGAGGCCTATATTCTTGTGCAACCTAGACATGGTATATATGTTTAGCCTTTACAACACCTTACCTACACTTAGGACACTTAATGGAACAAGGTTCATGTTGACCATGTTGACTAATTGTGTCTCTAAGTGATGGTTGACCATGGGTGACCCTAGAACCTTCCTAGTTTGACCTAACCAAAAGTACAGCTTAGGTTGCTTGCATGGCTGGGTCACCTTAACAAAGTTTGTGCCAAATTTCATGAGGAACAAAAGTTGTTTTGGGGGCATCTCATGAAAATGCCTAGAACTTGCTCTAACATGGCCCACAAGGCAGCTAGGAGTGCTGATTTCAGCACTTAGCCTTTTTGGCTAAGTCACAACTGACTTTCAGTTTCCAAGTGCCCTTGTTTAGGACCCTGTATCTTACTAACTAGACCTAACCAGCCCTAACCCATATTGACATCTTTGTAGTACTCATGTAGCTTTATGATATTGTCAATAGCACAATCATCTAGTTCTCACTGGTTAATGTGATTGACGGCGTAGAAAACCGGGTTTTCAGTCGGATTTTAACTGAAACTCAGTTTCAGTTTCGAGGTACACCTCTTTGGACCCTTATATCTCTCTAACCGTCATAAATTAGCTCAAGAGCTAGTAGATTAGTAACAAGACCTCACGTAGCTCTATAATTAAGTCTATTTCACAATCGGCTAACTTGGATTGGTTTGGGAGATACTAAGCCCTCAAGTAGCTCTGTCAGGCGTCTCGTTAACTGAAACTCAGTGTTTCACTACGAGTTCAGGTTTCACAAACTGGAATTTCGATCGTGGCCGACACACGCAGAGGATCGTCGACGCGTGGTCACGACGTGTCGACGACGGCCTGCGTTTGCGTTGCTATAGACGCCACACACCGCAGTCGCCCTCGCTCGCCCGCTCATTCCCTCCTCTCGCCTGCCTCGCTCCACGCGGCTTCGTCGCGTCGGCATGGCCGTCGCTCGCATTGCCGTGCACTGCACCGCCACCACCTAGCCCCTGCTTGCTCCCTCTTGCGCAGAGCTTCGCTGACACATCCGCTTGCCCGTGCACTGCTCTACGTGGCTGGAGGGAGCAAGGCGCGGCCGTATTTCGCCTTCCGCCACCTCGACATTGCCGGAGCACCGCCTAGCTCTCCGCCTCACCGTGGCCAATGCATCTGGATGCTCTCCCATTCCCTTCGGGTAGCATTTCGGGATCCCCTCAGTTAGTAGATGGGTGGGCCTAGATGTCACCGCACGATTTTGCCTCGGCAGCGAGCAACGCCGCCACTTCGGTGAGCTCCCGTGTTCGCCGCGAGAGCGCCGCTTGTAGCCGCGATGCTACGGTCGATATCGTGCCGCGCTAGTTGGTTCATTAGCTTTGCCATGTTGCCCGAAAACCTTAGTTGGGCTTGCCTTGCCTTGCGATGGCCGTTTGTGCCGCCGTCGACGAGCACCGCCCGCCGCCATCCGCCCTCGTCGGCGTCGTGCATGGATCGGTGCGGTAGAGATAGGGAAAATGGTTTGCCTAGATGCGGGTCGAGGTGGGGAACACAGCCATGCCGTCGGCTTCACCGGAGGAGTCACCGGCGGCGAGCTAGCGCCGGCCGGACCTCCTCCCCTGCCTCTGAGCCCCTGACGGGCGGGGTCCCCGTGTCAGCGCTAGCCCCTCCCCTCTGTTCCTTAGCTGGGCCTCGAGTGGGCCGGCTGGCCTGGTTGGTCCCATGGCCTTCGCGGGCCGAGTGGCTTCGGCCTGTTCAGGTTTCAAATTTTATCTTTTCTGATATGTGATAAATATTTGTTGAACTTTGTAAATTCATAGAAAATAGTAGAAAAATCATAAAATAGAAAATGTGGGCTTTTTGGAATCCTTGTAAAATTATCTATGCAGTGGATCTATAATATGTAATGTTTTAATTTAAAGTTTTAGTTATAAAAATAGATCTTTGCATCTAGGTTTTCATTGCTAGTTGTATTTGTTATTTTCATAACTGCAAATTTAGAGCTCAAAATGAAGTGAAATTTTTGTATCATGCTAGTCATGTGATGTTTGATGTGTGGTAATAATTTCATGAATTTTTGGGTGCTGTATGAGCGAGTTACTAGTGTATCTTGCTCTCACATGATTTATTGCAATAGCCATTTGTCTTTTTCATAGAGGTTGATATACATGTCCAAATGGCATGCAATTTGGATAGTAGACTATTGGGAGTATATGTAGGCCACTGTAATTTTGGTAGAATTTATTGTGCAACTTTGATATGTGTTCATAATTCCATCTAATTATCTAAATAAATTAAGAAAATGTATTAAAATAATTTATTTAGGAAAGGACACTATGTTTTCTGGTGTTCATTAGTCATGTGTGAAATGTTGGTAAAGTTGGTTTTTGTCTAATTATATGTTTGCAACATAAGTTAATAATTATTTCTTGCAAATGAGGTTTCTGGACAGATCTGGGAACTTAGCAAAGTTCTTGCTTTATTGTGAAACTTGTTTATACAAAAGTTGTAGATAAATTATATATCTAGCTGCTGTTAAAATTTGGTGGCATTTGGCCATGTGGTTTAGGAGTTATAGCTGTTTAAAGTTGGGTTATATAATTGCTTGCTCTCTGTCTTGTTAGACCAGTTTCGGTGTTTATGTAAATTCGACATGATTAACTTTGGAATCATGCTAGGATGATTATAAATTAAATGTAGAGAATTTTATAAGCTTTCCATAATGTCTTCTTGCAAGTCATTTGGATTTGTATAACTCCAGATATGCTTGATTTACTCAACTACTGCATGTATGTCCAGAATTGTTGAAAATACATGATTGCTTGGTTACTTTGCTTGCGTATTGCTAAGTGTGATTCATGTCTTTGGTGATTAAGCTATTACACCTGAGACTTTGTAAATCTTATGTCATGCTTGGTATTGCTTTCTTTGCTATTTTAGCATGTTTGTTTGTGTGAGGTTACTTAAGTAATGTGATGTGCTTACGTGTCTTTACTATAACCTTATACTTGCTTTGATTAACGTGTGATGCATCATCTATTGCATTTCCTTGTATTCATGTACTTGCATCTTGCATTTCATTTAGGTACGCTAGCTAAAACGCGTGAAAGATGTGGTGTTGGAGCCAAACCCGAAGACGGTGTTTGGTGGATCTATCCCGAAGATAGAAGGACCGGACAAGTGATAGATTGGGAGATGCACGCCAAGTGAATGCATCTGACATACTATAACTTGAGTCAGATCCCAGGCAAGCCCCGGAGCATTATAAGCCTCCTACCTTCAAAGCAATTAATTCTATATATGTTATAAGTATTGTTGCATTAAGTGATAGGAGTTGGTTGGAAACCCTTGCTGCATTATATCATTCCATGTCTAGATATATGAATCCTTGAATCCTACATAGACTAGGATCGAGTAGATGCTTAGCCCTGCTTTAAGCGGTAGAAGTCAGGTGATTTCCTGTCACCTGCGAGATATAGGGAAATTCATATATGGCACGGTTGGCTATATTTGCTATCGTGGAATGGAACCATGTGTTAATAAAATGAAATGAGACCGGGCGGGATGACGATAGTGAAGCAACAAGGCATGGAGGTCTTGGGTGTGAATCTATCCCCGTCTGAGTCGTTTAAGGACCGATTCGCTGTACGTCCTTGAGTCATGTTGAACGCAGTCTAACACTTAGTTGGCCGGATAAGTCGTTCCGACCGCGAAGCTGAGTAATGTGATTCAGGGCGGGAATCGAATGGTAGGTTGCTTCTTGGAGGAGAGAAAGGATGTGCTTGGGGACATTGGTGTGAGACCAAGGGGGGGTTAGAGTCCCTATCACCTGGCAAAGTGTCACCCTTGGGGTCGCGACATCATTCGGACCCGTGATTCCTGAATCATATGAAAAGGTGGCCTGTGCGACCCTGGCAGGGGTCTGCACGGTGAGTGTTAGAAATACCCCTCCAGCTGGATAGGAATTCGATTCGAATCGTCATCGCTCCCGGTTAGTGAGCACTTGACTTGAGCAGCGGCAATGTAGATTCCATTAAATTGAACGGATGGTTAATTGGATCACGATGGAAAGGTTGCCTCAATTTATACCTGCTATGGTTAATATTGTTTGCTCCTAATAAAGTGAGTGCTCTAGTACAGGTTCTAATATAGATGATAGGTTAATGATAATTAACTTGATGCTTAAGCATTAATGATTGATCTTCTATATTAAGCTTTTTATGCAAAATGTTGTCAAGCTAGCCCCACTTTATATCAGCCTTGCATGATCCTTGGTGTCACCTTATTTCTGGTTTCTGATGGGTAAGTCTAGCTGAGTACTTTGTCGTACTCAGGGTTTTATCCCCACTTGTTGCAGGTTGTGAAGTATCTTGGCTACTGCAAGAGTTGGTTGGCTCCTGCCTTAGAGGCGGAGTGTGATCACGGGCATGATCCTTCTGAGTTATCTTCTCTCTAATGCTTTTGTTGGAAGTCGACCTTAGTACTGGCATATATTTGAAATAAAGGTGTTGTTAGTTTCAAATTACTTTGCTTCCGCTACCTTTGAAATTAAGTTGTAATAACTATGTTGAACTCCGATGTATATTTAATTACTTGTGAAATGGTTGTAACATGTGACTTGTTATGTTGAATCACTACGATCTTGGCTTGTATGTTGGTCGGTTTGAAATCCCTCGTGATTTCAGTGGACTACCGGAGTTATATGGGCTCAAGTGCAAGAATTTGATCACTTTGGTGATTGTTTTTGTACTTGTGCTCTTATAATTTGGACGGTTCCGTTACAGCTAGTATCGGAGCAAGATTCAACATTAAACTTGTCGTATGTGTATTTAAAACAAAGGTTTTGTTTTATAAAATCAGTTTTACCAACGTATAGCTATATATAGGTTTGTGAAAATCTAAATTTTAAACCTAAGTATGCCAGTGGTCAATTTTCTTATGCCCATATAAGGATTATTAGGTGGCTTATATAAGTACTAACTTGGGGGTTTTTAATTTTGCATCTACGCCCAGGCCAAGGTAGATATATGTGATGACTCTCCCACACTATGCTACCCGGTGTGTTAGATTAGAGGTAGCCTTCATATATGAAATAGCCATATATGTTGCTAGTTTACTTTTATGCAACGTCGCACCTACGCTCAGGTAAGTGTGAGTTGTGAGAGCATGACCGTACAAACTGCGGTCTAGGGGAGAGCTAGTTTGGTTACTGGATTATTTATATGTTACACACATGTATATATGAAGGTACTTAATTGTGGGTGATTGATGATTCGGGTAGTTTTGGTGCTACATGTATATATACGGGGGTATATGTACATGGGAGTACTTAGAATTTTACTTCTCTGCTTTCATTGTGTGCTATATTGGGAAATATTGGGCTGCAATGAAACTTTTCTGCAGGTACACTAACCACGAATGCGTAAGTGGAATGTAGCTGACGACTAGCTATATATCGAGAGAGTGCGTGTTACGCCACCGACATAGAACGTGATCGCCACCTTAGGTTGGTAGTCTTGTGAGGACGAATAGGACGAAGCATGCATTATCATGATTGTTGCTTTATGCATGGCTATACTCTTCTCATCCTTGTTCTATAGTGTGTAACTTGTGATCAATGTGTTACACTATCTTTCTTGAGTGAAGTAAAACAAAAATGTCTTGTTCCATGTTGCTTGAGAAAAATGTGTGCTTAGCCTTGCTAAAAATAGTTGTGGTTACATGTTTGAACCTATAGATGTTCTCTAGTTTAGCCATGTGGCGGATATGCTGTCATACAAGTTTTTGAAAATGTTTTAGACCTCACTTAAGTAAATTGGATTCTCATGAATGAATTAAATTGGTGTTGGTCTAAGGTAACAATGTTTAGAGCCACTAGGATGATATGTTTGTGTGCTCTCTTGTTAAGTAGAACAAAGGCAAACTTTGTTTTGCTTATTAAACGTTGGCTGCTAGAGCGGTTTTCTGTTGTAGTGATGCTCTCATGGTCATAATGGTGTTTTCTGTAGTTATGGGGAATACCAAAGTTGTAGCTAACTTACTTATCTAGCTTTTCCTAAAATTTCATGACTCTGGGTATTATGGTTTGAGAATTATGAATTTTAGAAGCTTACTATCAAGTTTTGCTTATGCTCTGAATAGATCTGAATGTTTGATTTGTTTGATTTGTTTGACCTATGTGCATATGGAATCATGTCTTGGAGATAATAGAAGAAGTGTAGTACTTTTTCTAAGCTTTCCAAAGTGTCCTATAGCACCAATTGTGGTGGTCTAAATTTCTAGTTATGAGCTTGCCAAGTGGAATGACAGAATCTGTCCACATCTGGGCAGAGATGTCTTTTTTGTCTTGTTTGGCCTTGTTAGCTGTAGAATCATCCTAATACGATAATAAGAAAGTTATAGACAATTTAATAAGCTTTACATAAAGTTAAGGATCACTTTTGTTAGGTTCCTAGAACTCCAGTTGTGCATTTTTGAAGTTCTTATCAGTTTTCTGTCCATATTGATACAGATCTGAAGCATTAGCATTTTTTGTCATGTTAATCTATGAATTAGCTTTTGGTATGAATAACTAAAGTGTAGCCATCTTCCTAAGCTTTCTAGAAAGTTTAGGATCACTTTTGTGGGATGTCTACAACCTTAGTTATGGTTGAAACAAGTAACTATTGTGCTGCTGTCCAGATTATGTCCACATGCTAAGTTGGCTCCCTTAGCTAGTGTTTGTTTAGAGCTAAACTTGTAGTTAGTTCATGCTTGAGATGAATGCTTATTTTTGGGTGAGCCTTGTGCCTTGTATTGGTTGCTTAAGCCCATTCGTTTGAATTTTCTCCAATGTCTGCTTGACTATGATGTTATGTGTATGCTTGTTATCTAGGTAGTGCCCTAGTTGTCACCTCGTTTGTCCTCGGTGAGCATACGAGGGCCACATAGCTTTATCCTAGAAAAATGTTCACGTACGTAATTGTATGGTTGTTGTCTTCCATTAGGTTCTCTATCTTAGGGGCCTGAGCCTGTAGACTGGGTGGTTAGCCCTTGAATGTTTGTATCCATGCCTTTACTTGACCGAAAGCCCAAAGTTTAGTTCTCCTATATGGTTGCATAAGCCATGGGTGTTTTGCAACTATTTTTGGGAAGACCCTTATCGACTGACCAACCAAGTTAACATTTATCAACGCTAGCCTTTGACCATGGTTCGTACATTGCCAGTTATGGAGACTGTACCCAAATCCATGTTGGACCTTCCGGTTATCTCTCTCAAAGGTTAGCTAATGTGACGCAAGTCATACATAGAATTTAAGTAAGAGTCTCTTGCTTAGTTATCCTTAGCAATTGCGCGATGTTCTCTTGTGCTATATTTTGATCTTCGGATCATTTTTGTGTTGATTATAAACCTTGTGACTACCTTTGCTTGCTATCCCTCCTTGTATGGCACTTGCTCTTACAGCCCATTGGTGCCACTTAAAATTTCACTTCATTGTGCGTTTAGTAATAGTGTTATGAGTAGCCGCTGATGGTGCCGCGATGAAACCAAGGGCCTCCTGTGGCTGCAGACACATGGCTGGCTGCTTGGCACGCGCTGGTATCACGGTTTCTAGTCATGATCCATTATGAAACGACAGTTGATGTGTTATTTTCTCATGTCCCTTTTCTTGGTTATCTCTCTATATTGTATCATAAGATCCATATCTTAGACCGAAAGTAGTGGAGTTTCCTTCTGAAGTTGCTAAGAGGATAACCTTTGAAGAATAGGTCACCGACATAAACATTAATGGACTACAAGAGGTGGTAGACAAGTGACTTTGCTTAGTTGTCCCTATATTGACGGCCACCATCTAGTAAGCAAGTATCTCGTCTCTATTGGATAAAAAGGACACACAACACTTAATGTTGGACAAGTTATCTGTGGGATGAGAATCGATTGTCGCATTATGCATATGACCGGAGCTATCCAAGTCGCAATCTTGGGTGCATAATGACCATACAACCGAAATCAACCATCTCTAGAATAACTTCGTATTTACTAACTTCGATGGCAACCATCTGTTCTACATCAACCACAGTTGTTGTGGTCAAGAGTGATGATTTGGAACTTTTAGTGTCGAGAGACAACTGATTATTTACCGATAGGAAGGTCAATCTCCAGCTAGGTAACGACTCTTTGGTAGCTACGAAGGCTATGTCTTACAGAGCAATAACCAACAAGAAGTTAATCAACTAGCCAACAACTTGAGTGATATTCTATCTTTCAGAGCTATTGTGATCAAGTCAATTCCATCTTGGACAATCCCACAGATAGTGCAAGGTGTTCTATCAGCTAAAGTGAAGATTTAGAAAAAGCATGACCTAGTTCCGATCTGTATCCTTGTGCCCAAAGGTACCACCAACGGTTTGTCCATAACTTTATTGGACAAAGTGTCAAGGAATATTCGGAAGCGGTTCCTTATCCTTGTAGGAGTGTTCTCCAGGCAAAGTATGCGTTTTGCCCTGCAAAAGTAACCTGCAAGTTCAAAGCGTGTGCATCCTCGGATTGGTATGTAAATTAATAGTCGAGATCTATTGTTGGATGGCCCTTTTGAGGTCTCACAGATACTAGTTTACACTCTTTCATTTGCTTTTGCTTTCTCGTATCCCTAATGTACGAGCAGCCTTGGTTTCTGCAAATCAATGTATGCCATCGCGAATCAAAAGCAAATTGAGAAGTGTCAAACAACATATTTCCTATCTTAGAGCTGCTGTTTGATCCCAAAGAGGAAGCTTCAGGTGGAAGTTGGCCTGACAAAGTTGTTATGCTGCAAGTCAACTCAACTTACAGTACAACTAAGTCACCAAGGAAAATTTTACTCAATCGCTTGGTGGTAGACTACTTCCCGCAGTTTAGTAAATATTACAACTTTTGTTGTCCTTAAGGCCTCGCTACATCTTTCTTTGGTACTAATTTTCCAATGATGACATACTTTAGTACCTTATAAATGTTTTACCCAAGAGTTGCATCTGCGTCGACCCAGATAATTATTGTCTTTGGATAAAGAATCTTTTAGATAGCTGTTGGCAGAAATACGAAGCCGACAGAGTCAGCTATCACATTCACTAACCCATCGATAGACTCAGATAATACAGTGTTGTCATCAGAGAAAGAGAACTGCACACATGGAACCTTGAGTAATTTAACATTAGTTGATATCGGAAGGATTGAACATTTACAACCAACCTAGACCCTGTCTATTGGTTAGTCAGTATCCTATAGCCTCAGAGAATGTTGGTCATCTATGATCTCACCCTTTTGGAAGGTTGTACTCAAGCCATTTTGCTAGAGAACCGCTTTTCAAAACCGTGTGAACATAGAGTCATTTCAACGAGCATACTTCTGAATATTTCGATCTAGTGTCAAGTTCATATGGACTATGTTGTGTTCACTAAAGAATCAGATACTTGTGAGTGGTTCACTCATGGACCAAATGATCTCCGTACACTGAAAATGCAATACGTGCTATCTTGGATTCCTCCCAAAGTAACAATGCTTCATGGAAGTCAATGAAGGAAATTCTTTAGACAAATTTTACCATGAAGAGGAAGTATCAGAAAGTGCCTTGACTAAATTAGTTCCACCAATGTCAAAGCTTTGTAGCTGAATGCTATAGCAGATGTTGTGAACTAGATAACGTGTCTCTCTTCCTTAAAAGGTCTTCCATTCCGAATCTCGGGACGCGATTCTTTTAAGGGGGGAGGGCTGTAACACCCCAGGTGTTTATCACCAATTAATTAGTGGGTTTAAGCTCAAACATGATAGATTAGTGGAGATGATGATGCCAAAGTCAAACCTATGGAAATAAACCCTAACCTAAACTTGGATATTGCACCCTTGCTTACATATAGGCTCAATTAAAAGATATATGCTTGGGTGTTGCTATCAAAGTATCTTCACATGTCTCATCTCGATAACTATCTATATTGATCCTTGGAAAATTTTCATAAAGTTTGGAATCAAAAAGTCACATGAAATGATAAGTTACATGCTTGTTTGGAGTTGAACTGAAACATGCCTTTCATTCGATGAGAACTAGAGCTCATGCAACATACAAGTGCAACATGTACAACAAACCTTTGCAACATGTGGAACAACTTAGGGCAATTGAAACATGGCTTTGAAACAAGCACCACAATGATAGTAACTTCTATGTTTCAAGGCATGTGAGGCCTATATTCTTGTGCAACCTAGACATGGTATATATGTTTAGCCTTTACAACACCTTACCTACACTTAGGACACTTAATCGAACAAGGTTCATGTTGACCATGTTGACTAATTGTGTCTCTAAGTGATGGTTGACCATGGGTGACCCTAGAACCTTCCTAGTTTGACCTAACCAAAAGTACAGCTTAGGTTGCTTGCATGGCTGGGTCACCTTAACAAAGTTTGTGCCAAATTTCATGAGGAACAAAAGTTGTTTTGGGGGCATCTCATGAAAATGCCTAGAACTTGCTCTAACATGGCCCACAAGGCAGCTAGGAGTGCTGATTTCAGCACTTAGCCTTTTTGGCTAAGTCACAACTGACTTTCAGTTTCCAAGTGCCCTTGTTTAGGACCCTGTATCTTACTAACTAGACCTAACCAGCCCTAACCCATATTGACATCTTTGTAGTACTCATATAGCTTTATGATATTGTCAATAGCACAATCATCTAGTTCTCACTGGTTAATGTGATTGACGGCGTAGAAAACCGGGTTTTCAGTCGGATTTTAACTGAAACTCAGTTTCAGTTTCGAGGTACACCTCTTTGGACCCTTATATCTCTCTAACCGTCATAAATTAGCTCAAGAGCTAGTAGATTAGTAACAAGACCTCACGTAGCTCTATAATTAAGTCTATTTCACAATCGGCTAACTTGGATTGGTTTGGGAGATACTAAGCCCTCAAGTAGCTCTGTCAGGCGTCTCGTTAACTGAAACTCAGTGTTTCACTCCGAGTTCAGGTTTCACAAACTGGAATTTCGATCGTGGCCGACACACGCAGAGGATCATCGACGCGTGGTCACGACGTGTCGACGTCGGCCTGCGTTTGCGTTGCTATAGACGCCACACACCGCAGTCGCCCTCGCTCGCCCGCTCATTCCCTCCTCTCGCCTGCCTCGCTCCACGCGGCTCCGTCGCGTCGGCATGGCCGTCGCTCGCATTGCCGTGCACTGCACCGCCACCACCTGGCCCCTGCTTGCTCCATCTTGCGCAGAGCTTCGCTGACACATCCGCTTGCCCGTGCACTGCTCTACGTGGCTGGAGGGAGCGAGGCGCGGCTGTATTTTGCCTTCCGCCACCTCGACATTGCCGGAGCGCCGCCTAGCTCTCCGCCTCGCCGTGGCCAACGCATCTGGATGCTCTCCCATTCCCTTCGGGTAGCATTTCGGGATCCCCTCAGTTAGTAGATGGGTGGGCCTAGATGTCACCGCACGATTTTGCCTCGGCAGCGAGCAACGCCGCCACTCCGGTGAGCTCCCGTGTTCGCCGCGAGAGCGCCGCTTGTAGCCGCGATGCTACAGTCGATATCGTGCCGCGCTAGTTGGTTCATTAGCTTTGCCATGTTGCCCGAAAACCTTAGTTGGGCTTGCCTTGCCTTGCGATGGCCGTTTGTGCCGCCGTCGACGAGCACCGCCCGCCGCCATCCGCCCTCGTCGGCGTCATGCATGGCTCAGTGCGGTAGAGATAGGGAAAATGGTTTGCCTAGATGCGGGTCGAGGTGGGGAACATAGCCATGCCATCGGCTTCACCGGAGGAGTCACCGGCGGCGAGCTAGCGCCGGCCGGACCTCCTCCCCTGCCTCTGAGCCCCTGACGGGCGGGGTCCCCATGTCAGCGCTGGCCCCTCCCCTCTGTTCCTTAGCTGGGCCTCGAGTGGGACGGCTGGCCTGGTTGGTCCCATGGCCTTCGCGGGCCGAGTGGCTTCGGCCTGTTCAGGTTTCAAATTTTATCTTTTCTGATATGTGATAAATATTTGTTGAACTTTGTAAATTCATAGAAAATAGTAGAAAAATCATAAAATAGAAAATGTGGGCTTTTTGGAATCCTTGTAAAATTATCTATGCAGTGGATCTATAATATGTAATGTTTTAATTTAAAGTTTTAGTTATAAAAATAGATCTTTGCATCTAGGTTTTCATTGCTAGTTGTATTTGTTATTTTCATAACTGCAAATTTAGAGCTCAAAATGAAGTGAAATTTTTGTATCATGCTAGTCATGTGATGTTTGATGTGTGGTAATAATTTCATGAATTTTTGGGTGCTGTATGAGCGAGTTACTAGTGTATCTTGCTCTCACATGATTTATTGCAATAGCCATTTGTCTTTTTCATAGAGGTTGATATACATGTCCAAATGGCATGAAATTTGGATAGTAGACTATTGGGAGTATATGTAGGCCACTGTAATTTTGGTAGAATTTATTGTGCACCTTTGATATGTGTTCATAATTCCATCTAATTATCTAAATAAATTAAGAAAATGTATTAAAATAATTTATTTAGGAAAGGACACTATGTTTTCTGGTGTTCATTAGTCATGTGTGAAATGTTGGTAAAGTTGGTTTTTGTCTAATTATATGTTTGCAACATAAGTTAATAATTATTTCTTGCAAATGAGGTTTCTGGACAGATCTGGGAACTTAGCAAAGTTCTTGCTTTATTGTGAAACTTGTTTATACAAAAGTTGTAGATAAATTATATATCTAGCTGCTGTTAAAATTTGGTGGCATTTGGCCATGTGGTTTAGGAGTTATAGCTGTTTAAAGTTGGGTTACAGAATTGCTTGCTCTCTGTCTTGTTAGACCAGTTTCGGTGTTTATGTAAATTCGACATGATTAACTTTGGAATCATGCTAGGATGATTATAAATTAAATGTAGAGAATTTTATAAGCTTTCCATAATGTCTTCTTGCAAGTCATTTGGATTTGTATAACTCCAGATATGCTTGATTTACTCAACTACTGCATGTATGTTCAGAATTGTTGAAAATACATGATTGCTTGGTTACTTTGCTTGCGTATTGCTAAGTGTGATTCATGTCTTTAGTGATTAAGCTATTACACCTGAGACTTTGTAAATCTTATGTCATGCTTGGTATTGCTTTCTTTGCTATTTTAGCATGTTTGTTTGTGTGAGGTTACTTAAGTAATGTGATGTGCTTACGTGTCTTTACTATAACCTTATACTTGCTTTGATTAACGTGTGATGCATCATCTATTGCATTTCCTTGTATTCATGTACTTGCATCTTGCATTTCATTTAGGTACGCTAGCTAAAACGCGTGAAAGATGTGGTGTTGGAGCCAAACCCGAAGACGGTGTTTGGTGGATCTATCCCGAAGATAGAAGGACCGGACAAGTGATAGATTGGGAGATGCACGCCAAGTGAATGCATCTGACATACTATAACTTGAGTCAGATCCCAGGCAAGCCCCGGAGCATTATAAGCCTCCTACCTTCAAAGCAATTAATTCTATATATGTTATAAGTATTGTTGCATTAAGTGATAGGAGTTGGTTGGAAACCCTTGCTGCATTATATCATTCCATGTCTAGATATATGAATCCTTGAATCCTACATAGACTAGGATCGAGTAGATGCTTAGCCCTGCTTTAAGCGGTAGAAGTCAGGTGATTTCCTGTCACCTGCGAGATATAGGGAAATTCATATATGGCACGGTTGGCTATATTTGCTATCGTGGAATGGAACCATGTGTTAATAAAATGAAATGAGACCGGGCGGGATGACGATAGTGAAGCAACAAGGCATGGAGGTCTTGGGTGTGAATCTATCCCCGTCTGAGTCGTTTAAGGACCGATTCGCTGTACGTCCTTGAGTCATGTTGAACGCAGTCTAACACTTAGTTGGCCGGATAAGTCGTTCCGACCGCGAAGCCGAGTAATGTGATTCAGGGCGGGAATCGAATGGTAGGTTGCTTCTTGGAGGAGAGAAAGGATGTGCTTGGGGACATTGGTGTGAGACCAAGGGGGGGTTAGAGTCCCTATCACCTGGCAAAGTGTCACCCTTGGGGTCGCGACATCATTCGGACCCGTGATTCCTGAATCATATGAAAAGGTGGCCTGTGCGACCCTGGCAGGGGTCTGCACGGTGAGTGTTAGAAATACCCCTCCAGCTGGATAGGAATTCGATTCGAATCGTCGTCGCTCCCGGTTAGTGAGCACTTGACTTGAGCAGCGGCAATGTAGATTCCATTAAATTGAACGGATGGTTAATTGGATCACGATGGAAAGGTTGCCTCAATTTATACCTGCTATGGTTAATATTGTTTGCTCCTAATAAAGTGAGTGCTCTAGTACAGGTTCTAATATAGATGATAGGTTAATGATAATTAACTTGATGCTTAAGCATTAATGATTGATCTTCTATATTAAGCTTTTTATGCAAAATGTTGTCAAGCTAGCCCCACTTTATATCAGCCTTGCATGATCCTTGGTGTCACCTTATTTCTGGTTTCTGATGGGTAAGTCTAGCTGAGTACTTTGTCGTACTCAGGGTTTTATCCCCACTTGTTGCAGGTTGTGAAGTATCTTGGCTACTGCAAGAGTTGGTTGGCTCCTGCCTTAGAGGCGGAGTGTGATCACGGGCATGATCCTTCTGAGTTATCTTCTCTCTAATGCTTTTGTTGGAAGTCGACCTTAGTACTGGCATATATTTGAAATAAAGGTGTTGTTAGTTTCAAATTACTTTGCTTCCGCTACCTTTGAAATTAAGTTGTAATAACTATGTTGAACTCCGATGTATATTTAATTACTTGTGAAATGGTTGTAACATGTGACTTGTTATGTTGAATCACTACGATCTTGGCTTGTATGTTGGTCGGTTTGAAATCCCTCGTGATTTCAGTGGACTACCGGAGTTATATGGGCTCAAGTGCAAGAATTTGATCACTTCGGTGATTGTTTTTGTACTTGTGCTCTTATAATTTGGACGGTTCCGTTACATTTCTTGCCTTTGTCATCCCAGCTACACAGGAGCATCTGAATGCTACGCAGGCCGAGGCGGCAAACCTACATCGGGCCAATCAAGAATTGGCCCGGCAGTTGGTGGAGGCAACATGCCTCCGCCGTGAGTCCGAGGACTGGGTGCACGGCGCCACTCGGATGTCGACGGCCAATAGCAACCATTACACGGTGCTAAAGCAGGCGGCGACTGTCATCATTCGGGCGGTGTTGCCATCAGGGCGAGGCCTCCTCCAGCGCGTCCAGGCTCTACCGGTGTGGGTTAAGGAGGTGGTGACACATGGCGTTCACCGTGGAGCTATGGCAGCCCTAGCCGCTGCCCACCTCTGCCTTCAGCCCGAGGTGGATCTGCGTGCGGTGGAGCCTGGGTTTTCACCGGAGGTGCCCGGGGACATCGATGTCGAGGAGTTGGTTGCCAACTTCAGCGCCACTGCTAACGCCATTGTGGCGGTGGTGAGCGTGGAGCATGTCATTTGGGACGCCCCTCACATGGGTAACTCACATGTAGATCCACCCTGTTTGTAAAAAGTTTAGTTTCAGACTTTGATAGGTTAGCATAATGTATCTCAGTGCTTTTTGCAGTTATCGGGTGCCCTGATAGGGCAGATTGCCGGCATTGTGGTATCACCCCTTAGAGGCTTATGGTAAGCGAATAGCCCCCAAGCGCCTTGATTCGCTTTGATGCACATGTCTTGGCTCTTAAAAGGCTAAACTTCGTGCGGCTTGGTAGGCTAGTGTAATCATATCAAGAAGCAGTTCGATCAATTAGTATAATCGTACCAAGAAGCAACCCAAGAGTAAGACTCAGACTCGATTTATAACCCCTGAGTGCCTTGATATGTCGGTATCACAAATTGAGGCACATATAGAAGACTGCAAGACATTATTGCGTGAGATAATAGCCTATCCGTTGAGTGAAAGAGGTGCTCTTTTGAGTTCTCAGGGAGCACAAAACTTTATTTGTTGCAGCTTGGGGGACATCTAAACTTTAGAAAGAAAAACTGTGAAATAAAAAACAAGCGTACTAACAACATAGCTAAGGCTCATCTGTTGTTCCATGCCGGCGATATGTGTAACACCCCAGGTGTTAGGCTTGCATCTTGGCACTTGCATTGCATGAGTTTAGGCATCATTCGTTCTTATGTGAGCATGAAACCCATGTCATGCACTAGTGAAACCTATGGGACATATTAGTGAAACATATGATAAATGCTAGTGCAACATGTGAAACATGTATATATGGAATGTGCTTGCAACATCTCCTTGAAACATACGCAACATACCTTGTCATTTTGTGTTTAAATGTATGTATGTTTGATGCTCATGCTTGGTAATGCAAGTGAGTGTTGATGTCACTTCTTTCATGTGTCTCACATCACTCTCTATGTATAGTGATCCTGGAAAAGTTTCATGAAGTTTGGAATCAAAAAGTCACATGAAATGATAAGTCATGTCTTTGTTTCAATGGTTTTACTAAGTGTTTGTAATGGCATGATTAAGTGAATGGAATTATCGATCATCAACCAAACCTTGCAAACTTTCCCAAATGACTCTAGATGAACTCTATAACAAAAGTCATGAAGGGTTCATGTTGGACAAATGTCAAGAAAATGCCTCAATCGGCCTAAAACTCTAGTTTGAGCTTTTATCGTGATGCTGCGTTGACTGAGATGAAAGAATGATTTCTGTTCAAGATACAAGGTTTGACATTAAATAAGAGTTGTAGTTTAGGTTGAGTAGAACAACTTTTGTTTAAGGACCAAAACCTAGTTCAGCCTATAAGATAGCCAAATAGTGAGTCAAGAACCCTGAAAAATTGGCTAAGTGTAGACTGAACTTGCAGTTTTCAGTTTCAAGGTACCCATCTTTGGCGAATTTTACTTTGCAAACCATCGCGAATCTGGCCAAACTCCTTTAACCAAAGTTGGAGTACTCATGTAGATCTAGCTGATGGTGAAGATGGTTGATCAAATCAGTGCACGGTTTTGGAGTTAGAAGGTGGAGAAGAAGGCAGTTTCAATCTGCTTGCGATTGGGCTACAGATTTCAGTTTGAGGTTCTCTCTTTCGCAGCTCCATATCTTTCAAACCAAGCCGAATCAGCCCAATATTCTTAAAGCAAAGTTGTTCCTCTCGCGTAGCTCTACAACTCTGATTACCAAAACTAAACGGATTAGGAGTTACAGAGGGAGGAATTTTGGAGTTTAAGTGTATGTTTGAGGTGGTATTGTCACCTTCTTGATTGGATTCGAACTGCAATGCCCGTAATGGCTGACAATGTGCAATCGTTTGGGTGCCGCGTGCCTCATGTGCTCACCTGCATGCGTGCCACGGTGCCCTGTTTGCTCACCTTTGATGCCCGAGCGCCCTCCTAGCTCTCTCTCTCTCTCTCGCTCTTTCATTCTTCCTCTACCTCTTGCTCTCTTGTTCACCATGGCCGGGCGGAGCAAAGCTCCCTGCGCTGCTTGCTCCTCCCACTATCGGCCATCCTTGCGCCTCTCCGCACCTGCCTTGCCACACTCCTAAGCCACCGCACGGGCGCCCTCGCCGACAGCCTGCTTCCATGGTCAGCTATCGGCGCAGCAGCCGCGCGTGGCCAAGCACCAGAATGGTCGGGCCATCATAGGCCTGCATGCTGCAGCAGCCGCACCGGGCCGGGGCTCCAGCGTGGCCGTGGCTGGCTATCCTTCTACCATGGCCGTCCCCTGCCTCGCCACTGACGGGCCCCAGCTGGCCGAATCGGCCGTCCTCTGTCCTCTGCTCTGCGTACGAGATGAAGAAGAGGAAGGATCACAGGCTTAAATTCGAAGAAAGGCAGGGGGTGAGGTGTAAAGTTAAAGACTCATGTGAATAGTGCCATGGGGACTTCTTTGCATGGTTCAATTAAAGTTTATTGCAGGGGCCTAAATGAAGAACTTGTGACTCAGTTAAATAGTGTCGCATAGTGCAGTTTTTTCTTTTTCCTTTTTCTTTTATGCAACTATTTTGCTGAAACTTTAAAATTGCATAATAAATCATAGAAAATTCGTAAAATAGCAAATGAGGACTTTTTGGAATCCTTGTGAAATTGTCTATGTAGTGGATCTATAATATGTCATATTTTAGTTTAAATTTTTAGCTGTAAAAATAGATTTATGCATCTAGGTTTTCAATGCTAGTCGCATTTGTCTTTTTCATAACTGCAGTTGTAGGGCTCCAAATGAAGTAAAATTTTTGTGGCATGCTACTCATGTGATGTTTGATGTGTGGTAAAAAATTTCATGAATTTTGGTTGCTGTATGAGTGAGCTATTAGTGTATCTTGCTCTCACATGATTTCTTGCAATAGTGATTTATCTTTTTCATAGAGGTTGCTATGCTTACTCAATTGACATGAAATTTCTACATTAGACTATTGGAAGCATGTGTAGGCCACTGTAATTTTAGTAGAATTTATTGTGCACTTTTGATATGTGTTCATAATTTTACCTAATTATCTAAATAAATTAAGAAATGTATTAAAGGGATTTATTTAGCAATGGACATTATGTTTTCTGGTGTTCATTAGTCATGTGTGACATGTTTGTAAAGTTGGTTTTGTCCAACTATATGTTTGCAACATAAGTTCGTATTTATTTCTTGCAAATAAGGTTTCTGGACAGATCTGAGAACTTATCAAAGTTCTTCATAATAATGTTCTTTGTTGTGAAACTTGTTTATACAAAAGTTGTAGATAACTCATGTATCTAGCTGCCGTTAAAATTTGGTGGCATTTGACCAAGTAGTTTATGAGTGATGCATGTTTCAAATTGGAGGTCAGAGATGGCTGCTCTCTGTTTGTCAAGAATAGATTCTGGAACTTTGTAATTTCGACTTATTTAACTTATGAATCATGCTATGATGATATTAGATGAAATGTAGAGAATTTCATAATCTTTCCAGAATGTCTTCTTGCAAGTCATTTGGATTTGTAAAACTCCAGATATGATTGATTTACTCAGCTACTGCATGTATGTCTAGAATTGTTGAAAATGCATGGATGCTTGGTTACTTTGCTTGCTTGTTGCTAAGTGTGATTCATGTCCTTGGTAATGAAGTTAGTACACCTGAGGCTTTGTAAATCTTGTGTCATGTTTGGTATTGCTTCCCTTGCTATCTTAGCATGATAGGTGGTGTGATGTGTTAATTAAGCAATGGAAGTGCTTATGTGTATTTAGCGTAACCTTGTACTTGTCTGGATTAGAGTGTAATGTATCATGTATTGTATTCCCATGTATTCATACATTTGCATCTTGCATCTAATCTAGGTACGCTAGATGCACCATGTGAAGGACGTGATGTGGAGCTAACCCGAAGATGGTGTTGGTGGATCCATCCTGAAGATGGAAGAACCCTCAAGTGCATACGTGGAGTGGAGATGTTCTGCAAGACGGTGCAAACTAACTTGACTGATTTCAGTCGGATCACAGGCAAGCCCTGGAGCATTATAAGCCTCCTAATTTCTGAAATGCAATTGAGTACTATGTTATATATATTGTTGCATTAAGTGATAGGTGTTGGATGAAAACACTTGCTGCACATATATCTCATTCTTGTCCAGAAAGTATACCTTGAATCCTATTTGGGTTCAGGTTCGAGTAATTGCTTAGCCCTGCTTTAAGCGGTAGAAGTCAGGTGATTTCCTATCACCTGTGAGCTTTAGGGATACTTATATATGGCATGGTTGGCTATATTTGCTATCACAGAAAAGAACCATGTGTTAATAAAATAAAATGAGACCGGGCGGGAGGACGATAGTGAAACAACAAGGCATGGAGGTCTTGGGTGTGGATCTATTCCCGTCTGAGTCGTTTAAGGACCGATCCGTTGTACGTGCTTGAGTCATGTTGAACGCAGTCTAACACTTAGCTGGTCGGATAAGCCGTTCCGACCGCGAAACCGAGTAATACAGTTCAGATCGGGAATCGAGGGGTCAAGCGCGTATCTTGGAGGAAGTAAGGATGTGCTTGGGGACATTGGCGTGAGACTAAGGGGGGTTAAAGTCCCTATCACCTAGCATAGGGTTGCCCTTGGGGATGCGGCATCAGTCGAACCCGTGATTTCCTGAACTGTACCAAAAGTGACTTGTGTGACCCTGGCACGGGGTCTGCGCGGTTTGTGTTAGAAATACCCCTCCAGCTGGATAGGAATTCGATTCGAATCGTCGTCATTCCCGGTTAGTGAGCACTTGACACGGATGGTTAATTGGATGATGATTTAAATATTGCCTCAATTTATACCTACTATGGTTAATATTGTTTGCTCCTAATCAAGTGGGTGTTCTAGTATAGGTGATAATATAGAGGACTGGTAATGATTATTAACTTGATGCTTAAGCATTAATGATTACTTATCTATATTAAGCTTTTATGCAAAATGTTGTTAAGCTAGCCACTCTATATTAGCCTTGCATACTCCTTGGTGTCACTTTATTTCTGTTTTATGACGGGTAAGTCTAGCTGAGTACCTTCTCGTACTCAGGGTTTATTCCCACTTGTTACAGGTTGTGATGTATCTTGGATACTGTAAGATTTGGTTGGCTCCTGCCATAGAGGCGGAGTGTGATCATGGGCATGATCCTTCTGAGTTATCTTATCTCTAATACTTTTGTAGAAGTTGACCTTGGTACTGGCATGTATTTGAAATAAGGGTGATATTAGTTTCAAACTACTTTGCTTCCGCTACTTTTGAACTTAAGTTGTAATAACTATGTTGAACTCCGATGTATATTGAACTACTTGTGAAATAGATGTAACATGTGGCTTGTTATGTTGAATCGCTACGATCTTGGCTTGTATGTTAGTTGGTTTGAAATCCCTCGTTATTTCATTGGACTACTGGAGTTATATAGGTTCAAGTGTGAGAATTTGATCACTTCGGTGATTGTTTTTATACTTGTGCTCTTATAATTTGGACGGTTCCATGACAGCATGCTCGAGATAGTGCCAAGCTTTATTCGCAGGGTCTTTGATTCCTCAGATCTCGTCCCAATCATCTCCAACCTTAGCCGGATCGCCATCTTGCCCCTCCTGCTGCTTGTCCTCGGGTCCATCCTCGGGCATCGGAGTTGCTGGTGAGTCAGAGAGCAGGAGCAAGGTGGGAGATATACCCATCGGGGTGACATGCATAGGGTTTGGTGCTCTGGCGATGAGAGCGCACACCACGTAGTCCCCGAGCTCATCCTGCTCTTTATCTCGAAGCCGAGCCTTGCTTCATCGGGCTTAAGAGCATGGTCGGCCTGCTCAACGGCCTCCCTTTCGCACTCGTAGGCATCGCAAAAGTTGCCGGTTATGGTGATTATGCCGCATGGGACCGACATCTTTAGCTTGAGTTAGGTGTGACTGGGGACCGCCATGAACTTGGCGTAACATGGCCTTCTAAAAAATGGCGTGGTAGGGTCCCTCAAAGTTGACAACTTCAAAGGAGAGTGTATCCTAGCGGTAATGCATCTGGTCAGCGTACGTGACCGAGAGGACGATGGTGCCTAGGTGCATGACCCGACATCCTGGAACGATCCCATGGAACAGGGAGTATGAGGGGCGCAGCTTGCTTGCGTCAATGTTGAGTCTCTCGAAGGAATCCTTGTAAAGGATGTTGATACCGCTGCCCCCGTGCATCAAGACCTTCGTCGTTCTCACGCCTTCCATGATTGCACTGACCACCCGGGGGAAGCGACCGGCCTCTATGATATGATCAGGTGATCGTTCCTATCAAAGGTAATTGGCCGCTCGGACCAGCGTAGATAAACTTGGACTGCAGGGGTGGCGGTGTAGATTTGACGATGTGTGAGCTTCTGGTGACGACGGTCTTCATAGGTTTTCGGACCGCCGAAGATGAGCATCGTGTCAAAACAAAAACAAAAACAAAAACAAAAACAAAAACAAAAACAAAAACAAAAACAAAAACAAAAACAAAAACAAAAACAAAAACAAAAACAAAAACAAAAAGTAAAGACCAAACAGAACTAAAGACACAAATATAATTTGTGCAAACTCTTCTTCGGTGGACATTAAAACATCACCTGGAGTAACATGCCATCGCTTCTGGACCAACTACCAAAAGAGAGGAGCAGCATACAGTGGCATAGAGCGGCTCTCATGCATCCTTTGTCCTAGCACGGTTGCATGCAAAACCTGCAGTGATTGACATCGCAAAAAAAATATTTTGAAAAGGCTATTTAGCCTGCACGACACGCCTTAGGCCATGTTTAGTTCTCAATAATTTTTAAGATTCCCTGTCACATCGAATATTTGGACACATGCATGGAGCATTAAATGTAGACGAAAAAAAACTAATTACACAGTTTGGTTGAAAACCACAAGACGAATCTTTTGAGCCTAATTAGTCCATGATTGGATACTAATTGACAAATACAAACGAAAGTGCTACAGTAGGCAAAGCCCAAAATTTTCGCGAACTAAACACACCCTTACTGTTGGCAGGAAGCGAACCCACATTTGTCCTCTGAAAAGGAAACAAGTACTCCATAAATCTCAATCAGATCTGTCTCCTCTGCAAAGCTAGGAAACCCAATGTTCACACTCAAATTTGTCTAGATGAACGAGTTGATCACTTGGCTCAGATTCAGTAGTTGAATGTTTATGGTCACTCGGCAAAGATAACCGAGTGCATATCAGCATATGTTCACTTGGACGTATCATTTGCTTCTGATCAAGTTACATTTGTTTGTGCAAAATATATTCATTGCTTTGAATTTGATGTAGCCCGCTGGCCATACTGGTCACTGCAGCGGTGAACAAGATGCACCTATAAAATTAACAATATACTAGCTTGTTAGGTCTGGTTCGGCTGATTGCAATGTTGCTTTGTCATCGTCGTCACTTCAGTCGTCCCAAAGTGAGCAAGTTCCAAGTGCGCTGATGCTCATATAGTACATGCATTATATTCATCGGTCGTGAATCCTGCTTTTTCTTTTATTTGCGAACGATGGGCCGATGCATGGTATAGTTCTATAGTATAGAAAAAAGTCAAGAACACTGGCGTTTTTGGTAAACTTGAAAGTAACATTAATTATTGCCTTTTGTGAATGTCACTATCATTGTTTTGGCACGACGATGATATGATATGCCTCGTAATATGCATTGTTAACTAATTCTTGCTACTAATTTAAATTAATTAACTTCGTGAAATGAAATGATATGATGCGCCTCTCCAGTGTCCAGAAAGTCACGGCAGCAAAAGGATTCGACAGGGATCGCATCCTTTGATTTCGATTTTGAATCTAGGATAGATCTTCTCAAGGCCCTGCCACCCCCCCCCCAACCCCACTGTCTGTTTTTAATGTTGTTTTCAACTAGTAGCTAGCTCATGTTTTTTTCTCTTTTTTTTTGAGAATTACACCAAGTGGACGGGAACGTCGCCTAGCGTCATTAAATTCTAAAATAAATGCAGCAAAATGCGAGCACCCGTGCCAAGTTGAGAACTTGAACCCGGGTGGACAGGTTGCACCATAAGGAACCTAACCCGCAGCTCTTGTTTTTTCGTCTATGAGCATATCGCATTTGCGTATCTTACATGCAATTGATCATTCTTTCCTCATTGACTATGCTTGAAAAGCTTGCGAGCAGCACAATTAACTAACATAATTCGGCCTTTTTCTTAGAGAGAATTTGGTCACAAACAGAAACTAACATGATCATAACATAGTCGATAACAGTGTTATAGGTAGCAAGGGTATCAGGCCTAAGATTTGTGAGACTTGGAAATAAACAATTTATGAAAGATTTAGACAGCTCTTTTATCGAGGAATTCGAATTGCACAACCATAAGATAGGGGTGAAAAGATGATGAAGACGACTATCGTGGGTTCAAAACCACGGCGAGCACTATGTTGTTCTTTAGAGATCGGTGTGTGGCTCTCCTGTGGCTCAATCACTCAAAACACTAGAGACACACATATGAGATTTTACCCTGGTTTGGACTTCTAAGCCCTACCACTACTACATAAATGATTTTGTGAGATACAACCCAACAATTAACGGAGTTGGTCATAAAATTCAACCGTCTCCTAAAATACCTGAGTTCGAAGACGGCCAATTTATTTATGGAAGTGGTCGCAAAATGACCGCCTCGCAAAATGGATTTACAAAGGCGGCCAAGTAGTCCGTCTCCCAAAATCCATTAACCGAGGCATGCCTCTTAAGAGGACTGTTTCTGGAAAATGGCCCAAGGCCCAAAGAGGCCCAAAAGACCCGTTACCTATGTTACGTATATATAGCAAAGTTAGGGTTTGGAGGCTCCTCCTCCTCTCTCTCTTTCAACCGTCTCTCTCGTCCCTCCCAAAGGCTCTATGTCTTCTCTCCATCTGCCTCTCCGTGTTCGTTCGTGGCTGTGGCTCTCTCCCAACGACTCTCTGTCTCTCAGCGGAGGTGGCAAATGCACGCCTAGCGGTGGCGGGGACCATGCTCGCCCCACGGGAGCCGCGCGCACCAGACGTCAGTGAGGGTCGCGCACCCAGCAGAGGGGGGGTCCTCGCGTCCTGGCAGCTCCCAAGCAGCGGACCTTAGGCGGATCTGCGAGGAGGAGGCACGGCGAGGGCGGATCTGCGAGGAGGAGGCGCGGCGAGGGCAGATCTAAGAGGAGGAGGCGCGGCGACGACGCATGTGGCTCGTAGGTCCGATGGCGGCAAAGCATGCGGATTGAGCGGACTCAATCGACGGGCCTTAGAAGCGGGCTCTATCAACGGGCCTGGTTTTAAATTTTTTAATTTATTTTCAGCTCCAAAAATATAGATTTACACACGCAATAAAATGCAGGCGGACTATATGCCCCTCAGGAAACCTTTTTTGGCTGACTACAAAAATCCTGTCTATAGTAGTGTACGTCCAGCAGTGTAGTGTTCTTCGTGTTAGGAATGCCCCTATTGAGGGTTCTTACAAGAGTGAGATTGAGAGAGTTTGCCAAGTGATCGTGTTGTGCAATCTTATGGTTTTTCGGGTTGGTTGATCGTTTGTCTATTATTTCCGATCTCCCTTCTATAGGAGCCCATGCCTCCCCTTTATACTGAGGAGGGCATGGGGTACAATTTGGGGGTTTCCTCTAGGGTTTGGCGCTTCTGGTTCCTTCGCCTTGGCATCGTCTGAGTCCTTCCTTGTCATGTAGGAGGGGCCCGACAATGCCACAACCACCCTGGGTGAGCCTGCAGTAGTCTGGTGCTTGACCATGAAGTGTTGTCTATTGTCGTGGAGTCTTCCCTGGGCGAGCCTTCTCCAGGCTTCCTTGATACGCAAGGATTCTTCTTCTGCCCTGGGGAGCTGATGAGTGGGCTTGGAGCTTGGCGCCCCACGAGCTTGGGGAGACCTTTGTCCAAATGCATCACGCTCCTAGTGTGGCCCTACCGTGGGAGCAACCACCAGTGCCTCGCAGCTATGGATCGGAACAGGGTGGAAATGTAATGCTTCTGCACCTATCACGCTCTAGGCACCTGACAGATTCCGGAGCTGGCTTCTGGTCTTGGCTTGGGATCCTTGTTGGCCCCGAGCCAAGGCTGAGGCTAGGCTAGGGCTCCTGTTTGGTCAGGAATCCCTGCGCGTCGTGGCCGAGCCCTGAGCCTCGAGTGAAAACAACGCTCTTGCCTTCACGCCTTGCCCCTCTGACATCAAGGGCCTTCTCGGGGGAGGGCCACTTTTAGGCAGCCGAGCTATGCCTTTTCTACCAGAGGATATGTGCGAGCACACCCTATGGGTATAGCCCCTGACCCCCAGCGGATTCGCACTACTGCATATATCATTTGTAGGGGTGGCTCATGGTCATTTGTAGAGGTGGTTTAGCCAGCTGCCCGTATGGAAGCGTGGCTACAAATCGCTGATTTGTAGGGACGGTTCACCAGTCATCACAAATCGGATTTATAGGGGCGGCTCACGATTTGTAGGAGCGGCTCGGTATAGAGCCGTCCCTACAAATAGGACCATTTGTAGGGGCAGCTAATAACACCAGCAGCCTGTAACACCTCTGGGTGTTAAGCAAGCATTCACATCCTAAATCATGAGCATTTGCATTTCATGCATGATCATCATCACATGTAAATTAAGTTAGAATTTATTTAAAACTGTCCTAGGTAAAAGTGGTAAAAAAAAATTTGTGGAGCTATAACTTTAAATAACTTAGAAATAATTAGCATGATTTTTGGAGCAAGTTTTGTATTTAAAATCTTTCCAAATTTTTCTTCTAAAAATATTTCAGAAAATTGAGTTTCATTTAAAAATTTGACTTTAAATCATCAATTCAAAATCTATTTAGAATTTTGAAAAGTGCCCTAAATGAAAGTTGTAGAGAATAAAATTTTAAACAACTTTTGTTTTGGGGGCAATTTGTGAAAATGTCTTTCTCATCTTCAAAATTTGAATTTGAATCAAATTATAAAATCTGGAATTTATTTAGAAAAGAAAATTATTTTTTTAGCCTTATCGGGCCGCCGCCTCCTTTCCGACCCGAGCGCCGAAGCCGGCCCGGTCTGCTTCGCGTCCGCGCCTACGCTCACACCCGCGCCTACCCCGCCCCCGCGCGCACGCACGCGCGACGTCGTGGCGCAGCGGCAGACGCCGGCCGCCGCGTGGCCGTACATAGGGCTGGATATCGAGCCAACCGTAGTTTTTTTCGAGCTTTTTTAGAAATTGGTATAATCTTATTCATCATTATTTCCTGCATTGTTTAAGACCCAACTTCACGACGAGCCTAACGAGCCGATCCTAACGAGCCGAGCCGAAGTTGAAAGTCGTTCCAAATCAAGTCATTTTTATTTTAAAAGATAAATAAGTCTAATCGGAGCACTTTTGTACTGAGCCACCGAGCCAGCTTAACGAGCTTTTTGTCCAGCCCTGGCCGTACACCGCCGACCCGCGCGGCACGCGCCCTCCCGGTGGCCACCCGTCCTCCTCCGCGCCCGCCTACTCCCTCCGCGCGCTCCCCCGCCTTCACTCGCGCTCCATTCCCTTCCTCTCCTCCTTCCCAGCCGCCGCGAGAGCTCCACAGCCGTCTACCATCGCCCGCCACCGCTCGCCGGCATCCCCAGCCGCCGGTGGGTCGCCCTCGCCTGCGCTTCGCGCATACGGAACCTCGCTAAGCCGATTGCCGCACCTTCCGTCCTTCGCGGTGATCGGATTTCATCCACCGCCGTACGCCGTTCGCCCAAGCTCACCGGCGACCACCGCTGCCTTGCCAGGGTGCTTTTCCCGCCTCCATTCTTCCACCTTCGCCTCCGCCTTGTCATAGGGAATCACTGAGAGCCGCTTGCTTCACCGGGAACCTCGCCACCGGCGAGAACGCCGGCAGCGGAGCTCCTCCCCTGCTCTCGGGTCGCTGCGTGGGGCCGCGGGGTCAGCCGCAGCGGCAAGGCCCGTCGCCTCGGTCGAGCTGGGCCAGGAAGGCCTTGGGCCGCAGCCCAAACCGGGCGGCGCGCCTGTCTTCCCGCGCGCGCTCACGGGCCGAAAGGCCGTAGCTGGCCGGTTGGTCTCGCTGGGCCGGCCCGTTAGCAATAAGAAAATTGATTTTTCGTTTTTCTTTTATTATTTGAAAATGGAAATGGTTTGGAAAATGTTTGACTACTCAAATTTGCTCCAAATCTGTTCAAATAAATTTTTCTAGGTTCCTTATCATTAGATCTACTTGAGAAAAATATTGCATGTCAAGGTTTAAATACTTTGATGTATAGTTTTTATTTAATCACTAAAACTGCTGTTTTCTTGTTAAATATGTAGTAAATCACAGAGAGCTCAGAAAAATATGTTTCCACTTGCTATAATTTTCTTTTGTGATGTACTTCCTAGGAAAAATATATGCCATGCATGTTCTGTAGAAAAATCTTGAGGTGTAGTACAAGTGTTTAATATTGCTAATAATTGTTATTTTTGCTAGAGAGAAAAAAATATGAATAAAACATGCATGAAATAATTTTTCTATAGGTATTGTTTATTGTGTAGAATGTAGTAAAGATGTTAAATCTGTTGTTTGATACTTTTCATAGTATAAAGTACTTTTATGCTCATTTTCAGGTCCTAGCTTGTTATTTTTGTGTAGGCAGATCTAGTAATCCAAATGCAATGAAATTTTTGTGGTATGCTAGATTTGATGATAGAAAGCTATAGTAATTTTCTCAGATTTTTCTGTGCAACTAAAATAGGTGTTGCTGTTCAAACCTAGTTGTAATTAGGGTTTTATTTAACATTCTTAATGCATGACTAGTGAATAAGATTTTGCTTTGGTGTATCTTTGATGCATTTAGTAAAATGTGCTGGCTTAGCATGGTAGTAGTAGAAGAGAATGCAGTAGATGACATATGCTTGTAGTCTGTATTCTTGGATGATGTTGACTACCTTATAGAAGAAATATATTCCTACTTTATGAAATAAAGTGAACCTAATTATCTACATTTTATTCATCATGACCATTACATGTCATTTCCGCAATGCATCTAGGTATAAGCACTTATACGATTGCATCATACAGGATCGCAGGAATTAACATCGGTAGCAGTTCCCAAGGAGCCAGAAGAGCAGCCCGAGGAGCAGGAAGTGCCCGAAGACGGCGAGGAGGTCGGTGAGGAGCTTCCGGAGTGCCCGGACCACCGTCCAAGCTCTTTTGAGAGAGGCAAGCCCCGGAGCATTTCTCTCCTCTGGTTTGCAATTATTTTATGAATGCTTTACTTTAACTGCTGCATTATGTTTAGGAGTTGTTTGCAACCGTTGCTGCATTATACCTTGTTTACTCCGTTCTACCCTATCCTTGTCACCCTGTTAACCGTAGTCAAGTAATTGCTTAGCTTGCTTAGACCGGTAGAAGTCGGGTGATTTCCTGTCACCTGCAAGCTATAGGTGTTTACCTGGATCTGCTTGAGAAAAGATGTCGTCAGAAAATAACTAAGTGTTAATGTGAAATTGAGACCGGACGGAAACTTGCAGGGTTTCGGACTATAGTGTTTTCCATCTGTGTCCATTAAGGACCGACCGTTGTTGGACCTTGGGTCATGTTGAACGCACGCCTCACATTTAGCTGGCTAGATAAAGTACCTTCCGACCGCGAAGCTGGGAGATTATTCGGGCTGAGTGGATTGCCCGCAACGCACTGTACCGGAGTAGTAGTGGCAGGATACGGGGACGCGATGATAAGGCCAAAGAGCAGTCGGGTGACCCCCGGGTACATGTGGTTCCTGGCAAGCTCGTGACTTTACCTGAATGGTTGACTCGGTGACCAACACCTCACTTTAGCGGGTGAGTGAGGTTTGTGTGAGGAATAAATTACCAGCTGGTTAATTATCGATTCGAATCGTCATCGTTCACTGGATAGTGAGCACTTGACTTGAGCTACTTCATCGTAGTAATATTGATGGAACACTTGGACAGTTGTATGAAATATGACATAATGGAAGTTGTTAGTGATCATTGGTTATTATTACCTGTTTAATTACATGTTACTCTAGTACAGGTGCAAATGTAGTTGACAGGTTAATAAAGATTTAACTTGATACAAAGCTTTTGTAAAGATTCTCTAAATACTAAAAATACCTTTTTTGCAAATGAGTCAGCTACCCCACCAGAAAGCCTGTCATGATTCCTTGGTGTCTTTTATTTTTGGTTCTATCAGGTAAGTCTAGCTGAGTACCTTCTCGTACTCAGGGCTTTGTTTCCACTTGTTGCAGATGGGCAGATGTATTATGGCTACTGTATCAACTGCCTTTATCCTGCAATAGGAGAAGCTTAGGACCATGGGCAATGGTCATTCACTACATCTCATCTGATGCTTTTGATGGAAGATGATCCTGAACTGGCACTGTACTTTGAACTCTGTGTGCATGTGTGATTTGAACTAAATGCTTCCGCTACTTTCTTTCGAAACTGGTTTGTAATAACTATGTTTAAACTCCGATGTATTTGTGACATGAACTTTTATGTAACTTGTGATAGTGACCGCTGAACTTATTACGATCTTGGTTGGTTTGTAAGTTGGTTGGAAATCTGTCATGATTTCACGGACTACCGGGTTATACAGGCTTAAGTTTGCTAAATTGTCTGCTCGGTGGATGATTTTCTTACTTAATCTCGTATAATTGGTCGGTTTTGTTACAGCTGGTATCGGAGCATGGTTTAGCGTGTTTACTGTTCACAAGTGTATTTAAAACAAAAATGTGTTTGAAAAACGTGTTTTACAAACTAAGAGTGTGCCAGTGGTCATATCCTTTATGCCCAATAAGGACTCTAGGTGGCTTAATTAAGTACTGACTTGGGGGTTCTTGCACCATATTTCTCTTTCGTTGCTCATACTGCGTGCTATTGTATGAGTGCCACTTACTTTTGTGGTAATGTATGGATCAGCTGCCTCTACGCCTCGGTAAGTG
This sequence comes from Saccharum hybrid cultivar R570, assembly GCA_038087645.1. Lineage (NCBI taxonomy): Eukaryota > Viridiplantae > Streptophyta > Magnoliopsida > Poales > Poaceae > Saccharum > Saccharum hybrid cultivar. Next base: position 920,422 of record JAQSUU010000591.1, read on the forward strand.
TGAGATGTGAGAGCATGATCGGATACACCGTCGATCTAGGGAGAGTGCTTATATGATACTGTAGTACTTACATGTTTTACGCATATTTTTACAAAAGTGTTGCATGTGTGGTTGTTCCGTCTGTTGAGGCGATGCCGTCAATAGGACGATGTTTTGGGTGGTTACTACCGTTGTACGTGTATCTGGGGATTCGTGTAGAGCGTGTAGATATATTTACTGCTTTCATGCATGCATAGGGTTTTGGGCTGAAATGAATTTTCTGCAGGTATATAACAGTGTTTCTCGTGTAGAATGTATTAGTTACGTATATGAGAGATCGCCTGTATGCCACCGAATTCATCGATAGATATCATTATTTCTTAAGTTTGTGAGAATGTAAGAAACGTGCATGCATCATGTTGCTTGTGCATTTCATTCATGCCATGCATTCCTCCCCTTATAAATTGATTATCCCCTTTCAATAAAAATTGTACCAACTTAAAATATGTTCTCACCGGGTAATCGAAACTTTTGGTACAGATGGCCCGCATGAAGCAGACTGCCCGTAAGTCTACAGGTGGAAGAGCACCCCGACGCCAGTTGGCCCCGCGGGAGCGCCGCAACACGGACACCTTTCTGAGCGAGTTTGGCATGCCAACTTTGCTTTAGAGAGTGCTCCATGATGTGGGGTACCCGGAGGGTCAGGAGCCGGTGTACTCTTGGAGTGAGAACCAGTTGGCAGAGGATGGACTAGCAGTAGTGGAGATCACTGTCCCTGCTCTTGGTGATGCTCCAGAGTGGGATGGTTGGCACTTGGAGTTTGAAGGACGCACTTCGATTGAGGGTGCAGAGGGAGCAGCTTTCTGTGTCATCCGGGACATAATGAGCAGATTTCCCAACGAGCTGGCAGCAGCCTTGGCTGGCACTTTTCTAAGAGATGATCCTCGCGATGCTATTTGGGTGCAGCCGCAAGGAAGTGCTTTAGTCAGAGGCCCAAGCGAAGGACAGGCTAGCGACAACCACGCTATGAGTGCGATGTATGCAGCTATTAGAGCATACGAGAGTCTGGAGTGCACCTATTAGACTTTGACTGGTTTGCGTGGTGATGATCGGCTCAAAGTAAGAAAACAAAAGAAGAAGCAGGCATGTGCTATCGCTAGTTTGCAGGAGCAGTTGGCTAACATGAGCTTGCAGCGAGACCAGGCTCTAGAGAGAGGTGATAGTTCTCTATAGCGGGTGCATACGTTGACTCAGGCCAACAATAATGCAGACCGCATGATTGGACAGTTGGTTCAGGAGAGGAATGAAGCCTGGAACGAGAGGAACCTCCTGAGGCAGAGGGTCGAGGAGCTAGAGGAATACAATGTCAACTTGCATGAGGAGTTTCATGCGCTCTACAACGGGATTGACTCGTATGCTCCTCCAGAAGCCACCGGTATGGACGTCGATGACGACGAGGACGAGCCCGCATCCGCACCTGCCGCCGATGACGACGTTGCTACTGATGGTAGCAATGGTGACATCTCCGACCCCGACGATGGCCCCGAGGAGTAGGCTAGTTGCTTCGCGTTAGCTGCTAGGCCCTGTCACGATGACCTTCTTTTGGTTTCATGTATCTTGATGTATCTCGTTTGAACCTTGAGACTTGGTAGAATGTTGGATCTTGGTTGTTCATGCGAGACCTAAGCACATAAAGTCTAGTGTGTGTATGCTGGCAACGTGGTGGTAGTGGACACGATGTTTGCATTTGAAGTAATTTCATTAGTGGTGTTGTTTTAATTGGAATGCGATTATTGTGCCTCTGTTTTATTGTATGACTTTGTTCTCTCCAATGAATTCAGTATGGCATAATTTTTCATTCACTCACAATTACTACAGCTTCGCTTAATCATTACTTGTTGCTGAAATATGCAGATGGCAAACACTCGACGCGCCACGTATGAGGCTGCTAAAACTGGTGGAAATGGTGCCGGTGCATGTGGGAGTGGTGCTAACAACGCCAACCATAATGAGCCACACCCGGAGCCGCATTTTCCGCCTCCTCCACCGCTCACTGCAGAGGTGTTCTTTGCACAGTTTCTGGGAAGTCAGCGCAATGCCGAGCAGTCACAGAAGAATATGGAAGATTTCCTGCGTACCATTGCCAACAACGTGCAACGTGGTAACAACCAAGGTGGTGGCAATGGAGTGAATCAGTACAGCAATTTAAAGGATTTCATGGACACTAGGCCGCCAATTTTCAAGGAAGCAACCGAGCCACTTGACGCTGAAGAATAGATTAACACTATGGAAGATAAGTTCCGTGTGTTAAGGCTGACAGAAGTACTAAAGACAAAGTATGCTGCACATCAGTTACAAGGATCAGCAGGGATGTGGTGGAAGCATCATCGCACCACCTTCCCTCCGAATGCTCTGATCTCATGGAGAGAGTTCACCGAAGCCTTCCGTGGAGTTTATATTCCATCAGGGCTAGTTGAGATGAAATTGGGAGAGTTCTTGGCTTTAAATCAGGGCACCAAAACCGTAACACAGTATTTGCATGCCTTCAACAACTTGTGTCGTTATGCTCCCGACATGGTTGACACAGATGCTAAGAAAATTGCTAGCTTCAAGAGAGGGTTAGGTCCGAAGATGATGAAGCATGTGGGTACCAATACCCGCGCCAGATTCAATGACTTCATTAGTGATTGTCTGAAACAAGAGAAGAATAACAACGCGTACACAGCATCCAAAACTCGTAAGAGAGCCTTTGAGTCAGGACCGTCATAGTCCAGAGTTATCACTGTTAATCGTTTGACCGACCTGGTGTAAGGTTTAGGCCACCGCAGCATAAGACCCAGAACTACAAGGGACCGCAGAAGCCGTACAAGATGACAGTGCCACCAGTAAGGACAGCCTCAACTATGGGACAAGGTAACTCGAAGGGAGTTATCGGATCTGCTGGTACAGTAAAGGGACCTTGCTATAACTATGATCAGCCAGGCCACTTTTCCAAGTTCTGCCCTTATCCGCCCAGAAAGAAGCAACAGACTTATAATGCTCGAGTGCACCACACCACTGTGGAAGAGATTCCTGAGGGAGAGCCCGTAACTGCTGGTAAGTTTCCTGTTAACCAAAACCCTGCAGTTGTTCTATTTGATTCTGGATCATCGCATTCTTTCATGAGTCAAGCATTTGCACGGAAACATGAACAACTATGCACAGACTTAAGTTATGGTTGCCGTATAAGTTCAGCAGGGGCTGATGTTTTAACCAATCAGATGGTTAGAGGGGCAACCCTTGAGTTAGGTAGTCGAAAGTTTCGAGTTAACCTGATAGTTATGCCTGGACTAGTTCTGGATGTCATCATAGGGATGAATTGAATGAAAGAATGGGGAGCAGTTATAGATACAGGAAGTCGGGTACTTACCCTGAAGGATCCCCAGGGAGAGGGTACTTTTCAGGTACCATTGCCCAAAAGAACAGACCTTGTGAGTGTGACATGTGCTATAGAAGTTATTCCGATTCATCAGATTCCGGTCGTGTGTGAGTTTCCGGATGTGTTTCCAGATGAGTTACCTAGTCTTCCGCCAGATAGAGATGTGGAGTTTGGAATTGAGTTGATCCCCGGGACAGCTCCAATTTCAAGGAGACCTTATAGGATGCCTTCGGATGAGTTAGCCGAGTTGAAGAAGCAACTAGAGGAGTTGTTGAACAAGGGGTTTATCCGGCCAAGTAAGTCTGAATGGGGATGTCCTGCCTTGTTTGTGAAGAAAAAGAAAGAGGGTACTTTGAGAATGTGTGTGGATTATAGGCCTCTTAATGCTGTAACTATCAAGAATAAGTATCCCTTATCTCACATTGATGTTTTGTTCGATCAGTTAGCCAAAGCCAGAGTGTTCTCCAAAATAGATTTAAGATCAGGTTATCATCAGATAAAGATTAGACCATAAGATATACCGAAAACCGCCTTTTCTACCAGATACGGGTTGTATGAGTATCTTGTTATGTCCTTTGGCTTAACAAATGCTCCTGCATACTTTATGTATCTGATGAATACAGTTTTCATGCCAGAGTTGGACAAGTTTGTGGTTATGTTCATTGATGATATTCTCGTATACTCTGAGAATGAGAAAGATCATGAAGAGCATCTGAGAATTGTCTTAACCAGACTGAGAGATCATAAGTTGTATGCTAAGTTTAGCAAGTGTGAATTTTAGTTGAAGAAAGTTCCTTTCCTTGGTCACATTCTATCGGAGAATGGAGTATCCGTAGACCCGAGTAAAGTGCAAGAGGTTATGGATTGGAAGACACCAATCACAGTTTCTGAAGTTAGAAGTTTCTTAGGTTTAGCTGGTCACTATCGTCGTTTTATCCCAGATTTCTCGAAGATTGCCAAGCCAATGACAAGTCTGCTATAGAAAGATCATAAGTTTGTATGGACAGAGGAGTGTGAGACAGCTTTCCACACCTTGCGGAAACTGTTGACCACTGCTCCAGTTCTAGCGCAACCGGACATTGAGAAACCTTTTGATGTGTTTTGCGACGCATCAAAAACAGGATTAGGTTGTGTTCTTATGCAAGAAGGAAGAGTAATTGCTTATGCCTCCCGTCAGTTGAGAAAGCATGAGATCAACTATCCGACGCATGATCTTGAACTTGCTGCCGTAGTGCATGCATTAAAAATTTGGAGACATTACTTACTTGGTAATGTGTGCAATATCTTCACCGATCACAAGAGTCTCAAGTACATCTTCACCCAACCCGAATTGAACATAAGACACTGAAGATGGTTAGAATTGATCAAAGATTACAACTTGAATGTGCAATATCATCCTGGAAAGGCCAATGTAGTGGCAGATGCTTTGAGTAGAAAGTCACATTGCCTGAATGTGCAACCTTTGCTCGAAGATGGTTTTGATCTACTGCATCCTGCAGTGTTACACAGTATTCAGATTAGTTGTTCTTTGGAAAGTAAAATAATAGAAGGCTAGAAAACCGACAAAGGGATATTCCATATCAAAGAAAAGATTAAAGAAGAACCATCCAAGCACTTTAGATTGGATGAACATGACGTGTTATGGTTTGACGACCGTCTTGTTGTTCCTAAAGATGGAGAGCTTAAGAATAAACTTATGGATGAGGCTCACCTTTCAAAGTTATCTATCCATCCTGGAAATAGCAAAATGTACCAAGAACTAAGACCTCGTTTTTGGTGGATCAAGATGAAGAAAGAGATTGCAGCGTATGTAGCCAGATGTGACACATGTTGCAGGGTAAAGGCTACTCATATGAGACCTGTCGGATTGTTGCAACCTTTGTCTGTACCTAGTTGGAAGTGGGATGATATAAGTATGAATTTCATCATAGGTTTGCCCACTACTCAAAAAGGACATGATTCGATTTGGGTAATTGTGGATCATCTTACAAAGACAGCTCACTTTTTACCTGTCAAGACAGCTTATAGGCCACCTCAATATGCTGAGAAGTATATTGCTGAGATTGTGAGATTACATGGCATACCGAAGAATATCGTGTCTGACAGAGGGTCACATTCACTGCTCACTTTTGGAAGCACTTGCATAAAGGTTTGGGAACGAGTTTAATTCGTAGTACTGTCTATCACCCTCAAACAGATGGTCAGACCGAAAGAGTTAATACTGTTCTAGAAGATATGTTGAGAGCCTATGTGTTATCTTCTAGAGGTTCATGGGAGTCATGGTTAGCTTTAGCAGAGTTCACTTACAATAATTGTTATCAAGAAAGTATCAAGATGGCACCATTCGAAGCTTTGTATGACAGAAAGTGTAAAACATCACTTAACTGGATTGAGCCAGGAGAAAGAAGATACTACGGTATTGACTTCGTAGAAGAAGCTGAGAAGAAATTTCATATTATTCAGCAAAATATGAAAGCCGCTCAATCACGTAAGAAAAGCTATGCAGATCGAAGAAGGAGACCGTTTATGTTCGAGGTTGGTGACTATGTTTATCTGAAAGTCATGCCAATGAAGAAGAAATGGTTTGGAGTACGCAGAAAGCTTGCAGCCAGATTTGTGGGACCATATAAGATCTTGGAAAGAAAAGGTCAAGTCACTTATAAGTTAGAGTTACCTGAGACAATGGGTGCTATATTCCTAGTTTTTCATGTATCGCATCTCAAGAAGTGTTTGTGTGTTCCAGAGGAAAGAATTGAACCTCAAGGCATAAAGCTCAAGTCAGATTTGGTATATCGTGAGCAACCGGTTCAAGTGTTGGACTCTAAAGAAAGAGTTACTCAGAACAGTGTGGTGAAAACATATAAGATACAGTGGAGTCATTATGATGAAGGAGATGCAACTTGGGAAACGGGTGAATATCTACAAAAAGCTTATGAGGATTTTTATAACAAATGGTTCGTAAACCAAAATCTCGGGACGAGATTCTTATAAGGGGGGAAGGTTGTAACACCTCTGGGTGTTAAGCATGCATTCACATCCTAAATCATGAGCATTTGCATTTCATGCATGATCATCATCACATGTAAATTAAGTTAGAATTTATTTAAAACTGTGATAATCATGTTTGAGCTCTGAACTCGTAACAGTCCCAGGTAAAAGTGGTAAAAAAATTTGTGGAGCTATAACTTTAAATAACTTAGAAATAAATAGCATGATTTTTGGAGCAAGTTTTGTATTCAAAATCTTCCCAAATTTTGCTTCTAAAAATATTTCAGAAAATTGAGTTTCATTTAAAATTTTGACTTTAAATCATCAATTCAAAATCTATTTAGAATTTTGAAAAGTGCCCTAAATGAAAGTTGTAGAGAATAAAATTTTGAACAACTTTTGTTTTGGGGGTAATTTGTGAAAATGTCTTTTTCATCTTTAAAATTTGAATTTGAATCAAATTATAAAATCTGGAATTTATTTAGAAAAGAAAATCATTTTTTTAGCCTTATCGGGCCGCCGCCTCCTTTCCGGCCTGAGTGCCGAAGCCGGCCCGGCCTGCTTCGCGTCCGCGCCCGCGCTCACGCCCGCGCCTGCCTAGCCCGCGCGCGCATGCACGCGCGACGTCGTGGCACAGCGGCAGACGCCGGCCGCCGCGTGGCCGTACACCGTCGACCCGTGCGCCACGCGCCCTCCCGGTGGCCACGCGTCCTCCTCCGCGCCCGCCTACTCTCTCCGCGCGCTCCCCCGCCTTCACTCGCGCTCCATTCCCTTCCTCTCCTCCTTCCCAGCCGCCGCGAGAGCTCCACCGCCGTCCGCCATCGCCCGCCACCGCTCGTCGGCATCCCCAGCCGCCGGTGGGTCGCCCTCGCCTGTGCTTCGCGCATACGGAACCTCGCTAAGCCGATTGCCGCACCTTCCGTCCTTCGCGGTGATCGGATTTCATCCACCGCCGTACGCCGTTCGCCCAAGCTTGCCGGCGACCACCGCTGCCTTGCCAGGGTGCTTTTCCCGCCTCCATTCTTCCACCTTCGCCTCTGCCTTGCCATAGGAAATCACCGAGAGCCGCTCGCTTCACCGGGAACCTCGCCACCGGCGAGAACGCCGGCCGCGGAGCTCCTCCCCTGCTCTCGGGTCGCTGACCCGTGGGGCCGCGGGGTCAGCCGCAGCGGCAAGGCCCGTCGCCTCGGCCGAGCTGGGCCAGGAAGGCCTTGGGCCGCAGCCAAACTAGGCGGCGCGCCTGTCTTCCCGCGCGCGCTCACGGGCCGAAAGGTCGTAGCTGGCCGGTTGGTCTCGCTGGCCGGCCCGTTAGCAATAAGAAAATTGATTTTTTATTTTTCTTTTATTATTTGAAAATGGAAATGGTTTGAAAAATGTTTGACTACTCAAATTTGCTCTAAATCTGTTCAAATAAATTTTTCTAGGTTCCTTATCATTAGATCTACTTGAGAAAAATATTGCATGTTAAGGTTTAAATACTTTGCTGTATAGTTTTTATTTAATCACTAAAACTGTTGTTTTCTTGTTAAATAGTAGTAAATCACAGAGAGCTCAGAAAAATATGTTTCCACTTGCTATAATTTTCTTTTGTGATATACTTCCTAGGAAAAATATATGTCATGCATGTTCTGTACAAAAATCTTGAGGTGTAGTACAAGTGTTTAATATTGCTAATAATTGTTATTTTTGCTAGAGAGAAAAAATATGAATAAAACATGCATGAAATAATTTTTCTATAGGTATTGTTTATTGTGTAGAATGTAGTAAAGATGTTAAATCTGTTGTTTGATACTTTTCATAGTATAAAGTACTTTTATGCTTATTTTTAGGTCCTAGCTTGTTATTTTTGTGTAGGCAGTTCTAGTAATCCAAATGCAATGAAATTTTTGTGGTATGCTAGATTTGATGATAGAAAGCTATTGTAATTTTCTCAGATTTTTCTGTGCTACTAAAATAGGTGTTGCTGTTCAAACCTAGTTGCAATTAGGGTTTTATTTAACCTTGTTAATGCATGACTAGTGAATAAGATTTTGCTTTGGTGTATCTTTGAAGGATTTAGTAAAATGTGCTGGCTTAGCATGGTAGTAGTAGAAGAGAATGCAGTAGATGACATATGTTTGTAGTCTGTATTCTTGGATGATGTTGACTACCTTGTAGAAGAAATGTATTCCTACTTTATGAAATAAAGTGAACCTAATTATCTACATTTCATTCATCATGACCATTACACGTCATTTCCACAATGCATCTAGGCATAAGCACTTATATGATTGCATCATACAGGATCGCAGGAAGTAACGTCGGTAGCAGTTCCCGAGGAGCCGGAAGAGCAGCCCGAGGAGCAGGAAGTGCCCGAAGCCGGTGAGGAGGTTGGTGAGGAGCTTCTGGAGTGCCCAGACCACCGTCCGAGCTCTTTCGAGAGAGACAAGCCCCGGAGCATTTCTCTCCTCCGGTTTGCAATTATTTTATGAATGATTTACTTTAACTGTTGTATTATGTTTAGGAGTTGTTTGCAACCGTTGCTGCATTATACCTTGTTTACTCCGTACTATCCTATCCTTGTCACCCTGTTAACCGTAGTCAAGTAATTGCTTAGCTTGCCTAGACCGGTAGAAGTCGGGTGATTTCCTGTCACCTGCGAGCTATAGGTGTTTACCTGGATCTGCTTGAGAAAAGATGTCGTCAGGAAATAACTAAGTGTTAATGTGAAATTGAGACCGGACGGAAACTTGTAGGGTTTCGGACTGTAGTGTTTTCCGTCTGTGTCGATTAAGGACCGACCGTTGTTGGACCTCGGGTCATGTTGAACGCATGCCTCACATTTAGCTGGCCAGATAAAGTACCTTCCGACCGCGGAGCTAGAAGATTATTCGGGCTGAGTGGATTGCCCGCAACGCACTGTACCGAAGTAGTAGTGGCAGGATACGGGGGCGCGATGATAAGGCCAAAGAGCAGTCGGGCGGCCCCCAGGTACATGTGGTTCCTGGCAAGCTCGCGACTTTACCTGAATGGTTGACTCGGTGACCAACACCTCACTTTAGCGTGTGAGTAAGGTTTGTGTGAGGAATAAATTACCAGCTGGTTAATAATCAATTCGAATCGCCATCGTTCACTGGATAGTGAGCACTTGACTTGAGCTACTTCATCGTAGTAATATTGATGGAACACTTGGACAATTGTATGAAATATGACATAATGGAAGTTGTTAGTGATCATTGGTTATCATTACCTGTTTAATTACATGTTACTCTAGTACAGGTGCAAATGTAGTTGACAGGTTAATAAAGATTTAACTTGATACAAAGCTTTTGTAAAGATTCTCTAAATACTAAAAATGTCTTTTTTGCAAATGAGTCAGCTACCCCACCAGAAAGCCTGTCATGATTCCTTGGTGTATTTTATTTTTGGTTTTGTCGGGTAAGTCTAGCTGAGTACCTTCTTGTACTCAGGGCTTTGTTCCCACTTGTTGCAGATGGGCAGATGTATTACGGCTACTGTATCAACTGCCTTTATCCTGCAATGGGAGAAGCTTAGGACCATGGGCAATGGTCATTCACTACATCTCGTCTGATGCTTTTGATGGAAGATGATCCTGAACTGGCACTGTACTTTAAACTCTGTGTGCGTGTGTGATTTGAACTAAATGCTTCCGCTACTTTCTTTAGAAACGGGTTTGTAATAACTATGTTTAAACTCCGATGTATTTGTGACGCGAACTTTTATGTAACTTGTGATGGTGACCGCTGAACTTATTACGATCTTGGCTGGTTTGTAAGTTGGTTTGAAATCCGTCGTGATTTCACGGACTACCGGGTTATACGGGCTTAAGTTTGCTTAATCGTCTGCTCGGTGGATGATTTTCTTACTTAATATCGTATAATTGGTCGATTCTGTTACACAGCCTCTACAAATGGATTTTTAGGAGCGGCTCATTTGGGAGCCATTTGTAGGGCGGCTCAATATAGAACCGCCCCTTAAAAAAAGATGTTGCCACAGATCGTTTCTGTAGTAGTGTCGTAGAGTTGGCTGAGAGGTTGCTCGGATTGTTACGTCCTTTACCCGAAGACATAGCATACCTCTGTGTTAGACTCTAGTCAACGACGATAGCCTCAAACCAAGGAATTGATCCACGATGGCTATATAGAATCCATGCCAGTAGATACAACGCGGATTTGCATGAAGAGAGAATAATAACAATAGAACAAATAAACAAGTAAAAACCTACGTACTATATATAATTAAAAAAGCTAGGTAACCATATATGCAGGAGGCCACCGTGTTGTTTATAGTTGTACAATAGCATTTCATTGTCGTGGCTCTCTACGTCCGTCTGCAGCATTTTCTGAATATAAACTATGGACTAAAAAGATGTCTCATTCTTGGTGCAATCACCAGGTTTCGGCTCTATAAAAAGCCACCAGGGCAAAGAAACCCAGCTATCATTCAGTAAACAGAACAACCTTTTAATAAGTAGCAAGCTATCCAGCCAGGGGTAGGAAGCGCTGCGCTGCTGTGATGGCTCACGTTCATGGCCACCATGAGCCTCTGCTGCAGGCCAAGTCTCCTCCACAGGCGGCCCTAGTGGTCTCTGTCTTGCTCGTCCTCTGTCCTCTTCTCGTCCTCCTTCTGGTGCGCCGCCGCTTTGGAACAAGGCTATCGAACGCCACCTCAAGAGCCAGAGAACAGCTGCTGAGCAAGCTGCCTTCGCCTCCCAGCAGGCTCCCCATCATCGGCCACCTGCACCTCATTGGCTCCCTCCCGCACGTCTCCCTCCGTGACCTCGCCGCCAGGCATGGCCGTGATGGCCTCATGCTCCTCCACCTCGGCGCCGTACCAACACTCATCGTCTCCTCGCCGAGCGCCGCGCAGGCCGTGCTCCGCACGCAAGACCACATCTTCGCATCCAGGGCCTACTCCCCCGCCATTGATATCCTCTTCTATGGCTCCACGGGCATCGCCGTCTCGCCCTACAGCGAGCACTGGCGCCAGGTCAAGAAGATCGTCACCACGCACCTCCTCACCAACAAAAAGGTCCGGTCCTACCGCCAAGCACGCGAGCATGAGGTAATAACCATGCATCTGTTTGAGCAATCACTAGTATATCGTTCCATGGACGATTAATGATTGTCTGAAAATAATTCACCACAGGTGAGGTTGGTCGTGGCTAAGATCCATGAGGCGGCCACCACAGGCACCGCAATCGACCTTAGCGAATTGCTCAACTCCTTCGCCAACAACATCGTGTGTCACGCCGTGTCTGGCAAGTTCTATAGGGAGGATGGCCGGAATAAACTTTTCCGGGAGCTCCTCGAGGCGAACTCATCACTCATAGGTGGTTTCAACCTAGAGGACTACTTCCCGATGCTGGTGAAGCTAGACATCATCAAGAGGATGGTGTGTGCAAAGTCCCAAAAGGTGAACAAGATGTGGGACAACTTGCTCGATATGCTCATTGATGACCATGCAAGCAAGCCATCGTCAGATCGTGATGGGGAGGAGAGTGACTTCATTGATGTCTTACTCTCCCTTCAACAAGAGTACAACCTCACTAGAGATCATATTAAGGCGCAGCTGGTGGTATATATGGACATGACCTCACCCACAACTACTATATATTTTATATATAATTATATATATGTTGTTGATTCTTATATATATGTATCCATGTATGTAGGTCATGTTCGAAGCTGGCACAGATACATCATTCATAGTGCTAGAATATGCGATGGCTCAGCTCATCCAAAACCCTTGCCTCATGAACAAGCTACAATCCGAGGTGAGAAGCACTGTAGCCAAGGGAAAAGAGATAGTTACTGAAGACGAGCTTAACAGTTTAGCCTACCTAAAGGCAGTCATCAAAGAGACACTCCGACTCCATATGCCGGCGCCACTCCTTCTGCCCCATCTCTCCATGGCCGATTGCAACATAGAAGGATACTGGATACCATCGGGAACACGTGCCATTGTTAATAGCTGGGCTCTTGCAAGGGATCCTAACTATTGGGAGAAGGCAGATGAGTTCATGCCTGAGCGGTTCATGGAAGGAGGTAGCGCCGCAGCTATGGACAATAAGGGAAACGATTTCCAATACTTGCCATTTGGGGCTGGGCGAAGGATATGCCCAGGTATAAACTTTGCAAGTTCAACTATTGAAGTCATGCTCACAAACCTTGTCTACCACTTCAATTGGGAGCTACCTGAGGAATTAGCAAAGAAAGGCATCGATATGACTGAATTGTTTGGGGTAACAGTGCGTCGTAAGGAGAAACTCCTCCTTGTCCCTATAGTTCCACAAGATTAATGCATTATTTGTCTATTAGAGTCCTTATGTACGGAATAGATCAAGGACTCGGATGTGCCCTACCTATCATAATTGTGTCATACTTGTGGGTTTTGGACTTCTTGTCCAGCACGCATACTACATAAAGAAAGCATGCATTGCATCCTTATCATATTTGTAACGGACAGTTAACTAACAAAGGTCTACAACAGTAAGAGGAGTGAATATGGGAGCCAAAAATTCTTCACATGCATGGAAGAACCTATATACCTATATATATATATTTAATAATAAAGAGACAAAATTTCCATCATGATTTTTTTCCACCAATGATCTTATGTGTAAGATGTAACCATCCGTGACTCAATCTCACGTAAGACTCAATCTCGCGTCAACACGACAAAAAAACGAATATGCACACATACAACACATATACAATCCTAAACGGACTCCACGACCTTTCTCTAATAAGCATGTGAGCTCGAGCAAAGAAGTGTACTCCACGTCGTGTTGGGCCTCGCTAGCTCCCAGCGAGGATGATGAGGTTGCTGACTTCGCTGCCTCCCTGTTGTAGCCGCCAGCGACGGAGGACGGTGCCGGTGCCAAATACAGTGGCCACATGGAACCCGACAATGCAGTGCCGGTGGCACCGAGGATTGACTAGGCGTCATACTACGTGCCGTTGCACAACCACGGCACGCACTTCGAGAACGCCAAAGGCCGGCGTCCTTGGCGTGGCGGACGGCGTTGGCATGTACGCCAAGTCCGGCATGGACACGCGTCTGCCCCTGCGTGCTGCTGGACCGGGCCTACGGCGAGATGGTTGCGTCCTGTGTGCTAGGGGCATCAACGGCATTGATCCCATCGCGCGCCAACAACGTTTTGGAGTTGCCGTACATCGGCAACATCGCTTTCGTTGTGCTCCATGAAAGCACCACGCTAAAGAAGCTTCGCTCCTTCACTGCCGCCCGATGCAAGCAACGTCTCTTCTCCTCCAGGCTCCAACGACCCCATTTCAGCTCAGCGCCAACGGCAGAAGCAGCCGTGACAGATGCCAAGGCGGGGCAGTTCGCAGTGAGGGCTGGGGACGTCGTGGTGGTCGGGACGGACGGCATATTCGTCAACATTATCGAGGAGCAGCTGGAGCTCGCCGTGTAGATCGGCACAAAGTTAGGCTTCTCGCCCAAGAACATCATCGCCAAGGTCACTTACGAGAGGTCAAATCAAACAAGCCCAAGCGATTGCGCAACCTCCAGTAGTCCCGTCGGGAGTCCATGACCCGGCTGATCGCTCTCTCCGAGTCCCGTGTCTATACGTAGATTGGCGTGTCCACATTGACCTCGTAGGCGCCGCTCGGCCGGTCGCTGCCCGCCTGTGCCTGCTGCGGTTGGTGCTCCTGCTTCCCGCGCTGGTCAGGGAGCTCGTGCTGCGGCTGGCTGCGACCTGTGACGGAAGCCACGGAGGCATGCAGCAGTAGTGGCTGCGGAGGCAGCAGTGGCCGCGACGGCAGCCGCGGACTGCCATGCGGTCTTCTCCTCTCCTCCAAGTGGGGCCTCTCTGTGCTATCGCACTTCGCCAGCACCACCAGCACGAGGATCGGAGCTAGGCTGCGGGCCTTCTACCTTGACAGGAGCCTCTCAGCCGGCTCCTCCAGTGCCCACTCCCCATGCTGATCTGATCGAGGCCCCAGGCCAGGCACATGTATAGCTTTGCACCATGCATATGGCTTAGTATCTTCCAAGACTGTATTGTACCCTCCAAGTACTTTGCAAACGTTTAACAATTGCAACATGCTACGATTTGGTCTTCAATAAAAAGGAAGAAAAGGCGTCCTCTACACGTTCTGAACTAACGACACTATTCATATTACATGCAGCATTAGTAATTCAGCACGAGCGAATTAACAAGCTACTCCTTTCTAGGCATGACATGGAGTTTGATCCAAGATTAATTGGATTACAGCACGTGAACATTGAATAAATCTTTGTTGCAAATCGTCCAGATAACTGTATAATAATTGGTACATACTCATTGCAACGCACGGGCATGTTTTGCTAGTTAAGACTTATGTCCCAAGTTGACCCAGGGGCCTCTATTTTAGCAATCACCAAGGTCACATAGTTACATGTACGTAGTCCTAATTAACCTATGAATGACACTAAGTGAAAAAAAAAACGCACGAAAACAAAACGCGAGAGAACAATCAAAAGCACAAAAGATCATATCCTGTCACAACTTCTAAGTCGAGTTCAGTTGTTTTTCCTATGTAAAACTTGGAACTTCAGGCCTGAACCTTTGAAAGCATTTAGGACTAAGTTTCTCCAACTTGGAAAAATCAAAACATCGGGACTTCTTTCAAAAATATTCTAAATCAGCATAGAGAAACTGCTTGAAAGATTCAGGAGAAGTAAAAATACAATGGAATGACCTCCAAATCAGGTGAAACTTCAGCCATGGCTGGCACATACATGGTGAGTGTGTTCACCAATATCCTCAAAAAGATCGGTCATCCTTCACCATGAATTTCTCGAATTTAGGAAAAACCGAATTTGAGAAGATCTTCATGTCGGAGATTATCATAAGGTCACCATGTTGAGTCACCCATGGCCTTCCGATACACACCACATAATATGTCACTAATAAAAGTGACGTCTCAGCAAAATCCCATCACCTTTCAATGAGTCATAGTGACCGGCTGTACCAAAATATGTCATTGAGGAGAAAGTGGTTGTCATTGTTTTCACCTTCACCTTTTAGTCGATAGTGATTTGCATGTCTCTTTGTCCATCACTAATGGTCCTGGTTCTTGTAGATATAAATAGTCTTACTTTATCGTAACCTAAAAAATAAAAAAGCCAAGTTAATGGCTCATAAGCAAGTAGGAATTGCTTCGGTAACTTAGAACCAGCCTCCCTACACATGATTTAGGCAAGGTTTTAAATCGCCGGCTAAGGGTATTTAGCGGATGACCCCTAAAACAGCAATAGCGGAGGCTAAAAAGAGATATAGCGGGATATAGCGGGATATAGCGGGCTATAGCTCGTAACTTGACCAGTCTCAAACAGCTATAGCTGGCTATATCTTCAGCTATAACCGGAGATTTAAAACTATGGATTTAGGTCATCAGAACTTCAAAATGTGTAAGTGCTGGTATTTGCATAAAATGCTTGAGTGGCAAGAGTTTGCTGAGATCTAAACAAATGACAAAGTCAATAGAAAGTGCAACCACATCCATGCAGTTATCCTTCATCGTCCCATCTTCCCAGAACTTATTTGTTAAAGTTTTCCCATTCCCATATGTGATCAAAGATATGACATATATACTCACCCTTTCTAAGAGGCAGTTAAACCAATAATGAATGGGCCGGCGTAGAGTTTCTTATATATCTTGGACTTTGCTTCCAAGTGTTTAAGGAATCTTCTTTGCTATAACAAAGTCTTGTTGCCTCTGCAATACTCACACAAGAGACTCATCACGCAATGCTGATGTGCTGGAGCTGAGTTTGTGAACGTCCATATATTATATATATACACGTATGAATGATCAAGTGTTGGAGAGAAACACATGGGGCTGGGGTTTTATACGTGCATCTCCGGAGGACATCCACCATTTCCCACCCGCAGTAAGGTGGGTCTGGATGAGGACGGTTCGGCTTGGGCCACAGGGGAGTCAAGCAGAAATTGAAATCACAATCGGCAATGCTTCGGGTAGGGCATCCGGACAACCGGACGCTGCCTTTCTGGGCCTACGTACCGGACCAACCCAACAAGAAACCGGTCTTCTCCACTGCTCCCCCATCTCTGCGACCAAAAACTTCCCCACTCCGGCCATCGCGGTGTTCACCGCACCATCTGCCCCTCTGCCTCCCCGTCACGGTGTCCACTTGTGACTATGCCAGGCGGCGCGAAATCTAGGCCGCCACAGATCCCCTCCCATCCAAGCTTCCTACGCGAGCACACACCTGCCCTTTGCGTCATCGTCGCTACCACGCCCTGCCTCATCCACCGAAGTGACCTGTCGTGCGCCCCTGCCTTGCTGCTCCTGCCATTGCTCCTACTCCGCTGCCTGCCCCGCCCGTCGACGCCGATAGGCATCACCAGCGCAAGGAGAAGCGTCGGGCCCTAACGCGGAAGCCCATCTAGACTCACCTCCTGCTACGGCTGCGGTGCCCCAATGCAGAGGGCGGAGGAAGCCGCACCGGGATATGATGCATATTGCAAGTGTACATTTCAAATGTTTTAGATATTATAGACATATGTTTCACATGGATGTTGCAAAAGTAGATCGGGATATTGTTATGTTATAATGTTTGTACACATATGTTGCGAGTGTCTATCCCCAATGTTTCATCTGTTTTTCATACATATGTTGCAAGCGTGTTTACCTGAATGTTGCATATGTTTCACACATATGTTGCAAGTGTTTTATCTAGATGTTGCATATGTTTGCAATAATTTTCAATTGTTTTTGCAAGTATTTCAGATGCATGTTTCAAGTGTTTCGTCTATCTTTTTTGTATGTTGCAAGTGATGCATCTAGATATTTCAAAACTAGATCGGGTGTTGCACATGGGATGCGCGTGGGAAGCGGGAGTTGGCGTGAGCAGTCCCCGAGCGGGCCACTTTCAGGCGGCGCCGGCGCCGGCACCCGCGTGGACAGGGGTGACGTTGGTGCGGTCGAGTGACGTCCGAGCGGCGTGGGCCCATGTGTGGACGCATGAAAAGGACGTGGGTGTCCGTCCAGACGTCCAAGCGCTAGCAGTACCGAATCGTTTTTGGGTCCCCTCGCCCAAGACTGTTGGATCACACAAGGATGGATTGAGATTCTAGTCTACTTTTTAGCCCGCTGCACTGCCTCTGGTGAACCCAAGCCCCCTCATATGTGGGACCATAATGGGCTTGTGTGATTAGTTGCCCATTTTTCTCAATTGAACACAAAAAGGGAGAAATTATTGCTATTTCTTTTTTATTAGCTAATCTTTTTATAAGCACAAATAGCTAGAGGGGACTAGCTAATAACTTTTTATAGAGTTATAAATGCTAATCTTTTGCCATATTCTTATCTGAGTCCATGACCTCTCGAAGTAATCATATGGCTTCTTCAGCTTTAAAAGTGGTTCATTCTAAGTTTACTCTTAGCTTGGTCCAATCATGAACCTGAATTCACACTGAACGAACCACTTGAAAAGCTGAGGGAAACAAATATTCGCTCTGAGAGTTCGTGGACCCAAATTAGAATACCCGCGGGCAAAGTCTTAAGGAAATGCAAGACTCTATATTAAAAAGGATAGGCTCCACTGTCGATCATGCGATTGCTGTCTCCACAAAAACATCCCACTGGAAAAGACCCGCAGCATTGTATCGTCCGTGTCGTGGATCAAAGCGCGCCTGATAATCCTCGAAGAAAGCAGGCAAGGGCACTAGTGACGGCGAGTGCGGCTTGCGTTTATTACCACCAGCCGTGACATGCATGGCGCCGCTTGCTGCTGCAGCAACATAAGCTTCATCTTCTCCTTTCAAAATATATATATATGGACAATGCCTGCATGCCCTTCTTCTACAACTCTTTTTTTTCAAAAACATGCATTAGCACGTGTTTCATTAAGTGAAGTGGGAAGTGTTACATGTCCCGTTGCCAACGGTGGCGAGATGCCTCAGTCAACAAGTGGAACGAACACAGATAGGGAGCACCGGTTTGAAAAGTGGCGCTAAGAAGGTGTACCAAGGCCTTCTTTTACAACTCGATCTCCATCACTGTAGCGAAAGCTTTGAAAATGCAAAGGCCTACAGATTATGCGTCCCATGCATCGCACACGCCGTGTGTCGTGCGTGAGGTTCCCGAGTGCACTTTTTGACTGCCACTTACACTACTGCCGGTGCTGGTTTAGCAGCACGTCAATCAACAAATAAAGAATGGCTCGCTCGTCCTTTGGCGTTTGAAGAAGTCTTTTTTCGTGCTACCTAACAGAGGGAATCAGATCACCTGACGTCGCCCGGCAGTCGTCGATGCATATCTGCCGTTCCCTGCAATCCAAGAGAGCAACTTCTTTTTCTTTTTAGAATCAGCTTTTTTTTTCTGCACCTCCTCTGCACGCTGTGTCGGCCCAACAACACGGCCTGTTAAAGACGTCCCCCTCGCTGAGCGTTTCTCTTTATTTTGGCGCAACCTCTCGTGTTTTGGGAATATTTACATATTTACCATCATTACGAGGTGAGTTGTATATAAAATATCATGTCAGTGATTCAATGTGTCAGTTACACATGTTAAGATGTCATCCGTAATAATGGTAAATATGTAAATGCCCCGTGTTTTGGTGCGGACTCTGAGGGTTCGAGACATGAGGACTGAGACGGTGATCATCTGCTGCTCAGCTGCTCGTGCTCAGTTGCCGTTGATATGAGAAAATGGTTAAGTACTCTGCACTCCTAGATCTTCCTCCGTACTCAGATTTTCCAGTGCTCTAATTTGGTTGCCTTTTTGTCATCCCTAGATATGTTGAAATTGATTGAAGGAAGTTTTTTGTCTACGTGAAAACGAAGACATGCATGTCTGAGATGGAAGAAAATAGGTGTGTAATACCATGAGATTAGATTAATTGCTTCACACAAGTACAGATGCTCCATTTTATAGTCGTTCAGTTTAGCATGCACCAAATCATTCTTTTTCTTGTATGGTGGGTTCACTTCTTGGTTTGTTACCTCAAGTTGACATGGAGTTCAGGACCATAGAAGAGGCTTGAATGTTTTGGTTTAGTTGGTTACCTTATTTGGAGGTCAAAAGTGTTTTGTGGTTAGAAAAAGGTACACAAACAAAAGAAAGTCTGATAGGAAGGTTAGATTTTGCAGATGCATTTGTGCAAATGAAGGCCATAGAGTGCAAGATAAAAGGGATTATCTAACAAAGTGTCCAAGTGTTAAAACTAGAACCGATTCTCAAGTTTGCATGGGTGTTTTCACAAGACAAAGGA
Source organism: Saccharum hybrid cultivar R570 (assembly GCA_038087645.1). Classification (NCBI taxonomy): domain Eukaryota; kingdom Viridiplantae; phylum Streptophyta; class Magnoliopsida; order Poales; family Poaceae; genus Saccharum; species Saccharum hybrid cultivar. The sequence goes on from JAQSUU010000591.1 coordinate 940,055, forward strand.
AATTATAAACTGTCTAATCTAGTTTTGGAATACAACCACACCCTTCAATTGCCACAAACCTTGCACATGTTTGTGTCTCAAAGGAAAATTTTTGATTTACAAGGTTTTGAAATTAAGATAGCTGATGATGCAGGAATTCGGCCCAAACAGGCACATGAGTTGGATAGTATCCAAGTTGGTGGCTCACTTAATCTTAGTTACATCTTGGTGACCACAAGAACAATTTATGGGGCAAGCGACAATGAGACATGGGATATGGTCAAGAAGGAAGTATGCTTATGTATTTTCAAGAAAAAATAACCGATAATCCATCATTCCAAAATGCATTACAGATGGATCTCTTTTGCATCACATAAACTGGCAACCGGCGGCACAGGGAGAGTCGGCGATGGCGGTGGCAGCAACCACGACGCAGGACAAGCTGCAGTACCTTGCGACGCTCCTTGGTAACCTTGCTGTGTAGTCCTTGCTCAATTATCTCGACGGTGGATGTGTTCTTGGACGTGTATTGGTGTGCTCTTAAGTGGTTTACTGCCCTCATGGGCTTTTCTATCACCTGCTTCGATGCTGCGGACAGCTTGGATGGAGTGATTGTCGGGAGCAGTAGTGAAGAGCAACTTCAGAGGATTTGATTCTCCGTGTTGAGGATAGTGATGGTTTCTTCCCGTGTGTTAGGCGGGCTCCACGACCTTGCCCCGCCACACGCACCACTGAGCAGCCTTGTAGTTTTGTCTCACCGCTGACCACCGCACTTCATCCCCTTGCTAGCGCCGCCAAGGCCGTGCTCACAAGCTCAGCCATCCTCACAACCGGCTAGGTGTCGATTCCTCTTCTTTTCACCTCCAAGCTCCAAATTTGATGTTCCAAAATATTTTCCATGATCGTCTTAGTACCATGAACATCGTCACAAAGCTCTTTTAGCTCTTGGATCAACCGGATGAAAAGTGCGGACAAAACGAAGCCGGGTGCATCTTTATCCACCTCCGCGCTGCAGATGACACACAGGCCAGGGTGGGGCACCATGCACCATCGAATCCCCCGCAGGGCCATAGCAGAGGAGGTGCGGCGGGTGCGATGCCCTAGGGCCCAGCTTACTAAGGGGCTCAGACCCGGTATATGTATCCCCTATATATGGCGCCACAAGTTTTAAGTGGCGACGTCTATGATCCTACAACTTGGGGAAATCTTATTACTAAGAGACGAGATATCTTAATTGAGAAAGGCCCTTTGAGAAAATTGAATCCACAGTTCCCTTCATATGCTAATGACAGACGTTTTTCATATGCTTACTATACTAGGAAGTAAAGCAATGGTGAGGATTTTGAGGTAATCAAATTAGTTTTATTTTCTTGTTCTTCTGGTCATTGTGTCTTGATATTGTCATTGCTCATCAATTAATATATATATATATATATATAATTTCATATATTAGCACATATATAAATATACATATATGTAGCCATAAGGGCCCATTGCCAGGTTCGCCTTAAGGCCTTTGAAAACATAGAACCAGCCCTGATCCCCCGTCGACAATGGTTGCTAGGCGCAGGCCCTCTCTTTGTACTGATGCATGACTATCTCCAACAATAAGACCCTTAGCAGGAGATCGATTTGACGGTATGCATCGTGCTATAGTATTTGGGTTCTACCTAGCCTGACATCCAAAATGAGTATTTCATAGGGGTACCGTGTTGTTGGATCGTGTTTTCGGCTGTTGGGGAGATAGTCAAGAGTCGCTGATAAATGCTCCTCGCAAACGCATGCGCCGCGGGCATGGATAAGCGCGCACGGTGTGTCGTTGTACCACCAGCAGCCGCTGCTGCTCCGAGCGGGACCGCGACCATGGAGACTGGAGAGCAGCGTCCCTGCCCAATCACTGGTGGACAAGAAAAAGAGCCGTGTAGCTGGTGTGACCTGACCTCCGCGCTCAAGGGCCGACAACAGAGTAGTACAGGATATATAGCAGGAAGCGCAGGCCGCCGAATTCAACGCGCCCGTAAACATGCATGCGTACGGGATGCGATTAGTAGATGCCAAGCACCAGCAAATTCGACTAGATTCGAAGCACCAGTAAATTAACACGCCCTATGCATGCACGATGTAATTGAGTAACTCACTGGTCGAATTACGGCCACACATGGTACATGCATCATATTGATTGGTCGATGGTACTTTTGTTTGTTCCCATTTGCGAAACGATGGGTTGATATGATAGCTAGTACTAGTAATGCTAAACTTGATAATAACGTTTGCTAAACTTGATATATAGTAACGTTTGGCAATACCGGGTTATAGTATGTAATAAAATAATAATCTTAGCCCACTCACACTACTATAGATTCAATCATCATTGCCGACTACATTACTGCCGAAATTAGGACAACCGGCAGTGATGACCTTTCACTGCCGGTTCTAGGCTATGACAACCAGAAAATAATTGGGGGTGCGAGAACCTGCAGTGATGACAACTATCACTCCCGGTTTGTGCCTCCCGCCGGCAGTGATGACAACTCCACTTATCACTGCCGGTTAAAGCCAAGAACCGACAGTGATTTGATTCTATCACTGTCGGTTCTAGGATAGAACCGACAGTGATGAGCCTGACAGCACAAAAAGGTTGTAGCCGTCATCTTCTTTCTCCACTCTATTATACGAGAACAGAGGCGCGCGTTTGGGCCCCTCCCTCCAATGTTGCGGTCGCCCAAATCTGTGAAGCTACCACTTGGATTTGGAAGAATGGCTTCATCTTTTTGCTTTAAGGTTAGTAACCAGCCTCCATTCCTTCGATTTTGTTGCTTAATTAGCTTTGTTTTGATGGCTATAATGTTTGATTCTCATTCTCATTTCTCCATTCTTCTACAGAGCACTTTTCTAATTCATGGCTATAATGCATTGTTAGTATGTGATGTTATAATTGGTTCTTAGGAGTAGAGTAGATTCTTTTACAATGTTGATGAGCAAATTAACCCATGTGTCACCAAACAATGCATTGTTTGGAGCAGTAGTGGCGGATCTACAGGGAGCTGGGTGGGCTCCAGCCCCCTAATGACTTGATTTACTACTAAAAACACTGTAGCAAAAATCTCAAATCACCATTAAATCTTCATGTAAATCAACATCTCCATTGTTTTTAGCCCCCCCCTTGATTATCATCCTGCATCCGCCACTGGTTTGGAGCTACATTGTTGTTCATGATCATGTCTCCAATTTTAGTATTTTTTAAATTAATGTCTCTATTTTTATGTGGCATGGAGTAGAATAATTATTCTACAATATTGTGCAATAATTATTTTTTATGGAGCTGCGATTTTTAATTTATATGGGCATTGTTTGGAGCTACATTGTTATTCATGATCATGTCTCCAAATTTAGTCTTTTTTAAATTAGTGTCTCCATTTTTATGTTGCATGGAGTAGAATAATTGTTCTTCAATATTGTGCAATAATTGTTTCTTATTAAAACTTTCCTATGTTTCCTCTGCCCGACCCATTTTACCTGTGCAAACATGGATCGAGGGTGGATGTACGATCTGTCATGTACAGACCAACGGTACTTGACGGGCATCGACGATTTCATCAAGCTCGCTAGAGCCAATGCTGGGGACTCACAGCCTGTATTCTGTCCATGCAAAGATTACAAGAATACGAGAAAATGGGGCGACGTGGAGCATATACGATTGCACTTGATTACCAGGGGGTTCATGAGAGACTACACGATTTGGACTTTGCATGGGGAGGTTGGTCAAAATGTTGCACAAGAAAACAATGATGATGTGCCCATGCCTAGCGTATCCATAAACGCATTTCTGCCTATTGATGATTACCAATGCTACACAGTACCTGTGCCTACCAACGATAATGTGTTTAGGAATACATTAATTGACAACACAGAGGAAAATGATGGCATTTCACAGTTTCTACATGATGTGCATGGCAGATTCCTTAGTGCTACACAGTTAAAAAAACTGGAGATCATGAGAAAGAATGCAAAAACACCATTGTATCCGACCTGCCCAATAAGCAAACTGGAAGCCAACATCATGCTATTAGAGTTCAAATCAACGAATGGATTGAGTGATAAAGGCTTCGATAGCTTGTTAGGTATACTACATAAACTGCTCCCGAAGGGTAGCGAGTTACCAGAAAAGACTTACCTGGCCAAGCAAATGATTTGCCCAATCGGCCTCAAGGTTGAGAAAATACACGCGTGTTCCAACAATTGTATATTGTACCGTGGAGAAAAATATAAAGACTTGGATGCGTGTCCCAAGTGTAAAGCTCCCCGATACAAGCAAGGGCCGTCAAATCAGGGAAGCAAGACCAGAGGAGGGCCCATAAAGGTCGTATGGTATTTTCCTATAGCTCCACGAGTGCATAGGTTGTTTGCAAATGCAAAGTCACCCAAACTGTTACGTTGGCACGGCGAAGAGCGTAAGAAAGATACAATGTTGAGGCACCCCGCCGACGAGTCGGACTAGAGGACTATCAACACTATGTTCTATAAGAACATCGGTGGAGAGGTAAGGCATCTTTGGATAGGTTTGAGCACAGATGGGATGAATCCGTTTGACCAGGTTAGAAGCAATCATAGCACTTGGTCAGTGACGCTATGTATATACAACCTTCCACCCTGGCTTTGTATGAAACGGTCATACATCCAGATGCCACTACTAATCCAAGGGCCAAAACAACCTGGTAATGATATCGATGTGCTTCTACAACCAGTGATCGATGAACTAGTACAGATGTGGGAGACGGGTGTGAAGGATGTTTGGGATGAGTACAAAAAAGAACATGTCACGATAAAGGCAATACTTATCGCTACAATCACTGACCTGCCAGGGCGAGGTTGCTTGTCTGGAGAGAAGACAAAAGGATACACTGGGTGTGTCGAGTGCTTGGATGAGACTGATGTTATACATCTACCAGAAAACAAGAAGATTGTCTATATGGGACACCGTAGGTTCCTACGAAGGGATCACCCTTACCGCAGGAATAGAAAAGATTTTAATGGGACTACTGAGAAACGTGGACCTCCAAAGTATCGAGACGGGAAACAGATACTTAAACAAGTAAGCAAACTCACAGATGTTGTCCTTGGGAAGGGGGTGAAGGGTCGAGATGGCGGACTAGAGGGGGGGGGTGAATAGTCCTTTCTAAAATTAATCGCGTCGGCAAACCGAAACAAATGCGGAATTAAAACTATCGGTCTAGCCAAGACTACACCCCTCTATCTAAGTTCACAAGCACCTCACAAAGATCCTAATTATGTAACTAAGGTGCTTTCCTTAGCAAGAGCTCTCCTAAACAATTCTAGAGCAAGGTCACACAAACCTATGCACTAGTACTTTAGCAAAGCCGGGGAGCTCCTACACACTTCTAGTAAGCAAAAGCACGAAGCCACCTATGCTCACTAGCAATGCTCAATAGCAAGGCAACTAATGCCAAACTAGAGAGCGCAAATTACTTAGCTACACAAACTAAGCAATATGACTAACAAGGTTACACAAACCAAATTAGCCACGCAACGGGAGCTACTTCTATGCTACACAAGCAAGAAGGTAACTAGCTAACTACACAAGCAAACTAGTTACAAGAGCAACTACACAAGCTCAAATATATGAATGTAAATACAAGCTTGTGAATCGAAAGCAAACCACCGAGAAGATGTACACAATGTTGACACGGCGGTTTTTTTTTACCGAGGTTCACTTGGTTGCCACCAAGCTAGTCCCCGTTGTGGCGATACACCCACTTGATGGATCACGAGCTAATTGACTATCAAGAGTCAAACCCTCAGCGGGTGCCGCACATCCACTCTCAAGATGGGGATCCTCCAAGCCACGAGCTTTACTAGAGTTGCTCTTCGCGATCCCCGCGGGGTGAGCACAATCCCCCTCACAAATCCTCCTCCGGAGCCACGCACAATCTCCACGCGTGCTTCAACGGAGTCGCAAGCCACCAAGCCGTCTAGGAGGTGGCAACCTCCAAGAGTAACAAGCACCACCGGCTTGCAACACGATCACCTAGTGCCACTCAATGCAATCCTCTCGATGCAACGCACTAGAATCGCTCTCTCACTCGATCCGATGAACACTATCAAGCATGAGTGAGTTAGAGGGCTCCCAAGCACTACCACACAAGTCACAAAGACTAAAGTGTGCTCCGCTTATGGCCACAGCCGGCCAAGGCATCTATTTATAACCCCACGATCAAATAGAGCCGTTACCCCTTCACTGGGCAGATTTCGGGACGACCGGACGCGCCGGTCGTAACTGACCGGACGCGCTTCACCGCGTCCGGTCGCCCTGCGACGTCCACGTGTCCCTCGAATTTCAAACGCGACCGTTAGATCCTCCAACGGTCACTGCGCCAACGGTCAAATCCCATGACCGGACGCGCCTCTCAAAACGACCGGACGCGCTCCACCGCGTCCGATCCTCCAACGGTCACTGACCCTCAACGGTCAAACCATCGACCGGACGCGCTCCTCGCAACGACCGGACGCGACAGTGCCAGCGTCCGGTCGGAGTCCAGTAAGCACCCTCGACGACCGGACGCGTCCGATCGCGTGTGACCGGACGCGCCTCGCGTCCGATCGTACTCAGTTTCCTCTGGACACCTGACCGGACGCTCCGGTCCAGTGAAGGACCGGACGCGCCGGTCGCGCGCTTCTCTCTTACGCTCAGTTGTACTGACCGGACGCGTCCGGTCATTCCATGACCGCGTCCGGTGTAGCGTCCGGTCACCTCTGTGACCTCCGTTCGCCTCCGTTTCTTTTCCGACTTCCGGCGTAGTGGAAAATAGGCATTTCAACTTCTCAAAAACGCCTGAATCCCGCGCTCGCACGCTCGGCGGGAGGGAGAGAGGAACCCAAATCCTCTCTACCGCTTAAACTTCATCGCCTTCGTAAATGTGCCAACACCAACAAGTGACCACCACCTTGTGCACGTGTGTTAGCATTTTCATAATCATTTTACCGAAGGAGTTAACCACTCAACTTGTCACGCCACTCGATCCTAGCAACGATGCATAGTTAGATCACACGAGTGGCACTAGATGACCGATATGCAAACAAGTTTGCCCCTCTTGATAGTACGGCCATCTATCCTAAACCCGGTCATAAACTTCTCTACACACCTATGACCGGTGAAATGGAAATGCCCTAGGTTATACCTTTGCCTTGCGCATTCCACTCCATCTCCTCCGACGTTGATGCAACACATGCACCAACCATATCACAAATGATATGATCCACTTCATATCATCATGTGACCTTGGTCCATTGATCTTGACCTCACTTGCTCTTCACCGTTGCGTCGGTCCATCGGCGCCAAGTCTTGCTCAAGCTTCACCGCCTCGCGGTCCATCGCTCCAAAGCCTCCGACTTGCCCTTCACACTTGCAACCGGTCCATCAAGCCAAGCCTCATCTTGATCTTTGCCACCTTGGTCACATGACTCCATGTCATGTCTCATATGCAATGAGCTCCTCCATGACACCATCACCTATGGACTAATTCCCTGTGTATCTCACATAACCACATATTAGTCCACCTAAGTTGTCACTCAATTACCAAAACCAAACTTGGGCTTTCAATCTCCCCCTTTTTGGTAATTGATGACAACTCTACAAAGATATGGAAATTAAATTCTTTTAGACTTTATGCCACTTATCCAACATTTAAGCTCTATGTTAGAATTTGGATAAGCATCATAAAATCCAACTTGGTAGTGATAACTCTCCCTACATATGTGCTCAAATGGTTTGGTTTCAAGCTTGCACATATGCATAAATATGAAATTTGTGGGAGGGTTAGCATTACTAAGTGATGCTAAGGTGTATAGAATAAACCTTTGTAGTTCGATACCATTTGATAGCTCGATATCATTTGAAAATCACAAGTTTGCCATCATCCTTAGCATCATGAGTAGCTAGACATCAAAAATACTAGAAACCCCGTGAGATCAACATTATAAGTAAGGTTCTAGTTTTTTTATGATAAACACAAGTCTAGCTATCATCCTATGCATGCTAGTTATCATATCATCATTCAAGTTCTATAACTAGCATACACCACACAAGCATGCATGTTAAATAAAAACTTATGCAATGCTAGCAAGCACATGAATATGCACAAGTCAAATGCAACCAATCAATGTTCATGAGCTTGCTCCCCCTACTTGTGTGCTTCTCTTGTCCAAGAATTTTGATCCTTCTCTTTTCTTCATTGTTGCTCCCTCTTTGTCCATTTCCATGTCCAAACCCCATCTTCTCATGATGTCCCCAAACCTCTCTTTTGGTGCATTGACATATCTTTGTTCCAACTTCTCCCCCTTTGTCATCAATTTCCATAAAGGGTGTATTTCTCATTGATACAAAGGCTTGCATTGGGGTAGATGGTTGAGACTTGAATATTGCGTTGTTGATGGACATCACCGCACATGTTGGAATGACATTACTTGTATGTTGCTCTTGAGATACCACTTAGGATCTTTGACCTTGATACCATTAGGTGGGGCTCCTCCCCCTATGTCATAGCATGGGTCATTCACTTGATAATCTTGAGCTCTTGTGTGTGAGGGAACTTTCTTCATTTGATGATCACTTAAAGTTGAGGATCACTTGTGGAACCACGGTCTTGTATAAATGATATCATATGTAGAAATACCACGAATAAATGTGTGATACCAATTTGAAGAATCCTCTATCATGGAACCACTTGTAGGATTTGTCAATATGATCTTTTCTTGAACATTTGCTATCTTTATGAGTACCACTTATAGGATATCACTTGTAGATCATGATCTAGACACCACTTGTAAATACCAATTGAAGAAATATTTTGAGTCTAGATACCATTTGAAACACCTTAGATATCCATTTGCATTGTTGTCTTGTGCTTGTACCCATATCATTGTCATGAGCTTCTAGTATGACTTGAACTAAGTTGATTTGCCTAAGATTCTAAGTCCGGTTTGATCCAATGACAAGCTTCTTTACTCCTCATACTAAGGGTTATCTTGCCAATATTGTACTTGTCACTTGTTAGCAATCCAAACTAGATCAAGTACTTGAGTTCATTAGCTCATGAACAAATTCATACTCATACCACTAGGTCATTTAAACAATCAAGCAATAGTGGTAGGCTATGAATTTTAAACTTTTTATTTGTTATGCATGATCCTAGTAAGCATGTACTATATGCACTAATCGCATACTAGTAAGGGATGAAATGATCATGCACATTACAATGATACCTTTGTTATATTGGAGTAGAGGATAGTCACATAGATTCCAATTCATTACTCCAATAGCAATGTGAAGTCCAATTTATAAGCTTGGTGAAGACCAATCATTATAGAGAAATCCATTCTTCACCCATATGAAATGAAAACCACTAATAATCAAGTGCATTATCTCTTGAGTTGTGGTTGGCTTGCTTTTTCTCCTTGATCAATGCTTGCATGAGAGAAGTACTTATGATACCAATTTTATAACTATGACTAGCTCTCTTTTGGGTGTTGCTTGCTTTTCTTGATCAACCCTATTGATTGCTTCAATTAAGCATCTCAAATGTCCCTTGAATTCATCACTTCCATGTTAGCCTTCCAAGCCGGTGCTCGGTTTACCCACCCATGGGCGGCAAGCCCCCTCAGCAGGGAGAAGTGACCTCTCTCCAAAGAACCATCCTTGACACTTACTTGAATTGCCTTTGATTGATTGATCTATGGACTTAACATTATGAGTAACCTTGAATTATTCTTTAAGTTCTTTTCTTTCTACCAAATGATCTCCAATCATTACTAGAACTTGAACCTCATCTTAATCTTGAGTTTGATCTTCATTTTCAAATTTGAGTACCAAATTTGTACACTAAGTACATTCCACAATCAATGCCCTTGTACTCATTTCTTGTCATGCTTCTAGATCAATTCAAAACCAAACTTAGGTGCCTCAAACACTTATAAATATGTTTCCAACTTGAGGACCTTTCACTTAAAGTGACTCTAGATCAATCCAATAATTATCACTTTTCTGGCAGATTCTGTACCCTTCAAGGAATAATTCATATCTCCCAATATACAGATCCAAATGCCATAAAATTTGGTGGAGATGTGATTCACTAAGTCATCTAGCAGCTGTAAAAATTTGAGATTCATTTGACATATAGATTGCTACCAGATTTCAAATCTTCCACCACTGCTACATGCTGAAAACTGCTGCACTATAGCTGACAAGATGTACTCCAAAGCCGAAGCATCTCTTATCCAATTCTCATGAAATTTGTACAGCATCTTATAACAGAAGTCTAGAGCATGTATGCCAAATTTCAAGCCAATCCAATATGATTTAGTCACTCAAACTCAGACTTGATCTCAGCTAGCTCAGATTTTCAAAATGGACAGATTTCAATACATTGAGCTATACTTTATCCAATTGAATCAAACTTGAAACTAACTTGTTTGAACACTTTCATAAGACATATATCCATTCAATCCACTTACTAAATGTCATCTTATGAATTTATCCAACACAAATCAATTCAAACTTGATTACTTAAGCATTTAATCCATTCAAACATCTCATAGCAAGCAACATTGCATATATATCCAATTCAATCAACTCATATGCACCCAAGTGAAATGATCAACAAGTGATATACCTTGGTTAGCTCATGATCATCCAATAGCAAGCTTACAGCTTGAATATTTGCAAGCCATCAAATATATCCACTAAATCACCACAATCTTGAATGTTGCACTTGTATGTTGTAGTATTTGGACTCCACTTATTTTGACTTGGCATTGGGATAGAATATACACTAAGCTTTAAAACTTGATTCAACATATGATGACCAATATGAATCCAAATGAATCAAGCCTCCAATGCCGATGGTACCTACAAACAATCATCCACTTTTTGATGGTACCCAAACAAGTTTGGGTCCTCTCAAGTTAGGAGCAACATACTTAGGCAAAGCCTTAGTATGGGTAGCGGGATGTTTTGCAATAGCAACAATAGAGGTACCATTTACATCCTTTCTAAGCACATTAGTATCATCAATTGAAATATGCTTAGAAATGTTACCTAGGGGACATGAATGTGCCATGTGTCCCCTTTCCCGGCATGAATAGCATCTTCTCTTTGATTGAGCCTTTTCTTTATTGCTCATGTGATGCTTTTCATTGCCTTGCCTCTCATGAGTTGCTTGAGCCTTCTTCTCAAGCTTGGTAGGACACCCCGAGGCAAAGTGTCCCATTTCTTCACACTTGAAGCACTTGATGTGAGCCAAATCTCTCTTCTTATCTTCAATCTTGCTCATCATCTTGGCATCTTGGATTTGAGCTTGGGGCTTTGATTTTGGCTTAACTTGAGACTTCTTGGTAGGGCAACACTTGGCAATATGTCCCACTTCATGGCATCGGTAGCACATGAGTTGGGATAGCTTCTTTGCATCTTGCTTCTTCATAATCTTGCCCTTGCTCTTGTTGTAGCCAATACCACTCTTATCACCATATCTTCTTTGATTGGTCATGATATGCTCAATGGCGATTTTAGAGTTGTAGCACCTCTCTAACTTGTTGCTCAATTTCTTCACTTCACTTTTGAGCTCATTGTTCTCCTTCAAAATGTTAGTCTCACAAGATATAGAAGTAGAACAAGCATATATATGTGAAGAACATGGCATATCTAATAAGTCATCACAAGAGGTGGATACATGCTTTCTCCCTACATCACATGGGTTAGTCACATTTTGCAATTGATCATTTGATCCATGTGATGAGCTCTCATTATTTTTAATTTTCTTTAAAAACATCTTAATGAGAGAAGCATGTTTTTCTAACAATTCCTCATGAGATGCAAGTACTTTCTCATGAGTCAACATTAGCTTCTTATATGAAGATTTAAGATCATCAAGTAAGCTCTTATGTTCTTCATATGAGTTCTTTAGAAAAGAGTTTTCATTTTCTAATTTCATTGTTTTAGCTTTCTCATTTTCTAAAGACGTGTTCATGCTAGCAAGTCTACTAACAAGCTCATCATATGAATCAATATGATCAATCACATTATCATTTGATACCTTTGTGTCACCTAGTGACATGAAGCAATGTGATGTAGTGGATGGGCTTGTAGTAGCATTATCAAGGCCCGAGCATGAACCAACGTTGTCACCATCAAGTGTGCTTGGGGTAGAAACATCACTTACAACACTTGATGCATCATCACCATTCTTGTCAAGTGAACTTGTGGTAGATCGATCATCATCATCACTTGACCATGAGGTGGAGCAATCCTCCACAACCATCGTGTTGTGGTCATGCTCAACATCATCATGTGCAACCTCCTTGGGCTTGACATCATCGTCATCATCGGTGATAGCTCCATACTTTTCATTGAGATAGGCCCATATCTCATGAGCGGATTTGAGGTCCATGATCTTACCAAAGATGCTATCATCCAAAGATCTATACATGATGTTAGTAGCTTGGATGTCAAGATCTAGGCATTTCTCTTGTGCTTGAGTTAGATTATCTTCATCCAACACATGAGAAAAGCCTACATCTACCATCCACCATATTTGAGGGCAAATAAACTTAAAATTGCATATCATCCAATTTTTCCACCGTGCAAAGTGTGTGCCATCAAACATGTGAGGACAATCAACATCTAGTCCATATTCCGCCATCCTCTCGGGTCGGTGAAGACCACAAATGAGAGACCGGGCTCTGATACCAATTGAAGGGTCGAGATGGCGGACTAGAGGGGGGGGGTGAATAGTCCTTTCTAAAATTAATCGCGTCGGCAAACCGAAACAAATGCGGAATTAAAACTATCGGTCTAGCCAAGACTACACCCCTCTATCTAAGTTCACAAGCACCTCACAAAGATCCTAATTATGTAACTAAGGTGCTTTCCTTAGCAAGAGCTCTCCTAAACAATTCTAGAGCAAGGTCACACAAACCTATGCACTAGTACTTTAGCAAAGCCGGGGAGCTCCTACACACTTCTAGTAAGCAAAAGCACGAAGCCACCTATGCTCACTAGCAATGCTCAATAGCAAGGCAACTAATGCCAAACTAGAGAGCGCAAATTACTTAGCTACACAAACTAAGCAATATGACTAACAAGGTTACACAAACCAAATTAGCCACGCAACGGGAGCTACTTCTATGCTACACAAGCAAGAAGGTAACTAGCTAACTACACAAGCAAACTAGTTACAAGAGCAACTACACAAGCTCAAATATATGAATGTAAATACAAGCTTGTGAATCGAAAGCAAACCACCGAGAAGATGTACACAATGTTGACACGGCGGTTTTTTTTTACCGAGGTTCACTTGGTTGCCACCAAGCTAGTCCCCGTTGTGGCGATACACCCACTTGATGGATCACGAGCTAATTGACTATCAAGAGTCAAACCCTCAGCGGGTGCCACACATCCACTCTCAAGATGGGGATCCTCCAAGCCACGAGCTTTACTAGAGTTGCTCTTCGCGATCCCCGCGGGGTGAGCACAATCCCCCTCACAAATCCTCCTCCGGAGCCACGCACAATCTCCACGCGTGCTTCAACGGAGTCGCAAGCCACCAAGCCATCTAGGAGGTGGCAACCTCCAAGAGTAACAAGCACCACCGGCTTGCAACACGATCACCTAGTGCCACTCAATGCAATCCTCTCGATGCAACGCACTAGAATCGCTCTCTCACTCGATCCGATGAACACTATCAAGCATGAGTGAGTTAGAGGGCTCCCAAGCACTACCACACAAGTCACAAAGACTAAAGTGTGCTCCGCTTATGGCCACAGCCGGCCAAGGCATCTATTTATAACCCCACGATCAAATAGAGCCGTTACCCCTTCACTGGGCAGATTTCGGGACGACCGGACGCGCCGGTCGTAACTGACCGGACGCGCTTCACCGCGTCCGGTCGCCCTGCGACGTCCACGTGTCCCTCGAATTTCAAACGCGACCGTTAGATCCTCCAACGGTCACTGCGCCAACGGTCAAATCCCATGACCGGACGCGCCTCTCAAAACGACCGGACGCGCTCCACCGCGTCCGATCCTCCAACGGTCACTGACCCTCAACGGTCAAACCATCGACCGGACGCGCTCCTCGCAACGACCGGACGCGACAGTGCCAGCGTCCGGTCGGAGTCCAGTAAGCACCCTCGACGACCGGACGCGTCCGATCGCGTGTGACCGGACGCGCCTCGCGTCCGATCGTACTCAGTTTCCTCTGGACACCTGACCGGACGCTCCGGTCCAGTGAAGGACCGGACGCGCCGGTCGCGCGCTTCTCTCTTACGCTCAGTTGTACTGACCGGACGCGTCCGGTCATTCCATGACCGCGTCCGGTGCAGCGTCCGGTCACCTCTGTGACCTCCGTTCGCCTCCGTTTCTTTTCCGACTTCCGGCGTAGTGGAAAATAGGCATTTCAACTTCTCAAAAACGCCTGAATCCCGCGCTCGCACGCTCGGCGGGAGGGAGAGAGGAACCCAAATCCTCTCTACCGCTTAAACTTCATCGCCTTCGTAAATGTGCCAACACCAACAAGTGACCACCACCTTGTGCACGTGTGTTAGCATTTTCATAATCATTTTACCGAAGGAGTTAACCACTCAACTTGCCACGCCACTCGATCCTAGCAACGATGCATAGTTAGATCACACGAGTGGCACTAGATGACCGATATGCAAACAAGTTTGCCCCTCTTGATAGTACGGCCATCTATCCTAAACCCGGTCATAAACTTCTCTACACACCTATGACCGGTGAAATGGAAATGCCCTAGGTTATACCTTTGCCTTGCGCATTCCACTCCATCTCCTCCGACGTTGATGCAACACATGCACCAACCATATCACAAATGATATGATCCACTTCATATCATCATGTGACCTTGGTCCATTGATCTTGACCTCACTTGCTCTTCACCGTTGCGTCGGTCCATCGGCGCCAAGTCTTGCTCAAGCTTCACCGCCTCGCGGTCCATCGCTCCAAAGCCTCCGACTTGCCCTTCACACTTGCAACCGGTCCATCAAGCCAAGCCTCATCTTGATCTTTGCCACCTTGGTCACATGACTCCATGTCATGTCTCATATGCAATGAGCTCCTCCATGACACCATCACCTATGGACTAATTCCCTGTGTATCTCACATAACCACATATTAGTCCACCTAAGTTGTCACTCAATTACCAAAACCAAACTTGGGCTTTCAGGGGGAAGGTGCAGTACCAGCGCTAGCTGGTAGTATCTGGAAGAAAAAATCAATCTTTTGGGAACTACCTTATTGGCCACTTTTGAGTGTACGTCACTGTCTTGATCCAATGCACATAACTAAAAACGTGTGCGGTAACACACTTAACATGTTGATGAACACCGGGGGAACAACAAAGGATTCTCTCGTGACACGCTTGGACATGCAACACCTAGGCCTCAGGAAGGAGTTGCACCCAATAACTCTTGAGGATGGCCACTTGAAACTTCTGGTGGCATCATGGACACTGAAAAAGGAAGAAAAGGCCATGCTTATTTCTTTCTTCAATGATCTCAAAGTGCCAACTGGCTACTGTGCGAACCCGAAGAGGCTAGTTAACATGAGAGAACTTAAGTTTAACTATGGTTGTATGAAGGCCCATGACTGTCATGTCATTATGACTCAGCTGCTCCCAGTTGCCCTGCGAGGTATCCTCCCTGACAAGGTCCGTGCCCCAATCATAAAGTTGTATTCGTTCTTCAACGCGATCTCCAAAAAGGTCATTGAAGGGGCCAAGCTAGACCAGCTGAAGCAGGAGATAACCGAGATTCTATGCAGGCTTGAGATGCATTTCCCACCGACTTACTTCGACATATCAGTGCATCTATTTGTTCATCTTGTGGACCAAATTAAAGCCCTTGGCCCAATGTACCTACACCAGATGTTTCCTTTCGAGAGGTTGATGAAAGTTTTCAGGCGGTATGTTAGGAATAGATTCAGACCAGAAGGGAGCATGGTAGAAGGATGGACAACGGAGGAGACCATTGAGTTCTGCACATATTATATGGACATCAATCGGGTCGGAGTTCCAGTATCTCGTCACGATGGAAGACTAGGGGGCAAAGGAACGATAGGTGAGAAAGCTGTCAAAATAGTTGAAGTGGTTTCCTTTAGACAGGCACACTTCGCTGTTCTCCAGCAGGCCGACGGTGTGATGGCATACATTAATGAGCACAAGCAGTTACTGCAAAGTAAGCACATCGGTAGGTCACAGGCTTGGCTTGAGAAAAAACATAAGGAGGAATTCAGTGACTGGTTTCGACGCCGCAGGCTAGGAATGGTGACGGGATGTCAGCTAGATCTCTTAGCTCCTGGACCTTCGACTATGGTGATGATGTACCAAGGTTATGATATAAATGGTTTTACATTTTACACAAAAAATAGGATGGAAAGAGCACCAACCAAAATAGTGCTGTTCATTTTGACGCCCACGATGAATACGGCACGGTGGAGGCAACATACTATGGTTTCATAGATGAGATATGGGAGCTAGACTATGGATGACAGTTGAAGGTCGCTCTTTTTCCGTTGCCAGTGGGTCCGGCTAGATGAAATCAACACCGACAATGATAGGTTCACTACCGTTGATCTATCCAAGACCGCATACAGAGATGACCCCATCGTCCTTGCAAAGAATGTTTTGCAAATCTTCTATGCAAGAGATAACAATACAAAGGGAAGACTACAAGTAGTCATGCAAGGCAAAAGGAAGATTGTCGGTGTTGAAGGAGTGACGGACGAAGAAGAGTACAAAGGTTATCAAGAAATGGCTCCTTTTGGGGCAGGCATTACCCTACCTATCCTTGAAGAGGGTGACGAACCTGCTTACCTCTGGAGTGATCACGATGAGGCCATCATAGTTAGAATATCATAAACTATGTAATCCTTAATGAAATGTTGTTTTAGTAATTTGCATCGAATTTGAGATCATATGGAGTTGTAGAGATTGATGAGTTCTACCACTATTATTTTGAAACTTTGTTGATATAACGGATGCCATGTTTCCAACAAAGTGACATAACTTTGTGTGAGACAGAGCACTTTATGAGACATGCCTAATAAAACTTTCTCAAATTGAGAAATGACTAAAATAAAAGTTGTAGACATTCATGAGTTCCACAACTTTGTTGTTTACAACTTTTCCATTTGAGATCAATTGGGGACCCAAAATGTTTAAAAATAATCAATATCACTGCCGATTCTAATAACCACCCGGCAGTGATGTCCCATATCACTGCCGGGTGGTTATTAGAACCGGCAGTGATATGGGACATCACTGCCGGGTGGTTATTAGAACCGGCAGTGATATGGGACATCACTGCCGGGTG
This sequence comes from Saccharum hybrid cultivar R570, assembly GCA_038087645.1. Classification (NCBI taxonomy): domain Eukaryota; kingdom Viridiplantae; phylum Streptophyta; class Magnoliopsida; order Poales; family Poaceae; genus Saccharum; species Saccharum hybrid cultivar. Next base: position 957,430 of record JAQSUU010000591.1, read on the forward strand.
GTTATTAGAACCGGCAGTGATATCGGACATCACTGCCGGTTCTAATAACCACCCGGCAGTGATGCGTGGGTTATATAAGGCACTGGCGCGCTCTAAGGCTAGTGCATGACATTTTACGCGCTCGACGCTGTTCGCCAGTGCACGCCGCCGCCGCCCGACGCGCACTGCACGACGCCGTAGCCCGACGCCGCCCTTCACAATGCCGTCCCCTACCGCTTCCTCAACGCCGCCATCCCCTACAGCTACGCCGACGCCGCGAGGAGCTCCTCCACGTCGCTGTTGAGCGCGCCACCCCTGCTTACTCGGTGAGTGCCCTAAGGTGTTTGAAAGAATGCCCACCTCAATGTTGCTTTCTGGGAGGGTGATAGAATGCTCAGTTTAGAAGTGGGTGATGCTTGAATGGAAAAATGGTCATTTGCCTTAAAAATAAATGTCTTGTTGATCTTGGGAATCATGAGTGATGGGTTGGCCTTTATATGTTGTTTTCAGGTTAAGGTGTTTGATATGTTGGCTTCTGATAATATTGTATATGGTAATTAATCATGTGTTAGTTCATCATCAGTTATATTTTTGTCATTGATATGGTACAACATGTGCAAATTTTAATTATCAAGATTTTGATTTTACTTTGGCTACAAAACAACTTGTGCATTTTTCTCCTATTGCGACTCAGGCAATCACCTATATGAAATCAACTTCAAACTGTGATGATTCATAGAAGGGCTTGGTCCATATTTGTGGGCTAAACTATATTGGGTCATAACATGGACTTGGTCAAGTTGGAGATTGCTTCTAAATATTATAATACATGCGATTGTTTTCAAAGATTATAAATCAAAGTGAGGAGGGATTTGGAGGGTCTCTACTTCTGAGGGGTCAGATAGGAAACGTTCAATAACTTGGGGCACATATTATCAAAAGATAACTCTGTGTTTAATCTGGAATACCGTCAAATAATGAAAACTTATACCATGTTACTTCAATAATAGACTGCTAGTTTCTAACAAAAAAATGTAGTCCTTGAATAGATTGCCAGCAGGCTTACCATATGCCTACATGGAAGGACAGTAGTATCCCTCGGCTCTGAGAGGCAAATAAGGTTTCTATTTTTTTAATTGCCTATCGAAATGCATGTCCAGAAACATGACTCGTCATCGCCAATTCACCACCCGTCGCTGAACTACTGATACCCCACAAGCAGAGAGCACTACGACAAGAGCACCGCAGGATCCAACTAATGGTGGTGGTAACAATCAGGACGATTGGAGCCCTAGCCATTATCTGCAGCTAGACCAAGGAGACGAGGTAATAACTTAGGTCATACCTAATAACGCGATAGTAAGAAATCACGCTAGATAAGTTTGATGGGGACTTATTTATGAATTTTGAAGCAGGTTCCGCCGCAAGAGCTAAGTGGTGAGGGTACCAGTAGGACTAAGCGTGGTGCAACAAAGCTTCCTCAAACAAGTAAACATTGGCACATCTCTGAGTTCGACCAAGTAGGGGAGCCGGTGGAGCCTCTTAAAGCATTAGGCCCATACAAGAGTGTCATCGGGGTACTCATAAGAGACTTTATCCCGATCAAATACAGGAAATGGACTGGTCGTGAGGATGACCCATGGAGGGTTCCAAAAAGTGAGAAGGAGCTAGTATGGAACAAGTTGAAAGGGTATTTCACTTTTCCTAATGACTATGACGAGGCGACAGTCAAGAAGAAGGCCAAGGAAATCATAGGTTGCTCGTTCAAGACTTTCAAGGGAACCTTGTACAAGTTAATCAAGGAGGACAGAGAACCGAATTTTAAGGGAGGTCAATACAACAAGCAGAGAGACTTCTGGGAGGAGTTCAAGGCTTACAAGCTATCCGAAGAGGCCAAGGCATCAAGCGAAAGAAATAGAGCAAACTCGCGAAAGGCAAAGGATCCTCATCGCCTAGGATCGCGTGGCTATGTAAGGAAGATTCCGGAATGGGAAATGGAAGTCCAGAAACTAGAGCAGTGCGGCGTTAGGCCTCAAACAAGCGATTGGCAGCCCAGATCAGTAAACTACCTACTCGCAAGGGGGGCACAATACAATAGTGACGGGAGCCTTAATGCTAGTAGTGAACCCGTCAGCAATCTCCTCCAGAGGATTTCAACCTTAACTGAGGAAGTGAATAGAGGTAACCGCAAGTCCGATAGAGAAAATGACGTGCTCACACAAGCACTTGGAAACAAGGAGCACCCCGATCGCACTAGAGGAGCCAGGAATGTTCCTTGGGTGAAAGCATTTGAAGGTGAATCTTCATCCTATAGGAGCCGGGCGAGGGCTAGAATGCAAAGAGAAGAAGAGCTCCAAAGGTTTCGAAAGGAAATCGAAGATAGCATGGAAGCACGGATAGCTGCTAAAGTTGATGCACGAGTTATGTCAGCTATGCAATCCATGTGTTCGACACAACCGTAGCCTATCCTGACTTTGAATAGCCCAGTGCCCAAGGGTCACAGTAGCTGCGGCTCAACCCCTATGCTTGACGAAGAAGAGGTCAATGCTCCTCATCCGGTGGACAACATCACTGGACCTATTAATGTTAGGTTGTACATCCGTCAGCAGTGGACAAAAGACAAGGTGGCGGTCGGACAAGCATTTCCAAGAGGAGACGGCATCATTCATGGCAAGCCAATGCCACCCGGGTATGCCAGGGTCAGCATTGATAAGATCTTGGATAAGAAGTACAATAAGATACACATTGATTTCCCAGTGGAGGAAGATAGGCCGCGTCTTGTTCACAACTTGGCCACTCATGTGGCTCGGCGCAAACGCTTCATCAAGCTGGATGAGCAGCCATCTTCGGATGATGAGGTTGACAGTGAATCATCGGCATCGCCGCCGCCAAGAGGTTTCTCTTCTCTGCAAGATCCTCATTCTCCCTCTCCTGCCTCGAAAGAGAAGACACCTCCTCCACCGCCAAAGGAGAAAACACCTCCTCTACCTCCTCCACCGCCAAAGGAGAAAACACCTCCTCTACCTCCTCCACCTCCTCCACAGCCAAAGGAGAAGACACCTCCTCCTCCTCCGCGAAAATCCAAAGTGCGATCAGGTTCGACCTCGCAACACAAGAGGTCATCAGTTTCGGTTGGTAATCTCCCCAGACAAGTAAAAAGAAGGTGGATGCTAGCATTACGAGTAAGATGAAGGACCCGACTGTGGAGCCTCCAAGCAAGAAAGCCGCCATTGCCTTCTTTAATCGAATAGCCAGTCTACCTAAGTGGAGACAACAGACTGAATTTGAAAGGCAACACAACAAAGAGAGTAATCAAATTCGAGCTAGAGAAATACACACCAAAGAATTGCTAGAGATACAGAACTTGGCCAACAACATGGGCATATCCATGGAGAGGGCCACAGAGTTGTATTACGGAACGAGAGATTTTGAAAAAGTCACGGTCGCATACAAGTATTGAAGAGGCAATCCTTTGGTCACCACCGAACAAGAGTATAGAGATTTGCCAACATACATGCAACAGTTGCATGATTATTACTCCCTGGATACTACCAACGGAGACTGTGTCGATTTTGAAGTTTGCATCCCTCCCGGACTGGTTTTTAATCATCCTAAAGAAACAGTGCATATTATTTATTATGAACACCTCTTTCAGCTCTTCCAACGGCGCTCGCTCGATACACAGATTTTGATGATATGGTCTATGTAAGTACCCTATCCTCACAACGTTATAATAAACTACGTGATTTGTATTTGAATATATCATATGTTTATTATGCAGGTGTATGGCAAAATGGTGCCTAAAGAAGCAATTGAGCAATATAGACTTCTTGGATCCTATATTTGTAAATGAGACAACATGCACCGCCCCTGGTGAAGATGACTATGTACCAACAAGTTTGAAGATTGAGTTTGAAAGGATGTTCAGAAACAACAAAACAAACGTACTCCTACCCTACAACTGCAAGTATGTGTTCTCGACCCTTTTTTTAGTGTTTCTTTTCTTGATATGTCATTCAATAACATGGACTTTGTGATTGCAGCAACCATTTCATCCTCGTAGATATCTATCTTGAAGATTCACATATCGAGGTGTGGGACTCAAAGAAAAAGCCACTTTCTCTTATCGACCCCCTAGTCAAAGTGCTGAATAAGTAAGTGAACCAAATATCACAACACTTTCTAATCACATAGGATATTGTAATGTCCTCGGTCTTCACACTTCATTTACAATGTAACATAGAATGAAGGCATTACCTAATTGGAAAAATCTCGATAGCAAGATGCAAAAGCAATGGAGTGCCCCATTCAGTGTAAAGTATATGGAGGATCTCAAGACCCTAGATCAACCGATGGGGAACCACGAATGCGGGTTCTATGTGATGTGGGCAATGCTAAAATACTTTGGCGCAAAAACAAATAAGGGAGATGACATGGTACGTAGGCATCCCATTTCTATTGTTTTGTCTTACGTTTGTGCATCTCAATATCATCTTGCTTCAATTATAGCGCAAAGCAAACAATCACAACCAGTTGCTAGATTTTGAGACGAGAGGAATTTAAGAGGAGATAACAAGGTTTGTGATGGACGAGATATTGACCAAGAAAGGATCATTCTCCATTGCGAGGACTAAGAAGTACAAGGCGCAGTACGGAAGAGACCACATTGATAGGCTATTGTAATGCGACTCTTAATTCGATACTTAAAGTTTTTTTGAAACTTTTGTAATATAAATGTTGATGGGTTTGTATTGTCGCTGATCAACAACCACCTTCACATCGATATCAAATTGATCGATAGCAACCACCTCCACCTCCCCGACCTCCCACCCCACCACCTCCCCTCGAAATGAAAATAAAACAATTATTAAAATTCAAATTGTGAAAAGTATATCACTACCGGTTCAAAGAAAACCGGCAGTGATAATATAATCTACACAACCGGTTGGTTAAAACAACCGGCAGTGATGGCTCAAGTATCACTGTCGGTTTGGCATAACCGGCAGTGATGTGATCAGCTCATCACTGCCGAGTTGGTTATGGCGGTTCAAAATCCGCCAGTGAAGGGGGGTTTTGAACCGCCAGTGATGTCCTTCTCTGCTGTAGTGTCATGAGGTTGCTATTTTTTTAACAATAATAACGAATAATGGCTTTATCAACTATTTACGGCTCTCATAATCTATTTTTACATCTATATCTATATCTATACCTAATAATAAAAAGGCAAAAAAATTTGCCATTTTTTTCCTCTATTTTTTTCATCCACCTCCTAACTATCGGTAGTCGAGAGTTTCTTTCGTCTAGACTTATATGACCCTAGATAGTTAGGACAAATATATCTCTTCGAACCTGAATAAACTGAATGGGAATAGGAATCCTAATTCAAATCCTGTTTTTGTTATATATAACATATATATGATAGCTACGAATACTAATCCTAATCCAAATAGATTTCTTCGATTTTGAGTAATTTGAATAGGAATCCTAATTCAGGACTTTTTGTTTGAGAATCGGCTTTTATATTTTTTTCCAAATTGTTTTTGCATGAAACCGTTTTTTCCAGGCTTTCTCCCATGTAATGTACGTGATGGTTTCCGTTTATGTTTTAGAGACTCTATAGACTAATGCCTTAATCTTGTGGAACTATAGATTATGAGAGCCGTAAATAGTTGATAAAGCCATTATTGGTTATTATTGTTAAAAAATAGTAACCTCATGAGTGGGCTAAGATTATTATTTTATTACATACTATACCCATATATTGCCAAATGTCACTATATATCAAGTTTAGCAAATGTTACTATCAAGTTTAACGTTACTAGTACTAGCTATCATATCAACCCATCGTTTCGCAAATGGGAACAAAAAAAAGTACCATCGACCAATCAATATGATGCATGAACCATATCTATGCGCATCAGGATACATATGGAACACCTGCACAATTCAGTGACGACGAGGACGACGACGACAGAGCAGCAACCGGACGAATGACATTGGCCGGCCGTAATTCAACCCTTGAGTTACATGAGCGATAAATATATATGTGTTATGTTTCATCGTATAAAAAATATTTCCTTAACCCTTCATATACTAATGATACTAACAAATTGTTTAAAACTGTATTAGTAACTATGCCATATAACTTATATAGGTTGTTACTTTAGATTATAACTAAAATGGTTGACAGTCTATATTGATAGTATAAATATAACTACACATATGATTCCTAGAAAAAATCAATCACATTGAAAAGTGTGGGAGATCACCGGTGACTATATCTTTCTGGCCTTTAAGATTACTTTAGAGTAAATATTCGATCATTATAAGGCATAAGTATTAAAATACTGAGGTTAGCACTACTATGACCCCTATCCAAGATCTTCCACCAAGCTGTATCACTAAAAACATACTCTACAACCTAAAATCCTTATTCTACAAACTAGAAAAACGAGTTAATAAAAGATATAATAAGCACAAGAGTTTTACCGTAACTTAAGGATAAAAAGAATTTGTAGCACTCAATAATAAGAATAAAATTTGAATCAAAGTTGACTCATGACTTCGTAAGATATATGATACAACAAGAGCCATCATAGTTATTGGTAAAGTTTCAAACTAATTGCATATTTAAAGTATACAAAGGCGCCATACAAAGCAAAATTGGGGATATTATTGAAAAGAATGTATAGATCAGTCTCTTACTAATAAGTTTATGAGAACTGGATATAGATCACGAGTATCTATTATGTCAAATAAAATAAACAAAGAGAAAATATATAATTTAATATAAGTAATTCTTTATTAGTCATATGTATTAAATAATAACTAATATTTATATATCCTAAAGTTCTAGCCTATGCGAGAGCACGGGTTGATGCACTAGTAAAAATAACAGCACAAATGCACAATACATATTTAGATGGGCCAATCAGACTTCATGAGACCAGTGAATTCAACATTTCCACCTAGGCAGCCGGCCCACATAAGCAACCAAACAACAAAAGACAAGGAGACGTCAGATTAAAACCCGACGGTTCAAATTTTGTGCCTTGGAATCTGTCGAGAAACTCGATTCTTGTTATGCCTGACATCGGTTGTTTCCTTGGCTGTCAACATGCCTAGAAAACATCGGAATGACAGCTAGACAACTCGTGTATAAAAGCAGCAAAAGGGCTAGCCAGCTTTCATAGCAGGAAGCCAGAAACACAGACTTACACCACCTCAAGTAGCAACCATGAGTCGCCTAGGGATGGCACACCTACTCACCTCTTCACCGTTAGTTCTAGCGCAATGGCTACTATTGCTCGTCGTTCCTCTGCTGCCCCTGCCACCACCGTTGGGAGGCGTAGTAGTTATATATATATATATATATATATATATATATATATATATATATATATATATATATATATATATATATATATTCAGATGTCAGACATGGAGAAGAATGCTTCTGAAAATTCGTCTGCTGAATCTGAGCATTCTGTTTCTAGTGAAGATTTGTCTAATGTTTCTGCATCGGAGTCAGAGCTTGTTGGTGATGATACGAAGTCTCTGATCTTTAAAAAATCTTTGTTTGATGAGTCTGAATTGCAGTGGATGGTAAAAATAGAATGCTTGAAAAAGTTAATGTTAGATTACCTACACAGAATGAGACAATTCCCAGGCCAGAACCTGATGAATGTGTTGTGTTTCGTGACTATTTTGCGACTGGTCTTCGTATGCCATGTCAAGATTTTATGGAAGAAATTCTGAAAGCTTATAACATTGAGATGCATCATTTGACTCCAAATGATATAGCAAAAATCGTTCTTTTTATTTGGGCAGTAAAATCTCAGAGAGGAAATCTGGATATTGGAGCTTTTTGTTCTATTCATGAGATGCATGCTCAATTTCAGAGTAAAATGGTTGATGGAAAAAATGTCATCAAATATTTTGGATGTTGCAGTTTTAAGCCAGCTCGTGGTGCTAAACAGATAGCTCCTGTTTCGAAAAATAAATGGGTTAAAAATTGGTATCGATTTTGGTTTTATCATAAAGTTCCTTTGATCGAAGAGAAGAATGAAGCTAATAGGGTTGTTAGAAGATATCCTTTGGCTGCAAGGATGCAAAGAACAGCTTTGACTGTAAACCTGAATTTCAAAGTTCAACGAGTTCTAAATATTGTGAGAAGTTTTATAAGCTTGCTGCAAGTATGCAAAGTGCTCGAGATCTTTGCGAAGAGTATATTGCTGCTCGGATTTGGCCTTTGAAGAAAGGTTGGAGCTTTATTCGATTTCGTGAAAAGGTTGTTAGAGGGAAAACCTATATCTTTCCAGATAATGAAGTTTTTCGTCCAAAAAAATATACCGAAGATAAATAATTTGTTTCTACTGTTGAAATTAAAGCCGTTGAAATTCTTGGGAAATTTTTGAAGAAAGAAAAGAATCTGATGGATAAAATCCTTGGTTTAGATTACAAGAGACTGAATAGAGTTTTTGATATTGCTCAGATAGAATATGGTGAAAGGTCAGGTCCTGCTTATGCTAGAAGTGTGAAGCCTAGTATCGATAATGTTAGTAGGAAAAAGAGGGGTGGGCCTCCGCTTACTAAAAAAGATTCAAAGAAGAAGGCGAAGACTGCTGATTTTTCTGATTCTGAATTGTCAGAAAGTTTTGTTGACGAAGCTTTGATGAAAATGTCTTGTGATGATGAGGTGAGAATGTTTAGTTTAGTTTTTGATTCTGGTGGGTTGACTCTCCTATGTTGACTCCACTTGATAACTATTTTCATAATTTGAGGGAAAACATTTCACATGGTGGTGTTGCTGAAGCTATCTTGACTTCATCACAACAAAATGTTGGCGAAGATATTGTTTCTGATCCAGTTAATCTGGTTTCTTCTCTGGTTACTGTGGCCGCCACTGTTGGTGGTTCATAAGAAGAAGGTGAGGTGTTGGCTTCGCAGGAGACTGCTGGGCCATCCTCTCAAAGATTTTCTGTTGAAACTCCCTGGGATGAGCCAGGAAATTTTGGTGATGAGATTGAAGCTGTAATTTCATCTGGAGGTGCTAATTTAGGTTGTGAAGTTTTAGAGAATGTTTTGCGGGTAGAACAAGATGCTACAGTTGGTGGTGAAAAGGGTGCTTCTGAAGTTGTTGTGCCTGGTGCGAAGGCATAAAAAATTAAGGGTACCACAACTCTCGCCCTTGATTTTGATGAATCTGATGATGAAGTTCATGACGAGGAGGCTGAACATGACCGTGTTTCTCGTCCTTCTGAGTCTACTATCAATGTGATTACTGGTGAGAGGGTGTCCTTCTAGCTTGAAAATGATGTTTCTACAGGTGATTTTTTTACTTCGCGTATTTTTGTTTTGTTTGTCTTCTTTTAATTCTTGTTGTTTGTCTTCGTAGAGAAATTTTTCCCTGATTCTTCTTCTCAGAGGGAGGCAACTATTGATATTGGAAAGATGAAAGAAGTTGCCCAGGAACCTGCGACTCCAGTTGAAGTTTTGGAAATAGTTCCTGATGGTGTAAATCTTGAAGCTTATAAACGTTGTATGGAGTACTGCTAGGCTCAAGGTGTGAACTTAGATACTTTCAAATTTGTTGGGATTGGTTTGGACAAACTTCATATTATGCCGAAGAAACCATAATTAAAATTGTCAAAGTGCATTGATGATGCCTTCGCAGTTCCTGATGCGGAGGCCGAACTTGTTGGCAAATCTTCGCTTGAGTTGGCGGATGCCAGTGTTTCCATGATTTACAAGGTTGGATCATTTTGAATGTTCATCTTTATTGCGTAAATTTTATTTTAGATTTATTATTTTGATTTGTAATATATTTTTGACTTCGCATGTAGAATGCACTTTTGCAAAGGAGTTTGCGTAAGTCAATTGAAGATGATACAAAAAATGTTGCACTTCATGAAAAAAGTTTGGTTGAAGAGATTAATTCTCTGAAATCTCAACTTCCTGCTAAGGAGAAAGAAAGAATAGAGACAGTTGAAGCTCTTCATAATATGTAGTCTAGACGTATTTCTATTGGAGCTAAACTTGAAGCGAAGACTGAAGAATATGATAATTTGAAGAAAGATATTGAGAAAGTTGTGAGAGAGAAGAATTATCTTGAGAAAAAATCTCTTGAAAAGGATCAGAATTTTCATAATAAGTGCAATCGCTTGTGGGAACTTTGCAAAAATTGCTATGATAAATTTGGTGCGAAGCTAGAAGATCCTTATTGGAAGGTAGGAGAATTCGATCCGTTCTTTGCTTGGCTTTGTCGCCAATATGAAGATTTGCCTACTGTTTTACAGACTTCTGCTGATTTAAGCTGTATATATTCAAGTCGTGCTATTTTTCACTTGATGAAGGAGGCTAATGATCCCTTGTATGAGAAACTGTATGATAAAAGTTACAAGTTTCCGTCAGTGAAATCTCTTAACCAAGTTTCTTCTTGTACTCAAATACTTTGCAAGAAGTATTTTTATGAATACTAGAACCAAGGTGGAAGGCAGCATGCCTTCATGAAAGCTAAGTAAAAGATGGAAAAAGTATGTTATCTATATGTGATTTTTGATTCGTTGTTTTTTCCTTGTGTTTTTTTTTTCTTATCTGTTGTTTTATTTTGTTTTGTAGCAGCTTGAAAAGAGAATTGCTTCTGATATGGAGACAGAGTGGAGGCAAGACAGAATTGAACAAGAGAGGGCGAGGGACGATGATACTCGTGATCATGTACTTTAATTTGTCGTAGTTTAGATTTTAGCTTCGAGGGGTGAGGTTTTGATAATCCTTTAACGTTTTTGTAAATGTTGAACTTTGGACAGGATGGAGTTATGGTTATGCCATTGTTAATGTGTAAAGGTAACTTTGTTGCTAAGCCTACTTTATGGTTAGAGTATGCTACTGAAGAAGCAAAATCTTCTTTTGATGTGTTTGTAAAAGGTAAGTAAACATAAATTTTTTCTGTTTGTGGTTATATATATATATATATATATATATATATATATATATATATATATATATATATATATATATATATATATATATATATATATATATATATATATATATATATATATATATATATATATCCTGATTGGACGTGATTGTTTCTAGAATTTGAGACTGATTTCTCTATTGCTGAAAATGAGAGATGTTTGCCTCATGTTGTTGATTGCAGCAAATTTTCTCAGGTATTTGTGCTTTTGCTGTGATGTGGAGACATTTGTAAAGCGAATTTTGATGGCATTTTCCTTGTGTGTTTTCAGTCTTCGTGTTCAAGTGCTTCGCCGAGCTTTATTTCTGAAGACTATCTTAGTTCGGAGGTAGATCATGTTTTAGATAGATTGTTGAAGATTTGATTGATGAAGAAAGCTATTGTTGCTTCAGAAAATATTTGATATATATATTTGTTGTCACAATAAAAAAAATTTATGTGTGTATTTGTGCAGACATTTTTATGTAATATGATTTATTAAGTGAAATGAATGATGTTCCCTTATTTTTAGCGAGGGCGAAACGTAGCTTTTTATTTTTATTAAGCGAAGGTAACTCATATACTTTGTTATTTTGTGAAGACATAGTCTTAAGTGAAGGCAGTGTGTTGACTTCGTATTTGGTGAAGTCAGATTTTTCCTTGGTGAATCTGAAAACATCGTTCTCTAATGAAGGCAGTGCCTAGGCTTCGTATTTTGTGAAATCAAATTTTGCCTTGGTAAATTTGAAAACACTGTCCCCTCACCTTTTAAGCGAAGACGATGAATTGACTTCGTATTTTCTGAAATCAAATTTCACTTTGAAGTCAAAATTTTTCTGATTTCATTTTTAAAGTTAAATTTTACCTTAGTGAATTTAAAAATATTATTCGATCTTTATGGCGAAGATAACATGCAGACTTCATTTTTTTAGTTAAAATTCACTTTAGTGAATTTGAAATATTGTTCGCTCTTTTTGATGAAGATAACATGCAGACTTCTTTTCTGAGGTCAAAATTCACCTTAGTGAATTTGAAATATTGTTCGCTCTTTTTTACGAAGATAATATGCAGACTTCATTTTTGAAGTCAAAATTCACCTTAGTGAATTTGAAATATTATTCGCTCTTTTTAGCGAAGATAATTTGCAGACTTCATTTTTGAAGTCAAAATTCACCTTAGTGAATTTGAAATATTGTTCACTCTTTTTGGCGAAGATAACATGCAGACTTCTTTTTTTAAGTCAAAATTCACCTTTGTAAATTTGAAATATTGTTCGCTCTTTTTTGGCGAAGATAATATGCAGACTTCTTTTTTGAAGTCGAAATTCACCTTAGTGAATTTAAAATATTGTTCGCTCTTTTTTGGCGAAGATAATATGCAGACTTCATTTTTGAAGTCAAAATTCACCTTAGTGAATTTGAAATATTGTTCGCTCTTTTTGGCGAAGATAATATGCAGACTTCTTTTTTGAAGTCAAAATTTACCTTAGTGAATTTGAAATATTGTTCACTCTTTTTTGGCAAAGATAATATGCAGACTTCTTTTTTTAAGTCGAAATTCATCTTAGTGATTTTGAAATATTGTTCGCTCTTTTTTGGCGAAGATAATATGCAGACTTCATTTTTGAAGTCAAAATTCACCTTAGTGAATTTGAAATATTGTTCGCTCTTTTTGGCTAAGCTAATATGCAGACTTCATTTTTGAAGTCAAAATTCACCTTAGTGAATTTGAAATATTGTTCGCTCTTTTTAGCGAAGAAATTCACCTTAGTGAATATATTTAATGATTCTTTTGATAGGTTAGTATCGTTTTTTGCTTGTTCGAATAATGATGCTACCTACTTTGGGTGTTTTGCCGATAAATGAGTATATTTAAAGTATACTCTTCGACCGTTGATAAGATTGTTTTTAGGGGAACTAGCTTTCTCATTTATACTTTGATGAGAATTTACAATGGAGACTGCCTCGTTAAAAAACCACTCACCCTGCGAAGGGTTCTCCTTGAGTGGAAAAAGAGTGCAACTCGTTTACATTTGAATTGAAATTTCTCAGAATGTAAAAGCTAATCTATTTTGTACAAAGTTGAAAGCAAATTCTAGGGATAGTATCTTCGTAAGTCTTGAATATTGAATGTGTGATCAATTTCCTTCCCACTCATGTTTGCCAGGTGAAATGCTCCTGGCTTGTTGGTTCTTATGATGAGGAACAATCCTTCCTATTTTTGCTGAAATTTTCCGACTGTGTCTTCATTTTTTTTCTTTTCAAGACAAAGTCTCCTGGTGATAATTGTCTTGGTTTGACATTCTTATTTTACCAACTTTCTGTTTCCTTTTGATATTTCTCAAGGTTCTGAATCGCCTTCATTCTTTCTTCCTCTAGTAAATCTTTGCTCGTCATTTGTTGGTCTTCATCTATTATTTCAATATTTGTTCTTGGTCCTTGAAATTCTATCTCTTCAGGTGTCATCGCTTCTTCTCCATAAAGCAATTTGAAAGGGGACAAGTTTGTTGATCTTGATATTGTGGTGTTATGTACCCAAACAACTTTAGGTAACTCATCCACCCATTTGCCTTTTGGTAGTCCCACAAGGCATTTTGATATTCCTATGCATATAATTCCATTTGCTCGTTCAACTGCACCGTTTGACAATGGGCGTTTTACTGATGCGAAACATAATTGAATTCCCAGACTTTCACAATAATCTCTAAAATTTTGGCTGTCAAATTGAGTTCCATTATCTACTGTTATGTGTCTTGAAACTCCGAAACGACAAATGATGTTTTGCCAAAAAAATTTCTTCATTGTGAAAGATGACATGTTTGTCACTGGTTTAGCTTCGATCCAGTTAGTGAAATATTCCACTGCCACTACTGCATATTGAAGGTTTCCTTATGCTGTAGGTAACTTTCCAATGATGTCAATTCCCCATCTCACCAATGGCCAAGTTGATTCTATTGTTTATAAATTTGTTGTTGGAGCCTTTACTTTGCTTGTAGACATTTGATAATTATGGCAAGATTTTACAATTTCTTTGCTGTCATTTTGGGCTGATGACCAATAAAATCCCTGACGGAATGCTTTTCCTGCCATTGTTCTTGCTCCAGGATGTGTGCCGTAAATTCCTTCGTGTATTTCTGATAATAGCTTTTTTTTCCCTCTTCTACTGATATACATTTGAGTAATGGTGCACATATTCCTTGTTTGTATAGCTGATTGTTGATGATCTTGTAATTTCTTGTTCTTTGCTTCATTCTTATGTTGTTGACTTCATTTTCAGGCTCATAGTGCCCACGAAGGTAAGCCATAATTGGGGCTCTCCAATCTTCACTTTGTATTATATGGACTTCTCTGAGTGTAGCTTGCAATGCTTTGATGGATGTTTGTTTCAAGATTTGATAGAAAACATCTTGAGGGAGACTTGAATTTTGTGTTGTAGCTTTTGCTAGTTCGTCTGCCTCTGAATTGTCATTTCTTGAGATGCTTTTGACTGTGAAACCTTCAAAATGTTTCTCTTGATCTCTGAGAAATTACAAGTATTTTGCTAATTCTGGATCTCTTGCTTTGTAGTCTTTTTAAATGTGTCCTGCTACAATTTGTGAATCTGTTTTGATTACCAATCTTTGGATTCCCATTGCTTTTGCTTTGCGAAGTCCTAGTAAAACGGCTTCGTATTCTGCTATGTTGTTTATACACTGAAATTCTAGTCTTGCAGCATATTTCTTCATTATGCCTAAAGGTGAGGTGATTATTGCAGCTGCTCTAACCCCTACGAAGTCCCATGCGCCATCGCAATATATTGTCCATTCTTGTTGCTTCTTGTCTTCTCTTGAACTTTGGGAGGGTGTCCAATCTGCTAAGAAGTCTGCTAGGACTCAGGATTTTATTGATGTTCTTTTTTCAAATTCTATAAAATGTTGAGATAATTCTACTGTCCATTTTTCCAGTCTTCCTGTTGTTCTACAACTTTGTAATACTTTTTTCACAGGATAATTTGTGAGAACTCTGATTTTATGGGCCTGAAAGTAGTGCTTCAACTTTCTTGATGCTGTTAAAACTGTGTATACGATTTTTTCAATCTCAGAGTAGTATACTTTTGATTCAGATAATGCTTCTAAAACATAGTAGACTGGTACTTGATATTTTGAATGATTTGTTTCTTGTTCTTGGACTAGTACTGCACTTACTGCTGTTTCTATGACTGAGACATATAATAGCAAATCTGCTTCTGGTGTTGGTGAAATCAATGTGTTTGGTTGTAGTAGATATTTTTTTATCTCTTCAAATGCATGTTGCTGCGAAGGTCCCCATACGAAGTCTCTTTTGGATCCTTTGAGTGCCTGAAATATTGGTAAGCTTCGTTCTGCTGATTTTGAGATGAATCTGTTTAAAGTTGTAAGTCTTCCAGTCCATTTTTGAACATCTTTTATATTTTTAGGAATTCTCATGTTCAAAATTACTTGAACTTTGTCTGGGTTTGGATCTATCCCTTTTGTTGATATAATGTAGCCTAAAATTTTTCCTTTTTGTACTTCGAAGGTACATTTTTCGGGATTTAGTTTCAAATTTCCTTTTCTCAGATTTGAGAATGTTTCTTGAAGGTCTTGAATATGATCTTGTCTTTTCTTGCTCTTGACAACTATGTCGTCGACATAAGCTAGCTAGTTTTTGCCAATCTGACTTTTGAGCACTATTGAAGTCATCCTGACAAATGTTGTGCCTGCATTGCGAAGCCCCTCTGCCATTCTTACAAAGCAGTATGTTCCAAATGGTGTGATGAAACTTGTAAATTCTTCATCTTCTTTTCTCATCCAGATTTGATGATATCCTGATAAACAATCAAGGAAACTTAGCATTTCACTTCTAGCCGCTTGATCAACTAGTGTGTCGATTCTTGGTAGTGGGAAATTATCTTTTGGGCATGCTTTGTTGAGATCTGTAAAATCGATACACATTCGCCATTTTCCGTTCAATTGATGATATCCAGAGCGAAGATCAATCTTAGAAAATACACAAGCTCCTCTCAACTGATCAAACAGGTCATCAATCCTAGGCAATAGGTACTTGTTCTTAATAGTAACCTCATTAAGAGACCGATAATCTACACACATCCTCTGAGTTCCATCTTTCTTATCCACAAAAATCACTGGTGCTCCCCATGGTGAAGAACTAGGACGAATAAAACCCTTATCCTGCAACTCCTTAATTTGTTTCTTAAGTTCTTCTAATTCATTTACTCCCATTCTATATGGACGCTTAGCTATAGGTGCAGTTCCAGGTAATAATTCAATAATAAATTCAATGTCACGGTCTGGTGGCATACCTGGCAATTCCTCTGGAAACACATCTGGGAACTCCTCCACAACTGGATCTTCCTGGTTGGCACCATCATTGAGCTGGTTCACTGTAGCGGTCTCTTGTTTTTGCACTTTTACTTCAACCCTGATTCTATCACCCTTTGGTGTTGTCAATACAACTGATTTATCCTTACACTGAATCTCTGCTTGTTGTTGCATCATCCAATCCATTCCCAATATAAGATCAATCCTAGCTGTTCTCAATACTATAGGGCTAACTGTAAACTCTACCCCCCTTAAGTTGAGACTAATCGGAAGACAGCGATAAGATGCTGGCATGCTTCCACCAGGTGAGTTTACTAAGATAGGGTTCTTCATGGCACACAAATGGATTCTATGTATTCTAACAAATGATTGCGATATGAAAGAATGTGATGCTCCAGAATCAAAAAGAACAGTGGCGGGAGTAGAGTGGACATCGAACGTACCAAGCATAACTTCTGGCTCCTCCACTGCAGTTTCCTGGGACAAGTGATTCACCCTTCCTGAGTTAGGTGCGGGCTTCTGGTGGCTGCTCTGTCTCTGGGGAGTCTGCTGGTTGGGCTTCTCCGGGCAATTGTAAGACAAGTGACCTTCTTTTCCACATCGGAAACACCTGTTGGGAGTATTGGGAGCACTAGTCTTCGTAGGAGTGTTATTGGAAGGACCCTGACGCTGCGCTTGATTTCCATTCTGCTGCGGTGGACGTTGGTTGCTATTCTGTGGCTGGAATGGGGGACGTTGCGGGAACTGTCCACGGAATGGGGCCTGACCATGATTCCACTGTCCAGAAGGAGGCCTCTGCTGAGTATTCTGCTGAAAGCCAGTACGCGGACGGGTGTTGCTATTGGAGGCTTGTCCCTGTAACCTCTTCCTCTTTGCATCCATTTCCTTGCGCTTGTTATCCACCACGATAGCGCGGTTCACAAGCGTCTGAAAGTTAGGGTAGGTATTGGACATCAACTGCAACTGTAGTCCATCATATAATCCCTTCAAGAAGCGGCGCTGCTTATCATTGTCATTGGCCACCTCATGTGGAGCATATCGTGACAATTCAGCAAACTTGTCACGGTACTCAGCTACAGTCATTGACCCTTGGGTCAGGTTCCTGAATTCCTCCGCCTTCAACTCTATCATTCCTTCAGGTATATGGTAAGCCCTGAAGTTCTCTCTAAACTCCTGCCAGGTGATTGCAGGAGCATTGGCAGGACGACCATACTCATATGTCTCCCACCAATCCTGAGCTTCTCCCTGAAGTTGCCCAGAAGCAAACAACACCTTCTGTCGGTCATCACATTGGGCAATAGTGAGTTGTTTCTCCACAGCACGAAGCCAATCATCGGCCTCCAATGGATCAGCAGCATGTGTGAACACTGGGGGACGACCCTTCAAAAACTCACCACGCTTATCACGTGGTTGAGCCCCAGTAACTGGCTGATTTTGCTGATTTTGCACTAGTTGCTGCATCAACTGCGTCTGTACCGCCAACAGTTGCTCGATAGTTGGTGGCGGTGGTGGTGGTGGATTTGGGGGAATGTTTCCACGACCTCTGCCTCTTCCTCTTCCGGCCATCTGCCACCCATAAACATGCAAACTTTAAGAATTCCATGATTTCAACCACTTATAAGATTAAGAATGAGATCTGAAAGTTTTCTGGACAAGTAGCAATGTTGACAGTTCAGTATTTCAATCATATCTCGAGCTACAGAAATCCAAAAGAGGCGTGCCTTATATGGTTGGAAAGCTTATGAAATTATCCACAATTTCTATTCAGACCTCAAGATCAGATTCTGTCGTTAAGTCTATGAACAATAAGGCGTAACAGAAACTGTTCCAGATTCCAGACTGTGCAGAAACTTTAACTTGTGAAAATTATATCTCTCGAACCAGATCAGATAAAAAGGTGATTCCAGTGGCATTTGAAAGATGCTTGAGTCTAGTTTCTCTCATAAAAATTTCATAAATGTTGCACGAACCGTTTTTAAACTATAGCAGAAACATTGAAGACTGCTCCGGAAAACAGCAAGGACAGAAACGTGATAATATCAAACCCAACTATTATTCCTTGACTATTAAACTTATTATTCTTAAGAATGGAACTTGTAGACATGCCTACAAGTCCCGACACTCAAACAAAGATCCAACTCACACATAAGCATAATAATAAAGCAACTAGCACACCAAGGTTCAAACCACACGACAGACTCGACTGACTCAACTGACGTTACTAAGAACGTTTTTATTACATAAAGGACTCCTACTTCCTAAGGAAGTGGCTCATGCTCTAATGTCTCATAAATCTTGGGCATGCCTTGGTTTGCTCGGAGCTCATCAATGGTTGCTTGGCACCTCTTGATAGTCTTCCCTTGTGCCTTCACCGTCTCTTCTAGCTGCAGCTTCCTATCCATCATATCATAGACAAAGTTCACCATCACCCGAGGTAGTGGCTCTAGCTGCACTGGATCTGTCATAGCCCATCCAAGTTCGGGGTGTGCACGAGGAAAGAAGCGATGAATGTCATGCTTCATAAGGTTAAAGCGAAGATAGCGGAGACCCATACATGCTTCAAAAGCAGCATCTTCAATGCTATCCTCTATAGTAGCTCGATGTCCCATGTGAGAGAACATCCTGTCCAGCTGATATGCCCCCTTGTCTTGCTTATGGGCAAAGATGCTTGCCCTTGCCTTCCAGTACGTGTCCTCCAGTGGATGAGTGTACTCCCAGCAGACGTACTCCACAGCTGGATGCCAATCAGTGAAGTAAGCAGTGAGCATCCCCACCAGGCGAAGATGAGAGACAGCATTCCCTCCATTCCTGTGGTAGATCCTCACAGTCCACCCCATTGGAGGAGGTGGCATATCTTCAGGAGCTTCATGTGGTGGAGGCGGGGGTTGTACTCATCCATTAGCTTCCTCTTCATCATCTTCAATCTCGACGATTTCTGGATCTTCTTCAGGCTCAGGCTCTTCCTGGGGAGGTGCTGGTGCTTGGACTGGTGCTACAGGAGTCTGCTCCTGTTCCTGAGGTTCTGGCTCTTGTGGCTCTTCAGTTGCATGCAGGGCACGAGGTGGGTAGTATCCTCCAGAGCTAATGCGGGCAGTCTTACGGTCATGGGCCATCTACAGAATTTTTAGATGAAGTTAGAATAGAGGCGAAATTTCATAATAGAATGTGACATAAGAAGCATAAAAATTTATCAAATAACAAGAGCAAGATAGTGAGCATAAAAATAGTGTAAAGATAATACTAAATCGACCATTTCTAGCTAGGCTTGCGTCCTACAGTCAACAAGAGCTCTGATACCAATTTGTCACACCCATTTATCGACCAAATGGAATGCATACCCTTATGTGCGCCCAGAGATCAATCACACATAAGTTCACAAATTATAACAGAAGTATCATCACAAATGTTATTACATCACGATATTTAAACACATAGTCTTAACACAAACGTAGCGGAAGTATAAATAAAAATCTCTCGTGGTAGCTCCAGTCACAGGTACATTGACTGGTTGACAGCAAGACTAGTAATCTTCAAGGAAGTAGGCGTAGTAGTCACTATTACCTCCATCTGTTACACATCCGAGATTTTTATCCAAGTATGAAAAATAAACAAGCGTAAGTACATCTCGTACTCAATAAGTGTAACATGGGGTTCATGAGGCTCAAAAAGGCATAATCATTGGTTTATCAGCATGTAGCTTTTAGTTAGCATGATTTTAGCATAACAATAGCATCAAAATGTCTCAATGTAAACAATAAACATATGATCCATGTGAAATGATTAATGAATAGCAAAAACATAATCATAAACAATTATTCAACTATTCCATAAGGGTCCAAGGCCACTCGTGACCATGAGCACGGCTGTTATAACAGTTTTACACTCTGCAGAGGTTGTACACTTTCACTGTGAGTCGTGTTACCCAAATGCCCGGGTTAATTACTCCCAAAACACTACCAAGGTGAGCAGGCAGGGTAAACACTATGAAGTCTTTCGAAGGTTCGTCTAACAAGTTAGGGCCATTAGATTCACTCGGCAAACAGATGTAGAGCCCCCCTTCCAAATGGCACAATAACTCGCAGCCTATACACATAAGGACAGAGGCCGCACTATACCCGATTCGTCAAGCCGTTCTTACGCCAAAAAGGTTACCTCTAACAAGCTAGAAAAGGTCCTTCTATATGACTAAAGCCAGAGCCATATAGCCCCCACAGTTGTACTGTAAATCCTGGATTGTCGCTTATAGATGAGTCCTTATGGAGAGCAATTAGAGCATCAAAAGTAACCCCCATGCTCTAATCCCCTTTAAACATTAATCAAAATCATCTTTTAATGTTTGTTGCATATTCCTCTAATCAATTTACATGATCATAGTCCATGTTTAAGCTCTAGCCATACTACTCAATGCAATATAATAGGTACCAAGGTAAAGGATCAATCGCTAAGTCATCCTTAACAAGGAATAAATGCATAATGATATTAATTGCATAAGGTGAATAGGACAACAAGGATTATCCCATGCTATACTCGCCTTGCTCAAACTGGTCCTGAAGATCTTGCTCGTAGTAAGGCTCTTGATCTCCAACGAATTGCTCACCGTCTATACTCGATCAACCAATATCAACAACACACATCCAGAGGCAATCATGCATAGACAAACAAGACTATAATTAGAACAATACACCAACAGTAAGAAAATAAGATAAAACGTCTTTAAAACAAATCTACAACTCGCTAGGATCACACAGACGCGAAGATCACAAAAATCGGAGCTAGAACAACAAAGTTATGAATTTCCAAAGATTTCCTATAGAAAAATAAATACTTTAATAAAAACTCGAAAATAAATTAATCCAAACCTACAGTACAGTTGTATAATTACATAGAACTTGCAAATATGAATCTAACGCAATTTGAATGGACCAAATCGGAGTTAAAACGAAGATTCAACAACTAAAACAATCTGAATGGCAAAACTGTAAATATCAGAAAGCGTATTTTTCTTTTTCCGAAACGAATTACGTTTTCAATTAATCAAAACATATTTTCCAGATTACGCTTTGGACCGTGGGTTCGAAAAGATAAAAACTCAGGGTCTCTTTAGCAAAACGTCGGCCGAATCGGTATCTTCTATTTACAGCTGTTAGATCTAAAATGAACGGTCCAGAGCATATCGGGGGAAACCGGTCGGCGCTCCGGCCGAACTCCGGCCGTCGGCGAGCTCCCGCGGCGGCGCCATCACTGGAAAAAGCTAAAACACGGCTCTGGCCACCATTCGACCAAAGGGAAACACCGGGAGGTAGCTTGGAGCATGGCGAACTCACCCCAGGCAAGAACTAGGGCACGGGATGGACAAAGACGGCGGCGTGCTTGCGGTGGCGGACGGTGGAGGCGGTGGTGCTCACGGTGGCGGCGCTAGGCGGTTGCGGCTGCTCCAAAAGGGTTGGGATGGGGCGGAATCGTGCGGGGGCTCCGTTTTTATAGCCCGAAGGCGTCGCACTTAAGGAAAGAACGAAGATTGAGCCGCGGATTCGAATCAGAGAAGGAGGAAAGCGAGCTCGCGGTTGGAAAGAACCGGAGGAAAAAGAAAGGAAAGGAGAACGGTCACTGACAGATGGGTCCCACATGTTGGCGACTCAGAAGAAAACGGGGCGACGGCTGGCTTGGCAGGCCGCGGCTGGTTGCTGGGCTCGGCCAGCGAAGGAGAAGGAGGCCGCGGGAGAGAGGAAAGAGCGGGCCGCGCGCGCTGGGCTGCGGAGAGAAGCGGCCCGAGAGCAGAGAGAGAATAAGAAATCCTTTTCCAATTTTTCAAATTCCTTTTTCAAATGATTTTCAAATCAAATTTGAATTTGATTGAAACCACTCAATACAAAACTTCAAATGCAGCAGCATGAATGCTCAATCATGTTTCTACCATTATATTTAATTTTAAATTTATAAAAATTATTCTTATTCTAAATTTGCATGCTTCACAAAAATAAATATAAAAATCATATTTTTCCTATTTTTCTTCTTTTCAAATTTTTAGGGTGTTACAATTCTACCCCCCTTAAGATGAATCTCGTCCCGAGATTCAACCAATGCTTACTCAAACAGTTGCGGGTAGGTTTTTCTCAGATCCTCTTCTCGTTCCCAAGTGGCCTCTTCTGCTGTGTACCGATTCCATTGTACTTTACACATTTTGATTGTTCTACTTCTTGTGACTCTGTCCGCAGTCTCTAAAATTTTAACCGGAAACTCTTCATATGTAAGATCCTCCTTAACAGTGAGTTCCTCTAATGGAATCTGCTCCTCTGGTACTCGTAAACATTTCTTCAATTGAGACACATGGAACACATCATGTACACCTGCCAAACTTTCAGGTAATTCCAACTGATATGCCACTTCACCACGTCTCTCTATAATCTTGAAAGGTCCAATATATCTTGGTGCCAATTTACCCTTCATGTTGAACCTCTTCACACTCCTCATGGGTGACACTTTCAAGTATACATAATCCCCTACCTCAAAAGTCAACTCCTTTCTGCGAGTATCAGCATAGCTTTTCTGTCTGGACTGTGCTATTTTTAGATTATCTCTAATCATTCTCACTTTCTTTTCAGCATCCTTTAATACATCAGGCCCATACACTTGACTCTCCCCTGTCTGATTCCAGAACAACGGGATCCTACACTTTCGTCCATACAGAGCCTCAAACGGTGCCATTTGAAGACTCTTCTGATAACTATTGTTATAAGAGAACTCTGCATAAGGCAAACTCTTATCCCAGCTAGTACCATATTGTAAAGCACAAGCTCTCAACATATCTTCCAATATCTGATTAATTCTCTCCGTTTGACCATCTGTCTGAGGATGATAAGTTGTACTAAAATTTAGTTTGGTCCCCAATGATTCATGTATCTTTTGCCAATAATGAGATGTAAACTGAGTACCTCGATCAGACACAATCTTCTTAGGTACTCCATGTAGACTCACTATTCTTTCCATATACAACTCTGCCAACTTCGCACTGCTATATGTAGTCTTCACAGGCAGAAAATGAGCAACCTTAGTCAGACGATCCACTATCACCCAAATTGAATCATATCCTCTTTGAGTCCGTGGCAACCCAACTATAAAGTCCATACCAACCTCTTCCCATTTCCACTCGGGTATCTGCATAGGCTGTAACAATCCTGCAGGTCTCTGATGTTCCGCTTTCACCCTTTGACAAGTGTCACACAAAGCAACATACTCAGCAACATCTCTCTTTAAACTGTACTACCAATATTTCTCTTTCAGATCCAAGTACATCTTAGTACTCCCCGGATGTATGGAATAAGCTGACTCATGAGCTTCACGCAGAATTGCCATTCTGATATCCTTGTCTTCGGGCACACACAGCCTTTTTCCAAACCATAGCGTACCATTTTCATCCTTACGGAATCCTGGAGATTTATCTTTCGCTATGTTTTCAGCTATTTCTCTCAACTTTTCATCCTTCTGCTGACCTTTACGGATCTCTTGCTCCAGAGTAGGCTCTAATACTAATTCCACTGCATTGGTAGTAAATCCTAAGTTCAGATGCTTGCACTCGGCACACAATTCCTTTGGCATAGGCATTACTTGTATTTCATTTGCATAACTTTTCCTACTAAGAGCATCAGCAACAACGTTGGCCTTTCCTGGATGATAATGCACCTCTAGATCATAGTCTTTTATCAACTCCAACCATCTACGCTGCCTCAAGTTCAGATCCGTTTGAGTGAAGATATACCTTAGACTCTTGTGATCAGTGTATATATCACTCTTGTGTCCAATCAAATAATGTCTCCATATCTTTAATGCATGAACTACTGCAGCTAATTCCAAATCATGAGTAGGGTAATTTAACTCATGCTTCCTCAACTGCCTCGATGCATATGCCACAACTCTACCTTCTTGCATCAGAACACATCCCAAACCCAATCGAGATGCATCACAATAGATAGAGAAAGGTTTACTCAGATCTGGCAAAACTAAGACGGGTGCAGTCGTCAATCTCTTCTTTAGTTCCTCAAAATTAGCCTGACACTTCTCGGACCACACAAACTTGACATTCTTCTCCAATAATGCAGTCATTGGTTTTGCAAGCTTTGAAAATCCCTCTATAAATCTCCTATAATAACCAGCCAATCCCAAGAAGCTACGGATCTCACTCACATTGATGGGTGGTTTCCAATTCAATACATCTTTCACCTTGCCAGGATCTACTGATATTCCTCCATTTGAAACAATATGACCCAGAAAAGAAACTTCCTTCAACCAAAACTCACATTTACTCCTTTTTGCATATAGTTGGTGTTCTCTGAGCTTCTGCAAGACCAACCTCAAATGTTCAGCATGTTCTTCCTCAGTCTTGGAAAATACTAGAATATCATCAATGAATACCACTACAAACTTGTCCAGATATTCCATGAACACATTATTCATTAAGTACATGAAGTATGCAGGGGCATTAGTCAAACCAAAAGACATCACTGTATACTCATACAACCCATACCGTGTGGTAAAAGCTGTCTTGGGTATATCCCTGGCACGAATCTTCAATTGATGATATCCAGAGCGAAGATCAATCTTGGAAAATACACAAGCTCCTCTCAACTGATCAAACAGGTCATCAATCCTAGGCAATGGGTACTTGTTCTTAATAGTAACCTCATTAAGAGACCGATAATCTACACACATCCTCTGAGTTCCATCTTTCTTATCCACAAAAATCACTGGTGCTCCCCATGGTGAAGAACTAGGACGAATAAAACCCTTATCCTGCAACTCCTTAATTTGTTTCTTAAGTTCTTCTAATTCATTTACTCCCATTCTATATGGACGCTCAGCTATAGGTGCAGTTCCAGGTAATAATTCAATAATAAATTCAATGTCACGGTCTGGTGGCATACCTGGCAATTCCTCTGGAAACACATCTGGGAACTCCTCCACAACTGGATCTTCCTGGTTGGCACCATCATTGAGCTGGTTCACTGTAGCGGTCTCTTGTTTTTGCACTTTTACTTCAACCCTGATTCTATCACCCTTTGGTGTTGTCAATACAACTAATTTATCCTTACACTAAATCTCTGCTTGTTGTTGCATCATCCAATCCATTCCCAATATAAGATCAATCCCAGCTGTTCTCAATACTATAGGGCTAACTGTAAACTCTACCCCCCTTAAGTTGAGACTAATCGGAAGACAGCGATAAGATGCTGGCATGCTTCCACCAGGTGAGTTTACTAAGATAGGGTTCTTCATGGCACACAAATGGATTCTATGTATTCTAACAAATGATTGCGATATGAAAGAATGTGATGCTCCAGAATCAAAAAGAACAGTGGCGGGAGTAGAGTGGACATCGAACGTACCAAGCATAACTTCTGGCTCCTCCACTGCAGTTTCCTGGGACAAGTGATTCACCCTTCCCGAGTTAGGTGCGGGCTTCTGGTGGCTGCTCTGTCTCTGGGGAGTCTGCTGGTTGGGCTTCTCCGGGCAATTGTAAGACAAGTGACCTTCTTTTCCACATCGGAAACACCTGTTGGGAGTATTGGGAGCACTAGTCTTCGTAGGAGTGTTATTGGAAGGACCCTGACGCTGCGCTTGATTTCCATTCTGCTGCGGTGGACGTTGGTTGCTATTCTGTGGCTGGAATGGGGGACGTTGCGGGAACTGTCCACGGAATGGGGCCTAACCATGATTCCACTGTCCAGAAGGAGGCCTCTGCTGAGTATTCTGCTGAAAGCCAGTACGCGGACGGGTGTTGCTATTGGAGGCTTGTCCCTGTAACCTCTTCCTCTTTGCATCCATTTCCTTGCGCTTGTTATCCACCACGATAGCGCGGTTCACAAGCGTCTGAAAGTTAGGGTAGGTATTGGACATCAACTGCAACTGTAGTCCATCATATAATCCCTTCAAGAAGCGGCGCTGCTTATCATTGTCATTGGCCACCTCATGTGGAGCATATCGTGACAATTCAGCAAACTTGTCACGGTACTCAGCTACAGTCATTGACCCTTGGGTCAGGTTCCTGAATTCCTCCGCCTTCAACTCTATCATTCCTTCAGGTATATGGTAAGCCCTGAAGTTCTCTCTAAACTCCTGCCAGGTGATTGCAGGAGCATTGGCAGGACGACCATACTCATATGTCTCCCACCAATCCTGAGCTTCTCCCTGAAGTTGCCCAGAAGCAAACAACACCTTCTGTCGGTCATCACATTGGGCAATAGTGAGTTGTTTCTCCACAGCACGAAGCCAATCATCGGCCTCCAAAGGATCAGCAGCATGTGTGAACACTGGGGGATGACCCTTCAAAAACTCACCACGCTTATCACGTGGTTGAGCCCCAGCAACTGGCTGATTTTGCTGATTTTGCACTAGTTGCTGCATCAACTGCGTCTGTACCGCCAACAGTTGCTCGATAGTTGGTGGCGGTGGTGGTGGTGGATTTTGGGGAATGTTTCCACGACCTCTGCCTCTTCCTCTTCCGGCCATCTGCCACCCATAAACATGCAAACTTTAAGAATTCCATGATTTCAACCACTTATAAGATTAAGAATGAGATCTGAAAGTTTTCTGGACGAGTAGCAATGTTGACAGTTCAGTATTTCAATCATATCTCGAGCTACAGAAATCCAAAAGAGGCGTGCCTTATATGGTTGGAAAGCTTATGAAATTATCCACAATTTATATTCAGACCTCAAGATCAGATTCTGTCGTTAAGTCTATGAAAAATAAGGCGTAACAGAAACTGTTCCAGATTCCAGACTGTGCAGAAACTTTAACTTGTGAAAATTATATCTCTCGAACCAGATCAGATAAAAAGGTGATTCCAGTGGCATTTGAAAGATTCTTGAGTCTAGTTTCTCTTATAAAAATTTCATAAATGTTGCACGAACCATTTTTAAACTATAGCAGAAAGATTGAAGACTGCTCCAGAAAACAGCAAGGACAGAAACGTGATAATATCAAACCCAACTATTATTCCTTGACTATTAAACTTATTATTCTTAAGAATGGAACTTGTAGACATGCCTACAAGTCCCGACACTCAAACAAAGATCCAACTCACACATAAGCATAATAATAAAGCAACTAGCACACCAAGGTTCAAACCACACGACAGACTCGACTGACTCAACTGACGTTACTAAGAACGTTCTTATTACATAAAGGACTCCTACTTCCTAAGGAAGTGGCTCATGCTCTAATGTCTCATAAATCTTGGGCATGCCTTGGTTTGCTCGGAGCTCATCAATGGTTGCTTGGCACCTCTTGATAGTCTTCCCTTGTGCCTTCACCATCTCTTCTAGCTGCAGCTTCCTATCCATCATATCATAGACAAAGTTCACCATCACCCGAGGTAGTGGCTCTAGCTGCACTGGATCTGTCATAGCCCATCCAAGTTCGGGGTGTGCACGAGGAAAGAAGCGATGAATGTCATGCTTCATAAGGTTAAAGCGAAGATAGCGGAGACCCATACATGCTTCAAAAGCAGCATCTTCAATGCTATCCTCTATAGTAGCTCGATGTCCCATGTGAGAGAACATCCTGTCCAGCTGATATGCCCCCTTGTCTTGCTTATGGGCAAAGATGCTTGCCCTTGCCTTCCAGTACGTGTCCTCCAGTGGATGAGTGTACTCCCAGCAGACGTACTCCACAGCTGGATGCCAATCAGTGAAGTAAGCAGTGAGCATCCCCACCAGGCGAAGATGAGAGACAGCATTCCCTCCATTCCTGTGGTAGATCCTCACAGTCCACCCCATTGGAGGAGGTGGCATATCTTCAGGAGCTTCATGTGGTGGAGGCGGGGGTTGTACTCATCCATTAGCTTCCTCTTCATCATCTTCAATCTCGACGATTTCTGGATCTTCTTCAGGCTCAGGCTCTTCCTGGGGAGGTGCTGGTGCTTGGACTGGTGCTACAGGAGTCTGCTCCTGTTCCAGAGGTTCTGGCTCTTGTGGCTCTTCAGTTGCATGCAGGGCACGAGGTGGGTAGTATCCTCCAGAGCTAATGCGGGTAGTCTTACGGTCATGGGCCATCTACAGAATTTTTAGATGAAGTTAGAATAGAGGCAAAATTTCGTAATAGAATGTGACATAAGAAGCATAAAAATTTATCAAATAACAAGAGCAAGATAGTGAGCATAAAAATAGTGTAAAGATAATACTAAATCGACCATTTCTAGCTAGGCTTGCGTCCTACAGTCAACAAGAGCTCTGATACCAATTTGTCACACCCATTTATCGACCAAATGGAATGCATACCCTTATGTGCGCCCAGAGATCAATCACACATAAGTTCACAAATTATAACAGAAGTATCATCACAAATGTTATTACATCACGATATTTAAACACATAGTCTTAACACAAACATAGCGGAAGTATAAATAAAAATCTCTCGTGGTAGCTCCAGTCACAGGTACATTGACTGGTTGACAGCAAGACTAGTAATCCTCAGGGAAGTAGGCGTAGTAGTCACTATTACCTCCATCTTTTACCCATCCGGGATTTTTATCCAAGTATGAAAAATAAACAAGCGTAAGTACATCTCGTACTCAACAAGTGTAACATGGGGTTCATGAGTCTCAAAAAGGCATAATCATTGGTTTATCAGCATGTAGCTTTTAGTTAGCATGATTTTAGCATAACAATAGCATCAAAATGTCTCAATGTAAACAATAAACATATGATCCATGTGAAATGATTAATGAATAGCAAAAACATAATCATAAACAATTATTCAACTATTCCATAAGGGTCCAAGGCCACTCGTGACCGTGAGCACGGCTGTTATAACAGTTTTACACTCTGCAGAGGTTGTACACTTTCACTGTGAGTCGTGTTACCCAAATGCCCGGGTTAATTACTCCCAAAACACTACCAAGGTGAGCAGGCAGGGTAAACACTATGAAGTCTTTCGAAGGTTCGTCTAACAAGTTAGGGCCATTAGATTCACTCGGCAAACAGATGTAGAGCCCCCCTTCCAAATGGCACAATAACTCGCAGCCTATACACATAAGGACAGAGGCCGCACTATACCCGATTCGTCAAGCCGTTCTTATGCCAAAAAGGTTACCTCTAACAAGCTAGAAAAGGTCCTTCTATATGACTAAAGCCAGAGCCATATAGCCCCCACAGTTGTACTGTAAATCCCGGATTGTCGCTTATAGATGAGTCCTTATGGAGAGCAATTAGAGCATCAAAAGTAACCCCCATGCTCTAATCCCCTTTAAACATTAATCAAAATCATCTTTTAATGTTTGTTGCATATTCCTCTAATCAATTTACATGATCATAGTCCATGTTTAAGCTCTAGCCATACTACTCAATGCAATATAATAGGTACCAAGGTAAAGGATCAATCGCTAAGTCATCCTTAACAAGGAATAAATGCATAATGATATTAATTGCATAAGGTGAATAGGACAACAAGGATTATCCCATGCTATACTTGCCTTGCTCAAACTGGTCCTGAAGATCTTGCTCGTAGTAAGGCTCTTGATCTCCAACGAATTGCTCACCGTCTATACTCGATCAACCAATATCAACAACACACATCCAGAGGCAATCATGCATAGACAAACAAGACTATAATTAGAACAATACACCAACAGTAAGAAAATAAGATAAAACGTCTTTAAAACGAATCTACAACTCGCTAGGATCACACAGACGCGAAAATCACGAAAATCAGAGCTAGAACGACAAAGTTATGAATTTCCAAAGATTTCCTATAGAAAAATAAATACTTTAATAAAAACTCGAAAATAAATTAATCCAAACCTACTGTACAGTTGTATAATTACATAGAACTCGCAAATATGAATCTAACGCAATTTGAATGGACCAAATCGGAGTTAAAACGAAGATTCAACAACTAAAACAATCTGAATGGCAAAACTGTAAATATCAGAAAGCGTATTTTTCTTTTTTCGAAACGAATTACGTTTTCAATTAATCAAAACGTATTTTCCAGATTACGCTTTGGACCGCGGGTTCGAAAAGATAAAAACTCAGGGTCTCTTTAGCAAAACATCGGCCGAATCGGTATTTTCTATTTACAGCCGTTAGATCTAAAATGAACGGTCCAGAGCAGATCGGGGGAAACCGGGCGGCGCTCCGGCCGAACTCCGGCCGTCGGCGAGCTCCCGCGGTGGCGCCATCACTGGAAAAAGCCAAAACACGGCTCCGGCCACCATTCGACGAAAGGGAAACACCGGGAGGTAGCTTGGAGCATGGCGAACTCACCCCAGGCAAGAACTAGGGCACGGGATGGACGAAGACGGCGGCGTGCTTGCGGTGGCGGACGGTGGAGGCGGTGGTGCTCACGGTGGCGGCGCTAGGCGGTTGCGGCTGCTCCAAAAGGGTTGGGATGGGGCGGAATCGTGCGGGGGCTCCGTTTTTATAGCCCGAAGGCGTCGCACTTAAGGAAAGAACGAAGATTGAGCCGCGGATTCGAATCGGAGAAGGAGGAAAGCGAGCTCGCGGTTGGAAAGAACCGGAGGAAAAAGAAAGGAAAGGAGAACGGTCACTGACAGACGGGTCCCACATGTCGGCGACTCAGAAGAAAACGGGGCGGCGGCTGGCTTGGCAGGCCGCGGCTGGTTGCTGGGCTCGGCCCGCGAAGGAGAAGGAGGCCGCGGGAGAGAGGAAAGAGCGGGCCGCGCGCGCTGGGCTGCGGAGAGAAGCGGCCCGAGAGCATAGAGAGAATAAGAAATCCTTTTCCAATTTTTCAAATTCCTTTTTCAAATGATTTTCAAATCAAATTTGAATTTGATTGAAACCACTCAATACAAAACTTCAAATGCAGCAGCATGAATGCTCAATCATGTTTCTACCCTTATATTTGATTTTAAATTTATAAAAATTATTCTTATTCTAAATTTGCATGCTTCACAAAAATAAATATAAAAATCATATTTTTCCTATTTTTCTTCTTTTCAAATTTTTAGGGTGTTACAGATAGTATCTTCGTAAGTCTTGAATATTGAATGTGTGATCAATTTCCTTCCCACTTATGTTTGCTAGGTGAAATGCTCCTGGCTTGTTGGTTCTTATGATGAGGAACAATCCTTCCTATTTTTGCTGAAATTTTCCGACTGTGTCTTCATTTTTTTTTCTTTTCAAGACAAAGTCTCCTGGTGATAATTGTCTTGGTTTGACATTCTTATTTTACCAACTTTCTGTTTCCTTTTGATATTTCTCAAGGTTCTGAATCGCCTTCATTCTTTCTTCCTCTAGTAAATCTTTGCTCGTCATTTGTTGGTCTTCATCTATTATTTCAATATTTGTTCTTGGTCCTTGAAATTCTATCTCTTCAGGTGTCATCGCTTCTTCTCCATAAAGCAATTTGAAAGGGGAGAAGTTTGTTGATCTTGATATTGTGGTGTTATGTACCCAAACAACTTTAGGTAACTCATCCACCCATTTGCCTTTTGGTAGTCCCACGAGGCATTTTGATATTCCTATGCATATAATTCCATTTGCTCGTTCAACTGCACCGTTTGACAATGGGCGTTTTACTGATGCGAAACATAATTGAATTCCCAGAATTTCACAATAATCTCTAAAATTTTGGCTGTCAAATTGAGTTCCATTATCTACTGTTATGTGTCTTGAAACTCCGAAACGACAAATGATGTTTTGCCAAAAAATTTCTTCATTGTGAAAGATGACATGTTTGTCACTGGTTTAGCTTCGACCCAGTTAGTGAAATATTCCACTGCCACTACTGCATATTGAAGGTTTCCTTATGCTGTAGGTAACTTTCCAATGATGTCAATTCCTTTGTGTATTTCTGATAATAGCTTTTTTTCCCTCTTCTACTGATATACATTTGAGTAATGGTGCACATATTCCTTGTTTGTATAGCTGATTGTTGATGATCTTGTAATTTCTTGTTCTTTGCTTCATTCTTATGTTGTTGACTTCATTTTCAGGCTCATTGTGCCCATGAAGGTAAGCCATAATTGGGGCTCTCCAATCTTCACTTTGTATTATATGGACTTCTCTGAGTGTAGCTTGCAATGCTGTGATGGATGTTTGTTTCAAGATTTGATAGAAAACATCTTGAGGGAGACTTGAATTTTGTGCTGTAGCTTTTGCTAGTTCGTCTGCCTCTGAATTGTCATTTCTTGAGATGCTTTTGACTGTGAAACCTTCAAAATGTTTCTCTTGATCTCTGAGAAATTACAAGTATTTTGCTAATTCTAGATCTCTTGCTTTGTAGTCTTTTTAAATGTGTCCTGCTACAATTTGTGAATCTGTTTTGATTACCAATCTTTGGATTCCCATTGCTTTTGCTTTGCGAAGTCCTAGTAAAACGGCTTCGTATTCTGCTATGTTGTTTATACACTGAAATTCTAGTCTTGCAGCATATTTCTTCATTATGCCTAAAGGTGAGGTGATTATTGCAGCTGCTCTAACCCCTGCGAAGTCCCATGCGCCATCGCAATATATTGTCCATTCTTGTTGCTTCTTGTCTTCTCTTGAACTTTGGGAGGGTGTCCAATCTGCTAAGAAGTCTGCTAGGACTCAGGATTTTATTGATGTTCTTTTTTCAAATTCTATAAAATGTTGAGATAATTCTACTGTCCATTTTTCCAGTCTTCCTGTTGTTCTGCAACTTTGTAATACTTCTTTCACAGGATAATTTGTGAGAACTCTGATTTTGTGGGCCTGAAAGTAGTGCTTCAACTTTCTTGATGCTGTTAAAACTGTGTATACGATTTTCTCAATCTCAGAGTAGTATACTTTTGATTCAGATAATGCTTCTAAAACATAGTAGACTGGTACTTGATATTTTGAATGATTTGTTTCTTGTTCTTGGACTAATACTGCACTTACTGCTGTTTCTATGACTGAGACATATAATAGCAAATCTGCTTCTGGTGTTGGTGAAATCAATGTGTTTGGTTGTAGTAGATATTTTTTTATCTCTTCAAATGCATGTTGCTGCGAAGGTCCCCATACGAAGTCTCTTTTGGATCCTTTGAGTGCCTAAAGCTGTAAGTCTTCCAGTCCATTTTTGAACATCTTTTATATTTTTAGGAATTCTCATGTTCAAAATTACTTGAACTTTGTCTGGGTTTGGATCTATCCCTTTTGTTGATATAATGTAGCCTAAAATTTTTCCTTTTTGTACTTCGAAGGTACATTTTTCGGGATTTAGTTTCAAATTTCCTTTTCTCAGATTTGAGAATGTTTCTTGAAGGTCTTGAATATGATCTTGTCTTTTCTTGCTCTTGACAACTATGTCGTCGACATAAGCTAGCTAGTTTTTGCCAATCTGACTTTTGAGCACTATTGAAGTCATCCTGACAAATGTTGTGCCTGTATTGCGAAGCCCCTCTGCCATTCTTACAAAGCAGTATGTTCCAAATGGTGTGATGAAACTTGTAAATTCTTCATCTTCTTTTCTCATCCAGATTTGATGATATCCTGAGAAACAATCAAGGAAACTTAGCATTTCACTTCTAGCCGCTTGATCAACTAGTGTGTCGATTCTTGGTAGTGGGAAATTATCTTTTGGGCATGCTTTGTTGAGATCTGTAAAATCGATACACATTCGCCATTTTCCGTTCTTTTTCTTGACCATGACGATATTTGCTAGCCAAGTTGTGAATTGGACTTCTCTTATAACTTTAGCATCTAGCAACCTTTGGACTTCGGCTTTTGCAGCTTGTATTCTGTCTTCAGCTAATTTTCTCAGTTTCTGCTTTTTGGGTCTGAAATTTTGATTGATGACGAGTTTATGCTCAATTATATCTCTACTGACTCCTCCTAAATCATTGGATGTCCATGCGAAGACATCTTTGTTACTTTGAAGAAATTCTATGAGTCTGTTTTCTTCTTCTTGAGAAAGTCATGTCCCTATGATTACTTGTTTGTCTAGGACTAATGAGTAAAGGGGTACTTTCTTTGTTTCTTCGACTGCTTGAGCTTTTTCTTGTGGCTTCGCATTTTCTATTTCTTCTTTCTCTTCTTCTTTGATTGTATGAACATTTTTCCGACCAGGAGTGTATTCTTTTTCAATGTTTCTTGCTTCGGTTTGATCTCCATGGACTGTGATAACTCCATTAATTGCAGGCATCTTCATACATAAGTAAGAGTAGCTTATTAATGCTTCAAATGCATTCAGAGTTCCCCTTCCAAAAAGTGCGTTATAGGGATAATGGATGTCCACCACATCTAATGCAATTTGCTCTGTTCTTGCATTGTTTACTGTTCCAAATGATACAAGAAGAACTATTCTTCCTATTGAGTGAATTGGCTTCCCACCGAAGCCGTAGAGTGGGTGCTCAGCTCTTTCTAAAAGTTTGTGATCATTTTTTATGGCATCAATTGTTGCTGTGAATATAATATCTGCAGAACTTCCACCGTCAACTAGAATTTTTGAGACAGCCCATCCATCAATATTTGCTTCAACTACCATTGTATCCATGTGTGGATAGTCTTTCAGTTGCAAATCTTTTTCTGAGAATGTGATTGGTAGATGAGACCATCTTGTCTTTTTGTATGGGCCTTCTGTTGAGATAGAGTTTACTCTTCGAAAGTAATTCTTCTTTTGATTGTTGTTTTCATGATCAATACTGTTTCCTCTGATGATTGTCATGATTCTTCCTTTGCTTGCCATTGAAGTTGATGGAGAGTTGTCTTATTTGTTGTTCCCTTGTGGGTTGATATTTGCCATAGAGGATTCAGGTTGTATTTTAAAATTTATTTGTTGTTGATTTTGCCTCCATTGATTTGGGTCGTATATTGCCACTGGTCTATAGCTATATGATGATTGGTCTAGGATCATTGCTTGGGAGTGTCCAAACTGAATTAGGTAATAAGAGTTTTGTTGGCCTTGAATTATATGATTGACAACTTTTGATTGACTTGAGATTTTGTTTTCTTTTTGTATTTCTTCGATGTTTTTCTTTACTTTTGGACACATTTTTTATGTGTGTCTAGCCCCTTTGCCATGAATGATGCAATGCATGTCTTCTGGTCTTAGGGGTGTTCTTCCTCTTCCTCGTCCTCCTCTTTCTCTTGAATTAAAGCCACCTCTTTCGAATGTCCTTTGGTTGTACTGACTGCTGTACTGATTTTGAGGTGAGAAAGTGTTTTCAGTAGTTGAATTGCTATTTTCAACTTGATTGACTTGGGTGAAGTGTCTTCGCTCAAAGTTGTTTTGCTTTGGGGGTTGAAAATTGCTGCTTTTGTTTTGATTTCTAAAGTTGTTTTCTTCCTCAATTCTTTTTTTGTAATCTTCATCGGACTTGCAGTACTTTTGGATTTCTTCGTAAAGCTGAGCCAGTGAAGTTGGCTTTTCTCGAGTAAGGTGTGCTGCACATTGTCCTGTCCGAAGTCCCTTGATTGCTGCAATTATGACAACTTCGTCTGAGATATTTGTGATTTGAGATTTGATTTGAATGAATCTCTTGTAATATTGACTTAGAGGTTCTTTGGGCTGTTGTTTGCAGTTGAATAAATCCATGTCTGTAAGACTAGTTGGTTGAAATCCGTAGAAGTCAACAAGTAGATTTGTCTTTAATTGTTCCCATAAATGTATGGATCTTGCTTTCAGAGATGAATACCAGTGTTGTGCTGGACCTTTTACTGCCATGACAAGTGACTTTGCAAGTGTGGTTTCGTCCCCTCCGCCTGCAATTACTGCGGCTTCAAAACTCATTAAGAATTGCCTCGGGTCTAATTCACCATCAAATGTTGGTATCATGTTGAACTTGTACCCTATAGGTCATTGAGCTAGCTGCAAATTTGTTGATAGTGGGGAGCTTGTATCAATTGATATGAATGCTTTCTGAATATTTCTCTCTTGAGAGATTCTTATTGCTGGATACGATTCTTCTTGATTCATAACTTCATGATTTGCATTTTGCAGTTGCTCGTTTAAATTGCAAAGGGTAACTTCGGCCTCTTCTATTCTTTGTTTGTCTTTTCTCAGGCTCTTGCATGACATTCTTTAAGTTCTTTTTGCCTTCGTAAAACTTGTTCTTCAAGTTCTTTAAGTCTTTGTTCTTCAGCTTCGGCCATTCTTGAAGAATTTGCACCTTGAGAGACTTCTTTTGTAAGATCTCTGTCTTCTCCGAGTGGTTGTTCATCTTCGGTTTCTTCATTGATGGTTTTCTTGTTTGATCTTGCCATTTTATTTGTTGTGGTCATGAAGATCTTTAGATGCACGCACAAACGGTGGCGCCAGATGTTGGGTGAAAAGTTCAGGTCAGACGACACAATTCACACAATCATCAGAAAAATTTCATCCAAGACAAAATTGTATGCAAAGTTGCATTTATTTCATGATCGTACCATACATATTAGAGGGGGTATTTATAGGGCCCTAGCCTTCGTATTTTACATAAAATGACTTTTTTACCCCTATCCTAACTATTTACAACCCTTTATTTACGTAAGGGCGAAGTGGTCATTTCCTCCTAATTCAGTCTTCTTTTTCGCATTCAATCTTCTTTTCCTTCAATGAATTTGTTTTCTTTAGATCATCTTATGTTTCTTGTCCGCTTCTCTGTCCAGCGAAGTTGAATTCTTGACGACGAAGTCGACAGGCGAAGTTGAATTTCTAACGACGAAGTTGATAGGCGAAGTTGAATTCTTGACGACGAAGTCGATATGCGAAGTTGAATTCTTGACAACGAAGTCAATAGGCGAAGTTGAATTCTTGGCGACGAAGTCGTTATGCAAAGTTGAATTCTTAGCGACGAAGTCGATAGGCGAAGTTGAATTCTTGGCGACGAAGTCGATATGCGAAGTTGAATTCTTAGCGACGAAGTCAAAATACATTCTTCGCTGTATTTTTTCCTGCAAGTGAATTTCATCAGAATATTTTTATATCTTTTATACTCCAAAGTTTGGGCTTGAGTTTTTTTGGACGAAGTTAATTTCCCAACAACCGCTTCTTGTTTACCAACGCAGAACGCACATGTGTAGTGTAGATAACGACCGAGTTAGGAATTACCAGCGGCACACGCAGCCCACTAATCTTCAAGTTCTACGATCCAACAACCCATTCATCACTACATATATATTTTTACAATATATATTGCAATAGGCACAGATATTTAATTACCTAGCATGTCGTTATTACACAAATAAAATTTGTTTTCTTTCTAGGCCCTTCTCTTTCTTCGCCCCTCTTTTCTTCATGCGCTGCTTGCAATGACGACGGCAACTATGGAAGAAAACTGCGTGCGGTTAATTTATACGTTTGGATGTAGACGTGAGACCCCAAGGACACGGAGAAATAATTACACGTATAGGAAGATAAAACAGAAAAAAGATGAGGATGAAACTCACATGTAAGAAGAGAGGAGATACTTCAAATTAAAAGAGTGAACTGAGTGTAACCCAGTTGGTTGAGTACCTTGTGGTGCGGAACCGATTCATTTATGTTCATGCTTTCGGCTTGACGTAGGTGCTTCCATCTTCCCGGATTTATTCCAGGGTTTAGCAGCGTTGTTCTTTTAGAGGTAGCCGACATATGCCCGTCGACAGCGAGGCATTTGTGATTGATGATGTATCTTTGGTGAGTGATGACTTCATCAATCTTGAGGCTTCTTAGGCCAGAAGGAGCTCATAGAGGTATCGTTCCTAAGGGTGAGTATCCATACATGTATGAGTGCTTGTGTCTGTATTGCGATTCACACACAAAAAAAAGATACTTTAGAAGAGACCATCAGCTAGAATCCATGCTATATATATGTTTAAGTTACCAATGCAAATAGCTGTGAGCTTTGGACCCCTTATTTAGCGTTTCGCCATCTATATCCAACTATCCATGATGCACAAGCTAACTCATACGTCTAGCCAAAACGTACGTCTATATGTATAGCAGCCAAAGGCTAGGCGCCTAGGCAGCCATCTTTCATAGCAGGAAGGCAGAAAAAACACGCACACACACTAACTGAGCCAGCAGTCTGCTAGCAACCATGAGTCGGCTGCAGGTGGCATACCAACAAATCCCGCACGCGACCACACCTCAAGCAGTTACTACCGGAGCTGGCTGCTTTGCCAAGGGGCTCAGGCTCTCGGCAAAGTCTCTAAGGCCCTCGGCAAAGCCTTTGCCGAGCGCCGAGAGCCGTTTATCGGGCACTCGGCAAAGCCTTTGCCGAGAGCCCGACGCTCGGCAAAGCGCGAAATAAAAAAATGCGAAAAAAAAATCTGAAAAAAAATTTAATCGGGGGAGGGGCCCACTAGCAAGTCGCGGCATTTTTCGCGCAAAATTCACAGCTACGCGGTCAGCGGGATTCGAACTCGTGACCTCTCACTCACGCGATACGTCCTCTGCCACCTGCACTACACACTCACATGCGTCTATATGTCGTTTCGGTTACCCAAATATTATACTAAACCAAATGAAAATTGATTTTTTGAGGCCCTAAACGAATTCAAATTAAAAAGTTATCAACTACAAAGTTTCATAACTTTTCGAACACTATATTTTTCATATAGAAAGTTTTTCCATCCGAGGTCTTTTGAAAAATTGAAATTTTAAAATTTTGAATTTCAAACGTAGTTTTGCTTGACAAGATTAATTCAAATGAAAAAGTGGTCAACTACAATGTTTCATAACTTTTCGAGATCTACAAACTTCATTTAGGAAGTTTTTCCATCCGAGGTCTTTTGAAAAATTCGAATTTTAAAATTTTGAAACGTAGTTTTGTATGACAAGATGAATTCAGATGAAAAAGTGGTCAACTACAATGTTTCATAACTTTTTGAGATCTACAAACTTCATTTAGGAAGTTTTTCCATCCGAGGTCTTTTGAAAAATTCAAATTTTAAAATTTTAAAATTTTGAATTTCAAACGTAGATTTGCATGACAAGATGAATTCAAATTAAAAAGTGGTCAACTACAATGTTTCATAACCTTTCGAGATCTACAAACTTCATTTAGAAAGTTTTTTCATCCAAAATTTGTGGTGCTAACATTGTTCACAAATCTTATATATCCCTCTTGTAGTTTCATGAAACTACATGAAAGACATATAGATTTTGTGAACAACGTAATTATTACTTTGTCGAATGAAGAAATGACCAATATAAAGTTTGTAGATCATGAGAAGTTATGAAACTTTGTAGTTGAAAATTTTTTTATTTGAATTCGTTTAGGGCACCAAAACGTGGTTTGAAAAATTGCTTTGCCGAGTGTTTTACTTTGGCACTCAGTAAAGAAGCCTTTGCCGAGTGTTTTTTTTTGCACTCGTCAAAGAAACTTCTTTGCCGAGAACCGTTTATCGGACAGAGTGCAGAGGCTTTGCCGAGTGTTTTTTATTTGGCTCTCGGCAAAGCCTTCTTTGCCGAGCGCCTGAAAAAAAACGCTCGGCAAAGCCTCCGGCGCTACTATTGCTCGTCGTTCCACTCCTGCTCCTGCAGCACTACTACGCTTCACGACGGTCAAGCCGCCGTCATGGCAGCAGCTGCTGCAACGACGGTGACAAATTCGCCAACAAGGTGCAGCTCCCGCCATCGCCTCCGGGGCTGCCTATCATTGGCCACCTGTACCTTGTCGCTGACCTCCCGCATGTATCCCTCCGTAACCTCTCCGCCAATCATGGCTTCAACGGCATGATGTTCCTCTGCCTTGGGTCTGTTCCCACCCTCATTTTGTCATCCCCGCGGGCAGCGGAGGCGATCATGCGCACGCACGACCATGTGTTCGCATCACGGCCTGCATCCACTGTCAGCGATGACCTCTTGTACGGGTCATCTGACATCGCCTTCTCCCCCTACGGCGAGCATTGGCAGCAGATCAGGAAGCTCGTCACCATGCACCTCTTCACCGTTAAGAAGGTGCACTCATAGTGCTGTGCCCGCAAAGAAGAGGCAAGTGACTACTATATGTATATGGAAACACATACATAAACAAATCGTCCATGCATGCATATTATTTGTATTTATATGCATAGGTGAGCCTGGTGATGGACAAGATAGGGGAGGCAGCGACCACGGGCACGGCGGTGGACACGAGCATGACGATGAACACGTTCGCCAATGATATCGTGAGCCGCGCCGTGTCGCGCAAGTTCTTCAGGGCAGAAGGCCGGAACAAGCTCTTCCAGGAGCTGGTGGAGGCCAACTCTGCTTTGTTTGGAGGGTTCAACCTAGAAGACTACTTCCCTGGGCTGGCGAGGTTGTTAGGTTTTTTCTCCAGAGGTAGACTCTTCATCCCTGGGATGGCGATGTGATAACTTGCGCGAAACCTTCTAATTTTTTTATCACAACCTCCACATATGATATCATGACATCTTGACAAGTTCCATGATTTTTGGACTTCGTTTATTTTTTTATAGAATTTAAATACAATTTGCCTGCAAGTTCGCGGTCATGTTTCGTGAACAAGATGTTCGAAATTTCTGGTCTGTTCTTGAATACGGCTCACATTAGACTCAATAACATGAATATCATTTTTTCCATTTATTTAATTCTAGTATTCGATTAACTTGCGGTTCAAATTTTCCTTATCTCAAAATATTCAATTAAATGAAATAAATTAAACAAATATAGCAAAAAGTCTGAAAAATGTACCAAATTTGAACATGGAGTACAGGTACTGTAGGAGGACTGCAGAAAAAGTTTGGAGGGCAAAAGTGAAATTTTTTTTACTGAGTGTCAAGAAAAAACACTCAGCAAACTTGGGTCTTTGCCAAGTGTCAACCCTTGACACTCGACAAAGAGCAGGTTTGCCGAGTGTCTTGTAACACCCCAGGCGTTTGTCACTCATTAAGCAGTGGGTTTGAGCTCAAACCTGACAGATTAAGTGGAGATGACAATGTCAAGGTCAACCTATGGAGATGAGCCTAACCTAAAGTTGGATGCTGCACCATTGCTTTACATATATGCCATTTTCAAGATATATGCTTGGGTGGTGTTATGGCAATATCTTCATGTGTATCACCTTAGTACCTATCTATAGTGACCCCTGGAAAAGTTTCATGAAGTTTGGAATAAAAAGTCACATGAAATGATAAGTTCCATTTCTATTAGAATTTGCACCATTAAGTGAATGGAATTATAGACCATCAACCAAACCTTGCAACTTTGCCCAAATGACTCTAGATGAATTCTACAACAAAAGTCATGACGGGTTCATGTTGAGCAAATGCCCAGAAAATGCTCCCATGGATCACAAAGGATAAATTAAGCTTTTATTGTGATGCTACTTTAGTCAAAGTAGAACTGTAAGTTCTGTACTAGTTTTGATGTTGTGCCTTAAATAAAAGTTGTAGTACTTTTCATGAGGTACAAACTTTATATTTGGAGCATACCCTAGTTCAGCTTGGAAATAAGTTAAACAAAGGCTCAAAGTTGCAATCTGCTGCTATTTTTGGACTTGCAAATTTGACCAAGTGTTGGAGCTGATTTCAGTTTTGATGTACCCTCCTTTAGGACAGTATATCTCCCAAACCAAGTCGAACCTAACCTAGATCCTTTAATCAAAGTTGTAGTATTCATATAGCTCTACAACACTATTGAATTGGTTTAGCTTTTACTTATTCGGTTTGGGAGATACAGAGGGGAGAGTTGGAGGTTTCAGTCAGCTTGGAACTGAGTTCAGTTTTCAAGTTTCATGTACCCGAATTTGGAGCCTCGTATCTCATGAACCAGGCCGAATTAGACTTTGAGACTTTAAGAAAATATGGAGACCTCGTGTAGCTCTACAACTTTTATTAGTGAAGTTTTTGCAAACACCAAGCGGGTTAGGAGTTATGGAGAGGATAAAATCGTTGTTTCAGTCGAAATTTTGCACTAGCTTCAGTCAGTCCTGTAGCTGAAATTTTGATTCGGGCGAGCAGTGGCCGACCGGCCACAGTGACCGTCTGCCCCGTGGTGGCCATGCGTCGGAGCTGGGCCCAGGACGCGGCTGGGCGCGGGCTTAAGGACGCCGCGCGTCGCCCTCGCTCTCCATTCTCCTCCTCACTCTCGTTGTCTCCTCCTCGCTCCGCTCCACGCCAGGGCGCGCGTCTGCCATGGACGCGAGCAGAGCTCGCTGCCGCTGCTGTGCTGCACGCCTCAGGCCAAGAGTCGCCCCAGCTCTGCCTCCCTAGCCACGCAGCCGCCTCGCGCCACCACCGTTCTCGCCCGTGTGTGCGGCGAACCAGCGTAGCGCCGCCACCACCATTGCAGGCCACGGTGAGCTTGCTTCTGAGCTCCGCGGCCACCGTCGTCCCGCCCCCACGAGCCACCGCGAACCCAGCTGTGAGCGCCATGGCATCCACCTCATCTCCCTCCATCCCTTGCGCATTCTCGCCCAAGTCGAAAGCCGTCGGAGTCCCACGGCCAAGCGAGCCACCACCGGTGAGCCGCTGCTCCGCGTGGCCCCGCCTTCTCGGGCCACCTCGAGATGAGCCGTGGCCACCCACGGGTGCGCACCAGCCTCCCCTTGCTTCCCCACCACTTCCCCGGCGATGGCATGACCTCCCTCCGATGAACCGCGAGCTCCGGCGACCCCTCTCTATAAATCCCGACCAGGGACCTCACGCTCAAATTCGACTAAAGTCAGGGGTCTAAGTGCACACCAACAGACTCATGTGAATAGTGCCATAAGGACTAATTTGTGATAGTTTTTGCTAATTTTTGAAAATGCCTAGTAAATCATAGAAAATTCGTAAAATAGCAAATGAGGACTTTTTGGAATCCTCGTGAAATTGTCTTTGCAGCGGATATATAATATGGCATATTTTAGTTTAAAATTTTAGCTCTAAAAATAGATCTATGCTTCTAGGTTTTCAATGCTAGTTGTATTTGTCATTTTCATAACTGCAAATGTAGGGCTCCAAATGAAGTGAAATTTTTGTGGCATGCTACTCATGTGATGTTTGATGTGTGGTAAAAATTTCATGAATTTTAGTTGTAGTATGAGTGAGTTATGGATTCATCTTGCTCTCACATGAATTCTTTCAATAGCCATTTGTCTTTTTAATAGAGGTTGATATATGTGTCCAAATGATTTGAAATTTGTACAGTAAACTATTGGGAGCATATGTAGGCCACTCTAATTTTAGTAGAATTTATTGTGTACTTTTGATATATGTTCATAATTCCACCTAATTATTTAAATAAATTAAGAAAAGGCATTAAAAGAATTTATTTAGAAACGGACACTAAGTTTTCTGGTGTTCATTAGTCATGTGTGAAATGTTGGTAAAGTTGGTTTTGTCCAATTATATGTTTGCAACATAAGTTAATAATTATTTCTTGTAAATAAAGTTTCTGGACAGATCTGGAAACTTGGCAAAGTTCTTTATGATAATGTGCTTTGTTGTGAAACTTGTTTATACAAAAGTTGTAGATAATTTATATATCTAGCTGCTGTTAAAATTTGGTGGTATTTGGCCATGTAGTTTAGGAGTTATAGCTGTTTAAAGTTGGGTTACAGAATTGCTTGCTCTCTATCTTGTTATACCAGTTTCTGTGTTTATGTAAATTTGACATGTTAAACTTTGGAATCATGCTGTGATGATTATAAATTAAATGTAGATAATTTCATAAGCTTTCCATAATGTCTTCTTTCAAGTCATTTGGATTTATAAAACTCCAGATATGATTGAATTATGAAGCTACTGTTTGCTTGTCCAGAAATGGATAAA
Source organism: Saccharum hybrid cultivar R570 (assembly GCA_038087645.1). Lineage (NCBI taxonomy): Eukaryota > Viridiplantae > Streptophyta > Magnoliopsida > Poales > Poaceae > Saccharum > Saccharum hybrid cultivar. The sequence goes on from JAQSUU010000591.1 coordinate 1,001,330, forward strand.
TTTCAATTGTAGTTGTTTGCTTGTATATTGTTAAGTGTGACTTATGCCTTTGAGGGTAGTTAAGTTAATACACATGAGATCTTGTGAAACCTTGTGTGTCATGCCTAATATGCTTGTCATCTTTTATATTAGGTTGGGTGATGTTTATTTAAGCAACATGAAGTGTCTATGCAGGTGGAGTGTAATATGGTGTTTGTCTTGTTCATTGTATGTGATGCATTGTCCATTATACTTCTATGTATTCATGCACTTGCATCTTGCATCTCATATATGTACGCTAGCAGAAACGTGTAAAGGAAATGGCGTTGGAGCCAAACCCGAAGATGGTGTTTGGTGGATCCATCCCGAAGGTAGAAGGATCGGACGAGTGCTAGATTGAAGGATGCTCGCCAAGCGGGTTTTATCTGACATACTCTAACTTGAGTCGGATCCCAGGCAAGCCCCGGAGCATTATAAGCCTCCTACCTTCAAAACAATTAATTCTATATATGTTATATGTATTGTTGCATTAAGTGGTAGGAGTTGGTTGGAAACCCTTGCTGCATTATATCATTCCTTGTCCAGATATATGAATCCTTGAATCCTACATAGACTAGGATCGAGTAGATGCTTAGCCCTGCTTTAAGCGGTAGAAGTCAGGTGATTTCCTGTCACCTACGAGATGTAGGGATATTCATATATGGCACGGTTGGCTATATGTGCTATCATGGAATGGAACCATGTGTTAATAAAATGAAATGAGACCGGGCGGGATGATGATAGTGAAGCAACAAGGCATAGAGGTCTTGGGTGTGAATCTATCCCCGTCTGAGTCGTTTAAGGACCGATTTGCTGTACATCCTTGAGTCATGTTGAACGCGATCTAACACTTAGTTGGCCGGATAAGTCATTCCGACCGCGAAGCCGAGTAATTTGGTTTAGGCCGGGAGTCGAATGGTAGGTCGCATCTTGGAGGAGAGAAATGTTGTGCTTGGGGACATTGGCGTGAGACCAAGGGGGGTTAGAGTCCCTAGCACCTGGCAGAGTGTCTCCCTTGGGGATGCGGCATCATTTGAACTCGCGACTCCTGAATCGTACGAAAGGTGGCTTGTGCGACCCTGGCAGGGGCCTGCGCGGTGAGTGTTAGAAATACCCCTCCAGTTGGATAGGAATTCGATTTGAATCATCGTCGCTCCCGGTTAGTGAGCACTTGACTTGAGCAGCGGCAACGTAGATTCCATTAAATTGAACGGATGGTTAATTGGATAACGATGGAAAGGTTGCCTTAATTTATACCTGCTATGGTTAATATTGTTTGCTCCTAATAAAGTGAGTGCTCTAGTACATGTTCTAATATAGATGATAGGTTAATGATAATTAACTTGATGCTTAAGCATTAATGATTGATCATCTATATTAAGCTTTTATGCAAAATGTTGTCAAGCTAGCCCCACTTCATATCAGCCTTGTATGATCCTTGGTGTCACTTTATTTCTGGTTTCTGATGGGTAAGTCTAGCTAAGTACTTTGTCATACTCATGGTTTTATCCCCACTTGTTGCAGGTTGTGATGTATCATGGCGGCTGCAAGAGTTGGTTGGCTCCTGCCTTAGTGACGGAGTGTGATCACGGGCATGATCCTTCTGAGTTATCTTCTCTCTAATGCTTTTGTTGGAAGTCGACCTTGGTACTGGCATGTATTTAAAATAAGGGTGTTGTTAGTTTCAAATTACTTTGCTTCCGCTACTTTTGTACTTAAGTTGTAATAACTATGTTGAACTCCGATGTATATTGAATTACTTGTGAAATGGTTGTAACATGTGAGTTGTTATGTTGAATCACTACGATCTTGGCTTGTATGTTGGTTGGTTTGAAATCCCTCGTGATTTCATTGGACTACCGGAGTTATATGGGCTCAAGTGCGAGAATTTGATCACTCCGGTGATTGTTTTTGTACTTGTGCTCTTATAATTTAGACGATTCCATTACATGTCTTGCCGAGTGTCCAGGGCCGGCACTCGGCAAACCTTGAATTTTCAAAAAAAATAAAATCTTTGCTGAGTGTCGCATCACAGAGGCACTCGGCAAAGAATTAAAAAAAACAAATCTTTGCCGAGTACCGGATCGCGGGCACTCGGCAAAGAAGGGGTATATGACACCCCAGCGTCCTAACAGGCCAGCCACAAACACGCCCAACCCCACCGCCCGCCTACGCCCGTCTCGCCGCCGCCGCCCGCGACCGGCCTCCCCGCCCTCACCCTACCCCGTCCCCGCCCGCGCCCCGGTGCCCCGTCCGCTTGGCCGTGCCCCCACCAGCCCTGACCCTGCCACCGCCAGCACCCACATCCCGTCGCTCCATCCCCAGCTGCATCCCCATGCCCCGACGCCTCGTCCGCTCGGCTGCATGATGCCCGCCACAGCCGGCGCCAGCGCCCCAGAGCCCATGTCCCCGCCAGCGCCCCGGCGCCCACCAGGTATGCCCTTCCCCTCCCTTCTTGTTGCAATGGTGGTGGTGGTGGTGCTAGTGGTGATGGTGGTGGTGGTGGTGGTAATGGTGGTGATGGTGGTGGTGGTGCTAGTGGTGGTGGTAATGGTGGTGGTAGTGGTGGTGGTGGTGGTGGTGATGGTAGTATTAGTAGTAGTAGTGTTAGTTATTATTAGTAGTAGGAGTGGTAGTACTAGTAGTAGTAGTACTAGTAGTAGTAGTGGTAGTAGTAGTGGTAGTAGTAGTGGTGGTGGTGCTAGTGGTGGTGGTAATGGTAGTGGTGGTGATGATGGTGGTGGTGGTGGTGGTGGTGATGGTAGTAGTAGTAGTAGTAGTAGTAGTAGTAGTAGTAGTAGTAGTAGTAGTAGTAGTAGTAGTAGTAGTAGTAGTGTTAGTATTATTAGTAGTAGGAGTGGTAGTACTAGTAGTAGTAGTGGTGGTGGTGGTGGAGGTGGTTGTAGTTGTAGGACATTTTCTCTATCCTTTTCATCTCAAATCAATTATGCATCATTATTAAAAAAAAGTTCAGTTGTGGTGCATCTTCAGCTATTTCATATTTTCAGTTATCACTTGTTAGTACTCTATCTTAATTTAAGATTAACAAGTGCATCTTAATTCTCATGGATTTCGGGGCAATTATTGCTCCTTGACGACAGTGGATGATCTTCGGATCACTTTTTCATCTTGTCTTGTTTCAGAAAAAATTGAAAGTGGCTCAAGCTATATTGTTAAGAACCCTTCATGTACAGGCTAGGAGATTCTTCCTCCCCTTCTGCTTATGATTTCTGTAATTCAAGGCAAAAGCTCAATTATTCTTTATCTTTTTGACCTGCTGCTGCCTTTGCTTTACCTTTGAATCATCTCATAATGTATATGTGCCTTTACAGATATCACATGACCATCTTACACTCAAGCCTCAAGGTTTTCGAAAAAAAAAGTGTGCCTACAGTTCAATTTGTGTTCATGAGAGGGCTGATAAGAATGTCGTCCCTTCAGGACACGAACGCTCAAGGTCATAACCTGCCATAAATCTAAAGATTTTTATGTCTATAAGTACATCTTTGCAGTTTGTATATCATAGCTATCCCAACAGAGGCATAAAACATCTTTGATCTAATTCAAATGTTTCACTAGCAGGGCCTTTGTTCCTTCCATGTGAAGGATGGTGGATATCAGGTAAGAAATCAGCCACTCACTAATTTAACAGCAATAACCATGCCTATATTAGGCACTATCTGGTTTTGCAGGATGTTGAATCAGGTGCTGGCAATTGCTACCATTGTTGATCTATTGTTTCAGATAGCAATAGGCATTAGGCATTGTGAAAAAAAAGTAGTAAGAAGGCAACAATTGCTACATGCAGTGAGTATCTTTAATGTTTCCCCAAATGGAAAGCTATGCCTGCCCCTCTGATGGCCATGGAATCAACGCCATCTAACATAGAAGTGCACACATCTCATTTATGACTATATATTCTTTGCTGTAATGGATTTTTGTTCAATGAGATATCTATTTACTGAAATCAATTTCATCTCTACCTTATGATATATCTGCAAAATATTATTAGTTGTTTAATTTTTGCAGCTCAATGGTGGTCAACCTGAGCGATCAGGAATGAGAACATTTTAGCATATGAGTACATTTTGAAAAGGAGGATATTCCATTTGTCGCTGCAAGAATTATACTGATATAGTCTTCAATTGTACTCTAATCACAAGCGAGGTTGTAAAATATTAAATGAGATGCTTTAATTAGGAGCATGTATGTTGTTTTATATTGCCTTCGTTTGCTATAGAAGTACGAGTGTCTCTTGTTTAGTACAATTTTGCTTGACCTAAACATATTTTGTAATTTTTGTTGGTTCCAAACTTCCAATCACAAAGGGAAAAAAACAAATATTTCGACGACCATCTGCCGACATGTGTTGCATCGTCTATTATGTTGCTATGCTTATGTTTTTAGAGTTCCTATTTATGGTTTTTTAGAGTACCTATCTTGTAATGAAATATATATCAATAGTGACACCTGAATATTATCGTGTAATCTTTCCTTTAACCCGTTGCAACGCACGGGCACTTAACTATAAGGCGTAAGTATTAAAATACTGAGGTTAGCACTACTATGACCCCTATCAAGATCTTCCACCAAGTCGTGGATCGAGTCCTCCGATATCGCCTTCTCTCCCTGTGGCGAGCACTGGCGGCAGATCAGAAAGCTCGTCACCACGCACCTCTTCACTGTTAAGAAGGTGCACTCATACTGGCATGCCCGCAAAGAAGAGGTACGTACAACACATATACAAATCGTCTGTGTGTGTATATATATTGATTCCATGCATGCATATATATGTATATATGCAAAGTTGAGCCTGGTGATGGGCAAGATAGGAGAGGCAGCAACCGCGGGCATGGCCGTGGACATGAGCGTTGCCATGAACACGTTCGCCAACGACATCTTGTGCCGCGCCGTATCGGGCAAGTTCTTCAGGGCAGAAGGCCGGAACAAGCTCTTCCGAGAGCTGCTGGAGGCCAACTCTGCTCTATTTGGAGGGTTCAACCTGGAAGACTACTTCCCCAGGCTGGCGAGGTCGTTAGATTTCCTTAGCAGAGGGTTTCTGTGCAAAAGGGCCTACGAGATGCACAAGAGATGGGACGAGCTGCTTGAAACCATACTGAGCGACCATGAAAGAAGGGACTCCTCTATGCATCGCCGTGAACATGACGGAGGAGGTGACTGTGAGTGACTAGAGATCATATCAAGGCTATCCTGATTGTGAGTGACTAACCCAGCCTGCCACCCAATATATATATGCCCAATCTATATACATTTGTTTCCTTTGATTTACACGTCTGATGATATATATATATATGATAACTAACAAGCATATATATATATATATATATATATATATATATATATATATATATATATATATATATATATATATACACTGAGGATGCACCCGCCTGCCCCGCTCCTCGTCCCTCACCTCTCCATGGCGAACTGCGTCATCGATGGCTACTACGTCCCTGCCGGCACCCGGGTCATCGTCAATACGTGGGCTCTTGGCAGAGACCCGGCGTCATGGGAGAAGCCAGAGGAGTTCATGCCGGAGAGGTTCTTGGATGATGGCAGCGCTGCGGGCCTCTACTTCAAAGGGAACCACTTCCGGTTCCTGCCGTTCGGAGCCGGACGAAGGATTTGTCCTGGCCTCAACTTTGGGATGGCTACTGTTGAGATCATGCTAGCAAACCTCGTGTACTGCTTTGACTGGCAGCTTCCCGTCGGCATGGAGGAGAAGGATGTTGACATGACAGAGGTGTTTGGAGTGACGGTGCGTCGAATGGAGAAGCTCATGCTTGTTCCCATTGCCAAACTTCGTGCTACTTCTGGTCACTCCATGCAAGCTGCTGCTGCTGCTGAGGACACGTCTATGGCCATGCTAAAGTGAACTACACTCTGCACAGATTGGACTCAACGTATATTATATGGTTATAAGGCCGGTCTTAGTGGATAGGTTCATAGCATTGTTTTCATGTCATAAAATGAAATGAAACTAAGATGAAAACTCATTCTCAATGCAAAGTTTCATTCTATAATTTTATAGATGTTCTGTTTCATTCTTCTCTCTCTTCTTAAATATACTGTCATATCATCAAAAATGCCTATGTGGCAACCTATTTAATACAAATAAAACTCACATTAAACTCCCACTAAGATTGTCCTAAATTGTATACTAATAATTCAATCTAGAATATGGTAAACATAAGTAGAATGGTACTTTAATTTGAAGACAATGTGTCAATTAGGCTATGATTGACAATATGCCGCTGAAAGACCAACACTCACTACACAAGGATTCCAGGAAAAGTTGCTTGTGACTAAAACAGAATTTGACCTAGCCACTTCTCGACCACTGCTAATTGTCGTTAGTAGACCCTGTGCTCGTACTTATGAAGCAAGTGAGAGTGCACTGCTTAATGTCTTGCTCTACATCGATGATCTCATTGTAATATACAAGCTCTTGTTAATTAGTTTCATTCTTATTTTGAAACATATGTATAGTTTATGGACGTACAATAATTGCTTATAATATGTATACGAAAACTATTTGTAGTGAAAAGAATTGAATTGAAAAGAAACCATAGAAGAAAAGAAAAGAAAAGAAAAGAAAAGAAAAAGAAAAAAAGGGACAGGAGCCCAGACTCCCTCTCGGCTCCCAGACCGGGGCCCTTTAGTCCTGGAATCATAGTCCCGGTTGAGAAATCGGGACTAAATCCCCTTTCCCACTAGGACTGTAGCTCAGTTCTACGCTAGTGGGACACATACACAGAAAACAATCTATGGGAGACATAGATGCCTTTCACCCTCAAAAGTGGTAGACAAAACGAGCCAAGAAGAGGATGTGAATTAGGACGTCTGGCTAGGTGGAGCTGGGCCTTCTAGTTCAGAGTTTTCATGGACTGTTAGTGAAAAATTAGTAGAAATAGTCGCTTTGTTTTGGGTTGGATCCCCTGCAGCCTTGAGTGTGCAGAACCTCCCCTGAACCTCAAGGCCTCTCAACTCACCATATATAGCACTCGAGGTGGAAGAGACCACATTTTCAGTGAGGGCGAGGGCGAGGGCGTATGGGGCCACACTACCGTGGGTACCCCTTCCGTATCTGGTGGTGGTGAAGAGATTGGGCACCTAGGATTGGCTAGACCAGGCAGGAGGACGGGGGCAGTGGCAACCGTGCATGGGTGTCCACGGCGATGATGATGCTCGTAGGAGAATGATGTTGTTTTGTTGCTGGTGTTCAGCGGCGGTAGTAGCTGGTGTTGTGGAGCGAGCAGTGATGGTGGCCATGGTGAGTGGCGTTGTGAGGTGGTGCAGCGGACGAGTGTGGGTGGCACGGTCAGGTGGCGACATGGGGACAGTGTTGGCTGACAACGGAGCGAAGGCGAGGAGGCAACGGATTGGGGAGTGGTGGTAGGCAATGGCTATGTCTCACAGTTTCCGCGAGAGGTGGTGATGGAGCTTCGTGAAGTGGCGGTGTAGAATGAATTAGCTTCGGCAATACCTAGCAGGTACTCGCGTAAGACATATCAGATGGTAGCACATGAGACAGAAGATTTGTACTGGTTCAGCCACGTGGGGTGCCCTAGTCCAGTCAGGCGTGATGCTGCTCTTCTTGTATTCGTATGCTCGGTTATAGGGGCTGCTGCTCCGCCTAGCTATGTGCTATGAAGAAGTAGATGGTGTTAAATCCTGATCGCGGAGCCCTTACTCCCCTTTATATAGCCCAGGGGTAGGGTCACAATGAGGGCGATCGACTAACAAATTGGATTCCTAGTTTGTTACATGGAATGGGTACTAGATTGATCCTACTCTATCACCAAGATACGGCGGCTTTGGATATTCCCGATATGCTAGTCCTCAAGTCGGTGGATTTGCCTAGCCTTCATGGCCTCCTTTGCTATAGACGTTGGGCTGATAGATGGATGTAGTCAGATACACAGGTGGTTCGGGTACCCCAGGCCCATATATCCGACAGTAGCCCACGTAGGACTTAATGTTGCAATCCCCTGCAACTCTCGGCACTGTGACTGTCGATGAGTTCTACTCAGGTACCGAAGTCCTAAGCAATAGTGTTTAGTATCCTCAAGTATTGAGGACGCTTCAGCGCTCTGCTCGGGTGCAGAGGCCTCCTCTCGGGTACCGAGAATTTTACTCGGGTGGTCACACCGCAAGCATGGGAACTTTGACTCCTCAAGTATTTGAGTACTTGTACGAGCTCTGGTCGATGCACAACATTGAGTCCTGTCAAAAAAGGATTGATCGGATAGGGGAACAGGTACCGCCCTGAACCTCTTACGTGTGCTGTTGCTCTTGACCCATTATTCCTGCAGACTGATAAAAGAGAGGAGACACTTCGTCCCAATTTAGTTGCAAAAGCAGAAGAAGGTAACCAAATATTTGAGCAAAAGGAAGAATTGCTTGTATAAAAAGTGTGTACTTTAGTTACCTTGAGTCGACCCGGTTCGGGTCATTTTTTCCCACTTAGTCGAATGCCACACGTTCCTTTGAGCTACATCACACGATGGGACCTCGAGTCTATGCTAGCATCTCAACTGAGGGTTTGGGGCAGAGCCCTACGGCCTCGAGGCCAATCTTACAGTGTCCCTAGTATGGGATCACCGAGGTGAATAACGAACAAGTGACCAGCTATCGGCATTTGCGCATGTTACTCTTCGCGCTAGTAACAGGTAGAGCGAGTGAGCGTCTGCTTCTTAGTAGTAGGGTGCAACAGGACAAAGCCTGCCATCATGGGCATGTCATAAAACTCTTTTCCATAATTTGAGAGCTCGTACTTTTGGTCCCAACTTAATCTACCAATTTTTTTAGTTTCCCCCAAAGGGCCACACGTCCTCCAAAAATATGTACTTCGAGCTCGCTTAGGAATTCGGGAGATATACATAACACTTGGTGTCAAAGGTTTTTGAGCCATACTAGTGGCCCTCCCAAACTCCGCCCTGACTCTATAATGGTTGGGTCGATAATAAATTATCGCTTACACCAACCGAGGGCTCAAACCAGGCTAAGTACTCAATCTAAGTATTAGATCACTCGCATGCACTGGTCTACGTGATGGTTTGTCAATTTTTGGCTAATGGGCCCCACGGCTGTCATGGCCATGCGGGCGAATTCCTTCTCGGCGAAGTTGGAGTGTCGGTCTCGGCGGCCTATCTCCCCATGCGTTATTCTGATAGGACACACCTCTCAAAGATCGTGGGGACGTGGCCTTAACTCATGTTGTCACCCGTCGAGGCTACTGGGATTCCATCGGTTGTGCGCTTCTCCTGCTATAAAAATAGAGAAAAAGGAAGGGAGTCACTTCGATTGCCCTGTAGCCTTGCAAACTCACCTTTCTTTCTCATCGTCTCCTCTCTGGTTTTTGGTCTTTAGAAGAAACCCATTCATGGTAGGAGAGAAGCGCCCGAGGGAGGAGCCGTCGGAGGAGCCTGCCGAGGAAAGAGTGTTCTTAGGTCCCCCATATCTTCATGTGGATCTGATGCAATATGGGTAGGTACGAATCTGTTTTTTGATTCCCCTTGAAGGGTTCAAATATTTCCCTTGGTGTAGTGGCATCTCAATGGCGAACCCGCTGCTGCAGCCTTTCCCCAGCGGGGACGCTCCCTCGTCGTCACGGCTGCCGGCTGCTTGGCCCTCAGATTCGTTGGGCTCCTCCTTCAACCCACTGGGTGACGAGGAGGGAGGAGATATCTGCATGGTTTTGTAGGATTTGGACGTGGCCAGATAGGCCATTGGCGAGGAGAGCCGAGAGGCTGAGCAGCTGCGGTCATGCCTCTCAGCCGCGGAGATGGCGCTTGGCACCGCCGATTGGGAGACAGCCGCGGCTGAGACCACGGCGGCAGATGCTCAGGCGTAGCTTGCTGGTAAGGTAGTTATGTTACCTTGCACCATGCTTCGCATGATTCCCTTTCTAACACGTGGGGTTTTCTTGCCTTTGTCATCCCAGCTGCACAGGAGCATCTGAATGCTATGCAGGCCGAGGCAGCAAACCTACATCGGGCCAATCAAGAATTGGCCCGGCAGTTGGCAGAGGCGACATGCCTCCGCCTTGAGTCCGAGGACTGGGCGCACGGCGCCACTCGGATGTCGACGGTCAATAGCAACCATTACACGGTGCTGAAGCAGGCGGCGACTGTCATCATTCGGGTGGTGTTGCCATCAGGGCGAGGCCTCCTCCAGCGCGTCCAGGCTCTACCGATGCGGGTTAAGGAGGTGGTGACACATGGCGTTCACCGTGGAGCTATGGCAGCCCTAGCCGCCGCCCACCTCTGCCTTCAGCCCGAGATGGATCTGCGTGCGGTGGAGCCTGGGTTTTCACCGGAGGTGCCCGGGGACGTCGATGTCGAGGAGTTGGTTGCCAACTTCAGCGCCGCTGCTAATGCCATTGTGGCGGTGGTGAGCGTGGAGCATGTCATTTGGGACGCCCCTCACATGGGTAACTCGCATGTAGATCCACCCTGTTTGTAAAAAGTTTAGTTTCAGACTTTGATAGGTTAGCATAATGTATCTCAGTGCTTTTTGCAGTTATCGGGTGTCCTGATAGGGCAGATTGCCGGCATTGTGGTATCACCTCTTAGCAGCTTATGGTAAGCGAATAGCCCCCAAGCGCCTTGATTCGCTTTGATGCACATGTCTTGGCTCTTAAAAGGCTAAACTTCATGCGGCTTGGTAGGCTAGTGTAATCATATCAAGAAGCAGTTCGATCAATTAGTATAATCGTACCAAGAAGCAACCCAAGAGTAAGACTCAGACTCGATTTATAACCCCTGAGTGCCTTGATATGTCGGTATCACAAATTGAGGCACATATAGAAGACTGCAAGACATTATTGCGTGAGATAATAGCCTATCCGTTGAGTGAAAGAGGTGCTCTTTTGAGTTCTCAGGGAGCACAAAACTTTATTTATTGCAGCTTGGGGGACATCTAAACTTTAGAAAGAAAAACTGTGAAATAAAAAACAAGCGTACTAACAACATAGCTGAGGCTCATCTGTTGTTCCATGCCGGCGATATGTGTAACACCCCAGGTGTTAGGCTTGCATCTTGGCACTTGCATTGCATGAGTTTAGGCATCATTCGTTCTTATGTGAGCATGAAACCCATGTCATGCACTAGTGAAACCTATGGGACATATTAGTGAAACATATGATAAATGCTAGTGCAACATGTGAAACATGTATATATGGAATGTGCTTGCAACATCTCCTTGAAACATACGCAACATACCTTGTCATTTTGTGTTTCAATGTATGTATGTTTGATGCTCATGCTTGGTAATGCAAGTGAGTGTTGATGTCACTTCTTTCATGTGTCTCACATCACTCTCTATATATAGTGATCCTGGAAAAGTTTCATGAAGTTTGGAATCAAAAAGTCACATGAAATGATAAGTCATGTCTTTGTTTCAATGGTTTTACTAAGTGTTTGTAATGGCATGATTAAGTGAATGGAATTATCGATCATCAACCAAACCTTGCAAACTTGCCCAAATGACTCTAGATGAACTCTATAACAAAAGTCATGAAGGGTTCATGTTGGACAAATGTCAAGAAAATGCCTCAATCGGCCTAAAACTCTAGTTTGAGCTTTTATCGTGATGCTGCGTTGACTGAGATGAAAGAATGATTTCTGTTCAAGATACAAGGTTTGACAATAAATAAGAGTTGTAGTTTAGGTTGAGTAGAACAACTTTTGTTTAAGGACCAAAACCTAGTTCAGCCTATAAGGTAGCCAAATAGTGAGTCAAGAACCCTGAAAAATTGGCTAAGTGTAGACTGAACTTGCAGTTTTCAGTTTCAAGGTACCCATCTTTGGCGAATTTTACTTTGCAAACCATCGTGAATCTGGCCAAACTCCTTTAACCAAAGTTGGAGTACTCATGTAGATCTAGCTGATGGTGAAGATGGTTGATCAAATCAGTGCACGGTTTTGGAGTTAGAAGGTGGAGAAGGCAGTTTCAATCTGCTTGCGATTGGGCTGCAGATTTCAGTTTGAGGTTCTCTCTTTCGCAGCTCCATATCTTTCAAACCAAGCCGAATCAGCCCAATATTCTTTAAGCAAAGTTGTTCCTCTCACGTAGCTCTACAACTCTGATTACTACAACTTGTGCCAAAACTAAATGGATTAGGAGTTACAGAGGGAGGAATTTAGGAGTTTAAGTGTATGTTTGAGGTGGTATTGTTACCTTCTTGATTGGATTCGAACTGCAATGCCCGTAATGGCTGACAATGTGCAGTCGTTTGGGTGCCGCGTGCCTCATGTGCTCGCCTGCATGCGTGCCACGGTGCCCCGTTTGCTCACCTTTGATGCCCGAGCGCCCTCCTAGCTCTCTCTCTCTCTCGCTCTTTCATTCTTCCTCTACCTCTTGATCTCTTGTTCACCATGGCTGGGCGGAGCAAAGCTCCCTGCACTGCTTGCTCCTCCCACTGTCGGCCATCCTTGCGCCTCTCCACACCTGCCTTGCCACACTCCTAAGCCACCGCGCGGGCGCCCTCGCCGACAGCCTGCTTCCATGGTCAGCTACCGGCGCAGCAGCCGCGCGTGGCCAAGCACCGGAATGGTCGGGCCATCGTAGGCCTGCATGCTGCAGCAGCCGCACCGGGCCGGGGCTCCAGCATGGCCGCGGCTGGCTATCCTTCTACCATGGCCGTCCCCGTCCTCTGTCCTCTGCTCTGCGTACGAGATGAAGAAGAGGAAGGATCGCAGGCTTAAATTCGATGAAAGGCAGGGGGTGAGGTGTAAAGTTAAAGACTCATGTGAATAGTTCCATGGGGACTTCTTTGCTTGGTTCAATTAAAGTTTATTACAGGGGCCTAAATGAAGAACTTGTGACTCAGTTAAATAGTGTCGCATAGTGCAGTTTTTTCTTTTTCCTTTTTCTTTTATGCAACTATTTTGCTAAAACTTTAAAATTGCATAATAAATCATAGGAAATTCGTAAAATAGCAAATGAGGACTTTTTGGAATCCTTGTGAAATTGTCTATGTAGTGGATCTATAATATGTCATGTTTTAGTTTAAAGTTTTAGCTGTAAAAATAGATTTATGCATCTAGGTTTTCAATGCTAGTCACATTTGTCTTTTTCATAACTGCAGTTGTAGGGCTCCAAATGAAGTAAAATTTTTGTGGCATGCTACTCATGTGATGTTTGATGTGTGGTAAAAAAATTCATGAATTTTGGTTGCTGTATGAGTGAGCTATTAGTGTATCTTGCTCTCACATGATTTCTTGCAATAGTGATTTATATTTTTCATAGAGGTTGCTATGCTTACTCAATTGACATGAAATTTCTACATTAGACTATTGGAAGCATGTGTGGACCACTGTAATTTTAGTAAAATTTATTGTGCACTTTTGATATGTGTTCATAATTCCACCTAATTATCTAAATAAATTAATAAATGTATTAAAGGGATTTATTTAGCAATGGATATTATGTTTTCTGGTGTTCATTAGTCATGTGTGACATGTTTGTAAAGTTGGTTCTATCCAACTATATGTTTGCAACATAAGTTCGTATTTATTTCTTGCAAATAAGGTTTCTGGACAGATCTGAGAACTTATCAAAGTTCTTCATAATAATGTTCTTTGTTGTGAAACTTGTTTATACAAAAGTTGTAGATAACTCATGTATCTAGCTGTCGTTAAAATTTGGTGGCATTTGACCAAGTAGTTTATGAGTGATGCATGTTTCAAGTTGGAGGTCAGAGATGGCTGCTCTCTGTTTGTCAAGAATAGATTCTGGAACTTTGTAATTTCGACTTATTTAACTTGTGAATCATGCTATGATGATATTAGATGAAATGTAGAGAATTTCATAATCTTTCCATAATGTCTTCTTGCAAGTCATTTGGATTTGTAAAACTCCAGATATGATTGATTTACTCAGCTACTGCATGTATGTCTAGAATTGTTGAAAATGCATGGATGCTTGGTTACTTTGCTTGCTTGTTGCTAAGTGTGATTCATGTCATTGGTAATGAAGTTAGTACACCTGAGGCTTTGTAAATCTTGTGTCATGTTTGGTATTGCTTCCCTTGCTATCTTAGCATGATAGGTGGTGTGATGTGTTAATTAAGCAATGGAAGTGCTTATGTGTATTTAGCGTAACCTTGTACTTTCCTGGATTAGAGTGTAATGTATCATCTATTGTATTCCCATGTATTCATACACTTGCATCTTGCATCTAATCTAGGTACGCTAGATGCACCATGTGAAGGACGTGATGTGGAGCTAACCTGAAGATGGTGTTGGTGGATCCATCCTGAAGATGGAAGAACCCTCAAGTGCATACGTGGAGTGGAGATGTTCTGCAAGACGGTGCAAACTAACTTGACTGATTTCAGTCGGATCACAGGCAAGCCCTGGAGCATTATAAGCCTCCTAATTTCTGAAATGCAATTGAGTACTATGTTATATATATTGTTGCATTAAGTGATAGGTGTTGGATGAAAACACTTGCTGCACATATATCTCATTCTTGTCCAGAAAGTATACCTTGAATCCTATTTAGGTTCAGGTTCGAGTAATTGCTTAGCCCTGCTTTAAGCGGTAGAAGTCAGGTGATTTCCTATCACCTGTGAGCTTTAGGGATACTTATATATGGCATGGTTGGCTATATTTGCTATCACAGAAAAGAACCATGTGTTAATAAAATAAAATGAGACTGGGCAGGAGGACGATAGTGAAACAACAAGGCGTGGAGGTCTTGGGTGTGGATCTATCCCCGTCTGAGTCGTTTAAGGACCGATCCGCTGTACGTGCTTGAGTCATGTTGAACACAGTCTAACACTTAGCTGGCCGGATAAGCCGTTCTGACCGCGAAGCCGAGTAATACAGTTCAGATCGGGAATCGAGGGGTCAAGCGCGTATCTTGGAGGAAGTAAGGATGTGCTTGGGGACATTGGCATGAGACTAAGGGGGGGTTAAAGTCCCTATCACCTAGCATAGGGTTGCCCTTGGGGATGCGGCATCAGTCGAACCCGTGATTTCCTGAACTGTACCAAAAGTGACTTGTGTGACCCTGGCACGGGGTCTGCGCGGTTTGTGTTAGAAATACCCCTCCAGCTGGATAGGAATTCGAATCGTCGTCATTCCCGGTTAGTGAGCACTTGACACGGATGGTTAATTGGATGATGATTTAAATGTTGCCTCAATTTATACCTACTATGGTTAATATTGTTTGCTCCTAATCAAGTGGGTGTTCTAGTATAGGTGATAATATAGAGGACTGGTAATAATTATTAACTTGATGTTTAAGTATTAATGATTACTTATCTATATTAAGCTTTTATGCAAAATGTTGTTAAGCTAGCCACTCTATATTAGCCTTGCATACTCCTTGGTGTCACTTTATTTCTGGTTTATGACGGGTAAGTCTAGCTGAGTACCTTCTCGTACTCAGGGTTTATTCCCACTTGTTACAGGTTGTGATGTATCTTGGATACTGTAAGATTTGGTTGGCTCCTGCCATAGAGGCGGAGTGTGATCATGGGCATGATCCTTCTGAGTTATCTTATCTCTAATACTTTTGTAGAAGTTGACCTTGGTACTGGCATGTATTTGAAATAAGGGTGATATTAGTTTCAAACTACTTTGCTTCCGCTACTTTTGAACTTAAGTTGTAATAACTATGTTGAACTCCGATGTATATTGAACTACTTGTGAAATGGATGTAACATGTGGCTTGTTATGTTGAATCGCTACGATCTTGGCTTGTATGTTAGTTGGTTTGAAATCCCTCGTTATTTCATTGGACTACTGGAGTTATATAGGTTCAAGTGTGAGAATTTGATCACTTCGGTGATTGTTTTTATACTTGTGCTATTATAATTTGGACGGTTCCGTGACAGCATGCTCGAGATAGCGCCAAGCTTTATTCGCAGGGTCTTTGATTCCTCAGATCTCGTCCCAATCATCTCCAACCTTAGCCGGATCGCCATCTTGCCCCTCCTACTGCTTGTCCTCGGGTCCATCCTCGGGCATCGGAGTTGCTGGTGAGGCAGAGAGCAGGAGCAAGGTGGGAGATATACCCATCGGGGTGACATGCATAGGGTTTGGTGCTCTGGCGATGAGAGCGCACACCACGTAGTCCCCGAGCTCATCCTGCTCTTTATCTCGAAGCCGAGCCTTGCTTCATCGGGCTTAAGAGCATGGTCGGCCTGCTCAACGGCCTCCCTTTCGCACTCGTAGGCATCGCAAAAATTGCCGGTTATGGTGATTATGCCGCATGGGCCTGACATCTTTAGCTTGAGTTAGGCGTGACTGGGGACCACCATGAACTTGGCGTAACATGGCCTTCTAAAAAATGGCGTGGTAGGGTCCCTCAAAGTTGACAACTTCAAAGGAGAGTGTATCCTAGCGGTAATGCACCTGGTCAGCGTACGTGACCGAGAGGACGATGGTGCCTAGGTGCATGACCCGACATCCTGGAACGATCCCGTAGAACAGGGAGTATGAGGGGCGCAGCTTGCTTGCGTCAATGTTGAGTCTCTCGAAGGCATCCTTGTAAAGGATGTTGATACCGCTGCCCCCGTGCATCAAGACCTTCGTCGTTCTCACGCCTTCCATGATTGCACTGACCACCCGGGGGAAGCGACCGGCCTCTACGATATGATCAGGTGATCGTTCCTATCAAAGGTAATTGGCCGCTCGGACCAGCGTAGATAAACTTGGACTGCAGGGGCGGCGGTGTAGATTTGACGATGTGTGAGCTTCTGGTGACGACGGTCTTCATAGGTTTTCGGACCGCCGAAGATGAGCATCGTGTCATCGACATGAGGGTATCCACCCATCAAGGCCGCTCGCAAGCTCATTCACCCACACAACCACCGTGGTACCACAAGCTCGTGCCGGCAACGCCGCTACCGCCCGTCACGGCTACTCATCCTTGCAAGCTCAGTCGCCCACACAGCCGTGCCTCTAGGAGCCCAAACTGGCCATGGTTTCAAAAACAAAAACAAAAACAAAAACAAAAACAAAAACAAAAACAAAAACAAAAACAAAAACAAAAACAAAAACAAAAACAAAAACAAAAAGTAAAGACCAAACAGAACTAAAGACACAAATATAATTTGTGCAAACTCTTCTTCGGTGGACATTAAAACATCACCTGGAGTAACATGCCATCGCTTCTGGACCAACTACCAAAAGAGAGGAGCAGCATACAGTGGCATAGAGCGGCTCTCATGCATCCTTTGTCCTAGCACGGTTGCATGCAAAACCTGCAGTGATTGACATCGCAAAAAAAAATATTTTGAAAAGGCTATTTAGCCTGCACGACACGCCTTAGGCCATGTTTAGTTCTCAATAATTTTTAAGATTTCATGTCACATCGAATATTTGTACACATGCATGGAGCATTAAATGTAGACGAAAAAAAACTAATTACACAGTTTGGTAGAAAACCACAAGACGAATCTTTTGAGCCTAATTAGTCCATGATTGGATACTAGTTGACAAATACAAACGAAAGTGCTACAGTAGCCAGAGCCAAAAATTTTCGCGAACTAAACACACCCTTACTGTTGGCAGCGAACCCACATTTGTCCTCTGAAAAGGAAACAAGTACTCCATAAATCTCAATCAGATCTGTCTCCTCTGCAAAGCTAGGAAACCCAATGTTCACACTCAAATTTGTCTAGATGAACGAGTTGATCACTTGGCTCAGATTCAGTAGTTGAATGTTTATGGTCACTCGGCAAAGATAACCGAGTGCATATCAGCATATGTTCACTTGGACGTATCATTTGCTTCTGATCAAGTTACATTTGTTTGTGCAAAATATATTCATTGCTTTGAATTTGATGTAGCCCGCTGGCCATACTGGTCACTGCAGCGGTGAACAAGATGCACCTATAAAATTAACAATATACTAGCTTGTTAGGTCTGGTTCGGCTGATTGCAATGTTGCTTTGTCATCGTCGTCACTTCAGTCGTCCCAAAGTGAGCAAGTTCCAAGTGCGCTGATGCTCATATAGTACATGCATTATATTCATCGGTCGTGAATCCTGCTTTTTCTTTTATTTGCGAACGATGGGCCGATGCATGGTATAGTTCTATAGTATAGAAAAAAGTCAAGAACACTGGCGTTTTTGGTAAACTTGAAAGTAACATTAATTATTGCCTTTTGTGAATGTCACTATCATTGTTTTGGCACGACGATGATATGATATGCCTCGTAATATGCATTGTTAACTAATTCTTGCTACTAATTTAAATTAATTAACTTCGTGAAATGAAATGATATGATGCGCCTCTCCAGTGTCCAGAAAGTCACGGCAGCAAAAGGATTCGACAGGGATCGCATCCTTTGATTTCGATTTTGAATCTAGGATAGATCTTCTCAAGGCCCTGCCACCCCCCCCCCCCCCCACACCCCCACTGTCTGTTTTTAATGTTGTTTTCAACTAGTAGCTGGCTCATGTTTTTTTCTCTTTTTTTTGAGAATTACACCAAGTGGACGGGAACGTCGCCTAGCGTCATTAAATTCTAAAATAAATGCAGCAAAATGCGAGTACCCGTGCCATGTTGAGAACTTGAACCCGGGTGGACAGGTTGCACCATAAGGAACCTAACCCGCAGCTCTTGTTTTTTCTGTCTATGAGCATATCGCATTTGCGTATCTTACATGCAATTGATCATTCTTTCCTCATTGACTATGCTTGAAAAGCTTGCGAGCAGCACAATTAACTAACATAATTCGGCCTTTTTCTTAGAGAGAATTTGGTCACAAACGGAAACTAACATGATCATAACATAGTCGATAACAGTGTTATAGGTAGCAAGGGTATCAGGCCTAAGATTTGTGAGACTTGGAAATAAACAATTTATGAAAGATTTAGACAGCTCTTTTATCGAGGAATTCGAATTGCACAACCATAAGATAGGGGTGAAAAGATGATGAAGACGACTTTCGTGGGTTCAAAACCACGGCGAGCACTATGTTGTTCTTTAGAGATCGGTGTGTGGCTCTCCTGTGGCTCAATCACTCAAAACACTAGAGACACACATATGAGATTTTACCCTGGTTTGGACTTCTAAGCCCTACCTACATAAATGATTTTGTGAGATACAACCCAACAATTAACGGAGTTGGTCACAAAATTCAACCGTCTCCTAAAATACCTGAGGATTTTCGAAGACGACCAATTTATTTATGGAGGTGGTCGCAAAATGACCGCCTCGCAAGATGGATTTACAAAGGCGGCCAAGTAGTCCGTCTCCCAAAATCCATTAACCGAGGCATGCCTCTTAAGAGGACTGTTTCTGGAAAATGGCCCAAGGCCCAAAGAGGCCCAAAAGACCCGTTACCTATGTTACGTATATATAGCAAAGTTAGGGTTTGGGGGCTCCTCCTCCTCTCTCTCTTTCAACCGTCTCTCTCGTCCCTCCCGAAGGCTCTATGTCTTCTCTCCCTCTGCCTCTCCGTGTTCGTTCGTGGCTGTGGCTCTCTCCCAACGACTCTCTGTCTCTCAGCGGAGGTGGCAAACGCACGCCTAGCGGTGGCGGGGACCATGCTCGCCCCACAGGAGCCGCGCGCACCAGACGTTAGTGAGGGTCGCGCACCCAGCAGAGGGGGGGTCCTCGCGTCCTGGCAGCTCCCAAGCAGCGGACCTTAGGCGGATCTACGAGGAGGAGGCACGGCGAGGGCGGATCTGCGAGGAGGAGGCGTGGCGAGGGTAGATCTAAGAGGAGGAGGCGCGGCGACGACGCATGTGGCTAGTAGGTCCGATGGCGGCAAAGCATGCGGATTGAGCGGACTCAATCGATGGGCCTTAGAAGTGGGCTCTATCAACGGGCCTGGTTTTAAATTTTTTTAATTTATTTTCAGCTCCAAAAATATAGATTTACACACGCAATAAAATACAGGCGGACTATATGCCCCTCAGGAAACCTTTTTTGGCGGACTACGAAAATCATGTCTATAGTAGTGTACGTCCAGCAGTGTAGTGTTCTTTGTGTTAGGAATGCCCCTATTGAGGGTTCTTACAAGAGTGAGATTGAGAGAGTTTGCCAAGTGATCGTGCTGTGCAATCTTATGGTTTTTCGGGTTGGTTGATCGTTTGTCTATTATTTCCGATCTCCCTTCTATAGGAGCCCATGCCTCCCCTTTATACTGAGGAGGGCATGGGGTACAATTTGGGGGTTTCCTCTAGGGTTTGGCGCTTCTGGTTCCTTCTCCTTGGCATCATCTGAGTCCTTCCTTGTCATGTAGGAGGGGCCCGACAATGCCACAACCACCCTTTGATGTCCCTGCAGTAGTCTGGTGCTTGACCATGAAGTGTTGTCTATTGTCGTGGAGTCTTCCCTGGGTGAGCCTTCTCCAGGCTTCCTTGATACGCAAGGATTCTTCTTCTGCCCTGGGGAGCTGATGAGTGGGCTTGGAGCTTGGCGCCCCACGAGCTTGGGGAGACCTTTGTCCAAATGCATCACGCTCCTAGTGTGGCCCTACCGTGGGAGCAACCACCAGTGCCTCGCAGCTATGGATCGGAACAAGGTGGAAATGTAATGCTTCTGCACCTATCATGCTCTAGGCACCTAACAGATTCCGGAGCTGGCTTCTGGTCTTGGCTTGGTATCCTTGTTGGCCCCGAGCCAAGGCTGAGGCTAGGCTAGGGCTCCTGTTTGGTCAGGAATCCCTGCGCGTCGTGGCTGAGCCCTGAGCCTCGAGTGAAAACAACGCTCTTGCCTTCACGCCTTGCCCCTCTGACATCAAGGGCCTCCTCGAGGGAGGGCCACTTTTAGGCAGCCGAGCTATCCCTTTTCTACCGGAGGATACGTGCAAGCACACCCTATGGGTATAGCCCCTGACCCCGGCGGATTCGCACTACTACATATATCATTTGTAGGGGTGGCTCATGGCCATTTGTAGAGGTGGTTTAGCCAGCCGCCCGTATGGAAGCGTGGCTACAAATCGCTGATTTGTAGGGACGGTTCACCAGTCATCACAAATCGGATTTATAGGGGCGGCTCACGATTTGTAGGAGCGGCTTGGTATAGAGCCACCCCTACAAATAGGACCATTTGTAGGGGCAGCTAATAACACCAGCAGCCTGTAACACCTCTGGGTGTTAAGCATGCATTCACATCCTAAATCATGAGCATTTGCATTTCATGCATGATCATCATCACATGTAAATTAAGTTAGAATTTATTTAAAACTGTCCTAGGTAAAAGTGGTAAAAAAATTTGTGGAGCTATAACTTTAAATAACTTAGAAATAATTAGCATGATTTTTGGAGCAAGTTTTGTATTTAAAATCTTTCCAAATTTTGCTTCTAAAAATATTTCAGAAAATTGAGTTTCATTTAAAATTTTGACTTTAAATCATCAATTCAAAATCTATTTAGAATTTTGAAAAGTGTCCTAAATGAAAGTTGTAGAGAATAAAATTTTGAACAACTTTTGTTTTGGGGGCAATTTGTGAAAATGTCTTTTTCATCTTCAAAATTTGAATTTGAATCAAATTATAAAATCTAGAATTTATTTAGAAAAGAAAATCATTTTTTAGCCTTATCGGGCCGCCGCCTCCTTTCCGGCCCGAGCGCAGAAGCCAACCGTAGTTTTATTTAGAAAAGAAAATCAGAAAATTTGTGGCGCAGCGGCAGACGCCGGCCGCCGCGTGGCCGTAGGCTGGATATCGAGCCAACCGTAGTTTTTTTCGAGCTTTTTTTGAAATTGGTATAATCTTATTCATCATTATTTCCTGCATTGTTTATGACCCAACTTCACGACGAGCCTAATGAGCCGAGCCTAACAAGCCGAGCCGAAGTTGAAAGTCATTGCAAATCAAGTCATTTTTGTTTTAAAAGATAAATAAGTCCAATCGGAGCACTTTTGTACCGAGCCACCGAGCCAGCTTAACGAGCTTTTTGTCCAGCCCTGGCCGTACACCGCCGACCCGCACGCCACGCGCCCTCCCGGTGGCCACACGTCCTCCTCCGCGCCCGCCTACTCCCTCCGCGTGCTCCCCCGCCTTCACTCGCGCTCCATTCCCTTCCTCTCCTCCTTCCTAGCCGCCGCGAGAGCTCCACCGCCGTCCGCCATCGCCCGCCACCGCTCGCCGGCATCCCCAGCCGCCGGTGGGTCGCCCTCGCCTGCGCTTCGCGCATACGGAACCTCGCTAAGCCGATTGCCGCACCTTCCGTCCTTCGCGGTGAACGGATTTCATCCACCGCCGTACGCCGTTCGCCCAAGCTCGCCGGCGACCACCGCTGCCTTGCCAGGGTGCTTTTCCCGCCTCCATTCTTCCACCTTCGCCTCCGCCTTGCCATAGGGAATCACCGAGAGCCGCTTGCTTCACCGGGAACCTCGCCACCGGCGAGAACGCCGGTAGCGGAGCTCCTCCCCTGCTCTCGGGTCGCTGCGTGGGGCCGCGGGGTCAGCCGCAGCGGCAAGGCCCGTCGCCTCGGCCGAACTGGGCCAGGAAGGCCTTGGGCCGTAGCCCAAACCGGGCGGCGCGCCTGTCTTCCCGCGCGCGCTCACGGGCCGAAAGGCCGTAGCTGGCCGGTTGGTCTCGCTGGGCCGGCCCGTTAGCAATAAGAAAATTGATTTTTCGTTTTTCTTTTATTATTTGAAAATGGAAATGGTTTGGAAAATGTTTGAATACTCAAATTTGCTCCAAATCTGTTCAAATAAGTATTTCTAGGTTCCTTATCATTAGATCTACTTGAGAAAAATATTGCATGTCAAGGTTTAAATACTTTGTTGTATAGTTTTTATTTAATCACTAAAACTGATGTTTTCTTGTTAAATATGTAGTAAATCACAGAGAGCTCAGAAAAATATGTTTCCACTTGCTATAATTTTCTTTTGTGATGTACTTCCTAGGAAAAATATATGCCATGCATGTTCTGTAGAAAAATCTTGAGGTGTAGTACAAGTGTTTAATATTGCTAATAATTGTTATTTTTGCTAGAGAGAAAAAAATATGAATAAAACATGCATGAAATAATTTTTCTATAGGTATTGTTTATTGTGTAGAATGTAGTAAAGATGTTAAATCTGTTGTTTGATACTTTTCATAGTATAAAGTTCTTTTATGCTCATTTTTCGGTCCTAGCTTGTTATTTTTATGTAGGCAGTTCTAGTAATCCAAATGCAATAAAATTTTTGTGGTATGCTAGATTTGATGATAGAAAGCTATTGTAATTTTCTCAGATTTTTCTGTGCTACTAAAATAGGTGTTGCTGTTCAAACCTAGTTGCAATTAGGGTTTTATTTAACATTGTTAATGCATGACTAGTGAATAAGATTTTGCTTTGGTGTATCTTTGAAGCATTTAGTAAAATGTGTTGGCTTAGCATGGTAGTAGTAGAAGAGAATGCAGTAGATGACATATGCTTGTAGTCTGTATTCTTGGATGATGTTGACTACCTTGTAGAAGAAATGTATTCCTACTTTATGAAATAAAGTGAACCTAATTATCTACATTTCATTCATCATGACCATTACATGTCATTTCCGCAATGCATCTAGGTATAAGCACTTATACGATTGCATCATACAGGATCGCAGGAAGTAACATCGGTAGCAGTTCCCGAGGAGCCAGAAGAGCAGCCCGAGGAGCAGGAAGTGCCCGAAGCCGGCGAGGAGGTCGGTGAGGAGCTTCCGGAGTGCCCAGACCACCGTCCGAGCTCTTTCGAGAGAGGCAAGCCCCAGAGCATTTCTCTCCCCCGGTTTGCAATTATTTTATGAATGCTTTACTTTAACTACTGCATTATGTTTAGGAGTTGTTTGCAACTGTTGCTGCATTATACCTTGTTTACTCCGTTCTACCCTATCCTTGTCACCCTGTTAACCGTAGTCAAGTAATTGCTTAGCTTCTTAGACCGGTAGAAGTCAGGTGATTTCCTGTCACCTGCAAGCTATAGGTGTTTACCTGGATCTGCTTGAGAAAAGATGTCGTCAGAAAATAACTAAGTGTTAATGTGAAATTGAGACCGGACGGAAACTTGCAGGGTTTCGGACTGTAGTGTTTTCCGTCTGTGTCGATTAAGGACCGACCGTTGTTGGACCTTGGGTCATGTTGAACTCATGCCTCACATTTAGCTGGCCAGATAAAGTACCTTCCGACCGCGAAGCTAGGAGATTATTCAGGCCGAGTGGATTTCCCGCAACGCACTGTACCGGAGTAGTAGTGGCAGGATACGGGGGCACGATGATAAGGCCAAAGAGCAGTCGGGCGACCCCCGGGTACATGTGGTTCCTGGCAAGCTTGTGACTTTACCTGAATGGTTGACTCGGTGACCAACACCTCACTTTAGCGGGTGAGTGAGGTTTGTGTGAGGAATAAATTACCAGCTGGTTAATTATCGATTCGAATCGCCATCATTCACTGGATAGTTTTATAGATGTTTAGTTTCATTCTTCTCTCTCTTCTTAAATATACTGTCATATCATCAAAAATGCCTATGTGGCAACCTATTTAATACAAATAAAACTCACATTAAACTCCCACTAAGATTGTCCTAAATTGTACTAATAATTCAATCTAGAATATGGTAAACATAAGTAGAATGGTACTTTAATTTGAAGACAATGTGTCAATTAGGTTATGATTGACAATATGTCGCTGAAAGACCAACACTCACTACACAAGGATTCTAGGAAAAGTTGCTTGTGACTAAAACAGAATTTGACCTAGCCACTTCTCGACCACTGCTAATTGTCGTTAGTAGACCTGTGCTCGTACTTGTGAAGCAAGTGAGAGTGCACTGCTTAATGTGTTGCTCAACATCGATGATCTCATTGTAATATACAAGCTCTTGTTAATTAGTTTCATTCTTATTTTGAAACATATGTATAGTTTATGGACGTACAATAATAGCTTATAATATGTATACGAAAACTATTTGTAGTGAAAAAGAATTGAATTGAAAAGAAACCATAGAAGAAAAGAAAAGAAAAGAAAAAGAAAAAGAAAAAAAGGGACAGGAGCCCAGACTCCCTCTCGGCTCCCAGACCGGGGCCCTTTAGTCCTGGAATCATAGTCCCGGTTGGGAAACCGGGACTAAATCCCCTTTCCCACTAGAACTGTAGCTCAGTTCTACGCTAGTGGGACACATACACAGAAAACAATCTATGGGAGACATAGATGCCTTTCACCCTCAAAAGTGGTAGACAAAACGAGCCATGAAGAGGATGGGAATTAGGACGTCTGGCTAGGTGGAGCTGGGCCTTCTAGTTCAGAGTTTTCATGGACTGTTAGTGAAAAATTAGTAGAAATAGTCGCTTTGTTTTGGGTTGGATCCCCTGCAGCCTTGAGTGTGCAGAACCTCCCCTGAACCTCAAGGCCTCTCAACTCACCATATATAGCACTCGAGGTGGAAGAGACCACATTTTCAGTGAGGGCGAGGGCGAGGGCGTATGGGGCCACACTACCGTGGGTACCCCTTCCGTATCTGGTGGTGGTGAAGAGATTGGGCACCTAGGATTGGCTAGACCAGGCAGGAGGACGGGGGCAGTGGCGACCGTGCATGGGTGTCCACGGCGATGATGATGCTCGTAGGAGAATGATGCTGTTTTGTTGCTGGTGTTCAGCGGCGGTAGTAGCTGGTGTTGTGGAGCGAGCAGTGATGGTGGCCATGGTGAGTGGCGTTGTGAGGTGGTGCAGCGGACGAGTGTGGGTGGCACGGTCAGGTGGCGACATGGCGACAGTGTTGGCTGACAACGGAGCGAAGGCGAGGAGGCAACGGATTGGGGAGTGGTGGTAGGCAATGGCTATGTCTCACAGTTTCCGTGAGAGGTGGTGATGGAGCTTCGTGAAGTGGCGGTGTAGAATGAATTAGCTTCGGCAATACCTAGCAGTTACTCGCGTAAGACATATCAGATGGTAGCACATGAGACAGAAGATTTGTACTGGTTCAGCCACGTGGGGTGCCCTAGTCCAGTCAGGCGTGATGTTGCTCTTCTTGTATTCGTATGCTCGGTTATAGGGGCTGCTGCTCCGCCTAGCTATGTGCTATGAAGAAGTAGATGGTGTTAAACACTGATCGCGGAGCCCTTACTCCCCTTTATATAGCCCAGGGGTAGGGTCACAATGAGGGCGATCGACTAACAAATTGGATTCCTAGTTTGTTTGTTACATGGAATGGGTACTAGATTGATCCTACTCTATCACCAAGATACGGCGGCTTTGGATATTCCCGATATGCTAGTCCTCAAGTCGGTGGATTTGCCTAGCCTTCATGGCCTCCTTTGCTATAGACGTTGGGCTGATAGATGGATGTAGTCAGATACACAGGTGGTTCGGGTACCCCAGGCCCATATATCCGACAGTAGCCCACGTAGGACTTAATGTTGCAATCCCCTGCAACTCTCGGCACTGTGACTGTCGATGAGTTCTACTCAGGTACCGAAGTCCTAAGCAATAGTGTTTAGTATCCTCAAGTATTGAGGACGCTTCAGCGCTCTGCTCGGGTGCAGAGGCCTCCTCTCGGGTACCGAGAATTTTACTCGGGTGGTCACACCGCAAGCATGGGAACTTTGACTCCTCAAGTATTTGAGTACTTGTACGAGCTCTGGTCGATGCACAACATTGAGTCCTGTCAAAAAAGGATTGATCGGATAGGGGAACAGGTACCGCCCTGAACCTCTTACGTGTGCTGTTGCTCTTGACCCATTATTCCTGCAGACTGATAAAAGAGAGGAGACACTTCGTCCCAATTTAGTTGCAAAAGCAGAAGAAGGTAACCAAATATTTGAGCAAAAGGAAGAATTGCTTGTATAAAAAGTGTGTACTTTAGTTACCTTGAGTCGACCCGGTTCGGGTCATTTTTTCCCACTTAGTCGAATGCCACACGTTCCTTTGAGCTACATCACACGATGGGACCTCGAGTCTATGCTAGCATCTCAACTGAGGGTTTGGGGCAGAGCCCTACGGCCTCGAGGCCAATCTTACAGTGTCCCTAGTATGGGATCACCGAGGTGAATAACGAACAAGTGACCAGCTATCGGCATTTGCGCATGTTACTCTTCGCGCTAGTAACAGGTAGAGCGAGTGAGCGTCTGCTTCTTAGTAGTAGGGTGCAACAGGACAAAGCCTGCCATCATGGGCATGTCATAAAACTCTTTTCCATAATTTGAGAGCTCGTACTTTTGGTCCCAACTTAATCTACCAATTTTTTTAGTTTCCCCCAAAGGGCCACACGTCCTCCAAAAATATGTACTTCGAGCTCGCTTAGGAATTCGGGAGATATACATAACACTTGGTGTCAAAGGTTTTTGAGCCATACTAGTGGCCCTCCCAAACTCCGCCCTGACTCTATAATGGTTGGGTCGATAATAAATTATCGCTTACACCAACCGAGGGCTCAAACCAGGCTAAGTACTCAATCTAAGTATTAGATCACTCGCATGCACTGGTCTACGTGATGGTTTGTCAATTTTTGGCTAATGGGCCCCACGGCTGTCATGGCCATGCGGGCGAATTCCTTCTCGGCGAAGTTGGAGTGTCGGTCTCGGCGGCCTATCTCCCCATGCGTTATTCTGATAGGACACACCTCTCAAAGATCGTGGGGACGTGGCCTTAACTCATGTTGTCACCCGTCGAGGCTACTGGGATTCCATCGGTTGTGCGCTTCTCCTGCTATAAAAATAGAGAAAAAGGAAGGGAGTCACTTCGATTGCCCTGTAGCCTTGCAAACTCACCTTTCTTTCTCATCGTCTCCTCTCTGGTTTTTGGTCTTTAGAAGAAACCCATTCATGGTAGGAGAGAAGCGCCCGAGGGAGGAGCCGTCGGAGGAGCCTGCCGAGGAAAGAGTGTTCTTAGGTCCCCCATATCTTCATGTGGATCTGATGCAATATGGGTAGGTACGAATCTGTTTTTTGATTCCCCTTGAAGGGTTCAAATATTTCCCTTGGTGTAGTGGCATCTCAATGGCGAACCCGCTGCTGCAGCCTTTCCCCAGCGGGGACGCTCCCTCGTCGTCACGGCTGCCGGCTGCTTGGCCCTC
This sequence comes from Saccharum hybrid cultivar R570, assembly GCA_038087645.1. Classification (NCBI taxonomy): domain Eukaryota; kingdom Viridiplantae; phylum Streptophyta; class Magnoliopsida; order Poales; family Poaceae; genus Saccharum; species Saccharum hybrid cultivar. Next base: position 1,029,324 of record JAQSUU010000591.1, read on the forward strand.
AGATTCGTTGGGCTCCTCCTTCAACCCACTGGGTGACGAGGAGGGAGGAGATATCTGCATGGTTTTGTAGGATTTGGACGTGGCCAGATAGGCCATTGGCGAGGAGAGCCGAGAGGCTGAGCAGCTGCGGTCATGCCTCTCAGCCGCGGAGATGGCGCTTGGCACCGCCGATCAGGAGACAGCCGCGGCTGAGACCACGGCGGCAGATGCTCAGGCGTAGCTTGCTGGTAAGGTAGTTATGTTACCTTGCACCATGCTTCGCATGATTCCCTTTCTAACATGTGGGGTTTTCTTGCCTTTGTCATCCCAGCTGCACAGGAGCATCTGAATGCTATGCAGGCCGAGGCAGCAAACCTACATCGGGCCAATCAAGAATTGGCCCGGCAGTTGGCAGAGGCGACATGCCTCCGCCGTGAGTCCGAGGACTGGGCGCACGGCGCCACTCGGATGTCGACGGTCAATAGCAACCATTACACGGTGCTGAAGCAGGCGGCGACTGTCATCATTCGGGTGGTGTTGCCATCAGGGCGAGGCCTCCTCCAGCGCGTCCAGGCTCTACCGATGCGGGTTAAGGAGGTGGTGACACATGGCGTTCACCGTGGAGCTATGGCAGCCCTAGCCGCCGCCCACCTCTGCCTTCAGCCCGAGATGGATCTGCGTGCGGTGGAGCCTAGGTTTTCACCGGAGGTGCCCGGGGACGTCGATGTCGAGGAGTTGGTTGCCAACTTCAGCGCCGCTGCTAATGCCATTGTGGCGGTGGTGAGCGTGGAGCATGTCATTTGGGACGCCCCTCACATGGGTAACTCGCATGTAGATCCACCCTGTTTGTAAAAAGTTTAGTTTCAGACTTTGATAGGTTAGCATAATGTATCTCAGTGCTTTTTGCAGTTATCAGGTGTCCTGATAGGGCAGATTGCCGGCATTGTGGTATCACCTCTTAGCAGCTTATGGTAAGCGAATAGCCCCCAAGCGCCTTGATTCGCTTTGATGCACATGTCTTGGCTCTTAAAAGGCTAAACTTCGTGCGGCTTGGTAGGCTAGTGTAATCATATCAAGAAGCAGTTCGATCAATTAGTATAATCGTACCAAGAAGCAACCCAAGAGTAAGACTCAGACTCGATTTATAACCCCTGAGTGCCTTGATATGTCGGTATCACAAATTGAGGCACATATAGAAGACTGCAAGACATTATTGCGTGAGATAATAGCCTATCCGTTGAGTGAAAGAGGTGCTCTTTTGAGTTCTCAGGGAGCACAAAACTTTATTTATTGCAGCTTGGGGGACATCTAAACTTTAGAAAGAAAAACTGTGAAATAAAAAACAAGCGTACTAACAACATAGCTGAGGCTCATCTGTTGTTCCATGCCGGCGATATGTGTAACACCCCAGGTGTTAGGCTTGCATCTTGGCACTTGCATTGCATGAGTTTAGGCATCATTCGTTCTTATGTGAGCATGAAACCCATGTCATGCACTAGTGAAACCTATGGGACATATTAGTGAAACATATGATAAATGCTAGTGCAACATGTGAAACATGTATATATGGAATGTGCTTGCAACATCTCCTTGAAACATACGCAACATACCTTGTCATTTTGTGTTTCAATGTATGTATGTTTGATGCTCATGCTTGGTAATGCAAGTGAGTGTTGATGTCACTTCTTTCATGTGTCTCACATCACTCTCTATATATAGTGATCCTGGAAAAGTTTCATGAAGTTTGGAATCAAAAAGTCACATGAAATGATAAGTCATGTCTTTGTTTCAATGGTTTTACTAAGTGTTTGTAATGGCATGATTAAGTGAACGGAATTATCAATCATCAACCAAACCTTGCAAACTTGCCCAAATGACTCTAGATGAACTCTATAACAAAAGTCATGAAGGGTTCATGTTGGACAAATGTCAAGAAAATGCCTCAATCGGCCTAAAACTCTAGTTTGAGCTTTTATCGTGATGCTGCGTTGACTGAGATGAAAGAATGATTTCTGTTCAAGATACAAGGTTTGACAATAAATAAGAGTTGTAGTTTAGGTTGAGTAGAACAACTTTTGTTTAAGGACCAAAACCTAGTTCAGCCTATAAGGTAGCCAAATAGTGAGTCAAGAACCCTGAAAAATTGGCTAAGTGTAGACTGAACTTGCAGTTTTCAGTTTCAAGGTACCCATCTTTGGCGAATTTTACTTTGCAAACCATCGTGAATCTGGCCAAACTCCTTTAACCAAAGTTGGAGTACTCATGTAGATCTAGCTGATGGTGAAGATGGTTGATCAAATCAGTGCACGGTTTTGGAGTTAGAAGGTGGAGAAGAAGGCAGTTTCAATCTGCTTGCGATTGGGCTGCAGATTTCAGTTTGAGGTTCTCTCTTTCGCAGCTCCATATCTTTCAAACCAAGCCGAATCAGCCCAATATTCTTAAAGCAAAGTTGTTCCTCTCACGTAGCTCTACAGCTCTGATTACTACAACTTGTGCCAAAACTAAATGGATTAGGAGTTACAGAGGGAGGAATTTAGGAGTTTAAGTGTATGTTTGAGGTGGTATTGTTACCTTCTTGATTGGATTCGAACTGCAATGCCCGTAATGGCTGACAATGTGCAGTCGTTTGGGTGCCGCGTGCCTCATGTGCTCGCCTGCATGCGTGCCACGGTGCCCCGTTTGCTCACCTTTGATGCCCGAGCGCCCTCCTAGCTCTCTCTCTCTCGCTCTTTCATTCTTCCTCTACCTCTTGATCTCTTGTTCACCATGGCTGGGCGGAGCAAAGCTCCCTGCACTGCTTGCTCCTCCCACTGTCGGCCATCCTTGCGCCTCTCCACACCTGCCTTGCCACACTCCTAAGCCACCGCGCGGGCGCCCTCGCCGACAGCCTGCTTCCATGGTCAGCTACCGGCGCAGCAGCCGCGCGTGGCCAAGCACCGGAATGGTCGGGCCATCGTAGGCCTGCATGCTGCAGCAGCCGCACCGGGCCGGGGCTCCAGCATGGCCGCGGCTGGCTATCCTTCTACCATGGCCGTCCCCTGCCTCGCCACTGACGGGCCCCAGCTGGCCGAATCGGCCGTCCTCTGTCCTCTGCTCTGCGTACGAGATGAAGAAGAGGAAGGATCGCAGGCTTAAATTCGAAGAAAGGCAGGGGGTGAGGTGTAAAGTTAAAGACTCATGTGAATAGTTCCATGGGGACTTCTTTGCTTGGTTCAATTAAAGTTTATTGCAGGGGCTTAATGAAGAACTTGTGACTCAGTTAAATAGTGTCGCATAGTGCAGTTTTTTCTTTTTCCTTTTTCTTTTATGCAACTATTTTGCTAAAACTTTAAAATTGCATAATAAATCATAGGAAATTCGTAAAATAGCAAATGAGGACTTTTTGGAATCCTTGTGAAATTGTCTATGTAGTGGATCTATAATATGTCATGTTTTAGTTTAAAGTTTTAGCTGTAAAAATAGATTTATGCATCTAGGTTTTCAATGCTAGTTGCATTTGTCTTTTTCATAACTGCAGTTGTAGGGCTCCAAATGAAGTTAAATTTTTGTGGCATGCTACTCATGTGATGTTTGATGTGTGGTAAAAAATTTCATGAATTTTGGTTGCTGTATGAGTGAGCTATTAGTGTATCTTGCTCTCACATGATTTCTTGCAATAGTGATTTATATTTTTCATAGAGGTTGCTATGCTTACTCAATTGACATGAAATTTCTACATTAGACTATTGGAAGCATGTGTAGGCCACTGTAATTTTAGTAGAATTTATTGTGCACTTTTGATATGTGTTCATAATTCCACCTAATTATCTAAATAAATTAAGAAATGTATTAAAGGGATTTATTTAGCAATGGACATTATGTTTTCTGGTGTTCATTAGTCATGTGTGACATGTTTGTAAAGTTGGTTTTATCCAACTATATGTTTGCAACATAAGTTCGTATTTATTTCTTGCAAATAAGGTTTCTGGACAGATCTGAGAACTTATCAAAGTTCTTCATAATAATGTTCTTTGTTGTGAAACTTGTTTATACAAAAGTTATAGATAACTCATGTATCTAGCTGTCGTTAAAATTTGGTGGCATTTGACCAAGTAGTTTATGAGTGATGCATGTTTCAAGTTGGAGGTCAGAGATGGCTGCTCTCTGTTTGTCAAGAATAGATTCTGAAACTTTGTAATTTCGACTTATTTAACTTGTGAATCATGCTATGATGATATTAGATGAAATGTAGAGAATTTCATAATCTTTCCACAATGTCTTCTTGCAAGTCATTTGGATTTGTAAAACTCCAGATATGATTGATTTACTCAGCTACTGCATGTATGTCTAGAATTGTTGAAAATGCATGGATGCTTGGTTACTTTGCTTGCTTGTTGCTAAGTGTGATTCATGTCATTGGTAATGAAGTTAGTACACCTGAGGCTTTGTAAATCTTGTGTCATGTTTGGTATTGCTTCCCTTGCTATCTTAGCATGATAGGTGGTGTGATGTGTTAATTAAGCAATGGAAGTGCTTATGTGTATTTAGCATAACCTTGTACTTGCCTGGATTAGAGTGTAATGTATCATCTATTGTATTCCCATGTATTCATACACTTGCATCTTGCATCTAATCTAGGTACGCTAGATGCACCATGTGAAGGACGTGATGTGGAGCTAACCTGAAGATGGTGTTGGTGGATCCATCCTGAAGATGGAAGAACCCTCAAGTGCATACGTGGAGTGGAGATGTTCTGCAAGACGGTGCAAACTAACTTGACTGATTTCAGTCGGATCACAGGCAAGCCTTGGAGCATTATAAGCCTCCTAATTTCTGAAATGCAATTGAGTACTATGTTATATATATTGTTGCATTAAGTGATAGGTGTTGGATGAAAACACTTGCTGCACATATATCTCATTCTTGTCCAGAAAGTATACCTTGAATCCTATTTAGGTTCAGGTTCGAGTAATTGCTTAGCCCTGCTTTAAGCGGTAGAAGTCAGGTGATTTCCTATCACCTGTGAGCTTTAGGGATACTTATATATGGCATGGTTGGCTATATTTGCTATCACAGAAAAGAACCATGTGTTAATAAAATAAAATGAGACTGGGCGGGAGGACGATAGTGAAACAACAAGGCATGGAGGTCTTGGGTGTGGATCTATCCCCGTCTGAGTCGTTTAAGGACCGATCCGCTATACGTGCTTGAGTCATGTTGAACACAGTCTAACACTTAGCAGGCCGGATAAGCCGTTCCGACCGCGAAGCCGAGTAATACAGTTCAGATTGGGAATCGAGGGGTCAAGCGCGTATCTTGGAGGAAGTAAGGATGTGCTTGGGGACATTGGCGTGAGACTAAGGGGGGGTTAAAGTCCCTATCACCTAGCATAGGGTTGCCCTTGGGGATGCGGCATCAGTCGAACCCGTGATTTCCTGAACTGTACCAAAAGTGACTTGTGTGACCCTGGCACGGGGTATGCGCGGTTTGTGTTAGAAATACCCCTCCAGCTGGATAGGAATTCGATTCGAATCGTCGTCATTCCTGGTTAGTGAGCACTTGACATGAATGGTTAATTGGATGATGATTTAAATGTTGCCTCAATTTATACCTACTATGGTTAATATTGTTTGCTCCTAATCAAGTGGGTGTTCTAGTATAGGTGATAATATAGAGGACTGGTAATGATTATTTACTTGATGCTTAAGCATTAATGATTACTTATCTATATTAAGCTTTTATGCAAAATGTTGTCAAGCTAGCCAATCTATATTAGCCTTGCATTCTCCTTGGTGTCACTTTATTTCTGGTTTATGACGGGTAAGTCTAGCTGAGTACCTTCTCGTACTCAGGGTTTATTCCCACTTGTTACAGGTTGTGATGTATCTTGGATACTGTAAGATTTGGTTGGCTCCTGCCATAGAGGCGGAGTGTGATCATGGGCACGATCCTTCTGAGTTATCTTATCTCTAATACTTTTGTAGAAGTTGACCTTGGTACTGGCATGTATTTGAAATAAGGGTGATATTAGTTTCAAACTACTTTGCTTCCGCTACTTTTGAACTTAAGTTGTAATAACTATGTTGAACTCCGATGTATATTGAACTACTTGTGAAATGGATGTAACATGTGGCTTGTTATGTTGAATCGCTACGATCTTGGCTTGTATGTTAGTTGGTTTGAAATCCCTCGTTATTTCATTGGACTACTGGAGTTATATAGGTTCAAGTGTGAGAATTTGATCACTTCGGTGATTATTTTTATACTTGTGCTCTTATAATTTGGACGGTTCCGTGACAGCATGCTCGAGATAGCGCCAAGCTTTATTCGCAGGGTCTTTGATTCCTCAGATCTCGTCCCAATCATCTCCAACCTTAGCCGGATCGCCATCTTGCCCCTCCTGCTGCTTGTCCTCGGGTCCATCCTCGGGCATCGGAGTTGCAGGTGAGGCAGAGAGCAGGAGCAAGGTGGGAGATATACCCATCGGGGTGACATGCATAGGGTTTGGTGCTCTGGCGATGAGAGCGCACACCACGTAGTCCCCGAGCTCATCCTGCTCTTTATCTCGAAGCCGAGCCTTGCTTCATCGGGCTTAAGAGCATGGTCGGCCTGCTCAACGGCCTCCCTTTCGCACTCGTAGGCATCGCAAAAGTTGCCGGTTATGGTGATTATGCTGCATGGGCCCGACATCTTTAGCTTGAGTTAGGCGTGACTGGGGACCGCCATGAACTTGGCGTAACATGGCCTTCTAAAAAATGGCGTGGTAGGGTCCCTCAAAGTTGACAACTTCAAAGGAGAGTGTATCCTAGCGGTAATGCACCTGGTCAGCGTACGTGAACGAGAGGACGATGGTGCCTAGGTGCATGACCCGACATCCTGGAACGATCCCGTGGAACAGGGAGTATGAGGGGCGCAGCTTGCTTGCGTCAATGTTGAGTCTCTCGAAGGCATCCTTGTAAAGGATGTTGATACCGCTGCCCCCGTGCATCAAGACCTTCGTCGTTCTCACGCCTTCCATGATTGCACTGACCACCCGGGGGAAGAGACCGGCCTCTATGATATGATCAGGTGATCGTTCCTATCAAAGGTAATTGGCCGCTCGGACCAGCGTAGATAAACTTGGACTGCAGGGGCGGCGGTGTAGATTTGACGATGTGTGAGCTTCTGGTGACGACGGTCTTCATAGGTTTTCGGACCGCCGAAGATGAGCATCGTGTCATCGACATGAGGGTATCCACCCATCAAGGCCGCTCGCAAGCTCATTCACCCACACAACCACCGTGGTACCACAAGCTCGTGCCGGCAACGCCGCTGCCGCCCGTCACGGCTACTCATCCTTGCAAGCTCAGTCGTCCGCACAGCCGTGCCTCTAGGAGCCCAAACTGGCCATGGTTTCAAATAGCAAAGAAAAACAAAAACAAAAACAAAAACAAAAACAAAAACAAAAACAAAAACAAAAACAAAAACAAAAACAAAAGCAAAAACAAAAACAAAAACAAAAAGTAAAGACCAAACAGAACTAAAGACACAAATATAATTTGTGCAAACTCTTCTTCGGTGGACATTAAAACATCACCTGGAGTAACATGCCATCGCTTCTGGACCAACTACCAAAAGAGAGGAGCAGCATACAGTGGCATAGAGCGGCTCTCATGCATCCTTTGTCCTAGCACGGTTGCATGCAAAACCTGCAGTGATTGACATTGCAAAAAAAAAAATATTTTGAAAAGGCTATTTAGCCTGCACGACACGCCTTAGGCCATGTTTAGTTCTCAATAATTTTTAAGATTCCCTGTCACATCGAATATTTGGACACATGCATGGAGCATTAAATGTAGACGAAAAAAAACTAATTACACAGTTTGGTAGAAAACCACAAGACGAATCTTTTGAGCCTAATTAGTCCATGATTGGATACTAGTTGACAAATACAAACGAAAGTGCTACAGTAGCCAGAGCCAAAAATTTTCGCGAACTAAACACACCCTTACTGTTGGCAGCGAACCCACATTTGTCCTCTGAAAAGGAAACAAGTACTCCATAAATCTCAATCAGATCTGTCTCCTCTGCAAAGCTAGGAAACCCAATGTTCACACTCAAATTTGTCTAGATGAACGAGTTGATCACTTGGCTCAGATTCAGTAGTTGAATGTTTATGGTCACTCGGCAAAGATAACCGAGTGCATATCAGCATATGTTCACTTGGACGTATCATTTGCTTCTGATCAAGTTACATTTGTTTGTGCAAAATATATTCATTGCTTTGAATTTGATGTAGCCCGCTGGCCATACTGGTCACTGCAGCGGTGAACAAGATGCACCTATAAAATTAACAATATACTAGCTTGTTAGGTCTGGTTCGGCTCATTGCAATGTTGCTTTGTCATCGTCGTCACTTCAGTCGTCCCAAAGTGAGCAAGTTCCAAGTGCGCTGATGCTCATATAGTACATGCATTATATTCATCGGTCGTGAATCCTGCTTTTTCTTTTATTTGCGAACGATGGGCCGATGCATGGTATAGTTCTATAGTATAGAAAAAGTCAAGAACACTGGCGTTTTTGGTAAACTTGAAAGTAACATTAATTATTGCCTTTTGTGAATGTCACTATCATTGTTTTGGCACGACGATGATATGATATGCCTCGTAATATGCATTGTTAACTAATTCTTGCTACTAATTTAAATTAATTAACTTCGTGAAATGAAATGATATGATGCGCCTCTCCAGTGTCCAGAAAGTCACGGCAGCAAAAGGATTCGACAGGGATCGCATCCTTTGATTTCGATTTTGAATCTAGCATAGATCTTCTCAAGGCCCTGCCACCCCCCCACCCCCACTGTCTGTTTTTAATGTTGTTTTCAACTAGTAGCTAGCTCATGTTTTTTTCTCTTTTTTTTTGAGAATTACACCAAGTGGACGGGAACGTCGCCTAGCGTCATTAAATTCTAAAATAAATGCAACAAAATGCGAGTACCCGTGCCATGTTGAGAACTTGAACCCGGGTGGACAGGTTGCACCATAAGGAACCTAACCCACAGCTCTTGTTTTTTCGTCTATGAGCATATCGCATTTGCGTATCTTACATGCAATTGATCATTCTTTCCTCATTGACTATGCTTGAAAAGCTTGCGAGCAGCACAATTAACTAACATAATTCGGCCTTTTTCTTAGAGAGAATTTGGTCACAAACGGAAACTAACATGATCATAACATAGTCGATAACAGTGTTATAGGTAGCAAGGGTATCAGGCCTAAGATTTGTGAGACTTGGAAATAAACAATTTATGAAAGATTTAGACAGCTCTTTTATCGAGGAATTCGAATTGCACAACCATAAGATAGGGGTGAAAAGATGATGAAGACGACTATCGTGGGTTCAAAACCACGGCGAGCACTATGTTGTTCTTTAGAGATCGGTGTGTGGCTCTCCTGTGGCTCAATCACTCAAAACACTAGAGACACACATATGAGATTTTACCCTGGTTTGGACTTCTAAGCCCTACCACTACTACATAAATGATTTTGTGAGATACAACCCAACAATTAACGGAGTTGGTCACAAAATTCAACCGTCTCCTAAAATACCTGAGGATTTTCGAAGACGGCCAATTTATTTATGCAGGTGGTCGCAAAATGACCGTCTCGCAAAATGGATTTACAAAGGCGGCCAAGTAGTCCGTCTCCCAAAATCCATTAACCGAGGCATGCCTCTTAAGAGGACTGTTTCTGGAAAATGGCCCAAGGCCCAAAGATGCCCAAAAGACCCATTACCTATGTTACGTATATATAGCAAAGTTAGGGTTTGGAGGCTCCTCCTCCTCTCTCTCTTTCAACCGTCTCTCTCGTCCCTCCCGAAGGCTCTATGTCTTCTCTCCCTCTGCCTCTCCGTGTTCGTTCGTGGCTGTGGCTCTCTCCCAACGACTCTCTGTCTCTCAGCGGAGGTGGCAAACGCACGCCTAGCGGTGGCGGGGACCATGCTCGCCCCACGGGAGCCGCGCGCACCAGACGTCAGTGAGGGTCGCGCACCCAGCAGAGGGGGGGTCCTCGCGTCCTGGCAGCTCCCAAGCAGCGGACCTTAGGCGGATCTGCGAGGAGGAGGCACGGCGAGGGCAGATCTGCGAGGAGGAGGCGCGGCGAGGGCAGATCTAAGAGGAGGAGGCGCGGCGACGACGCATGTGGCTCGTAGGTCCGATGGCGGCAAAGCATGCGGATTGAGCGGACTCAATCGATGGGCCTTAGAAGTGGGCTCTATCAACGGGCCTGGTTTTAAATTTTTTAATTTATTTTCAGCTCCAAAAATATAGATTTACACACGCAATAAAATGCAGGCGGACTATATGCCCCTCAGGAAACCTTTTTTGGCTGACTACGAAAATCCTGTCTATAGTAGTGTACGTCCAGCAGTGTAGTGTTCTTTGTGTTAGGAATGCCCCTATTGAGGGTTCTTACAAGAGTGAGATTGAGAGAGTTTGCCAAGTGATCGTGCTGTGCAATCTTATGGTTTTTCGGGTTGGTTGATCGTTTGTCTATTATTTCCGATCTCCCTTCTATAGGAGCCCATGCCTCCCCTTTATACTGAGGAGGGCATGGGGTACAATTTGGGATTTCCTCTAGGGTTTGGCGCTTCTGGTTCCTTCGCCTTGGCATCGTCTGAGTCCTTCCTTGTCATGTAGGAGGGGCCCAGACAATGCCACAACCACCCTTTGATGTCCCTGCAGTAGTCTGGTGCTTGACCATGAAGTGTTGTCTATTGTCGTGGAGTCTTCCCTGGGTGAGCCTTCTCCAGGCTTCCTTGATACGCAAGGATTCTTCTTCTGCCCTGGGGAGCTGATGAGTGGGCTTGGAGCTTGGCGCCCCACGAGCTTGGGGAGACCTTTGTCCAAATGCATCACGCTCCTAGTGTGGCCCTACCGTGGGAGCAACCACCAGTGCCTCGCAGCTATGGATCGGAACAGGGTGGAAATGTAATGCTTCTGCACCTATCATGCTCTAGGCACCTGACAGATTCCGGAGCTGGCTTCTGGTCTTGGCTTGGGATCCTTGTTGGCCTCGAGCCAAGGCTGGGGCTAGGCTAGGGCTCCTGTTTGGTCAGGAATCCTTGCGCGTCGTGGCTGAGCCCTGAGCCTCGAGTGAAAACAACGCTCTTGCCTTCACGCCTTGCCCCTCTGACATCAAGGGCCTCCTCGGGGGAGGGCCACTTTTAGGCAGCCGAGCTATCCCTTTTCTACCAGAGGATACGTGCGAGCACACCCTATGGGTATAGCCCCTGACCCCCGGCGGATTCGCACTACTACATATATCATTTGTAGGGGTGGCTCATAGCCATTTGTAGAGGTGGTTTAGCCAGCCGCCCGTATGGAAGCGTGGCTACAAATCGCTGATTTGTAGGGACGGTTCACCAGTCATCACAAATCGGATTTATAGGGGGCGGCTCACGATTTGTAGGAGCGGCTTGGTATAGAGCCGCCCCTACAAATAGGACCATTTGTAGGGGCAGCTAATAACACCAGCAGCCTGTAACACCTCTGGGTGTTAAGCATGCATTCACATCCTAAATCACCATCACATGTAAATTAAGTTAGAATTTATTTAAAACTATCCTAGGTAAAAGTGGTAAAAAAATTTGTGGAGCTATAACTTTAAATAACTTAGAAATAATTAGCATGATTTTTGGAGCAAGTTTTGTATTTAAAATCTTTCCAAATTTTGCTTCTAAAAATATTTCAGAAAATTGAGTTTCATTTAAAAATTTGACTTTAAATCATCAATTCAAAATCTATTTAGAATTTTGAAAAGTTCCCTAAATGAAAGTTGTAGAGAATAAAATTTTGAACAACTTTTGTTTTGGGGGCAATTTGTGACAATGTCTTTTTCATCTTCAAAATTTGAATTTGAATCAAATTATAAAATCTAGAATTTATTTAGAAAAGAAAATCATTTTTTTAGCCTTATCGGGCCGCCGCCTCCTTTCCGGCCCGAGCGCCGAAGCCGGCCCGGCCTGCTTCGAGTCCGCGCCCACGCTCACGCCCGCGCCTGCCCCGCCCCTGCGCGCACGCACGCGCGACGTCGTGGCGCAGCGGCAGACGCCGGCCGTCGCGTGGCCGTAGGCTGGATATCGAGCCAACCGTAGTTTTTTTCAAGCTTTTATAGAAATTGATATAATCTTATTCATCGTTATTTCCTGCATTGTTTATGACCCAACTTCACGACGAGCCTAACGAGTCGAGCCTAACGAGCCGAGCCGAAGTTGAAAGTCGTTCCAAATCAAGTCATTTTTATTTTAAAAGATAAATAAGTCCAATCGAAGCACTTTTGTACGGAGCCACCGAGCCAACTTAACGAGCTTTTTGTCCAGCCCTGGCCGTACACCGCCGGCCCGCGCGCCACGTGCCCTCCCGGTGGCCACGCGTCCTCCTCCGCGCCCGCCTACTCCCTCCGCGCGCTCCCCCGCCTTCACTCGCGCTCCATTCCCTTCCTCTCCTCCTTCCCAGCCGCCGCGAGAGCTCCACCGCCGTCCGCCATCGCCCGCCACCACTCGCCGGCATCCCCAGCCGCCGGTGGGTCACCCTCGCCTGCGCTTCGCGCATACGGAACCTCGCTAAGCCGATTGCCGCACCTTCCGTCCTTCGCGGTGAACGAATTTCATCCACCGCCGTACGCCGTTCGCCCAAGCTCGCCGTCGACCACCGCTGCCTTGCCAGGGTGCTTTTCCCACCTCCATTCTTCCACCTTCGCCTCCGCCTTGCCATAGGGAATCACCGAGAGCCGCTTGCTTCACCGGGAACCTCGCCACCGGCAAGAACGCCGGCAGCGGAGCTCCTCCCCTGCTCTCGGGTCGCTGCGTGGGGCTGCGGGGTCAGCCGCAGCGGCAAGGCCCGTCGCCTCGGCCGAGCTGGGCCAGGAAGGCCTGGGGCCGCAGCCCAAACCGGGCGGCGCGCCTGTCTTCCCGCGCGCGCTCACGGGCCGAAAGGCCGTAGCTGGCCGGTTGGTCTCGCTGAGCTGGCCCGTTAGCAATAAGAAAATTGATTTTTCGTTTTTCTTTTATTATTTGAAAATAGAAATGGTTTGGAAAATGTTTAACTACACAAATTTGCTCCAAATCTGTTCAAATAAATTTTCTAGGTTCCTTATCATTAGATCTACTTGAGAAAAATATTGCATGTCAAGGTTTAAATACTTTGCTGTATAGTTTTTATTTAATCACTAAAACTGTTGTTTTCTTGTTAAATATGTAGTAAATCATAGAGAGCTCAGAAAAAATATGTTTCCACTTGCTATAATTTTCTTTTGTGATGTACTTCCTAGGAAAAATATATGCCATGCATGTTCTGTAGAAAAATCTTGAGGTGTAGTACAAGTGTTTAATATTGCTAATAATTGTTATTTTTGCTAGAGAGAAAAAAAAATATGAACAAAACATGCATGAAATAATTTTTCTATAGGTATTGTTTATTGTGTAGAATGTAGTAAAGATGTTAAATCTGTTGTTTGATACTTTTCATAGTATAAAGTACTTTTATGCTCATTTTTAGGTCCTAGCTTGTTATTTTTGTGTAGGCAGTTCTAGTAATCCAAATGCAATGAAATTTTTGTGGTATGCTAGATTTGATGATAGAAAGCTATTGTAATTTTCTCAGATTTTTCTGTGCTACTAAAATAGGTGTTGCTGTTCAAACCTAGTTGCAATTAGAGTTTTATTTAACATTGTTAATGCATGACTAGTGAATAAGATTTTGCTTTGGCGTATCTTTGAAGCATTTAGTAAAATGTGCTGGCTTAGCATGGTAGTAGTAGAAGAGAATGCAGTAGATGACATATGCTTGTAGTCTGTATTCTTGGATGATGTTGACTACCTTGTAGAAGAAATGTATTCCTACTTTATAAAATAAAGTGAACCTAATTATCTACATTTCATTCGTCATGACCATTACATGTTATTTCCGCAATGCATCTAGGTATAAGCACTTATACGATTGCATCATACAGGATCGCAGGAAGTAACATCGGTAGCAGTTTCCGAGGAGCCAGAAGAGCAGCCCGAGGAGCAGGAAGTGCCCGAAGCCGGCGAGGAGGTCGGTGAGGAGCTTCCGGAGTGCCCAGACCACCGTCCGAGCTCTTTCGAGAGAGGCAAGCCCCGGAGCATTTCTCTCCCCTGGTTTGCAATTATTTTATGAATGCTTTACTTTAACTGCTGCATTATGTTTAGGAGTTGTTTGCAACTGTTGCTGCATTATACCTTGTTTACTCCGTTCTACCCTATCCTTGTCACCCTGTTAACCGTAGTCAAGTAATTGCTTAGCTTGCTTAGACCGGTAGAAGTCGGGTGATTTCCTGTCACCTGCAAGCTATAGGTGTTTACCTGGATCTGCTTGAGAAAAGATGTCGTCAGAAAATAACTAAGTGTTAATGTGAAATTGAGACCGGACGGAAACTTACAGGGTTTCGGACTGTAGTGTTTTTCGTCCGTGTCGATTAAGGACCGACCGTTGTTGGACCTTGGGTCATGTTGAACGCATGCCTCACATTTAGTTGGCCAGATAAAGTACCTTTCGACCGCGAAGCTAGGAGATTATTCAGGCCAAGTGGATTGCCCGCAACGCACTGTACCGGAGTAGTAGTGGTAGGATACGGGGGCGCGATGATAAGGCCAAAGAGCAGTCGGGCGACCTCCGGGTACATGTGGTTCCTGGCAAGCTCGTGACTTTACCTGAATGGTTGACTCGGTGACCAACACCTCACTTTAGCGGGTGAGTGAGGTTTGTGTGAAGAATAAATTACCAGCTGGTTAATTATCGATTCGAATCGCCATCGTTCACTGGATAGTGAGCACTTGACTTGAGCTACTTCATCGTAGTAATATTGATGGAACACTTGGACAGTTCTATGAAATATGACATAATGGAAGTTGTTAGTGATCATTGGTTATCATTACCTGTTTAATTACATGTTACTCTAGTACAGGTGCAAATGTAGTTGACAGGTTAATAAAGATTTAACTTGATACAAAGCTTTTGTAAAGATTCTCTAAATACTAAAAATGCCTTTTTTGCAAATGAGTCAGCTACCCCACCAGAAAGTCTGTCATGATTCCTTGGTGTCTTTTATTTTTGGTTCTATCAGGTAAGTCTAGCTGAGTACCTTCTCGTACTCAGGGCTTTGTTCCCACTTATTGCAGATGGGCATATGTATTATGGCTACTGTATCAAGTGCCTTTATCCTGCAATGGGAGAAGCTTAGGACCATGGGCAATGGTCATTCACTATATCTCATCTGATGCTTTTGATGGAAGATGATCCTGAACTGGCACTGTACTTTGAACTCTGTGTGCGTGTGTGATTTGAACTAAATGCTTCCGCTACTTTCTTTCAAAACTGGTTTGTAATAACTATGTTTAAACTCCGATGTATTTGTGACACGAACTTTTATGTAACTTGTGATAGTGACCGCTGAACTTATTACGATCTTGGCTGGTTTGCAAGTTGGTTGGAAATCTGTCATGATTTCACGGACTATCGGGTTATACAGGCTTAAGTTTGCTAAATTGTCTGCTCGGTGGATGATTTTCTTACTTAATCTCTTATAATTGGTCGGTTCTGTTACAGCTGGCATCGGAGCATGGTTTAGCGTGTTTACTGTTCACAAGTGTATTTAAAACAAAAATGTGTTTGAAAAACGTGATTTACAAACTAAGAGTGTGCCAGTGGTCATATCCTTTATGCCCAATAAGGACTCTAGGTGGCTTAATTAAGTACTGACTTGGGGGTTCTTGCACCATATTTTTCTTCCGTTGCTCATACGGCGTGCTATTGTATGAGTGCCACTTACTTGAGTGGTAATGTATGGATCAGTTGCCTCTACGCCTCGGTAAGTGTGAGATGTGAGAGCATGATCGGATACACCGCCAATCTAGGGAGAGTGCTTATATGATACTGGAGTACTTACATGTTTTACGCATGTTTTTACAAAAGTGTCGCATGTGTGGTTGTTCCGTCCGTTGAGGCGATGCCATCAATAGGACGATGTTTTGGGTGGTTACTACCATTGTACACGTATCTGGGGATTCGTGTAGAGCGTGTAGATAGATTTACTGCTTTCATGCATGCATAGGGTTTTTGGCTAAAATGAATTTTCTACAGGTATATAATAGTGTTTCTCGTGTAGAACATATTAGTTACGTATATGAGAGATCGCCTATATGCCACCGAATTCATCGATAGATATCATTATTTCTTAAGTTTGTGAGAACGTAAGAAACGTGCATGCATCATGTTGCTTGTGCATTTCATTCATGCCATGCATTCCTCCCCTTATAAATTGATTATCCCCTTTCGATAAAAATTATACCAACTTAAAATATGTTCTCACCGGGTAATCGAAACTTTTGGTACAGATGGCCCGCATGAAGCAGACTACCCGTAAGTCCACAGGTGGAAGAGCACCCCGACACCAGTTGGCCCCGCGGGAGCACCGCAACACGGACACCTTTC
Organism: Saccharum hybrid cultivar R570; assembly: GCA_038087645.1. Lineage (NCBI taxonomy): Eukaryota > Viridiplantae > Streptophyta > Magnoliopsida > Poales > Poaceae > Saccharum > Saccharum hybrid cultivar. The sequence goes on from JAQSUU010000591.1 coordinate 1,045,771, forward strand.
TGAGCGAGTTTGGCATGCCAACTTTGCTTTGGAGAGTGCTCCATGATGTGGGGTACCCGGAGGGTCAGGAGCCGGTGTACTCTTGGAGTGAGAATCAGTTGGCAGAGGATGGACTGGTAGTAGTGGAGATCACTGTCCCTGCTCTTGGTGATGCTCCAGAGTGGGATGGTTGGCACTTGGAGTTTGAAGGACGCACTCCGGTTGAGGGTGCAGAGGGAGCAGCTTTCTGTGTCATCTGGGACATAATGAGCAGATTTCCCAACGAGCTGGCAGCAGCCTTGGCTGGCACTTTTCTGAGAGATGATCCTCGCGATGCTATTTGGGTGCAGCTGCAAGGAAGTGCTTTAGTCAGAGGCCCAAGCGAAGGACAGGCTAGCGACAACCACGCTATGAGTGCGATGTATGCAGCTATCAGAGCATACCAGAGTCTGGAGTGCACCTATTGGACTTTAACTAGTTTGCGTGGTGATGATCGGCTCAAAGCAAAAAAACAAAAGAAGAAGCAGGCATGTGCTATCGCTAGTTTGCAGGAGCAGTTGGCTGACATGAGCTTGCAGCGAGACCAGGCTCTAGAGAGAGGTGATAGTTCTCTATAGCGGGTGCATACGTTGACTCAGGCCAACAATAATGCAGACCGCATGATTGGACAGTTGGTTCAGGAGAGGAATGAAGCCTGGAACGAGAGGAACCTCCTGAGGCAGAGGGTCGAGGAGCTAGAGGAATACAATGTCAACTTGCATGAGGAGTTTCATGCGCTCTACAACGGGATTGGCCCGTATGCTCCTCCAGAAGCCACCGGTATGGACGTCGATGACGACGAGGACGAGCCCGCAGCCGCACCTGCCGCCGACGACGACGTTGCTACTGATGGTAGCAATGGTGACGTCTCCGACCCCGACGATGGCCCCGAGGAGTAGGCTAGTTGCTTCGTGTTAGCTGCTAGGCCCTGTCACGATGACCTTCTTTTGGTTTCATGTATCTTGATGTATCTCGTTTGAACCTTGAGACTTGGTAGAATGTTGGATCTTGGTTGTTCATGCGAGACCTAAGCACATAAAGTCCAGTGTGTGTATGCTGGCAACGTGGTGGTAGTGGACATGATGTTTGCATTTGAAGTAATTTCATTAGTGGTGTTGTTTTAATTGGAATGCGATTATTGTGCCTCTGTTTTATTGTATGACTTTGTTCTCTCCAATGAATTCAGTACAGCATAATTTTTCATTCACTCACAATTACTACAACTTCGCTTAATCATTACTTGTTGCTGAAATATGCAGATGACAAACACTCGACGCGCCACGTATGAGGCCGCTAAAACTGGTGGAAATGGTGCCGGTGCAGGTGGGAGTGGTGCTAACAACGCCAACCATAATGAGCCACACCCGGAGCCGCATTTTCCACCTCCTCCACCGCTCACTGCAGAGGTGTTCTTTGCACAGTTTCTGGGAAGTCAGTGCAATGCCGAGCAGTCACAGAAGAATATGGTAGATTTCCTGCATACCATTACCAACAACGTGCAACGTGGTAACTACTAAGGTGGTGGCAATGGAGTGAATCAGTACAGTAATTTCAAGGATTTCATGGACACTAGGCCGCCAATTTTCAAGGAAGCAACCGAGCCACTTGACGCTGAAGAATGGATTAACACTATGGAAGATAAGTTCCGTGTGTTAAGGCTGACAGAAGTACTGAAGACAGAGTATGCTGCACATCAGTTACAAGGACCAGCAGGGATGTGGTGGAAGCATCATCGCACCACCTTCCCTCCGAATGCTTAGATCTCATGGAGAGAGTTCACCGAAGCCTTTCGTGGAGTTTATATTCCATCAGGGCTAGTTGAGATGAAATTGGGAGAGTTCTTGGCTTTAAATCAGGGCACCAAAACCGTAACACAGTATTTGCATGCCTTCAACAACTTGTGTCGTTATGCTCCCGACATGGTTGACACAGATGCTAAGAAAATTGCTAGCTTCAAGAGAGGGTTAGGTCCGAAGATGATGAAGCATGTGGGTACCAATACATGCGCCAGATTCAATGACTTCATCAGTGATTGTCTGAAACAAGAGAAGAACAACAACGCGTACACAGCATCCAAAACTCGTAAGAGAGCCTTTGAGTCAGGACCGTCATAGTCCAGAGTTATCACTGCTAATCGTTCGACCTATCGTCTGTCTGCACATGGTGCAAGGTTTAGGCCACCGCAGCATAAGACCCAGAACTACAAGGGACCGCAGAAGCCGTACAAGATGACAGTGCCGCCAGCAAGGACAGCCTCAACTGCAGGACAAGGTAACTCAAAGGGAGTTATCGGATCTGCTGGTACAGTAAAGGGACCTTGCTATAACTATGATCAGCCATGCCACTTTTCCAAGTTCTACCCTTATCTGCCCAGAAAGAAGCAATAGACTTATAATGCTCGAGTGCACCACACCACTATGGAAGAGATTCCTGAGGAAGAGCCCGTAACTACTGGTAAGTTTCCTGTTAACCAAAACCCTGCAATTGTTCTATTTGATTCTGGATCATCGCATTCTTTCATGAGTCAAGCATTTGCACGGAAACATGAACAACTATGCACAGACTTAAGTTATGGTTACCGTATAAGTTCAGCAGGGGCTGATGTTTTAACCAATCAGATGGTTAGAGGGGCAACCCTTGAGTTAGGTAGTCGAAAGTTTCGAGTTAACCTGATAGTTATACCTGGACTAGTTCTGGATGTCATCATAGGGATAAATTGGATGAAAGAATGGGGAGCAGTTATAGATACAGGAAGTCGGGTACTTACCCTGAAGGATCCCTAGGGAGAGGGTACTTTTCAGGTACCATTGCCCAAAAGAACAGACCTTGTGAGTGTGACATGTGCTATGGAAGTTATTCCGATTCATCAGATTCCGGTCGTGTGTGAGTTTCCGGATGTGTTTCTAGATGAGTTACCTAGTCTTCCGCCAGATAGAGATGTGGAGTTTGGAATTGAGTTGATCCCCGGGACAGCTCCAATTTCAAGGAGACCTTATAGGATGCCTTCGGATGAGTTAGCCGAGTTGAAGAAGCAACTAGAGGAGTTGTTGAACAAGGGGTTTATCCGGACAAGTAAGTCTGAATGGGGATGTCCTGCCTTGTTTGTGAAGAAAAAGAAAGAGGGTACTTTGAGAATGTGTGTGGATTATAGGCCTCTTAATGCTGTAACTATCAAGAATAAGTATCCCTTATCTCACATTGATGTTTTGTTCGATCAGTTAGCCAAAGCCAGAGTGTTCTCCAAAATAGATTTAAGATCAGGTTATCATCAGATAAAGATTAGACCACAAGATATACCGAAACCTGCCTTTTCTACCAGATACGGGTTGTATGAGTATCTTGTTATGTCCTTTGGCTTAACAAATGCTCCTACATACTTTATGTATCTGATGAATACAGTTTTCATGCCAGAGTTGGACAAGTTTGTGGTTGTGTTCATTGATGATATTCTCGTATACTCTGAGAATGAGAAAGATCATGAAGAGCATCTGAGAATTGTCTTAACCAGACTAAGAGATCATAAGTTGTATGCTAAGTTTAGCAAGTGTGAATTTTGGTTGAAGAAAGTTCCTTTCCTTGGTCACATTCTGTCGGAGAATGGAGTATCCATAGACCCGAGTAAAGTGCAAGAGGTTATGGATTAGAAGACACCAATCACAATTTCTGAAGTTAGAAGTTTCTTGGGTTTAGCTGGTCACTATCGTCGTTTTATCCCAGATTTCTCGAAGATTGCCAAGCCAATGACAAGTCTGCTACAGAAATATCATAAGTTTGTATGGACAGAGGAGTGTGAGACAGCTTTCCACACCTTGTAGAAACTGTTGACCACTGCTCCAGTTCTAGCGCAACCGGACATTGAGAAACCTTTTGATGTGTTTTGCGACGCATCAAAAACAGGATTAGGTTGTGTTCTTATGCAAGAAGGAAGAGTAATTGCTTATGCCTCCCGTGAGTTGAGAAAGCATGAGATCAACTATCTGACACATGATCTTGAACTTGCTGCCGTAGTGCATGCATTAAAAATTTGGAGACATTACTTACTTGGTAATATGTGCAATATCTTCACTGATCACAAGAGTCTCAAGTACATCTTCACCCAACCCGAATTGAACATGAGACAGTGAAGATGGTTAGAATTGATCAAAGATTACAACTTGAATGTGCAATACATCCTGGAAAGGCCAATGTAGTGGCAGATGCTTTGAGTAGAAAGTCACATTGCCTGAATGTGCAACCTTTGCTCGAAGATGGTTTTGATCTACTGCATCCTGCAGTGTTACACAGTATTCCGATTAGTTGTTCTTTGGAAAGTAAAATAATAGAAGGCCAGAAAACCGACAAAGGGATATTCCATATCAAAGAAAAGATTAAAGAAGAACCATCCAAGCACTTTAAATTGGATGAACATGACGTGTTATGGTTTGACGACCGTCTTGTTGTTCCTAAAGATGGAGAGCTATAAAAAACTTATGGATGAGGCTCACCTTTCAAAGTTATCTATCCATCCCGGAAGTAGCAAAATGTACCAAGAACTAAGACCTCGTTTTTAGTGGACCAAGATGAAGAAAGAGATTGCAGCGTATGTAGCCAGATGTGACACATGTTGCAGGGTAAAGGCTATTCATATGAGACCTGCCGGATTGTTGCAACCTTTGTCTGTACCTAGTTGGAAGTGAGATGATATAAGTATGAATTTCATCACAGGTTTGCCCACTACTCAAAAAGGACATGATTCGATTTGGGTAATTATGGATCATCTTACAAAGACAGCTCACTTTTTACCTGTCAAGACAGCTTATAGGCCACCTCAATATGCCGAGAAGTATATTGCTGAGATTGTGAGATTACATGGCATACCAAAGAATATCATGTCTGACAGAGGGTCACAATTCACTGCTCACTTTTGGGAGCACTTGCATAAAGGTTTGGGAACGAGTTTAATTCGTAGTACTGCCTATCACCCTCAAACAGATGGTCAGACCGAAAGAGTTAATGCTGTTCTAGAAGATATGTTGAGAGCCTATGTGTTATCTTCTAGAGGTTTATGGGAGTCATGGTTACCTTTAGCAGAGTTTTCTTACAATAATAGTTATCAAGAAAGTATCAAGATGGCACCATTCGAAGCTTTGTATGACAGAAAGTGTAGAACACCACTTAACTGGATTGAGCCAGGAGAAAGAAGATACTACGGTATTGACTTCGTAGAAGAAGCTGAGAAGAAAGTTTATATTATTCAGCAAAATATGAGAAAGAGACCGCTTATGTTCGAGGTTGGTGACTATATTTATCTAAAAGTCATGCCAATGAAGAAGAAATGGTTTGGAGTACGCAGAAAGCTTGCAGCCAGATTTGTGGGACCATATAAGATCTTGGAAAGAAAAGGTCAAGTCGCTTATAAGTTAGAGTTACCTGAGACAATGGGTGCTATATTCCTAATTTTTCATGTATCGCATCTCAAGAAGTGTTTGCGTGTTCCAGAGGAAAGAATTGAACCTCATGGCATAAAGCTCAAGTCAGATTTGGTATATCGTGAGCAACCGGTTCAAGTGTTGGACTCTAAAGAAAGAGTTACTCGGAACAGTGTGGTGAAAACATATAAGATACAGTGGAGTCATCATGATGAAGGAGATGCAACTTGAGAAACGGGTGAATATCTACAAAAAGCTTATGAGGATTTTTATAACAAATGGTTCATAAACCAAAATCTCGGGACGAGATTCTTATAAGGGGGGAAGGCTGTAACACCTCTGGGTGTTAAGCATGCATTCACATCCTAAATCATGAGCATTTGCATTTCATGCATGATCATCATCACATGTAAATTAAGTTAGAATTTATTTAAAACTGTGATAATCAAGTTTGAGCTCTGAATTGGTAACAGTCCCAGGTAAAAGTGGTAAAAAAATTTGTGGAGCTATAACTTTAAATAACTTAGAAATAATTAGCATGATTTTTGGAGCAAGTTTTGTATTCAAAATCTTCCCAAATTTTTCTTCTAAAAATATTTTAGAAAATTGAGTTTCATTTAAAAATTTGACTTTAAATCATCAATTTAAAATCTATTTAGAATTTTGAAAAGTGCCCTAAATGAAAGTTGTAGAGAATAAAATTTTGAACAACTTTTGTTTTGGGGGCAATTTGTGAAAATATCTTTTTCATCTTTAAAATTTGAATTTGAATCAAATTATAAAATCTAGAATTTATTTAGAAAAGAAAATCATTTTTTTAGCCTTATCGGGCCGCCGCCTCCTTTCCGGCCCGAGCGCCGAAGCCGGCCCCGCCTGCTTCGCGTCCGCGCCCGCGCTCACGCCCGCGCCTGCCCCGCCCGCGCACGCACGCACGCGCGACGTCGTGGCACAACGGCAGACGCCGGCCGCCACGTGGCCGTACACCGCCGACCCGTGCGCCACGCGCCCTCCCGGTGGCCACGCGTCCTCCTCTGCGCCCGCCTACTCTCTCCGCGCGCTCCCCCGCCTTCACTCGCGCTCCATTCCCTTCCTCTCCTCCTTCCCAGCCGCCGCGAGAGCTCCACCGCCGTCCGCCATCGCCCGCCACCGCTCGCCGGCATCCCCAGCCGCCGGTGGGTCGCCCTCGCCTGTGCTTCGCGCATACGGAACCTCGCTAAGCCGATTGCCGCACCTTCCGTCCTTCGCGGTGATCGGATTTCATCCACCGCCGTACGCCGTTCGCCCAAGCTCGACGGCGACCACCGCTGCCTTGCCAGGGTGCTTTTCCCGCCTCCATTCTTCCACCTTCGCCTCTGCCTTGCCATAGGAAATCACCGAGAGCCGCTCGCTTCACCGGGAACCTCACCACCGGCGAGAACGCTGGCAGCGGAGCTCCTCCCCTGCTCTCGGGTCGCTGACCCATGGGGCCGTGGGGTCAGCCACAGCGGCAAGGCCCGTCGCCTCGGCCGAGCTGGGCCAGGAAGGCCTTGGGCCGCAGCCCAAACCAGGCGGCGCGCCTGTCTTCCCGCGCGCGCTCACGGGCCGAAAGGCCGTAGCTGGCCGGTTGGTCTCGCTGGCCGGCCCGTTAGCAATAAGAAAATTGATTTTTTGTTTTTCTTTTATTATTTGAAAATGGAAATGGTTTGGAAAATGTTTGACTACTCAAATTTGCTCCAAATCTGTTCAAATAAATTTTCTAGGTTCCTTATCATTAGATCTACTTGAGAAAAATATTGCATGTTAAGGTTTAAATACTTTGCTGTATAGTTTTTATTTAATCACTAAAACTGTTGTTTTCTTGTTAAATAGTAGTAAATCACAGAGAGCTCAGAAAAATATGTTTCTACTTGCTATAATTTTCTTTTGTGATGTACTTCCTAGGAAAAATATATGTCATGCATGTTCTGTAGAAAAATCTTGAGGTGTAGTACAAGTGTTTAATATTGCTAATAATTGTTATTTTTGCTAGAGAGAAAAAATATGAATAAAACATGCATGAAATAATTTTTCTATAGGTATTGTTTATTGTGTAGAATGTAGTAAAGATGTTAAATCTGTTGTTTGATACTTTTCATAGTATAAAGTACTTTTATGCTCATTTTTAGGTCCTACCTTGTTATTTTTGTGTAGGCAGTTCTAGTAATCCAAATGCAATGAAATTTTTGTGGTATGCTAGATTTGATGATAGAAATCTATTGTAATTTTCTCAGATTTTTCTGTGCTACTAAAATAGGTGTTGCTGTTCAAACCTAGTTGCAATTAGGGTTTTATTTAACCTTGTTAATGCATGACTAGCGAATAAGATTTTGCTTTGGTGTATCTTTGAAGGATTTAGTAAAATGTGTTGGCTTAGCATGGTAGTAGTAGAAGAGAATGCAGTAGATGACATATGCTTGTAGTCTGTATTCTTGGATGATGTTGACTACCTTGTAGAAGAAATGTATTCCTACTTTATGAAATAAAGTGAACCTAATTATCTACATTTCATTCATCATGACCATTACATGTCATTTCCGCAATGCATCTAGGCATAAGCACTTATACGATTGCATCATATAGGATCGCAGGAAATAACGTCGGTAGCAGTTCCCGAGGAGCCGGAAGAGCAGCCCGAAGAGCAGGAAGTGCCCGAAGCCGGCGAGGAGGTCGGTGAGGAGCTTCCGGAGTGCCCAGACCACCGTCCGAGCTCTTTCGAGAGAGGCAAGCCCCGGAGCATTTCTCTCCCCCGGTTTACAATTATTTTATGAATGCTTTACTTTAACTGCTGCATTATGTTTAGGAGTTGTTTGCAACCGTTGTTGCATTATACCTTGTTTACTCCGTTCTACCCTATCCTTGTCACCCTGTTAACCGCAGTCAAGTAATTGCTTAGCTTGCCTAGACCGGTAGAAGTCGGGTGATTTCCTGTCACCTGCGAGCTATAGGTGTTTACCTGGATCTGCTTGAGAAAAGATGTCGTCAGGAAATAACTAAGTGTTAATGTGAAATTGAGACCGGACGAAAACTTGCAGGGTTTTGGACTGTAGTGTTTTCCGTCTGTGTCGATTAAGGACCGAACGTTGTTGGACCTCGGGTCATGTTGAACGCATGCCTCACATTTAGCTGGCCAGATAAAGTACCTTCTGACCGCGAAGCTGGGAGATTATTCGGGCCGAGTGGATTGCCCGCAACGCACTGTACCGGAGTAGTAGTGGCAGGATACGGGGGCGCGATGATAAGGCAAAGAGCAGTCGGGCAGCCCCCGGGTACATGTGGTTCCTGGCAAGCTCGCAACTTTACCTGAATGGTTGACTCAGTGACCAACACCTCACTTTAGCGTATGAGTGAGGTTTGTGTGAGAAATAAATTACCAGCTGGTTAATAATCGATTCGAATCGCCATCGTTCACTGAATAGTGAGCACTTGACTTGAGCTACTTCATCGTAGTAATATTGATGGAACACTTGGACAATTGTATGAAATATGACATAATAGAAGTTGTTAGTGATCATTGGTTATCATTACCTGTTTAATTACATGTTACTCTAGTACAGGTGCAAATGTAGTTGACAGGTTAATAAAGATTTAACTTGATACAAAGCTTTTGTAAAGATTCTCTAAATACTAAAAATGTCTTTTTTGCAAATGAGTCAGCTACCCCACCAGAAAGCCTGTCATGATTCGTTGGTGTCTTTTATTTTTGGTTATGTCGGGTAAGTCTAGCTGAGTACCTTCTCGTAATCAGGGCTTTGTTCCCACTTGTTGCAGATGGGCAGATGTATTACGGCTACTGTATCAACTGCCTTTATCCTGCAATGGGAGAAGCTTAGGACCATGGGCAATGGTCATTCACTACATCTCGTCTGATGCTTTTGATGGAAGATGATCCTGAACTGGCACTGTACTTTAAACTCTATGTGCGTGTGTGATTTGAACTAAATGCTTCCGCTACTTTCTTTAGAAACTGGTTTGTAATGACTATGTTTAAACTCCGATGTATTTGTGACGCGAACTTTTATGTAACTTGTGATGGTCTGAACTTATTACGATCTTGGCTGGTTTGTAAGTTGGTTTGAAATCCGTCGTGATTTCACGGACTACCGGGTTATACGGGCTTAAGTTTGCTAAATCGTCTGCTCGGTGGATGATTTTCTTACTTAATCTCGTATAATTGGTCGGTTCTGTTACACAGCCTCTACAAATGGATTTTTAGGAGCGGCTCATTTGGGAGCCATTTACAGGGCGGCTCAATATAGAACCGCCCCTAAAAAAAGATGTTGCTACAAATCGTTTCTGTAGTAGTGTCGTAGAGTTGGCTGAGAGGTTGCTCGGATTGTTACGTCCTTTACCCGAAGACATAGCATACCTCTGTGTTAGACTCTAGTCAACGACGATAGCCTCAAACCAAGGAATTGATCCACGATGGCTATATAGAATCCATGCCAGTAGATACAACGCGGATTTGCATGAAGAGAGAATAATAACAATAGAACAAATAAATATGTAAAAACCTACGTACTATATATAATTAAAAAAGCTAGGTAACCTTATATGCAGGAGGCCACCGTGCTGTTTATAGTTGTACAATAGCATTTCATTGTCGTGGCTCTCTACGTCCGTCTGCAGCTTTTTCTGAATATAAACTATGGACTAAAAAGATGTCTCATTCTTGGTGCAATCACCAGGTTTCGGCTCTATAAAAAGCCACCTGGGCAAAGAAACCCAGCTATCATTCAGTAAACAGAACAACCTTTTAATAAGTAGCAAGCTATCCAGCCAGGGGTAGGAAGCGCTGCGCTGCTGTGATGGCTCACGTTCATGGCCACCATGAGCCTCTGCTGCAGGCCAAGTCTCCTCCACAGGCGGCCCTAGTGGTCTCTGTCTTGCTCGTCCTCTGTCCTCTTCTCGTCCTCCTTCTGGTGCGCCGCCGCTTTGGAACAACGCTATCGAACGCCACCTCAAGAGCCAGAGAACAGCTGCTGAGCAAGCTGCCTTCGCCTCCCAGCAGGCTCCCCATCATCGGCCACCTGCACCTCATTGGCTCCCTCCCGCACGTCTCCCTCCGTGACCTCGCCGCCAGGCATGGCCGTGATGGCCTCATGCTCCTCCACCTCGGCGCCGTACCAACACTCATCGTCTCCTCGCCGAGCGCCGCGCAGGCCGTGCTCCGCACGCAAGACCACATCTTTGCATCCAGGGCCTACTCCCCCGCCATTGATATCCTCTTCTATGGCTCCACGGGCATCGCCGTCTCGCCCTACAGCGAGCACTGGCGCCAGGTCAAGAAGATCGTCACCACGCACCTCCTCACCAACAAAAAGGTCCGGTCCTACCGCCAAGCACGCGAGCATGAGGTAATAACCATGCATCTGTTTGAGCAATCACTAGTATATCGTTCCATGGACGATTAATGATTGTCTGAAAATAATTCACCACAGGTGAGGTTGGTCGTGGCTAAGATCCATGAGGCGGCCACCACAGGCACCACAATCGACCTTAGCGAATTGCTCAACTCCTTCGCCAACAACATCGTGTGTCACGCCGTGTCTGGCAAGTTCTATAGGGAGGATGGCCGGAATAAACTTTTCCGGGAGCTCCTCGAGGCGAACTCATCACTCATAGGTGGTTTCAACCTAGAGGACTACTTCCCGATGCTGGTGAAGCTAGACATCATCAAGAGGATGGTGTGTGCAAAGTCCCAAAAGGTGAACAAGATGTGGGACAACTTGCTCGATATGCTCATTGATGACCATGCAAGCAAGCCATCGTCAGATCGTGATGGGGAGGAGAGTGACTTCATTGATGTCTTACTCTCCCTTCAACAAGAGTACAACCTCACTAGAGATCATATTAAGGCGCAGCTGGTGGTATATATGGACATGACCTCACCCACAACTACTATATATTTTATATATAATTATATATATGTTGTTGATTCTTATATATATGTATCCATGTATGTAGGTCATGTTCGAAGCTGGCACAGATACATCATTCATAGTGCTAGAATATGCGATGGCTCAGCTCATCCAAAACCCTTGCCTCATGAACAAGCTACAAGCCGAGGTGAGAAGCACTGTAGCCAAGGGAAAAGAGATAGTTACTGAAGACGAGCTTAACAGTTTAGCCTACCTAAAGGCAGTCATCAAAGAGACACTCCGACTCCATATGCCGGCGCCACTCCTTCTGCCCCATCTCTCCATGGCCGATTGCAACATAGAAGGATACAGGATACCATCGGGAACACGTGCCATTGTTAATAGCTGGGCTCTTGCAAGGGATCCTACCTATTGGGAGAAGGCAGATGAGTTCATGCCTGAGCGGTTCATGGAAGGAGGTAGCGCCGCAGCTATGGACAATAAGGGAAACGATTTCCAATACTTGCCATTTGGGGCTGGGCGAAGGATATGCCCAGGTATAAACTTTGCAAGTTCAACTATTGAAGTCATGCTCACAAACCTTGTCTACCACTTCAATTGGGAGCTACCTGAGGAATTAGCAAAGAAAGGCATCGATATGACTGAATTGTTTGGGGTAACAGTGCGTCGTAAGGAGAAACTCCTCCTTGTCCCTATAGTTCCACAAGATTAATGCATTATTTGTCTATTAGAGTCCTTATGTACGGAATAGATCAAGGACTCGGATGTGCCCTACCTATCATAATTGTGTCATACTTGTGGGTTTTGGACTTCTTGTCCAGCACGCATACTACATAAAGAAAGCATGCATTGCATCCTTATCATATTTGTAACGGACAGTTAACTAACAAAGGTCTACAACAGTAAGAGGAGTGAATATGGGAGCCAAAAATTCTTCACATGCATGGAAGAACCTATATTTGTAACGGACAGTTAACTAACAAAGGTCTTCAAATGCACGGACAGTTACCTATTGGGGCTGGCTGCGACCTGTGACGGAAGCCACGGAGGCATGCAGCAGTAGTGGCCGCGACGGCAGCCGCGGACTGCCCTACGGTCTTCTCCTCTCCTCCAAGTGGGGCCTCTCTGTGCTGTCGCACTTCGCCAGCACCAGGATTGGAGCTAGGCTGCGGGCCTTCTACCTTGACAGGAGCCTCTCCTCCGGTGCCCACTCCCCATGCTGATCTGATCGAGGCCTCAGGCCAGGCACATGTATAGCTTTGCCTTAGTATCTTCCAAGACTGTACTGTACCCTCTAAGTACTTTGCAAACGTTTAACAATTGCAACATGCTACAATTTGGTCTTCAATGAAAAGGAAGAAAAGGCGTCCTCTACACGTTCTGAACTAACGACACTATTCATATTACATGCAACATTAGTAATTCAGCACGAGCGAATTAACAAGCTACTCCTTTCTAGGCATGACATGGAGTTTGATCCAAGATTAATTGGATTACAGCACGTGATCATTGAATAAATCTTTGTTGCAAATCGTCCAGATAACTGTATAATAATTGGTACATACTCATTGCAACGCACGGGCATGTTTTGCTAGTTAAGACTTATGTCCCAAGTTGACCCAGGGGCCTCTATTTTAGCAATCACCAAGGTCACATAGTTACATGTACGTAGTCCTAATTAACCTATGAATGACGCTAAGTGAAAAAAAAACGCACGAAAACAAAACGCGAGAGAACAATCAAAAGCACAAAAGATCATATCCTGTCACAACTTCTAAGTCGAGTTCAGCCGTTTTTCCTATGTAAAACTTGGAACTTCAGGCCTGAACCTTTGAACGCATTTAGGACTGTCACACCCGGTTTTAAGGACAAAACCAGACATACACCATATTTGAAATAAAGAAGACAAATCTCACATATAGCCACAAATAAGTGTAATATCAAAAGACAAATGCTTAATATACATAACACAATAGTATAAAATATACCTTAGAGAGTAACACAGCGGAAAGACAACTCCGAACACCGGGTGCAACCTTCACTCCAGGATCAAACTAACTGGTTGATCACAAGCCTAACAATTCCAGAATCTAACAGTCTGGTACCCTTCCTGAGATGTGGGGAAATAGCAAGGGTGAGTCCATATCGAACTCAGCAAATATATCATGGGGTTCATGCGGCTCAAAAGGTTTGACACGGGTTTAGGACTAAGTTTCTCCAACTTAGGACTAAGTTTCTCCAACTTGGAAAAATCAAAACATCGGGACTTCTTTCAAAAATATTCTAAATCAGCATAGAGAAACTGCTTGAAAGATTCAGGAGAAGTAAAAATACAATGGAATGACCTCCAAATCAGGTGAAACTTCAGCCATGGCTGGCACATACATGGTGAGTGTGTTCACCAATATCCTCAAAAAGATCGATCATCCTTCACCACGAATTTCTCGAATTTAGGAAAAACCGAATTTGAGAAGATCTTCATGTCGGAGATTATCATAAGGTCACCATGTTGAGTCACCCATGGCCTTCCGATACACACCACATAATATGTCACTAATAAAAGTGACGTCTCAGCAAAATCCCATCACCTTTCAATGAGTCATAGTGACCGGCTGTACCAAAATCTGTCATTGAGGAGAAAGTGGTTGTCATTTTTTTCACCTTCACCTTTTAGTCGATAGTGATTTGCATGTCTCTTTGTCCATCGCTAATGGTCCTGGTTCTTGTAGATATAAATAGTCTTACTTTATCGTAACCTAAAAAATAAAAAAGCCAAGTTAATGGCTCATAAGCAAGTAGGAATTGCTTCGGTAACTTAGAACCAGCCTCCCTACACATGATTTACTGGTCATCAGAACTTCAAAATGTGTAAGTGCTGGTATTTGCATAAAATGCTTGAGTGGCAAGAGTTTGCTGAGATCTAAACAAATGACAAAGTCAATAGAAAGTGCAACCACATCCATGCAGTTATCCTTCATCGTCCCATCTTCCCAGAACTTATTTGTTAAAGTTTTCCCATTCCCATATGTGATCAAAGATATGACATACATACTCACCCTTTCTAAGAGGCAGTTAAACCAATAATGAATGGGCCGGCGTAGAGTTTCTTATATATATTGGACTTTGCTTCCAAGTGTTTAAGGAATCTTCCTTTGCTATAACAAAGTCTTGTTGCCTCTGCAATACTCACACAAGAGACTCATCACGCAATGCTGATGCGCTGGAGCTGAGTTTGTGAACGTCCATATATTATATATATACACGTATGAATGATCAAGTGTTGGAGAGAAACACATGGGGCTGGGGTTTTATACGTGCATCTCCGGAGGACATCCACCATTTCCCACACGCAGTAAGGTGGGTCTGGATGAGGACGGTTCGGCTTGGGCCATAGGGGAGTCAAGCAGAAATTGAAATCACAATCGGCAATGCTTTGAGTAGGGCATCCGGACAACCGGACGCTGTTTTTCTGGGCCTACGTACCGGACTAACCCAACAGGAAACCGGCCTTCTCCACTGCTCCCCCATCTCTGCGACCAATAACTTCCCCACTCCGCCCGTCGCGGTGTTCACCGCGCCATCTGCCCCTCTGCCTCCCCATCACGGTGTCCACTTGTGACTATGCCAGGCGGCGCGAAATCCAGGCCGCCACAGATCCCCTCCCATCCAAGCTTCCTACGCGAGCACACACCTGCCCTTTGCGTCATCGTCGCTACCGTGCCCTACCTCATCCACCGAAGTGACCTGTCGTGCGCCCCTGCCTTGCTGCTCCTGTCATTGCTCCTACTCCGCTGCCTGCCCTGCCCGTCAACGCCGATAGGCATCACCAGCGCAAGGAGAAGCGTCGGGCCCTAACGCGGAAGCCCATCTGGACTCACCTCCTGCTACGGCTGCGGTGCCCCAAAGCAGAGGGCGGAGGAAGCCGCACCGGGATATGATGCATATTCCAAGTGTACATTTCAAATGTTTTAGATATTATAGACATATGTTTCACATGGATGTTGCAAAAGTAGATCGATATATTGTTATGTTGTAATGTTTGTACACATATGTTGCGAGTGTCTATCCCCAATGTTTCATCTGTTTTTCATACATATGTTGCAAGCGTGTTTATCTGAATGTTGCATATGTTTCACACATATGTTGCAAGTGTTTTATCTAGATGTTGCATACGTTTGCAATAATTTTCAATTGTTTTTGCAAGTATTTCAGATGCATGTTTCAAGTGTTTCGTCTACCTTTTTTGTATGTTGCAAGTGTTGCATCTAGATATTTTAAAACTAGATCGGGTGTTGCACATGGGATGCGCGTGGGAAGCGGGAGGGGGCGTGAGCAGTCCCCGAGCGGGCCACTTTCAGGCGGCGCCGGCACCGGCACCCGCGTCGACGGGGGTGACGTTGGTGCGGTCGAGCGACGTCCGAGCGGTGTGGGCCCATGTGTGGACGCATGAAAAGGACGCGAGTGTCCGTCCAGACGTCCAAGCGCTAGCAGTACCGAATCAGTTTTTGGGTCCCCTCGCCCAAGACTGTTGGATCGCACAAGGATGGATTGAGATTCTAGTCTACTTTTCAGCCCGCTGCACTGCCTCCGGTGAACCCAAGCCCCCTCATATGTGGGACCATAATGGCCTTGTGTGATTAGTTGCCCATTTTTCTCAATTGAACACAAAAAGGGAGAAATTATTGCTATTTCTTTTTTATTAGCTAATCTTTTTATACGCACAAATAGCTAGAGGGAACTAGCTAATAGCTTTTTATAGAGTTATAAATGCTAATCTTTTGCCATATTCTTATCTGAGTCCATGACCTCTCGAAGTAATCATATGGCTTCTTCAGCTTTAAAAGTGGTTCATTCTAAGTTTACTCTTAGCTTGGTCCAATCATGAACCTGAATTCACACTGAACGAACCACTTGAAAAGCTGAGGGAAACAAATATTCGCTCTGAGAGTTCGTGGACCCAAATTAGAATACCCGCGGGCAAAGTCTTAAGGAAATGCAAGACTCTATATTAAAAAGGATCAAAGCGCGCCTGATAATCCTCGAAGAAAGCAGGCAAGGGCACTAGTGACGGCGAGTGCGGCTTGCGTTTATTACCACCAGCCGTGACATGCATGGCGCCGCTTGCTGCTGCAGCAACATAAGCTTCATCTTCTCCTTTCAAAATATATATATATGGACAATGCCTGCATGCCCTTCTTCTACAACTCTTTTTTTCAAAAACATGCATTAGCACGTGTTTCATTAAGTGGAGTGGGAAGTGTTACATGTCCCGTTGCCAACGGTGGCGAGATGCCTCAGTCAACAAGTGGAACGAACACAGATAGGGAGCACCGGTTTGAAAAGTGGCGCTAAGAAGGTGTACCAAGGCCTTCTTTTACAACTCGATC
Organism: Saccharum hybrid cultivar R570; assembly: GCA_038087645.1. Lineage (NCBI taxonomy): Eukaryota > Viridiplantae > Streptophyta > Magnoliopsida > Poales > Poaceae > Saccharum > Saccharum hybrid cultivar. Next base: position 1,062,481 of record JAQSUU010000591.1, read on the forward strand.
TCCATCACTGTAGCGAAAGCTTTGAAAATGCAAAGGCCTACAGATTATGCGTCCCATGCATCGCACACGCCGTGTGTCGTGCGTGAGGTTCCCGAGTGCACTTTTTGACTGCCACTTACACTACTGCCGGTGCTGGTTTAGCAGCACGTCAATCAACAAATAAAGAATGGCTCGCTCGTCCTTTGGCGTTTGAAGAAGTCTTTTTTCGTGCTACCTAACAGAGGGAATCAGATCACCTGACGTCGCCCGCCTTGACTGCCTCCCGGCAGTCGTCGATGCATATCTGCCGTTCCCTGCAATCCAAGAGAGCAACTTCTTTTTCTTTTTAGAATCAGCTTTTTTTTCTGCACCTCCTCTGCACGCTGTGTCGGCCCAACAACACGGCCTGTTAAAGACGTTCCCCTCGCTGAGCCCAGGCGCTGCACCTCCGGACTCCTCCGCACGCAGCAGCGTTTCTCTTTATTTTGGCGCAACCCCTCGTGTTTTGGAAATATTTACATATTTACCATCATTACGAGATGAGTTGTATATAAAATATTATGTCAATGACTCAATGTGTCAGTTACACATGTTAAGATGTCATCCGTAATAATGGTAAATATGTAAATGCCCCGTGTTTTGATGCGGACTCTGAGGACTGAAACGGTGATCATCTGCTGCTCAGCTGCTCGTGCTCAGTTGCCGTTGATATGAGAAAATGGTTAAGTACTCTGCACTCCTAGATCTTCCTCCGTACTCAGATTTTCCAGTGCTCTAATTTGGTTGCCTTTTTGTCATCCCTAGATATGTTGAAATTGATTGAAGGAAGTTTTTTGTCTACGTGAAAACGAAGACATGCATGTCTGAGATGGAAGAAAATAGGTGTGTAATACCATGAGATTAGATTAATTGCTTCACACAAGTACAGATGCTCCATTTTATAGTCGTTCAGTTTAGCATGCACCAAATCATTCTTTTCTTGTATGGAGGGTTCGCTTCTTGGTTTGTTACCTCAAGTTGACATGGAGTTCAGGACCATAGAAGAGGCTTGAATGTGTTGGTTTAGTTGGTTACCTTATTTGGAGGTCAAAAGTGTTTTGTGGTTAGAAAAAGGTACACAAACAAAAGAAAGTCTGATAGGAAGGTTAGATTTTGCAGATACATTTGTGCAAATGAAGGCCATAGAGTGCAAGATAAAAGGGATTATCTAACAAAGTGTCCAAGTGTTAAAACTAGAACCGATTGTCAAGTTCAGAGGATTTGATTTTCCGTGTTGAGGATAGTGATGGTTTCTTCCCGTGTGTTAGGCGGGCTCCACGACCTTGCCCCGCCACACGCACCACTGAGCAGCCTTGTAGTTTTGTCTCACCGCTGACCACCGCACTTCATCCCCTTGCTAGCGCCGTCAAGGCCGCGCTCACAAGCTCAGCCATCCTCACAACCGGCTAGGTGTCGATTCCTCTTCTTTTCACCTCCAAGCTCCAAATTCGATGTTCCAAAATATTTTCCATGATCGTCTTAGTACCATGAACATCGTCACAAAGCTCGTTTAGCTCTTGGGTCAACCGGACGAAAAGTGCGGACAAAACGAAGCCGGGTGCATCTTTATCCACCTCCGCGCTGCAGCTGACACACAGGCCAGGGTGGGGCACCGTGCACCATCGAATCCCCCGCAGGGCCATAGCAGAGGAGGTGCGGCGGGTGCGACGCCCTAGGGCCCAGCTTACTAAGGGGCCCAGACCCAGTATATGTATCCCCTATATATGGCGCCACAAGTTTCAAGTGACGACGTATGTGATCCTACAACTTGGGGAAATCTTATTACTAAGAGACGAGATATCTTAATTGAGAAAGGCCCTTTGAGAAAATTGAATCTACAGTTCCCTTCATATGCTAATGACAAACGTTTTTCATATGCTTACTATACTAGAAAGTAAAGCAATGGTGAGGAAATTGATAGAAAATGGTTGGTTTACTCCAAGCATGTCGACAAAGTTTATTGTTTTTGCTGCAAATTATTCAAATCAAAGCAAAAGTCTCTTTTTATCGAGAAAATGGTGAGGAAAGATTGAATGGCTTAGCTAAGTGCTGCATTGAGAATGCTGTCTTGGACACTATTGATCTCGACACCGTCCTTAACGATTTTGCATCAAGAAAAGCCCGAAGAAATCTATTTTCATAATGGGGGTTTGATTTTATTTGGGATTTTGAGGTAATCAAATTAGTTTTATTTTCTTGTTCTTCTGGTCATTGTGTCTTGATATTGTCATTGCTCATCAATTAATTTCTCTGTATATATATATGTGTGTGTGTGTGTGTGCGCGCGCGCGCCCCCCTTTATACAATTTCATATATTAGCACATATATAAATATACATATATGTAGCCATAAGGGACCATTGCCAGGTTCATCCTAAGGCCTTTGAAAACATAGAACCGGCCCTGATCCCCCATCGACAATGGTTGCTAGGCGCAGGCCCTCTCTTTGTATTGATGCATGACTATCTCCAACAATAAGCAGGAGACCCATTTGACGGTATGCATCGTGCTATAGTATTTGGGTTCTACCTAGCCGGACATCCAAAATGAGTATTTCATACGTGTTGTTGGATCGTGTTTTGGGCTGTTGGGGAGATAGTCAAGAGTCGCTGATAAATGCTCCTCGCGCACGCATGCGCCGCGGGCATGGATAAGCGCGCACGGTGTGTCGTTGTACCACCAGCAGCCGCTGCTGCTCCGAGCGGGACCGCGATCATGGAGACTGGAGAGCAGCGTCCCTGCCCAATCACTGGTGGACAAGAAAAAGAGCCGTGTAGCTGGTGTGACCTGACCTCCGCGCTCAAGGGCCGACAACAGAGTAGTACAGGATATATAGCAGGAAGCGCAGGCCGCCGAATTCAACGCGCCCGTAAACATGCATGCGTACGGGATGCGATTAGTAGATGCCAAGCACCAGCAAATTCGACTAGATTCGAAGCACCAGTAAATTAACACGCCCTATGCATGCACGATGTAATTTGCTGCTCTGTCGACCAGTGAGTTACTCCCAGCTGTTTTTATTTAGAGGAAATAATTGTATAGATATAAATAGAAAAAATAGGATCTCAATCGGGAGCCTCGGTCACCAGGCCATTTGTGAACGTGGTGTCTTTGAGTTCAAGTCTGATCCACACCGGTCGATCGATTCTTCATTTTAATTTCTGATTTTTTTTAGAGTTCTAGGATTTTCGATTTTGTTTTCGAGTCTGATATTACTAGCCATGGTCAAGTCGGTGCTGCACCTACACGTTTCCTGCATGTTTGGCTGGGCAATAATGTGGACTAAAAAAATTGCACGTTTCCGTTTATATGCATGTATATACTGTACACAGGAAATACTATCCACCATATATCTATATAACTAGCAAAAAATGCAAAATGGATCAAAAGGGAAGAGGAGCCCACCATTTTCCAAATTGCATGATCAAAGTGGTTTCCACACTTCAATAACTAGAACTCTTTTATTTATTTATGTTAAAAAAAAGAACTATAAATATTAGATAGTTCTTCTCTCCCGTTGCAACGCACGGGCATATTTGCTAGTTCTTGATAAACTCTGATGTATGATGACTTATATGGAATACCTATTGAAGTTGCAGATGGTTTGTTTCGTTAGATTGCTTTTGATTTTTCTAGTAAATATGATGGCTTAGTTGGTTCCTTTGGTTTCTCGATTTTAATTAGTGTAGCATAGAATATAATTGTTCATGAGGTCTACTCCCTCTGTCTCCTTAGAGTCGTTTTAGGATTGGGTGGGAGTACCGAGGTGGAGCCAAATGACCTACATGCCCCTACATCTACATTCATTAACGGTGCACAGAGGGCATCAATGCTCCTACCGTTTGCCATCCAAAGACCGCCATGAAGCCTAAGAAGCACGCTCTCTGGCGTCGGCTCTGCTCCTCCCCTCAACACCGGAGAGTTCCCTACCCGGCGATGGTGGCCAATGTGGAGCTTCCCTTCGGTGGTGAGCCATATGGAGGCAGTCTGGCAGCTCGGTGGCCCCCACTGGCCACTATGGGTCTCTTCCCCACACAGCGCATTGTGGTCCAACACCCATCTTCTCCTGCAACAACAGCAGCCCCCTCCTCCCATCCTGCCTACTGTGTGGACATCTACTACACCATCAGACCGTCTATTCATTGGTGGGACTGCAGATCAGTGGAGTGGAGGTTGCAGATCGCGGTGCAGATCCATGGAGGAGAGAATGATGGAACCGTTGAGCACAGGCCGAACGAGGCCGCTCATGCGCCGCGGAGGATGCGGATGGAGAGGCAGCAACGCACACCGAAGAGAAGTTGGTCCCCTCCCGTGCCTCAGTAAAAGATGCGAGGGTGCTCAGCATGGATCTGGGAGGAGGCGACATTGGGCTGAGCAAGTGGATGCAAATTATCATGAAGAAGGCAAGGGGCGAGTGGATGAGGATGACCCATCCTGAGGATCGAGGTGGTGGAGCGACTTGCCTAGCTGTGGGGTGCATGGTTGCCTAGCGACTCTCTTTGCGGGACAAAGATTGAAGGCTAGAGCAACAGTTTTTGTGGGACAAAGGGAGTGCTATTTTTTATGAACCCATGTGACACTAATACTTTGAGGCTGTTATTACCTAGCAACCCATTTGATTTTGTGATAGTTTGGTTGATTCTCTAGTAAATGTGGTGGTCTAATTGGATTATGCTACATAATTATAGTATAATCTTGATGGCAGTGATATATATATATATATGTGATGCATTAATAATATCAAATGTAAAAATATTAGACACTAAACTCTATTTAAATGCAATAATAACATATATCAACAAACAAGGGAAGATGATGGTCAGATTGAAGCCATTAAACCGGCAGTGAGTACAATATACTCACTATCGTATACTGGCCTCACCTAGCAGAGACCCTCGTCAAATCACTACTGCTAGGTGGAGGCAAGACCCGGCGGTGATAGTTAAGCCCGTTATTATTGATTACCCTATCGGCTCCTATTCGCCGAGTGATGCTGGATATATTATAAGCAAAATTAGTTAAAGTGTGATGTTGAAGAATAAAGACCGAACAGGTCTTAAAGTTTATATTATAAACAGATATATAATCTATGGACAAGAAAGATGCCTAATTCTTGGTGCTATCAGCTGCAGGTTTCTGGCTATATAAAAAGCCACCTCGGCACTATATCATCATTCAGTTCAGTAAACTGAACAACCGTTTGATAAAGCAAGCTATCCAGCCAGGGGACTACGCTGCTGTGATGGCTCACGCTCATGGCCACCATGAGCTGCTGCAGCAGCGGGCAAAGTCTCCTCCACAAGTGGCCCTAGTGGTCTCTGTCCTGCTCGTGTGTCCTTTCCTTGTCCTCCTGGTGCGCCGCTGCTTTAGAACCACGCTGTCGACGGCCACCACAAGAGCCAGAGAAGAGCTGCTGAGCAAGCTGCCTTCGCCTCCCCGCAGGCTCCCCATCATCGGCCACCTGCACCTCGTCGGCCGCCTCCCACACGTCTCCCTCCGTGACCTTGCCGCCAAGCATGGCCGCAACGGCCTCATGCTCCTCCACCTCGGCGCCGTCCCCACGCTCATCGTCTCCTCGCCGAGCGCCGCGCAGGCTGTGCTGCGCACGCAGGACCACATCTTTGCATCCCGAGCTACCTCCCCCGTCACCGACATCATCTTCTACGGCTCCACGGACGTCGTCTTCTCGCCCTACGGCGAGCACTGGCGCCAGGTCAAGAAGATCGTCTCCGCGCACCTCCTCGCCACCAAGAAGATCCGGTCCTACAGTCATGCACGTGAGCACGAGGTATATTAACCATGCGTCAACTTGAGCCATCAGTGATTATATTGTTCCATTCCATGCATGGACGATTATTGACTGAAATCAATTCACAACAGGTGAGGTTGGTCGTGGCCAAGATCCGCGAGGCGGCAACCGCAGGCACCGCCGTCGACCTAAGTGAACTGCTCGTCTCCTTCGCCAACGACGTCTTGTGTCACGCTGTGTTTGGCAATTTCTTCGGGGAGAAAGGCCGGAATAAGCTCTTCCAAGAGCTCGTCGAGGCGAACTCGTCCCTGCTCAGCGGTTTTAACGTGGAGGACTACTTCCCAGTGTTGGTGAGACTAGACATCATCAAGAGGATGGTGTGTGCAAAGGCCCACAAGGTGAAGAACATGTGGGACGACTTGCTCAATACACTCATTGATGACTATGAAAGCAAGCCACCGTCGAAACGTGATGGGGACGAGAATTACTTAATTGATGTCTTACTCTCTCTTCAACAAGAGAACAAACTCACGAGAGACCATATAAAGGCCCAGTTGGAGGTATATATGGATATGACCTCACTCAAAACTACCACCATATGTATAGCTTACTAATTTTATATATATATATATATATATATATATATATATATATATATATATATATATATATATATATGTTGTTGATTCTTATATGTATGCATCCCCATTTATATAGGTCATGTTTGAAGCTGGCACAGATACATCATTCATAGTGCTGGAATATGCAATGGCTCAGCTCATGCTAAACCCCCACCTCATGAACAAGCTACAAGCCGAGGTGAGAAACGCTATAGCCAAGGGAAAAGAGATGGTCACAGAAGACGAGCTGGATAGTTTAGCCTACCTAAAGGCAGTTATCAAAGAGACACTTCGACTTCATATGCCGGCACCGCTCCTTGTGCCCCACTTCTCCATGGCCGATTGCAACATAGAAGGATACACAATACCATCAGGAACACGTGCCATTGTCAATAGCTGGGCTCTTGCAAGGGATCCTACCTATTGGGAGAAAGCAGAGGAGTTTATGCCTGAGCGGTTCATGGAAGGAGGTAGTGCCACAGCTATAGACAATAAGGGAAATGATTTCCAATACTTGCCATTTGGGGCAGGGCGAAGGATGTGCCCAGGTGCAAACTTTGCAATTGCCAATATCGAAGTCATGCTAGCAAACCTTGTCTACCACTTCAATTGGGAGCTACCTATGGAATTAGCGAAGACAGGCATCGATATGACTGAATCGTTTGGGGTGATAGTGCATCGTACAAAGAAACTACTCCTTGTCCCTATAGTTCCACAAGATTAACACATTTGTCTATAGGGTCCTTTATGCACACAATAGATCTAGGACTCGACTGTGCACTACCTATCACAATTGCATCATACACTTGTGGATTTTGGACTTGTTGTTAAGTATACGCATAGTAAATAAAGAAAGCATGCATTATATAACTCGCACGACTACGTAGAGATATATAAGAATAAAGGGTTGAAAGGCCCTGATTATTGCTTTTATTCTTTCATTTTTGAAATTTATGGAATCTAACTCGCACGACTCGTATTACAACCACTTGTGTCCATCGATAATACGAAGTCAATCCAATTTCAAACCATATGGGTTCTGTTACAACACAGCACATTTGCTAGTCCAAGAAATATAAGAACAGAAGGCGCAAATGTCGGACGGGATAGATGGACAAAAAGTAAGAAAACAAAATGGAAAAGGGACGGGATAGATGGACAAAAAGTAAGAAAACAAAATGGAAAAGATACTTTGGACGGATGGAAAAACAAGAAAACCAGGAAACAGGAAAAAAAAAGGTGGGGAAATTCCAGATGACAGATATATATAGAAACCAAAACTAAAAAAGGAACAGAAAAATCAGGAAATGGAAATGGAAAACACAAAAAGAAAAAAAAATGAACTTGCTAGCCTCCGGATGTCCGTTCCAGGGCGCTAGCGTTGGCCGGTGCCGTGCGCGCAAGAGAAGGCACCCATGTCGCCCTGTTTTCACGGACCCCACCTAGTGGGCCCCTAGGCCCGCTCGTCACCGCCTCAGCAGATGGTTGCGATAGATGGATCCCGTTGCAACATGTGCAACACCAGATCTACTTTTACAACACTCAGATAAAAGACTTGCAACATACGTCCAAAAATAGCTGAAATACTTGCAACATACGTCTGAAACACTTGCAACATACGTCTGAAACACTTGCAAAACACCTGGAAAACACTTGAAAGCCATTGTAAACATATGCAATATCTAGATGAAACACTTGCAACAGACATATGAAACACCTGAAATATTTAAAACATACGCTTGCAATATGCATGTATATGCAATATCCAGATCTACTTTTGTAACATCCAAATGAAAACACTTGCGACATACGTCTGATACAGATGAAACATTTAGAAAATACACTTTAAACATACGTGTATAGCCATTGCAACATGTGCAACATCTCGATCTACTTTTGCAGCATCGATATAATACACTTGCAACGTACCTTTGAAACACCTGAAACACATCAAACATATGTTTGCAATATGCTCTTTCAGTGCAAACATCTCCTTGCTGCTTCAGCGAATGGAGGCTCGTCGACGCGTGGAGGTCACTGGTGTGCTTGCTGGCATTGCGAAGCAAGGCAGCGGCGCACAGAGGGTGGGTGTGGTGGCACGGGCGATGGTGGCGCAGAGGGTGGGTGGGTGGCGCACGGAGGTCACCGGTGTGCTCGCCAGCAGCGCGGAGCTGGGCGGTGGCACACAAAGGGCGGGGTGGGGGTGGCAAGGGCGGCGGTGGCGCAAAGGACGGATGGCGCAAAGAGTGGGTGAAGCGCTCAGGTTAGACCAATTCTGAAAGAGAAAAAAAGGCCCGTCCACCCAAAAGACTGTAAAACTCCTCTCGACGGACCAAAATTAAGAGTATTTTATAAGAATAAAAAAAGTAGGTTGGAAGAACGGTTTGCTCTTTAATACGTACTAGATATAGAGATAGAGATAGCATTTCATTGTCGTGGCCCTACGTCTGCCTGCTGCTTGTTCTCAAAAAACTATGGACAAAAGAGATGCCTAATTCTTAGAGCAATCACAAGGTTTCTGGCTATATAAAAGACCACATTGGCAAAGAAGCCCAGCTATCATCATTATTCAATTCAGTAAACTGAACAACCGTTTGATAAGTAAAGTTATCCAGCCTGAGATGGCTGACGCTCATCATGGCCACCCTGAGCTGCTGCTGCAGGCCAAGTCTCCTCCGCAGGTGGCCCTAGTGATCTCTGTCCTGCTCGTCTGTCCTCTTCTCGTCCTCCTCCTTGTGCTCCGCCGCTTTGGAACCACGCCGTCGAGAGCCAGAGAGCAGCTGCTGAACAAGCTGCCGTCGCCTCCCAGCAGGCTACCCATCGTCGGCCACCTGCACCTCGTTGGCCGCCTCCCGCACGTCTCCCTCCGAGACCTCTCCGCCAAGCATGGCCGCGACGGCCTCATGCTCCTCCACCTTGGCGCCGTACCAACGCTCATTGTCTCATCGCCGAGTGCCGCACAGGCCATGCAAGACCACATCTTCGCGTCCAGGGCCTACTCCCCTGCCACCAACATCCTCTACTATGGCTCCACGGGCATCGCAGTCTCGCCATACGGTGAGCGCGCCAGGTCAGGAAGATCGTCACCACGCACCTCCTCGCCAACAAAAAGGTCCGGTGCACGCGAGCATGAGGTAATAGCCATGCGTCTATTTAAATTTGAACAATCACTAGTATATCGTTCCATCGACGATGATGATTGCCCGAAAATAATTCACAACAGGTGAGGTTGGTGGTGGCTAAGATCCACGAGGCGGCCACCACAGGCACCGTTATCGACCTGAGTGAACTGCTCAACTCCTTCGCCAACGACATCGTGTGTCACGCCGTATCTGGCAAGTTCTTTAGGGAGGAAGGCCGGAATAAACTTTTCCGGGAGCTGGTCGAGGCGAACATGTCACTCTCACTCAGAAGCGGTTTCAACCTAGAGGACTACTTCCCGATGCTGGTGAATCTGGACATCATCAAGAGGATTGTGTGTGCAAAGGCCCAAAAGGTGAACAAGATGTGGGACAACTTGCTCGATATGCTCATGGATGACCATGTAAGCAAGCCAGCATCGGAACGTGACAGGGAGGAGAGTGACTTCATCGATGTCTTACTCTCCCTTCAACAAGAGTACAACCTCACAAGAGATCACATTAAGGCGCAGCTGGTGGTATATATGGACATGACCTCACCCACAACTATTATATACATTATAAATAATCATATATATGTTTTCGATTCTTATATATATGTATCCATATGTATGTAGGTAATGTTTGAAGCTGGCACACATACATCATTCATAGTGCGAGAATATGCAATGGCTCAGCTCATGCAAAACCCTTGCCTCATGAACAAGCTACAAACCGAGGTGAAAAGCGCTATAGCCAAGGGGAAAAGAGATAGTTACCGAAGACAAGCTTAACAGTTTAGCCTACCTAAAGGCAGTCATCAAAGAGACACTCCGACTCCAAATGCCGGCACCCCTCCTTTTGCCCCACCTCTCCATGGCCGATTGCAACATAGAAGGATACACGATACCATCGGGAACACGTGCCATTGTTAATAGCTGGGCTCTTGCAAGGGATCCTAGCTATTGGGAGAAAGCGGGCGAGTTCATGCCTGAGCGGTTCATGGAAGGAGGTAGTGCTGCAGCTATGGACAATAGGGGGAACGATTTTCAATACTTGCCATTTGGGGCAGGGCGAAGGATATGCCCAGGTATAAACTTTGCAAGTTCAACTATCGAAGTAATGCTCGCAAACCTTGTCTACCACTTCAATTCGGAGCTACGTAAGGAATTCGCGAAGAAAGGCATCGATACGACCGAATCATTTGGCATAACAGTACATCGTACGAAGAAACTCCTCCTTGTTCCTATAGTGCCACAAGATTAAGGCATTAGTCTATAGAGTCCTTTATGTACGCAATAGATCAAGGACTTGACTATGCACTACCTATCATAATTGCATCATACTTGTGGGATTTCAATTTGTTGTTAAGTATGTATACTAAATAAAAAAATCATGCATTGCACATTACTACAGATTTTTGGATACAGGCATTTTCTATTAATAGAGGCGGACATCGCATCGCCTCTAGTAATTGGTCTAATCGCCCACTTCCAGAGTGGGCGCAAAACCGGCTCTGTAAATCGATAAACAAATGTCCCCTCTGGTAATGCCATTTAACACACCTCCATAACACTATACCATACACTCATTTATGACTATATATAGAATGTTATCTATTTGTATTGACATTTTGTAATCTTATATTAAATAGTTTGGCTACTAAATAAATACAGATGAAAAAAGTTTCAACTAGAAAGTTTTAAATCTTTTCAAGCACTACAACTTAGTATAAGATTTGTCTCCATCGGAGATTGTTTGAAAAAAATCAAAATTTTGAATCTCAAAATATGTTAACTTAAAATAAATATTTTTGAGACACTAAAAACTTCAAATCAGAAACCTATGAACATCAAACATGTAGATCAAGTTAGCCACTACAACATTGGTACTCTATTCCAAATACAAGATGTTTTGGCTTTTCTAGATACATAGGTTTTGCAATGCACTTAGATATGCACTATATCTAGATACAAAGTAAAAACAATATATCTAGAAAACAAATACATCTTATAAAATGAAATAGATGGAGTATTAACTATGTAAACATTCAAGGTCATTTAGAAATTATAAAACTTAAATTTTAAAATCTATGAATTTAGAAGACATATTTAGGACTCTAAATGACTTCAAATAAAATAATCATCTATAAAGTTGTAGACTGTACTGAAAACTAGAACTTTAGTCTAGACCATATCAGCATCTAAGGTTATTTGAAAATTTTAAATTTAAAATTTAAATTTTTCTAAACTTCTAACAATATTTTGGGACTCTAAACAATTTAAAATCAAAAACTTCTAAATTTTGTAGTTTAATAAGTTTTTGATTTGGAACCGTTTAGAGTCCCAAAACTTCTAAACTTTGTAGTTTAATAAGTTTTTGATTTGGGACACTATGCGCCTCAACTTTGTAGTTGATAAGTTTTTTATTTGGAACTATTTAGAGTCCCAAAATATTTTTAAGTTTATGGATTTTCAAACTAAAAATTTTCAAAACAACCTCAAATGATGAGGAGGTCTATACCAAAGTTGTAGTTCTCAATACAATCTACAACTTTGTAGTTTAAAAGTTTTTTATTTGGGATCATTTAGAGTCCTAAATATATTTTCTAAGTTCATAAATTTTGAAATTCAAATTTAATTTCTAAGCGACCTTAAATGTTCACATAGTTAATACCAAAATTGTAGTGGCCGACCTGATCTACATATTTGTTATTGATAAGTTTTTTATTTGAAGTTGTTTAGTGTCTCAAATGTTTGCTTTAAATTCACATATTTTGAGATTCAATTTTTGGAATTTTCCAAACAATATTGAATGGAGACACATCTTGTAGCAAAGTTGTAGTGCTTCACAAGATTTAAAACTTCTTGGTTGAAATTTTTTTTTCTTTTGAGTTCATTTAGTAGTCAAAATATTCACTCCAAGATTATGAGTATTTGTACAAAAATATATAATCTCCCGAGTGATTGAATGGTGTACTAGTAAGGAGGTGTTAGAGTTGAGCAATAGGCCGTGGGTTTGATTCTTGGAAAGAAAACATTTTTTTGGGCAGGCACCTTAAGACGCTCACCTCTGTCATTCGATTTTTGAAGGAAGGCATTCTAACCGCCTCTGTAAATAGCAATTAACCTTTGGTTAGAAGAGGATAACATGCCCACCTTTAAAAATAAAAAATGACTGTCTTTGAAAATGTTTTGTGTGCTAATGTACATGTCGCCCTTTCATCAACCTCGCCGTTGGCTCTATACATAAAATGATTTATGAAGGAATCATCGTCTGGGACGTCATTGTCCTTGTCTTTGTTATAACCCTTGTTCTTATCTTTGTTATCTTTGTTCGGTGGACAGTTGGCCTCCAACTAGTCAATCCTATCGGTCAGTGTTGATAGGCACCTATCCAACACCCTCAATCGAATGGTTCACGCTTGCCAAGGCCTCTTTGAACGTCTTATCCATGGCCTCAAATAAGGGTGCCGCCGATGTAAATGATATATTTTCACTGGCTGATGACTGAATGATTCTGCCATTGTAGGGGTATCTGCACCGGTGGTTCATAGCCATAGGCCCAATATATATGTTTGTACCAGCGTCTACTCTTTATGAACCCCCAGATATATGTTTATATTAGCGTCTACTTTTTATGAACCTCCTGTGAAAAAACAACTCAGGTGTCAGCATAAGCCATTTCTATACTAATGTTAGTCAATCTCGAGATCTTCCGATTCAGCCCTTTAAATATGCTCATAGGTGTAAAGTGTGTGTATGTGCGTTCACAAAGGATTAGGACGAGTGTGGTCGTCTACAGTGTGATTAGAAAGAGAGAAAGCGAAAAGACCACAACTTTTTTATCCGAAGCACCAGCTAGCAAACATGCCCCGGGCAATCGCGATGAGATTAGATTCTCTGCTCCCTTCGTCCCAAAATAAGTGACGTTTTACGTTTTTTTTACTTTCAGACATCTTGATTGACCGTTCGTCTTATTTAAAATTTTTATATATATTATAAAATAAATAAATCATAATTAAACTATCTCTAATGATAAAAATAAGTCATAACAAAATAGATAATATTTATATAAAAATTTTGAATAAGACGAATAGTCAATCACTATGTTTAAAAGTAAAAAACGTCGTTTATCTCGGAACGGAGGGGTCAGCGCCTGCAGCTAGCAAACAGCGTGCCCCAATGTGATTGATCAGTAATTCGCTGAATTACGGCCGTCATGACTCATGGAGTACATTTGTTTGTCAGTTTGTACAAAGACGCACGTACTATAAAGCAATAAAAACTTACTTGCTATAGGTCCGGCTGCTTCAATCAACTTCATAATGTACAGTAACTCCATCGGTCAAATCGGCCGGCCACTGTCGTTTGATTGCTGCTTTTTCGTCGTCAGCGTCACTGAAGTTCCAGGTACAAAGCATGCGCATATTTTTTTTTTAGTCAACCACGGGGGTTAAAGCACCCCCACCTGATATATTTCAGCCACAGATGCCGGCGTTAGCCAGGGGTGGCGGGGAGCATGGCCCAAAGTACAAAGTTTAGGAGTTACAATGGGGGAGAGGAGAAATCAAACGGGCAAATTGTTACACCAGAAGTCATAGAGACAGCCAGACAGGGATTGTTTTTAGGTAGGCGGCATCTCCATAGTCTAGCTGACTCTGCATGCAGTGATCAGGCGTGAATGATCAGAGGGCATGTCTCTAAAAGCATGCGCATATATGGTACATGCATTATACTGATTGGTCGATATATATGATGATACATTTTTGTCTATTTGTGAAACGATATAGATCGGTCGATATGATGATACCTTTTATCCATTATGATTGTGAAACGATATAGATTGGTCGATATGTCGGGGCAGCGGCGGTCGGCACCGGTGCACAGGCGGGTGCTGCCCCCGTCGGGGCAGGCGCCCCGCCGAGTTTGGTGGGCGAGACGCTCGTCCTGGTTGAGGACGTCCCGGAGGAGGACAACGATGACGCAGATGCAGACGAGGGCGCCGCCAGCCTCGACGTCTTCCTGATCCACCCGTCTACCCCCGCTCCAACCCCGTTGTCCACTCTGTCCCCCCACGCCGCACCTTTCCATCCTGGGGGCGGCACGGAGGGACGTTCCAAGGCTCGTCGTTGAGCGGACGAAGACCTCATCTCCGATGTGGAACCGACGCCAACCTCCTCCTCGCCCTACCTGGACGCGCTTCGTAGTGTGCCAAAGCCGGTGACGTCGGAGACCATGCCTCAGTCTTCGGGCCATGGCGGCGCGGTGCCTTGCTGCCAGGGTGCTGGTCGAAGGCGAGGGGAGCGCCGTCAGCCACGGCCACAGCTGGTGCTCGGCATGCTGGCTCGACCTGTGGAGGGCCGCATCCCGGCAAGTCAGCGCCTCGGACGTCGACGGGTTTCCGCCCTTGACGCTGATGGGTGGCGGGAGATCCTCCGCCAGCAGGCGATGCGGCCGGCGACTGCCTCGCCCGTGCCACCGGGGCCAGCTCGCGGGGGTCGGCCGGTGAGTCGTCAACCACCGAGGCAAACCCCGGCCGAGCTCCACGGCAAGTGCCTCAATTGCCTCTCCTCCGCGCACCGGGTGGCTACCTGCAAGCTGCCCCAGCGTTGCCTGCGGTGCAAGGGTCTTCGGCACGTTGCGCGCGACTGCAAGCAGCCAAGGCACGTGG
Source organism: Saccharum hybrid cultivar R570 (assembly GCA_038087645.1). NCBI lineage: Eukaryota > Viridiplantae > Streptophyta > Magnoliopsida > Poales > Poaceae > Saccharum > Saccharum hybrid cultivar. The sequence goes on from JAQSUU010000591.1 coordinate 1,077,659, forward strand.
GCTCTCGGAGCTCGGGTGTTCGTGCCTCCGGTTGCTCCAATGGGCCGGCAGACCTCGGTGGTTCGCGCGGCCTTGGCGGGGCCATGACGGACACCACCGACCTTGGTGGTACCACGACGAACACCACTGCCCCCGCCACTGTCGGTCGGCGGCGGAGGAGGCGGAGGCGCCGCGGGCCGTCGACCCAATCCACACGGACAGCGCCGGCCTCCGCTTCTGATGGCGGCCAGGTCGGCCGTGGTGAGCAGATGGCAAGCTAGCCCCCCGTCGAGCTCGATCCGCTCACGCTGACAGCGCGCTTCGACTCAGTTGTTTGCGGCGTAGCGGAGGACTCGATGCTGTTGGAGCTCGCTGCTTCACTCAAGGGTGCTCAGACTGTCCTGAGGCCTCCTCTGGTCTCCCAGCCGGAGGACGAGGTCCTGCTGGTGGCCACTGGTGTTTGCACGCAGTGCCAGCAGTTGCTGCGGTCACCCTCGGTGTCGCCTCCGTTTGAGCAGTCACGGGCCACACCAAAGCGGTTGGTGTTTGACGACCCCTCGGGCGTTGTTGCACCCACGGTGGGTGAGGAGGACCCAGCCGTAGCGGCCATCACACCGAGGCCCTCAGCTAGAGCATCGTCGCCTGGGCACCCGTCCATCTTGATGCAGGATGTGGACGCTTCTGCTCGGCGAACGACGGATCCGACTCCGTTGTCGCCAGTGCGGGAGGAGCTGCCGGTGCCACCAAACGCCGACGATGCGACGCCACGTGAAGCTGCTCATCGGCTCACTCGGTTCATCGACGAGGTGCGGATCGAGCGACCGCCACCTTTGATTGCCAGCCCTCCAAAGCAGGCAGTGCCGATCAGGCGGCATCCCGCGGTGAAAAGGAGTACTCGGATTGCCGCTCGGCCGTTGTCGCACATACCGACATTCAGGCGAGGCGAGGTACTGCTCAACATGAGGATGGGCATTGAACCGCCGGCGGCGCCAGTTTCTCCAGCTCCCAAGAGTTTACGCGAGGCTATTCTCACTGGGAACTTGACGTCAAGCCAGATGATGCTCTAGACGGGTATTTCCCGGCAACCATACATTGGACCGGCAGAACACTCCTCTCGGACGTCGGACTGGACTCTCTCGGCGCCACTTAGTAGTGCGTAGCGCCGCTTTTTCCATGGTTGTTGTCCTTTATGTAATACCGAATCTCACCTTTATTTGCTAGGACGGTCCGGCTTACGGCCCTAAGACCTCCGCTGGCGCTTGTCATAAGCACGTTGTTTGTGTATTTGTACTCTTCTTCTTAATTCAATGATACGCAAATCTTTTGCATATTCGAGAAAAAAAGATGTGATTAAGTTTTGTCTAGTTGCCAAACGATATGGGTGGATGATAACGAGTATAGAAAGGCTGTGTTTAGATGTTTCAAAGTTCCAAAAAATTTACAAGATTCCTCGTCACATCGAATCTTTGAACACATGCATGGAGCATTAAATATAGGTAAAAAAATAACTAATTATACAGTTTGGTTGTAAATCACGAGACGAATCTTTCGAATCTAATTAGCCTATGATTGGACACTAATTGCCAAATAAAAACGAAAGAGTTACTGTACTTCCAAAAAATTACAGCTCTATCTAAACACAGCCTCAAGAACACTGGAGCCTTGGAAAACTTAATAGTAACATCAATTATTGCCTTAGTGAATGTCAGTATCATTATTTTGTCAGAGAAGAATGATATGTTGCCTTTGTACTCCCTCTGTCCCTGAATAAATAAATTTTTAGAGTTGTATAAACTTTTTAAATTTTAACCGAATTTTTGGGAAAAAAACATTAAGAGGTATCAAATTAGTATCATTCCATAGAATATTTATTTTCATAATATTACTCTTTTCTATAAAGCTAGTTAAACTTAAAAAAATTGTCTGGTATAGATCTTAGAAATGGATTTATTTGAGGACGGAGGGAGTAATGTATATCTATGGTTAATAATTCTTGGCTACTAGTAATTTAACTAACTTCATGAAACGACAAATTTGAAGCCTTTGATACCTTAAATATCCGGATGGAGGAAGCAGTAGCTAATTAATAGCTCTCCTCCCAGGTCCTAGGTATCTAGTCTACCTCTTGTTTCTTTGCTAGCTAGCTAGCTCTTGTTTCTTTTCGTCGATCATCTGTTGCCTGATCATACGTGTCGACAGAGCGTTAGTCAATGTCATTTTCATTCTTTTGAATTTTGATTGATACAATACTAAATTATTGCTTCAGAGAAGTATCACTCTTTTGGCAGAGCGGATGATATGCTGCCTCGTATATATGCAGGGCCCCAAAATTTTAGTGAGCTCCAATGTTGCATTTTCCCCGTCCAACCAACGGCGATATATAGCCCAGCCTGTGCCTGCGTCCCTACGGCAAATAACCCAGTCTGCCCGTCGTGTAGACGCGCACGTGCTGTTGAAATCAGATTACCTTTTGGAAAGTTTAGGGGGTAAATTAGACTGTTTCATAGTTTAGGGGTTAAGTAGACCACCCCATAGTTGGGGGTGATCTAGACTTTTTCCTAAGCTAATTATACAGCCATTTACTAGCTGTCTATTTGCCCTTACAACTCACTTTGAGGTGCTCCACCAATTTGGTGAATCTGGTATAGATCTACTCATTGGTGAAGCGGAACAACCGGTGGAGCTAGAGGTATTTGGCTAAAAAAACTGAATTTGAATTTGAATTTCGTGGAGTTGATGGAGCTGTCCCAAATAGGCTCAGTTAAAGTCACTCTGAATCTCGACAAAAAAAACTTCCAAGTTAAAAGCCCATCAGGGGGCTCATCCCGATGGGCCGGCCTAAAGTTGGGTATCCAAGTATAAAATATATGTTTTTATTCCAAAGCATCACATAAATCACAATCACATGACAAAAGAACACACAGAAAATAGTCAGGTTTAGGATTAAGCATGGCAGGTTTACCTGTACGGCTAATTACATCAAAAGGACGGGTCATGAAATAAATAAAGAAAAAGAAAATAGAACAAAAGAAAGCATTGCATCGCTGGCAAAGGAGGCTCCTGGAGAAACTGGAGCTACACAAGCAGAACATGTCTTTCTGCAATGTACTTGAGCATTACAACTCTCTTGATTGATGTTATAGGGTCATCTCACTACAGAGACTATCGCTGCAATGTCAGCTTCGATGAAGCATTTTGGGAAACCTTCCCCAGAACATTCAAAGCCTTCATCCGCTGCAGCTCTTTCCCTACAAAATTGCATACCGTTATGAAAATGAAAACGTGAACCTAAAGTAAACTGTCAGTATATCACACAAATATCAAACCAAAGTCACAATGGTTATTTATTAATTTATTTATTTATTTAGGTGGCAAATGAAGTGTAAACATGGATGTTATTTGTTTACTTTGGTAACAGATGCAGTGTAAATATGGATGTGTATAAATACAAGTACCATTTGTAGTTGCAAGATACTACACAGACAGTGAATCCCACATGAGATGCTCAAATGGCTTAGACAGGATACCAGGCATTGTTCAATCTTGGATACATATGGGATTGAAAGTTTGCAACAATGCAACCCTTTGTGCTTAAACTCTGGATTAGTTCAAGGTACACGCAAAGGAAAATGGTAATTGGAGGGAGGCTAGGCAGTGTAGTGTAAAGAATGTATTTCAATGGATGAAGTATATATACAAAGGGGACATGAGGCACCACATACAGGACAAGGGTTAGTACAGGGGAAAGCTATGAGATGCCAGAGCATACATATTCTGCAAGACAAGACAGTACAAATTGAAACAAACACAACCTTCAATATTTTAAGGAAGCAAGAACAACAGCCATATATCACCTTCCTCCACTAAGAGATGTATTGCCCTCTTCTCCAGCTCAATTGCATGCATGTTTCGCCTAGCAGCCAAAAGGGACCTAAGCTCTGAAATTAATTGAGGGAATCAGCATTCTATGAGGAGGAAAAAATTATTATAGTGGTGTCAACAAACTTCTTACTTCGCAAATAACCCTCCTGGGTTGAATGATCACAGTTCTCCAAATATGTCTGTAACCGATTAAATCTCTCATTCCAGTATTCTACGCTTGACCGTTTCACCTCCTCTTGAATGCCAGTGCTAGAATGCTAGAAGCAACTGATGGCTCAGTTTTCTCTGGCACAAGTTCTGCACTTGTTTTTTCAGGAAATTCGGAAGATACTAGTTCTACAGATTCAACAACAGGAGATGCCACTTGGGTCTTATTGGCCTCCTCATGTTGAACAGCTTGGAGTGCCTCCAACTCTTTTGCTTTGTCTCTTCCATTACCTTTCAACTCCTGAGAAGGGTTCACTTTACTATGCCCAGATTCTACTCTCCTTCGTACATAAACATTATGATACACAGGGCCAGAGGAAGTATCAGTCTGCAGCCGTTTGACGCCAATAGCCTTTCCAGGTTCTGTGGTATCTTTTGACAGAAAAGAAGTTCCTTGTCTTATAATCTGTACTTTTCAGCTTGTTTTTTCAGCCGGAACAGTGTTTTTCTCTCAAAACAAATCAGCGAACAGTACTTTCATCCATGGCTTTTTAACGAAGGCACAGGCTCATACAGTATTTACAATGTTTCACCTTTCTTTGGCAATTAATCATAACTAAACCAGCATTGCATAAGATGATTACCATCATTAAGACAAACTACGGCCACAAAAAAATCGGTGAATTGAGATAATGGAGAAAATAGGTAGTAGAAGGAGCCATACTACTTGTACATGGAATCAGGTTCTTACACATCTTTGCTTTCATATGTTTCTTTTCATATGCCAGTGTATATTTTCTTAGCAATTCATTTAGTTGAACACTTTCAAAGTGATGATGAAAAACAAAACAATTCAAGACCTCCTCCGCTGCACTTGCCTTTGAAACAACTCTGATTCTGTTTTCTAATATGCTGTTCCAATCAATATTTGCGAATTCCAGTCAAATACAAAAAGCACAGAATCAGATGTTAAAATTACCATTTTTTAGTGAGCGAGCAAGGACCAAAAGAACACAAAGTTGTCCAGAAATAATCTAGTTATCATGTTTCTTTTTTATGTTGGATCATATAGTAGGGCGAGGCGAACGGATGGGGGCGGGATGCGCGGATGGTGTCTGGGCGGATGGTGTCTGGTCAAATCGAGGCGGACGGGTGGATTGCGAGCGCATCGTACGGATGTGACAATGGCGCGATGTGCATGCGAGCAGGGCGAATTAGCGGACGGGAAGCAGGCTATGCAGGCGCGTGTGGGAAATGGCCGTCCGACGTAATCCTATCCCGTCGGACGTCCGAGCGCCACACGTCCCTTTCTAGACTTCTTATACTTTGCTATGCACTTAGATACGCTATACATTATGCCTATATATATAGTAAAAGAACAGAGTAATTTGTTTGCCCACCTATCATATTGGATCCAAGATTTTAGGTTTTATTAGATTAAAAGTTGACACCTTGTTTGGCCTAACGGTTGTTATGGGTCAAAACCAAACCAAGACTTTCGGTTGGGGGCACGCAGCCTAGGAAGGCAACCCACGGTTAGGGCTGGGGTGTGCATTCTAAAACTCGATATGCATGAGCCGTTTCAACTCCATGTACTTTGCTCTTAAACTTGAATAAAGTTTCTATTAAAAATGTTAATGTATGATGGGGAGGAACTTTAGTTTCAAACTCCTGCATGTACTTTGCTCTTAACCTTGAATAAAGTTCCTATTAAAAATGTTAATGTGTGATGGGAAGAAACTTAGCGCGAGAAGAAGAAACGATTTAAAACAACAGATTGACATCGGATTTGGATGGTGAAATAATACGCTGATGAAATAAATAAAATGTAAAAATACATGCTTCTGCTTCAGCCAGCAGCGACAACCACTGCAAGCTAGAAGTCAATCAAAGAGTGTAGCAACATTCAGCAATAGATGGAATTTTTTTAAAATAATATTTTTTTAGTGAATAATTGCAAATATAGCATTTGGATTGTAAGAATTGTAAATATAGTATACTGTCGGCTTTTGGGTAGTCGATAGAGTCCCTATCGACAACTGGGGAGCAGATAGGACCCTATCGGTCGCCCAATAGCCGACTAGGCCCCTGATCAGTCCAGGCAGGATAGACCAGTGGACCCATGTCGGCTCGACAGGCATGTCGACCCCTGGAGAACCGACAAGGCCCTATCGGCCTGCCGATGGCCGACAGGCTATAAAATATCTGACCGGTCATCTTCTCCCTCGCGTTCTCTCTCTCGCTCTCTCTCCCTCCGTCGCTCTCCCCTCTCTCGCTCTTCTCGGCGCGCCGTCGCCCGCCGCCGCTCCTTTGCCGCACGGGTGGCTTGGGCGGAGGGCTTGCCGCCACTGCCGCCCACCTGGCCCGCACAGGCCCCCGCTCCCCACATCGGGCGCTGCTCGCCCAGCGTTCTCAGGTATGTTTTTTCAGTTTAGTTAGTTTTTGTTAGTTTACTTTATTAGTTAGATTTAGTTTTAGGATTACTTTTAGTTTTAGGGTTAGGTTTTGTTATTTTAGTTTATTAGTTAGATTTTATTAATTAGTTAGATTTTTTGCTTGTAGTTGTGGGTTAGGGTAACTTTTAGTTATTAGGTTTTCTTCTAGATTAGGGTTAGTTATTAGGTTTTGTTTCTAGTTTTAGGGTTAGTTTTAGGTTAGTTGTTAGTTTTGGTTATAGTTGTACATTAGGGTTAGTTTTAGGTTCAAATATTCATGGTACCTCAATTAACTTACATGATATTTTGCATGATATGAACAGGAATGTCGACTGATTTAGTCCCTTTCAGAATTTACTATGGCAGCAGTGAAATCAGATATGGGGACATTAGGGTAGACCTTAGCGAGTTCTAGTTGTTTGACAAGAACTGAATTCGCCGCTAGATTATAGCCTGGCTGCATGAGCACTTTGGTGTTCCGCCCACCTAGCATCATTTCAGGATTAGTATGTTGGTGCCTTAAAAGCGGGACACTGGATGAAGGTGGGAGCTATACGAGGCTAGTAACATGAAGAAGTGGCATTTTCTTGTGTCCAAGGAATTGGAGCGTCGTTATGCCAACATCATGCTGGTTGAATTCCTAGATAGTTGCATGCAGGGTGAGAGTAGCAAAACATGTGCAACAGAGGACAACTTAGAGGTGGCAAATGTTGAGCAGACCTATGTTTGCGATCCTCAGGCGGTTGAGAACATGACGGAGGTTGGACAAGCAGAAGAGTATGGTCCATCCATGGAAGCTGACCTGGGTGAGGAGGATGAAAGAATCGTCGAATAGATGGAGGCTGACGATGCGGAGCATGTCGCCTCGTGGATGAATTTGCTGGCAGGAGGTTTGACGACGAGACCAACATTCCTGAGGACTAGGCTCACATCGCACCTAATGCCATGACAGTCGATGATGGTCATCATTCTTCGTGGGAGTACTCAAGGATTGAGGTCAGACAAGGGCAGATGTTTCATGACAAGGTTCATCTGCAACACGTTGTTCGACAGTGGGCTTTTTCCGAAAAGAGGCAGTTTATGGTGGTTATTTCTAACCCCATGACGTGGGACGTTAAGTGTGTCATCCTGTGTTGTACTTGGCGTGTTCATGGTCATATGCCACATACCGAGAACAACTTCATAGCCACTATTGTCGAACCACACACTTACTTGCTGCAATCTTCGCTGAACAAGCATAGGAACATGACAGGCGGCTTTTGCTGCAAACAAAATGTACGGCAAGGTTGTTGAAAAAGTTGGCATGTCTCCTTTTCGAATAATGCTTGCTATTCAAAATACATTTGGCTATGAGATTTCTTATGACATGGTTTGGAGAGCAAAACTGTTGGCCTCAGAGATGAGGTTCGGTACGTACAAGGACTCATATCACCACCTTCTAGCTCTTTAGGAAACCATTCAATCGAGAAACCCTGGCACTATAATTGATATTGATGACTACATAAATGACAAGGGAGATTGTGTGCTTAAACGAGCTTTCTGGTCTTTCGGTTGCATGATACAGGCCTTCAAGCATTGCTGACCTCTACTATGTGTCGATGGCACTTTCTTGACTGGACAGTATAGAGGTACGTTGCTAACAGCCATAGGGGTGACGACAACAACCGGGTTGTGCCTACTGCTTTTGCCCTCGTTGAATCAGAGAACAATGAAAGCTGGTTGTGGTTCCTAAAGTTGCTGAAACGAGCTCTCGTCAAAGATAGAGAGAATGTTTGTGTCCTGCATGATCGTAATGCATGTTTATTGAATGCAGTGGAAAAGTTGAAGAACGATACTATGATCCAAAGGTCCAATGGCCCGATATACAGAGTCGCTGGTGCATGAGGCATCTTGCTGCTAACTTCTACAAGCAGTTCTAAGAGCAAGCGCTTGACGAACCTGTTCAAGAGACTATGCAAGCAGAATCAGAAACAAAAATTTGATTTCTTTTGGCAACGGTTAGAGGAGCTGACCACAAGCCACATGAAAGAGGTGCATCATCAACCTGTTATGGCATGAGAGGAGTAGCCGCAAGGCCTTGGTCCAAATCCTAATGAGCCTAAAAGCAAAACTCATCGACGTAAGGGACGTAGATCTTTAAAGTGTTTCTCAAATTGGATTAAAGAGGAGCCCCTAGAGAAGTGGTCTTTGTTGTATGACACCTTCGGAGCTCGGTACGGCATAATGACGATGAATCTTGTGGAGGTTTACAACTGGGTGCTCAAAGGTACATGTTCCCTTCCATTGGTTGCCATTGTGGAGGGTATCCTAAGGGGCACAATGTTGTATCTGCAAGAGAGTTGTCAAGCGGTAATGGCAGCCGTTCAGAATCCACACATGACATATTCAGCGAAGATTTCTGCATACATCGAAGAGAAGAGTGCCAAAGGATCCTTGCATAGGGTCTTTTACGTTGACAATCAGGGCCTTGTGTATGAAGTATATCTGCGTGACAAGGGCGAACTTGGCATTGGTCCAAGCAAAATAACTATGGAGTGTCAGTTATGGCCATCAGAGAACAAGTGCACATGCACATTGAAAGTCCCTAGTTTGGTTTTGGCTAATTGATGAAACCTAGGACTAACCTTTGTATCTAAATGGATAATTTAGATAAAGGTGGTCATTGCATATGAGACATGACATTGACTCATATGACCAAGATGGTGAAGACCAAGATGAGGCTTGGCTCGATGGACCGGTTGTGAAGGTGAAGGGCAAGTCGAGGCTTCGAAGCGAAGGACCATGCGATGGTAAAGCTTAAGCAAGACTTAGCGCCAATGGACCGATGCAACGGTGAAGAGCAAGTGAAGTCAAGGTCGATGGATCGAGACGGTCATGTGATGATATGAAGTGGATCATATCATTTGGAGAAACAAAATGGGCTCAAGGCAAAGGTATAACCATAGGGCCATTTTGTTTTACACTCAAGACACCATAGAGGGTGTGAGTGGTTTAGGATCGATAGCCGAACTATTAAGAGGGGAAGTTTTATCGGTTATTCGATGCACGAGTGCCACTAGGTGAATTCATGAAGTGCATTGCATGTAGGGCCTAGTGAGCTAATTGGAAAACCTTTGAAAATGATTAAGAAAAAGCTAACACACAAGCACATGGAGATGTACACTTGATGGTGTTGGCACTTTTGCAAAGGTGGCATTGGTCGCGCTGTGGTTTGTGGGTAGAGAGGGGTTTGGGTTCCTCTCTCCCTCCCGCCGAGCGTGGGAGCGCGAGATTCAGGCGATTTCGGGGAAATGAAATGCCTATTTTCCACTACGCCGGAAGTCGGAAAAGAAACGGAGGCGAAAGGGGTCACTGAGGTGACCGGACGCTGCACCGGACGCGGTCACGGTGTGACCGGACGCGTCCGGTCAGTACAGCGCAGGAGTCGGGCGCGCGGGCTAGGGTTTGCAATCGGCGCGTCCGGTCACTCGTGGGACCGGCGCGTCCGATCAGGCACCCTGAGGGAACTGCAGTTCGCAAGGTCGATCGGACGCGGTGAGCGTTCGGTCACACACGATCGGACGCGTCCGGTCATCGAGGGAGCTTACTGGACTCCGACCGGACGCTGGCACTGTCGCGTCCGGTCATCTTCTGGAGCGCGTCCGGTCGTTGCTTCGCGGGCGCGCGGTACTGTGCGACCGGCGCGTCCGGTCATTTGAGCAGCGCGTCCGGTCATAGCGTTTGACCATTGGCGCACAGTGACCGTTGGAGGATCTAACGGTCGCGTTTGAATTTGAGGGACACGTGGACGTCGCAGGGCGACCGGACGCGGTAAAGCGCGTCCGGTCAGTTTCGACCGGCGCGTCCGGTCATCCCGAAAAAAACGGTCAGTGGAGTGGCAACGGCTCTATTTGGATGGGATGCTTTTAAATACTCGTTGGCCGGCCCTTGGGGAGGTCTCTTGGCATTTCTAACACTCTTGTGCATCCTTTGAGCTAGAGCTACTCCTTCCACTCATCTCTCTTGCTTGTTTGCAAATCAAAAGTGAGATTGAGTGATCCCAAAGTGCATTGCATAGCTTGAGGGCATCTAGTGGCACTTGTGGGTGGTTTAGCCGGTGGATTTCTTGTTACTCTTGGAGAGTACCGCTCCTAGCCGGCTTGGAGATTGTTGGAGGCGTTGGCAAGAGAAGGTGATTGTTCTTGGCCACCTCCGGTTGTTTGTGAGAGGTTCTTGTGCTTTCCTCGGCGGGACGCCAAAAGCAACTCTAGTGAAATGCGCGTGTCATTGAGTTACCTCACTTGAGAGTGGCGTCTTGCGGTGACTTACGGGGCGTGCCTTGAGGGGCAAGTGACTTGAGGGTCACACCGGGGAACCATCTAAGTGTTGGTCGACACAACCGGTGACGTAGCTTGTCGGTGCACAAGTGAACACCGGGTGAACAAAAATATTATGTCTCTTGTCTCCCAGTGATTGGTCTTCATATTGAGTTGTTGTCAATATTGATTGATTGTATATCATCTTGGTGATTGGCAACATCTTCTCCTCACCGTCGGTATAAGAATCACAATCCTCTCTCTTGCACTTATCTTTACTAGATTATCTTGTGTAGCTCTTGTAGTAGCTTTGCTAGTAGTGTTGTCAGCTTGTTGTCTAGTGTTAAATTAGTGACATAGCTCTTGTGTGAACTAGAGATCATAATCTACTAGACTTGTGGATAGGAGGCTTGCATCACCACCTTTGGCTAAGCAAAACTCGCTTTTACGCCGTTTGTTATTCTAACAAGTTTGCTTAGTGGTGCTTGTAGAATTTTTTATAGGCTATTCACCCCCCCTCTAGCCATCTAGGACCTTACACACATGCAATAAGCCAAAGTACTACCACTATCCATGCTCCCATGTGCTTGCTGCTGTTGGAAAAGCCAAAGTTCCCATGACATTTGTGTCCCCTTATTTTAGGAAGGAGGTCGTACTGAACACCTGGTGTGGTGAGCTTCGAGGTTGAAGGGCCTTAGGGTGAGGTGCGCTGGTACAAGCAGAGGAGGGCAACCATTGTCGACTGGTGAATCAAAGGTGCACGGTAGCCCTGGCCCGTGTGTCAACTCCAACGTGGATAAAGATTGTCCCTACTTCAGTTCGTCCCTCCCTTCTCATCCTGTTGATAACTAAATTTGACCAAGAGCTAAAAGAGCTTTGGTGATGATGTTCATGGTACTAAGATGACCATGGAAAATATTTTTGAACATCACATTTGGATCTTAGAGGCGAAAAGAGGAGGAATCGGTGCCTAGCCGGTTTCCCGGACCGGCCAGCCAGTTTTCCCTGCTGCTGATCGGCCAAGGCTCCTCGGCTCCCAACAGAATCGGCCTGGTCAGTTTACCTATGTGTCATGCTGAAGTCGACCTCTTGTGCCCCACGAATCCGGCTCAGCCAGTTTGGGTCCCGAGCAGATGATCACTGTCTCCGTCCTCATGGCTCTTAACCCTTGCGGTCTACGCCAAAATAGCGAGGGTTGCGCCAAATTAAAATAAAGAGAAACGCAGCTAATGCTGCTACGTGTGGAGGAGGTGCAGCGCCAGGGCTCAGTAAGGAGAACGTCTTAACAAGCCCTGTTCTTTTGGGCTGGCACTGCATGCAGAGGAGGTGCAACACCTGGGCTCAGTTGCTCTCTTGGATTGCAGGGAACGGAAAATATGCATCGACTGCCGGGAGCACTCAAGGAGGGCGACATCAGGTGATCTGATGGCCTCTGTTAGTTGTTCCTCTGATTTCTTGATAGGTCCCATGGGTAAGTCTTGTTGCATTAACCGTTCCTCTATATATTGTCATAGTATTATTCATTATTAATTGTATTACAGGCATTTAAGGAAAGGTCAAGGTCTAGCATTCAAGTAGGCATGGGTGGATAGGATGGTGCCTTGGGTCAACGACTGGCCGGGCATAAGCTACCACCAACGTGCATGACCTTGGTGGGCCATTCGACGAGGCCATGTACCGAGAGTACTTGCGTTGGTTCCATGGAGCCAAATGCGTCCGTTGCTTCCCTATGCCAACAGAAGTTGCACCACACGAGGCCGAGATCACCGACACATTTGCGATGGAGCCACCAGCTGCTTTCCTGTAACGCCCTAGGGTCCAAACGGCTTAGATCCACTCTACACGTTGAGTGAACCACACCTACCACCATCCTACTTACGCTTTTATCCTCGCTTCGCATAAAAGGATTAACACGGGGATAGTGGGATTGACCCTAGAAGATTTATATGTCGGTCTATCCCGTCTTTAACAACCAAGGTGGGACTAAACTCTCCATAATATCTCATTAACATGCACATGGGCCAAATTCCAAACTGGGTTGGATGTCACATACACCCTCCTCAAAGGAACTGACGTCCTCGTCGGCCCAACACACCCACAACCGGACAAATGATGACCAGGAACGTTCTCTCTTAGCACACGCGACCGTGTGTCTAGTACCGGCACATGTGCCATGCCGTGCACCCCGCAGGGCCTACATGTGCAATGAACCCCATGTTCGCGCACCTGACCCACACGTGCCCATGACCGTGAAGGTCGGCTCTGATACCATTTGTAACGCTCGAGAGTCCAAACGACTTAGATCCACTCTACACGCTGAGCGAACCACACTTACCACCATCCTACTTACACTTTCGTCCTCGCTTCGCATAAAAGGATTAACCCGGGGATGGTGGGATGGACCCTAGAAGCCTTATATGTTGGTCTATCCCACCTTTAATAACCAAGATGGGACTAAACTCTTCACAATATTTCATTAACATGCACATGGGCCACTATGGGCCAAATTCCAAACTGGGCCAGATGTCATATTTCCATGCGCCGGTAAGCAAATTTCTTACATACATTGTCCTATACTTACTTTGCAAATGAAGCATAACAATACATGCCTTGCTTGCAGACAGATATATGCAGTGATGTGGGCAATGAGTTGCTTTCGTATGCCCAGCGGTTTAAGCACAACCCCCCAACAGTTGGTAGGCTAGAGTTGGTTGCCGCCCTTCGACGACTAGGGCAACGTTGCTTAGCGGGAGTACGCCGGGCATCACGTCACCACACCACTGACGTAGTTGTTCATGCCCACCAGGGTGTGCCTCCACCTCCACCACCACCTCTAGTCGACAGATCAGGAGGACGTTCTCATCCATCCCAGCACAAGCCATAGTAGAGGGTTTAAGTTGTCCTAGGTAATTCAGTGATTACCTTCCTGATTTCTCATGTACTATGTATGTAACATGCTCTATCTAACCTACCCTTTTTTGTATAGGTACACGTGCTTCTTGCAGTGACTACATGGAGGGTACTAGCAGCTTTGGGACCTTTCACACAGACGACACTCCTCCTTGGTTCCCTGAGGAGGTCGAGCCCTCACAGCTTTTTGGTGCACCTATATCGACTCAAGGTACTAAGCATATGGAGTCGACCCCACCGGCATGATAGCGACGCCCTCTAGACCAGTGGACTTACCCTACGGCCCATGTTCGTCACCGAGGTGCGCAGGCACCTAAGCATGGTCGTCGTGTAGGTTAAGCGTGTACACTGTAGTGTTTGTATGCTAGCATGGATGTATGGATACGAACTAATGTACTCTTGAATTTATGATGCGAACTAATGAACTAATGTGCGCACTTTGGGGGTGATTGGTTGCTCTGGTGTTGGTGATCCGGGATGGGGGACCTGTGCAGGCTCATTTCAGCCATGATGGAAGCATGCAATTGGGTGTGTTTGGTTGCATCTGAGTACAGCATACTAGATGAACTGCATTGTGTTTGGTTCTCCGTTTGCACCATTTTGGTGTATGAGCTGGTGATCCAGTTCTTGTTTGGTTGGCCGCAGTGGAGCTAGCAGCTATAGCTACCCCAAAGCCCCGTGCCCTTGGCCACGGCAATCCACCACCGTCGTCTCCCCCTCTGTGGCCGCTAAGGCCCGCGGCTCCCTCCTCGACCCTATCTCCGCCTCTACCGCCGCCGCCACCGCCAATCCCTAGTCGTACCTCTCCAAGATCCTCCTTTTACATCGGAGCCGCCGGCTCGCGTGCTCCACCAACCCTCCTCTCGCATCCACCGCCTCTGCGGCGCCGGCCTAGTGCCACGCGTGGCTCCCACCGTCCCGCGTCCATGGGCTCGCCCCGGACGCATTCATCTTGCTAGGTGCGCACGTCGAGGGGGCGGCAAGGAGGCCGCCACGTACTTCGGTTCTTGTTTAGGGACGGCGGCCATTGCGGCCCGGTCTCCTTAGGCAGTCCATGGGGAAGGGAATGGGTTGGTCGAGGGGGTAGCTGCGGTGGTGGGCGAGGTTCTAGTGTGACGAACCAAAGCAGGGTGGGCGGCTGCCGGAGATCGAGCACGTGCGGCGGCACTACTCTGTTCGGTTTGCTTTGGGGAAGAATAGAGCGGGGGTAACCTATCCTTGCGCCTCATCTAGGAGGATGGTGCCGTCTCCCGCGCGGGCCGCGTGCCGCACCACGCCGTTACGGTTCACATGGGAAGCCTAATTTCTACATACGCTACGATCCTGCACCAAGGGCCTCAAATGCATCGTCCCGTGCATCGATTTCGTTCGGCGCAGGGAACCAAACACAGTGATAGTGCATGACATCGTGTCGGATGGCTTTTTGGATGGCTCCGTCAGGGCAACCAATCAGCCCCTTTGGCAATGGAGGCAACGCTCCAATACAGTCCCTCGACTGCATCAAGGCAAAGGACAATTAAAACGTAAAAGGACTAATGTACTCTTGGATTTGTGATGCGAACTAGGTTTTAGTGTTGCTCAAAAACTAGGAAAGTTAGTTTTCTATCCGGAGACGGTTGTGTTCGTAAAAAAGTATCACATCGGGTGATGGCTACGTCTAGAACAGAAGGAATACAGCATGAAATAGTATTGTCGGTCGTGTGGGGCCTGACAGGACTATCGGCAACTGGACTACCGACGGACCTATCGGCCATACGAAACCCGATTGCCCTGCCGGCCATCCAACGGCCGACTGGCCCTGTCGGCCGTCTAGATGCCGACAGGAGCCTTGTCGGTGCCGACAGGCTGCTTTGGCGGGCGTTGACTACCACTTGTGTGCCACGTAGGCCTATCGGCCCGTGAGCCGCCGATATGTCTCTAATCGGCCGTTTAGCGGCAGACAGGCTGTTGTATGTGCAATTTTTGTATATCAGCTTCTAGATTTGCAATTAATCATTAAAAATATTTCTTTAAAAAAATCCAATAGATGGTTGCAGCAACATTCAGCAACCACCAATCAACAATACACTCTAGAAGTGTCACATAAAAACAATTCAAATGCAAGTAGTACTGTAGCGAGCCAATTACAACCTCAATAGGAAAGCAAAATTCATGGTTTCAATGCCCCAACTTTCTGCTTACACATGTCAACAGCAGCATAGCTTCTACAATTTAGCCTGTTGCTGGACAATTTAAGGCCCCATTTGGTAGGGCTTCTCTCTAACTCTAGCTCCGGCTTCTCCGAATGAGCCCTACCAAATGGTTTAGTAGGAGTCGTTTAAAGCCGTTTTTTAGTGGAAAATTTTGCCAGAGCTGTTATGGAGAAACGGCTCCAGCTCCTCTAGAGGACCCCTCAGGGCGGAGGGCTCCGAAACACACCACTTTGGATGTCAAGAGCTACCCAACAGTAATTCCTGTTACTCGAATAAGCAGAAACACAATTGCAACAGCACATACGTTACCAGGTGTAGCCCAGATCAGCAAGTTCATAATAGGTCATTGTTCTGAAAATTTATCAACTGACAAAAATACATTAAGATAACTGCAAGCACAGTATATCCAGATCTAACGCTAAATACAGCATCCTATCTGTCCTCGTTCTCTTCCTCTTCTTAGGCGTCTAATGCCCACCGGCTATTGATTTAGAAAGCTCTCCCATATTCGACATATTGGGCCTCTTTCTATCAGACTCATCTGAAGTCACAGGATCTGTCTCGTTAGTCCTCATCCACCATATCAAGAGCAGGTATACGCCAGAAGCGCCCTCCATGCCTCGAGCCTCCTGATACGTTCGGAGACCTTATCTCAACCCTTCTCTTCTTAGGCATCAAATGTTCACCAGTTATTGATTCAAAAAGCTCTCCCATATTCGACATATTCGGCCTCTTTCTATCAGCCTCCTCTTTCAGGAAACTGAATGCATGGATCAGTTGAAGAGATGTTAGCATGTTTCGATTGCACATTCAGATAGTATGCAGTATTTTGCTTAAGAAACATAGCAGGCAAGTGGTTTACAACTAGCTGCCAGGGCAAAGTAGGAATCTAAGAGAAGAAAGAAACTGTACCGCTCCCGGATTTTTTTAAATGCTTCCATAGTTGCATAAGGCAGCCCTGTCTTCGGATCACGGTATCTACAGGAAGTAAGCTTCAGATAAGCATAAATGTCCTCAAGATTCTAGTGTAAACTGCTTATACTACTTAATTTGGTTATGTAGACATATGCAGTCCTGCCTCAAGTTTACTTCTGCCATAGCATTTCAAAATTCTAAATGAAGAGCACCCTACTACAGCCAGGTAGCTCACTTGAACTTGTTTTCATGGTTAGGGGGGGGGGGGATATCTAATATATCTCAAGGTTTTCAGATCATACACACACTGGTAGTGGTAGGATCTGAGTGATCCAGAACGTATAAAACCATACTCAAAGATAATCCAGCTACTAAACATTGATGAAGGATGCATATCTGTCTAATTTATTACAGATCATACATGCACTGGTAGTGGTAGGATCTGAGTGATCCAGAACATATAAAACCATACTCAAAGATAATCCAGCTACTAAACATTGAAGGATGCATATCTGTCTAATTTATTACTTGTACTGATATGAAATATATATAGACAATAAAACAGGGGGCAACTCGTGTGGATTCAAGGATCAAAGAAGGGATACCATAAACAGGGGTCACAAAAACATACTTGGCTGGAAGTCCTGTCACGACACAAACAGGTTTCTCCGGATCTGTGATAAACAGAAGTATTACAAAAAGACCAAGGCTTGTACAGATATTTGAATCAAAACTGCTAAGAACACACATATTCTAAAGGAACTGCTAGCTACAAAGAAAAAAATAATATAGTACAGACAAAGCTGTGGCACTTACAAGGGGATGCTGTTGTACAAAGTTCAGATCCAAATGTTGCCCCATTTATGAATTCCAAACGTGATTCCCCTAATTGAGCACAATACTGATAACCAAGTAAGGAACTCCTAATTTTCTAAATTCAGAATTCATATGCAAACAAATGAGTGATGATAATCCAACAAAGAAGTTACCATCTCTTGAGAAAAAACGAACTGTAGGACCCTCATAAGTGTCCTTATGAACAACAGCTTTTTTCTTCACTTCCTCCTCTCTTGCCAGTACACGTTCTAGATTTCTCATGTTCATGATCTCTAGAAATATAGACAATAAACGAATAAATGTAAAAGGCACAACACAGCCGATGCTGGCAAACTCCATCTATGTATTTCTGGATAAGGTAAAAGGGAAACGTAGTCTAAACCTGTTTCAGCCGCTTCCAAAAGCATCTCCTCTTGTGTCATCCGCTTTTCTTCTCCCTCCTTTTTCCTCTTAATTGGCTGGCAAGGTACAGCAGAGAGTAAAAAATAAGCCACAAATTCCAAAAAAATGCCACGGCATACAAACTAATCCAAGTAGCACAAGATTATGTCCCACACAAGTATCTCAAATGCTCAATGGAATTACAACATTTGATACCAGCGGTGGAGAACTTGCAAACAGGTACATACCTTGGCCGTTGCTTCTTTTTCAGCACGTATCGCTTCTCTTTCGGCTTGTCTCACGATGACCGATGTCCTAGTTGATTTCCGGATGGTCTTCTCAACCTCCAGTTCATCAGGAACATCTGCTTGTGTGGACGAACTCGGCTTTTCCGCCGGCTTGTCAGCTTTTGCATCGTCTTCTGGTTTTGGGGTCGCCTTCTTCTTCTTGACATTGGCCTTCCTCAGCGTCTTGCCAGGAAACATTAGCCGTTTCTTGATGGGTAATCTGCTTGGCAGTGGGGTTGGGACATGGGAGGGGAATTCGTAACAGGTTCACATGATGAAATCTACCAACATGGTTATCAGCAAGGAACATGTGTACCTCTCACGTTCTTCCTTCTCCGGCTCATCATCAGGTTCAGATTCCTATGCAGATACAGAGATGTTAGATGGGCATACATAAGGCACTGGAACACTCGGTGAGATGCTAAACTAGAAAGAAAGGGAAAAGCTGTGTACATTGATGACAGCTAGGATCACAACACAAATATAATAGGCCAACAGGAGAGGAGGGAGAGAATGAAAGGAACTCACATCTTCACCAAAATCACTGTCGAATTCGTCACCAGCATCCTGCTCTTCCACGTAGTTGTCATCGTTCTCCTCCTGAGAGGAAATGACAACACATCAGGAACGAAAAGTGCAGCACGCTACTACGGTATGTATGTACATGGTAGGAGGAAATCGCAAAACTGCATAAGTCAGAAATGAGAAGAACCCTAAGCTAATCCCCCAGTAGCTGCGGCCGCGACACCAAACCGTCTGAGAAGGGAACGAAAGAAAAGAACGAGTGTGGACCGTCTGCGACCTACATCCTTGAGGGCTTCTTGGCTCCAGAAAGCCTCGTCCTGCTCGACCTCGTCCTCGAGAAGCCTGGTTATCCTGAAAAAGAGGAACGATTTCGATCTCAATCAGGAGAAAGCCGCCGGGGGAAATAAGCATCGGGGCCGGGGAGGGATCCTGACCTCTTGCCTCGGGTGGCGCGGGCGGCGCGGTCGAGGAGAACGGGGGGCTCGTCGTCGCCGGCGTCCATGGCGGCTGGTGGGGACAAGCGAGGAGAGGAGAGGAGGCGAGGCTGCCGGGAGGGGAGAGAGAAAGGAAGGAACTAGCGGCGACGGTGGGCCGGCCCATCCGGCCCGGGTGTCAACTTGGCCACTTGGCCCTTGGAAAAAGGTCGCGTGGCCTCTCTCTGGGCCTCAATCACCACCAATGCTCGATCATGTCGTTTCACAGGTTCATCAAAGATCTACAATCTGCTCAAAAAAATCAGAGATCTACAAAATATTCAAAATTTTCCTAAAAAACAAAATATTCAAAATAGTACAGTTGATTATTATATATAACTAACTAAAAATAGATTTTTTGGCGAACATTAAAAAATAGCTTTTGTGTGTTCCGCAACTACAGCGCTAATCCGTGAACAAAGACTCCCAAAGCATTTTGTATATATAAGCCGCAAATTAAAGTTATGTTGATACTATAGAATGCATTAAAGATGATATATATATATATATTAACAAATGCATAATAATTGGTTGAAAGTATTATCCACCAAATTGTTCATAGCGAACAGGTGTTCACCACATATACGAATATGTGTATTTTCAAAAAGGAGGATCAAGCGAACCATATGTGTGCGTTGGTTTCATTTCAGTACATTTTTATGGTTCATAATATGAATATTAATATTAGGACCAAGTAAGAGCAAGACGTATTGGGCCACTTGAATCCAAAGGTACATGGCAACATCTTTAGCTTGGGCTCAAACATAAAGGAGTGAAATGCATCACTGGTCTCTAAACTTTTCTTGTATTTTTATCTGGGTCTGTGAGCCCTCAAAGTGATCGTCTAGAAGACTAGGACCTTCAATTTTGCAAATGGTTCATTCAAAGTGAAAATATAGGTTCAAGATTGGACCTAAAGTGAACTTAGGATAAAAGCACTTGAAAATAGTTCAAAAACCCAAGATGTATTTCACTTAACATGAAAACAGAGCCATCTTACAAATATAACTACAACAACAAAATAATCAATTAATTTCACAATTAATTAGAGCAAGTCAAATGATGGTCAGCTATAGACATTTTAGAGCAAAGAACTCAGATACTTCACTATGAAACACAATAAAAGCACATTATAATCCAAGGCAACAAAAATAAGTACGGACCTGATGCTGTCAGACTCTAAATGAATGATATCCATATCTACAGGCAACGTATCTGGTGCAAACCAATCTCTCTGTGCAACCGTGCAAACTTCTAATCTGGGCCACATGATGTTGATCCAAGGGGGGCGCAGGGGGAGTGGGAGAGGGGATTTGCAAAAGTGTGATTAGGAGTGGGCGGTTAAGCGTAAAATTACTCAATCCCCATGCGCCCATTGGATCAACATCATGTAGCCCATATTAGAAGTTTGCACAGTTGCACGGAGAGGTTAATTTGCACCAGATACGTTGTCATATCTATATCTACATCTTATCTATCTATATCTATATATCTTATATTTTCAAACCCTACTGGCAATTTATCTTTTTTTTTGCGACAACACTAATAATTTATCTTGCCATACAAAATATTCACATCAGCATCCACTAGAACAACCGACTAGCACATGCAACTATCTCGCCATGCAAAGTGTCCACATCAACATCCACTAACACACTAACACATGTCATTATGTCTTCATTCAAGCTATTCACATTAACAAACCACTTCATTTACTAACATATATATTTAGTTGTCCACGTCAGGATGCTAAAAATCATCCACTAATCTATAAAATCATGATATTTATTTATTTATATTAGTAAATATAAAAGAGTATAATTTTACCTGCCATTCCCATAGCAACGAGCGGGGCGTTCTTCTAGTTGCATAGTACTAGGGAGCCAACTACTCCAAAACTAAAGCTCGTTTTGTGCCTTTGTGAAGCAATTTTTGTAATTTCGGAGTAAATGTTTCGTTCTTGAATCAAGATATTTACAACCAAAAATTGCTATTATTACAAAAGTGTTTTATAATTAGTCTTGGGTCTCACCAAAGAAAAAAGTTGGACACTGAAATCATGTAGTGGCTGCCTAGAAAACAAATATACGTGAGAAGAAATAGACAAAAAAATATAGCATAGACAAAAAGTGGTACCATATAACAATAAAAATTTTATCGCAGTACTAGCATATATAAAAAAAATAGAACCATATAAAATAAAAATATTATAGTACTTGATTTTACTGCTAGACTTGCTCTAGTAACTATATTTTTTTTAAAAAAATGCTGGCTTAAGGACAAAAAAGTGAAAGGAAAGCAAGTCCCATTCCAAAGGCAGGGGTTATTGATAGCAGCTTCATCGGTGTGTGTGCATTCGATGTTGGAGGTAGGGATGAAAACGGATCGGATACGGACGGATATCACTGATATTGTATTTGTTTTTATATTTATGTCCGGATTCGGATTCGAATACGGATAGTATAAAAATGCCGGATAGGATATGATTGATATCGACATCATAAATATGTGATTTAAATATTCGGATACGAATACGGTATCGGATGTTAAATATCCGGACTCGGATACGGACGAATTAAAACCCCTCTAAACGGATTCGGTCTCGAATACGGTCCGAAAATATCCATACCGTTTTCATCCCTGGTTGGAGGGGAGCACGCTGAGTGGACACGAGACTGATGCCGTCCGGATTTATAATATTTAATTTAACTGGTCCCACGACGACGACGACGACGAGTCGACGAGGAGGAGGAAATATCGTGGTGGGCGAGGAAGAAGAAATCTGAGCGCGCAGAGCAAGCTTCCCTTCCCCTTCCCCCCCCCCCCCCCCCCCCCCCCCCCCCCCCCCCCCCCCCCCGATCCCCACGATGCTCGCCGCCGTCGCCAGGGACGGCGCTGACCTCATCCTCTCGCTCCCGGAGGACGTGATGGCGCTCATCTCGGCGCACCTCCGGCCGCGCGACCTCCTGGCGCTCTCCGCCGCGTCGCGCCGCCTCCGCCGCGCGCTCTCCGCCGACAAGGCGTGGCTCGCGCAGTGCCGCCGCCTGCTGCCGTCGCCGGCGCATCTCCTGGCGTGGCGCGCCGCCGCCGCGGGCGACTCCCTCGCCGTCTTCCGCTTCCTCCACTCCGCCGCGCCGCTGCTGGGACTCTGGGCGCACCAGAACCCGGAGCTCGGCAACCTCGTCGCCGCCGTCCCGGGATTCCTCTCCGTCGTCGCCGCGCGCGCCATCCCGCAGGAGCTCACCCCGCGCCTCCGCTGGGCGCCCGTCTTCGAGCTCCTCGCTGACGCCCACGGCCGCCCCGCGCTCCTCTTCCTCCACGGCCACCACCACGCACACCTCTTCCCTGGCCTCCTCGCCTCCCTCCAGCCCCACGCCAACGTCATCTTCCTCGAGGCGCACACCGCCCGGGATCCGCTCGCTTCCTCCTCCTCCTGCCCACAGCGCTTCGCCCGCCTCTCCTTCGGCGACCGCCGCCGCCTGCTCGACTCCCTCGTCGCCGCCTGCCGGGTCACGCTGCCGCCCGACCTCGTCGACGCCCCGCTCTTCGCGTGCTCGGACAACGACCTCCCGCTGCTCGCCAAGCGCCGGGAGGCCATGCTGCGCCTGCACAGGGAGGCCGCCGGGGGCATGGTGCGCATGCCGGAGGTCCAGGGCCTCCTTCTGGAAGCCAAGAAGAAGGCGACGACGCCGTCGCCGACGCCGACCGACGGTGGGCGGCGGATTCCCCTGCGGAGGAGCCTCTCTGCCGTGGCGGGCTATTTCAGGAACGGCCTGTGCCAGATGGTCACACGGTCAGTGTCAGCAAATTCCAGGACTGACTACGTGGACGCCAAACATCTGGCGTTGTCTGACTTCCTGCACGACGGCGAGAGTGTCGGACTGAGCCTCCGCGGCGCAAGAATGCGGCTGTCGACTTACCGGGCATGGCCGAGCATGCATGACAACCGGTTCGCGCTCTACAAGCTCACGGTGCAGACGCCCATGCCTGGAAGGGAGTACGCCGGCCTGTGGGGAGGCACATTCGGGTGGCCGCCTGGGCGGCCAAACGATGAATGCAAGCCCAAGAAGGCTCTCTTCTTCCTGCTCCTCTCATATGAGGAGGACAGTGAGGGGAAGCTTCAGCTGATCGCGACCAAGGTGTTGGAGGGAACGCACTATGTTGTCCATCCCAATGGGTCTTCAATGTTTGTCGCGAGGATGGGTGAGCCATCAACAGAGCCTTTTCCATGGCAGACTGATGGCGAGTCCCGAAATGTTGATGTCGAGAGAGGCTTCGCGGGAGAGGGCATTGCCAATGGGTATGGCTTCAGATACCCGGGCTCAAAGCCTGGTTCATTGTTTGTCCTCCAGGATGGGCTGCTTGCATTTGTTTGGAAAGAGACCGGGGCCGTGCTTACCTTGCAAAGACTGGATTTGGAGGAGTTGCTGAAGAAAGGGGAGCGTGTGCCTGCATTGCAGCCGGTGCCAAACTTTGCGTACCTGACAAAGTCTTACTCCAATGTTTTCACTGGTTTCCCTGGCACTGGCAGCTCGGCTTCTCCCAGGCATATTTCCAGGTACCCATTTCATTCTGTGCTGGTTTGCTCACGGTCTGCAGTTGTTGTTGTGTTTTGTCCTGTTTTTTGTTCAGGCTTATATCGATTTTGAAAGTTCAGTTGGACAAATTTATCAAATTCCTAACAGATGACTCTTGTAGAGTTGTAGTTGTTAAGCCATTTGGGGTCAAACCATTTTAGATTCCTTTCTGACTATGCACATAGAGTATGCTTAATCCCTGTGGCTGTTGCAATTCTTATATGTTGTTTAATATGTTTTGTGTGTGAGTACTCGAAGTGGTAACTATCTGATGAGCTATGATTGCTGAACACTGTTACTCTGCAAGTGCAAAATACAACACTTCTAATAGCACTAGTTTGCTTCTTTTCTAAAACTGCACTAAACACACTGCCAAATATATGTATTTCTGGTTCGGTTTGTATGTTCAACTTGGCTAACAATGTGCCTTCAGTATTCTCCTAGGCTTTTCATTGTTTCTGTTGGAAAAATCAGTATTTGCAAAACTTCTGCTTAATTTATGTATTTCCGAAGGCTGAGGAGTGGTCTACAAAATGCATCTGTGACTGGCTAATTAGATTTTTTCTGAAACATTTGCTTTACATAAATGCTTATCAAATGCCATTGTGCTGCATCTACCATGTTGCTCCTGTACTGACTGACTTTATATGGTATGAATTAAGCAATGCCTGATCTATCTTTTCTAACTTCGGAGTCGTTTGGCGTCTCAGAGTATATATCGTCATCTGACAAGATGGACAACCTTTGTTCAGGTAAAAGGCATGAGAGGAGGAGGATGTATCAAATGATCACCTGATGCAGACAACGGAGAAATGGTCTCCAGGATCAAGTTTAGCTCTTCTTGCTTGCCGGGTGATAGTCACCTGGCGATGCTTCCATAATCCATACCTCGTGGCTGAAGGAGCATAGCAGCAGCCGTAATACTTTAGGAATTCAAGTACTTTTTCCTGAAGAAAATAGCAACCACACCCCATATTCCTTACTACAGCTATTTTTCATGTTTGTGCCATAAATGAAAACCATTTGGAGTGTAAATTTGTTTGACATCTGTACATTTCTTCGCTGTAATGAAGGTGATTATACAAAGCCTATACTGGCATAGCTCAGGTGACATAAAGTGTTTCTTTTGATGCATTCATCATCAGTGTTGTGCATGACCTATTGTGTGTCAATAGTAAAGCAAAAGCTGAGTCACTGTTTTACTTAAACTGGTTCAACAGGCCGGATAAGGTCCATGTATGGTCAATCGTCTTCCGTCACAGTTTTGGACCTATGTACGGACTATATTAACGAGCGGGCTCTGCTTTCTGGGGCCCAGTATCTTATTCTCGAATGAATCTGGAATCGTTGGGCAGCGGATCCAAAGGGTGGCATTTCTGTCATCTACGTAGAATGTTTTCACGGTGTTGGGCATCTTATCTCCTTGTCAACACCATTCAGATTATATTCCTTTCTGATTGAGAAGTGGTTTTTAAGACGGTTTCATCTTTTTTATTTAAGAAAAGTCCAGTAAACGTCCGATAAAACTGTTAAACGGTTAAGAGCATCTCCAAACTCACTTTTCAAATCATCATTTGGATATTCATTTGAATAAAAATAGCTCTCTATATCTTTTTTACTCTCCAACACTACTATCTTGTCCGTACTTTAGAGACTCAGCCTCGCTCTATCTTTGCTAACGAGAAATCTGGAATAGAAGATGTCTATATTTTGATATTTAATTTTAAAAAATTGTCGAAGGGTATTTTCTTACAAAGATCTCTGTTCCTATCTACTAGGAAAGATATAAAGAGACTCTTGGAGTTGCTCTAAACCATGAAAATTATCTCTAAACTTCTAAACCGACAAAAATCCTAAAGATAGATTGGAACACAAGAAACCCAAATACAATATTTAGGACCCGTAAAAATATCTCTAGAAGCTTACAAAAATTATATTTTGCTCTAGAAAATAGAAATTTCCCAAAACAATTTGATCGATGTCTAAATGTGTTGGAAACTTATCACAACATGAACACGAGATGCAACTAGTGAACTAGAAAACCATGAATGCAACATATTTGTTGTGCAAAGTTTTGAAAACACATCTAGGCATTCATTCTACTAGACGTTCATGAATGCAACATATTTTTGGGTTGTGCGAAGTTTTTAAAACACATCTAGACATTCATGCTACAAGACATTGATGAATACAGCATACATTAATGCTAGTTGTATCCATATTTTTTTGTTGTACAAAGTTTTCTAAAATACATCTAGACAACGATTATAACGTTTTGTTTTCTAAATTTATTGGGCATTTTCCATTTTTCCTACAACTAAGCCTAATTTTTGGAAGCTTCTATAGATATTTTTCATGAATTCTAAATATCTTATTTCAGTTTCCTGTGTCTCAATCTATCTCTAAGATTTTTCATGATTTTTTTGGAAGCCTCAAGACATTTTTCGTGGATTAAAAATCTTATTATATACTAGATTTTTTGTAAGTAAAAAAGAGTGAAACTGCCTTAAAACCACTTATAATCAAGGCATGTAAGTAATTTAATCGATTTTTAGAGTTGAGGGGGTGTTTAATATATGCTTGGTTTTGGAGTTCAAGGAGGAAAGGTAGACTCGAGTGATATATAGCTCAAGAAGACAATATTTTTTCCTTTATTTTCCATTGACTAGAAAAGTTGGAAGCGCATGCTATTGTAAGGTTTGGCCCTTTGGAATGGGATATGAACTTATTTGATGACCATATCGCCCTCCCATCAAAAGGAAAATAGCATTACGCATATATGAGTCACTGTGTAATTCTTATCACGCCATTGCATCATATCCCCACCGAACAAACCCCACCTGTATGATTCAAATGGCGAAAATAGTGAGCTCTCTAGCTGGTCAAAAAGCCAAATCTTCATTCCGAAGCTTTTAAACACAAGCATTTGAATTCGAGAATCTACACTCACCCTTGCATCTTATACTTGTTTAGATTCTTGATGCTCGTTGATTCATATGTATGCACAATATGGTAAAAGATCTTACTCTTCGGAATGGAGGGGTAGACGTGGCAATTACCTCACCTTGTTGTAAGGGATGACCCACCAAGGCTCGGACTCCCTCGCCCGAACATATAGTAGTCATTAATTCAAAAAAAGTACCTCATCGTGGGTCCACTTTGTAACGATAATCGTTACGAATACAGCTTGCACATCCGATTTCTCCTTATCGACTTGGAACCCTTTTCCATTATGCATATAATCCTTAATGCCTAATATGCTGTTTGCCGTTATGTTGTCATCGAACCCAAATCTTAATTGTCGGTATGCTTGCTAACATTTAAGGAAGATAAAACAAACATACCATGCAGTAACATCTAAACTTATAGACATTATCCTCTTTCTTCTTCCTCGCGCCTTTGGCCGTCGCTTCACTCAAGTGCTTTCTTGTCTTTGTTCTTCTGTAAACTTAGAGATGTTTGGATCCTTTTCCGCCTCTCGTCTTGTCCCGCCGAGCAGTCAAAAGGTGATCTTCCAAGGGGGGTCTTTGTTTCTCTTGCTGGTGCTCGGCTCGCCTTGCACCATAGCTCTGTGGCAGCAACGGAGGCTCATCCGCCATTCGCGGTGGCCCATGTCGTCCAGACGAACCTCAACCCAATGGCGGCAGAGCGTTAACGAACCTCAATTCAATGACAACAGAGCTTGATTCAGTATCAACAAACCTTAATCCTGCGACTTAGGAGGTTCTATATGGCGGTGATGACTAATGAGGGAAGAGGAGGGGAAGTATGACAACGGCTTGACCTAGGTCTAGGTGTGTGATGACAAGAGGCGAAGGGGGGGGCGAAGGACAAGGTTTTTGGCTCTCGCTGGTTTCCCCCGCTCCTCCAATTTGGACAACCGCTTCTTGGGCTTCGCTTCATCCTCCCCTCTCCCACCCCACCCTCGTCCCGCTCCTCCCCGCTCCGGCGTGCGTTTCCTTCCCCGGCTTGCCCACCGAGATCTCCTCAAACCCTAGCCCTCTCCTCCTCGCGCCGCCTTCCGAGCCTCTCATCCTCCTCGCGCCTCCCCTTACCCATCTCGCCGCCGTTTCTTGGGTCCGGGACACGCTCTTCTAGCTGCCCGCGTATGGCCTCCGACGGCGCCGCCAGAGGCCGCCCTCCCAAACTCCCCGCTCACGAAGGCCTGGACCCATCCAACGTCCTCACCTACAAGAGACGCCGCCGCGGCACCGGCGCCAACGCCGGCCACAGCACCGTCACGCCGGGCCCCGACCCCGTCAAGGTACGCATTCCCCCTCCAAACCCTAGCTCCCCCCCTCCCCCAACTCGTCGTTCTTTGCTACGACGACGACATGGGTTTTACTAGAGCGAGCGTCTCTCCAGCCTCGCGGTGCCTTCAGTTACTCGTAGATTTCGTTCATATGCCGCCAGATTTCGGTTCCGTCTTGCAAAGATCCCCTTTCCATCTCGCAACGTTTGCTCTCGAGGCTAGGCTGTCTTGTAATGCTGCCACTCGCCTTCTTGGGCGTGCATACGTCTTCTTGGGTGCCGAATTATCGGTCAGTCATGGCTTTTGCTTCTCGAGATTTGTCATTTATTCCCCTGCTTTCTCCCCTGTGCAGAATAAGATGAGTGCGGCGGTGCACACCATCAGTTCCCAGCAAGGTGGGCGCCAAACCCTGGACAGGCGCTGGAGAAGCTGGAGGGACACACTGGAGGGCGTCCTGCAATCCACTGCTGGGAACCAGGGCTCCGGAGGGATTCAGAGCTGCATCCGAGATGCGCTCAGATATGATGGTCGCCAGCCCACAGAACATGTTAGTAATCCATCCAGTCCTTCAGATTCAACATAACCTGTGCATGCCCACCTCGCGTAATGGTACCTTTTCACTTCACCCTAACAAAAGCTTCTATTTTGTGTTCTGGATCTACCAGGGGAACTTAGCTGACGGCCAAGAAGCAGGAAGAGAGGACCCTGTTGGAGCTGTACATTCTGAAGAGAATAGTGGTGCCTTGGTTCAGTTAGAAGATGGAACAGCTGCATCTTTGGAAGCCAACAAGGCGATGTGCCATAAAGCTCTCTTTGACATTCTAATCTCCGAGAAGTTTGCCATGCTGTGTGATCTGCTAGCTGCAACATTCCATGTCAATAAGCCTGATGACCTGATTGGTTTGCAAATAATTGATGCCAAGATGAGAAATGGGGATTATGCACAGAACCCTGCGTTGCTTGACCATGATATCAAACAGGTACCTGTTTGTTTGTTTGCCTCATTCCTTTTTTTTCCTGTGCTGTTTTCTCTGATATAGAAAAAGATGTAGCTGTGGTTCTACTTGAGAGCCTATGGTAGGTTATATCAATGCTCAAAATTTGAAACCTGTCCCTTTTGCTTGTCTGTTTGACTACATAGATTCAAAAGGTCATATAGTTAGGAATGATTCTTCCTGTGTTCACTGCCTGTTTCGGTCCCTTTTTCCAGCGCATGGGTTGGCCCTTGCAAATTCTTCCAATAACCATCCAAATTCCAAACATCAGAATCATTTCCCAATGCACTGTAGCTGGAATAGGTATGCTCAACTAAAAGGGCATATATGTAACCTCATAGCCATATTTCTCTACTGGCTTGAGGCCAATCAGAGATCTATTGCCTCCTTTTCCAATAAAGGACATCTAATAGCTGTTTCTCGTGGGAAGGGATCTGCTGTCTTGGTCTTCATGAATCTGTGCTGTGTTCCTCGCCGCCCATGTCATCCGCTGCCCTTGACCTCACCTTGCCAACTCCCTTGGAATTCTCTCTTGAAGTGAATGACAAGGTGATGGTAGTCATGAATGCACATAAATCGGACATGGG
This sequence comes from Saccharum hybrid cultivar R570, assembly GCA_038087645.1. Lineage (NCBI taxonomy): Eukaryota > Viridiplantae > Streptophyta > Magnoliopsida > Poales > Poaceae > Saccharum > Saccharum hybrid cultivar. The sequence goes on from JAQSUU010000591.1 coordinate 1,107,328, forward strand.
TTGTGTCACGCTGCCATACACAACTACTCAATAAGTATGTTTCAATCCATGTATTGTGAGGAAGCATTTATTTACCTTGTTCAATGCTGTTCTTAAATGAAAGAAGGCAAAAACAGGAAAGTTATCTTAATATTTTTGGGGCCAAGGAATAAGCAATTAGATTTGGTTTATGTGTTAGTACCTCCTATATATCTCAATGGCCAAAGAGGTCCTCTGATATTTGTTTTTCCATTTTTCTCTCATCTGTAAATTCTTTTGTTTGCTGTTATTCATGTACGGAACACCCCCAGAAGTTACCATAAACATGCAGTTGAAAACATACCATCAATGTTGTCTGTTTCTTTTAATATGTATGTATATTTGTTTATTATCTAGATATGGAAGAAGATTGAACATGTTGGCCAACAAATGGCTGGTCTGGCAAACAGTCTCTCACTGATTTCACAAGCTTCTCATCAAAAACAGGTAACATAAATTTTCTGTTGGTGCTTCGTTGGCATAATTTATGGTGATAGCCATAGATTTTGATTCAGGGCGTTGTATTGTTGATATCATTCCATTTATGTTGGTCGTTGCTTATAGAAATATTCTTTGTAGGCTTCTGGTGTTTCAGAAATTGATGTGGCTGAACACAGGATAGAGGTAAGTGGTGTGCTATGAACATGTCTGCTGACCATTGTTTCGTTGTTAGGATTTGTTATACCCCATTCATTAATAACTGCACCCTTTATTAGGAAACAAGTTTGGTTGGTGGCGCCCACAAAGCCCTAAGGGAGTTGACTCCCCCTTGCGATTCTGGCCATTCTACGATACCCAAACAAACTGGGACATCTGGATTGGATGGAATTTGCAAGGATTGTGGTGGAAAGGCAGACAGCGAAGGAAGAATTATCTGTGATAGATGTGAAGCTGCATACCATGTTTCATGTCTCAAGCTTGCCATTGATGAAGAGGCCCCAGCAAAATGGTACTGTCCCAGCTGTGCTGGATTAGACGGACCTTCAAAGAATAACAACAATGGCAGATCACATGAAGGCTGCGATGTATGCGAGTGGCTCGTGGTGGAGAAGCCAGAAGAACCTGCTGAAGATGTTATCCAACCTGAATTGGCCGTCAAAACCCAAGAGAGCTCAGTGTCAAGCATGGATGAGGACAGTGAACCGGACCTCTCAACAACTGCTCTAGCAAACTTGTGCAAGCATTGTGGCACATGTGAAGATGAGAACAAGAAGTTCCTGGTATGCGGCCATCCTTACTGTGCTTACAAGTTCTATCATGTCCTGTGCATGAAAGAAAGCCAGATTGCAAGTGAGAGGCAGAAGAATCTAGCATGCTGGTACTGCCCGTCTTGCCTGTGCAGACGCTGCTTCAGAAACAAGGATGATGAAGAAATAGTATTATGTGATGGCTGTGATGATGCTTATCACATTTACTGCATGACTCCGCCGCTTGAAAGTATCCCGAGAGGTAACTGGTACTGCATGTTGTGTAATGCGCGGAGGTCAGCACGTGGGATGGAGAGGTATGAGAAGTCGATCCTGCAGAAAGCCAAGCGTGTTCCTGATGCCAAAAGGCCAAAGGTGCAGGCAGCTGCTGCTCCAGAAAAATAAGTAGCAGCGGTGTGGATGAGGTTTCACAGGCTTACTAGGGTAAAAGAAAGGAAATGATTCTTTGGTCCCTCTGAAGGGGTATACATTACTCTTGACAGCTTGAATAATCGGACGATGGGTTGTCTATACATGGGGAAAACGCCCTGTTGGCTGGTGAAGACGAGATGGTGGCATCTGTGTGGAAGCGCACTTTTGCCTCTGCGGTTGAACTTCTGATGTTGATTTCCTGTCCTGTTATTTCCTTCCTGGAATTCTTGTGACTATTCCGAGTGATTAAGTTGTTGTCGTGCTGTTATGTTGTGTCTGCCCTTTACCTGATGGTAAGTGGTAACACTGACACCCACCCATGTTGACATCGCTTATCGATGATATGTACATGTCTGTTACTTGTTTTGTTTTTGTTAAACAATGTGTGCTCTTCTTACATACTTTTGCATAGCCTGTCATTGATGTCTGTGAAAGTTTGTTACTGCTATTATATATATATATCTCTGATTGAACCCGCAAGGCAGAGAACTTGGTGATACTCTCTCTGTCCTAAGATAGAAGTCATTCTCGCTTGTCGAGAAGTCAGTTTTTTCTAACTTTGATCAATTATATATAAAAGAATATTAATATTTATAATATATAATTAGTATCATTAGATAAATCATTGAATATACTATCATAATAAATTTATTTGGAGACATATATGTTGCACGTATATCACATGACGTCATCTATTCTGGGACGGAGAGAGTAGCCAAACAATTATACATCTTCATTTTTTTTATTAAAGTGTCATATTCATGTTGTGGATTTGTTTCAATCGTGATGGCTTTGGTAGTATGATGACCCAGAAGGCCTGAGAACCCTGGTGTCAATGCATCGTACCCTGCTTGTGCCTAAATTAGTTAGACAAGAGGATATGGCGGGAATGGTTTCCTTCGTAGTCATACTACCGTTGATGGTACCGAGACTTTGCATTGCATGGTTGCCTGGATTCAGAGAATTTGGGCGTGGATGTACCATCATGTGTGTGTGCGCGCGCATGTGGAAGGCCAACCTATATAACAATATATATAATAAAATAAAATAATATAGTCGTCAGTCCAGACGAAGCGTCTAAACGTTGACTAATTAGGTTCAAAACGCTCGTCTCGCAAAGTACAACCAAGCTGTACAATTAGTTTTTGATTTCATCTACATTTAGTACTCCATGCATGTATCGCAAGTTTAATATGACGAATAATCTTTTTTTTGTATAGTGTATTTTTGAAGGAACTAAACACCCAGGAGTAGCAAAGGGCAAAAGGCAAAGGGGGACAGAAGAGGGCAGCACACGTAACGCGTGGCAACAGGCAACTCTCTGCACTTGCACCACCTTCGACTTTTGTCGCCTCACATCATCTGAGGAATCGAAAATTAAATTAGGGCCTGTTTAGTTGCTCATGCAACCCCAAAAAGTTTGCATAGTACCTGTCACGTTGAATCTTGCGGCACATGCATGGAATACTAAATGTAGACGAAAGAAAAAATTAATTATACAGTTTAGTTGTAAATCACGAGACAAATCTTTTGAGCCTAATTAGTCCATAATTGGACACAAATTACCAAATAAAACAAAAAGTGCTACAGTAGCCGAACCCAAACTTTTTCACCAGCTAAAACAACCCCTTAATCGCATCATCACGCCAACTGAATTCCCAACCTAAAACCAAACCAAAGGAAGCAGCGACAGAGAATATCCCCTCGCCTCCCCCCGGCCCCTTTCAACTCGTCTTCCTCCTCCCTCCGCTCTCCTCTTGCCTCCTTCTTCCTCCTCATGTCGCCTCCTATCCATCTACATCTTCTATTCTAAGCCACCTCGATCGGACCCTAGATAGATACAAGAAAAGAGAAGAGCCTTTGTGGTTAATGGATGGTTGGATCACTGGGCGGAGCAGTTTCTCGTATCGGATTGATCGATTAATTAATACATACTAAATATATAATTATTATATACGCCAAGAGAAGAGAAGAGGAACGCCGGCCGGTTTCACTTGTCTCCTTCCTCCGATCCCTCCCTGCCTGCCTGCCTCGGCGGCCGGCTGGGCTCGGGCGTTTCCCTTTTCCTTCTCATGGAGGACGCCAAGATGGGGAACGCCGCCACCATCCGCGCCGTGCTCGCCATCCTCCAGTGGTGGGGATTCAACGTCACCGTCATCATCATCAACAAGTGGATCTTCCAGGTCCGTCACGCCCCCCATCCCTTCCTCTTGGGTTTTCTTTCCTTATCAGTATTTTTTTTTGGGTTTCAATTCAATTCCCAGAGATGATCATGTATATAGTTATGTTATATTCAAGGAGGGAATTTAGGGGTGGATCCGTGTGTGCAGGACGAAAGGTAGCGCCTTTATTCGTTCCAGAGATTTTGCCTCTTTTTAGTTTTCGTCTTCCTCCCATCGTTCCATGGGTGCAGATTAATCGCCCATGGTGATGTCGTCTTGTCTAGTGTTTTGGCAGAAACCAAAAGGAATCTTTTTTTTTTGTCTATCTGAGAATTACTTCAACTGGTGGTTTGTAGATTGGATTGGGATGTTAACGATGGAGAACAGTAGGGTTTTCCGATTGGGAATGGACAATTAAGGGACTGTCCTGATAAATTTCAGAGTTAACAGTCTTGATGAATTTCAGAGTTAACTGAGAGTGACAGAATGTAAACGCCGTGCTGGGAAAATGGCCCAAATGAGGGCCCTTTTTCTTGTTGACAATCATTCTAGCATATGGTACAGCTGAAAAAGCTTTCCTTAATCAAGAAAATAAGTTTGGCGTCCAATCTCCAGATTGAATTGTAATTATGGTAGTCCTTGAAATAACATTTGTGCAATCGAATTTCTGAAAACCATAGCGCTAGCCTTGTGACCTATATGTATATCCTGCCATTTTTCCATCATAAACAAAAACCAAAAGGCAGAAAATGGATTAGCATCCAGATTGCACCTATGTTCAGCTATGTAATTTTTTTAGACCATAGGTAGGTATGTAGTATGTACTACAGTCTCCAACCATGCATGTTCCTCAAGATTGTGGTTTACTTAAAGTTGTTGGAATGAGCAGCAAGGTTCTTACTCTGTCACGCTGACTCTGGGTTTGATGGAGTGTCACCATCTAGGATCATCTTTGACTTTGGCAGCCTTAACATTTCCCTTCAAGCTTCTAATTCCCAAGATTGTTTCTTGAGGAGGAGCTCTCTTCAAATATTCTGCTTATTTCTTGACTTGACATGCTGGCTTGGTAATGAGATGGATTAATTGATTCTGTATTTATGAGATGATTTGTCTTGTGAACTAGCACAATTGTAAATATATATATGCCTAGAAAGTAGAAATCTTCTTGTTGTGTTCTTTAAGAAACCCCTCTTCTAACATGTGCTCTCTGTCAGAGAGACCCTTAAAGAAGAAGCTTTCTGTTTCTCCCTTTCCATTTAATTATTTGATTTGAGTTGTCTTTTGTTGCTCTGATGTTAGTAAGGGACAGTTGATGATACTAGTACTTTTGCGTTGCCGCTTGCCTAGCACAAAGGCATGGACTTGACGATCTTGAGGCCAAATTTTGCAGAAACTGGAGTTCAAGTTCCCTCTGACGGTGTCGTGTGTCCACTTCATATGCTCTTCTATTGGAGCCTACATCGCAATCAAAGTTCTGAAAATAAAGCCGCTGATTGAGGTTGCCTCAGAGGATCGATGGAGAAGGATATTCCCAATGTCATTTGTGTTCTGCATAAACATTGTGCTGGGGAATGTGAGCCTGCGGTACATCCCAGTCTCCTTCATGCAGACCATAAAGTCTTTCACTCCTGCAACGACAGGTTAGTTTGTTTTATATGGATCTTGTCATCCTATATTTTCCTGTTCTGCAATTCCTGTAGAATGATGATAATTTCTTACCAGTGAAATCTCTTCTCCTCCATTGAGAGGAAATGCAGTGATTCTTCAGTGGTTGGTGTGGAGGAAATACTTCGAATGGCGCATCTGGGCTTCTTTGGTCCCTATAGTGGGAGGCATTCTCCTGACTTCTGTAACGGAGCTGAGCTTCAACACGTTTGGCTTCTGTGCCGCCATGGTGGGCTGCCTGGCCACATCCACAAAGACCATCTTGGCAGAGTCGCTGCTCCATGGATACAAATTCGACAGGTATAGTATAGTTTACTACTGTAATAGTAAAAGATATGATCTTGATTTACATTACTGCTTGATTGAGTTTCCATGGATAGAACAGAAGCTTAAAATGTTTTTGTATGTGTGTGACTGTGTGCAGCATCAACACGGTGTACTACATGGCTCCCTTTGCGACGATGATCCTGTCAGTGCCAGCCATGGTGCTGGAGGGCAGCGGCGTGGTGAGCTGGCTCTACACGTACGAGTCGGTGGGTCCGGCGCTGGCGATCATCGTCACGTCGGGGGTGCTGGCCTTCTGCCTCAACTTCTCCATCTTCTACGTGATCCACTCGACGACGGCCGTGACGTTCAACGTGGCCGGCAACCTCAAGGTGGCCGTGGCGGTGCTGGTGTCGTGGATGATCTTCCGGAACCCCATCCCGGCCATGAACGCCGTCGGCTGCGCCGTCACGCTCGTCGGCTGCACCTTCTACGGCTACGTCAGGCACCTCATCTCGCAGCATCAGGCCGCCGTGGCGACTAGTGGTGGCGGCCCACGCACGCCCAGAGGACGCTTGGAGATGCTGCCGCTCACCGCCGAGAAGCAAGGCGACAAGATATAGCTGCTCCTGCTGCTGCATGGAGATGCTGCCACAGCTCTTCTTCTTCTTGGTCATGTCATTATCGTCGATGATATTAATATTAGTAATAGAGAAAGGAAAGGAATAAACCAACAAGATATACACATCTGATCTGATCGATCTAACAGCCGTTTCAGTTTCAGAATCCATCTATCATCAGAGATGACAGGATGGGCTCCTACCGAATAGTTGAGTTGTTAGAGAAATGGATGGAAGCCGAGTTGGTGTAGGTTGCCAATTCTTTTTGCTCATACTAGCATCTTCTCTCTCTTTTTGTGTTTGTACTGAATTGATGATGATGATAAGATTGGTCACCCAGATTTTGGTCTAGTCATTGTCGCCGCAACTACTACTGTGGCTGTGATTTCATCTGCACCGTCTTTCCAACTCTATAACCTGGAATGATTTTGTTGCCAGCCAGATTCTGATAGGAGTGTGACCTGTCAGTGTTGCTTAAAGAGAAATTTCAGGTCTATAAAAGATTTGGAATGATATATATTCGTCGAATCATGTGTAGCCGTGTTCTCGTCAGAATTAGATGGGTTGCACATGTGTTAGTTGGGGATCAGTGGGTTGCCACGTCGAGTTTGTTAGGGTCGGGGAGTGTAAGACAGTGGCTAAGGAATTGTCTTGGAGAATCGGATGGAGCTTCTTGCAAGCAGGTTTTAGGCAGAGGTGTTCCGGGTGTCAAGAGAAAATGGTTGGAAGTCGGTTTGGGGAGTTAGAAGATGCACATCGGTTGCTTTTGGAGGCCAAGTTGTTATGGCCTCTTGTTGTACACCTAGAATAGTCTGTTTAGTTTTTTTCGTCCAGCTTGACGGTCTGTCAAATCCAGGAAGTTGTTTGCGTTACTTGCGCATGTAATTCTCTCCTCTCCTTATTAATATATGCCGGCTATGTTCCGGATCTTTCAAAAAAAAGATGGAAGGAAAAAAAAAAGAGAGAGAAGAATGTGTTCGTTTATGTATGGATTCAAAAAGCTAAGCTGCCGCACGGATTTCGAAGAAACAGAGTAGGGTGACTGGGTGAGGGCGTTAGAAGCAGAGGACCAAAAAAAGAAAAACATAAGAAAAGCAACACGCTCGGTGGGACTCGAACCCACAATCCTTTGATTAGAAGTCAAATGCCTTATCCATTAGGCCACGAGCGCCTGTGTGATATGGATATATGTATAACCTTTAACTACGTTATGCATCTGCCGGTTTACTTATCTTCATTTACTAAGTTGACTTTTCCCAAGTTTGATGCATGTGCGGTGCTTTGATTTTGAATATGATTCTGATGTATAGTATTTGAAAAACGTGACTTACGCTTAAACTTAACTAAAAACATATTACCTTAGCAACCAATGAAGCCACAACTAGTTACTGTAGATCTTGTTAGGGTTGTAGCAACTTTTGGATGAGATCTTACAGCAACTCCAATACGAACAGAGGTTTTGATGAGAAAAAATATGTTTCGATAGCTTGTTAGTTAGATCTCGAAATATTGTTATCCTCTATTTTGTATTTTCTCACTAACCAAAGGAGAGAAGTGTTGGCTTTCTAAAGTACGCACTAAAATATAGAGAATCTATTAAAAGGTGAAAAGATATAGATAGCGATTTTTATTCAAACAACTTTCTAAATGATGATTTATAGAGTGAATTCAGAAAAGAATACTAGAGATGCTCGTGACATTACTTATTCAATCTATTCACCAGGGGTGGCTTTGTGCTGTCACTTTTAACTCGTTATTACAACCGCCAGGCTGCTTGGGCTCCAACCCAATGTGGCAACCGGCCCACCAAATGGACTCGAGCCTACAAAGAAAGTCCATTGTCTTCTTAGTTTTTTTTCCGCGATCGGGACTGGCCCGTTTTCCCATTGTTTTTTTTAGCTAATCTAGTGTCTGATACTCTGATCACGTCTACCTGTGGTCTCCCTAGTCATAGTAAGGTGCTGCTTGGTTATAGAATTGTAACGTAAAGGGAAATGGGAATGAACTAATTTTATTTCCATTTACGTTACAGTTGCAAGAACCAAACAGCACCTAAGATAGGGCCGAGGGCACGGACCGCCACCTAATTCTGGGTTTTTAAAGAAAACATATCTTCTTTCCTATAGCTGTAGAGGTCTAGAGGCGGTCACTCAAATTTGGTTTCGCCCCTATCGAGTGAATTGAATTTAAGCAGGGGGCGATATGATGATGATGGTTGTCGAGTCTTGGCGGCATCTCATCGATGATCTGCGGCGGCAATGCAAATAGTAGAGTAGAGTACGAGAGTACTGTAGGAAGAAAAAAAAAGCAGAGGATGGATGGAGGAGACGTTTCAAAGGAGACAAGACTTACTCGCATGGCAATCGATGGATTGCACCGGCCGGCGCCTGCCCTTTTGTCCGGGCCCAGGGGCACACTACACAATACTACTACAATCCATGCAAGCAGGTGCAGCTCATTTTCTGATTTCTGTAGTAGGATAGAGGATAGGAGTAGTAGTAGTATTTCCGTTCGAGATGGCAACTTGGCATGCATGGCAATCGATGAAAGCAGCAGGAAAAGGCGATGCCGATGAGCTAGCCGGCTAGCTGCAGATATGACAGCATGATGAGTGATTCGATGGATGCCTATCATATGCTTGCCTGGCTGGGCAATCGATCGAAGCAACAAATGAAAAGAAATGCATGAGGCAGCTACCTAGATCCTGCAAAAAGCGCGCCAACTTTGCAGTGCCGCCGCTCCCGTCTCATGCATCTTTTAATCTTTCTTCATATAGAGAAAGGATCTTTACAACTTGCATGGCCGTCAAAAAAGTGATGATACGTACAGTCCATGCTGGCCTCTGTTTGTCTTGTTTCCTCTAGCTTGCTTGTTTTTTTCAAACTTGAATTCGATTATTCAGTGTCTGTCAGCCAGTTCGTTTCGTCAGGCATGGTCGCATGGACGTGCTGTTCGAAAAGGAGTATCCTCTGACTGCATGGCGGCATATATGGCCACCATATCATTTCCCATGACGACCCTCTTTCTCCCAGCATGGTCTCTTTTCTTTTTCTTTCAGCCTCTTGTAATTGCCAAATGCCAGAAACCGTGCTAGCTGTTTGCTGCAGCAACTTTGCATGGCCAAATGGCAGCAACCGTGCTAGCTAGCTGTTAATTTGCTGCAGCAACTAATGAGTAGCTTCAGTTTGCTCCTCGTTCATGAAGGCATATATGTTCTGCTGATACGACGAGTAAGCTAAAGTGAAGCAGCTAATAGAGATACAGGCCTAGCTAGTAATTAAATTAAAGGTAACGAAGCCAAATTAAATTAACTTTAGTCACCGAAAATATTTTTAGCAACCGGTGGGTGGACTAACAAACCGGTCATAGAGTACATTCAGCAGTGCCTCGCGCGCCGCTCTGTCAGCAGTCACAACATGCTTGAAAATGCAGTCCTTGTGAGAGTACTTTCCTCCGTTTTCGTTTACCTGTCACCAATATTTTACTATACCAAATTTAACTATCTGTTTTTTCTTCTAAAAAATCTTAGATACTTCAATGTATATAACACTTATGAAGTATGTTCAATAAAGAATCATATACGTGAAAACTTGATGTATCTAAAAATTTTTTGTAGAAAAAAAATGTACGGTCAAAATTGCTATCGTAAAAGTTCGGTGACAAGTAAACGAAAACGGAGGTAGTAATTTGCAATTGCAAGGCAGATCTTGATTGACGGACGCAGCTAGCTAGCATGAACCATCATTATTCATGAATGCATACTCCTATATCGATCGATTGCAAAAGTACGTCTAGCAGGTCTGCAGAGGCACGCATCATGAGTTTTCCGCAAACCTAGGCCTTGTTTATATCCCAAATTCACTCCCAAATTCACTACTGCAGACTGCGGCTTTGTCTAGCGCCTGAGACGCTCGGCAAAGGCCGAATTGCGCTCGGCCAAGGCTTTGCCGAGCGCAACGCTCGGCAAAGGGCTCCCGGCAATGAAATGCTCGGCAAAGCCTTCTTTGCCGAGCGTTTTTTATCGGGCGCTCGGCAAAGCCTTTGCCGAGCGCCTAAGCGGCACTCGGCAAAGAAAAGCGACGGTCACGGCGGTAGTCACGGTGTGACGTTTTCTTTGCCGAGCGCCTCCAATAAGACGCTCGGCAAAGAGCAAACTGATTTTTTTAAAAAAATTCTTTGCCTAGCGCCTCCAGTCTGGCGCTCGGCAAAGAGCAAACTGATTTTTTTTAAAAAAATTCTTTGCCTAGCGCTTCTATCCTGGCGCTCGGCAAAGAGCACACTGATTTTTTTTTAAAATTCTTTGCCTAGCGCCTCCCGCTTGGCGCTCGGCAAAGAAAAACAATTTTTTTTTAAAAAAAAAATCTTTGCCTAGCGCCTCCAGCCTGGCGCTCGGCAAAGATCAAACTGATTTTTTTTAAAAAAATCTTTGCCTAGCGCTTTTATCCTGGCGCTCGGCAAAGACCACACTGATTTTTTTTAAAAAAAATTTTGCCTAGCGTCTCCCGCCTGGCGCTCGGCAAAGAGAAACAATTTTTTTTAAAAAAAATCTTTGCCTAGCGCCTTCAGTTTGGCGCTCGGCAAAGCTGGGTAAACTACAAGGCTCTTTGCCTAGCGCTGCGCTAGGCAAATCTGGAACCCAGATTTTGTTAAATCTTTAATTTTTGCTTTCTATCGCTGCAAACATAACATATCATATATATATACATCAAATGGATATCACCATGAACACAAATAACACCATTTATATCACAATTTCATCGCTTCTGTCACCACCATCACCATATATATCACAATAGCACATATATCTCATAATAGCATCACTTATTCGGCAATAAAGTCCATTACAACAACTTGATATTCATGAAGTTCAACACAACAAGTCCAAGTCCATGACATGAAGTTCAACACAACAAGTCCAGATCCATCACCAAGAGAAGGAATACGTGACAACAACTTCGACGTTACTCACTGAGGCGGCGGTGAAGGTTGGTACCCGGGCCACCCATGTGACGGCGGCGACGGTCCCCCATGCTCGTTCGGCACGTGGTTCGAACCCGCCGACTGAGGCTACACACAGGAGCAGCGATTGCATGAGACAAAGTTAAATAGCTAAATAACATGCATGTATGATATATATTACTCACCGGAGTAGTGTTGAGAGCAACAAAGGGAGGAACGACGGGAGGAGGCTGAGGTGGACCCATCAAGCTGGGTGGCAAAGTAACACCCAGAGAACTCTGCAGAAACGCCAGCACGTCCGACATCCTCTGGTCACTTGCCAGTCGCGCCGCCCGCTCTGAAGCCACAATCGCCTCCAGCTCGTCGGCCCTCTTGTTCGAAGTTTCCACCTGAGCCTATACATTGTTGCAAAGGTAATGTTAGTGAAGCGACAAGGAAATCCTCGTGTAATGCACGACGAGTAAACCAAAACTAACCTGTAGTGCCTCGACCTGGGCCTGTCCATAGGCCGGCCGCTCGCGTATCGGCGGGAGTCCGGAGCCACTCGTGGTCTGTGCTCGGATCTGGGAGAGAGTGGGAGTAGTGGCGGTGTCGATCATGCTGTTGGCCATCCAGTAGCGCCCATGTTGCTTTCCCTTTCCAAGACACATGACGAGACGCGCATCGATGTTGTCAGTCGTTGGATCATAATCGGACCCATACATCGTCCTTGCCGCCTCATGGTACTCGGTGACTTTCTTGTAGGCGCTCTCACTTGTGTACGCCTCGGGCGGGTCCTCCGGGTTGAAGGAGACGTCGGACGTCGCCTTGCCCTTGTGTGACATGGTATATGCAGCGAAGTAGGAGCATGGCTGGCCACCGTGCGCCGCCGACTGCGAGAACGAAAAGAAGTTTGTTAGTAGTCTTTGCCTAGTTACATTAAAGCATGACAACAGTTACAAACATGATGACGTACCCAAGCTCGGCCGAAGCCGCCGACGTTGCGGTTGCCTTGATGGTGAGGTACACCTGGCATGGCCAAACGGTGAGCCCGGGCAGCCGCGTGCTGCTGCCGCCACTCCTCGCTCAGCCAACGGTCCACGATTTGCCCCCACGCCTCAGGGGACTTTTCGCACCACCAAGGAATGACCTACACGTCATGAAGTAATCGACACGTTAGGCAGTCAAGTTCATAGCACCGAATGTTGAAAGGAACTTAATTTAAAGTTGTTCAGTTACCTGCATGAACTCCTCTTTGGTGAGAGAGAGCCTCCGATCTCGGATTTGTTTCTTGTTGACGCTCTCTCCAAATTGCTTCCCATAGTAATCTCTGATGGCCTAGACTCTCGCCTCGTGGTACATGTCCGTAACGCGCTTCCTGCAAGCTTTCCTAGCCACGGCGTCCGCATTGCCCTCGTAGCTCTCGTCGAGCTTGAAGTACGTCTGCATATGAAGACACGATGTATGCATTAGTTATTTCAAGTAGGATCCAATGAATATGTTGCATTGAGGCATGTAGTGCGAGGAAGACTTACCCAGAACTCCTGAAGGATGTGCGCTGCCACGTTGCCTGCGGTGGCGTGGTGGGCGGACTCGTAGTGGGCCCACGTGTAGGCAGGCTCGTCCTTCCCGGCATGTGTTACAATGCCAGGGAAGTAGTGCCTGACCAGGGCCCCTAGGACGCCATTCACATGGCGTGAATCCTCTTCTGACACAACCCTCCAGGTCCTGCAGAAGTGATTGAGTAAATATATTAGTATATATTTAGATTTTGAACAAAGGATACAAAGTAATAGTGATAACATGTAGAGGTGTCTTACGCTTGCCCCTCTGGGACAATCGAAATGCGTCGCCTCGGTTTGTCAGGGAGAGACGTGGGACCTCGGAAGTAGACACTCCCCGCAGCAGTGGAAGACGACGTCCCGGCAGAGCCCTCGGCCCCGCCACCGCCGAGGTCCCCGTCGTCGTCCCCCTCGTCCTGCTGCACCACCTGCTGCTCCTCGTCCTCCTCCTCCTGCTGCGGCTGATCCTCGTCGTCCTCCTGCTGAGGCTCAGGCTGGACCACGGGAGTCGTCCTCGTCGGCCTCCTCGCCGTCCTCCTCGCCATCCTGCGGCATCTCGTCCCCGCTGGAGTGGGCTCAGGCGCGTCATCCGCGCCCCCTCCACTACCAGAGCCCTGGTAGAAGTGGCTTAGGCTCCTCTGACGGCCCCCTGGCATTGTTGCTCAATCACCTGCAATTAAGAACGAAGATGTAATTAGAAATGGATACAAAATAAACAAAACTAAATTATAAAATTTGAAAGTATTACATGTATGTTACAAATATTCTTCATGATCGGGATTAGCTGGACCGTAAGTCTCATCATCACTATCAGCCAGGTCAAAATAATCAACGACATCTGGCAGAGGAATGTTGTCTTCATCGTCATTGCCTAGACGCAACCGCTCAAGCATTTGTAAGTCGTTTGGATCTCGCACCTCATCTCCGTCGTCATCATCAATGACCATTACATTATCTACATCCATTCCTATCTCACAGGTTAAGTCTATCTCGAACCTCCCTTGTAGCCCATCTTCTTGGTAAAACTCTCCGTCATACGTGGTTGGGTTGAAGTGGTAGTCTTCATCATTTGGGAGAGGTGCTCCGCCATGTGGCGACACCTTGTGCACAACACACCAACCACTGAGATCCGGACTAGTCTTGCAAGCATACGGCGTATAATAAACTTGTGTGGCCTGTTGTGCCACAATATACACATCGTCTCTTGGATAGACAGAATCCTGTCGAATTTCAACAAGACCAAGATTTGGGGTCTTCCTCGTTACTTCCGGATCAAACCAATGGCATTTGAATATGACAGGACGAGCTTTGATGCTACCAGGGAATGTGATTTCGTATATTTCTTCAACTCTTCCATAGTAGTCCCTGCCATCAGTGCCGGGCGTAAAAACCCCGCTATTTGTGGTCTTTCGATTTGGCCGCACGCGCTCATAGCTTGTTGTGTGAAACCGAAATCCATTCACGTCGTAAGCGGACAATGACTTGACTCGGCGGTCACACCAATTGCCAACACATCTCAGGTCAGCACCGATAGAAGGATCGGTTCGGGCCTTGGTTGAGAACCAACTAATGAAATCGGGCCTCCCTTGTCCTGCACCATTAGCGAGGAGGGTGTCTTGTTCTGACGGGGTAGGCTCCCTTGAACGGTGCCAGTATTGACGAATGAATTCCCTATGACGAGTAACAAGGGGGTTAGATGTAGAAAAGGTGTGGGATTATTGAAACTAGTACGTTGAGAACTTACACAATGTATGGGTCCACCTCTTCTAGGTTGGTCAGCACATACAACATAATTTTACGCCACTCCACATTTGACAAGGGTTTAGTGGTTGACCCACCGGCTCTTCCAAGTTGCCCTCGAAAAAGGCTGAGGGTCCACTCATTTTCATCAGCATTGTAGCGAGGAGGTGGATTATGCACACTTGGAAGGGTGTCGTCGTAATACGATGTTGTGAAGTTTGACGTCTCCTCCAAAGTGAATGCACTTGCAATGGAAGCCTCGATTTTACCCTTGTTTTTGCACTTTTTTCGAAGAGTCTTTAGGCACCTCTCGATTGGATAGCACCAACGGGCCTGCACGGGCCCTCCCATCCGTGCCTCATACGGGAGGTGTAATATCAGATGCTGCATGGGATTGAAGAAGCCTGGTGGAAAGATTTTCTCCAACTTGCAAAGCAGGACAGGTGACACTTTTTCCAAGTCTGCAATCATGGACCGAGATAACTCCTTGGCACAGAGCTGGCGGAAGAAGTAGCTCAACTCTGTCAGCACTGTCCATATGGGCTCAGGGACGAAGCCTCGGACCATCGTCGGGAGAAGACGCTCAATCCAAATGTGGTAGTCATGACTCTTCATCCCGTTCACTCGGAGAGTACTTAAGTTCACTCCCCTCCTCAGATTTGCTGCGTACCCATCGGGGAACATCAACGTCTTCATCCATTCGAGTACTTCCCTCCTTTGTCTGGGATCCAAGACAAAATCCGCCTTAGGCCTTTTCCATGTCCTACCACCACTAGGAGCTCGTATCTCTTGATGTGGTCTATGACACAACTCTGCGAGGTCCACTCGAGCCTTAGGGTTGTCTTTTGACTTTTCAGTGTTCATGAGCGTTGCCCAGAGTGCCTCTGCGACATTCTTTTCGGTGTGCATGACATCAATGTAATGTGGCATGAGGAGGTCATCAAAATAAGGGAGCCTCGTCAAGCCAGACTTATGAGTCCACATGTGTTCCTCGCTATATCCCATGAACCCATCACCTTGTTCATTCTCCACGAGAGCATCAATCTGAGCATGGACCTCGGCAGGAGTCATCATCTGTGGTGGAGGTTCAGTGACTTCGACACCTTTCGTAAAGCCCATGGTGTCTCGCCTAAATGCGTTGTCGAGGGGCAGGAATTGACGATGTTTGTCGAACGATGAATACTTGCCACCATTCTTGAGCCAGATGAACCTCAGATTAGCCTTGCATAATGGACATGGGAACTTCCCGTGGACACACCAACCGCTAAATATCCCATAAGCTAGGAAGTCATGCATGGAGTACTGGTACCAAACGTGCATTTTGAAGACGGTCTTTGTAGCTCGATCGTATGTCCACACCCCATCCTCCTAAGCACTGATGAGTTCATCAATCAGAGGCTCCATGAAGACACCCATCTTCTTCCCCGGGTGTCCAGGAATAATCAACGACAAGAATACGTTCAAACGTTGAAAGGAGACGCCAGGGGGGAGGTTCAGTGGGATGACGAACACGGGCCAACACGTGTACGGGGCAGCCATCATACCATAAGGATTGAACCCATCTGTTGCCAGCGCCACGCGTACATTACGAGCCTCTGATGCTTTCTCATGATGGATGCGATCAAAGTGTTGCCATGCTTCACCATCGGACGGATGCACCATCTTGTCGGGATTGTATCGTTTCCCCAGTTTGTGCCATGTCATCTGCTTAGCATGCTCCTCGCTCATGTATAGCCGTTGGATCCTCGGCAAGAAAGGGAGGTACCGTAGGATTTTCATTGGGACGGTAAGCTGCTCCTTGTGGCCTCCACCAGAGTCTACCTCCAGGTACCGGGAGGGTTTGCACTTCGGACAATACTTCTCTTGCTCAAGATCTTTCCTGAAGAGGACACACCCGTTCGGACAACAATGTATCTGCTCGTTCGGCATCTTGAGTCCATCAAGGAGTTTCTGGCACTCGTACAGGCTCTTTGGGAACACGTGGCCCTCCGGAAGCAGGCTAGCAATCAAGGCCAGCATGCCACTGAAGTGTTGCCGACTCATGTTGATCTCGGCCTTAAACGCCATCACGCGTCCAACGGCATCGAGCTGACAAACCGTCGTGCGATCATGAAGGGGTTTCTGTGCCGAAGCCATCATGTCGTCGAACGCCTTTGCGGATGCCTCCGCCTCCTCCGCACGTCCATCGGGGATCTGTGCTTGCGCGAAGTCATCTAACATGTCTAAAACCCCGCCACCATCATCGACATGCTCGAGGCGAGGCCGCACGACCTCCTCTCTCAACCGATGCGCTTCACCATGGTGTACCCACCGGGTATAGCCCGGCACAAAGCCATTCAACTGAAGATGTTTAGCCATGGTCTCCTGGTTTTGCCATTTCCTATTTGCACACTTGCTACAGGGACACTTCGCCAATCGCGCTCTATTCACACCACTGCCGAATGCACCTTCCAAGAAAGCCTCCGTCTTCTGCCCCCATTCAATGCTAAAATCATGCTTACTTGTGTATCCCGCATACATCCACTCACGGTCATCCATCCTCTAACATGCATATCAAAGATGAACATAAACATCAAGTGCATCTACTTCGTGTTCCTACCATCTAATAGGTAAGGATAGGTCCTAATCCCACCTGCGGATGCGTAGACGAGGTTAGTTTCCATGGGCTACTCCGAGCCGAGACAGAATTTCGGCAGCACCTCCCCGCTGTTCTCCAGATACACGTCCCGGCAGGGAGAGTGTGTATCCGGAGAACAACACGAAGGTGAGGCCCAAACCCTGTCTCGGATCAGAGCATACCATAGAAACTAACCTCGTCTATGCATCCGCGGGCTGTCCAAAAAAAGTGGACAATCCGAAACAGATATGGTTATACATATGCAAAGATCACATACTTCCAACCGTATCCGTTTTAGACGGGAGACGCCTAACTGGGTAACGCGACCTACGTCCACATGTGACGGAAAAAGGGGTCATACCGTAGGTGCCGGTGAAGACAGGCTAGCGAGGCAGTGCCGAGTCGTGCTCCTTCAGCTATCCTCCAACGGGAGCCCTCCTGAAAAAAAAACCAATTAGTGAGAACGAAAAATTTCGGCAGCACCTCCCCTGTACGGGGAGGTTACCAAACCTGCAAAAAAAGACGGCACGATGGCCGACAACCACAAATACGTCACCAGCACGATGGCCGACTAGCACAAGAATATATGCAAGTATTAACACTATTAGTATAACCACTACTAGTACTATCACTACTCACACTACCACTACTACGCCTACTACTCCTAGTCCTAACCCTTCTACTACTACTACCTACTACACCTACAATTACTACTACTACTCCAACTACTACTACACCTACTACTAATCCAACTACTACCACATTGACCACGACTTCGCCTACTACTACTCCTACTACTCCAACTACCACTACTACTACGCCTACTACTCCTACTACGTCAAACTAGACGTACCTGTGGCGGACGACGCGGGGTGCGGCGACCGACGCGGGGTCACGGTCGGGGTGCGCGAGGCCGGCGCGGGCGTGAGCCGGGGCCAGGGCGGGGGCGGTTGGCCGGGCGCGGCGAAGGTGGCCGGCCGCGGCGCGGGGCGGCGGTGGCGGTTGGCCGGGCGCGGCACGATGCGCGGGGGCGGGGCCGGCCGGGCGCGGCACGCGGCGGCGGCCGAGCGCGGCGGCGGCGGCGGCCGGCCGCACGGCGCGGCGCGGGGGGGGGGGGGCGGAGGCGGGGGCCGGCCGGGGGCGGAGTTGGGGGCCGGCCGGGCGCGGCGGCGGCCGAGCGCGGCGGGGGGCGGCGGCGGCGGCCGGCCGCACGGCGCGGCGCGGGGGGCGGGGGCGGGGGCGGAGGCGAGGGCCGGCCGGGCGCGGCGCGGCGCGGGGGGCGGCGCCGGGGGCGGAGGCGAGGGCCGGCCGGGCGCGGAGGCGGCGGTGGCCTGGCGCGGCGGTGGCCTGGCGCGGCGGCGGCGGCGGCCGGGCGCGGCGGCGGCCGGGCGCGGAGGCGGCGGCGGCGGACGGGTGCGGCTGCTGATTTTTTTTCTTTTTTTTTAATTTTGGCCGGTTCATGTAAATAAGGAGACGCCCTTTGCCTAGCGCCCGCGATCTGGCGCTCGGCAAAGAGGTGTCTTTGCCGAGCGCCAGATCGCGGGCGCTAGGCATAGAATTTTTTCGTTGATTTTTTTCAATTTTGGCCGGCTGAGACGCTCTTTGCCTAGCGCCCGCGATCTGGCGCTAGGCAAAGATGTGCCTTTGCCGAGCGCCAGATCGCGGGCGCTAGGCAAAGAATTTTTCGTTTTTTTTAAATTTATTTTTGTGAATTTGTTTTTTTATTCGTTTAAGTACTGTACACTCCTTTGCCGAGCGCCAGATCGGAGGCGCTCGGCAAAGACTTTTCCGTTTTTTTTAAATTTGTTTTTTAATTTATTTTTTTATTTGTTTTTTAAAATTTGTTTTTTTATTTGTTTTTTAAAATTTGTTTAATTGCTGTACACTCGTTTGCCGAGCGTCAGATCGGGGCGCTAGGCAAAGAATTTCAAATAATGTGTCATCCATGCAAAAAAAGGTTTGAAAGAAGAAAAAAGAAAATTAAAGAAAAAAAAAGAAATTTTTTTGCCTAGCGCCAAATTTCAGCGCTTGGCAAAGAGGTGCCTTTGCCGAGCGCCCTGCGTTAGGCGCTAGGCAAAGGTGTCTCTTTGCCGAGTGCCAACCTTGGCGCTCGGCAAAGGCACCTCTTTGCCGAGCGCTGACATTTGGCGCTCGGCAAAGATTTTTTTTTTTTTGTTTTTTTGTTTCAAACTTTTTTGTCATGCATTACACATTATTTAAAAGTATAGGTTAAGTTTTGGTACTTTTTTTAAATCTTTTTACTATTTATCGTTAGTTTATTTGATTTAATTGAATTCTCCGATAAACGCGTGTTTGAACTGTAGGTGCATCGAATCTCCGAATTGGACGGTTCGAAAATTGATATTCGCATTACTTAGCGTATGTTAAGGCCGTATCCTGGAGCACGCATGAAATATCGAACATCTAGCGCACGGAACACGGCGACCAAGTTGCGCGTGAAGTGCTATTAAATTAAAAAAAAAGCAAACAAAGTTCGAAAATCACGAAACTTAGCGAAACGTCTTTGGAGCACATGTGGAGGCTATGGTCAAAATTTGGTAAAGTTTCGTGCACGTTGTCGCGTAAGTTAGTTAGAAACCTAGACATCTCACATGTGATAACTTGTGATCACATGTGAGATGTCTAGGTTTCTAACTAACTTACGTGACAACGTACACGAAACTTTACCAAATTTTGACCATAGCCTCCACATGTGCTCCAAAGACGTTTCGCTAAGTTTCGTGATTTTCGAACTTTGTTTGCTTTTTTTTTAATTTAATAGCACTTCACGCGCAACTTGGTCGCCGTGTTCCGTGCGCTAGATGTTCGATATTTCATGCGTGCTCCAGGATACGGCCTTAACATACGCTAAGTAATGCGAATATCAATTTTCGAACCGTCCAATTCGGAGATTCGATGCACCTACAGTTCAAACACGCGTTTATCGGAGAATTCAATTAAATCAAATAAACTAACGATAAATAGTAAAAAGATTTAAAAAAGTACCAAAACTTAACCTATACTTTTAAATAATGTGTAATGCATGACAAAAAAGTTTGAAACAAAAAAACAAAAAAAAAGAAAATTCTTTGCCGAGCGCCAAATGTCAGCGCTCGGCAAAGAGGTGCCTTTGCCGAGCGCCAAGGTTGGCACTCGGCAAAGAGACACCTTTGCCTAGCGCCTAACGCAGGGTGCTCGGCAAAGAGCCACCTTTGCCGAGCGCTTAACGGAGGGCGCTCGGCAAAGAACGACGGTATATTCCGCGGTGGCTATTTGCCGAGTGCTATCCTTTGCCGAGCGCCTGGCGCTTGGCAAAGACGTTCTTTGCCGAGTGTTTCTCTTTGCCGAGGGCCTGGCGCTAGGCAAAGGAGTCATTGCCGAGCGCATTCTTTGTCGAGAGCCCGGCGCTAGGCAAAGGTGGCCTTTGCCGAGTGCCCGATAAATAGCGCTCGGCAAAGACCCAGGCGCTAGGCAAAGGCACTGTCTGCCGTAGTGATTCCACTATGTAAAAAGGAGATTCCCCATCACATCAAAATGTCGGCAAATGCATGGAGTACTAAATGTAGATAAAATCATAAACTAATTACACAGTTTTGTTGTACTTTACGAGACGAACATTTTGAGTCTAATTAATCAATTTTTGGACAATTTTTTGCACTAAAAAACAAAAGTTGCTACAGTAGGTCAGATACTCATACTGCGCTGCTGGACGATCGATGATACGACTCAGACACAGTCAGAGACTCAGCAGCTCCGTCGTCGTCTATATAGTACGTTCATCATCATGTATGCAATCGATGATCGATCGTTGCCTTATGAGTAGCTAGCATATAGCAGCTGGGCTTGGCAGCTGCAGTGCATGCAGCCACTCCATGCTATGATACTCCTACGACATGGCAGTGCAGGCAGCCTTATGCATTCAGCATGCATGCGGCCGCGCTACAGCAAGCGACTCTTTCCTGTTACATCCATCATCGATGCCATGCATGGTACTACTCTACTGCAAGAGTATCTCGCTTGCATTGCTGGTAGCTGCAGCCTTCTACACCAACCAAAGCTGCATTGCTGCATGCATGCATGCTAGTGTGTGTGTGCGCGCGCGCGACTTTGGCTTAGCTCCCTCCTCTATCTGTAGACATCAGGCAACCATCAATCCCCCACAGCTTTCCTTCAGTAGTCAAGGCTCAAGAGCCAGCCGAGCCGACCTACGCACACATGTGTTTTTTTTCACCATGTGCTCTTCGTTCCTAGCTGCTCACACACTGTGTATATTGAAGGAGTACTCCATGTTGTGACTAGAGAAACAATTGGTAGCTGCTCACACACTGTGTATATTGAAGGAGTACTCCATGTTGTGACTAGAGAAACAATTGGTATCTAGTACCAAACTGTGTACAAGTTATAATGTTTCAATCTATAATATATACACATGTAGCACATACCTTTTGGTGGCAAAACACGGCCGGTAGATAATGACGATATATATTCTACTTGTACATGTTATACTGCTAGCTGCATACATATATAGTTACAAAATATATTTTGGGAGGTAATAAAAATGTAGTATTTGCTTGATGAGAGGCTGCCAAACTGAACTAGTGATGTACGTGGATGTGCATGCTTCTTTGATGACTCCAACCATCACACATATATATGCGTACACATGTTTTGAGTTCCTTCCGTTCGGTGTTGCAGCAACAACAACACCTGCTTTAATTTGAAACAGCAGAGAGATCGATCGATCGACATGGAAGTTATGCAACGGCCAAATATGTTGGGAGAACATGGAACAAACCGCCGTGTGACATCATCATATTCCAGTACTACACAAACCAATGCCCAGCTGTCGTCCCAGATCGATCGAATAGCTACCACATACCACGACGACGACAGTGGAGTGGAGACAGGAGTGGTACAATGCAAGCGTCCCAACAAATGCCGTCCGAGATCCATGAATGCATCATCAGGTAACTAACTGATGAGAGAGATGCTAGCTCATCTACTACTTACACCGGTCCTCCATCCAAAAAAATGTCATTATATTCTAGGCTTCTAGCTATGAAATCGTGCAAATTTATCCAGATTTATAGCTAGAAATGATACTCTTTTTAGGGCAGAGTTGTACTTACTATGGATATATTATATGCAGCAAAAAGATTAATTTCAATTCATGTGTTGTTTTGTTTTCGCCAATGTGTTTAATTACATGCCAATAAATTACTGTGTGGCAAGAGGTTGTCGATCGGCTGAGGGAAGTATAGGAGAGAGGACACACAATGCAAGGCAATTAATAAGGAATTATAATTGATGCATATGCATACGATCCGGGGTCCGGGGCGGCATGATCAGTAGCGTGGAGCCTACCGGTCAACCACGGCCACGCAGGAGTGGAGTACTATACTATGTGAAGCTGTTCCAACGACGCGCATGCATCATGTCCTATAGTGGACTAGTCTGTTTGTTGTATTCTGGTCCAGTCAGTCTCGGCATTATATTCAATCAGACTGCTAAGTGCAGGCAACACTACATAATACATATATTCAAACATGACTATCCCCATCCGTCGATCAACTTTGCTTAATTAGTAATACTACTAGGCATCAGTTAGCTAATACTCCCTCCATTTCAAATTAAAAATCGTTTTGTCTTTTCTAAATTCATACTTTTTACTATGTATAGTAAAAAAATTCATATAGCATTAGCGATGAATCATATAATTTGAAAATTTTCAAGTATCTAAATTTTTATGTACAAAAAAGACACATGGCCAAACATGCTACATTAAAATATATGGTGACAAGTAAACACAACACAGTAGGTAAGTATTTCCTCCGTTCTAAATTGTAAGTCGTTTTGGCTGTTATAGGTACATAGCTTTTTATATATGTACTTAAATAAATATATGGATTTTTTTTACTAATGTAAAATATAATGTTAAGAAAAAAAGATAGTCGTAGTTGCTAGGGCAATTAAACTGTTGGTGACAAGTAAACCCAAAAGAAGGGAAGTGATAAGTTACATTATATATATTATACTTTTCTCTAATCCTAAATATAAGTCCACTTGTTTTTTTTTATTTTTGAGAATTAGTGGCTCCGTGGCTAAAGAATTATATAAATCGACAACATGATGATGTATATATTAGTTTATATCATGGAACATACTTTTATGTTGGAATAATATATACCCTTCTATTTAAAGCAATATGTTCTTATAGAAATTATTAGTCAAAGTGCAGTATTGAAGATCGTGTCGATCTATATTCATATATAGAATGTATTCCTGTAGTATATAACTTTATATTAAAAAATAATTATTTTCTTATTTGATATTGTTAGTCAAAGAGTGACATTGAAGACCGTGCTGATGTTCTAATTAATATAAGGCAATTCCTAGTATTATAGGTGATGTTATTATTATATCCAAGACTGGACCTATGGGTACACCTAGGTGTTCGGTTGATCTATTTCCTTTCTACTCAACACAAAACTAGAGTCTAAAACATGGTTGATTCAAACACATAAACTCGAGAACCGATGCCCCTCTTAAAGTTCGAGGTGTGTCAAATAGAGTCATAGGGTCTATTTGGAACACATGAATTTCTTAAAAATACAAACACATAAACTTGAGAACTGATATCCCTCTTAAAGTTCAAGGTGTGTCAAATAGAGCGCCCTATAGTCTTTTTTTTCCACACGGGAAACCTCAATTCCATTAGAGATAACGGGACCCTATAGTCTATTTGAAACACAGGAATTTCATAAAAAATCGTATAAAACTTTTTTTTTTCAATTTCATAGGAAAAATGCGGGACTAAAGGCATTCCAAATATAGCCTTACGCTGTGCATGCATGATACCTATTTGCGATTAGAGAGGAGAGTGCTTTTGTTTAGGACGGGAGGGCCAAGAGCTAAGGCAAAGGCAAACAATAACATAAGGTAGCACGTACAACATGCTAGCTCTTTGCATTGGTACGGTTTCCCCAATCAATGCAAATCCTAGTAACATAATCACCTTCTCGTTCTCCTAAACCCCACGAGCGCCTAGTAGACAATAGGGCATTAACATATGCAGTCCATCATAGAAACTCGTAACAAGGAGCTAGGAGGAGGCATGATTGCTGGGTTGGTTGGGTTGACGGTTCTTGGGGATGATGGGGAGCCCCCAGCCCCGGCCCGGGTGAGAGGAGAGGCTGTCTGTGCCTGCTGGCTGTGCTGCCTCAAAAGGCGGTTTGCGTTGTAGCGGCCAGAGAGATTTGTACGGGTACAAGGAAACCCATCATTCCGGTTGCAGCGACGCCCTCAATATACTCTCAAACTGATGCCCATTTCCAGGCCATCCCTTGCCATGGGGACTTGGATTCCGGCCCTGAATATACTCTCTAGATACCATAACACCCCCTAGAGACCAGGCCTGTGGCCTCTCTCCCCAAAGACAAATCTCTCGTACTCCCTGCCCGCCTTTGAAACCCTGTCCTTCCTTCTCATCCTTCTCCTCTCGGTAGTCTTGGAAACAGACATTCTCGCTAATCATCACTAGTGCTGGTAACAGTATTTTGTGGAGTGCATGCATCTACAAGTGCATATTTGATGGTGTGCCCGTCACTGTTTTTTATAATGAAGAAGCTTTATTATTAATAAATAACGAAGTTCTAACGAGCCCATATACACTGTCATTACATTATCAGAACCAACTATGAACCTCCGATCAACCTTCAGGCGATGGCGGATCTAGAAACGTGTGCAAGAAAGGGGTCTCCTCCTTATTTTCTATATTTAGCTCTTTCTTCTAAAACTTCAATGGCTACGAACAGACGGCGAGGGAGTCGCAGCTGTGCCGTACTTCGCGCTGGTCTCAAGGCTCCTCGCACCCTGGTAGCGGAAGAAGCTCATAGGGGGCTAAGTTAGTGGTGCTCTTCGCTTCACTGCCTCGTAGCCCCGATCTGCCCATCGAGGTGGTTATCGAGTTCCATCGTCAGCGCGCCTGACATAGTGGTCGCCGCCCACTAGAGTGTCGCGCTTGACATGTTGCAAGCTTATGTTTCAAGTGTTTCAGAGGTACGTTACAAGTGTTTCATGTGGATGTTGCAAAAGTAGATCGGGATGTTGCAAGCGTTTGTTCAAAATGTTTCATTTGTTTTCAGATATATGTTTGCAAGCGTTTTTTTTATTTGGACGTTGCATATGTTTCACACATGTTGCAAGAGTATGTTTCAATGATTTTAGTTGTTTCAGTCTTAAGTGTTTTCCTGTTGCAATTGTTTTATGTGGATGTTGCATATGTTTCACACACATGTTTCAAGTGTATGTTTCAAATATTTCATCTGCTTTAGATATATGTTGCACTCAAACGTTTCATGTTTCAAAGGTGTTGAGAGAGTCACGGGGACACGGCCTGGGCTCCTGGGGGATCCGGCGCGGCGAGCCCTGGCTGACTGTTGCTAGATCTGCCCCTGTTTCAGAGAAGTACTATGCTTTGATGGCTGACTGTCAAAGTATCCCACGGCAGGGAGTGATGAACTGGACATCTAAATAATCTCACGCGGAAGGGAATGTTTACACTAGGGCTTTAGTTCCCCCAATTCTCTCCCAAATTCCACTGTGCAAAAAGAAGATTTCCCGTCACATCAAAATGTCGGCAAATGCATGGAGTACTAAATGTTGATGAAATTAAAAACTAATTGCACAGTTTTGTTGTACTTTGCGAGACGAACATTTTAAGCCTAGTTAGTCAAAATTTGGATAATTTTTACCAAATACAAACGAAATGCTACAGGAATTCTGATACAGTGTTTTTCTTCCCTATTCGCCGAACTAAACGAGGCCTAGACTAACGCTGAATAACTTTTGAAACGAAGAAGACGCAGTACACAATACAATAAAGCAGTTTTAATGGGTACACCTACTTGCTGAGGGGTCACAAGCGCATGTCATGTACGTACCGCAGGATGGTGGGAGTATTTTGCAGGTGGTGGTGGTGGTGCGTGGGAGTGTAGGTACGGAGACGGAGGCCATGGTACGGGCTCCAGCTAAAGCCAACATGGCCGGCCTTGTGACGCCAACAACATGGCAGGGGCCAAGGGCAGACAGCGGAGAGGCAGCACAGCTCAGAGAATATGCAGGGTTGCAGGGCGCAGCCAGCCGTGAATTGCAGGGGCTACTGCTGCGGTCGTCTCATCTCTGATACGATACGCATGGTCGTCTGAGCAATTCCTAGTATCTAGACCGTAGGATTACGAGGCACTAGCATATTCAGAGTTGCAGCCTTGCAGCTACAGTAGTTGCAGCTAGCCGAGCCAGGAACGGAGTGAGATTCATGAGCTACTACTCGTACTACCACTGTGGTACTGGTACTCCTACCTAGGCGGGCAGGCTAAGAGTAGACTAGACTAGGCTGTTGGGTTTTCCGATGCCGGGCGGCTGCTCTGCTCCTTCATCCTCTGCATGCCATCACTTGTTCTTGACTGGGGCCCTGTTTAGATGCCAATTTTTTTCCCAAATTACACTATGCAAAAAGAAGATTCTCCATCACATCAAAATATCGGCACATGTATAGAGTACTAAATGTAGATGAAATCAAAAACTAATTGCACAGTTTTGTTGTTCTTTACGAGACGAACGTTTTGAGCCTAATTAGTCAATGTTTAGACAATTTTTACCAAATAAAAACAAAATGCTACAGTAGTCTACAGTAATTTAGTCACCCCAATTCAATTTGGGCCACCTAAACAAGGCCTGGGAGCAAGGAAGGAAGCACGGAGGCTGGCTCACAGGGCGAGGCGACCCAAGTGGCCATCTGGCAACTGGCATAGTACGGAGTAGTGGCATGGAAGCCATGGATTTGAAGAATAGAAAGCCAAGCCAGTAGCCAGACTGTGAGAGTTG
Source organism: Saccharum hybrid cultivar R570 (assembly GCA_038087645.1). Classification (NCBI taxonomy): domain Eukaryota; kingdom Viridiplantae; phylum Streptophyta; class Magnoliopsida; order Poales; family Poaceae; genus Saccharum; species Saccharum hybrid cultivar. The sequence continues at coordinate 1,134,418 of JAQSUU010000591.1, forward strand.
AGAGTGAGACTGGTACTGGTGCAGCAGCATCCAAATGAATCCAATCATCGTTCCCCCTGTGCAACAGACACCCCATCATTACCATATACCATACTCCCTCCCCTGCATATACTACCTCCTCCTCCTCCTCTGCTGGCCCGGCCAGAGGAATCTTCTTTTTGCATAGTAAAATTTAGGAGTGAATTTGGATATCTAAACAAGGCCCTTGTGTGCCTGCCCTGCCCTGCCTGCCTATAAAACCCAGCGTCCACGCAGAGGCACTCCACCCCTGTCCATGCACAGCCACCGCCACCACCATTAAGCAGAGCAGAGCAACGCCAGCAACAGCATGAACGGGTTCTACTCTTCCATGGCGCACGGGCTGGACGCGCTGCAGCGCAGCCCGCACGCGTGCCTATCGGCGGCCTTCCTCCAGCAAGCGGCGGCGCTGCTGCGTTCCCTGCACTCGCAGCTGCTCCACCTGGTGCAGCGCCTCCACCTGCCGCCGGGAGAGAGCTGGCTGGACGAGTACATGGACGAGACCTCCCGCCTGTGGGACGCCTGCCACCTCGCCCGCGCGGGCGCCGCGGGCCTCGACGCCTACTGCGCCGCCGCCGCCCGCGTCGCCCCCGCGCTCCGCGACTGGCTCTACGGCTCCGGTGGCTCCAGCGGCTCCCATTCCCACGCCACCGTGGCCGCGCGCCACCTCCAGCGCGCCATCACCGCGCCCAGGCGCCACGCCGTCGCGCTCCACCAGGACAACCGCGCGCTCGCCGACGCTAGGCTCGACCCGGCCTCGCTCCTGCTCGACGACCGCTCCCCGCTCGAGTTCAAGCTCAACGCCTTCAACGGCTTCCGCGGCGTCCTCTACGCGCTGCGCAACGCCACCTCCTTCCTCCTCGTCCTCCTCATCTCCGGCACCGTCACCTGCCTCCCCGACCTCACCGCCGCCTGCTCTGCCGTCGCCCACCACCACCAGCTCCGCGCCTCGGGCGGCGGCTACGTCGCGTCCGTCGCCCGCCTGCGACAGCGCGTCGCCCAGGAGATGGAAGGATGCATCATCGGCGGCGCTGGCGGGATCATGATGTACGAGTTCCGCCAGGCCAGGGCCGCCATCGACGGCCTCAAGCAGGACTTCGACAGGGTCGTCGCCATGGGCGGCTACCGCGACGACATCGGAGACAGCCTCGGCCAGAGAGCCGAGATCATCAGTGGCTGGGTTGGGATGCTGCGATCAGGAGCCGAGGCCGTCATCGCTGAGCTCGATGACTTCTTCGATGAGATCGTCGAGGGCAGGAAGATGCTCTCCGACCTCTGCAGCCATCGTTAGCTAGCTCCTCCCGTCCTTAGATTACCAGCTGAAACAAAATTAAACTTCACAATCACAAGATGAGTTGTTCAGAGGAACAGTTTCAGCAGGCAGCTCCACTTCTTCTATTCTATGCCACCCTAGTAGTACCAGCAGATACTCCTACAACAAGATGCTAACAAATCTAGGCAACCCAAGAAAAAAGGTGCTTTTTGTTTGTTTGTTTGTTTAATTTGTTTTCCTCTCCTCTCCTTCTCTGGTTAAGTGCAGTGCAATGCTGTGCTGGTGTTTACTCTCTAGTAGCTTAGCTAGCAGCCATTTCTAGTAGGGTGTCCATACTTAAGTCATGCATGTAGCAGAATCATCGTCCTCTTTGTATGCTTCCAAATCAACGGCGGTACTGCCACTTCCTATCGCTCATACATTGTGCCTGCCCATTGTCAGAATCAGAACCAGAACATATCTCTAGCATTCTTTTCAACATAATATACTTCAGATTTAGACGTCCTTTCAGTTATAGTATATAGTTATATATATATGGTAATACTATCACAGCTGATGCTGAAAAGGAGAATCCGCGAGTGCCACCAATCAGACCTCGGAAAAAGGAAAACCAACTCTTTGCCCTTTTTCTATAACTGGGAAAGCACTGTGGTGGTGTGGCCAACTTGTTGGACATATATAGGAGACAAAAAGGAACAAGAAACTAGACTTTTCTGTTCTTATTCTTTTTTGCTTTTTCATTTTGTTTTTGGTGGTAGGCTTATGCTTTCGTCCATTGAACCGTATCATCGCTTCCCACCAGCTCAAGAATATGATGAATGTGAATATGGTGAATGGTACAAAAAAGACCGGTCATTTTAATAAAACAGAGAAGATGAACAAACGACCTAAGGGAGGGATGGTACCTTTGTGGCCGCTTTTGTGAGATTCTTTTCTTGTGATGCTTCTCTTTGATATCTGACCCCAGTCACCATTTGGTTGTATAATCATGAGGAACAGCCTTCTGGAATTGGAACAGAATGATCACTTTGTGAACGTCTTTTGAGCCAGAATCATCCTCTGGACCTCAATCGGATGAAGAGAACCACTGCTGGCAAAGGTTGCAATGCCAAATTGATTGAGCTGCCTTGCAGGGCCAAAAGCAAGCGATATCATGGTAAGCAGCAGGGCAATCCATATTCCATACTTTGGGTTAGGGCTCTGCCTCTGGTGGGAAAAGCTGAGCTTCATCAGCCCACCAAATCCAATCTCTTCCTCAAACAGACACAATGATCACCTCTTAAAGCAGCAATCAGAATCGCTTGACCAAAATATAAGCTGCTCATCATGAATTCACACTGAACTGAAAAATCAAAATACTGATTGATTAGAAAAAGCTCAGGTTAACATTCAGTCAACCTGCTGAGCCAACAGAAGAAAAGTTCTTGGTATCAGTTATCTGGTCAAGCAAAAATTATAATACAAGCTCCAACTTAGATGATAATTTGCTTTGGCTCAAGAATGGGAAAGTAGCATATAATTAAGTACCGAACTGATAAGTGAAGTTTGTACTCAGTCATGAATTGTCAGAAAAAAATTACCTCATCAATGGTCCAGGCATACCTGTATAGCAATAAATTAGCACATAGAACAACTGCAAACAGTAGGCACATCACCAGGCCTGTACTGCCTGATGCAGAACCTCATCTACAGGGAAGATATCTGAAAAATAAAAAAAGGCATAAATGCGTATAAAAATGGTTTCAGGGCATAAATACATATTGAGTGAAATTCCAGAAACAAAACAAGCAAACTTAATTACCCATTCTAAGTAACAATGGAACTCGGTTTATAAAAGAAAATACAGAGTAGCTTGCAATATGTTCTATACCAGGAGATCTGAAAAAGCTGTACGTTGTGCAGAACCAAAAAGAAGTGAAAGGGGGCATACCGAAATTGGACAGTATCCATCAAACACAAAATCTGTATTGTGCTGTGTGCAACAAGATCAGAGGGCAGGCTTTTATACGGCGCCGCTTTCAGATCCCAGCAAGTACACTGGGGGTACATAGTACAACATAATACTCAAATTGACCTAATTTCAATAGAGGTGGGAAATGTCTGTCTTGGACAGTTAAGTCATAAGTGAAGAATAGACTGCTTCAGTCCCACAAGTGGTACGTCCAAAAAATGATCATATGAATCTTTAATTTCACTATAATAATTGTGAAATTAACAATGAACATTTGTATAGGTACACGTCCTGTGGACCTCACTTGCCCAACAATTTGCCTAAAAACCGCAAACTTTTGGATAGATTAACAGTGAGGTCCTCCTATGTACACCATTTTACAAAGTGAAAAGTAGCCAAACAACAATGGGATAGACTTCAACAAAACTGCCAGGAAGTCCTGCACAGGATTAGGTACACCCCTCAGTTTCATTTAGGTGCTGAAGCAGGTTATCACCATTTTGGACTTCCGCCAACTTGTGATTGCTCTGACCAACGGGTTTGCATTGCTTAGAAGAATTATCAGGACTCCATGTGTCTGGAACTGACAGGAAGTACTTCGCCATGAACTTCCTAAACCTTTTCTTGTATTCCTTGGGGGAAATAACAGTTGGTGAAACATTCTTGGGTACTACCAGAGAAGTCTTCACCCATGTCTCCAGTTGTTTGTCCCAAGTATATTGCCTCAGATAATCAATGATGCCAAACACAAGTTCATGCTTCTCTTTGTCCACTCCCACAAGTAGAGAATAGTCCATGACATTCACCGACTGCAAGTACAATAATTATGTTCACAAATGTTATCATTGAAAAACATAACTGCCAGTAACTGTGGCAAAGAAGTGCTTTATGCTTACAGTGAGGAAAGCTGTGTCATTCCAGATTGCACGCTGCAAAAGATGCTTTGTTCTTCCACCAATATAGATTGGAGAAAAACCCATGTCCTCAACATAATTTTGGTCCAGGTAAACGGTATCATGATCATTTGAGTCAGTGACGCGTCGCGAAAAAGTAGCACCTTTGAGGTCATAAATTCGAGAAATATTGTGGCCAAAGAGAAGATTTTCCATCACCATCAAGTCGATCTTTACCTCTTTGCCATGCCTAATTTGCTTAACCTGAAACAGGCAAGTGAGTCCACATGAAAAAAAAAGCAGGAAAATGAATCGAAATCAAACTCGAGCTCTTGATATAACTACCTGATAGATTCCTAATATCTTGGCAAGGCAAGTTTGGCTTCCAGTGTCCAGAGAATGGTAAACATGCTTAAAGTAATCAGGGGCAAATTTAATAAATGACTCGAACTCTGTTTTCTTGATTTGCTTTATGATGAACCTGTCATCCGTCGTCTTTGCAAAATAGACCTTGCTCTTTCCACCTTGAGCATTCCACTTCTTGCAGCGGCTTAAGGAAGTAATATATGCAAGCTCGGATGGGCAACACTTTTTTCGGAGTGCAAAGAATTGATTGTCATATACAACAGTGACTGAATATTTGCCTCTGAGAGTCACTTTCCCGTTCACAGTCATTTCTGGATGCATCAGAGACAATAAAGATGAGCTATCATAACCAGAAAAGTCATCAGATGAAAATGAAGATAGAGATGACAAGCTTGCTTCAGAATCTGTAGATGACCATGGTGACGAGCTGAAAGAACTTTCAGTCAGAAAACTATAAGATTTCTCCATTGCTTTAGCATGCTCTCCCTTGGAATAATCCATTCCATTCTCAAATTTTAAATCTATCAAATGGCGGCGTTCATCAGATATGGCAAGAGCACGAGCTATTATGCTGGATATCTCATCTTCCATTATGCACAAAATATTACCACCTGGACCTACCGCAAACTGCGGAGAGTATGCCTCGTCATGTTGTTCAAACAAGGGAGGAAGATAATGTGGCAAATAATTGTTAATGAGTTCAAACTTTTCCAAATATCCAATTTGAATGTCATTCCTGTAAGCCAATTGAGACTCAGCAATTGAATTCCAAATCCACCTTTCCCTTTCATCCCAATAAGGATATTTGAACTGTTGGGGAGTGCTACAAGGTTCCTGTTCCATGGGTATTGGATCTGCTACTGTGTCATTGACCTGGACCTCCTTATCATTGGATATTTCGAAACAAGGATCATTTGTGCTTTCAATTGTGCCATCTACCTTTATTTGACCATGAGCAATGGATGATTCTTCAGCTTTACTACCTCCATTGCAAGTTAGTTCCGAGTGCCCAACTTCCTGGCTTTCATCAAGCAAGGGTGCTGCAGCATCACCTGATTGAGGATCAAGTTTGTTACTTGCAGACTCCGTGGTACTGGCTACCCCCAAAGCTATTGTAGTTTTGTCATATGTAGATTCACTGATTTTCTTATCAATACCGGAGTTATCGCCATAGATCCCATCAACAGAATCAGCAGGATTCTTGTAATTAGCAACACTTTCTAGTTGGGCAGATTTACAGTAGAATAATTGATGTAGACGGCGGTCCCAAATGTAAAGCTCAAGTAGAAGGTCCTGATAGTACCAATTTATATTCAATAGTTCATGCACAGACGACAACAGTATCCCATTTTGATCAGCGGCCTTGTCCACAGAACTCTGCATGACAACAGAGATATAAAAATTCAATCAACAATAATAAACAGAACAAACACCGAGGCAAATAGAATGCATATACCCACCTCAAACTGGGCCTTTTCTTTTATCAACAACTCTTCTAGTTCAGTGAAGTCCTTAACAGGGAGTGCGAGGCCACAATTGATTGCTAATGTTATTGCATCAGGATGTTCATTCTTCAAGTTTTGTAGAAATCTTGCAACCCCAGAGAAAAGTGCCATACCTTTAGCATGAATCTTGAAAGATGGAGCATAAGCGTCAGGCACCATTGTACAATAACTGAAGATAAGTAATGAAAAAAAACAGTCGTGAGAATGAACCATACATTTCTCCTTTGTCCTTCAAACCAATCCTGTCTGATGGGATTGACGAACGGGAGAGTAGGTTGTGGTTTGCAGGTAGCGTAAATTTCAACCGATGAGTACCGGAACATAGCAACTTTAGAGCCCAACCTGAAATTAGTAAGAAAGAGGAAGTATTCATCACCAAACTGCAAAAAAGGTAGTTTCCATGGAATTGTTATATGAAACCCTAATGGCTAGCAGGAAGTTTACCCGAAAAAGCGCAAGCAATCCCTGTTGACCAAATGTCCACATATGGATAACCTTCTTGCTGCAGAATGGCTCGAAAAACTGAGTTCAAGGAATTTCCCAAACGAGAGGTTGCGTGCTTCAGCTGATATTAGTACTCTTGGAGTTGGTTTGGATACCCCATGTTCATGATCACATCTTGAGCACCTAGTCCACATCCATATTTTTCCTTCGGATTCACCAGGTAAATGGTGTTGGGGCACCAAACGTTTCACTAGAACGGTCAAATTTCCATTTCGGTGCGTGTAGGAGTACATGTGCGACTCTGGAGGCTCTCCACACAAGGAGCAACTCAGTTTCTGCAAGGGAAACATTAAAAGCTGAGCCTCCAGCAACCGAGTCAAATTGTATTACAAACACAAAACACAGATATTTCACGTAAGAGCAAAACACTAGAAGGTTATGAAATAGTGTCACCTGATTCTGCAGAATGTCTTGCAAATATCGCCCTAAGGACACATCAAAACTCCCATAGTATTTTATACGGGTTAAATGGCTTTGTTCACAGATAACCTGCTTTTCCGTGCACTGGCTAGACATCAAAATCAGTATGCTGTGAGAATCAAGTGCATCATCAGCTTGATCATCGTCAACATATTTCTCTTTGATAACAATACTTGTAGTACTATGTGCCCCATTGTCTTCCATAACAGGTGATTCTCCATTTTTATCACTTACAGAAGAACTTCTCGGCATTATTGCTTGAGTAATTTCTTGTTTCTGGGCATCATTTATGGACTCCCCATTTTCAATGGAAACCACAGACTCTTCTATCTTTGGCCTATGGAAACCATTACTAACAGTTTCTTGACTGGATTCAGCCCTGACTTCCTTCCTATTATCATTTGCCTCTTGCAATGAAGTAACAGGTAAGTAAATATTCTGGTGTAACATGTCAGCGAACAATTTCCTTAGTGGCCCTTGGACTGGTAATGTTAACCTCTCAGTATTATTGAGCCTTGCACCTTGTTCAAGGTCATTTGCAGAGCTGCTGGATACTGAACTGAATGCATCCACATTTCTTGGAGATGTCAAAGGTTTGTTCACATCAGCATAGCTGTTAGAAGTGGCATGGAACAGTCTAAGTGCTGGAGAGTCATCATGTGAAGGAAAGCTAGGGATAGCACCACTAAGAGCAGCAACATCATAAGCAGTTGGTGATGTCCCTTCTGTAGCAGTAACAGAAGTTTCTTTCGGGGTACTTTTATCATTTAGAAAAATCCTTTGATCTTCAAAGAAAGATGTTTCAAGGATCAAGTGATATGCTGCAAAGACCGTAAAATGCATTACTTGTTTGACTTTCTTCAATTCTTCACTGTTTGCTCCTTTTAGCAGTATCTGAAAAAGAAAGAAAACCACTCTAACTGTAAATATTAATCCAAAAGGTACGGAATACCAATCAGTTTAGGACTTGCTACTAATTCAATAAATGGTATTAGTGCGCATGGAATAGACCATTTCCAGTATACAATGAGCATGAACTATACATACCGTGCAACCGAGTGGACGTGGAAAGCCTTCCAAGAACATTAATGTTTTAGATGTCATCTTTCCACCCTCACTGGCGTTGTTGTGCTCCTCAATAAATTTTTCGATATGAAAGTAGTCACATTGCTTCAGCTTTGGTTTATCCAAAACTTCTGAAAACGATATTATGGGAGAGCCTGTACAGCGTGCAATTCTTTGTAGCCGGTTGAGTTTCATATCAAGAATTAGCGTGACACCTTCTTTCAGAAGAAGTTCTTGAATGTTTCGTGAAACAGTTTTCTCAACCAGAACAACATTGGGACTGCATATCTCCATCATTTTACCAATAGCTCTCTCCAACAGGTCCTTTTCCTGATTGTTAGAGGCATAGAAAATAGAAGGTATTATTTCTCCATGAAAAAAAAAACAGAAACCGAGGTCTATTATTTGCGTAGATATATAAATATGTAGCATCTAACCTGATCCATTGAACTAAATGATGACAACCCGACATCAGAATGCCCAAGGACTCCTTTGAGAAGAAGAAGCCTAGGATTGTGGCAATTTGTCGGCATGTGCTTATGAGCAGCGTTCTTCTTGAAGACTAACCCTTTGATCACCTCACTGCAACCAAACCAACATTGCCACACGTGAACGGATATAGTTTGAAGCAGAAACAAAAATCCTATCTATTGAGGAGAAACAGTTGAAGACAAATTGTTGCTTCACCTTTGCCGGTGAGTACCAGATGCTACACATTTGACTTTGATGTAAGAGCCAGGGTCCATTTCCTTTCCCATGCTACCATCAGGTTTGATAAGTAGCGCTGCTTCCCATGACAGGGAGGTGACAATTTCAAGCCAGCTATCGCTACCCTCTTCGTTGGAAGAAGGAATGCCAGCAGATGCGAGAAACCGGCTGACAAGTATCTTCAGCTGGCCATTCATAGCTTCTAGCATCACCTTCTCTCGTTCCTCCCTATGATTCCTAGTGCCGGAGTCATGCTGCTTACCAGGGGACGGGAAACTTGACTGGCCCCACTTTATCCCGTCACTATAATCATCATCGTCATCGTCATAAGCGATGCTTGTAGCAAAACTCTGGGCCTCATCCTCCTTATCTGCCGCTTGAGGTGGTATCCAGATGGTATCATTTTCTATAAATGAGATCTCCGTATTACTGCTTCTGCCATTGGTACTCTCAGCCCCATCAGAATCGTCACCGGACTTGACGGAGCGGTCATCAACAGACGACGTAGATGCATGGCGGCTGATACGACCGTGTCTGTGACCTGAAGCGTTGGAGGGAACATTGTCGTCTGTGGAGAGATGATTTATATGCTTATCGGCATCCGCAGCCTGACTCTGCTCGAGATGATCTGCACCATGGGGACTGCGATGGTAACCATTAGCCTCTGGTGCATCCTCCCTGTTGTGTTGGGCAAAAGCAAAAGGAAAAGGATGAGGATGGGGGCCTCAATTACATATCTATGTGCTTTACACTGTATTGTCAATCAAAAACTAAAGCTGTACAGGTTTAGCTAGTTGTTGGCAGGCAAAGAAACAAAAAGATCCCTATTCAGTGTTAACATCGCATAGTGTGGATAGGCGCATAATTGACTTAGATAATAGATTCAAGCTGTGGAAAACTTATTTTTGGTTTCCAGGGAAAGGGACTTATGCTTAAGAGAAACAGATGCTGTATAACAACATAACATGTTGGTGGTAAAAAAAATAAAAGGCTAAGGTAGGGGAGAGTATGTATTCTGTAAGAGGTCCAGTAATATGAATGAACGATACATCTGTACCTGATTGAGGAGGGGAGAAAAGTTAAACATGGAAGCAAGCTAAGTAATAATAAAGTAAATCTGTTAACATGATGAGCTAGTTGCAGCCTGAGCTAAGCCAGAGAAGGAGGCTGAGGATTGATTAAGCTGGACGCAAGAGAAGAGAACCGAAATACCTGGTTGCGTGGTGGTGGTGGTGCTGATCCGACATGTCGGAGCACATTGCCTGCGGCGAAGGCAGGCGGCAGCTTGTCACATGCCCTTGCGGTTGGTCTGGAATTGGTGGGTTATGTATGGGTCAATCAATCAAAGAGGGGGAAGAAAAAACCGAAGTAAGTAGTAGTAGTAGGCATACAATATACACTTGTAAATTACTACTACTAGATCAGGGAGGAGAAGGGGTGCGCAGGCAAGGCATACCTGGTGGGTGCTCGTGGCCGGCGAAGGACCTCCTAGACCTGGGCACCACCTGGCGTAGCGAGGGCGGCGGTCGGGCCGGAGAAGAGGAGCTAGCGCTTGCGCACCTGAAATCCAATCCAATCGGAATCGTGTGGATTGGATGAGGAGCGAGGAGGTCGTCCGCGCGCACACCCCCGAGCGAGCGATCCTGGGATCGGAATCCCAATGGTACGGCCGTACGGGGTGCCTGAAAGCAATTCGGCGGATGGATCTCTCTGCTCCTCCGTCCCGTCCCGTCCCAATTTGGTGGAGGGAGGCGGCAGCGTGTACTAGTGGTCGGTGTCGGGCGGGGCGCTAGAGTCCCGTTGCTCGACGCGACGGCGCTGGAATCCTCCCCGGTAGCGTGCGCGGGGGCTCTGGCCGCGGCGATTGGACCAGCTAGGTAGCAGAAGCACGCACACCAGGAGAGGAGAGGAGAGGAGAGGAGAGGAGAGGGGAGTCCAAGGTAAGGCAACAAAGCCAAGCCAAGTCTAGTCTAGAAACGAGAAGAAGGAAGAAGGAGGCGAAGGAAGACGACGGCAGGTGAGGAACGCTCTCCCTCTCTCCTCTTGGTCGCCGCTGGGGGCCACCTGCCTCGGGTGCCGTGGGGCCCACGCACAACTATCTTCTTCTCTTTTTCTTTTTAGAATTAATTAATATACTGTACGGACAACTTATAATTATAATAATAATTACTGTATTATTACGAACCGGCTCATCGAGGGGGCTCGAGATGAGATGGCGTCTGTGTCTGGAGACCACGACCACGATAGGCAGGGCTGACTCGGCTCCCTCTACTGCCTCAGCCGTATGTAGCATGTACTGTACGTACGTCCCCTCGATTACAGTTCAAAAACACTGCACGATCATCACTCCATCCAGCCAGAAAGAAAAACTACACTTCTTCTATTGCTAGTATTTGATTGATTTGTTGGTTGTTTGTACCACATCAGCGCCGAACCCAATAATCTGACCCCCTCTATTGTTCAATAAAAATCTGAAGCATGAGTAGCTTCTTCTAATTCACTTCGTATAATGTCCCTGTCTATCTTAGGGAAACGTCTAGTTAGACCGGCACTTTTACCAGAGAATCAACCTTCACAGATAATCTGAAGCATGAGTAGCTCTACGTAACAGGAGTCTAGTCTTAGGGCCCATTTGGCATGACTTCTCCGGCTCTGATAGCATGTAGAGAAGTCGTATCCAATGCTTTAGAAAGAGGAGCCGTTTTCCTATAAAGGAGACAACAATTTTTCGGTCAGGAGGAGAAGCTATAACTTATGGCTAGCTTATCCTCAAGTGCTCCATTTGAGGAGGTGTCACGCTAAACAAAACCCTTATCCTTGTTGCCCACGCTGCTATAGACGGATACCACAGTCATTGTCGTCTCTTCCAAATTTTCCAAATATAAATTTAACGCTGTCAAAGAAATCTACTCAATGACCTACTCATCTTTCCCTTTTTTTAAATATCTAAATCTAGTGTGTTGTCAAAGAAAAATCTATTCAACGACCCATCCTGCCAATTAAAAAAAATCTTGTTTTACGTGTTCGTTGCTTTATCGCTTTACGGTTGACAACTCTCAGTTATTATCTTCTTTAGTTTTCCTACCTAGGAGTATATTACTCTATGTCCTTGCATTCATGTCACCTCCTCCTTCGTCTTTCATCGTACTTACACACATATACATAAAAAAAAAGTTGTAACTCTCAGTTAGTTGCTTTGCGGCACCGACTAGCTAATTAATCCATGGCGTTAAGTCTACAACGTCTCAAGAGACCACCAGCTCAGCAACAAAATCATAGATGTGATGATGTGATGTGTTCACCTTCGATTCAATTCTCTTATTGGAACCAACCAACCAATGCAACAAATAACACACCACCAAGCAAACGCAACACAATCATGGATCATGCACCGCCCCCACACCAACAGGGAATTATACTAACACGTAGGAGTACTCTTCATTAAGCAAAGCATGCATATTACCAAATATGACCAATCTAATTTTATCCACTTAATTATAATAAGTCACACCCTGCCAATAATAACCCCCTACTAATCAAATCATTCATTCTAGCCATGTTGTGCTATCTGCTGTTTGCTTGTCAATACAATCGTCTACCGGGCCCGTACCATCAATCATGCTCGTCTTGTTCTCCGTCATCATCCACTTGACTTCACCACACACAATCTATGCATCTAGACCTATGGAAACGGTGATAAGTGTATATGATAACCTTATCCACTCTACTGGTTTATGGATATATAAGCTGAAAGGATCTATCACCAATGACAAATCAGCAAACATGAATGATTTTTATTTTTTACCGTCAACGTGCATGGTGGTAGAGTGATCACCACTAGGTCGGGCACAAAACGATCATCTCTTTTGGCATGACAAAATGATACTCAGGCACCTATGGTACGGTGCCTCACTGTCAACGAGCATATCGTCTATCATTGAAAGAATTGTGTCACTAATAAATCGTAGAATAAATATAGAAAAATTTGGGCTCCAACGCTCTAGATCTGTCTCTCGGTCTTTTTAATTTGGATGTGCACATAAAGATAAGTTATGCATTCATATATGTGCGCGTCTTCGTCTATGCTGCGATTTGTACAAAAATTACACTCAATCACAATGCAGCAACGAAAAAAAATCTATTTCACTTTGTCAACAAAGCACATTTGGGGCCTATTTGGAACCATTTTTTAGTGATACTAGTTGGTAGATAAAATTAGCAGGAGAGGATCCAAATGGGCCTGCTAACTATTAGCATATGGATGTGAAAAGGTGCTAATAGTTCATATACACCTTCAACCAAGAGAAGATGAATTAGGCTCGTTTAAGCAACAACCTTAGCCTTAAAACTGGATATGAAATAGGGATTTTCCAATCCCATCAATTATAACATTTACTTTTGTTTAGACAAAGCCTTCAAGAGCATATTTAAAATTTCCAAAATTTATTTTAGAACAGTACAGTCTCCCTTTACAATGTACTACAAATTTACTCATAATAAACACTGTTCGAGGAAATATTAATCCAGTCGAGATGCATCTTTCATATGCAAGCCTTGCAGATAATAAGAAAACTAGTTATTATATATGAAAACATGTTTAAAGTGCGACTTATATATGAAATTAAAATAGACTGATAAAACCAAGTGTGTAAACGAAATTGCCACTTTCCCATTGTAGATATATAGAGATAGAGAAATGTCTTTGATTTGATGCGCCCGGTGAAAGTCCTATGTTTGGTGTTGGTAATTAGTGACAATGCCTAAGTGCTAATCATATGCATAAGAATGTGTAGCAATTATGATTGGTACGAAACATGGTGAAGCATGGTGATCAAGTAATGTGATGATGAAGTGCTTACCATGATGGAGTTGGATGAAGGTGCAAAGCCAAATCATGATGCTCAAGGCAAAGGTATATGATAGGACTTTTCGGTTTGCATCCAAGACACCATAGATGGTGTGGATGACATAGGATACATAGCTGTACTATGAAGAGGGGAATTCTCTTTGCAATTGAGTCCTACATGTGCCTCTAGGTGTCATTTTTTGATTATATGCATTAGGATATAGTAAAGAGCTAACGTAACGTCTTAAAAAATGATTGTGAAAATGCTAACACACATGCACATGGTGATGTACACTTGGTGGTGTTAGCACATTTGCGAAGGCGGTGGAGTTTATGCGGTAGAGAGGGGTTTGGGGTCCTCTCTCCCTCCCGCCTCGCAAGCTCGGCGGGATTTAGGCGTTTTTGTGGAGATGAAACACTTATTTTCCATTGCGCCGAAGGATGAAAAAGGAGGCAAAGTCACGGGAGTGTTTCTCGCTGAGAAACAGACGTCGAACGCGGGGTTCGGAGGCGTCAGACACGGCCACCGCGTCTGTTGCCTAACCCTAGCTGCGTTGTGCCGGTGTGTGAGCACCAGACGTGCTGGTGGTCGAGCGACAGACGCGTGGCGTCAGCGTTTATTGGCTTCGACGTCAGCACCCTCGGAGGACTCAGCTGCGTCAGATGCTGGACGCGTCTGATGGCCTCGTGATGGACGCGTCTGCTGGCCAAAGACGTTTTTGGAGCTCTCTGTATAGCGTTTGTCGGGGCAACAGACGCACGGGCATGTAGCAACGGACGCGTCTGTTGAAGAGAATTTCGACCGTTGGAACCTTGAAGATGCAAGACATGTGGCGTTCATCCGAGCAACGGACGTGGTGTGCCGCGTCTGTTGCAAGCGCGATAGACGCGTCTGGTGACCCCGCGTTTTGGAATAACAACTCTATTCGAAAGGGTACATCTATATATATATGTGTTGGCCGGCTCTAAAGCTATTCTCTTGGCACTTTGACATACTTGTGAGCATCTTGAGCTAAGCCAACTCCCTCACACTTCTCCCCACTCATCTTCTTGCATTCGATTGCGATTCTTAAGTGAGATTGAGTGATTCAAGTGCATTGATCATTGCTTTACATTTAGAGGCACTTGAGGGATTGTTTTGCTGCGGAAATTCTTATTACTCTTGGTGGTTGCTGCCACCTAGACGGCTTGGAGCAGCGGTGGAGGTTCGGCACATGTTGGCGATTGTTCGTGGCCGGCTCCGGTGATTGGTTTGTGAGGGGTTCTTGTGGTTCCCCGGTGGAGCGCCGAATTCCAACTCTAGTGGATTGCTCGTGTCATTGCAACTCTTAGCCATTGGTAGGTTCTTGTGGCACCTTTTGAGAGGCTCGGTGTGTTAGACCGATTAGCCACCGAATCACATGGTGTAAGGGGACACAACGGGGACTAGCGTGCCGGCAAGCACGTGAACCTCGGGATAAATCATTTGTCATCATTTCGTGATTGTGATTGATTTATCTCGGTGATTGGCTACTTGATTGGATCATCATTTGGATATATCAATTGGTTGGCTCTATTCATCGCCCCTCGGTGAAATCACTTCTAGACCTACTCTTGCATTACTTTTGTTACTATCTTGTTGTAGTCTTTATCTTGCCTAGTTGCCTTGTTAGCTTGAGTAGAGTAGTTTGTCTTAGTTGTCACTCTTGCGGTTTAAACTCGTGCAGTTGAGTGAATTAAAACTAGAATTACCAATTGGATAGGTGACTTGCAAACCCCTCTTAGGCTAGGCAAAACTTGCATTTTACTAATTGTTATTAGTAATCAACTTGTCTAACACTTTTTGTAGAAAAATTTATTAGGTTATTCACCCCCCTCTAGCCATCAAGATCTTTCACCCGGTAATATTTGTATCGTACATTGCCTTGTCAAAAGATGAGCTCAAGAGAGGCACAGGGTACGTTAGCGTCTCTTGGGCCCTATTATTATTGGAAGCTAAAATTTGTCTATGTAACCTACATTTTTGCTGGTGGTAACAAAAATAAAACTTACAAAAAAATAGTAACCTGTTGGTTTTCTGCCAAGAAGAAGAAAAACAATGCAAGCACCAAGTGATCGTCCGTATGTTGCTTATAAGCAAAGAACTAATGATTCAACCGTCGGCCAATACCTCAAGTACAGATGGAGGCGATTAGGTGCTTAAACACTCTTATTGGAGATTAATTAACTATTATGTATTATTAGTTTATTTTTTATAAAAACCTGGTAGAAGCTCTGCCTCTGAATTAAGGAAGGAAAGAAATTTATATGTACAAGAAGGTCTAGAAGACCAGAAAGCCCCACCGGGTACACACGGGAAAAAAGAAGACACCCAACACATCCCCTCACTGGGGTTAAATAGAGAATGGCTAAGTCAGGTTGTTAAGGACCCTAGAGCGCGTATCTATGTCCTCCTTGGCTTTGAGGGCCACTTGTCGAGCATCCATAGCCATGCCTTGGAAAATCCTTCTATTTCTTTCCTTCCAAATGTTCCACATCGTGTAAATCACCACCCCGTTGAAGTGTCGTCGTCGCTCCCTTGGGACTTTGGGTGCCGCTTCTTCCCACCATGCTCTTATTTCTGTTGGTTGGGTCTGAGGTTGGATTAAGTCTGTGTCAAAGTGCTCCCATGGCAACACAAGGCTCCAAACCTCTGCAGCAAAAGGGCATAGCAGACAGAGGTGAAGGTCGGATTCCAATGGACCATTGCACATGATGTAGTGATCTTGATGAGGCCAATTTCTTAGTTACAAATTGTCTGTTGTGAGGATTTTGTTCTGAATAAGGATCCATGCAAAGAACTTGCATTTATGTTCTGTGTGTGCTTTCCAAGTAAGGTCTGGACAGAATTTTCTGAAGCTCCCCTGGAACTGAATTTGGTACGCCGAGCGAGTCGAGTATTTTCCATCAGGCGTCCATTTCCAGACAATGGAGTCTTGCATTCCCGGCTGTAGCTGAATGTTCTGTAATCTGATCCAGAGGGATATGAATTCCTCCACATGGGTGGCTGTTGTGATCCTACCCCAAAGTGCCCGAATCCTGGCATGGTTGTGGAGTTCTTCATTATTAAGCAAAGCATGCATATTACCAAATATGACCAATCTAACTTTACCCACTTATAACAAGTCACACCCTGCTAAGACCCTACTAATGAAATCATTCATCCTAGATAGCTAGCTAGCTGCGGCAGCCAGGCAATCCATGCTGTGTGAAAGGATCAAGATGCCCAAGAGGGGGGGTGAATTGGGCTTTTCTAAAAATTAATTGCAAAAATTAAATCCTACAAGCCAAACTTCACCCCTAGTGCCTACTAGTGTTCCTTGTGATTCTACCGATAAAAGTTTTGCACCCTAAGTTCTAATCCTAGACTAGCATGGCAATTCTAGGAAAGTAAACAAGCAATGAAAGTAATGCACGAAAGTAAATGCTTGAAAGTAAGGGTTAGGAACACGACGATGTTTTACCGAGGTATCGGAGAGTCGCCACTCCCCACTAGTCCTCGTTAGAGCACCCGCGCAAGGGTGTAGCTCCCCCTTGATCCGCGCAAGGATCAAGTGCTCTCTACGGGTTGATTCTTCGACACTCCGTCGCGGCGAATCACCCAAAACCGTTCACAACTTGAGTTGGGTCACCCACAATCTCATCGGATGATCACCAAACTCCCAATCACCACCAAACCGTCTAGGTGATGATGATCACCAAGAGTAACAAGCTAGAACTCTCACTTGACCACAACAAGCCTAATAAGAAGATGGATGCACACTTGCTACACTCTTGTCACTAGAGAGGATTCTCAAACTTTGATTCGCAAATCTCTATCCTCACTAGGGCTCTTGCACTCCCTTGCACTTCAAAAGTGTTTCTCAGCTGAACAAATGAGCAAGAGACCTCTAAAAAAGGTGGAGGGGATGTATTTATACACCCCTCAAACAAATCCAACCGTTATCTGCTGAACCAGCAAAACGCGCACTGACTGGACACGCCGGTCTACATGACCGGACGCGCCGGTCAAGTGTAATGGTCAGAAACCGAAAACTACGCTGAGTGACCGGACGCGCTGATCTGTGATGACCGGACGCGCTAGTCTGAGATGACCGGACGCGCCGATCAGGAATGATCGGACGCGTCCGATCATGCAAGAGCTTACTGGAAAAATGACCTGACGCACGACCGCGTCCGATCATAGGTGACCGGACGCGTCAGGTCACCACGGGACCTTACTGGAACGTGACCGGACGCGCCGATCACTTCACAGTCACGTCCGATTATGCTGTTTACCCTCTAGAACACGTGTCAGACTGACCACCGCGTCCGGTCCTCTCAAGGACCGCGTCCGGTCGATCAGTTGAACCCGTAGTGAAGTGTTAGTACTGACCGGACGCGTCCGGTCATGACCAGGACCGCGTCCGGTCATAGGTAAACGGCTCAAACGTCTTCTAAACGCGATGCAACTTGAACCAAGTTGCTTCCAACTGAACTCTAAGCTTTTCTTGAGCTACCTAGTGCTAAGTTTGACAAGTGTGCACCACACCTAAATACAAGACTCGCCTAGGTCAAGCTACTCGCTCATGCCCCCCTTTATAGTACGGTCAAAGGAAGAAACAAAGATCCTAACGACTATTCCAGATGTAACTCAACACCTTGACATCCGGAACTAACCGTCCTTAAACTTGTCGTTGATCCTTTGAAAACCGAAACGATTTCCATCAAGGGACATGAATACCATATTGCCCAAAGCAGTCATCATCTCCATGACCTAACTTACTAACGTTTCTGCAAAACACACGTTAGTCATGGTAATTATGCGTTGTCATCAATTGCCGAAACCAACACCGGGGCTTAGATGCTTTCAATCTCCCCCTTTTTGGTGATTGATGACAACACTTAGATTCAGAGGATATGAGTTGAGGTTTTTGATCATGCTTGGTTCACATAAGCATAAAGCTGTAAGCACAGAGGGTTAGTCATTGCTTATGTGTTCCAAGCCAACTGAGTGTACTCATAAGATAAAACATGAAGAGTTAGTACACATAAAACATAGCTCATATGAAATCAGAGTAAGGCACGGAAGCACAACCTTATGAGCTAAACACCATTAAGAGACATAAAACATTAAGACATAGTCTCACAAACTCAGTCACACAATGCAGGGCGAGAAAAGTAATCATGATGCATGAAAGTAGCACACACGAAAAACGAAACCCTCTATCACCACTCCCCCTGAATCTATGCTCTCTCTCCCCCTTTGGCATCAATCGCCAAAAACTAATCTAGGGATCTGACGGGGGAACAGAAGCTGTCGTGTCGGGTGCCGAGGAGCGCGGAGTGATCATGAACTGTGAAGTATCCTCCTCAGACTTTGAACTGTTAGGCTGACCCTCTGAAGCTGAACGTGGCAGTGAAGTAGTCTGGGTCTGTAGAGGAGGTGCAGTGACTGAAGGTGTAGAAGCAACTATCGGATCGGTCACTGTCACCTGAGCCTAAAAGACACCTAGAGTGAGAGGATCTGTAGATGCAACTGAGGAAGGCAGAGTGTCTATAGTAGCAGCCCCGGTCACTAGAAACGCAGCAGTCTCTAAAGCCGACATGTCTGAGGTAGTCACAAAAGTCGAATGAGACGGTGTCGGCTGTCCAGTCAGCTCACTGTATGTAGCACTGAAATCAGGGAATGTCGGGCCTGAGAGGAGGTGTGGTCCCGGCTAAGCTGGTGAAGTAAATCCAGTCTGAATAGGCGTGTAGCTTGGAGACTGAAACGTCTACGGTACCTGCTGCTGAGGAGAGGTGTACTGAAAGCTCGGCTGCCCCTGACTCTGAGGTCCACTGGACTATAAGGCTGGAGTCAGGACAGACGGTGGTGGCGGTACTCCCACAGTGACAAGGTGGCGCAGGAGCTCTAAGTATTGCTGCTGAGTGGCTGCCTGCTGCCTCTGCATCTCAAACTGCTGTCGTTGAAACTCGAGCTGCTGCCTCTAGAGCTCGTCCTAGCGAGCCTGAATCTGTGCAAACGCTGCAGCTGAGTCCTGTGCCTGTCGCTGCATCTGTATCTCCTGTCTCTCCTGGGCCTGGGTCAACCTCTCAAGGATAGGCACCATGGCTGGATCTGAGCGGGAGGCTGAGCCAGAGCCACTAGCGTCATGGTCATGAGGCCAAGGAGAGCGGTACCAGGGGATGGGCTGGTAGTCTTCATCTGTGCTGTCAGTGGCCACATCCTCGGCTTAATCAGCCGGCTGAGTATCTAAATCTGCAAGCTCTGCCTTGGCAAGACCCTCAACGGTCTCGTCCTGCTCAGCGGTTGTCTCTGGTACCTCTGGCCTATGTCGCTGTCCTAGGCCAGGTGCCTGCTCTCTAGTCACTGATGCCCACAGCTGGCGGATGTCATACTCTGGGAAGGCTGTGGTAGTATCAGAAATTTTAGCTCTAATCTCTGCAGGCAACTCACAGGCAGTCCTGATAATGAAGCAGATCCAGTGTGCATATGGTAGCTGCCTGTGTCCCTTGAACCCCTCTGCCAAGGTGTCCTCCATCTCACAAAGCATCAGATCCCAAAGGTCAAACGGGGTCTGTGAGACGAGGTGATGTACAACCCATAGCTGCATGCGAGTGAGACCCTCTCTATATCCAAGCCTCAGAAGAAGTGTCCTCCTCACTATAGCATCCAGTACTCTTGCTATGGGTGTTAGGCTGGTTGGTGTGCGTCGAGACCCTTCGCTAAAAGGCTCACGGAAGCATGGTCGAATCAAGTCAGTAGGAGGCACTATCCCGCCGTGAGGGCATCTCGAAGGAGCAGTCTGTCCGAAGCACAACTAATGGATCTTAGTCTATGAAGTAGGGAGTCTGAGAATCTTCTGTACCCTGGTGCTGTATAACCTGCGGTCACGACCTCTGAAGGCAAAGTGGATGAACTGATGTGCTAGATCAATCCACAGTGACGAGTAAAACTCTATGACCTAGGTTCCACAGTACGCTCCAGTCCGTCCAAGTAGATCTGATAGTCCAGGCAGAAAAGATAGATGTGGACGAAGCTGCTCACCAACCACCTCAACTAATGCCTCTAGCCGACAGACTCTCTGTGGTTTGAAAGCTATTTCACTGTCGACATAGGCCCTGTAGAAATCCTCATGCAGAGGTGTGTAGAAGCCCTCTGACGCCCCGGGATCCCGCTGGGGTGGGAACCACCGAGATACCTCAACGAACCTGAGAGCCTGGACCTGTCTGGCTGTAGCACCCCTGAGGTCAAAGTGCTCAACAGGGGGGTGACCTCTATCCCTGGGAGGTGGACGACCTCCACGACGCTGACCCTCTGGCCTGGGAGTGACCTGAGCTCACGTACGTCCTGAGCGACGACGTTGTGGAGTCTATACTGTCTGCTCCTCAGTCTCCTGTGGATCCTCTGAAGGCTGCTCTGCAGGGGCATCCACTGTCTCCTCTGTAGCCTCTACTGTCTCCTCTGTGGCCACTGTGCCGAGTTGTCGACCTTCAAGATGAAAGCGACTCTCGCCAATGCGAATACCACTGCTCCTGCCACCCCTCTCTGCTGCATCTGCTGCATCTGCCACTGCCTGAGCTATCTCTGCCTCTGTAAGAGTTCTCTTCCTTTTCTTGGCAGCAATCTTAACTCGCTTCCCATGAGCTACCTCTGTCCTCCTGGGGGAACTGTTATCCTCATCACTAGGTGCCCCATCAGCGTTCTTGCATCGAACCATACTAACAAGAGGATGTACTGAGTCAAACTAAAAAGACAGATGATGTACTGAACCTTGTGAGGCTTGGCCTCAATTCGTATCCGCAGGCTTGGCCTCGGATTCACAACTGATCACCTGAACCACTCAGCACTGATAGGACAAACTGAAACAATAGAATAGATGGATCTACTATAAGCAACATATATATCTAAAAGATAAGCGAGATCCTAGTAAGAGCAAGCAGGTGAGGTAAGATATGAGATGACCGCGATAGCTACCTCGATGAGCGATGATCCGGTGACCGGAAGACGATCTCGACGTGTTAGGGTTACCCGAAGACGGCGACCAAAACCCTGGAATACAATCGACGATCGATCGATAATTGAATTAGTAATTCACCGGAAAATCGATGGTAAACCCTAATCCAAGGAGAAGATGTCACCTTGCGGAGACGGAGACGATCGTGAAGACGGAGATGATTTCGAAGACAAAAACCTCGTGACCTAGGGTTAGGGTTTTTGGTGGTGACAAGCGAGGACCTCGGCGATGAGTGCACGGGACAGGGAGAGAAACCGATGAGGAGCTAAGGGCGCGGGCTTGTGTGGCTGCGGCGGCGGAACTCCGGCGAGATTGCAGGTGCGGGCACGGTGGCTCGGTGCGGGAGCTGGCGCGGGCACGGCGGCTCTGTGCGATGGCAGTGGTGGCATGGACGTGGGCGCGAGAAGCTAGGGCGAGGCTTCGGCAAGGTCTGCGGGCTCGGCTGCGGCTCGGTGATGGCGCGGCGGTGGAGACACGGCGAGTCGGCGAGTATGGAGAGCGGCGGAGGAAAAACGAGAAAGAGACGAGATCCAATCGTACGGTTAAAAAGGGTGAGATCCGCTTTTTGCGTGATGACCGGACGCGGTGGTCGAATGACCGGACGCGGTGGAGGCAGCGTCCGGTCATATTCCAGTAAGCTCCTGGAATGACCGGACGCGTCCGATTATCCACGATTGGACACTGACAGCGTTCGGTTTGACATAGCCTGGAAAGATGGAACGGATGACCAGATGCGGTGGTGGTTACCGGGACCGGACGCGGTGGTCGACAGGGGTGCGTCCGGTGCAGCGTCCGGTTAGAGTTTTTGAAGAAAAACTTCGGGAATGACCGGACGCGCTAGTGGACGCTAAGACCGGACGCGGTGGTGAAACTGAACCGCGTCCGATGCAGCGTCCGGTCCAGCGTCCGGTCGCTGTAAAAAGCTCTTTTTCAAAACGTTTTTCGACGCGACTTCTCCCAATCAAGTTCCAATTCAAAGAGACTCAAATAAACACCAATTGGAACCTGATGTGAGTGACCTCACTCAAACCCTCAAAATTTTTAAAATATTTTGCCTTAGGCTAGTATTATTTTTAAGAAAATATTCAATAAACACCTGAGGAGCAACGTATGGCCATGCAATAGAGTTTATGAACCCTTGAGAGCTTCAAATGCTCTCTCTATTCATGGACGAACACAGAGGCTACTCAAAGCTAAACCGGAAAGAAACGACAAAGCAACAACCATGCATATGCAATGCAAAACGAGAAAGGAAGGCTAGGTTGCTTGTCAAGTTTGATCCATGGTTAGGCTTTTTTACACCTCCAAAGGAGGGTTATCGTAACCGTGTTAGACAAGTCCTAGATGCATTGCGGGAAAAAAATAATCATGGCAAAGTATAATGCAATGCAAGGGATAACACAAGCTCATCTTTTAAAGTTGCTAGAATCAAGCACATTTAGTTCACTTCTCAATCTACAAAATGTAGCCTCATCTAAAGGTTTAGTGAAGATATCCGCTAATTGATTTTCACTTCTTATACATTCTAGTGATATATCATTTTTAGCAACATGATCTCTTAGAAAGTGGTGGCGGATATCAATGTGCTTGGTGCGAGAGTGTTGTACCGGATTATTAGCAATTTTAACCGCACTTTCATTGTCACATAAAAGCGGCACCTTTTCAAGAACAACTCCATAGTCTAGGAGGGTTTGTTTCATATAAAGGATTTGTGCACAACAAGCCCCACAGTAATGTATTCCGCCTTGGCGGTGGACAAAGCCACACTATTTTGCTTTTTAGATGACCAAGATACTAAGGATCTCCCAAGCAAATGGCATCCTCCAGATGTGCTTTTTCTATCAATTTTGCAACCGGCATAATCCGAATCGAAGTAGCCAACTAGTTGGAATCTAGCTCCTTTGAGGTACCAAAGTCCAATGTTTGGGGTATACTTAAGATATCTTAGGATTCTTTTTACGGCACTTAGGTGATGTTCTTTAGGGCACGCTTGAAAGCGGGCACACATGCACACACTAAACATGATGTCGGGCCTAGATGTGGTAAGGTACAATAAGCTACCAATCATAGAACGGTAAAGAGTTTGATCGATTGGTTTACCTCCCTCATCTAGGTCGAGATGTCCATTAGTTGGCATTGGGGTCTTGATTGGCTTGCATTCTTCCATCTTGAATCTTTTGAGAAGATCCTTGGTATACTTTTCTTGAGAGATAAAAATCCCTTCTCTCATTTGCTTGACTTGAAACCCAAGGAAGAATGTTAGCTCACCAATCATTGACATCTCGAACTCTTTTAACATTAATTCACCAAATTCTTTGCAATAATCTTCATTTGTTGACCTGAAGATAATATCATCAACATAGACTTGACAAATGAAGATCTCTTCATTAAACTTCTTGGTGAATAGTGTGGTGTCAACCTTCCCAATAATGAAGCCCTTCTCAATGAGGAAGTCCCGAAGGCGCTCATACCACGCTCTAGGGGCTTGCTTGAGCCCATATAGCGCCTTGGACAACCTATAAATATGATTAGGATATCTAGGATCTTCAAACCCGGAAGGTTGTTCAACATAGACTAGTTCATTTATGAAGCCATTTAAAAATGCACTTTTCACATCCATTTGATGTAGTTTCATATAATGATGTGATGCATATGCAAGAAGGATACAAATGGCTTCAAGTCTTGCAACGGGTGCAAAAGTCTCTCCAAAATCAAGACCTTCAACTTGAGAGAACCCTTTTGCCACTAGTCTTGCCTTGTTTCTTACTACTACACCTTGATCATCTTGTTTATTGCGGAACACCCACTTGGTTCCAATGACTCTTGCGCCTTTTGGATGCTCTTCAAGTGTTCAAACTTGATTGCGGTCGAAGTTGTTCAATTCTTCATGCATGGCATTCACCCAATCCGGATCTTGAAGAGCTTCTTCTACATTCTTAGGTTCAAGACAAGAGACAAAGGAGTGATGTTCAACAAAAGAATTAAACTTTTGAGATCGAGTCATTATACCCTTTGTAGGACTCCCTATGATGAGATCTTGTGGATGTGCTTGAAGTAGGGGTGAGTTTCTTTGATCAACCATTTGAGGAGTAGGATGGGGAGCATCAACATCTTGTGCTTGTGCCTCGGCTTGATGATGAGAGACATGGGTGTCTTCATTTTCAACTCTCTCATTTTTGTCATCATCTTGAGGCACATATGATGAAGATGGTGGATTGACAATTTGTACATCGTCTTCATCATCTTTAGGTTTGAAGTCTCCCACCGGCATGTTCTTCATGGCCTCCCTCAATGGTTCATCACCTACATCATCACAATTCTCAATTGCTCCTTGGGAGCCGTTAGATTCATCAAATTCCACATCATATGTTTCTTCAACCAAACCGGTGGTATGGTTAAATACTCTATATGCTTTGGACTTTGATGAGTAACCAACAAGAAAACCAATATCACAACGTCTTTGGAACTTCCCTAGGTGTTGACGCTTCTTGTAGATGTAGCATTTGCAACCAAACACCCGGAAAAATGAGACGTACAACTTTTTTCCATTTAGCAACTCATAAGGGGTCTTGCAAAGGAACTTTTGTAGGAAGAGATGATTTAAAGCATATCATGCGGTGTTGATTGCCTCGGCCCACAATTTTTCCGGTGTATTGTACTCATCTAGCATTGTTCTTGCAAGAGTGATCGAGGTCCGGTTCTTTCTCTCAACTACACTATTTTGTTGAGGAGTGTAGGTTGATGAAACTTCATGCTTGATTCCAATTTCATCACAATAAGCTTCAATATTAGTGTTGTCAAACTCTTTGCCATTATCACTTCTAATTTTCTTTATCTTGACTTCAAATTCATTTTGAGCCCTCTTTGCAAACTTCTTGAAGCAATTTGCCACTTTAGATTTGTCATGAAGAAAGAAGGTCCAAGTGTATCTTGAGTAATCATCCATAATTACTAGGCAATAGAGATTTCCACCTAAACTCTTGTAAGTTGTAGGACCAAACAAATCCATGTGTAGAAGTTCTAGTACTTTTGATGTTGACATGTAGGCTTTGGTTGGATGAGTGTTTGCAACTTGTTTGCCGGCTTGACATGCACTACAAGGTTTGTCCTTTTCAAACTTTACATCCTTCAAACCTCTCACTAATTATTTCTTCAATAGCTTGTTGAGAGTGTTCATTCCAACATGAGCAAGCCTCCTATGCCAAGGCCATTCAAGTGTAGTTTTGGTGAATAAACATGTCATCAAGTTTGCATCTTCGGAGGTGAAGTCAACTAGATAAAGATTATTGTATCTAAAGCCCTTGAAAATCACTTGCTTGTCATCTATCTTTGTAACAACCACTTCATTTGGACTAAACAAGCATTGGTAGCCAAGATCACAAAGTTGCCCAACGGATAGTAAGTTGAAACTCAATGAAGCAACATAGAGCATCATTTGATATTGCAACCTTGCCTATACCCTTGACTTTGCTCTTTGAATTGTCCCCAAATGTGATCTTGTCTTGACATACCACATCCTCTTCAAGTGAGGTGAACATACGAGGATCACGGTCATATGTTGTGTGCAACCACTAT
Source organism: Saccharum hybrid cultivar R570 (assembly GCA_038087645.1). Lineage (NCBI taxonomy): Eukaryota > Viridiplantae > Streptophyta > Magnoliopsida > Poales > Poaceae > Saccharum > Saccharum hybrid cultivar. Next base: position 1,160,560 of record JAQSUU010000591.1, read on the forward strand.
CAATCACCCAATGAGATCCACCGGTCTTGTAGTTCACCTACACACAAGAGATCAAGCCTTTTGTTTAGGGACCCAAACTTGAGAGGGACCCTTAACTTTCTCAACTAGTGACTTGGCAACCCAAATTTTCTTTGGCCTATTCTTGTTAGGGGGACCCAAGAACATGACTTTCATCTTTCCACTTGAGTCCTTTCTAAGCATGTAATGAGCATTGAAGGCAAAGGGTCTAGCATGCTTGGGCAAGGGTTGTGGTGGTGGAGTTTTGCACTCATGAGCAAAATGGCCTTCTTGTCCACACTCAACACATTTCTTTGGCTTGGGCTTTGTCTTGCTTTGTTGTTGTTTAGCCTTGACCTTCTTCTCTTGATTTGCTAAGTAGCCAATGCCACTCCTATCCATCTTCATGACGGTGTTCATGAGTAGCTCACTTTGCAAATATTGGCCTCTTGTGAACTTGCTTAGGCCGGTCTTGAGATGCTCTTTCTCTTGCTTGAGCTTCTTGTTTTCTTCTATAAGTGACTCATTTGAAGTTTGCTTTTCAAGAGCCATTAGCTTCTTGTTCTCAACCTTGAGCATCTCAATTTCACTCTTGAGCCTGACATACTCATCATAGTTGTTGGCCTCAACCACACTCTTGCCTTTGCCGCTAGAGCCTTGCTCAAAGTTCTCAACAATCAAATCATCACATGATGTAGCTATATCAATCTTAACAGCTTGGTTAGTAGCATCATGTGTCTTAAGGGCAAGCTTATTAGCAACAATAAGAGTATCATAATTGATTTTCAATGCGGTGTACTCATCTTTTAGCAAATTTAACCTAGTGATGAGTTCACCATGCTTCTTCTTAATTTTATCATGTTTATCTCTAAGCTCCTTGTTAAAAGTTTTGAGCTCCTTGAGAGAAGAAGACATAGTTTCATTTTGATCTATGAGCTCATCCCTAGTCTTATGTGCACTTTCAAGCTTAGATGAGAGTGATTCATTTCCATGTTGAAGCTCATCATTTTCATTTCTAGTCCTCCTTATGATTTTAGAATATTTGTTTAACAATTTTACTAGTTTATCATAAGAAGGTGCATCATATTCATCATCACTATCACTATCATCATCATCACTATCACTATTTTGTACCTTTTGATCACCATTAGCCATAAGACATAGATGAGTAGTGGAAGATGATGGTGAAGGGGGCGGTGAAGGTGGTGATGAAGATATCGGTGAAGATGATGATGGCCCAATCACAAGTGCGGCTATCTTCTCTTTTTCATTGTCACTTTCATCGCCGGAGGACTCACATGATGATTCAATGTTGGTGAGCCAATCACCAATAATATAAGCTTTGCATCCCTTCTTCTTCTTGTAGAACTCTCTTTTCTTGCCATCTTTCTTTTTGTATGGCTTGTTCTTTCTTTTCTCATCTTCTTCATCACTTGAATCATCTTTCTTGCCCTTGTACTTGTTCTTGTACTTGTCTTTTGGAGGCTTCGGGCATTGGTGAGCTAGGTGGCCAAGTTCTCCACAATTGAAGCAATCTATTTCGGAGATTGGCTTCCTTTTGCTACTTGTGAAGAATTTCTTCTTCTTGCCATCGAACTTGATGCCACTCTTGTTGAGCTTCTTTAGCATCTTGGTGGCCTTCCTCACCATGAGTACAAGTGATGCATCATCAATGTCACTTTCACTTGAGCTTTCTTGCACTATCATGGCTTGGCCCTTCTTCTTTTTCTTTTCATGGCTAGCTTTGAAGGCCAAGTCTTTCTTCTTGGAAGATGATGAGCCCTCTTCCGGAGTGATGTGCATGTACATCTCATGTACGTTGATCTTTCCCAATACTTGTGTCGGTGTTACGGCGGAGAGATCACTTTGGTGAAGTATGGTGACAATATGTCCATACTTCTCAACAGGAAGAACACTCAAGATCCTCCTTGCAACATCCGATTGACTCATTTGAGTGAGTCCAAGAGCATTGAGATCTTCTATAAGAACATTCAAACGAGTGTACATCTCATTAGCACTTTCTTTGGGAAGCATCTCAAAAGAATTAATTTTCTTTAAGGCAACATGATAGCGTTCCTCATGCTCACTCTTAGTTCCCTCATGGAGAGCACAAAGATTTTCCCACAACTCATGAGCGTTTTTGGCATTACGCACACGATTGAAGATATCTTTGCCTAATCCCCGGTAGAGTGCATTTTTTGCCTTTGCATTCCACCGGTCGTACTTCTCCTCGTCACCACTTGGATTGGCGGGATCCCTTATAGGAGGAAGCCCTTCGGTTGTGGCTCTAAGGCACCCAACATCTATGGCTTCGAGGTACGCCTCCATACGAATTTTCCAATATGGAAAATCGTCTCCCTCAAAAGTGGGAGGTGGTCCTTCCCCATTAGACATCTTGCTCTAGGCGGTGAAGCCTAAATTAAGAGCAACACGGCTCCAATACCAATTGAAAGGATCAAGATACCCAAGAGGGGAGGTGAATTGGGCTTTTCTAAAAATTAATTGTAAAAATTAAATCCTACAAGCCAAACTTCACCCCTAGTGCCTACTAGTGTTCCTTGTGATTCTACCGAAAAAAGTTTTGCACCTTAAGTTCCAATCCTAGACTAGCATGGCAATTCTAGGAAAGTAAACAAGCAATGAAAGTAATACACGAAAGTAAATGCTTGAAAGTAAGGGTTAGGAACACGGTGATGTTTTGCCGAGGTATCGGAGAGTCGCCACTCCCCACTAGTCCTTGTTGGAGCACCCGCGCAAGGGTGTAGCTCCCCCTTGATCCGCACAAGGATCAAGTGCTCTCTACGGGTTGATTCTTCGACACTCCGTCACGACGAATCACCCAAAACCGCTCACAACTTGAGTTGGGTCACCCACAATCTCGTCGGATGATCACCAAACTCCCAATCACCACCAAACCGTCTAGGTGATGACGATCACCAAGAGTAACAAGCTAGAACTCTCACTTGACCACAACAAGCCTAATGAGAAGATAGATGCACACTTGATACACTCTTGTCACTAGAGAGGATTCTCAAACTTTGATTCGCAAATCTCTATCCTCACTAGGGCTCTTGCACTCCCTTGCACTTCAAAAGTGTTTGTCAACTGAACAAATGAGTAAGAGACCTCTAAAAGAGGTGGAGGGGATGTATTTATACACCCTCAGACAAATCCAACCGTTATCTGCTGAACCAGCAAAACACGCACTGACCGGACGCGCCGGTCTACATGACCGGACGCGCCGGTCAAGTGTAACGGTCGGAAACCGAAAACTACGCTAAATGATCGGACGCGCCGATCTGTGATGACCGGACGCGCCGGTCTGAGATGACCGGACGCGCCGATCAGGAATGATCGGACGCGTCCGATCATGCAAGAGCTTACTGGAAAAATGACCTGACGCACGACCGCGTCCGATCATAGGTGACCGGACACGTCAGGTCACCACGGGACCTTACTGGAACGTGACCGGACGCGCCGATCACTTCACAGTCGTGTCCGATTACGCTGTTTACCCTCTGGAACACGTGTCAGACTGACCACCGCGTCCGGTCCTCTCAAGGACCGCGTCCGATCGATCAGTTGAACCCGCAGTGAAGTGTTAGTACTGACCGGACGCGTCCGGTCGTGACCAGGACCGCGTCCGGTCATAGGTAAACGGCTCAAACGTCTTCTAAACGCGATGCAACTTGAACCAAGTTGCTTCCAACTGAACTCTGAGCTTTTCTCGAGCTACCTAGTGCTAAGTTTGACAAGTGTGCACCTCACCTAAACACAAGACTCACCTAGGTCAAGCTACTCGCTCATGCCCCCCTTTATAGTACGGTCAAAGGAAGAAACAAAGATCCTAACGACTATTCCAGATGTAACTCAACACCTTGACATCCGGAACTAACCGTCCTTAAACTTGTCGTTGATCCTTTGAAAACCAAAAACGATTTCCATCAAGGGACATGAATACCATATTGCCTAAAGCAGTCATCATCTCCATGACCTAACTTACCAACGTTTCTGCAAAACACACGTTAGTCATGGTAATTATGCGTTGTCATCAATTGCTGAAACCAACACCGGGGCCTAGATGCTTTCACAGTGCTTTCTGATCTGTTTGCTTGTCAATCGTCTACCGGCCCGTATCATGAATCATGCTCGTCTTGTTCTCCGTCATCATCCACTTGACTTCACCACACACAATATATCTTTGCATCTAAACCTAGGGAAACGGTGATAAGTGTGTATGATAACCTTATCCACTCTACTCTGCTTTCTGGATATAAGGTGAGTGGTGGTAGTGATCACCACTAGGTCGGCAGGCACAAAACGATCATCTCTTTTGGCATGACAAAATGATAATGTTAATAAGCATATCATCTATCGTTCAAAGAATTGCGTCTAAATCATGGAATAAATATAGAAAAATATGGGCTACATCAGTCTAGAGCTATCTCTCAGTCTTTTGGATGTGCATGTAAAGATAAGTTATGCATTGATAGAGAGCCGAGTACACATGCATATATGTGCGCGCCTGCGTGTAATGTTGCTATTCATACAAAAATTACACTCAACCACATTGCAGCAAAGAAAAAAATATATTTCACTTTGTCAACAAAGCAAATTTAGGGCCTATTTGGAACCCTTTTTTCGGGGAGTGATAATAGTTAGTAGATAAATTTAGTAGGAGAGGATCTAAATGGGCCTGCTAACTATTATCAAATGGATGTGCTAGTTCATTAGTGGGTGAAAAGGTGCTAATAGTTCATATACACCTTCAGCCAACTATCCAACCACCTATTAGCAGGTATGTATGTAACGGCCGGGTGGCACAAGAGAAGATGAACTAGGCTCGTTTAAGCAACAATCTTAGCCTTCAATTAAACTGGATACGAAATAGGGATTTCCCAATCCCATCAATTATAAGGTTTTCTAACAAGAAGAAGAAGAAGAAAAGCAATGGAAGCCCCAAATGATCGTCGATGTGTTGCTTATAAGCAAAGAGCAAATGAATCACAATTCTGACCAAATATACAAAAGAAGTAACTAACATCTGTAATCATTATTAGAATAATAATCATAAAATATACATAAAAATTATTTAGAGATACACACATTGCATGTTGATACTATTTTTTATAACTCTAAAAAGATTTGACATAAAATTATTATTTTGAAAACTGAGGTAGTATAAAGACAAAAAAAAAAGTGTATTACACAGGGGCGGCGGAAACAGCAATATATGGTATGGCATGCACAGCATGGTTTGACGGAGACCATTTCAATTGTGTCGGCTGTGCTGCTGCATTTGTTGCAGCAATCTTCACGTCTCCTACAAAAGATTCTTCGTTGCCTAGAAACTTCTTCCCTCTTTGCTGCTCCGATCCAGTCCTGTTTATTTTTTTATTCTAATCTTTTTTCTAATAGATAATCGGTTGCTAATGTCTCAAGCTAGATCCATTGCTTACGCGTAGTGTATGTATAAAATATGGGAATGTCCGAAGACGCAAGGTCATCGTCACCCGAGATGCACGCATGTACGAACTGTTTGGTTGTCAGGAATATAACGCTAACGTAAACAAATTATACCTGCGGACGTCACGTTATTGGAAGACAGGATGATTTGAACTAATATCATTTACGTTTGCATTACCGGTGAACGAACCAAATGGCTCGGTAATGTATTACACTAATTAATGCTTGAAAAAGCGGTGCTAATTTGATTTGCTTGGGGAGGAGGGAACATGACGGTACAAAAGCAGCAGGTCCGGATGGAGAAAGAGAAGCACAATACACGTAAGGTAGCCATAAACAGATGAAATAAGCAAAAGCTACTCCCTCGGACTAAAAAAGAGGTGATTCATTGTTAGTGACGTTATCTGAATCCGTCACGAAAAATTCATCGTGGATTTGTAGTGAAATGTCTATGCTATTTTCTATAAAAATCTATCAAATTTAAGAAAATTTTATTTCACTAAAAATTGATGTTTTTTTAATGGATGAGGAAGTTGTAAAAGAAAAACCGCATGTGGTTATGTAGTCGTGTATACGTGGCAGACAGATGGCGGCAATATGAAAATGAAAACGAAGTGTCCTGACTAGGAAGGCAAGCATCAAGCATGGACATGGTGATTGATCAGATCAGATGAGATGGCACGTTGTACAACCATGCAGCATGCATCTCCGTCGATGGATCTGGCCTGATATGGATCATCGCAGCTTGAGTTGGACTAGGCATCCATGATCCTGAAAACGGACAAGCTCATAGATCCAAGACACACGTCAATTCACTACTACACAAATGATTTTACGAGACAGTGTATTTTTATTAACCGAGACGGACACAAAATTCAACCACCTCCTAAAATACTCAGCGATTAACGGAGGCGGTCGTTTTTATTTACGGAGGCTGTCAAAAAATACCCGCCTCCAAAAATAGATTTATGGAGGCAGACACCGTAATTTAACCGCCTCATCTTAGGGTGCTGACCTCCATAAATCCATTTTGGAGGCGGGCACACTATAAGGTCCGCCTCCTAAAATACAAGCACCTAGACCTAGGGTTTCATTCACTTATCTCTCTTACATCATAGCCCCTCGGTCGGCCCTTCCCTCTCCCTCATGTCCGACGCCTCCGCACCTCGACCCCTCACTCGCCGCTCCCTCTCCCTCACCTCTCCCTCTCTCCCATGGCAGCCCCCCACCCGAGGCTCCTCCCTCCTCTCCCCCACGGAGCCCAAGCTCAGCCGGCGCAGGGCGCGCGCACCCCTCTCTCCCTCTCCAGCGGCGCATCCCTCTCCCTCGAGCTCGGCCGGTGCACTGGGAGGCCGCCGGGGCATCCCTTACCCTCTTCGGCGGCGCATCCCTCTCCCTCAAGCTCGGTTGGCGCACGGGGAGGCCGGATCTGGCCCCTGCGTGGGCGGATTTGGCGGCGGCGGGCTCCACCACGGCGGATCTGGAGGCTACGGGCTCCACCATGACGGATCTGGCAGCGGCGGGCTCCACCACAGCGGATATGGCCTCGGTGCGGGCGGATCCGGCGATGGCGAATCTGGCCCGGCGCGGGTGGATCCGGCGGCGTTCAGCCTAGATCCAGGCCCAGGCCCGGTTCAGGCTGCGGGATTTTTCCTTTTTTTTGTTTTTTTAAATTTATTTTTGGAGGCAGGCAAAGCAACCGCCTCCGTTAATCTGACATTAACCGTGACTTTTGATCGGAAGCGTTTGCAATGCCTGCCTCCATTAATCAATTTGGCCCGCCTCCATAAAGATTTCTGTAGCAGTGGTTATTGGTCTGATGAAAACAACAGTGCATGCATAATGTTCTGAAGTCAGAGCAAGGGACAAATGAATAATTAATTTTATAATTCACATTCTCATTAATTTATTTATCATAGGTAAAACCACACTAGACGTGTTGCTAGGAGTTTATTCCTCACTAAATATAATGCCACACACGTCGTTTTGATGACGTGTCAAGGAATTGATGAAAAGAGAGGAGATTATACGCTTACAACGTGTTTGGTTCGCGTCATATGCATGCGTTGGTCCGAAATCAGGCTGATGCCCTACATGGCATCGTTGGAAACAACTTCCCACTAATTAAGGATAGCGTAGCTAAATCAAATATGTACTCGAGAGAGCCTGTTTTTGGAAAACAAAAAAGATATATAAGAGTATCTCTAAACGCCTTTCTAAAATCTACTCGCTAAATCATCATTTGGAGAGGCGATGCTATAAGACAGTTTTTTTTTGTTTCGGTGACAATAATTACTGAAGGATGCGTGGAAACGGATGCAATGCTGGCTTTTCAAAAAAAGAAAAAAAGTCTGTACGCGCAGCTTGCGGCACAAAATATCTATGTATTTATTACCCGAGAGAGAAAAGGTCAGAAGAAAGATCTAGATAGCGGCGAGTCATTTTCTTCCTTCCTTTCTTCTCCGCGTGAATGGAATTGAAATTGAAAGGAGAAAGAGAGAGACGATGGCAATGGCATATTCCTCTCGCTCCTCCCTCCCATTTATCTGCCTGGGTATGCATGCGTACTGGGCTGGGCTGGGTATGCACGCATTGCAAGTAGTACCGAATAAAGCCCATCAACAGAAAAAGAGGCCCGGGTCCTTTCTCGGCCCGGCATACAACCCGGTTGTCGCTGATTCGTTGGTGGCCTCAGCTAGCAGGCCCGGTGGGCTCCGGTCGACTAATAACCATCCTACCGGCCCGGAGGATTTTGGGCTTTTGGCCCATTCACGCGGTGGCGGTGTTCTCGTCTTCTCGACTCGCTGGACTGGATAGGTACGGGGGTCACCTACATGTTCTGCCCGGCCCTTTCAAAGACATCAACGTCGCACACCCTCTCTCTTGGAGGGTATACCGCAAAAAAAAATTTGATAAAAAATGCTTCCTTTATTCTAAATTATAAAATATTTTGGGTTTTTTTAGATATGTAGCTTTTGTTATATAATTTATGATGCATATATATATATATATATATATATATATATATATATATATATATATATATATATATAGTAAAAGCAATATATCTAGAAAAGTCGAAATGTTTTATAATAATTTAGAAAAGAGGGGGTATTTGCTAATTTGATAAACAACTATAAAATTTACAACACAATTCTGTATATAGGCACTAAATAATATGATAAGTATTCACTAGGAAGATTAAGTTGGAAACTTCCATAAATCATAATATAAATAGTTCAATCACCATACTGTAACACCCTAAATTTTGCATTTGTTTCAAAATAGATAAAATTGATTTTATATATGAATTTGTTGTGCATTCAAATTTAGGGAATAATAAATTTTTGGGAAATTAAAATCAATCATAAGGTTAGAAAATGTTCATGCATGCATGCTGTTGCACAAGTATTTTTGTGATGAGTGGTTTTGATAAATTTTTGAAAGGATTTGAAAATCATTTGGAAATGTGATTTGAAAATTAAATTTGAAAAAGGAAAACAAATTCTTTTTCCGCCTTCACTTTTCCTCGGATTCGGCCTGCTAGCCCAATTCCCGGCCGGCCCATCCCTTCCTCCCCGCGTTTCTTTCTCCTGGGCCGCAGCCCAGCCCAACCGGGCCACAACTGCCGTTGCCGCGCCCCACTCCTTTCTTCCAAGTCACTGAATACCCGGGCCCGCATGTCAGCGCATCCATCTCCAACCTCCCGCCGCTCTCCCCTCGGTCACGAAGGCAACCGCCGGCCGCGCCCACTTCGCGTCGTGGGAGCGTTCTCCTTCCCCCCCCCCGCGCCCGGCCTTAAAAGGGAGCCGCAACCCCCTTCGCCCCTCCCCCTGCTGCATTCCCGCTCCAATCCCCCATTCCTTCGTGCTCGCGAAGTCCCGCAGCGGCGTGCCACCGGAGCACGCTCGGCCACCTCGTCGGTCTTCGCCCCGAGCCGTCCCCGTCCCGTTTGAAGCCGTGGTGAGATTCCCCGCGCTCCCCTCTTTCTCCCCACCCATCTCCCGCGTCGGGTGGTGGCCTCTAGGGCCAGTTTCGCGAGCTCCGGCGAGCTCTCCCCACTGCCGGCCATGGCGAGCGCCGTGCGGGACTTTCCCCGGCCGCGCAAATGGCTCGGGCGAGGTCGCCATCATCTCCGCGTCACCCCAGTGCTCTCGGTTCGTTGAACCGTCGCCCGTAGGCCCTGTTTCCTGTGCTCCGGCGAGCATCTCGCCGTCGGACATGGCAGCGCCGCCGCGGTCGCTACTGTTCCCGGCCGGCTGCTCCTTCTCTCACTCTCCCATCCTTTCCCAGCCGTCGATCTTGAGATCTACGCTCAGGATTAGAACATACCCCTTCGCGGGTCCAAATTCTAAAAGAGCCCCTCAGTTTCTGGAAGGATTAACCCGCCGTCCTTGGCGTATTCCCGAAAGACGCATTCTCTTTTTGAAGACGTAATTCCTTCGGTTTAAATGAAAAATACGCTTTCAGATTAATTACAGAATTGCCACTGTAGTAAAACGTTTATAAAATCGTCGTCTTAGCTCCGATTTGACCCGTTCAACTTGCGTTAGTTTCATAATTTCATAATCTATGCAATAGTGCTACTGTTAGACCTGTTAAGAGCTTTTGAATTTCTCAAATAAATCTAGTTAATAGCTAGCTTTTGGAACAGTAAATATCTCGTAACTTGTGCGTCGTAACTCCGTTTTTCGTGCTTTTCGCGTCATTGTGATCGTAGCGAGGTGTAGATGATTTTGATAAACATTTTATTCAGATTTATTTATTGTTGGTGTACTGTTCTAATAGTAGCTATGTTTTGCTTGTATGTCTGCTCCGAATTGCGTGTTGTACTTTGTGTCGTTCGAGTTCAGACGGTGAGGAGTACGTCGGAAATCCGGACGCGTGCGAGGAGCAGCAGGACCAGCAGCAGTTCGTGAACCAAGGCAAGTATAGCATGGGCCTTCCTTGATTCCTATTCATTATATAATCTACTCATTATGCATGTGTCTAATATTGCTCGACTATAAGGACATCCTAGCCATTTATGACTTATATCTCGATACCTATGGGTTTTATTGCATATGGGTAGAATGCTAGTGCTCTATTCAAACATGATCAATACTATGATTAATGGAACAAACGGATAAACATGATGGTAAAAAAAAATTGAAATATAGGGTGATGGTGCAAATGATGTCGATCATGTTGCCCTAAACTCTCCGTAAGGACTTGTCTGTAGGGCAAAAGCTGGGACATACAGTGCAACCGTGAGAGTCATATGGCTCTGACTTTAGCTCAGTATTAGGATCTTTTCTAGCTTGTTAGAGGTTACCCGAAAGGGCGCAAGAGGGGCTTGCCACTTTGGGTATAGAACTGCCTCTGTTCTGATGTGTATAGCCTGCGGGAATTGTGCCATCGAAAGGGGGGTTCTCTATATCTGCCTGCCGAGGAAACCTCGCGGCCCTAACTGGTTAGAAGAGGCCTATGGAAGGCTTCATAGTGTACCCTGCCTGCTCACCTTGGAAGTGTTAGGGGGTCGACGGGCCCCGGGCATACGGGTAACACGACTCACGGGTAAAGATGCACAACCTCTGCAGAGTGTTAAAACTGTTATAACAGCCGTGCTCACGGACACAAGCGGCCCAGAAAACTCACAGAATAAATGGTTACTAGATATGTGGATGAACTATGAAGATGATGATGAGATCACACTGTTGCTTTCTCTTCTTAATTCTAGTAGTGGATCATGTGGGTTAAATGGGAGTTTGAACATAACTTAATAATGATTAATAATGAAATGTTGATCTACTAAAAGTGCTAATTGCAGTCAACCGTGTCTATCCTTTTTGAGCCTCATGAATCCTCATACTATACTTGCGGAGTACAAATGTACTCACACTTGTTGCTATATTGTTTTTGGATAAAAATCCCGGATGGGTAACAGATGACAGTTTCTACGAGGACTTCTCGGAAGATTTCTAGGTTTGGGTCAACCAGTCGTCCTTCCCTGTGGATCAGACACTACGCCTGAGAGTAGCTATTTATTTTTCTGCTTGTTATGTAAGAACTACGTGATGTAATAACGTTATGTATGTACATGGTGATGATACTTTTGTTAATTTGTCAGCTTATGTGTGCGACTATTCCTGGGGCGCACATAAGATGTATGCACTCTATATTGTCCTTTAATTGGAGTGTGACAAATTGGTATCAAAGCTGTGTCGACTGTAGGACGCAAACCTAGATAGAAATGGTCGTTTCTAGGAGTTTGACTTTATTTATTTACGTGCTACTATCTCCATCTTGATATTTTATTAAAATTTGATGCTCTATTTCTTATTCTATTGCATAAAATATTGACTCTGATAATATTTTATATCAAAACTATAGATGTCTCGCCTCAGTGCCGCTGCCTACGTCGCCCAGTTTGTTCCAGCAGCACCTGCTCCACCAGCACCACCAGCAGTACCACCAGTGGAGCCAGAGGTCGCCCACATCACTGACGAGGAAGAGGAAGAACCCATGGAGGAGGAGGCATTTTCAGTTGCTGCATCTGATGGACCTGTTTCGACCCCCGTGGCTGCACCCATCCCACCTGTGGATGCGCCAGTCCCCGCTGCTACACCTCCACCAGCTTCCCAGGCCGCTTCTGCACCAACACCAGTGCCCACCCCAGCTGCATCAGAGGAGCAAGAAGAGATAGGCTGGACCACCAGGAACAAGTTTAAGGAAGCTCCCGAAGATGCCCATTACCACAACCTCCTCACCACCATGCTAGCTGAGTACTATCCAGAGTTTGCTGCTTCTGTGAAGTACTACTGTGCGGAGCACACACATCCAGTGGAGGCGACGTACTGGAAGACCAATGTGATCATCACCGCCTGGAACAACACCGACCAATCTCAGGATGTTGTGACCACCCATAGCCCCCGAGCCAGGCGTGCCAGTGCCTATGACAGCATGGAAGATGCTGCGCAGGCGGCGTACCTGCACTACCATGGTCGACGTTTTGAGGACATGCAGAATGATCGCTACCGGTATCTTCCACGCTACGACTCAAGGGAGAAGACATGGGCGGTGTTGGCTCCTCCAGCTTCTGATCCCACCTTGGACACCACAGTGAGGCACCTCAGCGCCATGCAGGAGGTCAACGAAGCACTCAGGGAAGAGCTTCGTGCAGCGCAAAAATCTGAAAAACGCCTTCAGAACCAGATAGATGAGATGGCCGTTCAGCTAGGACAGCCTACCATTTACAAGAAGAAGGCCAGGGTGTTCACCATGGTGGATCGCGCTCCTTAGATACTTGCAGCCCCGTCATAATGAATGCGTTCTAGATCGAAAGTCGTGTCAAGTTTATGTGTGTGTTGTGAACTTTTAACTGTCTTGTTGGTTGTGATGATGAACTTGAATGATTTGGAGTTTGTGTGATTGCAGGAACAGTGTGGGCTTGTCCACATGTTCTTTTTATCAAAACCTTAAGTTAGTGTTTGTTTAACTTAGTTGGGGTTTAAAATTCTGCTTTACTGCTGTGCTGTTTCTCAGAGCAGTCTGCAATGTTTGTCTCATATCTCTAAATCTCTACGTCCAAAAATTATGAAATTTTTGTGGAAAGAACTAGACTTGTGTACCTTTCATTTCCCACTGGAATCACCTCATTATCAATTCTGGTTTGAGAGATATGCCTGCTACAACCTGGCAAGTTTGTGCAGTCTGTAACCTAGAACAGAAATTGTTTAGCTCAGTTTTTGATGATGTTGCCGTCCGTATCAGTGAAAAAGTTCTATACAAAAGTTGTAGCAGACTCTTTAAGCTTTCCAACGATGTATGCCACGCATATTTTGGATTTCTGGAACTTGAGTTACACTCCAGTTTTCGGTCTGCTGTTGTAGACACTCGTCCAGAAATTTTCAGTTATGTTATTTACCTTTTGTAAATAATTTATAAATTTTTGGGAGATCTCTAAAAGTTTGCACATTTGATTGGAAACAGATGGCCGCCAGAGGAGGACGTGGCAGAGGCCGTGGCCGTGGTCGTGGACACGGAGCTTTGGTGGATCCACCTCCGCCACCGTCGGTGACCATTGAGCAGCTGATGGCCATGCAAGCGCAGCTCATGCAGACAGTGATGGACCGTCTCGGTGAGCAACCCGCAGGAGCACCCCCACCTGTGCAGGTCCGTGACAAGCGTGGTGAGTTTCTGAAAGGACGCCCACCTGTGTTCACACATGCCTCTGAACCTATGGAGGCGGATGACTGGCTGAGAGCTGTGGAAAAGCAGCTAAACATTGCACAGTGCAACGACTTGGAGAAAGTCTTGTACGCCTCAGGCCAACTCCAAGGAGCTGCTCAGGATTGGTGGGAGTCATTCCAGTATGGACGTCCAGAGAATGCTCCAGAGATCACATGGAAAGAGTTCACGGAGAGCTTTAGGTCCTATCACATCCCTGAGGGACTTATTGAACTGAAGAAAGAGGAGTTCCGGGCTCTCAAGCAAGGGTCCATGTCTGTGGCGGAATACCGCGACAAGTTTGCACAATTGTCGCGATATGCCCCGGCTGAAGTGGCTAGGGATTCTGACAAACAGCGCCGTTTTCTGAAGGGGCTGTATGATGGACTCCAGCTGCAACTGATGTCCAACAAATATGCCAGTTTCCAAGAGTTGGTGGACCGTGCCATTGTAATTGATAACAAGCGTAAGGAAATGGACCTCAAGAAGAGGAAGCTCCAGGGACAGGCGTCGGGTAGCAACACTCGCCCGCGAGCTTTCCCGCAGCAGGGTTTTCCGCAGAGGAACCAAGGGCCACCCAACCAATGGAACAAAGGCCAGTACCCCCAGAGGAACCAGAACCAGCAGCGCCCCCAGTACCCACCGCAGTTGGGTAATCAGAGTCAGCAGCGCCCCCAGCAACAGCAAGCTAGCAACCCAGCACCACGTCAGGGAGTGCCCAACAATGCCCCAATCAAGAGTGGCACCCCAGGCAACCCTAATGCCTGTTACAACTGTGGAGAGGTGGGACACTATTCGTACCAGTGCCCAAAGAAGCAGAACCGGCAGGCCCCGCAGAACCAGCAGAACAACCAGAGACCCAACGCTCGACCTCCGTTCACTGGCAAGGTGAATCATGTGTCGTCGGAATTAGCTCAGGAGGCGCCTGAGGTTATGCTGGGTACGTTTAGCGTCAACTCCATCTCCGCTACCGTACTTTTTGATTCCGGTGCCTCGCATTCTTTCATATCCCAAGCTTTTGTTAGAATGCATAGCATACCCCTGTGTGCCATGAAGGATCCCATGCTAGTAAATTCACCGGGGGGTAGCATGCCCGCAAATTATTGGAGCCCTTCTACTAGTATATTCTTAAGGGGGGTAGCTTTCAAGGTAAATCCAATTGTTCTGAGAACCGCTGGAATTGACCTTATCCTGGGAATGGATTGGATGAAGCAACATAGGGCAGTGATACAATGTCAGGAGAAATCTATGGTTGTGACATCTCCAAGTGGTGATAGAATTTGTGTCGAAGTGGAAGTGCAAGCTCAACCTACCGCCACCGTCAATCAGCTGAGCGATGTTGCTAACCAGGAGAACCAGGTGGTGGATGAATTCCCAGACATGTTCCCCGATGAACTTCTAGGTATGCCACCCGATCGCGACATCGAATTCCTTATCGAGCTTTTACCTGGAACTGCACCCATAGCTAAGAGACCATATAGAATGGGGGTAAATGAATTAGAAGAACTAAAGAAACAAATTAAAGAATTGCAAGAGAAAGGTTTTATTCGTCCTAGTTCTTCACCTTGGGGAGCACCTGTTATATTTGTGGATAAGAAAGATGGCACACGAAGGATGTGTGTCGACTATAGGTCCCTTAATGAAGTCACAATCAAAAACAAGTACCCACTCCCTAGAATTGATGATTTATTTGATCAGCTGAAAGGTGCTAGTGTGTTCTCAAAAATTGACCTCCGTTCTGGATATCATCAACTAAAAATTCGTGCATCTAACATACCCAAGACAGCATTTACTACCAGATATGGCCTTTATGAGTACACAGTGATGTCTTTTGGACTGACAAATGCACCTGCATACTTTATGTATCTAATGAACAAAGTATTCATGGAGTACTTGGATAAGTTTGTAGTGGTATTCATAGATGATATCCTAATATTCTCCAAAAATGAAGAGGAACATGCTGACCACTTAAGGTTAGTCTTACAAAAACTCAGGGAACAAAAATTGTATGCAAAAAGGAGCAAATGTGAGTTCTGGCTGAAAGAAGTATCTTTTCTGGGACATGTGGTCTCTAACGGTGGAATAGCCGTAGATCCCAGTAAAGTGCAAGATGTGTTGAATTGGAAAGCCCTAGTCAATGCTAGTGAAATCCGTAGTTTTTTGGGTTTGGCTGGATACTATAGAAGGTTTATTGAAGGGTTCTCTAAGCTAGCCAAGCCTATGACAGCCCTATTAGAGAAGAATGCCAAATTTGTTTGGTCAGACAAATGTCAGGCTAACTTTGAGGAGCTAAAGAAAAGGTTGACAACAGCTCCAGTGTTGACCCTACCTGATTTAAGTAAGAGCTTCTCTATTTATTGTGATGCATCTCGCCTAGGCCTTGGGTGTGTGCTTATGCAAGAAGGAAAGGTTGTGGCCTACGCATCCAGGCAGTTGAGAAAGCATGAACTGAATTACCCAACCCATGATTTGGAATTAGCCGCAGTTGTCCATGCTCTGAAAATCTGGAGGCATTATTTGATCGGACATAAGTGTGACATCTACACTGACCACAAGAGTTTAAAATACATTTTTACTCAGTCCGAGTTGAATTTAAGGCAACGTCGTTGGCTGGAATTGATTAAATATTATGATCTGGAAGTGCATTATCATCCTGGAAAGGCAAATGTTGTTGCCGATGCACTTAGCCGGAAGAGCTATGCCAACGGACTTCAGTTGACATTTATACCAGCAGAGTTGCGAGCTGAAATAGAACATCTCAACTTGGGTTTTGTCAATAATGTAGTAGAATTGGCTATAGAACCTACATTGGAGCAAGAGATACGTACAGGTCAGTTGGAGGATGAGAAATTAAAGGAGATTGCTGAGCAGGTAGTGGTTGGAAAGGCACCAGGTTTTCGGTTGGATGAGAATGGTACTCTATGGTTTGGAAAAAGAATATGTGTACCTGAAGTGAAAGCTATCCGTGATATGATTCTGCGAGAGGCACATGATTCTGCTTATTCTATACACCCTGGAAGCACCAAGATGTACTTGGACCTCAAAGAGAAGTATTGGTGGTATGGTTTGAAACGGGATGTGGCTGAGTATGTGGCCATATGTGATACTTGTCAAAGGGTGAAGGCTGAGCACCAAAGGCCTGCAGGATTGTTGCAACCAATGAAAATACCAGAGTGGAAATGGGAAGAAGTTGGTATGGACTTCATTACTGGATTGCCCCGCACTCAACAAGGATATGATTCGATCTGGGTAATAGTGGATCGACTTACTAAGGTAGCCCACTTCTTGCCAGTCAAAACCACTTATAGTGGTGCAAAGCTAGCGGAGTTGTATATGGAGAAAATAATATGTCTACATGGGGTTCCAAAGAAGATCGTATCTGACCGAGGAACTCAGTTTACGTCACATTTTTGGCGTAAGGTACACAGTGCTTTGGGAACCAAGTTAAATTTTAGTTCGGCATATCATCCCCAAACTGATGGGCAGACCGAAAGGACCAACCAAATATTGGAAGACATGTTGAGAGCTTGTGCTTTACAGTATGGTACTAGTTGGGATAGGAGTTTGTCATATGCTGAGTTTTCATATAACAACAGTCACCAGAAAAGTCTCAAGATGGCGCCATTCGAAGCTTTATATGGACGAAAGTGTAGAACACCTCTATTCTGGAATCAGACAGGTGAAACCCAAGTGTTTGGACCTGATGTCCTACGCAGTGCAGAGGAACAAGTGAGGATGATCAGGGATAATTTGAGAGTAGCACAGTCTAGACAGAAGAGCTATGCTGATATCCGAAGGAGAGAGTTGAGTTTCAAAGAAGGTGACTATGTGTATTTGAAAGTGTCACCGATGAGAAATGTGAGAAGATTCAATATGAAGGGCAAGTTAGCACCGAGATATGTGGGACCTTTCAAGATTCTAGAGAGACGTGGAGAAGTGGCTTATCAATTGGAATTGCCAGAAAGTTTATCAGGTGTGCATGATGTGTTTCATGTTTCACAGTTGAAAAAGTGTTTGCGGGTACCAGAGGAGCAGATTCCTTTGGAGGAGCTTACTATTAAAGAAGATCTCACGTATGAGGAGTATCCAGTAAAGATTCTTGAAACTGCAGAAAAAGTTACCAGGAGCCGCACTATAAAGATGTGCAGAGTGCAATGGAATCGTTATTCAGAAGATGAGTCTACGTGGGAAAGAGAAGAAGATCTGAGAAAGTCTTATCCACAGCTTTTTGAGTAAGCATCGTCCAATCTCGAGGACGAGATTCTCTTAAGGGGGGTAGAATTGTAACACCCTAAATTTTGCATTTGTTTCAAAATAGATAAAATTGATTTTATATATGAATTTGTTGTGCATTCAAATTTAGGGAATAATAAATTTTTGGGAAATTAAAATCAATCATAAGGTTAGAAAATGTTCATGCATGCATGCTGTTGCACAAGTATTTTTGTGATGAGTGGTTTTGATAAATTTTTGAAAGGATTTGAAAATCATTTGGAAATGTGATTTGAAAATTAAATTTGAAAAAGGAAAACAAATTCTTTTCCCGCCTTCACTTTTCCTCGGATTCGGCCTGCTAGCCCAATTCCCGGCCGGCCCATCCCTTCCTCCCCGCGTTTCTTTCTCCTGGGCCGCAGCCCAGCCCAACCGGGCCACAACTGCCGTTGCCGCGCCCCACTCCTTTCTTCCAAGTCACTGAATACCCGGGCCCGCATGTCGGCGCATCCATCTCCAACCTCCCGCCGCTCTCTCCTCGGTCACGAAGGCAACCGCCGGCCGCGCCCACTTCGCGTCGTGGGAGCGTTCTCCTTCCCCCCCCGCGCCCGGCCTTAAAAGGGAGCCGCAACCCCCTTCGCCCCTCCCCCTGCTGCATTCCCGCTCCAATCCCCCATTCCTTCGTGCTCGCGAAGTCCCGCAGCGGCGTGCCACCGGAGCACGCTCGGCCACCTCGTCGGTCTTCGCCCCGAGCCGTCCCCGTCCCGTTTGAAGCCGTGGTGAGATTCCCCGCGCTCCCCTCTTTCTCCCCACCCATCTCCCGCGTCGGGTGGTGGCCTCTAGGGCCAGTTTCGCGAGCTCCGGCGAGCTCTCCCCACTGCCGGCCATGGCGAGCGCCGTGCGGGACTTTCCCCGGCCGCGCAAATGGCTCGGGCGAGGTCGCCATCATCTCCGCGTCACCCCAGTGCTCTCGGTTCGTTGAACCGTCGCCCGTAGGCCCTGTTTCCTGTGCTCCGGCGAGCATCTCGCCGTCGGACATGGCAGCGCCGCCGCGGTCGCTACTGTTCCCGGCCGGCTGCTCCTTCTCTCACTCTCCCATCCTTTCCCAGCCGTCGATCTTGAGATCTACGCTCAGGATTAGAACATACCCCTTCGCGGGTCCAAATTCTAAAAGAGCCCCTCAGTTTCTGGAAGGATTAACCCGCCGTCCTTGGCGTATTCCCGAAAGACGCATTCTCTTTTTGAAGACGTAATTCCTTCGGTTTAAATGAAAAATACGCTTTCAGATTAATTACAGAATTGCCACTGTAGTAAAACGTTTATAAAATCGTCGTCTTAGCTCCGATTTGACCCGTTCAACTTGCGTTAGTTTCATAATTTCATAATCTATGCAATAGTGCTACTGTTAGACCTGTTAAGAGCTTTTGAATTTCTCAAATAAATCTAGTTAATAGCTAGCTTTTGGAACAGTAAATATCTCGTAACTTGTGCGTCGTAACTCCGTTTTTCGTGCTTTTCGCGTCATTGTGATCGTAGCGAGGTGTAGATGATTTTGATAAACATTTTATTCAGATTTATTTATTGTTGGTGTACTGTTCTAATAGTAGCTATGTTTTGCTTGTATGTCTGCTCCGAATTGCGTGTTGTACTTTGTGTCGTTCGAGTTCAGACGGTGAGGAGTACGTCGGAAATCCGGACGCGTGCGAGGAGCAGCAGGACCAGCAGCAGTTCGTGAACCAAGGCAAGTATAGCATGGGCCTTCCTTGATTCCTATTCATTATATAATCTACTCATTATGCATGTGTCTAATATTGCTCGACTATAAGGACATCCTAGCCATTTATGACTTATATCTCGATACCTATGGGTTTTATTGCATATGGGTAGAATGCTAGTGCTCTATTCAAACATGATCAATACTATGATTAATGGAACAAACGGATAAACATGATGGTAAAAAAAATTGAAATATAGGGTGATGGTGCAAATGATGTCGATCATGTTGCCCTAAACTCTCCGTAAGGACTTGTCTGTAGGGCAAAAGCTAGGACATACAGTGCAACCGTGAGAGTCATATGGCTCTGACTTTAGCTCAGTATTAGGATCTTTTCTAGCTTGTTAGAGGTTACCCGAAAGGGCGCAAGAGGGGCTTGCCACTTTGGGTATAGAACTGCCTCTGTTCTGATGTGTATAGCCTGCGGGAATTGTGCCATCGAAAGGGGGTTCTCTATATCTGCCTGCCGAGGAAACCTCGCGGCCCTAACTGGTTAGAAGAGGCCTATGGAAGGCTTCATAGTGTACCCTGCCTGCTCACCTTGGAAGTGTTAGGGGGTCGACGGGCCCCGGGCATACGGGTAACACGACTCACGGGTAAAGATGCACAACCTCTGCAGAGTGTTAAAACTGTTATAACAGCCGTGCTCACGGACACGAGCGGCCCGGAAAACTCACAGAATAAATGGTTACTAGATATGTGGATGAACTATGAAGATGATGATGAGATCACACTGTTGCTTTCTCTTCTTAATTCTAGTAGTGGATCATGTGGGTTAAATGGGAGTTTGAACATAACTTAATAATGATTAATAATGAAATGTTGATCTACTAAAAGTGTTAATTGCAGTCAACCGTGTCTATCCTTTTTGAGCCTCATGAATCCTCATACTATACTTGCGGAGTACAAATGTACTCACACTTGTTGCTATATTGTTTTTGGATAAAAATCCCGGATGGGTAACAGATGACAGTTTCTACGAGGACTTCTCGGAAGATTTCTAGGTTTGGGTCAACCAGTCGTCCTTCCCTGTGGATCAGACACTACGCCTGAGAGTAGCTATTTATTTTTCTGCTTGTTATGTAAGAACTACGTGATGTAATAACGTTATGTATGTACATGGTGATGATACTTTTGTTAATTTGTCAGCTTATGTGTGCGACTATTCCTGGGGCGCACATAAGATGTATGCACTCTATATTGTCCTTTAATTGGAGTGTGACACATACTGATAGTTCGAAATATAAGCATAAAAAAGACTTGATGAACTTATGATGGCCCAAGATTGCGTGTGGCAATTTTGAACATATCTGATCAACATGTAAACATTGTGAATCAAGACGTCGTCGTTGGCCCCTATAGCATATGGGTCCCTTGTGCTCCTACGGTCGAAACATTATGAGTGTCAGGTGATTGCAATCGAGAAGGCCAAATGTGGTTCGGGTGATGACCTTTTCTCAATCAAATAGGTAAGGTTTTTTCTTACACCCAACTAGGGTGGAGGGTATGCCCCCCTAGCTAATGTTTGAGAATCTGCTCGTGGACCTGTTGGCCTCTCCCTTCGAGGCTTTCCGTTTTCTGCACTCGATTGTACTCGTCATCTAACCAGGATTACTCCTCCTCCAGTCATGAAAGAACATCCAAGCCTCTAAGTAGTTTTTGGTGTATTGATAACCACACAATTAAGGGTCTAATGATATTTACAAGACGATGACATGTTATAAGTCATTGTAGGCGCATGACAACACAAGGAGACCCCCAAATTCATTTGGTTTTGGCAAAAGGATAAATGAAGGATTAGCTACATTTATGTTTTGGAAACCAGTATAGGAAAAGTTGTACTATCAAGGGTGACACAAATTTGGTAGCTTAAGGTGATCAAGTGCTCAATTTCTATCCAAAAGTCTAGATATCCACCTAAGCAAACCAAAATCTAGTAATACTACTTCCCATTCTTTTTGCCCTTTCGTGGAAGTTATGTGGTTGTACGCAAAAGTTCCGTGTCTAAGTGTGAAAATTTCCACTTAGACAGTCGGCCATTTAGAGGGGTATAAATACACACACTCTCTCTCAACGGTCATATTCTTCATTCAGTCAACCACCTGCCTTAGGGATAAGCTCCACTCACTCCATTGAAGGCTCACCAACCTCCTCCCATGATTCTTGGTGAAATACTATGTGAGATTGAGCTAAAAGTGAGTTAGAGAGCTTGTGAGCAAGAGATCCAACTTGAGCACTTGGTTCATCCCCTAGCCACCGAATTTGTGTTTATCACTCTTGGAGCTTGGGATCATAGACAACTAGGGTTGTCCGTTGAGCACTCACCATTTGTGAGGAGCTCTAAGAAGTTTGTATTGCCCCAAAGAAGCTAGAGGAAACATCAAGGCTTGAGCTTTGTGATTCTCTTGATAAGAGCATAGGGTTTGGAAGAGACCCAAAGCCTTTGTGGCTTCCTTAACAACGAGGATATAGACAAGCCTTGGTGGCTCCACCAAACCTCGGGGTTAAATTTTGTGTATTGCCCCTTGTTGTTGTGGTGGTGTTCACTTTCATATTTGAATTCATTTCTAGGGTTTACAACTAATATACTTTTCCTCTTAGTTCTAGCTGGAGGGCTGTGGTGCAAAAGGAAGGAAATACATTCACAAAGCTTCGTATTTAACTCGATCTAAGTTTACTCTTTGTCAATTCGAGTTGTAGTTGTTTTCAACTAGGACCTGCAGAACTTTCGCAGATTTGTTGATATCAAGTTTTAAGTTTGTATAGGCCTATTCACCCCTATCTAGGTCTTGTATGATCCTTTCTAGTCGGCAACACTCGGCCAATAGCTAATCGCACTCATCATCAAGTTTTATTTGGTGTCATTGCTTCGAATTATCACCGTAGAGGATGTAATGTCCTAGAAGAGGTAATAACATCTATTTGTACCTGATTAATGCTTGAGATTAGGTAATAGAGACTCGATGACAATGTCGACCATACAGAATGTGTTCCAACTAGCTTAGGGGCTCAGGGCCATGTTTGGGTAATAGATCCACACACTGGGGGTGTCAACTGCTGGTGATGGTGACTGAGTCCCTAATCCTTAATGGGAGCTCAGGCAAAGGTGAAGATAACTTCTCCACGGACTGGCCCAACCGGGTAGCAGAGATAAAGCTTGCCAAACTTGTTGATGATGAAGTCTAAGGTTCCAAAGTGGAACTCCTAGTCCACGGTGAATGCCCTAGTAAGGGATATGTTGCCCGCTGAGTCAACGACAAAGTCTAGACTTCAGAAGCGAAGAACCTAGCATGAGATGAAGTAGATTCATGATCCCTATCATGATGGGAGCTATATAGCCTTTGTAGATGGATCAGTGCATGTGTTCTATCTAGAGTGCCAACTTTCGGTGTTTTGTTACCAGTAATACAACTACAGGGTTAATCTGTAATTTTTAAAAAAAAAACAATTGTATGGTTATATCTGCAAGATTAAACAAGACAGTTCCACATGATAGGGATTTTATACAAGTTTAAGCCCTTGGAGGAGATAATATATATCCTCTACATCCTGTCTACATCACGTGTTTAATGAATCACTGGTGTCTAAGCACCTTTGCACGTGGACCGTTGCAACAGTACGTACGTAGCCACGAAAAAAATAGAGGCATAGAAGAAGGGAACAATGGGAGCCGCTGTGAAAACGATGAGAGATGGTTGGTGGGTGATAGCGTCTCTCTGCCGACGATGTCAGCCACACCAACAATACATATAGCGCTTATGAATTTGTTATTACAGTTACATATGGAGAATGAATATCAACCACCACTCGTTAAATCGAAGTACTCGCGAAGCTTCGAGATTTTACATTCCTAGCTAGCTACTAGTGGCTGCCAAGGATCCCGTGACCTTAAAACCTCAATATATCCAGCCAGCTGCATCCAATGTGTGGTGTGGTCGTGTGGACAATAATACACAGACCACACGCATATACTCCTATATCGATCAAACTATTTTTTTTCTAGGTACATTATTATTATACGTGTTGCCTTTGTATATATGTATATGTCGTGGTTATATATGTATATATAAATATAAATATATGATTGCTCAAAATTAAATAAAGCAGATGGATAGATGGATGGATGGAGCCACCAAGGGCCATCGAAAACACAGGAAGCTAGAGGACGCACGTACACAGCGACTAGCTAGCCTAGAAGACTTGGTATATGCGTTTGTAGTGGTATATGTGCTGCATGCATATGGCCTCCACACGCCCATCGACGGACACACTCTGAGGTACAGATGTAGTAGATAGATGGATGGATGGCTGGAAGCGACGATGAGCAATGTGTGATCCTCGTTGCACAAGCGATATCCGTCCGCAGATAACCCGGCCACTCACCGCCACACCCTCCTCCCTCGCCCGCCAACGATAAATCGCCGGCAGCCAGACGTACTCTCCATTGTCCCCTAGCTAGCTGTGGCAGAGCAAACAAAACACTCCATTGTCGCTACCCGCCCAGCTTCGATTCTGCTGCAGCAGCTACCTTAGCTATAGCAATCACACACTACAGTCCAATGGCCACCGCCCTGAGCAGCAGCCTCCGCGCGCCGGCCTTCTCCCACGGCCTCGCCGCCGCCCCGGTGGCCACCGTCGTGGCGCTGCCCGCGGCCAAGCTGCCGGCCCGCGGCGCCAGGCTGCGCGCGCAGGCCACCTACAACGTGAAGCTCATCACGCCGGACGGGGAGGTGGAGCTGCAGGTGCCCGACGACGTGTACATCCTGGACCAGGCCGAGGAGGAAGGCATCGACCTGCCCTTCTCCTGCCGCGCCGGCTCCTGCTCCTCCTGCGCCGGCAAGGTCGTCTCCGGCACCGTCGACCAGTCCGACCAGAGCTTCCTCGACGACTCCCAGATCGAAGGCGGGTGGGTGCTCACCTGCGCCGCCTACCCCACCTCCGACGTCGTCATCGAGACGCACAAGGAGGACGACCTCGTCGGCTAAGCAGAGTATGCACCACGCTATGTATGGGCCAAGCAAGCTAGTTATCATGCATCCATGACAGCAGCTCTCTGTTATTTATTGGTCTCTACCAGTTTTTACTGCGGATGCATGATATGATATATGAGTTTCACTGCTCAAGCAAATCAAATAATAATGTTTTTTCCTCTTCAGTTTTATTTGTGCTACTATATATGTGTATATACACTACATACTTAAATGAACGTACCAAAATTCAGTCTTAATATATGCCTAATCCCTGAACCTCATGTACCATACGAGAGTTAGAATAACACACGTCCAGGAACAATAGACTGGAGTTCAATTTCCAGAAAAAATTGAAGCGCATGATGTCTGTGAGGTGCAAGTCTCTCAAGTATATATACGCAACAAGCTGAACTGCCGTTGCAACACAAGGCTATGTTTGCTAGCAATATTTTCACAACCATTCAAATGAATGGTCATGACTCGTGGCCTCCACACGCACAATAACCAATCATCAGTGGCCATCAATCGGTTTCCACATTTTATTTTCCATGACTGTGAGTCATTATATTTTGGCTCTCAGTATATATATATATATATATATATATATATATATATAAAGCGATTGTGAATTTCCGAACCATTAAAATTCATGACCAAAATTGTTGGGGACGTGATCAAATGAGAGGTTGGAATAGGTCCGTTCTGCTGGAGGCCCCGCCAAGAAGATAAGCCTACACGCTGCACTCACGCCATCCCTTCGTTTCCATCTCTCATATTGGGGTCTGGGGCAAGGGCAGCTATCTATCATTCTATCTATCTGCCTCCGAGCTGAAGACCCAACTCCAGCAGCTGCTCCACTCCAGACTCTCATAGCTTGCTCCTCCTCCGCAGTCCGCACCGGCCGGCACCACAACATACAATGGCCACCATCCTGGGCAGCCTCCGCGCGCCGGCCTTCCCCTCCTCTCTCCGCATCGCGCCAGCACCGGCGCCCGCCACCGTCGCGCTGCCAGCAGCAAATGGAGCTTTGCCGAGCGCAATGACCGTTGCACTCGGCAAAGGCAGCCTTTGCCGAGAGCAATCCTCGGCAAAGTGGGAAATTTTGTTTTTTTCTTTTAATTTTTCATTTCATTACACATACAAATCACATTCATCACATATAACACATATATCACATGTACATATCACATTCATCACATATATGTCACGTTCACATACACCACGCATATAGCACATTGATCACAATATTTGAACCAAATGAAAGTTAACCATCACAAGTTATCATCGAAACATAATAAGTTTTCAATCTAAAGTTCACAATCTACTAGAGCCAACACTCTAAACACACTCATGGCCAACCTTGCCCTGGCCACCCCGGAGAAGCAGTGCCGCCTTGACCTCCGGGCGTGTTCCATCTAGGCACTTGCGGGTTGTTCGAACCCGCCGACGGAGGCTGCAAAAAGTAGACGTCTATGTCAGACAAGCAAATGCAGAGACAAAACACTGAGGAATCGATACTCACAGGAGTAGCATCCGCGTTCTGAGACGGCGGTGGAGGAGCCATGAGCGCCGCGGGCACCTGCATGCCCTGGGAGGCCATGAATGCGATGAGGTCTGCCATCTGCTTAGCTTGGGCCTCCAACCGGGCCTCCATCTAGGACCGCATCTGGGCCTCCATCTGCTGGCGCTCCTCCCTTTCTCTTTCCAGGCGGGCCTACGATAATACAAAGGGAATGTTAGAACAATGCAAACATTTAAACATCAATGTACGACGAGTAAAACAAAAATAACCTCAAGCTCGGCGACCCGCGACTGCGAAGGTGACGGGCGTGGGCGTATGGGGACGCTCCTGCTCGTGGTCTATGCTCGGAGCTGGGCCAGAGTGGGAGTGGAGGACGAGTCGATGACGCCATCGCCAAGCCAATACCGCCCGTGCTTCTTGCCTCCTCCGACCCTCATCATGATGCTTCCGTCCAGGTCCTCGCTGGCCGGATCAAAGTCGGCCCCATGGACCGCCCTTGCCGCCTCTGTGTAGTTAGTGAGGCGGGTGTGGACGCTAGAGTTGGAGTACGCCTCGGGGGGTCATCGGGGTTGTAAGAGGTCTCCAGTGCGGTGGCCTTGCCCTTGTGGGACATGGCGTATGCCGTGAACGTGCTGCAAGGCTGGTCACCGTGTGACGCCGTCTGCGAGGAAGACAACAAGATGATTTGTAATCAGGCAACATTTGAGCGTTACAATACATAAAGTATTTGAATGTTGGGTCCCTGTTAGTAATCAGGCAACATTCTATGACTCGTACATGCTCTTTGGCAATATGTGGCCGTCTGGAAGCATGCTGCCAAATAGGGCCAACATACCATCGAACGCTTCTCGACTCAGGTTGAACTGGGACTTGAACCCCATCACACAACCAATGGCATCCAGTTGAGAAACCGTTGTCCGATCGTAAAGGGGTTTCTGTGCCGAAGACATCATGTCATAGAACGCCTTTGCGGTCTTCTCCATCTCCTCCTCTGTACGTCCTGCAGCGTACTGTGCTTGTTGGAAGTCATCTAACAGGTCCTGCAGACGTGGTAGCACCGCCTCCTCTCTCAAATGATGTACTTCACCATGGTAGATCCACCGGGTGTAGTCCGGCGTGAATCCATGATTCAGAAGATGTTTACCCATGTTCTCCTTGTCTTGCCTTCTCCGGTTCCCACATCTGTTGCATGGGCACAATACTTTCATCTCTCATTGCTGAGTCGGGCCAAATGCATGGTTCAAAAAAGCATCTGTCTTGTGCAACCATTCATCACTGAAATCACTCTTGCTTCTGCGGTCCGAGTACATCCACTGACGATCATCCATCCTACTGTCATCCATCCGAGTACTTACATCTACATCCGAGTACTTACATCTACATCCAAAGTACTTACATCCTATTGTCATCTAATAGGTGAGGATAGGTCATAATCCCACCCGCGGATGCGTAGACGAGGCTAGTTCCCATTGTCTGCCCCAACCTAAGACAGAATTTTGGCAGCATCTCCCCGCTGTTCTCCCGATACACGTCCTTGTAGGGAGAGTGTGTATCCGGAGAACAACAGGGAGGTGATGCCGAAATTCCATCTCGAATCAGGGCAGACCATGGGAACTAGCCTCATCTATGCATCCGCGGGCTGTCCAAGTAACGTGGACAATCCGAAACAGATACAATTATCGACATGCAGAGATATGCATACCTCCAACCGTATCTCTTTCGGACGGGAGACGCCTAACTAGGTTCATGACCTACGACCCTTATCCGGGAGGAGAGGTTATTTATACCTAGGGTGGCGGTGGAGTCAGGCTAGCGGCGCAGTGACGAGTCGGTGCAGTGGCGAGGCGAAGCGGTGCAGGCAGACCCGTAGTGGACGATCCTGCAACTACATATAATGTAGCAAAACAAATGAGATGTGTTATTTATACCTATTTAGTTTGTATATCAGAACATATCAAATTATAGGTAATGAAGCACATTCATGGTGGCGCCCTTCATGCTATTTGTGGCAAGTCACGTCAAAAACTATGATCCTATTGTGGGTGTATAATTTTCTAATGCAAACTTAGTAATAAAATATGCAAATATCCTAGTTAAGGAATATTTCTAATTGTGAAAAAGGTATACTAGAGTGGATGTCGAAAGGAAGAAGAGATGATGGAGCCAGGCAGCGAGGAGGGATAATATAAGGTCACAAACAGCAATGGTTATGCCACATGGCTAATGAACACTCATCTGACCACGAGCAGAGGCAGGCCGGTGCAGAGTACCGAGAGACCGATACTATGAAAAAACAAACGATACTAGTACGTTAAAATTCTTCCTTCATGAAAAAACAAACGATACTAGTACGTAGTTTGTCTTCAGTGAATCATATAATAACTGGTCCAAAACTCTAGTATTTTTACTAATTTCAGTTTAGCTTAGCACCTGCTCACTAGATGGCACCCCTTTGAAAGCTTCTATGGCCAATGGCATCAACCCTGCATCTGAGATGTAGCCTGCATCTGAGACACCGATACTAGTACGCTAGAATTTCTATTCCCTGTGCCACCCATTTCTATTCCCGCGTGGACTCACGTGTTGCCTTGGTGCTACCCCGATTCTCATGCCTGCAGTCTTCTCTATTCAAACCATAGTTTTAAATCTCCCGCTATAGTTGCCGCTATAGCCCGCTATAGCCTTTTGAGACAGGGTGCCGCTATTTGTGTTCATATACAATTTAGCCGCTATATCCCGCTATAGCCCGATATAGTTCCGCTATTAGCTGTTTTAGAGATATACCGTTAAACACCTTAGCCCGCTATTTAAAACATTGATTCAAACAACAGCACTCTCAGTCTCTAACAGATGAAGGATCGAATGGGCGAGAGGGAGAGAGAGAGAGAGAGGGAAATGCAACAGAAAATACAGGCATAGAGCATACGAAGTGCACTATGCATGTTATATATTTTGAGGGATCAGAGGATACGAAGTATTGAAAGTGAGTAAACGTCAGAAGTCAGATATGTTAATTAGTTGCACTGGTCCGGCAATATGGCCACGTTTACTTCCCATGCAACCCCAAAATATTTCCTCTTCCACCCATCACATCGAATCTTTAAACTCATGCATGGAGCATTAAATATAGGTAAAAAAATAACTAATTGCATAGTTTATCTGTAAATGTCGAGACGAATCTTTTGAGTCTAGTTAGTCCATGGTTAGATAAATTTTACCAAATAACAACGAAAAGTGCTACAGTAACTTTTCACCCAATTTTCCCCAACTAAACACACCCTATATATAGCACGAGCCAGAGCTACTGTTTTCTCTGCACTGCAATTTTTCAATGACTGAAGTCACCTGTCAGAGGATACGAAGTATTGAAAGTGAGTAAACGTCAGAAGTCAGATATGTTAATTAGTTGCACTGGTCCGGCAATTATGTTGAATGTAAAATTTGAGAATTAACTGCAGTAAGAAAAGTGTATTTTGTCAGAAATGTTTCTTTGCATTGCATCTAAAATATGCTATGAATACTTTACTGTATCGTGCTCCACATTCATTCCAGTAGAATGACCAAATCCTGACATGTTGATGGCGCGCTGCTGGTACACCTTGGAAGCTTTGCGGGATCGAATCCCACACTCTTTTGACTACAGCGTTTTCTGATTACGTTTCCATTTCCATTTACATTTCCCAACCAAACACCTTGGAAGCTTTTTCAGCTTCGCGTGTCACCGTAGCAGAAAAAAACTGCATTCACTCATTAACTGTTGACTGGCGGTCACGCTGTTGTCGACAACGAGCAAATGGCCGAGGCTCTGTTTGGGCAGCTGTGCGTGACACCCCACAGATGAGGAGGCGCCACGGCCTGATGGATTCACCGGCCTCTTCTACAAATCGGCCTGGGAAGTCATCAAGCTGGATATAATTTCTGCTTTAATTTCAACGCGTTCTGGTCCTTGGACGGCCGTAGTTTCCATCTAGTAAATGACGCGTTGCTAGTGCTACCAAGGACGAAGTCTGATGCAGATTCTATCAAGGACTACAGGCCTATTAGTTTGATGCATAGTTTCTGCAAAATGATTACAGAGTGCTACGGCAGGGCCGGGCGTGCCTAGAGTGGCTACGCACACAGCCCCGCTGGAGTCAGTGCTCGCCATGGGCGACCCGGGCAATTACTGGAAAGGCAGTGGTGGCAGTGACAGTGGGAGGGGGGGGGGGGGGGGGAGGGAGAGGGAGGAAGTACCTGAACACGCTGGGTCGCTCCTCCCGTCGGGCCCTCCCTGGCTTCCCCTCCGTGGACGGCGGCGGCGGCGGCCGGTGGCGCCGCGGGGGCGGGGGCACGGCCTGTCGGGGGCGACGCGGGCGAAGGCGCGTCCGGTCGGCGGTCAGCGGCAGCGTGAGGCGCGTGGGTGCGTTGTGAGGGGTGAGGGGCGCGGGTGGTGGTTTATTTGATTCAGATACTCTTTGCCGAGAGCTAGATCAGGCGGCTCTCGCCAAAGAGTTTTTCTTCTTTTTTTGATTTTCTTTGCCGAGAGTCCCAGCCCAGGCTCTCGGCAAAGAGGCTCTTTGCCGGGAGCTTTAGAAGGCTCTCGGCAAAATATATATATATTTTAAAAAATTCTTAACTAGGTCAGGCGTTCTTTGCCGAGAGCTAGGTTAGGCGGCTCTTGGCAAAGAGTTTTTATTTTTTTTTATTTTTTTTTGCCGAGAGCCCCCACGTCCAGGCTCTCGGCAAAGATGCTCTTTGCCGAGAGCTTTATGAGGCTCTCGGCAGAATACTTTTTTTGGATTTTTGCTCCCAATTTATCCCTGCAGCCTTGATATAGTATTAGGAGGCCATGTTTGAAATTTGGTGTATTTTTTATTCATCTTGCTATATTTCGTGCATTTTCTTTATTTTTCTTTATTTTTTCCGCAAGATGCACATTTGAACTGCAGGTGCATGAAATGATGAATCTCAGTGATTCAAAAAATGATATTCATGCTTCCGAGGGTATTTCAACGCCGTATCTAGGGACAGACGCGGAAACTCGACCATCTCGTGCACGAGACATGGTGACCAAGTTGTGTAAGATTTGATTTAAAATTATATAAAATGCGAACGGAGTCGGAAAATCATGAAAATAGACGGGAGGCCTTGACAGGATACATAGAGTCTATGGAAAAAATTTGGGAATGTTTGGATCAAGTTGTGACACAACATGGTTGAAAACCTGAGATCTCCACATGTGACAACGAGATACCACACGCGGAGATCTCAGGGTTTCAACCATCTTGCATCACAACTTGCTTCAAACATTTCCAAAAATTTTTCATAGCCTCTACATGTGATGTTAAGGTCTCCCGTCCATTTCCATGATTTTCCAACTCCGTTCGCATTTTATATAATTTAAAATCAAATCTCACACAACTTGGTCGCCATGTCGCGTGCACTAGATGGTGGAGTTTTCGCGTCTGTCCCTGGATATGGCGTCGAAATACCCTCGGAAGAATGAATATCATTTATTCAATCGCTGAGATTCATTATTTCATGTACCTGCAGTTCAAATGTACGTCTTGTGGAAAAAAATCAAGAAAATGAAAAAATACACGAAATATAGCAAGAGGGATGAAAAATACACCAAATTTCAATTGTTGGCTTATAGTACTGTAGCAAGGCTGCACAAAAAATTTGGAAGCAAAAATAAAAAAAAATTACCGAGAGCCTTGGCTAAGGCTCTCGGCTAAGGAAAATATTTTGTCGAGAGCCTAACAGCAGGCTCTCGGCAAAGATGATGGCGTAAGTGGGCCGTTTGTGGGGTTGAGGCTTTGCCGAGGTTCTGTTTGTACTGAGAGTCGAGCTCTCAGCAAAGCTGGCTTTGCCGAGAGCCAATCTTTGCCGAGCGCTGGCTCTCGGCAAAGGATTCTTTGCCGAGCGCCCGATATGTGACTCTCGGCAAAGAGGTAGGCCCTCGGCAAAGCTCCTCTATCCGGTAGTGCGCCCTCGCACATCCTATGTAGATGTGGTCCAATCTTCCGATAGGTATGGTAACTTCGATTGACAGAGAACTCGACGTTCACGATCTAGGCTTTGAACCAAATTTGATTCGGACCCCACAACCATTACACCACTGCTCTGTTAGTTATCAGCCATGCACAACGCGATTGATCTGTGGAGAAGGATTTTCTACAAGCGAATCGAGAACTCAATCTTCAATTGCAAGTATGAATGAAGTATATGAGTTTGATAAGAGGTTCAAATCTTGATTTGACACAGACAAACAAGATCAAGAATAGGAGCCCTGGTTCACAGCAGTCGACCTTGACGATACAAGTGCAGCGAACAATGTCTGTTTCACGAGAAAAACAAGAACGCAACAAAAACCTAAACCCTAACGAGAGCGACGACAGCTAATTAAAGGGTCTTGGGCGTCATCACCCATGGATGCGCCCCCTAACACGATACATGGCCCAACGGACCAAAAGATGGTGTCACAACACCCTGATGGCAGATTCTGGGCGCTGACTTGTTTCGACAATTCTCGTTGACTCAGGACAAATCAAAAGCCATTGGTTATCTTATCAAATCATCTTTCCATACATATGTGGATCGTCAAGAACGGAGTCCGTATGCGCCCTGGGCGTCGATTTTTACCCAGGACTGCTCCTGAAATCCAAGATAGAGTCCAACTTTAGTTGGACTATGACTCCACCATGATGTGGATGAGATGGACGCCCACGCTAGTCCTCCTAGTCTCTTTGGATTGTACTTGAAGTAGTGATGTCCTCATCACACCCCTCGCTCCACCATTGCTAGCCCTCCTACACCACCGCCACTCATTGCCCACTCCGGTGCCGGTGCCGCATGTTCCTCGCACCACCACCACCCGCCTGTCCCTGCCTCCCCATAGCAGTGAGAAGGTCTCCCCAGCCACCATGACCCCATGACCTCCACGGAGCGCTGTTGTCCATGCATCCATGAGCTCTGGCATGAGGAGGAGCCCGTCCTCTCTGCTGCAAGATCCGACTCAGTGGTGCAAATCACTTCGCAAGATCCCACGCCTCTTGTCGAGCTGTCCGTCGGCCTCAACCCGCACCACTGACAACTCTCATGCAGCCACACCATGTCTCCCACGTCTCCGATGACCCTGCTTGCCTCCGATGACCACAGACGGAAGAGCGACAATGTCACGAGCGGCTGCCCCCTCCGCTCGATTTGTAGGGATGGGGCATCCTGCGTCCCCCAATATGAAGGAATACACCTTGGCAGGTGTCCCCTTCACTCGTTGACCCTGAATCAATTGCCGTCTAAAATGGGATGGACCCATCCAACATCACTCGTCTCTCAAACCAAACGCACAATATATGTTCAGACATGGTGTGGAGGTCAATCCTAAAATGAACTGAAATTTATGGCATCATAATTGATAAATCTACAAACCTCCTATACCCATATAAGTTAGAGCAGCGTATATCCTGGCACAATACAGAAATCGATTCTCATGCAAATTATTAATTAGAACTATATATATATATATATACATGGCCAGAGTACACTCAGTCATGACTTGTGGCCTCCACACGCACAATAACCAATCAGTGGCCATCAATTGCTTTCCACATATTATTTTCCATGTAGTCACTACTTTATTTGCTCTGTCTAATAAATATACTTTCTCTGTCCTAAAACAAGTGCACATTTTATACTTTGCGGAGTCAAATATTATCAAATTTAACTAGATTTTTAGAAAATAATGTCAACATTTGTATCTTTTAATAAGTTTACTATGAAAATATATGATGTGATTTATCTAATGATGTTTGTTTGAGATCATAAACATTAAAACTTTTTTGTATGTATTTGGTCAAACTTAGAATTTGTTGATGTACACTTATTTTGGGATGGAGGGAGTATATACATTGTTCGTTATTCACATTTTTTTGAGGAATTGTTCGTTATTCACTTTACAATGTGAATTTCCGGTGATGTTGAGGGCCGGTAAAATTGGTGGCCAAAATTGTTGGGGACGTTATCACATGAAAGGTTAGAGTACGTCTGTTCTGCTGGAGGCCCCACCAAAAAGATAAGCCTACACGCTGCACTCGCGCCATCCCTTCGTTTATCTATGTATCTGCCTCGGCCTCCGACCCAACTAACCCCAGCAGCTGCTCTCCCCTGGCCCCTGCTAGCACACACAGCCTCTCTTAGCAGCTCCCGCACCGGCCGGCACCACAACAATGGCCACCGTCCTGAGCAGCCTCCGCGCGCCGGCCTTCCCCTCCTCTCTCCAAGTCGCGCCAGCACCGGCGCCGGCCACCGTCGCGCTGCCGGCGACCAAGGCGGCCGTGGCCCGCGGCGCCAGGCTGCGCACGCAGGCCACCTACAACGTGAAGCTCGTCACGCCGGGAGGGGAGGTGGAGCTGCAGGTCCCCGACGACGTGTACATCCTGGACCAGGCCGAGGAGGAAGGCATCGAGCTGCCCTACTCCTGCCGCGCGGGGTCCTGCTCCTCCTGCGCCGGCAAGGTCGTCGCCGGCAGCGTCGACCAGTCCGACCAGAGCTTCCTCGACGACGACCAGATCGCCGCCGGCTGGGTGCTCACGTGCCACGCCTACCCCACCTCCGACGTCGTCATCGCGACGCACTTGGAGGAGGAGCTCACCGGCGGCTCCTAATCATGCTTATCTTTGTTCGTTATTAGCTTCTTCTTGATTACGCGCGTACGTACTGCTTGTTGCTTTGAAATTATACTATTCATGTAAGCGTTGAGTTTTCATCCGTGGGTGGATCGAGAGACGCCCTACGAACGTGTGTATGTGTGCTTATATTTGCAATGTTTTTGAGTTATTAATAATAAATATATGGCCTAATTGTCCAATCTTGTTTTTCTATTTTGTTTTTCACTTTTTCTATTTCAGGTCCTGAATTTTAAGATAATTTCAGGCAATACTCTTCTACTACCAACTAGTATAAATAAATTATCATTTTTATAATTTGTTATTTGTCTTTGTGATATAATATATTAATTTTTTTGTCCTTGTCTGACTATAGAAAAAATTAAAATTGTTAAATTGTTTTATGCCAACATCTGATTTTGTTAGGTTCGTGGTCTTCTCTAACGAGACTTTTATTCTCGAAACAAAAAAAAATACAGATTGTGCCTACAAAAATCACAACGAACTAAAGGAATTTTAATATAAAATATATGCAATAATCATTGCTTGAAAGGAAACTAAAATTCAAGTACTTGAATTTGAGCAAATCACTTTGTTTTTTGTTTAAGCAAGACGTGTTGTTGAATGTCTTGAGTTCATGTCCTCATTCATTTCTTAATCACACAGCTCCCAAATTTCCGTTGTTGCTGTCGTGGATAGTTTCTGAGCCATTGGAATTTGAGCGTTGAGAGCATCTGGTGCACATATCCAGTGTCCACCACTACTACAGGAAACTTAACCGAGGCGGGCAAAAAGGGTTAACCGAGAGGCGGATTTTGCAACTGCCTCGGCTGAAAGGTCACGGTTAATCGTGGTCTTAACCGAGGTAGTTGCCTGCCCGCCTCGGTTAATCGAATAAAAAAAGAAAATCCGTGGATTAGCCCGGTGAGCCCATCCACAGGCCCGCCGAGCCCATCCATGCGCCGTCGCGGCTGCACGCTGGATTTGGATGTCCCTAAGTTGGATCCGCCGCTCCCCTGCCAGATCTGCTGCACCGGAGCCATATCCACCGCGCCGGAGCCGGATCCACCGCTCCCGTGCCGGATCCGTCACGCCGTAGCCGGATCCACCGCTCCCGTGCCGGATCCGTCGCGCAGTAGCCGGATCCGCCGCGCGGGAGCCGGATCTACCGCTCCCCAGCACGAGCGTCGCCACCGTTGGAGGAGGGGGCCGGGTCCTACGCAACGTTGCCACTAGAGGAGGGGGGCGGGCCCCGCCAGGAGGCCTGCCTCAATCTTGTCGGGGTGTCGCGTGCTCGCCTTGGTCCCGCCGGGGGGGGCGTGCTCGCCGGAGGGCCGCGCGCCCGCCGGGGGCCGGCCTGGATCTCGCCGCCGTCGGCCGCCCTCTCTGCAGGGAGGGAGAGGAGGGAGAGGCGCCGTGCTCAAGGAGGGAGGGGTGCCGCCGCTGGCCGGATTTGAGAGGGAGGGGGAGGGAGGGTGCCGCCGCCGGCCGGATCTAGGAGGGAGGGGGAGGGAAAGGTGCCTCCGCCGGTCGGATCCGGGAGGGAGGGGCGCGTGCTCATTGATGGAGTGGACGGCGGGGCGCTGTAACATCCTAGATGTTATGAAATTAACAAAACCCTAATCATGTTAATCATCATGTATAATTAGCAAGCAATAAGGCATAAATGCATTTCATATTTCAAGTATAGCATGAATATGTTGCATATAGTGTCCCATATGTGTTGCATTTATAGCACTTTTATGTTGCAATCATAATGTTTCATATGTTTCAAGTAAAGTAATCACATGTTTGTTTTTTTATGTGAGTGACATAGGTAGTGTTTCATATGTTGCATAGTAACGTTTCAATAAGAGTATGTCCATATTGCAAATATGATGTTTCCTAGGTTGCCAATGTTGATTTACATGTGTTGCATGGAATGATGTCATGAACAATAATTAAGGTTCTATGTGAATTTCTATATGTGACTTTGCTCAAGCAAATAAAATTTTCCTAAAATAAACTTTGTTGTTCAAAATGTGCTCTGAGAAATAGAGGCAGATTAGTGAAATGTTTTCCAAGTCAAACATGTTTAATTTGGAGCTCAAAGATTGGATTTAAGGTTGATTTTCTAACTTAGCCATATTTGCCTAAGTTCTAAAAAACAGTGTTTAAGTTCAATCTTTGGTGAGTTATGAAATTAATTTTCATTAATAAAATTTGTGCAACTTAAGTTTCTTTGAATGGAGCAATGTTTGAACTTTGATATTGTGTCTTTGATTGTGATGCTTGATTAATGGGTGGTGACTAATTAATGTCACAAGTTAGCTAATCAAATCAGTTTTTCAAAGCTCTAACTGAAATGCAGTTTTCAGTGTTAAAGTGCCTCTCTTCAAAATTCTATATTTTTCAAACCATCAAGTTTTGGGTGAGGGTTCCTTAAACAAAGGTGGATAACTTGGATCAAGGAACAACTTTTATTTTGGGAGCAGATCAAGTTACTATATAAAAGTTGGAGAAAATAGAGGAGGAAGTGGAGGGTTTCAGGCTGTTTCTGAAACTGCAGTTCTGTTTCAGTTCAGTTTTCAAAAGGCAGTTTCTAGTGTCCATCTTCCCCTTTCAAAATATCCACGATCTGGTCCGAATTGGAGTATGATCATGAAAGAAAAGTTGTATAGAAGATCAAGATGAACAATTTTTGTTTTTTGTAGCTGATCAAGTTTCTACATGGAATCGAGAGAAAAATGGAGGAGAAAATGGATGTTTCCGTCTGCTACAGCACCGCGTCGGGAGCAGCTCGGCTGTATGCCTGCTTCGCTGGGCGCTGTCCACCGCACCTTCTCGGCGTTTCTCGCGCGTGGGCACGTAAGCAGGTACATGGTGAGTTCACGAAGGCGCTGGTGAAGTCGTGGTGTCGCCCTTGCCTATAAAACGCCGACGCCGACCACCGTCGTTTTCCCTTTTCCCTCTCTGCTCTGTCGTCGTCCGTCTGCTCGACGGCGAAATTCACCGCCACCACTCGCTCCCAGCTCAATTGCTTGCGTCTCCAATTCCGCCTGCTCCTCACGAACCTCCTTGACCCGCTCTCACCACCTCTCTCAGCCGGGTTTGGCCGCGCACGCTGTTCCCGCGACGGTGACCCGCCATGGCCGCCATGAGCACCCCCACCGTGGCCGGACCTCTACAGAGCACCTCTCGCCCTCTCGCTTGTTCCTATAGCTTCCTTGTGACCTCGTGATGCTCACTAGTCTCTCCGTTTTATCAGCCACGCGCCGGAGCACGCCATGCTGCCATGTCCGCCGCTGCAGCTCACCGGCGCACGTGGTAGCCCTCCACGGGCCGTCTCCGGGCAAGCTACGACAACCGGCGGATGCGCACGAGCCCCGGGATGCTACCCCGCCTCTTCCTCGCCGTCGGCAGGCACCAGCGTGGCCAGAAATCGCCGTCACCGGGGTCCTCTGTTCTTCAAATCGCGATAGGGACTTCGCGCCAGAATAGAAGCTTTTCCAGGGGCCTAAGTGCGAAGACTGTGACTCAGGTGAATAGTTACAATAGTGCAGTTGTTTCTTTTTCTTTTCTTATTTCGGCTGAAACTTTAGAAATTCATAGCAAATCATAGAAAAATCATAAAATAGCAAATGAAGATGTTTTGGAATCCTCATGACTAGCTCTATGCAGTAGAGTCATAATTTCATAGGTTTTAGTAGAAAGTTTTTGCTGTGTGTAGATGGTTATTTATTTGTCATGGAAATTAGAGTTTTCAAAGAATATTTAATATCTGTAGATTCCATGCTCCAATTGATGTAAAATTTTTAGGGTAGTCTCCTAATGCTATGTATGTACTGTGTTAAAAATTTCACGACCATTGGATGTGATATGATTGAGTTATTGCTTCTTCTTACTTAGTGCTTGATAAATAGTGTTAAATTGATTTACAGTTAAATTGAAGAAACAAATTATGTTTTCTGTAGATATGGTAAATACAAGATTTGTTTAGAACTTACATATCTTTCATTTCCTAGAATTTCATGATTTTAAGTCTAATGTTTTGAGAGCTATAGATTTTTCAAGATGCTTATTAATTTCTGCTTACTTTCTGACCTGATCTGCAAGATGCAAATGTTTGGGCTATTTAGCTTGTGAATCATCTCTTGGCAATAGTTACAAAGTTGTATTACTTTTTATGAGCTTTCCAAAATGTTAAGAACCACTATTGTTGGTAATCTACAACTCTATTTATAGCTGTTGCAAGTGAGGTAACAGTTTTTGTCCAAATCTGGACAAAGATGTCTTTGTGGTGTTGTTGGACCATGTTAGCTATAGGATCGTCTTAAGATGATAATAAGAAAGTTATTGACAACTTGATAAGCTTTCTGGAAAGTTAAGGAACATGTCTTGTGGATGGATAAAACTTCAGATCTGCTCCTCTGAAGTTACTATTAGTCTTTTGTCTAGAATTTTGTGCAGACCTAGAACTTTGGCATGTTTGCCCTGGTTAACCTTGAAATTAGCTTTTGATGCAATTAAACAAATA
This sequence comes from Saccharum hybrid cultivar R570, assembly GCA_038087645.1. Taxonomy (NCBI): domain Eukaryota; kingdom Viridiplantae; phylum Streptophyta; class Magnoliopsida; order Poales; family Poaceae; genus Saccharum; species Saccharum hybrid cultivar. The sequence goes on from JAQSUU010000591.1 coordinate 1,199,870, forward strand.
TAGTTAATTATCTAAGCTTTCTAGAAAGTCTAAGATCACCTTTGTTGGATGCTTGGATCTTTTGTTATGGTTGAGTGAAGTTGTGTATATGTTGTTGTCCTGATTCTATGAAAGTCTTAAATTGGTTGTTTAAGTTAGCTTATGTGAAGATCATAAACGATTCTTTAAGCTAAGATATGCTTGATGTTACATACTGCTTGTACATGCCTTTTCGTAATGTAGCTTTAGTCTGTAAGTTTGTATGCCAAATAAACTCATAACTTGTATGTTAAGTGTGAGATACTTCATTATCTTAGCATAATAAGTTGTGTAATGCTTGGTTGTCTAACTTAACCTCTAGTACTTAAGTTAGGTTGATATGATCATAAATTTGACTTGCTTAATTAATGTAGTAAGATAAGTGTTGCTTTCATGATGATCACATGATTAACTTGCTTATAATAATAAGTAACATGTATGTTGTTAAACTTGATTGTTTCTTAGATGCAACCTCTTGGGTAAAAAGTAAAAGTTATATATTTCCATGTATGTTGTTTGTTCATGTTTTCCCTAGTAACAACTTTAGTTGGTAAGCATGTTTTGATAAGTAAACCTTTGTCTTGTTAGAAGAACAACTAAAAATGCTTTATGATAATTACTCGCAACTGTACCGCGAAGGAAAGTTGTACTCAAGTAGATAACCAATGTTTATCCTTTCTAAATGTCTCTTGTATGCTATGCTTTGTTCATCATCATGCATCATGACATACATTCCATCATGTTAAGCATCACATCATTTATTACGTGTAGTGCTTACGAGAGTGAAGAGGCTCGTGTTGATCTAGTCTCAGAGTAAGGCCATTCGCCAGAGGTGCTGGTGTCTATTGGAACTCTCTGAGGAAACTAACTTCTCTACAACGAAGGCAAGCCCCGGTGCATTTAAACCCTACCTTGAGTTTTACAAATCTTTATTATTTATACTATGGTTTACTGCATTAAGTAATCAGGAGTTGAGTGATAACCCGATTGCTGCATTATCATCCTTGATTATTGCAATATCACCCTTGATACATGTTTTACTGAAAATGCATAGTATGCTTTGTAACAGAACCGCCCAATTATACAAAATTAAGTAGGAAAATCATCCAACGGAAGGACAATTCAACAAACTTAAGCCCGTATAACCCGGTAGTCCGTGAAATCTCGACGGATTTTAAACCATTTCTCATAACAGCCAAGATCGTACTAAGTTTAACGGTTACCATCATAAGTTACATAAAAGTTCGCGGCATAAAATACATCGGAGTTTAAACACAGTTATTACAAACCAGGTTTGACTAAAAGTAGCGGAAGCGGTAGTTCAAATCACGCACACACACAACATTTTGGAATAAAGTGCCAGCTTGTGATCATCTCCAGCAAAAGCATCAGACGAGAAGTAACGAATGACCATTGCCCATGGTCCTATGCTTCGCCCATTGCAGGATAGAGACAGTTGATACAATAGCCATAGTACATCTGTCCATCTGCAACAAGTGGGAACAAAGCCCTGAGTACGAGAAGGTACTCAGCTAGACTTACCCGTCATAAACCAGAAATAAGAGACACCAAGGAATCATGATAGGCTTTCTAGTGGGATGCTGACTCATTTGCAAGAAAAGCATTTTTAACTTAGCAACTCCTTTCCAAAAACATGCAGTAATTAATTCTTTATTACCCTGCCAACTATGTTTGCAATAGTGCTAGAGTAACATGTAATTAAGCAAGTAAGGATTACCATTGATCATTAGCGGTAGTTATCATGTCATCTTTCACATAACTATCCAAGTGATTCATCAATATTACTATGATGAAGTAGCTCAAGTCAAGTGTTCACTATCTAGTGAACGATGGCGATTCGAATCGATTATTAACCAGCTGGTAAGTTATTCCTCACACAAACCTCACTCACCCGCTAAAGTGAGGTGTTGGTCACCGAGTCAACCATTCAGGTAAAGTCGCGAGCTTGCCAGGAACCACTTGTACCCGGGGGCCGCTCGACTGCTCTTTGGCCTTATCATCGCGCCCCCGTATCCTGCCACTACTGCTCCGGTACAGTGCGTTGCGGGCAATTCACTCGGCCCGAATAATCTCCCAGTTTCACGGTCGGAAGGTACTTTATCCGGCCAGCTAAATGTGAGGCATGCGTTCAACATGACCCGAGGGACAACAACGGACGGTCCTTAACCGACACAGACGGAAAACACTACAGTCCGAAACCCTGCAAGTTTCCGCCCGGTCTCAAATTCATTTCACACTTAGTTATACCATGACTTCATAGTCAACCAAACAGATCCAGGTAACCACCTATAGCTCGCAGGTGACAGGAAATCACCCGACTTCTACCGGTCTAAGCCAGCTAAGCATTGACTTGACTGCGGATACCAGGGTAACAAGGATATGGTATAACAAAGGTAAGCAAGGTATAATGCAGCAACGTTTGCAAACAACTCCTAAACGTAATGCATCAAATTAAGTAAAATTAATAATAAATTACTTGCAAACCGGGAGAGAAATGCTCCGGGGCTTGCCTCTCTCGAAGGAGCTCGGACGGCGATCAGGGCACTCCGGGAGATCTTCACCGACCTCTTCTTCGGCTTCTGTCACCTCCTGCTGCTGCACCTCGATCTGCTCCTCTGGCTCCTCGGGTAAGACGACTGGGTTCTCGGTTTGCGATCCTGTATGATGCAATGCGCGTAAGTGATTATGCAAGTGTGCATCGAAGGAGATGAATGCAATGAATATGTTGAAATGCAAGGTAGTCAACATCATCCAAGAAACTATACACTACAAGCACATGTCTTCTACTACATTCTCTTCTACTACTATTATGTTAAGTTAACCTATCTTATGAAATGCTTCAAAGATACACCAAAGCTTTACTAATTTCTTAATCACACTTAAAGCAACACTTGCTTAAACCCTAAGTAATAATAGGTTTGAATAGCAACATATATTTCTGATGCTCCTAAAAATCTAAGAAAACTACAGTAGCATAATACTACTCTAAACAGACTACCATAAAAATTTCATGGCATTTGGATAAGTAAATTATCCTATACAAAAATGACAAGCTATAGCATAAAAATGAGCATGAAATTACTTTGTACTATGAAAAGTGTCAAACAACAGAATTAATATTTTTCCTAGGTTCTTCATAGCATACTATGACTGTACAAAAATTATCACATGCATGTTTTATACAAAGTTTGCTCTCTAGCAAAAATAACAAAAATCAGCCATTAAAGGTACTTGAACTACTTCTCCAAAGTTTTCCATAGCACATGCATGAAACATATTTTTCCTAGTAAGTACATGATATATGAATATTAATAAACTTAAAATCATATTTTTCTGATACATATAGGATTTACTAGCTATTTTACAAGATATCAGCAATATTAAGAATTAATTAAAGCTCTACAGAAAAGTATTCCAAAAATGACATGCAATATTTTTAGATTGTAGATCTGGTTCCAATGAATCTAGATAAATTTATTTCACAATTTTTGGAGCTGAAATGACTGCTAAGATATTTTCCAAAGCATTTTCATCAAGAATAATAAAAGAAAATAAAAAACGGTTTTTATTATTGAAACTGGGCCGGCCCGTGGAATCAAACCGGCCCATGGCCGTTCTTGGCCCGGCTTTGCGCGCGCGGGGGAACGGTGGCCTGCTCGGGGCGCGGCCCACAGGCGCAGCCCAGTCCACCGAAAGGGGAGAACGGATGGCAGAGCGAGGTCGCCGGCTTCCGTGGCCTCGACGTCGCGGCGGTGGCCGAGGGCCAACGGCCGGCTCCGGCCAAACCGTGACCAGCTAAGGTGCGCAAAACGCTCGCAAGAGAGTGGCGAACGTGTGAAGGAGACACGGGAGGGCAGAGATAGGGCGAGCGAGGCGGTGGCGGAGCACGGGCTCGACGGCACCGTCGCGGTGGCGCGGCGAGGCGAGGGAAAAATTGAGCCCTACCGGAGCAAACGAGGAGAAGGCGACACTCGTTCGGAGGAGGGGAGGATGGGGCGGAGCCTCGTGCACGGGCAATTGGACGGAGGTGGTCCACCGGTGTCGGAACAGGACGGTGACGGTGGCGGAGCTCGGTGGCGAGCGGTGTTCCGCTGCGGTTTTCACCGGAGGGAGGAAGAAAGGGAGCAGGCGAGGCGGAAATGGAAGGGAGACCAGGTGCCCAGTCGTTTTTGAAGTGGAGCGCGGGCGCGGTGTCCACAGCGGCCACGCGGTGGCGTCGCCGGCATGCGGCCGCCACGCGGCGGGCGTTTGCTGCCGGGGCGCCAGCGTGCGCTCGCGCGGGCGGGAAGAAGGGAAATGGTGCTGGCTGGGCCGGGCCGCGGTGGAGGCGGACTCGGGCGCGCGCGCGGGAGTGGCGCGGGCCGATTCGGCCAGCGGGCCGAAAATGAGGCGGCGGCCTGCTAAGCTGGTTTTGATCTTTTTCAAATTTTTCATTTCAAATCAAATTCAAACACAGATTTCAAACCCTATTTTGAACAAGAAGAAGACATTTTCTGGAATTAACCCAAAAATAAAAGTTGCTTAGAATTTAATTATCTACAACTTTGATTAAGGGGCCAACTAAAAATTCCCAATAGATTTTGAATTGAAGAATAAAAGCTAAAATAGGGAGTATTTTTGAATATTTTAATTAATATTTTTGAACAAGTTTTTTTCTAACAAAACTTTGAGTCATCTAGTTGCTTCCAAAAATTAAACTATAGTTCTAAGTGATATAAGATTTGTAGTTACAAAATTTTGATGGAATGTGATTAGCACATTAATATATTACATCTCAAATACCACTTTCTAAGCTTTTATTTCACTCAAATTATAATATTAACATGTATGATTATGATGATATGAAATGCCATGCATATGATTGCCATGCAAATGCTTGCGTAACACCGGAGTGTTACAGCCCTCCCCCCTTATAAAAATCTCGTCTCGAGATTTGGGTTACGAACCATTTATTATAAAAATCTTCGTATGCTTTTTGTAAGTATTCACCCGTTTCCCACGATGCATCTCCCTCATCATGATGACTCCATTGTATCTTATATGTTTTCACCACACTGTTCCGAGTAGCCCTTTCTTTGGAATCCAAACTCGAATTGGCTGCTCACGATACACTAGATCTGACTTAAGTTTTATGCTTCGGGGTTCAATTATTTCTTCTGAAACGCGCAAACATTTCTTGAGATGTGATATGTGAAAAACTGGGAATATAACACCAATTGATTCTGGTAATTCCAATTTGTAAGCCACTGGACTCTTTCTTTCTAAGATTTTGTAGGGTCCTACAAATCTGGCGGCAAGCTTTCTGCGTAATCCAAACCGCTTCTTCTTCATTGGCGTGACTTTCAGATAAACATGGTCTCCCACTTCAAACACAAGTGGTCTCCTTCTTTTATCCGCATAACTTTTCTGACGTGACTGAGCTGCTCTCATATTTTGTTGAATGATATGAACTTTCTTTTCGGCTTCTTCCACGAAGTCAATACCATAATACCTTCTTTCCCCTGGCTCAATCCAGTTTAAAGGTGTTCTACACTTTCGTCCATACAAAGCCTCAAAAGGTGCCATTTTGATACTTTCTTGATAGCTATTATTATATGCGAATTCTGCTAGAGGTAACCACGACTCCTATGAACCTCTGGAAGACAACACACAAGCTCTCAACATATCTTCTAAAACAGCATTAACTCTTTCAGTCTGACCATCTGTTTGAGGATGATAGGCAGTGCTACGAATCAGACTAGTCCCCAAACCTTTGTGCAAATGCTCCCAAAAGTGAGCAGTGAACTGGGACCCTCTGTCAGACACTATAGTCTTCGGTATGGTATGCCATGCAATCTCACAATCTCCGCAATATACTTCTCGGCATATTGGGGTGGTCTATAAACTGTCTTGACAGGAAAAAAGTGAGCGGTCTTGGTAAGACGATCCACGATTACCCAAATTGAATCATGGCCTTTCTGAGTAGTGGGAAAACCTGTGATGAAATCCATACTTATATCATCCCACTTCCAACTAGGTACTGACAAAGGTTGCAACAATCCGGCAGGTTTCATGTGAATAGCTTTCACCCGACAACATATGTCACATCGGGCCACATAGGCTGCAATTTCCTTCTTCATCTTTGTCCACCAAAAACGAGGTCTTAGTTCTTGATATATTTTACTACTGCAAGGATGAATGGATAACTTAGAGTGATGAGCTTCATCCATAATTTTATTCTTAAGCTCTCTATCCTTTGGAACAACAAGACGGTTGTCGAACCACAACACGTCCTGTTCGTCCACTCTGAAGTGTTTTGAAGGTTCTTCTTTAATTTTCCTTTTGATGTGGAATATCCCTTTGTCTGCTTTCTGACCTTCTATTATCTTACTCTCTAAGGTGCAACTGATCTGAATACTATGTAACACGACATGGTGCATTAGATTAAAACCATCTTCGAGTAAGGGTTGCATATTTAGACAATGCGACTTTCTACTCAAAGCATCGGCTACCACATTGGCTTTCCCAGGGTGATACTGTACATTCAAGTTGTAATCTTTAATTAGTTCTAACCATCTTCGCTGTCTCATGTTCAATTCTGGTTGGGTGAAAATGTACTTGAGACTCTTGTGATCGGTGAAAACATTACATACATTACCAAGTAAATAGTGTCTCCAAATCTTTATGGCATGCACCACAGCGGCAAGCTCAAGATCATGTGTCGGATAATTGATTTCATGTTTTCTCAACTGACGGGAGGCATAAGCACTGACTCTTCCTTCTTGCATTAGAACACAACCTAATCCTGTTTTTGAGGCGTCACAGAACACATCAAAAGGTTTCTCGATGTCTGGCTGTGCAAGAACTGGAGTAGTGGTCAACAGTTTCCGCAAGGTGTGGAAAGCTGTCTCACACTCCTCTGTCCACACGAACTTATGATCTTTCTGTAACAGACTTGTCATTGGCTTAGCAATCTTCGAGAAGTCTGGGATAAAGCGGCGATAGTAACCAGCTAACCCTAGGAAACTCCTGACTTCTGGCACTGTGGTTGGAGTTTTCCAATCCATAACCTCTTGCACTTTGCTCGGATCTACCGAAACTCCATTCTCCGATAGAATATGACCAAGGAAAGGAACTTTCTTCAACCAAAATTCATATTTGTTGAACTTAGCATACAACTTATGATCTCTTAATCTGGTCAAGACAATTTTCAGATGTTCTTCATGATCTTTCTCATTCTCAAAGTATACTAGAATGTCATCAATGAAGACAACTACAAACTTGTCCAACTCTGGCATGAAAACCGTATTCATCAGATACATAAAGTATGCAGGAGCATTTGTTAAGCCAAAGGACATAACAAGATACTCGTACAACCCGTATCTGGTAGAAAAGGCGGTTTTCGGGACATCTTGTGGCCTGATCTTTATCTGATGATACCCTGATCTTAGGTCTATCTTGGAGAACACTCTAGCTTTAGCCAACTGATCAAACAAAACATCGATATGAGGCAAAGGATATTTATTCTTGATAGTTACAGCATTAAGAGGTCGATAATCCACACACATTCTTAGAGTACCCTCTTTCTTTTTCTTCACAAACAAGGCAGGACATCCCCATTCAGACTTACTTGGTCGGATAAACCCCTTCTTTAGCAATTCTTCCAGTTGCTTTTTCAACTCAGCTAACTCATCCAGAGGCATCCGATAGGGTCTCCTCGAAATAGGAGCTGTTCCAGGGATCAACTCGATTCCAAACTCAACATCTCTATCTGGAGGAAGGCCAGGTAACTCTTTTGGAAACACATCCGGGAACTCACACACTACCGGGATCTGGTGGATAGGAACAACTTCCATGGCACAGGTCACACTCACAAGGTCTGTTCTTTTAGGCAATGGTACCTGAAAAGTACCCTCTGCCTGCGGATCCTTAAGGGTAAGCAATTGACTGCTTGTATCTATGACTGCTCCCCAGTCTTTCATCCAGTTCATTCCTATTATTACATCCAAAACTAGTCCCGGCATAACTATCAGGTTCACTCGAAACTTCCGACTATCTAACTCAAGGGTTGCCCCTCTAACCATCTTATTGGTTAGCACATCAGCCCCTGCTGAACTTATGCGATAACCATAACTCAATTCTATGCATAGTTGTTCATGCTTCCGTGCAAATGCTTGACTCATAAAAGAATGCGAGGATCCAGAATCAAATAGAACAACTGCAGTGTGATGGTTAACAAGAAACTTACCGGCAGTTACAGGTTCTCCTTCAGGAATCTCATCAACGGTGGTATAGTGTACACGGGCAGTGTAAGTCTGTTGCTTCTTTCTAGGCGGATAAGGGCAGAACTTTGAAAAGTGGTCTGGCTGACCACAATTGTAGCAGGGCCCCTTCACTATACCAGTAGATCCTATTGCTCCCTTGGAGTTGCTTTGTTCTGCAGCTGCGGTGATCTTTGCTGGCGGCACGGCCATCTTATACGGCTTCTGTGGTCCCTTGTAGTTCTGAGTTTTATGCTGTGGAGGCCTGAACCTTGCACCAGGTGCGGACGGACGATAAGAAAGACGATTTGCAGTGACAACTCTGGACTGGGATGGTCCTGACTCAAACACCCTCTTGCGATTCTTGGATGCAGTGTAGGCGTTGTTGTTCTTTTCTTGTTTCAAACAATCACTGACAAAGTCATTGAACCTGGCGCGGGTATTGGTACCCACATGCTTCATCATCTTCGGACTTAACCCTCTCTTGAAACTAGCAATTCTCTTTGCATCTGTGTCGACCATGTCTGGAGCATAGCGGCACAAGTTGTTAAATGCATGCAAATACTGTGTTACAGTCTTGGTACCCTGATTTAAGGCCAAGAACTCTCCGAGCTTCATCTCAACCAACCCTGGGGGAATATAAGCTCCCTTAAATGCTTCAGTGAATTCTCTTCAAGTAATCTAGGCATTGGAAGGAAAAGTGGTGCGGTGATGCTTCCACCACATCCCTGTCGGTCCCTGTAACTGATGTGCAGCATATTCTGTTTTCAGGACTTCTGTCAGTCTCAACACACGGAACTTATCATCCATAGTGTTGATCCATTCTTCAGTGTCGAGTGGCTCGGCTGCTTCCTTAAAAATAGGTGGCCTAGTATCCATGAAATCCTTGAAATTGCTGTACTGGTTCACTCCATGGCCACCACCTTGATTATTTCCTCTCTGAACATTTCCAGCAATGGTACACAGAAAATCTTCCATATTCTTTTGTGACTGCTCGGCGTTGCGCTGACTTCCAAGGAACTGTGCGAAGAACACTTCTGCAGTGAGCGGTGGAGGAGGGGGCAATTGTGGCTCTGGCTGTGGCTCCTGGTGGTTGACGTTGTTTGCACCACCCCCACCAGCCCCTGCACCGTTGCCACCAGTTTCAGCGGCCTCATACGTGGCACGGCGAGTGTTTGCCATCTGCATATTTCAGCAACAAGTAATAATTGAGCGAAGTGGTAGTAATTGTATCCGAATGAACAATCATGCCATACTGAATTTATTGGAGAGAACAAGTCATGCAATAAGACAGAGGCACAATAATCACATTCCAATTAAAACAACATCACTAATCAAATTACTTCGAATGCAACATCGCGTTCCATACAACCACGTTGCTAGCATACATACACTGGACTTTCATGCGTTCAAGCATCACATACACAACCAAGATCCAAAAGATCGCCAGTCTCAAGATCGAACAGGATACAACACGATACATGGGAACCAAAAGAAGGCCATCGCGATAAAGCCTATCACTAACGCAAGGCAACTAGCCTACTCCTTGGGGCCATCGTCGAGGTCGGAGGCGTCACCATCGCTACCATCAGTAGCGGCGTCGTCATCGACGTCCATCTGGGCGGCGTCCGGAGGAGCATACGGGCCTATCCCGTTGTAGAGGGCATGGAACTCTTCATGCAAGTTGGCGTTATACCCTTCTAGCTCCTCGACCCTTTGCCTGAGAAGGTCCCTCTCGTTCCAGGCTTCATTCCTTTCCTGCACTAGCTGTCCCCTCATGCGGTCTGCATTTCTGTTGGCCTGAGTCAACGTCTGCACCCGCTGCATAGCACTCTCACTTCTCTCGAGAGCCCGATCTTGCTGCAAGCTCATGTCGGCCAACTGCTCCTGCAAGCTAGCTATAGCACGTGCTTGCTTCTTCTGCTTCCTTGCTTCAAGCCGATCATTACCTCTCAGACCAGTCAAGGTCCAATAGGTATTCTCAAGACCCTGGTATGCTCTGATGGTTGCATACATGGCACTCATCGTGTGGTTGTCGCTAGCCTATCCTTCACTTGGGCCTCTAACCAAGGCACTTCCTTGCGGTTGCACCCAAATGGCATCACGAGGATCATCTCTCGGGAAAGTACCTGCCAAAGCTGCTGCCAACTCATTAGGAAACCTGCTCATTATGTCTCGGATGACGTGAAAGGCTGCACCCTCTGCACCCTCAACTGGAGTGCGTCCTTTAAACTCCAAATGCCAACCATCCCATTCTGGCACATCACCAAGGGCAGGGACGGTGATCTCCACTATTGCAAGTCCATCCTCAGCTAGCTGGTTCTCATTCCAAGAGTACACCGACTCTTGACCCTCTGGGTACCCCACATCATGGAGCACTCTCCAAAGCAAGGTGGGCATGCCAAACTCCCTTAGAAAAGTGTTCGTGCTGCGGCGTTCCCGCGGGGCCATCTGGTGACGGGGTGCTCTTCCACCAGTGGACTTACGGGCAGTCTTCTTCGTGCGGGCCATCTGTAGCACAAGTTTTAAATTACCCGGTGGGACATATTTTAAGTTGATGTCACTTTTATCAAACTGGGATAATCCTTTTATAAGGGGAGGAATGCAGGTTATGAATGAAATGCTCAGGTAGTATGATGCATGCGCGAGTCTTACGTTCTCACAAACTTAGAAAATAAAGACATCTAACGATGAATTCGGTGGCATACAAACGATCTCTCATATACGTAACTAATTCGATCTACACGATAAATGCTGTTATGTACCTGCAGAAAATTCATTTCAGCCCATTCCCCATGAATGCATGAAAGCAGTAAATCTACCTACGCGCTCTACACGAATCCCTAGATGCGTGTACAACGGTAGTAACTACCCACACACATCGTCCTATTGACGGCATCGCCTCAACGGACGGAACACCCACACATGCGATACTTTCATAAAAACATGTGTACAACATGTAATTATTCTAGTATCATATAAAACACTCTCCCTAGATCGGCGGTGTATCCGATCATGCTCTCACATCTCACACTTACCAAAGCGTAGAGGTAACTGATCCATACATTACCACTCAATTAAGTGGCACTCATACAATAGCACGCCGTATGAGCAACGAAAGAGAAATATGGTGCAAGAACCCTAAGTTAGTACTTAAATAGCCACCTAGAGTCCTTAACTGGGCATACAGGATATGACCACTGGCACATCTTTAGTTTTAAAATCACACTTTTTAAATAAATTTTGGTTTTAAATACACTTATGAACAGTAATCACGCTAAATCATGCTCTGATGCCAGCTGTAATAGAACCGCCCAATTATACGAAATTAAATAGGAAAATCATCCAACGGAAGGACAATTCAACAAACTTAAGCCCGTATAACCAGGTAGTCCGTGAAATCTCGACGAATTTCAAACCATTTCTCATAACAGCCAAGATCATACTAAGTTTAACAGTTACCATCATAAGTTACATAAAAGTTCGCGGCATAAAATACATCGGAGTTTAAACATAGTTATTACAAACCAGGTTTGACTAAAAGTAGCGGAAGCAGTAGTTCAAATCACGCACACACACAACATTTTGGAATAAAGTGCTAGCTTGTGATCATCTCCAGCAAAAGCATCAGACGAGAAGTAACGAATGACCATTGCCCATGGTCCTATGCTTCACCCATTGCAGGATAGAGACAGTTGATACAATAGCCATAGTACATCTGTCCATCTACAACAAGTGGGAACAAAACCCTGAGTACAAGAAGGTACTCAGCTAGACTTACCCGTCATAAACCAAAAATAAGAGACACCAAGGAATCATGATAGGCTTTCTGGTGGGATGCTGACTCATTTGCAAGAAAAGCATTTTTAACTTAGCAACTCCTTTCCAAAAGCATGCAGTAATTAATTCTTTATTACCCTGCCAACTATGTTTGCAATGGTGCTAGAGTAACATGTAATTAAGCAAGTAAGGATTACCATTGATCATTAGCGGTAGTTATCATGTCATCTTTCACATAACTATCCAAGTGATTCATCAATATTACTACGATGAAGTAGCTCAAGTCAAGTGTTCACTATCCAGTGAACGATGACGATTCGAATCGATTATTAACCAGCTGGTAAGTTATTCCTCACACAAACCTCACTCACCCGCTAAAGTGAGGTGTTGGTCACCGAGTCAACCATTCAGGTAAAGTCGCGAGCTTGCCAGGAACCACTTGTACCCGGGGGCCGCCCGACTGCTCTTTGGCCTTATCATCGCGCCCCCGTATCCTGCCACTACTGCTCCGGTACAGTGCGTTGCGGGCAATTCACTCGGCCCGAATAATCTCCCAGTTTCGCGGTCGGAAGGTACTTTATCCGGCCAGCTAAATGTGAGGCATGCGTTCAACATGACCCGAGGGACAACAACGGACGGTCCTTAACCGACACAGACGGAAAACACTACAGTCCGAAACCCTGCAAGTTTCCGCCCGGTCTCAAATTCATTTCACACTTAGTTATACCATGACTTCATAGTCAACCAAACAGATCCAGGTAACCACCTATAGCTCGCAGGTGACAGGAAATCACCCGACTTCTACCGGTCTAAGCCAGCTAAGCATTGACTTGACTGCGGATACCAGGGTAACAAGGATATGGTATAACAAAGGTAAGCAAGGTATAATGCAGCAACGTTTGCAAACAACTCCTAAACGTAATGCATCAAATTAAGTAAAATTAATAATAAATTACTTGCAAACCGGGAGAGAAATACTCCGGGGCTTGCCTCTCTCAAAGGAGCTCGGACGGTGATCGGGGCACTCCGGGAGATCTTCACCGACCTCTTCTTCGGCTTCTGTCACCTCCTGCTGCTGCACCTCGATCTGCTCCTCTGGCTCCTCGGGTAAGACGAGTGGGTTCTCGGTTTACGATCCTGTATGATACAATGCGCGTAAGTGATTATGCAAGTGTGCATCGAAGGAGATGAATGCAATGAATATGTTGAAATGCAAGGTAGTCAACATCATCCAAGAAACTATACACTACAAGCACATGTCTTCTACTGCATTCTCTTCTACTACTATTATGTTAAGTTAACCTATCTTATGAAATGCTTCAAAGATACACCAAAGCTTTACTAATTTCTTAATCACACTTAAAGCAACACTTGCTTAAACCCTAAGTAATAATAGGTTTGAATAGCAACATATATTTCTGATGCTCCTAAAAATCTAAGAAAATTATAGTAGCATAATACTACTCTAAACAGACTACCATAAAAATTTTATGGCATTTGGATAAGTAAACTATCCTATACAAAAATAACAAGCTATAGCATAAAAATGAGCATGAAATTACTTTGTACTATGAAAAGTGTCAAACAACAGAATTAATATTTTTCCTAGGTTCTTCATAGCATACTATGACTGTACAAAAATTATCACATGCATGTTTTATACAAAGTTTGCTCTCTAGCAAAAATAACAAAAATCAGCCATTAAAGGTACTTGAACTACTTCTCCAAAGTTTTCCATAGCACATGCATGAAACATATTTTTCCTAGTAAGTACATGATATATGAAGATTAACAAACTTAAAATCATATTTTTCTGATACATATAGGATTTACTAGCTATTTTACAAGATATCAGCAATATTAAGAATTAATTAAAGCTCTACAGAAAAGTATTCCAAAAATGACATGCAATATTTTTAGATTGTAGATCTGGTTCCAATGAATCTAGATAAATTTATTTCACAATTTTTGGAGCTGAAATGACTGCTAAGATATTTTCCAAAGCATTTTCATCAAGAATAATAAAAGAAAACAAAAAACGGTTTTTATTATTGAAACTGGGCCGGCCCGTGGAATCAAACCGGCCCATGGCCGTTCTTGGCCTGGCTTTGCGCGCGCGGGGGAACGGCGGCCTGCTCGGGGCGCGGCCCACAGGCGCAGCCCAGTCCACCGAAAGGGGAGAACGGAGGGCAGAGCGAGGTCGCCGGCTTCCGTGGCCTCGACGTCGCGGCGGTGGCCGAGGGCCAACGGCCGGCTCCGGCCAAACCGTGACCAGCTAAGGTGCGCAAAATGCTCGCAAGAGAGTGGCGAACGCGTGAAGGAGACGCGGGAGGGCAGAGATAGGGCGAGCGAGGCGGTGGCGGAGCACGGGCTCGACGGCACCGTCGCGGTGGCGCGGCGAGGCGAGGGAAAAATTGAGCCCTACCGGAGCAAACGAGGAGAAGGCAACACTCGTTCGGAGGAGGGGAGGATGGGGCGGAGCCTCGTGCACGGGCAATTGGACGGAGGTGGTCCACCGGTGCCGCAACAGGGCGGTGACGGTGGCGGAGCTCGGTGGCGAGCGGTGTTCCGCTGCGGTTTTCACCGGAGGGAGGAAGAAAGGGAGCAGGTGAGGCGGAAATGAAAGGGAGACTAGGTGCCCGGTCGTTTTTGAAGTGGAGCGCGGGCGCGGTGTCCACAGCGGCCACGCGGTGGCGTCGCCGGCATGCGGCCGCCACGCGGCGGGCGTTTGCTGCCGGGGCGCCAGCGTGCGCGCGCGCGGGCGGGAAGAAGGAAAAGGGGGCTGGCTGGGCCGGGCCGCGGCGGAGGCGGACTCGGGCGCGCGCGCGGGAGTGGCGCGGGCCGATTCGGCCAGCGGGCCGAATCTGAGGCGGCGGCCTGCTAAGCTGGTTTTGATCTTTTTCAAATTTTTCATTTCAAATCAAATTCAAACACAGATTTCAAACCCCATTTTGAACAAGAAGAAGACATTTTCTGGAATTGACCCAAAAATAAAAGTTGCTTAGAATTTAATTATCTACAACTTTGATTAAGGGGCCAACTAAAAATTCTCAATAGATTTTGAATTGAAGAATAAAAGCTAAAATAGGGAGTATTTTTGAATATTTTAATTAATATTTTTGAACAAGTTTTTTTTTCTGACAAAACTTTGAGTCATCTAGTTGCTTCCAAAAATTGAACTATAGTTCTAAGTGATATAAGATTTGTAGTTGCAAAATTTTGATGGAATGTGATTAGCACATTAATATATTACATCTCAAATACCACTTTCTAAGCTTTTATTTCACTCAAATTATAATATTAACATGTATGATTATGATGATATGAAATGCCATGCATATGATTGCCATGCAAATGCTTGCGTAACACCGGAGTGTTACAGCCCTCCCCCCTTATAAAAATCTCGTCCCGAGATTTGGGTTACGAACCATTTATTATAAAAATCTTCGTATGCTTTTTGTAAGTATTCACCCGTTTCCCACGATGCATCTCTCTCATCATGATGACTCCATTGTATCTTATATGTTTTCACCACACTGTTCCGAGTAGCCCTTTCTTTGGAATCCAAAACTTGAATTGGCTGCTCATGATACACCAGATCTGACTTAAGTTTTATGCTTCGGTGTTCAATTATTTCTTCTGGAACGCGCAAACATTTCTTGAGATGTGATATGTGAAAAACTGGGAATATAGCACCCATTGATTCTGGTAATTCCAATTTGTAAGCCACTGGACTCTTTCTTTCTAAGATTTTGTAGGGTCCTACAAATCTGGCGGCAAGCTTTCTGCGTAATCCAAACCGCTTCTTCTTCATTGGCGTGACTTTCAGATAAACATAGTCTCCCACTTCAAACACAAGTGGTCTCCTTCTTTTATCCGCATAACTTTTCTGACGTGACTGAGCTGCTCTCATATTTTGTTGAATGATATGAACTTTCTTTTCGGCTTCTTCCACGAAGTCAATACCATAATACCTTCTTTCCCCTGGCTCAATCCAGTTTAAAGGTGTTCTACACTTTCGTCCATACAAAGCCTCAAAAGGTGCCATTTTGATACTTTCTTGATAGCTATTATTATATGCGAATTCTGCTAGAGGTAACCACGACTCCCATGAACCTCTGGAAGACAACACACAAGCTCTCAACATATCTTCTAAAACAGCATTAACTCTTTCAGTCTGACCATCTGTTTGAGGATGATAGGCAGTGCTACGAATCAGACTAGTCCCCAAACCTTTGTGCAAATGCTCCCAAAAGTGAGCAGTGAACTGGGACCCTCTGTCAGACACTATAGTCTTTGGTATGCCATGCAATCTCATAATCTCCGCAATATACTTCTCGGCATATTGGGGTGGTCTATAAACTGTCTTGACAGGCAAAAAGTGAGCGGTCTTGGTAAGACGATCCACGATTACCCAAATCGAATCATGGCCTTTCTGAGTAGTGGGAAAACCTGTGATGAAATCCATACTTATATCATCCCACTTCCAACTAGGTACTGACAAAGGTTGCAACAATCCGGCAGGTTTCATGTGAATAGCTTTTACTCGACAACATGTGTCACATCGGGCCACATAGGCTGCAATTTCCTTCTTCATCTTTGTCCACCAAAAACGAGGTCTTAGTTCTTGATACATTTTACTACTGCCAGGATGAATGGATAACTTAGAGTGATGAGCTTCATCCATAATTTTATTCTTAAGCTCTCTATCCTTTGGAACAACAAGACGGTTGTCGAACCATAACACGTCCTGCTCGTCCACTCTGAAGTGTTTTGAAGGTTCTTCTTTAATTTTCCTTTTGATGTGGAATATCCCTTTGTCTGCTTTCTGACCTTCTATTATCTTACTCTCCAAGGTGCAACTGATCTGAATACTATGTAACACGACAGGGTGCATTAGATTAAAACCATCTTCGAGTAAGGGTTGCATATTTAGACAATGCGACTTTCTACTCAAAGCATCGGCTACCACATTGGCTTTCCCAGGGTGATACTGTACATTCAAGTTGTAATCTTTAATTAGTTCTAACCATCTTCGCTGTCTCATGTTCAATTCTGGTTGGGTGAAAATGTACTTGAGACTCTTGTGATCGGTGAAAACATTGCATACATTACCAAGTAAATAGTGTCTCCAAATCTTTATGGCATGCACCACGGCAGCAAGCTCAAGATCATGTGTCGGATAATTGATTTCATGTTTTCTCAACTGACGGGAGGCATAAGCAATGACTCTTCCTTCTTGCATTAGAACACAACCTAATCCTATTTTTGAGGCATCACAGAACACATCAAAAGGTTTCTCGATGTCTGGCTGTGCAAGAACTGGAGTAGTGGTCAACAGTTTCCGCAAGGTGTGGAAAGCTGTCTCACACTCCTCTGTCCACACGAACTTATGATCTTTCTGTAATAGACTTATCATTGGCTTAGCAATCTTCGAGAAGTCTAGGATAAAGCGGCGATAGTAACCAGCTAACCCTAGGAAACTCCTGACTTCTGGCACTGTGGTTGGAGTTTTCCAATCCATAACCTCTTGCACTTTGCTCGGATCTACCGAAACTCCATTCTCCGATAGAATATGACCAAGGAAAGGAACTTTCTTCAACCAAAATTCACATTTGCTGAACTTAGCATACAACTTATGATCTCTTAATCTGGTCAAGACAATTTTCAGATGTTCTTCATGATCTTTCTCATTCTCAGAGTATACTAGAATGTCATCAATGAAGACAACTACAAACTTGTCCAACTCTGGCATGAAAACCGTATTCATCAGATACATAAAGTATGCAGGAGCATTTGTTAAGCCAAAGGACATAACAAGATACTCGTACAACCCGTATCTGGTAGAAAAGGCGGTTTTCGGGACATCTTGTGGCCTGATCTTTATCTGATGATACCTTGATCTTAGGTCTATCTTGGAGAACACTCTAGCTTTAGCCAACTGATCAAACAAAACATCGATATGAGGCAAAGGATATTTATTCTTGATAGTTACAGCATTAAGAGGTCGATAATCCACACACATTCTTAGAGTACCCTCTTTCTTTTTCTTCACAAACAAGGCAGGACATCCCCATTCAGACTTACTTGGTCGGATAAACCCCTTCTTTAGCAATTCTTCCAGTTGCTTTTTCAACTCAGCTAACTCATCCAGAGGCATCCGATAGGGTCTCCTCGAAATAGGAGCTGTTCCAGGGATCAACTCGATTCCAAACTCAACATCTCTATCTGGAGGAAGGCCAGGTAACTCTTCTGGAAACACATCCGGGAACTCACACACTACCGGGATCTGGTGGATAGGAACAACTTCCATGGCACAGGTCACACTCACAAGGTCTGTTCTTTTGGGCAATGGTACCTAAAAAGTACCCTCTGCCTGTGGATCCTTAAGGGTAAGCAATCGACTGCTTGTATCTATGACTGCTCCCCAGTCTTTCATCCAGTTCATTCCTATTATTACATCCAAAACTAGTCCCGGCATAACTATCAGGTTCACTCGAAACTTCCGACTATCTAACTCAAGGGTTGCCCCTCTAACCATCTTATTGGTTAGCACATCAGCCCCTGCTGAACTTATGCGATAACCATAACTCAATTCTGTGCATAGTTGTTCATGCTTCCGTGCAAATGCTTGACTCATAAAAGAATGCGAGGATCCAGAATCAAATAGAACAACTGCAGTGTGATGGTTAACAAGAAACTTACCGGCAGTTACAGGTTCTCCTTCAGGAATCTCATCAACGGTGGTATAGTGTACACGGGCAGTGTAAGTCTGTTGCTTCTTTCTAGGCGGATAAGGGCAGAACTTTGAAAAGTGGCCTGGCTGACCACAATTGTAGCAGGGCCCCTTCACTGTACCAGTAGATCCTATTGCTCCCTTGGAGTTGCTTTGTTCTGCAGCTGCGGTGATCTTTGCTGGCGGCACGGCCATCTTGTACGGCTTCTGTGGTCCCTTGTAGTTCTGAGTTTTATGCTGTGGAGGCCTGAACCTTGCACCAGGTGCGGACGGACGATAAGAAAGATGATTTGCAGTGACAACTCTGGACTGGGATGGTCCTGACTCAAACACCCTCTTGCGATTCTTGGATGCAGTGTAGGCGTTGTTGTTCTTTTCTTGTTTCAAACAATCACTGACAAAGTCATTGAACCTGGTGCGGGTATTGGTATCCACATGCTTCATCATCTTTGGACTTAACCCTCTCTTGAAACTAGCAATTCTCTTTGCATCTGTGTCGACCATGTCTGGAGCATAGCGGCACAAGTTGTTAAATGCATGCAAATACTGTGTTACAGTCTTGGTACCCTGATTTAAGGCCAAGAACTCTTCGAGCTTTATCTCAACCAACCCTGGGGGAATATAAGCTCCCTTAAATGCTTCAGTGAATTCTCTCCAAGTAATCTGGGCATTGGAAGGAAAAGTGGTGCGGTGATGCTTCCACCACATCCCTGCCGGTCCCTGTAACTGATGTGCAGCATATTTTGTTTTTAGGACTTCTGTCAGTCTCAACACACGGAACTTATCATCCATAGTGTTGATCCATTCTTCAGCGTCGAGTGGCTCGGCTGCTTCCTTAAAAATAGGTGGCCTAGTATCCATGAAATCCTTGAAATTACTGTACTGGTTCACTCCATGGCCACCACCTTGATTATTTCCTCTCTGAACATTTCTAGCAATGGTACGCAGAAAATCTTCCATATTCTTTTGTGACTGCTCGGCGTTGCGCTGGCTTCCTAGGAACTGTGCGAAGAACACTTCTGCAGTGAGCGGTGGAGGAGGGGGCAATTGTGGCTCTGGCTATGGCTCCTGGTGGTTGATGTTGTTTGCACCACCCCCACCAGCCCCTGCACCGTTGCCACCAGTTTCAGCGGCCTCATACGTGGCACGGCGAGTGTTTGCCATCTGCATATTTCAGCAACAAGTAATAATTGAGCGAAGTGGTAGTAATTGTATCCGAATGAACAATCATGCCATACTGAATTTATTGGAGAGAACAAGTCATGCAATAAGACAGAGGCACAATAATCACATTCCAATTAAAACAACATCACTAATCAAATTACTTCGAATGCAACATCGCGTTCCATACAACCACGTTGCCAGCATACATACACTAGACTTTCATGCGTTCAAGCATCACATACACA
The DNA here is from genome assembly GCA_038087645.1 of Saccharum hybrid cultivar R570. Taxonomy (NCBI): domain Eukaryota; kingdom Viridiplantae; phylum Streptophyta; class Magnoliopsida; order Poales; family Poaceae; genus Saccharum; species Saccharum hybrid cultivar. The sequence continues at coordinate 1,220,074 of JAQSUU010000591.1, forward strand.
ACCAAGATCCAAAAGATCGCCAGTCTCAAGATCGAACAGGATACAACACGATACATGGGAACCAAAAGAAGGCCATCGCGATAAAGCCTATCACTAACGCAAGGCAACTAGCCTACTCCTTGGGGCCGTCGTCGAGGTCGGAGGCGTCACCATCGCTACCATCAGTAGCGGCGTCGTCATCGACGTCCATCTGGGCGGCGTCCGGAGGAGCATACGGGCCTATCCCGTTGTAGAGGGCATGGAACTCTTCATGCAAGTTGGCGTTATACCCTTCTAGCTCCTCGACCCTTTGCCTGAGAAGGTCCCTCTCGTTCCAGGCTTCATTCCTTTCCTGCACTAGCTGTCCCATCGTGCGGTCTGCATTTCTGTTGGCCTGAGTCAACGTCTGCACCCGCTGCATAGCACTCTCACTTCTCTCGAGAGCCCGATCTTGCTGCAAGCTCATGTCAGCCAACTGCTCCTGCAAGCTAGCTATAGCACGTGCTTGCTTCTTCTTCTGCTTCCTTGCTTCAAGCCGATCATTACCTCTCAGACCAGTCAAGGTCCAATAGGTATTCTCAAGACCCTGGTATGCTCTGATGGTTGCATACATGGCACTCATCGTGTGGTTGTCGCTAGCCTGTCCTTCACTTGGGCCTCTAACCAAGACACTTCCTTGCGGTTGCACCCAAATGGCATCACGAGGATCATCTCTCGTGAAAGTACCTGCCAAAGCTGCTGCCAACTCATTAGGAAACCTGCTCATTATGTCTCGGATGACGTGAAAGGCTGCACCCTCTGCACCCTCAACTGGAGTGCGTCCTTCAAACTCTAAATGCCAACCATCCCATTCTGGCACATCACCAAGGGCAGGGACGGTGATCTCCACTATTGCAAGTCCATCCTCAGCTAGCTGGTTCTCATTCCAAGAGTACACCGACTCTTGACCCTCTGGGTACCCCACATCATGGAGCACTCTCCAAAGCAAGGTGGGCATGCCAAACTCCCTTAGAAAAATGTTCGTGCTGCGGCATTCCCGCGGGGCCATCTGGTGACGGGGTGCTCTTCCACCAGTGGACTTACGGGCAGTCTTCTTCGTGCGGGCCATCTGTAGCACAAGTTTTAAATTACCCGGTGAGACATATTTTAAGTTGATGTCACTTTTATCAAACTGGGATAATCCTTTTATAAGGGGAGGAATGCAGGTTATGAATGAAATGCTCAGGTAGTATGATGCATGCGCGAGTCTTACGTTCTCACAAACTTAGAAAATAAAGACATCTAACGATGAATTCGGTGGCATACAAACGATCTCTCATATACGTAACTAATTCGATCTACATGATAAACGCTGTTATGTACCTGCAGAAAATTCATTTCAGCCCATTCCCCATGCATGCATGAAAGCAGTAAATCTACCTACACGCTCTACACGAATCCCTAGATGCGTGTACAACGGTAGTAACTACCCACACACATCGTCCTATTGACGGCATCGCCTCAACGGACGGAACACCCACACATGCAATACTTTCATAAAAACATGTGTACAACATGTAATTATTCTAGTATCATATAAAACACTCTCCCTAGATCGGCGGTGTATCCGATCATGCTCTCACATCTCACACTTACCAAAGCGTAGAGGTAACTGATCCATACATTAACACTCAATTAAGTGGCACTCATACAATAGCACGCCATATGAGCAACGAAAGAGAAATATGGTGCAAGAACCCCAAGTTAGTACTTAAATAGCCACCTAGAGTCCTTAACTGGGCATACAGGATATGACCACTAGCACACCTTTAGTTTTAAAATCACACTTTTTAAATAAATTTTGGTTTTAAATACACTTATGAACAGTAATCACGCTAAACCATGCTCCGATGCCAGCTGTAATAGAACCGCCCAATTATACGAAATTAAGTAGGAAAATCATCCAACGGAAGGACAATTCAACAAACTTAAGCCCGTATAACCCGGTAGTCCGTGAAATCTCGACGAATTTCAAACCATTTCTCATAACAGCCAAGATCGTACTAAGTTAAACGGTTACCATCATAAGTTACATAAAAGTTCGCGGCATAAAATACATCGAAGTTTAAACATAGTTATTACAAACCAGGTTTGACTAAAAGTAGCGGAAGCAGTAGTTCAAATCACGCACACACACAACATTTTAGAATAAAGTGCCAGCTTATGATCATCTTCAGCAAAAGCATCAGACGAGAAGTAACGAATGACCATTGCCCATGGTCCTATGCTTTGCCCATTGCAGGATAGAGACAGTTGATACAATAGCCATAGTACATCTGTCCATCTGCAACAAGTGGAAACAAAACCCTGAGTACGAGAAGGTACTCAGCTAGACTTACCCGTCATAAACCAAAAATAAGAGACACCAAGGAATCATGATAGGCTTTCTGGTGGGATGCTGACTCATTTGCAAGAAAAGCATTTTTAACTTAGCAACTCCTTTCCAAAAGCATGCAGTAATTAATTCTTTATTACCCTGCCAACTATGTTTGCAATGGTGCTAGAGTAACATGTAATTAAGCAAGTAAGGATTACCATTGATCATTAGCGGTAGTTATCATGTCATCTTTCACATAACTATCCAAGTGATTCATTAATATTACTACAATGAAGTAGCTCAAGTCAAGTGTTCACTATCCAGTGAACGATGGCGATTCGAATCGATTATTAACCAGCTGGTAAGTTATTCCTCACACAAACCTCACTCACCCGCTAAAGTCAACCATTCAGGTAAAGTCGCGAGCTTGCCAGGAACCACTTGTACGCGGGGGCCGCCCGACTGCTCTTTGGCCTTATCATCGCGCCCCCGTATCCTGCCACTACTACTCCGGTACAATGCGTTGCGGGCAATTCACTTGGCCCGAATAATCTCCCAGTTTCGCGGTCGAAAGGTACTTTATCCGGCCAGCTAAATGTGAGGCATGCGTTCAACATGACCCAAGGGACAACAACGGACGGTCCTTAACCGACACAGACGGAAAACACTACAGTCCGAAATCCTGCAAGTTTCCGCCCGGTCTCAAATTCATTTCACACTTAGTTATACCATGACTTCATAGTCAACCAAACAGATCCAGGTAACCACCTATAGCTCGCAGGTGACAGGAAATCACCCGACTTCTACCGGTCTAAGCCAGCTAAGCATTGACTTGACTGCGGATACCAGGGTAACAAGGATATGGTATAACAAAGGTAAGCAAGGTATAATGCAGCAACGTTTGCAAACAACTCCTAAACGTAATGCATCAAATTAAGTAAAGTTAATAATAAATTATTTGCAAACCGGGAGAGAAATGCTCCGGGGCTTGCCTCTCTCGAAGGAGCTCGGACGGCGATCAGGGCACTCCGGGAGATCTTCACCGACCTCTTCTTCGGCTTCTGTCACCTCCTGCTGCTGCACCTCGATCTGCTCCTCTGGCTCCTCGGGTAAGACGACTGGGTTCTCGGTTTGCGATCCTGTATGATGCAATGCGCGTAAGTGATTATGCAAGTGTGCATCGAAGGAGATGAATGCAATGAATATGTTGAAATGCAAGGTAGTCAACATCATCCAAGAAACTATACACTACAAGCACATGTCTTCTACTGCATTCTCTTCTACTACTATTATGTTAAGTTAACCTATCTTATGAAATGCTTCAAAGATACACCAAAGCTTTACTAATTTCTTAATCACACTTAAAGCAACACTTGCTTAAACCCTAAGTAATAATAGGTTTGAATAGCAACATATATTTCTGATGCTCCTAAAAATCTAAGAAAACTACAGTAGCAAAATACTACTCTAAACAGACTACCATAAAAATTTCATGGCATTTGGATAAGTAAATTATCCTATACAAAAATGACAAGCTATAGCATAAAAATGAGCATGAAATTACTTTGTACTATGAAAAGTGTCAAACAACAGAATTAATATTTTTCCTAGGTTCTTCATAGCATACTATGACTGTACAAAAATTATCACATGCATGTTTTATACAAAGTTTGCTCTCTAGCAAAAATAACAAAAATCAGCCATTAAAGGTACTTGAACTACTTCTCCAAAGTTTTCCATAGCACATGCATGAAACATATTTTTCCTAGTAAGTACATGATATATGAATATTAATAAACTTAAAATCATATTTTTCTGATACATATAGGATTTACTAGCTATTTTACAAGATATCAGCAATATTAAGAATTAATTAAAGCTCTACAGAAAAGTATTCCAAAAATGACATGCAATATTTTTAGATTATAGATCTGGTTCCAATGAATCTAGATAAATTTATTTCATAATTTTTGGAGCTGAAATGACTGCTAAGATATTTTCCAAAGCATTTTCATCAAGAATAATAAAAGAAAACAAAAAACGGTTTTTATTATTGAAACTGGGCCGGCCCGTGGAATCAAACCGGCCCATGGCCGTTCTTGGCCCGGCTTTGCGCGCGGGGGGGAACGGCCGAGCCGGCCTGCTCGGGGCGCGGCCCACAGGCGCAGCCCAGTCCACCGAAAGGGGAGAACGGAGGGCAGAGCGAGGTCGCCGGCTTCCGTGGCCTCGACGTCGCGGCGGTGGCCGAGGGCCAACGGCTGGCTCCGGCCAAACCGTGACCAGCTAAGGTGCGCAAAACGCTCGCAAGAGAGTGGCGAACACGTGAAGGATACGCGGGAGGGCAGAGATAGGGCGAGCGAGGCAGTGGCGGAGCACGGGCTCGACGGCACCGTCGCGGTGGCGCGGCGAGGCGAGAGAAAAATTGAGCCCTACCGGGGCAAACGAGGAGAAGACGACACTCGTTCGGAGGAGGGGAGGATGGGGCGGAGCCTCGTGCACGGGCAATTGGACGGAGGTGGTCCACCGGTGCCGGAACAGGGCGGTGACGGTGGCGGAGCTCGGTGGCGAGCGGTGTTCCACTGCGGTTTTCACTGGAGGGAGGAAGAAAGGGAGCAGGCGAGGCGGAAATGAATGGGAGACCAGGTGCCCGGTCGTTTTTGAAGTGGAGCGCGGGCGCGGTGTCCACAGCGGCCACGCGGTGGCGTCGCCGGCATGCGGCCGCCACGCGGCGGGCGTTTGCTGCCGGGGCGCCAGCGTGCGCGCGCGCGGGCGGGAAGAAGGGAGAGGGGGCTGGCTGGGCCGGGCCGCGGCGGAGGCGGACGCGGGCGCGCGCGTGGGAGTGGCGCGGGCCGATTCGGCCAGCGGGCCGAATCCGAGGCGACGGCCTGCTAAGCTGGTTTTGATCTTTTTCAAAATTTTCATTTCAAATCAAATTCAAACACAGATTTCAAACCCCATTTTAAACAAGAAGAAGACATTTTCTGGAATTGACCCAAAAATAAAAGTTGCTTAGAATTTAATTCTCTACAACTTTGATTAAGGGGCCAACTAAAAATTCCCAATAGATTTTGAATTGAAGAATAAAAGCTAAAATAGGGAGTATTTTTGAATATTTTAATTAATATTTTTGAACAAGTTTTTTTTTCTGACAAAACTTTGAGTCATCTAGTTGCTTTCAAAAATTGAACTATAGTTCTAAGTGATATAAGATTTGTAGTTGCAAAATTTTGATGGAATGTGATTAGCACATTAATATATTACATCTCAAATACCACTTTCTAAGCTTTTATTTCACTCAAATTATAATATTAACATGTATGATTATGATGATATGAAATGTCATGCATATGATTGCCATGCAAATGCTTGCGTAACACCGGAGTGTTACATGCTTCGCTATGCTTCACGCGTTAGGCTTTTAAATGAAATGTTTATATGGCCATGATGGCATACTTGAGGAATAATGGAATATAAGAATGAACTTGAAGATTGGGCGGGTGGTTTGGCCACTGCTAACGTGCATTGAGAAAGGAGTTTCAATGTAGTGTTTCTGCCTTGTCGATTAAGGACCGTTCGTTGTAGGCCCGCTTGTGTTTCGAGACTTTGCAACTAGCCTCATGCCTTGGGTAAGCCCAAGATGTTAGTAATTCCATTTTGAGAACGTCTAACCTCGCACTGGGAGTGGAGAGATGACGGGAGTAGCGTGTACCCTCGGGGCTAGAATTGGGCCGGGTTCGAGGAGTACTGTACTCTCGGGTGGCGATGGACACGTTCTGGTTTTGGGAGATCTAAATGAGGGTTGGCATATGCAAGATTTGGTTCTACATATGTCGTGAGGTTAGATATCCCTAGCTGGGTATAATCGGTTTGAATCGTCGTTGCTCCTCGGTTATGGAGACTCGATCACCTGTCCTGTATCGTAGTTAAGAAATGGAAATATTGAAAGAATCAGAAAGAATTTGATGAGAATTACTTTGATCTAGATTAGGATCACTTAGAATTGGTTAATGAACCATCAATGATAAAAATAAAATGTTGAAAGCAAGGACTTACTTTAGTAAGCTTTTCTGCAAAATGATTTTGATTCTTGAATACCCGTACCTTGATTCCCTAAAGCTAGCATGCCCTTGGAATCTTTTCTTTAGTCGGGTAAGTCTTGTTGAGTACCCTCAAGTACTCAGGGTTTGTTAACCCCTGTTGTAGATACTGACTGGTGCTGTTAACCGAGGTCATGTCAGTGGGTTCGATATGATCTGGTCGACCTCTCCTAACTTAGGTGCTCTGCCTAAGTTGTCTCCTATAGTTCTACTCGACTTTCACAATACAAGTTAAGTTTGTAAAAAGTTAACTTAATCATGATTTATAAATTCATTATTGTTATTCTTCTGCACTCTGATGTAAAGTTTTGTACAAATGTTATAATATTGTAGTTACTCCTTTGTTGATTCTGGTATGAGTTGTCAAATGTAGTTGAATCGGGGTCCTGTGAGGACACCCGACAGATCTTTTTAGGTTATCTGGTGTACATGCATAGCCGTCAGAGGTCTTAGGGACAATGACAGGTGCATGTGGGCCATATAATTTAGAAGGTTCTGCTACAGGCGTCGTGCTCAGGAGCTAGGGAGGGAGAGAGTGCGGCGCTCAGGGAGGGAGGGAGGGTGAGCCCGAGAATGAGAGTGATGTGAAAAAACTCTATGTATGCTATATATGCTTGAGTGCCCTATCGGGCTTAACTGGGCCTGGCTGCGATTTTGGCCTGTTAATTGAGGTGGGTCTTATAAGGGGCCCGCCTCCGAAAATGGGGGTATTTTTGGACACGGGCCTAGGAGGCGGAACGACCTCCATAAATCGATTTTGCGAGGCGGTTGAATGTGACCGCCTCGGTTAATAAAAATGCCCGCCTGGGTTAATCCCAGGCATTAACCGAGGCGGTTGAAATTCCCGCCCGCCTTCGATGCCATTTTAGAAACGCTGTGTAAAAGATTTTGTGTAGTAGTGCACTCGACATATCCGGTGCCCTCGCAGAAAGTGGCTCAAGAGGGTAACAGTTGGATTCTCGAGTGTGGCTACAAATAGATGGTGTGGTAGGGCTTGACAACCCTCTTAGACCCTCATTCACTTGTACACATACTCTAGATCTGAGAAAACACTCACACTCCCTCTCTCGACTTAGTGATCACATTTGTGAGAGATTGAGAACCTCTAGTGCATTGCATTTGAGATATTGAATTTGGTGGCACTAGTAATCTTTGTTGGCTCGAGATTTCTTGTTACTCTTGGTGATTATCGTCGCCTAGCCGGCTTGGTGCTTGAGAAGGACTGTTAACGGCTCTTGGTGATTGTTGCTGCCTCCGATCATTGGCTATTGTCAGAGTCTTTGTGCTCACCCCATGCGAGATTCGTGAAGAGTAACTCTGGTCAAGTCAATCGAGGTTTGGAGAGATCTTGGTGATCTACAGGCTTCTAGTGGTGCCCTATGTCGTAGTGGCCGAGCTTGTGCGCTCACTTTGGCCAATTGAAGCGGTGATCTAAGGATCCACCTCAACACGAGGGTTAGGTTGGGCCGGCCAGTGTGCTTGCCTAGAAGTGGATTGAACAAGACGTGATCGATGTCGAGCTCAGCGGTGTTAAGGATGAGGAATCGTCTATGCACTATGCAGTCATGGTGACGCCACACCGGTAGTAAGGAAGGGCAAGCGATGGATGGAGCGGGCAGTGGACAGGAATGGCAATGGGGCGATTTCGGGTCGGATATCCACAGGTTTCGGGTCTTGCGGATTCGGATTTGGAGATGATTTCTCACCCACAGTTTTCGGGTTCGGTTTTCGGTTTGGTTTTCCACCCGTGGATATCCAATGGATATCCGAAATAAATCATTGGGAACCCTGGCCGAAATAACCAACAAGAAGAACGCCATCGCGGAGTCGGAGCCCGTCGACCTGGCCGCGAGCGCGCGGGGCGTGGCAGAGGCGGCGAACCCTGCTGCTGCGACGGCGACGACGGAGCAGCCGGGCCGCCGCCAGCAGGATGTGGCCGGGCCTGCCGCTGGTGGACGTCGCTTGGGAGTGGGACGCCCGGCTTACTAAGAAAATGGTTGATTAGATTACCAGCACTACTCTACAACCACTGTCCACTACACAGTACCTGCTCTGCATGCTAGTGTCTTGTTTCCATTTTCTTTCTATGCAGGTTTTATTTTATTTGCCAAACTTTTGTACATGCGGTGCAGGAAGCATGTGTGTGCGGTGATGAACTTATGTATAGCGAGAATAAAATAAGGTAAAGGCCTGCGTTTTCTTCTTCCATCTGCTGCGTTTCTTGGCACCAACAATTTTTCCTCTTTTGACACGAGTTCTAAAATTCAAGGAGACTATATATATTAGTACTGTTCAGTCTAGCTGTCGGCGCCTCAGCAGCCGATAGGGTGACGTGGCAGCCGACGCCAGCGACAGGCCCTATCGGCTTTGGGAAGGCCGATAGGCTTGTCGGCTCTCCAGTCACCGACAGACCATATATGCAGGTTTTATTTGCAAAACTTTTGTACACGCAGTGTGTGCAGTACGGTGATGAACTATGTATAGAAAGAGAATAAAATAAAGGCCTCCGTTCGCTGCGTTTCTTGGAACCAACAATTTTTCCTCTTTTTACACGGGTTCTAAAATGAGAGGAGACTATATATTTATTATATTATTAGTACTGTTCACTCTCTTAACACGTTCGTTCACCGGAAGAACACGACGCGCATGTGCGTCCGGTGCAACTCGTAGAGACGCTCTTCGGAGTTCGGAGCACCTCAGCCGCTGAAAATCGATGCGAAAATGGACCGTGGAAAAATCGACCCGACCAATCCAAAAATCAGCTCCACGCCCTCCTCGTAAAAATAATTAAACGATCGATCACGTGCGGAGCTGGAGCAGATGGGTGCTACACCCACGCTAGATTCACACCCCTCGTAGCCACTAAAAATAATTACAAAAAAAACACACATATTTGTTAAGTAAACACCGGGAGATGAGTATAGGTGGGATTAACATTTATATTGGTAGGGTAACTCTAGGATTATATTAGCTAGTAGAAAGTATGAAGTGTTCGTTAAAGAAAAGAAAAGGTGCGTGGTGCTTACACAGTTGCACTACACTAGGGAACAATGGGTCTCGAACTCTCGATGCAAAAAAGCAATGCGCTTGCACTTTAATGATTTTGAATGATTGCTCTCTTATATTTTGTTCTCTTCTTCGCTAACATCCTACCTCTATTTAAATAATACTCCCTTCATTCTAAAACCTTATTTAAATACTACTCTCTTCATTCTAAATCATAAGACGTTTTGACTTTTCTACGTACATAGTTTTTACCATGCATTCACTATGTCTAGACACATACCAAAAAATAATATATCGAGAAAAACCAAAACATCTTACGATTTGGAATGGCCTATGTCTAGATACACAACAAAGATAATATATCTAGAAAAAACAAAATGTCTAGCTCTGATTGGATCCACCCAACTAAAATAGCTAGCTAAAATTTCAAATCTAAACTTTAGCCAGCTAAAAGTTCTCTCAGCTAAACTTTAGTTGGGATGTTTGGATCCTCTAGCTTATCGACTCAAATAAACTTTAGTTGAGTTTAGGTAGGTTGAAGCAGCTAAATTTTAGCTGGTCTTTTAGCTGGACTGTTTAGATCCCTAGTAGTTAAATTTAGCTAGTTGAAGTTTAGTTTGTCGATCTAAACATGTGCTTATGATTCAGAAGGGAGCAAGTATGTAATGTTGTCGTGTTTTGAAGCACAAGCACCCATGTGAAGTTGTGCATCGCGTATTTCTTTTTGGGATGGGAAAAAAAATTGCCGTCCGTTTGAGCGAGATTTGAATACCACCCCCCATGCATAATTTGGGAGAGACCGGCGTGGATGCTCAGAGGTGGCGACCTTTTGCTAAGATAAGAATCAGTGCAATTAATTAGTGCTTAGTGCTGATCATGCTGCTATTAACTAATAACAAGTTCAAGTTGAGTGCTAATATGCATCTAGGAATATGAGCAATTCTATGTGTATATATTAGATTTGATAGACACACCGTCTGTCACACACTCCATCCACAGCCACATCCACTGAAGGTGAGCATAGCAGAGCAGGATTGGAATTGGATCGATCCATGGGGTGGGCGCTGGCAATGCAGGGCGGCGGCGGGAACATCCCGCGCTCGCTGCCACCGGACAGCACGGAGCCTCGCCTCAGGACACTGCGCCGCTGCCTGGACCTTGGCGCCGCCGGCCGACCCGCCCTCGACGTCGTCGAGCTCGTCGTACGTTATTATCTTGTCACTCATGTCGCCGGCCACGCTCAATGCTCACTCACGCAATGCTCAGGATTGGAATGCGATGCAGGTGCGGGGGAGCTGGAGAACTGCCCGCACTTCAACGCCGGCAGGGGCTCGGTGCTGACGGCGGACGGCACGGTGGAGATGGAGGCGTGCATCATGGAAGGGCGCACCCTGCGCTGCGGCGCCGTGGCGGGCGTCTCCACCGTCGTCAACCCCATCTCGCTGGCCAGGCGAGTCATGGAGGAGACGCCGCACATCTACCTCGCCTTCCACGCCGCCGAGGCGTTCGCCAGGGACACGCAGGACGACCCGGCCTACTTCATCACCGACGCCAACGTGGAGCAGCGGCGACAGCCTGCAGACCGGCACCGTGGCGTCGGCCACGTCCACGGGCGGGCACACCAACAAGTGGGCCGGCCGGATCGGGGACACCCCCATCGTGGGCGCCGGCACCTACGCCAACGCCGTCTGCGCCGTGTCCGCCACGGGCGTCGGCGAGGCCATCATCCGCCACACCGTCGCGCGGGACGTCGCCGCCGTCATGGAGCACCGCGGCCTCGCCCTGAAGGACGCCGCCGCGCGCGTCGTGGACGCCGCGCCGCCCGGCACCGTGGGGATGGTGGCCGTGTCCGCGCAGGGGGAGGTGGCCATGCTGCACAACACCGCCGGCATGTTCAGGGCCTGCGTCACCCAGGATGGACACACCGAGGTCGCCATCTGGCCGGATGCCGACTCAACGGACGCTTATTAGTTACGTTCTTCTATAAATAAAATACTGATTGATGGTGAAATAAGATTATCCGGCCATCAATCGTCGATTAATCAAAAATAAGTTTGCATTGCATCGACTAAACCTGGAGTATGTTACAGGCCGCCATGAGGTCAACAATTTATTCGGTTATTGACTAGTTTGATTATGTTTGTACCGGTGTGTTTTAGCCCATGAACAAAAACAAAATCGTCCCGTGTACATCAATCAAGTAGCCTAGAAAAGAGCCCGACACCCACAAATATTGGTTTTCTTTCACTATTCTCAGTACTGATGTAGACATATTAATAATATGGTTTTCGGGTCTGGTTTCCTTGGAGTAGACATATTATTTGAGTGGCACTTGGTTTATGACATGTGCCACTGTAACATGAGGTTAAACATGTTTTTCAACCTTTGGCTTACATTACCGGAGGATGGCCACATCGATCAAATTGATAGTAAAGAAAGAGTTTGGTTATTTATTTGCTATCAGAGTTTTTTTGGCGTTAAATTATCAAATTTGTGTACATCCCTCGTTCCAAAATAGTTGATGTTATAGCATTCAAATTTTATCCTAAAATACTTGACATCTCGCTTTTCAATGCATACTCTTTTTCCAATATACCTTTCTCTTTTCACGATACATCTCAATTTCTATCTCCTTCCTTTTCATAGGGATACTTTGGTCTTTTAGCTACAACACTGGTATTCGTAAACAATCCCAAAACTTCCTCAATTTTGGGACATTAGGTAGTATGTTGGGTAATGCTCATCTAACTGTCGCATGTCTAAAATATGACAGATTTGACCATCTAAAACATATGACATATATCTAGGCACTCTAAAAGAAAGAGGGGCTACTTGATGCACTATCGAGTGCAATTATATACACCACCACTCATCAAAATAGTAGAGCGTGTTTGGTTTCTGAGTTAGCCTAGGCCCAGTTTAGATGCAAAAAATTTTGCAAAAGAACAGTAGATTCCCCGTCACATCGAATCTTTGGACGTATGCATGAAGCATTAAATATAGATAAAAAATAAAACTAATTACACAGTTTAGACGAAATGGATGAGACGAATCTTTTAAGCCTAATTAGACCATGATTGGACACTAATTGCCAAATAACAACGAAACTTGCTACAGTTGCATTTTGCCAAAAAAATTTGCCAACTAAACAAGGCCCTACTCTCATCAAAATAGTAGCGTGTTGAGTTCCTTGCTCAGCTGATACGAGCAAGGCACTTTGACAGCTAAAGATAGCCAATAAGGCAACAAGCAAAATCTTACCGACACAGAATTCGAGTTCAGCTAGTAAAATATCCAAACACATTGCTTCCTCCAATTTCTAGCTTGGCGAGGCAATCCACCATTGAGAAAAAAAATTCAAACATGCCCGTACTCCCTCTGTTTGGAATTATAAGGTATCCTAACTTTTATTTTACATAGATTTTGTTACATATAAGTATTCATTATGTCTAAATATATATAGCAATAGTCTGGCAAGTCATTCACTCTTTGTCAAATTGAGGCTTGGAATGCCGAATTTATGGACAGACGGAGTAATGCATGCAGTAGAAAAGTGGAAGCGGCCGATGAAAATGATGATACTTGTGGTTTCTGTGGAGATGGTGGTGAACTACTTTGCTGTGATAACTGCCCATCAACATACCATCAATCTTGTCTGTCAGTCAAGGTATTTTAACTTCTCATGTAAGATGCTTTTCTTAAAGAATTTATCAAACAATAGAATGCAACTTCCCTCTAGCTGAATCTTATTTGGGGCATTTTAATACATGATAAATCATGTATAGTGATAGAGCATATCTCCTCATTTCGGGTGGTGTAGCTATGCTGAATGAACATGTTGCATTCTGACAAATGATTTAGCTAAGCTTTCCTATTATCCTTCTTTCTAATGTAGGAGCTCCCAGATGATAGTTGGTACTGCCATAACTGTATATGTCGTATTTGCGGTTGTCCAGTTAGTGAAAAGGAGATCTCAAGCTTCTCAGCAATCTTAAAGTGCTTACAATGTGGAGCTGCACGTAAGCACTGCAATTTGTTCTCATAATTTTAGATGCTTTGATTTGTTTCCAGATGTTTTTCCTGTTAAAACTTGGCATTTAATATCATCTACAAGAATGCCTTGGGGCCCTGCTTGATACTTATTTTGGTTTATCATTTTATCATCGGCTTTGGTACCACATAAAAGTAATCACTGTGTGTTGTCTCATCATAGAAGTAGTTACTATGTGGTATAGTTGGGAAAAGGAAATTATCCCACAGTATTATTTCTGTCAGTTTGATGTATTCTTCCTTGTATAATGTTTACTAGCAGACCATGACACTTGTGTTGAGATGGGGGCACCAGCCTTTGACGAAATGGACTCTGACGAGTGGTTTTGTAAAACACACTGTAAAGAGGTGTGTGTTTGCTTTTCACAAGAATATTGATCCTGGTGGATCATAATTGAGTATTTACATGTAATATGATTCATTTGGCATATTATCTGTAACAGACCAACTTCAGAATCACTCAGTGTTGTACACTGGAAACCTATCAAAACTCTTGCAACTAAAACTGCCATCCATGTCAGAATTATATGTCCAGTTTTGGCTCTACCTCCTGTGCTAATCTTTTGCCATTCTCCCAAAGCTTGAATGTCATTGCCATTTCAGTTTGAGCTGGTTACCACTTGAAAGATCTGTTTGACTGTTTAAAGTGCACAACCTGTACTTAACAAGTTGCTTTACTAATAGTGCTATTGTGTCGAAAGTCCCGTTCCTTTTCTTCATTTCCTTGCTTGAGGCTTTATCTGCCCGTTTTTTTTTGTAACAGATTTATTTAGGACTGCATGGTTGTGTTGGAGTGGTGAGTTCCCTTGGCGATGGGCTTTCATGGACCATATTGAGGTGCAACAGTGGTGGGCAGAAGCTGCATTCTGTACAGAAGATTGCCCATGTGATAGAATGCAATTCAAAATTAGCAGTGGCTCTAACTCTTATGGAGGAATGCTTTACTCAAATGGTGGATACTAGAACTGGCATATATATGATACCACATGTCTTGTACAATCAGGGGCAAGTTTCCTGTTTTTGTTTTGGCTATTTATTTGTTTTATCTATTTATTTGCTCAAAAGGTGATCACTTTTTGCTATATTCTAAGTTCCATTTGTGTTAATTACACATAAAAATTCAGTGCAACAATCTGATTAGCAATGTGATATAGTGATTAACAAAATCATTAAGGATTCGATCACCATAAACTTGTAAATCCGAAGTGCCATTGTGTAAGTTGAGTGTTAGGGAATTTTTTGTTTTCTTGGTCCTGAAACCAATAATAATAATACTATAAAATCATTTGATCATTTTGAAGTATGATGACATATCTGATGGCACATCATACTGATGAATTCAGATTGTACTTGAACTTTGGATGTATTCTTACACAAAGATATATTATCCAAGCAGTAGTGCAAAAGAAAAAACAGTTAACTATTGATTAAGTTGAAGGTTGGAACGAGAAACTTAGAATACGATTCGCTGAGTCATAAAAATTTCAGAAGGGTAATATTAAGTATTTCCATGTTTCTCCTTATAAATGAGAATTGCCACTATAGATTTTTGTTATAATAATATGCTTGCATATTTATGCTATTTATTTTCTTCTTTGCCCTTGTGTTTGGTATGCTTTTCATGTTTATCTGGCACATGTTTTTACTAAAACATGACTTCAGTTATGCTGCTATTGATACGATAAGAAGGGGGAAATCGATGCCAAGATGATGGATATCAAGTTGCTGAATTCATAACTGATTTCTTGGCAATATAGCATTTCTCGTCAATTATGTTTATTCAAGCTCTTCCAATCATTTGCAAAAGTTTGACTCCACTGATACAGAAAACTCTTTTCTCTAACCAGATCCAAATACGCACGTTTAAATTACCAGGGCTTCTACACTGTGATCTTGGAGAAAGGTGAAGAGATCTTATGTGCAGCATCTATCAGGTAATCTTTTGATCATTTTCTCTTTGTTATGGACTTACCAGGACTCTTTTACCATTTCCTGAAGATTGGCACAAATCCATCCCTCCCCTAAATGTATTTGCATATTCAAACTTTACTGTTTATTATAATTTTGCAAGATTTTTCGTATTGAATTAATGTTGTGATGAATAGGAATGTGTTTGTTTGACAATAAGAAGTGCAGTGCTTTTATTGTAAGTGAATAAGTAACAGGCCTACAAATGAAATAGGTATATGATGCTGGGAATAGCAGCAGCTATGTCTGATCTGATCAGACTATCAGAGCTAACAAATCCTTACAAGTCATCCAACATTTAGCACAGTAACAGCCCGTTAGCATGGACAGCAAGTTATCCATGTTTAGTTGACCTTCAACATCAACGTGTTTGTTAAATATTAAATGGGATGAAGCTTTACAGTTATAAGTTATAACAGACCTACGTTCTTAGATTAGCTAACTGCTATTAATGCAATTGCAAAGGTAGTTATTTTCTGAGACTGCTTGTCAACTACATGTAGTTAAGTTCCTAAGTGGCCACAAAGTGGTGTCACCATATGAACCATGTTGCCAAAGGAGCCTTTTCTCAGACTGGTTACCCTTTTTCTGACACAACCTTGTGTCTTATGAACTCAGGACTTAAGATTCATTTTTACGGCCTTTGCAGAGTGCATGGCATGAAAGCAGCTGAGCTGCCCTTCATTGCTACTTGCAGAGAGCATCGTCGTAAAGGAATGTGCCGAAGACTGATAAACATCATTGAAGAGGTACCTTGTGTTGGGGAACAATGGATTTAATCCTCACTAGTTAAATGGGTAGCTTTTTTTAGGAAACTTGCTAGTGTATCTTTTATTTTTTGTGTTGTTCCTGATGTGTTCCTCTTTTACAATCTGACTCCCCTTTCCAAATTTCCTCTTCCTGCGGAAACAAACGCAGTCGAGCTCCTTTTTGTGGTTATGAAATTGATAACCATTTGAGTTTTCTATGTCTTTTTTTTTAATGCAGATGCTGAAATCTTTCCATGTAAAGATGTTGGTCCTTTCTGCAATTCCAGAGCTGGTGAGTACATGGGTATCAGGGTTTGGTTTCAAACCTATCGAAGAATATGAAAGGAAGCAACTTGATACCATAAACTTAATGTTGTTCCCTGGTACATCCTTGTTAACAAAGAACTTGGATGATGGCACATTAACTGAAAAATCAGGTCTTTCTTTAAATCTTCTTACCATTCCCAACTTTCCAATTCCTTATGCACAAGTGGATCCATGTATGGAATCCATTTATCAGCCTATGCCTACATTGAAGTATTTGGTTCTATGCAGGAACGGAAAATGGTGTATATGACGCGTTGGGGTTACCAGATGATTATTGCATCCCTAATGGGAGTGATAATGGACATTTTGAAGAAGTCGGCTCAGATTTCATAGTCAGACAAGTAGAAGCTAGCAGCCCCTCTCGAAAATCGGAAGAAGAATGCAAACCTGCAGAATGGCGTCGTTCTGCCAAGGTGCCAAGGTTTGATCTTTTGTCATTAGTTCTTAGGAGTTTTCTACGTTTTCTGAATTATTTGAAGACTTATCAATGCTTCTTTCCCATGTGGCATTGTATACGTAAGCCATACACTCCAAGTTTAGGACCAGTTTTCTTATAGGAACAATTTCATGCAATCTTTCTTTTTAACAATTGGGAACTTGCAAGAAGGGAATGACCAATGGCATAGTATATATATTATACCATTGATATCTTATCTGTAGTAGTATTTTTCTTCGTTATGCTGGTTATCTTCTGTTTCGTACTGTTATCCAAATATACTAGTAGCACCATTGCTTATTTCAACATCATAATATAATGACTAGCAACTCTCCTTCCGGTTGTAGTCCCAGTTGATCATTATTGTCCTAGATGTGTTGTCTTGTGCTCTTGTGTTGTTTGTCAGTACTTGCTAGACTATTGCAATAAGTGTTGGTTGGCTTAGTTATTGGGGTATTGTGCAGCTATTTGTGATTCATCTTTGTGTTCTCATTCACTGATTTACTATCTAAACATTCTGTTGAAGATGTGAATCATTACTTATTCTTTTTAATATGTTGCAGTTAGCTATTGGGGGAGTGTGATTACTTGTACATTGAATTCAGATATCCTGTGTTTCGGGAGAAAAGAAACATTGGTTTCAGATTGAGACATACGTTGTGCACAGTTGCCGCCTGCTTCGCGCCCATGTCTTAACAATCATTGGACTTCATGTATTATGTGCCAAAAGTACTACTGTATAGGCAGTTGTTTCCAGGTGCTTTCCGAATGCCTTGTATCTCTGTGCTATTGTTTTCCTGTGTTTGACCATGTTTTTGCTTGCTCAAGTTTCAGGAGGAAGCTACACATTTTCTTTTAGTCAATACAGTTTATCTTAACCATGACAATACCAATACTTAAATGTTGATCATACATGTAGGTTTTTCCCCAGTTGCATGTGTCCTTGTTTTGTTCCTCACTGTAGTTCACTACTAGTTCAGCTCATGGAGAAGCTGGAAGGCAATGTGGACAGGACTACTGGAGGGTTTTAAGTTGCTGCTTGATCTGTCTCGGCAACTTGTACTGTCAATGGCTGCCAACTGCCATTGCCTGGCAAGAGATCTTGTGTGTTGCTAGTGAGCAAAATGGGCCAAAGTCAAAGCAGCTGGGACTGGAAGTTGTTGAAAGGTACACATGGTGGAAACTCCTGTGTATTTTTGTAAAGGAAAGATGGTATTCAGATAAGCCAATGGTGCCCATATGTTCCAATGAAGAAAAAAAACAATATCGGCAGAAGTACATCCATTGATCCAGAAATCCTAAGATCACCAGCATGCATATGATGCACAAACCTTTACCCTTGGGGGCAAAGTCACCGATGAATTGCAGTTGGCCAAGTACCAGATCCAGAACCATTATGGAAATGAACAGGAAGTTCTAGGTATAAAGTTGGGTTGCATCTTTGAATTCAACCATCATGCATATTTACCTAGTGAATTCTGGTCCCTGTGCATCAACCACTTCCACGATAGTTTCTTATGCAGTTATGCTTGTCTAATCCAACCTTTTTTTTCCATGACATTTTCTCAGTTCAATTACAGATGTACTCAGAGAGATTGATAGGTATGCAATACAACCAGAGGATAAGTTTTTTATGGTAACATTACCAGTATGATGATGGAGAAGCTTTCAAGTTTACCTGAGGAATCTCTTTATCGCGGGAAACCATGTGCAGATTCAGGATAGTGCAAAATACTACTTGTGTTCTTTTTCCAACGTGTGCTTATCCGCGTGTTCTTTTTTTTTTCCTTTTCTTTTTTACTTATGGGCCATTGTTAGAGGAATTTGTATGCTCAGTTGCTCAGTGACGTGTGATGTAAACTTATTTTTCTTAACGTTTTTTTACTTTGTGGGCTAATCCTATTCCTATTGGACAATCCATTGCTGATTCGGTTTCTGTTGCAAAAATGAATACATACTCGGTTCCTGAATTGTACAAGCAACCACATAAGGCCTAACCACGTAAGGCCTTGTATGAATGCGCATGTATTCATCTTAATCTACATGTGTTAAGAGTGGATTGCAGTGGATACACATGCATCCAACAACAACAACAACAACATAACCTTTTGTCCCAAGTAAGTTGGGGTAGGCTAGAGATGAAACCCAAAAGAGACGAGAAAACAGGGAGACACATAAAAGGACAAAAAGAGCACAAGACAAAAAAGGGTCACGGTTCAGGCACGTTGATTGCCAATCTCCAAGCGCTCCTATCCATAGCTAAATCCTTGGGGATATTCCACTCCTTAAGATCTCTCTTAACGGACTCGTCCCAAGTTAGTTTAGGTCGACCTCTACCGCTCTTTACATTATCGGCCCGCTTTAGAACTCCACTACGCACCGGCGCCTCAGGATGCCTCCGTTGGACATGTCCAAACCATCTCAACCGATGTTGAATCAATTTCTCCTCAATTGGAGCCACCCCAACCCTATCCCGAATATCGTCGTTCCGGACTCTATCCCTCCTTTGCCCACAACACCAACGCAACATACGCATCTCTGCTACACTCAATTGCTGGACATGTCGCCTTTTTGTAGGCCAACACTCAGCACCGTATAACATCGCCGGACGAATCGCCGTCCTATAGAACTTACCTTTCAGCTTCTGAGGCACCCTTTTGTCACAGAGGACGCCAGAAGCTTGACGCCATTTCAACCAGCCGGCTGAAATTCTATGCCTAACATCTTCATCAATGTATCCGTCCTTTTGTTGCATCGACCCTAAATACCGAAAAGTATCCTTCTTGGCCACCACTTGCCCATCGAGGCTAACGTCTCCCTCCTCATGTCTAGTCGCGCTGAAATCGCACCTCATGTACTCGGTCTTAGTCCTACTAAGTCTGAACCCTTTCGACTCTAACGTTTGCCTCCATAGTTCTAACTTCCTATTAACCCCTGCCCTACTGTCGTCAACTAGCACCACATCATCAGCAAAGGGCATACACCAAGGGATACCACCTTGTATGTCCCTTGTGACCTCATCCATCACCAAAGCAAATAAATAAGGACTCAAAGCTGACCCCTGATGCAGTTCTATTTTAATTAGAAAGTCACTGGTGTCGCCATCACATGGTCGGACAAACGTCACCACATCCCTGTACATATCCTTGATGAGGGTAACGTACTTAGTTGGTACTTTGTGCTTTTCCAAGGCCCACCACATGACATTTCTCGGTACTTTGTCATATGCCTTCTCGAGGTCAATAAAGACCATGTGCAAGTCCTTCTTCTGCTCCCTATATCTCTCCATCAATTGTCGTAATAAGAAAATCGCCTCCATGGTCGACCTACCAGGCATGAACCCAAATTGATTTTGGGTCACATGTGTCACTCTCTTTAGGCGATGCTCGATAACCCTCTCCCAGAGCTTCATCGTATGGCTCATCAATTTAATCCCACGGTAGTTAGTACAACTTTGAACATCTTCCTTGTTCTTGAAGATAGGTACTAATATACTTCTCCATTCTTCAGGCATCTTGTTAGACCGAAAAATAAGGTTAAAAAGCTTAATTAACCATACTATCGCTTTGACGCCTAGGTATCTCCACACCTCAATGGGGATACCATCAGGGCCCATCGCTTTACCTTCCTTCATCCTCTTCAAAGCCTCTCCGATCTCTGCCTCCTGAATTCTCCTCACAAAGCTTCTGTTGGTATCGTCAAATGAGTCGTCCAACTCAAGGGTAGGACCCTCATTCTCCCCATTAAACAGCTTGTCGAAGTACTCTCTCCATCTGTCCTTGATCTCCTCATCCTTCACCAGAAGTCGATCTGTCCCATCCTTGATGCATTTTATTTGGTTGATGTCCCTTGTCTTCCTCTCGCGGATTCTAGCCATCCTATAAATGTCCTTCTCCCCTTCCTTTGTGCCTAGCCGCTGATAAAGGCCATCATACGTCTGACCTTTTGCTACACTCACAGCTCATTTTGCAACCCTCTTCGCTATTTTATAGCTCTCGTGAAAAGTGCACCTTATACCAGTTCATTTAACTCATCTCTTTTTCAGTATTTCATTCAGGTCATGGGCTATATGGCTGCCATGGCAGTTTAATCTGTTACTGCACAAGTGTAGAGATGGCAACGGGTACGTACCCGACGGGTAGTGCCCATCCATACCCGTACCCGCACCCACAAAATTTTACCCGTCGGGTTACCCGTACCCGCATGCGGGTAAAAAAATAGTTCCATACCCATACCCGCCGGGTAATTCTCACCCGACGGGTAACCCGTACCCGATAGCATACCCGAAAATTACCTAAAAATATCAAATAGTCACATGCAAAAATAAATCATTCTAAGCTTTCAATAAGTTACAAACATGCTAACAAACATTATTAGCATCATTACAACAAAGGCAATCTACTAGAAATATAGTGGATGTCTCAATGGGCCAAATTCATGACTTATATGTGCTAAAATAACTGAGGTTAGCTAGTTATTTTTGCAGGTATGTCTTACCCGCGGGTATACGGGTATGGGTAGTATACACCCGCACCCGTACCCGCATACCCGATGGGTATAGGATTTTTCCCAATAACGTACACACGGGTAGAAAATTCATTCCATATCCGTCTCTTTATCGGGTAATACCCATCGGGTACTCATGTTTCGAGTACCGTTGCCATCTCTACACAAGTGGTACCTAGAAACAGAGGGGTGCATCTATCTATACTATAGGATCTTAAATTAAATTCATCATACTTAGCGGGAGAGTACCTCAGCCCCGAGGCTTTATTCTATTCAGATTTCAATGCCCATATGAACTAATACAACAACAACAACATAGCCTTTTGTCCCAAGCAAGTTGGGGTAGGCTAGAGATGAAACCCAAAAGAGACGAGAAACAGGGAGACACATAAAGGGACATAAAGGGCACAAGACAAAAGATGTCACGGTTCAGGCACGTTGATTGCTAATCTCCAAGCGCTCCTGTCCATAGCTAAATCCTTGGGGATATTCCACTCCTTAAGATCTCTCTTAACGGACTCGTCCCAAGTTAATTTAGGTCGACATCTACCGCTCTTTACATTATCGGCCCGCTTTAGAACTCCACTACGCACCGGCGCCCATATGAACTAATGCAAAAATAAAAAAAGAAATGTTACAGGCTCAAACCTCAATAGACAAAAAGCATCTAGGATTCCTACGAAGCTGTATCAGTACACGCTAAACGCTCGTGAAACCAGACAGTGAGACAGGGGTTGCTTCTTCAAGATGAAGCAACACATAAACTATTGAGCAGAAGTAACCTATGACTGCATTACATGCCTCAAAGTAGGCAAGTCCAAAACTACTCCAAACTCCCTGTACACTCAGCAAGTAAAATTGCTCACATTCTGGGAATGCCGATTCCCTCTTCTTACAAGCAGTTTTGTCACACCTTATTTTATCATCATGGTGAATTATGTTGACGAGCACAAATCCACATGTCAATTTGGTACCAGATAAGATTTCTCATGGGGGCTTACTGGAGCCACCATCAGTGTTAAAATGGTGAATTTTACAGCAAGAATTAGCACCCTGGAAGCGACTGAGATGACGTGTCAGAATCAGGACAGTACTGCAGGTAAAGCTGACGGAATGACTGAGTTGATGCAGCAGCTGACAGATTTGTTTCAGAGTCTCCACCGTGCTGCAACTGGATCTGTTGCGGTGACTGGGGCACCATGGTGAACAGGCTCGGGCCTGACAACGTGCAGTGCCTCAGGTAAGGATTCCGCTGCCCTGAAGATCCAAGGTTGTAACTCGGAGATCCATGGGACATGTGTGATGAGCCTATGTAACGACTGGGAGATCTATAGGCCGAACGGGAGATGTGTGGTGAGGTATTCCTGATGTCAATCGGTGGGGACAAGTGGCCACCGCACAAAGAGTGAGCAGATGCAAGGTGCGAAGTGCGAGACCATGAGGATGACATATTTGCAAGGTCCAAATTGCTTCCGCTTGTGCAGATAGGAGATGAGTTTGCATAAAACCTAGAGTTAGGGGTGCGAGGGATACTGGAACCCGAAATGGAGTAATTGCGGGATATGGACCGTGATGAAGGATGCCGGCTGATTGGCCTGGTGGGAGATGCTGCTACTGTAGACCGGAAGGAAGCCAAAGCAGCTGATTCTGGCAAGCCAATGGCAGAAGAAAGCAAAGGTGTAGACTCTGATACAGGGGGGTTTGATGTTCCAGCATTTGCGTCCTGCTTGCATACAGGGCAGAATGTTCTCCAGGAGGTGAGCCATAGGTCCACACAAGCTGCATGGAACTCTGCAAAGTGAAACAACCAAGCCTCAGGTCATGAGTTAATGAGAATTCAGCAACAAGCATAGCAGGTGATGTTTTAAACGTATGCAACACTAATTCATTTTTGATATAAGTTACATAGCGGAATCAAATTTGCAACTAAAATTCAATATACACAACATCATTGAACCAGGAAGCAAAATACATTAAGCTGTTAAATGCATGTGAAATGTAGTATGAATATACAATCAGGCTGAAATCTTAAGCCGGTAAAAAAGAACAGAACCATTGCGATTAATCTTTTTCCCCTCTACCATGCCATTCTCTTACTACCACTCCAGTAGTGCCATTCTTCATTTGCCTCTGTAATACCTACTTCTTATCGCAAATATAAGTTCATCAGGACTCTGACATGGTCTCCAATATGACACGTTTGGACAAGCAATATATTATAACTTAAAAAGAAACAGTTATAATGTATGAAAGTAGTTTTCATGATGAATCTAGTAGCTCCAAGCTAAAAAGGCTAGGCTTAGGACAAACCTAAATGGGTCATATTCGTGATGAAAGGAAGTAGTAAAGAATAGTAAACAGAGCATAAGACAGTAGTGCCAGCAAAAAAAAAAAAGGGATAAACCTAGATGAACTTACATTTGTGATCAAAGGAAATAGTTAAGAATAGTAAACAATGCATAGATAGTAATGGCTAGTAAGCTAGATTCAGCCCACATAAAATGAATAGACCACAAACTTCGAAACCATCAGCTAAATAGATGTGAGACGTGAGAGAAACATACTGTGCCGACAAGGTAGCACTCTTAACTTTTCTCCAACACTGTAGTCTTCCAAGCAAATGGCACATGTTGCTGATGTACAGTTGTCTTCTTGCACTTTTGTGAAAATAAGACTTGGCATTGCTTTAACTAATTGACTGCTCATTCCATGGAACTCCCGAGCTTGGGGAAGTCGAGCCCTGTCCCGTCTTATCTGGTGTCTCCTCACAAAGAAACAAGCAGCTAGGATAGCAGACATAGCAAGCAGTGATATGAATGAAATTGCCATGATTGACCAAGCTGAGTTCTCATATGTTGGTATTATCCACAACTCCACATCAGTTTGACCTGAATATTTCTTCAACTCCTCCCCTGATGCCTTAGAGACAAACACTGCATATATGTGGATTCCAGACGAGCTTCCAGCCACTGCAATAATCCTTGCTTAATTAATATTGCAAATATAGGCACTCACCAAGTACTGTAAATGGTAAAAATTTCACCATTAAGTTTGATAACTTCAGTTCTCTACCTTTTAGTTCAATGAAACTGATCTAATAGTTCAGAGCTGCTTTACAAAATTTATTTTCCTCTTCTCAACAGTTTAATGACTAACAAGAAATACTCAAATACTTACAGAGCAACATCCCCTATGCGCACTGATAAAAGATAACCTGTAACTGAAGCTATGGTAAAAAAAATGATGTCTGGATCATTACTTGAAACAAGGACGCCATTGTCTTCATTATCATATACTACAGCAGCCTTGAATCCAGCATCCTGTGCATTTCTAACTTTGTCATCGAATTGGCAACCGCCTCTTATAACCAACGCAAATAGTGAGACCGAGCCTTCAATCGCTTTTGTTCTCAATGGACTGCATGCATCCATAGGCTCCACAGCATAAAGGACACCATTTACACCTGAACTTTTCACTGCTGGAGCTGCAGGAAGATAAAAAAAAGGTCAATAAGCATTGCATTAACCAGATAGATTGGTTCAGGCACTAAAGTAACATTGTACATTATGGATCATAAAGATACAAGAATGATGCTACTATATAAGAAGAAACTGGAAGAGCCATCTAACTAACGGTGCTAAAGGGAAGAAAAAAAAGAAGAAATCAACCCATTATTCACTGATCACTAAAAATAGGGCAATTTAGCATTAAAGAAAACAGAACATAACAACAATGGCTAATTGTTCGTTTAAAAAACAGCTAATTAAGAATGTGCTGGAATGTGTGTTTGATGTATGGGTTTCTTATACCATTTTTCATCTTCTTAATATAATGATAAGCAACTCACTTGTGTGTTTGAGAAAAACAGCAGCTAACTAGCTTTGCTTGTGTTGCCATTAGAATACCAGATTGCTATTGACATGTACAAAGATACATGAAGATAGTGTAATAATGTGTAGCACTCACTAAAAGTTGCCTCCACATCGTCAAACGACAAGGTAGTGTTGTTCGCCATGAGTACAACATTCGAAGCTCCCAGCTGAGCCATGAGGCAAATCATCAGAAAGAAACAAAGGGGAAATGATGCCCTTCCTCTTGGGCATGCCATCTTGACAGAACTCTGATCCTTTCACTGCCGAGCACCAGGTCGAGAGCACCAATCACCTGCAATCATTCATATTACTAAAATTAACAAAATTGAAGGAAAAAAAAGAGCAGGAGTGGCGTGCCTAACTTCACAGTAATAACACGAACGGTCTGCGCAGTTGCATCATCACTCAGGCAGTACAGTAAATGGTGGAGAGGCCTAGAATAACCAAATGACACACAGGTCAAAGTGATTCATTTCTTTTCACAGCCTGCTATCAAAAAGCAAAAAGCAGGAGGGATTGTTTCCCCACGGTCATGGGAAACGCACTTCCATGGCCCATCTAGAATTTGCCCGAAATCCAGAAGTCGTCTCCAGGGGTACGAAGAGTGCATTGGCCTGGTTAAAAGATGGCAATTTGAGCACGAAATCATCCCCATAAAACCCTCTGAAATCCCGCGGAGGAATCCCACATCAAATCAGGTAGAGACGGCATCTCCCCAAACTTATATTACAATTAGAAAGCAGCAAAAGCCAAATCTTTGCAGATTGCGTCAGAACGAACGCGCCGAGGAGGAGAAAAGACCGCACCTTTGACGGGAATGATTTGGTCTTCCCGGCAGCAGCGTCAGCGTAAGCAGCAGCGGCAGGGGAGTGAGACGAGGAAGATGAGTCGGCGCAGGAGAGAGGCGACTAGAACTGTGAGGAATTAGCGGGTGGTCGAGGCGGATCGAGTGGGGATGGAGACGTCGGCTGCCATGAGAAATCTGCAGAGGATTTGGAGTGGCGAAGGGGAGGACGATAGGAGGGGGGCCTTATGGAATTCCGCCCGCAGAAATCAGAATTGAAGGTGGTTTGGAATGGAAGGAAACAATCAGAATTGAATGAATGAATCTCTGATTTGATCTTTCCTTCTCACGGAGTATATAATTATACCAAGATTCAAAAAAAAGTATATAATTATACCAATATAATAATGCTAGTATTAATTGGTGTAGATGAATCTCGAATTGATAAGGAGGATGGTGAATGTTTTTTTTTCTGCATCCGGTGCTTTGTCATCCGTTTCTATCCTTGCCGCCGTCCCAGGGTCGGATATTACGCTAACACGCAGCGCCACCATTTGCCACTTGCCACATATATACGCACCTTCCAGAAAAATACCCACTGCTTTATTATATTATTCTTAAATTAATCCTAAGAGGAGAAAAGAAAGAACTTAAACAAATGATGAATCAATCATCAATTGATTTCTTGTTGGAAAGGAAGAAAAATGTAGCTCACTCACCCGTCGGCCGTCACCTTCATTTATTGCTCGGTGTACGACGTCATGATATCATGTCGACAATATGAGACCATCCTCTTCTGTTTCTCCCGTGGCTCATCCACAATTTTTGGCTATATGGCCTTGTTTAGTTCCCAAAAATTTTTAAGATTCTCTGTCACATTGAATATTTGGACACATGCATGAAGCATTAAATGTAGATAAAAAAACTAATTATACAGTTTGGTAGAAAACCACGAGACGAATCTTTTAAACCTAATTAGTCTATAATTTGACACTAATTGACAAATACAAATGAACATGCTATAGTAGCTACAACAACAATATAGCCTTTTGTCCCAAGCAAGTTAGGGTAGGCTAGAGATGAAACCTAAAAGAGACGAGAAACAAGGAGACACATAAAGGGACATAAATGGCACAAGACAAAAAGATGTCACGGTTCAGGCACGTTGATTGCCAATCTCCAAGCGCTCCTGTCCATAGCTAAATCCTTGGAGATATTCCACTCCTTAAGATCTCTCTTAACGGACTCGTCCCAAGTTAGTTTAGGTCGACCTCTACCGCTCTTTACATTATCGGCCCGTTTTAGAACTCCACTACGCACCGGCGCCTCAGGAGGCCTCCGTTAGACATGTCCAAACCATCTCAACCGATGTTGAATCAATTTCTCCTCAATTGGTGCCACCCCAACCCTATCCCGAATATCGTCGTTCCGGACTCTATCCCTCCTTGTGTGCCCACAACACCAACGCAACATACGCATCTCTGCTACACTCAATTGTTGGACATGTCGCCTTTTTGTAGGCCAACACTCAGCACCGTATAACATCGCCGGACGAATCGCCGTCCTATAGAACTTACCTTTCAGCTTCTGAGGCACCCTTTTGTCACAGAGAACGCCAGAAGCTTGACGCCATTTCAGCCAGCCGGCTGAAATTCTATGCCTAACATCTTCATCAATGTCTCTATCCTTTTGTAGTATCAACCCTAAATACCGAAAAGTATCCTTCTTGGCCACCACTTGCCCATCGAGGCTAACGTCTCCCTCCTCGTGCCTAGTCGCGCTGAAATCGCATCTCATGTACTCGGTCTTAGTCCTACTAAGTCTGAACCCTTTCGACTCTAACGTGTGCCTCCATAGTTCTAACTTCCTATTAACCTCCGCTCTACTGTCGTCAACTAGCACCACATCATCAGCAAAGAGCATACACCAAGGGATATCACCTTGTATGTCCCTTGTGACCTCATCCATCACCAAAGCAAATAAATAAGGGCTCAAAGCTGACCCCTGATGCAGTCCTATTTGAATTGAAAAGTCACTGGTGTCGCCATCACATGTTCGGACAAACGTGCTATAGTAGCTAAATCCAAAAAAAAAAATTGCGAACTAAACGCACCCATACTTTTGGTTCAGCTTCTTGAAGATATTTTTTACGGGCCGTTAATGTAACCGATGGAGTCTAAAAATGTTTTTTCTGGAAGTTGTTGCTTTTACATTGTTTGCAGCTAAGGTAAACAGGCCCTTAAACATGACCATTTTATCACACAAAATGATAATAGCTCCATGTTTATCCTTTTGCTACGTATAAAACATTCTCCTTTACGCTTCGTCGACCAGCTCAAGTGGCGATGTCCTCGAGGTGTGGATCTGCCAATGCTCTCCTTTAATTTCCCTAGAATACATTAGGCTGCCTCTCCTTTGGATCTTTAAACAAATTTCGATAGTTGCCATGCTCATCTAATTAGATTTAGGGTTCGTATGGTGCGGCTCTGTGTGAGGTGCTCTGTCATCAAAGCTAGAGCCTAACAAACAGTGCCAGTTTTAGCGCTTCGACTCTAAACACCAAAAAAAGCTCCAGTTCGGCACAAGAAATGACATATGCGCTCCTCCGTGCGATCTCGTTTGGTGTGGTTTAGTCCGCTCCGGTGTGGGAGCCGCATATGGAGACGCAGCCAGTGCGAGAGCCACACCAAATGAGCCCTTATTTTGCGCTTCGAAATAATCTGATTTGATCAGGTTTTTCGTATTAAGACTTGTCCATCTAGTCTAGGTCTAAATCTCCAATTCAGAACATATGTGCAGTGCTCATGTTTTTATTTTTGATAATTACTGCTTCTGTTTTAAATTATAGACATTTTATTTTTCTAGGTACGTAGCTTTTACTATGCATTTAGATATACACTATGTCTAGGTAATATAGTAAGAACAATGTATTTAGAAAAGTCATAACGTTTTATTATTATTTAAAACAAGGAAGTATTACTTTTATTCTGTAGTAGACTGATGGATTATCAATCAACCGTGATGCATGCTTTAGGGTAACCTTGGATACGGTACCTACTCCTCAATGATTCAAAGGTTGACGTATCCATTCCACCGATCGATTAGCATGCATGTACTGAACTATTGAATAATCAACATATAATCATCCACACATAAACTAAGGCCTCGTTTGGTTTGTGTGTGTTAAAGTTTAACTACCATCATATCAATGTTCTCTCAAATGCATAGAGTACTAAATGTAGACTAATTGCATACAAGTCGGCACATATTAGGAGTAATTTACAAGACGAATCTATTAAGTCTAATTAGTCTAAGATCAAAATTTTTTTTATCAAATAAGACGAAAGTGCTACAATATTTGTTAAACTTTAACACCCAAACCAAACGGACCTAATCATCATCAAACATCGATCAATCAAAGCTACATGTCAATTATTGTCGAGCCTCCGGACCCGCGTGCACCAATATCGTCAATCGTCATCGATGCTTTCACATTGATTGCGGATGAACTACATGACCCTTCTAGATAAAACATTTTTACAACATTATTTTTACCATTTTCCTTTTTGCGAGTAACATTATTTTCACCGTTGGTGTTCTATGGAACAAGCGGTCAAAATAAGGCTAGACACAGCATTTCATACAGCTTTAAGAGTTATTTTGTGTTCAACATGTATTTTTTAAATAGCTTCCGTCGGCACCAATTTTTATCTCTGCTGATGCAAATACAGGTGATAGCCACCCGTTTCTCCGCCATCAGCTTCATATGTAAAACTCTTTAAAATACGTTCTCACAAGATTTTGAGAGGAGATGAAACTGAAAAAGTCGCTTCTCTGAACTTCAACCTGCTTTAGTGGGCCCTCTTGTGAGCAGAGGTCCAATTTACCCTCGGCCAAGCACGGGCGCGACCACCGTCGAGGAGTGCGGAATGAGATCGCAGCCGCCATTGAGCTCTGGCACAACCAGGGCCAGGCAGGGGCACGTAGGCACGGCCACCGGGGCTCATGGGTAACCATTGTGGCCATCAATATGAAGTCCTCATAGTGACTTAGCCAATTTCAAAATTTATTAGTCAGCTATTCACAATTTCGTAGGTTATTACTAGATAAACAAGTTCATTTAGAGGTCTTTTGGATCCTTTCAATTGGAGAAATTGAAATATACTTAATAAATTATGTTATTTAGCTTGGAATTTGATATTTCACCACTTTAAAAAGTTCACATATAAGTCTATCTCAAATTCATAAGGTGGGAGATAGAAATTGATTTTATAGATTATTTTCATATGTTTCTACTTTACAACTTATAACACCCTCTTCAACTCACTCTCCTACTGTACAAATGCAACACGTAAGTATCTCTCTCGTATAGGCGTATAGCCAACAATAATATACAAATATAATCCATGTACAATCATTTTAGCTTAATTAATACGTGTCAAAATTATGATGATTAAAATAAATTCAATTCCAAGGATCCAAACAGGTCTATTCTCAGTAAAAAGTTTTGTACTCAACTGTCTAATTGTTAGCCATCAATACCAAGTCCTTACAGTGTTAGCTAATTTTAAAATTTATTAGTCAGCTACCCACAATTTCGTAGGTTATTTCTAGATAAACGAGTTCATTTATTCTATTCTTAGTAAAAGTTTTACAGTCAACTGTCTAATTATTATAAAGTTATAGCTTTTCGCTTATCGCTAACAAAGAAATCTCACAAAAAGTAACAAAAGTAGAGAAAACCATATGAAACTAGCGATAAACTAAGAAGTATATTAGAAGACAATCATTCCTATACTAACATACTGTATTAGCTAAGTTCCTACGTGTGTTAACCGTCTAGTTTGCAAAGATCTCACTTGATTCTTACTCCCTCCGTCCAAAAAAAATATATAAATCTTGTTTTTCGAGAAGTCAAAGATTCTTAATTTTGACCAAGTATTTATAAAAAAACTCACTGATGTTTATAATGCGTAATAAGTATCATTAGATTAATCATGAAATATATTTTTATAATAAACCTAATTGGAGGTCTGAATATAGATAACCAGAAGCATACCCCGCGCGTTGCCACGGGAATTGCGGATTAGTAGATTACGTGGTATGATGATGTGGACAACAAAATGCTTATTTGTCTTGCTGACATGGACATTGCAGTTGCATGTGCTAGTGGTGACGTGGACATTGCAGTTGCATGCGCTAGTGGATTTTAATTTTATGTGATAATGCATTGTCTAGTTAGACAGCTTGTATGTTGAAATAAATAGCTAGTGGGGTTTTGACAGCTTTCATATTGAGGTAAATAGCTAGTGTGGTTTGGTTAGTGGATTTTAATTCTATGTGATATTGCATTGCCTGGTTGAACAACTTGCATGTTGAGATAAATAGTTAGTGAGGTTTTGATATATATATATATATATATATATATATATATATATATAAAAGATATTTGCTATAAATTTAGTTAAACTTAAGATTATTGGACACCTCGTGAAGCGAGATTTACATTATTTTTGAGATGGGGGGAGTAATAAAATTTTCTATAAAAGAAAAAGAAGACAACCACCTACTTTTGGTGAAAACCTCTGTGACATTCGTACTCCCTCCATCCAAAAATAAGTGTTGCTATAGTATTCATGTCGGTAAAATTTTGTTAAATTTCATACACTACTACACAACTGACCTTTCGTCGATCGCCCAAAATACCTTTAGTCTCGGCGATTTCGGCGACCGGGACTAAATAGACCTTTAGTCCCTCGCCAACGGCTCTGTTGTCAGGCGTTGTCGGGAGAGACCTTTAGTCCCGGTTGGTGCCTTTAGTCCCGGTCGGTTCTACGGACCGGGACTACAACTTTTGTCCCGATCCGTGGCACCGACCGGGACTATAGGACTGGGTTTAGTCCCGGTTGGTGTTATCAACCGGGATTAAAACCTCCTCCTATAAATTGAACCTCCCTCTTCTTCCTCCCTGCCCGAGCCCGAGCTTCCTTGTTCATGTTCTTGTTGCTTGTTCTTCCATTGTTCTTGCTTGTCTCATCTCCGGCGATCAATCCACTTCAAACGCTTCTACGTCATTGTCGATTTGTTTGAAAGATTGTTAGCTTCATCCTCCTATGTTTTAGCAGCACTATATGTAACTCAATGTTGTATATGGCTATTTTATTTCATATTGCTAGCTCCAATCACTTTTCACGTTTGAATTTTTATGAATGATGCTAATTATAGTACCTAGAAAGTAGTATACACATATAATGTTTAGTTCTATTATAGACTTTTTAGGATACTTTTTACTTTAATTTGTTCATGTTCTCATTTTAAAATATTAAATAATGTTGATTCTTTGTAATTTTGAAACAAATTAATTTTAACTTTAAAAATTCTTCAAATTAATTTTATTTAGAGATAAAATTACACCTTTTAATAGAAAAATACAAATTTTATGATTTTGCTATCTTTTTATTAACGTCCACAAATTAATTTTATGAAATGATGAACCACTTATAAAATTTTGAACTCAATTAGACAAGTTTGTGTCGTGCTCTTTTCTCATGCTGAGCTTTTAATTATGTGATGCTATATAATGTAGATAATGACACGCCATTGGATGTACAATGTCGATCGTCGCTCCAACGAGTTCATTGAGGGCGTGCGAGAATTCTGTAGAGTGGCAGAGGAAAACAAGCGGGATGGTTTTATGTGCTGCCCATGTGCCGTGTGTATGAATTTGAAAGAATTTTATAGCTCAAGAAGTATTCACTTGCACTTGTTCAAATCGGGTTTCATGCCAAACTATATCTGTTGGACCAAGCACGGAAAGACCGGGGTTATGACGGAAGAAGGTGAAGAAGAACAAGCGGACCCTGACGATGTTTTTGCTCAATACTGTGACTTTGTGATAGAGGAAGTTAAAGAAGAGGCGGATGCAGAAAACAGTATCGCTGAAGATGACGATGCTCTTGGTGCTGTCATTCGTGACGCATAGAGAGATTGTGAAAGTAAAAAAGGAGAAGGCTAAGTTTGACCAAATGCTAGAGGATCACAAGAAGTTACTCTACCCGTCGGTCGAAGATGGGCAGAAAAAGCTAGGCACGACACTGGAGTTGTTACAGTGAAAGACAGAGAATGGTATATCTGACAAGGCATTTGGAAAATTACTGAAGATCCAAAAAAAGATGCTTCCCTAGCCTAATGAATTGTCCACCACTACATACGAAGCAAAAAAGATCGTCTGCCCTTTAGGATTACAAATCGAGAAGATACATGCATGTCCTAATGATTGCATCCTGTACTGTGGCGTTCACGAGAATTTAGATGAATGCCCTGTTTGCCATGTGTCACGATACAAGATCTTGCGAGATGATCCTAGCGATGTTGAGGATGAAGAACGTCCGAAGAAGAGAATCCCTGTCAAGGTTATGTGGTATGCTCCAATAATTCCACGCTTAAAATGACTGTTCAAAAACAAGGAGCACGCAAAGTTGTTGCGATGGCACAAAGAAGACCGTAAGGTGGACAACATGTTGAGACACCCTGCGGATGGGTTCTAGTGGAGAGAAATAGATAGAGAATTCCTGGACTTTACAGATGACGCAAGAAACCTAAGGTTCGCATTGAGTACGGATGGATTTAATCCTTTTAGGGACCAGAGCTCTAGTCATAACACTTGGCCCGTTACTCTATGTATCTACAACCTTCCTCCATGGTTATGCATGAAGCGAAAGTTCATTATGATGCCGGTGCTCATCCAAGGCCCGAAGCAACCTGGCAATGACATCGATGTCTACCTGAGGCCATTAGTTGAGGAACTCCAGCTGCTATGGAGTAAACCAGGTGTGCGTGTGTGGTATGAGTACAAATAGGAAGAATTCGACCTGCGAGCATTGTTGTTCGTGACAATCAATGATTGACTAGCTCTAAGTAATCTTTCAGGATAGACAAATAAGGGATATAATGCATGCATCCATTGTTTTGGTGACCTTGAGGCTGTCTATTTAAAAAATGTCGAAAGGTCGTGTACCTTGGCTATCGTCGATTTCTTACTAAGAACCACCAGTTGAGAAAGAAAGGTAAATATTTTAAAGGTACGGCAGAACACCGGTCCAAGCCAGGCAACCGAGATGGGGCAGAGGTATTCAAGATGGTCAAGGATTTGAAAGTAGTGTTTGGAAAGGGACAAGGCAGTGAACCTGTTCTAAAAGACGCTTCGGGGCGTGCCCCAATGTGAAAAAAGAAGTCAATATTTTAGGAGCTACCATATTGGAAAGACCTTGAGATCCGCCACTCGATCGACGTGATGCACCTGACAAAGAATCTTTGTGTCAATCTCCTAGGGTTCATGGGTGTGTTTGGAAAGCCTAAGGATACCCTTGAGGCACGAGAGGACTTGAAGCGCATGAAAGAACGAGACAACCTGCATCCAGAGAAGACAGACGATGGACGTCATTACTTAAGACCTGCTAGCTACACTCTTAGCAATGAGGAGAAGAAAAGCATGTTTGAGTGCCTAAACAGCATCAAAGTCCCATCTAGGTTCTCCTCTAATATAAAGCGTATAATAAATGTGCCGGAGAAGAAATTTGTCAACTTAAAATCGCACGACTGCCACGTGATTATGACGCAACTACTTCCGGTTGCCTTAAGAGGAATTCTATCTCCACATGTATGTCTGGCCACCGTGAAGCTGTGTGCATTCCTTAATGCAATTTCTTAGAAGGCAATCAATCCTTTTGATCTAGCTGATCTATAGAATGATGTGGTTCAATGTCTTGTCAGCTTTGAGTTGGTGTTCCCTCCATCCTTCTTTGATATCATGACACATCTCCTAGTTCATCTGGTCAAAGAGATTAATATCTTGGGTCCTGTGTTCCTACACAACATGTTTCCCTTAGAGAGATTTATGGGTGTACTAAAAAAATATGTTCACCAGCGGAGTCAGCCAGAAGGAAGCATTGCCAAGAGATACGGGACAGAGGAGGTCATTGAGTTCTATGTGGACTTTATTCCTGACCTTGACCCGATTGGTCTTCCTGAATCACGGTATGAGGGGAGACTTGGTGGAAAGGGTACACTAGGAAAGAAAACATATATCAGCCAGGGTGATGATTCTTTCAATAAAGCGCACTACACAGTTCTTCGAAACTCCACTGTGGTGGAACCGTATATTGATAAACACATGAATTTTGTACGATCCAAGAATCCTGGGAAGAATGAGACTTGGATTACGTGTCATCACATGGAGACATTCGGTGATTGGTTGCAAAAAAATGTCAGGGTGATAAAACTATTGGAGATAAACTGTATTTGTTGGCTAGGCAACCAGCGTGGCACATCCTCACGTACAAAGGGTACAAGATAAATAAAAATATATTTTACACCGTATCCCAAGATAAAAAGAGTACCAACCAAAACAATGGTGTCCGCGTGGATGCTACGGAACCGAATGGGAACATACACACATATTATGGTCGCATAGAGGAGATTTGGGAACTAGACTATGCACATAATTTTAAAGTCCCTCTATTCCGATGCCAATGGGTGAAGATGAACGGAGGGGTATCAGTCGATAAGGAGTACGGGATGATAATAGTGGACCTCAACAATATTGGGTATAGAAATGATTCATTCGTCCTTGCTGCTGATGTGAATCAGGTGTTTTATGTGAAAGACATGTCTACAAAACCCAAGAGAGGGAAACACGACGAGAAAAAAACCAACGAGCCAAAGCACCACATAGTTCTTACAGGGAAAATAAACATCATGGGAATTGAAGACAAGTTAGACGTGTCAGAAGATTATGAAAAGGACGAATGAATCCCACCCTTCTGTGTGGCCAAAGACCCAAGCATCCTACTCGCTGCTGAGGACACTCCATAGTTACAGAATGATCATAACCAAGGGCATTACGTCAAGAAAAGTTTACCATTGTGCCCGCTTAATATAGGTAGTGAACTCAAATTAATAATATGTATTTGACACCTCGTGTAATATAATTGTAACATTATGTGTTGAAAATTTAAATTTGAGTGGTTCAAACTTTGCTATATGTGGGAATTGTGGATTTTCAACTACACTTTGCCAACAATTTGTCAAATGCAAAAATGGTCTATATATGAAATGTAGATCATGCTGAGTGGAACAATATTGGTATTCATGACTTTTCTAGTCGAGACCATCTAGGGTTCTAAAAACTGGCGTTTGGCTATGAATTCTTTCAAAATTCAAAATTGAGTGGTCCAACTTTTACAAATGAAACATTGACCATTAGACCAAATATAGGTCTTGATGAGTGGAACAAACTTTGTATTCATGAGTTTTCCATTCGAGACCATCTAGGGTTCGGTTAAAGTGTGTGTTTCTAAAAATTAATGTTTTGACTTTGGTCAAACTTGGTCAAATGACCTATTTAATGACTTCAAATGAAAAACTTTTGAATACCAAGTTGTTAGAGATCATCAAGATCTACATTTGATACATGGACCATATTTTCATCTGGATAAATTTTAGCAAGTCCCAGGCACATGTTTTCAAAATCGAAGACGGGTTTTGGTCAGACTTGGTCAAATGACAGACTAAATGACTTGAAATGAAAAACTTTAGAATACCAAGTTGTTAGAGCTCATCAAGATCCAAACTTTTTATATATACCATTTTTTTATTTTAAAAAGTTTAAATAAACAATACTCACCAAATCTTGAATCTCACACAAACTATATGAAACTATATATGGGAATTGTGGATTTTCAACTACACTTTGCCAACACTTTGTCAAATACAAAAATGGTCTATGTATGAAATGTAGATCTTGATGAGTGGAACAATATTGGTATTCATGACTTTTCTAGTCAATCCAGGATTCCTAAAACCGGCGTTTGGCTATGAATTCTTTCAAAATTCAAAATTGAGTGGTTCAAATTTTTACAAATGAAAAGTTGACCATTAGACCAAATGTAGGTCTTGATGAGTGGAACAAACTTTGTATTCATGAGTTTTCCATTCGAGACCATCCAGGGTTCGGTCAAAGTGTGTGTTTGTAAAAATTAATGTTTTGACTTTGGTCAAACTTGGTCAAATGACCTATTTGATGACTTCAAATGAAAAACTTTTGAATATCAAGTTGTTAGAGCTCATCAAGATCTACATTTTATATATGAACCATATTTTCATCTGGATAAATTTTAGCAAGTCTCGGCATATGTTTTCAAAATCGAAGACGGGTTTTGGTCAGACTTGGTCAAATGACAAACTAAATGACTTGAAATGAAAAACTTTGGAATACCAAGTTGTTAGAGCTCATCAAGATCCAAACTTTTTATATAGACCGTTTTTTCTATTTGAAAAAAGTTTAAATAAACAATACTCACCAAATCTTGAATCTCACACAAACTATATGAAACTATATGTGGGAATTATGGATTTTCAACTACACTTTGCTAACACTTTGTCAAATGAAAAAATGGTCTATGTATGAAATGTAGATCTTGATGAGTGGAACAATATTGGTACTCATGACTTTTCTAGTCGAGACCATCCAGGATTCCGAAAACCGGCGTTTGGCTATGAATTCTTTCAAAATTCAAAATTGAGTGGTTCAAAATTTTACAAATGAAAAGTTGACCATTAGACCAAATGTAGGTCTTGATGAGTGGAACAAACTTTGTATTCATGAGTTTTCCATTCGAGACCATCCAGGGTTCGGTCAAAGTGTGTGTTTCTAAAAACCAATGTTTTGACTTTGGTCAAACTTGGTCAAATGACCTATTTGATGACTTCAAATGAAAAACTTTTGAATACCAAGTTGTTAGAGCTCATCAAGATATACATTTGATACTTGAACCATATTTTCATCTGGATAAATTTTAGCAAGTCCTAGGCATATGTTTTCAAAATCGAAGACGGGTTTTGGTCAGACTTGGTCAAATGACAGACTAAATGACTTGAAATGAAAAACTTTATAATACCAAGTTGTTAGAGCTCATCAAGATCCAAACTTTTTATATAGACCTTTTTTCTATTTGAAAAAAGTTTAAATAAACAATACTCACCAAATCTTGAATCTCACACAAACTATATGAAACTATATGTGGGAATTGTGGATTTTTAACTACACTTTGCCAACACTTTGTCAAATGCAAAAATAGTCTATGTATGAAATGTAGATCTTGATAAGTGGAACAATATTGGTATTCATGACTTTCTAGTCGAGACCATCTAGGGTTCCGAAAACCGGCGTTTGGCTATGAATTCTTTCAAAATTCAAAATTAAGTGGTTCAAACTTTTACAAATAAAAAGTTGACCATTAGACCAAATGTAGGTCTTGATGAGTGGAACAAACTTTGTATTCATGAGTTTTCTATTCGAGACCATCCAAGGTTTCAAAAACCGACGTGTATCTCTAAAAATTTTAAATTTTCAAATTTAGACAATTAATGTCGCGCATTTGGATAATTATTATTGAAGAAACAAAAGTTTAATGTCCAAATGACCTAAAAACAAATTTTCTGTCGAAAGCCAATAATTTTATATATTTTAATTGCCCATTATATTTTTGCATTAACACAATATTCATTATAAATAACATTTATTTTGGATAATATGAAATATTTGAAAAAAAAAAATAGTGTTTACAAATTTTGTAATGCACAATAGAGTCAAACTAAACTAATGTGTATTTTTGAAAAAATTTATGATAAATATTTAATTTACTATGCATTTAGAAAGATGAAAGGAAAAAAAGGTGAAAAATAAAATTCACTAAATTCTGACGCCTAAACAGGCGCCAGAATTTGGTGGAAGGACCTTTAGTCCCGGGTCTGACCACTGCCCAGGACTAAAAGAGCCTTTAGTTCTGGTTCCAGCCACAAACCGGGACTAAAGGTCTCACCCTTTAGTCCCGGTTCGTGGCTGAACCGGGACTAAAGGCCCTTTAGTCCCGGGCAGTGGCCAGACCCGGGACTAAAGGTCCCTGGCCTATAAAGGCAGGGCCTTCTTCCTCCTCCTCCCTACCCGTGCGCACACATGAACCGCCGTCGTCCTCCCGAGCACCGCCGCCCGAGCACCGCCGGCGCGCGCCCTCATCCATGTTCGCGTCCGTGTCCGCGTCGCCAGGTCTTGTCCTCTGCTCCTCTCGGCAACGTCGTGGATCCCGGCCCATTCGTGGCCCCTCTCAGCGTCGAGATGGGCGGGATCCTCACCGGCATCCTGCACCCACCCTATCTCCGGTGGCCGATGCTCTTAATATATATATATATATATATATATATATATATATATATATATATATATATATATATATATATATATATATATATATATATATTGTGTGTGTGTATACAGAGAGAGAGATTCCAGTGTTTTGGGCAAGAAAGTCAATGACAAGTGGGCCCTAGGTGTCATTATCTATTGGAATGAGTTTGAGGGCTCTATTTTAAGGGCCACTGCTAGAGTGTAGGCTAGAAAATAGGACCCTCAAAAGTAGGGAGCCCTCAAATAAAAATAAGGTACCATGTTTTGAGAGCTATTGCTGGAGTTGCTTTTTGTTATTTTTGTACAAGATTTTAGGAGTGTAATAAAATTATGAAAAATTTTATGTAGACTCTCTATGATGTGTAATATCTAGGAAAACTATTAAACCTAAAATTTGAATAGTTTTTCTATGAGTTAAAATTATCTATTTTAATTAAGAAATACAACTTGTGATAGACTTACTTGTTATTAGATGTATTAAGTTAGTAGGAGTTGGTCGATACCGTTGCTGCATGATTACCTTGATCTACACTTATATTCAGATGATATCCTACTAATATGTGTAAGTCGATCTCTTATGCTTAGTAATGCTTAGACTTCGGTAGAAGTCGATCTCTTATGCTTAGTAATGCCTAAACCCTAAACTGTAAACCCTAAACCCT
Source organism: Saccharum hybrid cultivar R570 (assembly GCA_038087645.1). Classification (NCBI taxonomy): domain Eukaryota; kingdom Viridiplantae; phylum Streptophyta; class Magnoliopsida; order Poales; family Poaceae; genus Saccharum; species Saccharum hybrid cultivar. Next base: position 1,260,109 of record JAQSUU010000591.1, read on the forward strand.
AAACCATAAACCATAAACCCTAAACCCTAAACTATAAACCCTAAACCCTAAATATTTTTGCAGAAATGGCCGACCCGAGAGAAGACGAAGAAATATTGTTGAACATGATCCACGGTAGCGCTGAAGAAGGTCGTTATGATGATTGTGAAGGCGATGAGAACCATGAGGGCATCGATGACGGTTCTTAGTACTTGGTCGACCCGAATGACCAAGACAATGTTGGTGAGGTCTATAATATATGCAGCCTCCTATGTTTATATACATGAAATTCAAAAAAATCCTTTATTGATTGTCTTATTTTTGCCTACATAGCCCTCTGTCTCAACGACAACCACAGGGACCAGCAGAAAAGTACGAGGCCCGAAGAAGCCGATGGAGGGCCGGTTGGTTATCATAGATTTTGATAAGGGAATAGACCAACCACGTGGACCTCATGCAAGGGCCTTTGTCAACCACTTAGAGTACCTTGCCTGGGATAGGATCCTGATCAATGTCCGTGAATGGAAGAAAAATAAGCAACACCCAGAAATCAGTTATGTCTCCGACCGTGATAAGGAACTAGTTTGGGGTGACGTGTTGCAACATTTCACGCTAGACACAAATGATGAATAGTTGAAGGAAAGAGTTCAGGATTGGTCTATGAAGAAGATGGCCACACAATTTCAGTGCTATAAGAAGAATCTATATAACGACTATATCAAGAAGAACAAGACTCCGGATTTCAACTGTAAGCACTTTGTCAAGCTGCGGCCGTTTTGGGATGAGTTTGTATAGTTCAAGATGTCAGAAGAGGGTCAGCAACGGGTGAGAAGGAACCAAGAGAATGCCCGACACAAGACCTACCACCATACGATGGGATCAGGTGGCTACCCTATTGCCATTCCTAAGTGGAAAAAAGCAGAGCAAGAGCTAATTGATAGGGGGTTGGTGCCAGAATCCCTCGACTGGCCTGAGCGCGCCAAGCACTAGTTTTTCGCTCACGGAGGACGCCTGGACCTAGAGACTAGAAAGGTCATGTATGGGGAACGCATCCAAGCTATAGCAGAAAGATTTCATCAAGCCCGCTCCGTCGCTCAAAGTGGAGAGTGGCAGCCGAACAGAGATAAAGATAAGCTGACATACGTACTGGGAAACCCTGAGCACGGTGGATGGACGAGAGGCTATGGCTCCGTGTCATGGGAGCATGCCTTCCCTTAGGACAGAGAAACTTATAGAAGCCACCAGAGAAAGAAGGAAGAGGACAGGGAACGGCTACACAAGTTGGAGGAGGTTGTTATGAAGACCAGTGAAGTGGCTCGTAAGGCACTAGAGCGGGAGGAAGCGCTTAAGGCCACTATGAATGAGCAAATCAGAAAAGGCCGTGGAGGAAGTTGTAAGTTCCCGCCTCCAGAGCTTGTCATAGCCGGCCGCCAACATCAGCCCCGGCTCAGCTCAGTTGAAAAGCAGTTGTGCGTCTACGGAGGTGCCTGTGAGGCAAGATGATGACACAGGGATGCGCTTCCCGGTGGATGATGTCATCACTCCGTCGATGTCCCGTGAGCTGCATATTCCGAAGGGGAATGCCACAGTCAAGGTGGCTACCGGTGTTGGTAGCCGGCTCCACCAAGACATCAAGGATCCACCAAGACATCAAGGATCCACTCGGTCGCAATACCACCCGGATATGCTAGTGTCTCAGTGGATAGAGTGGTCAAAGGCCATGAAAATGTGGCTCTGGATATCGAAGGTGGTGATGGGGAGAAGACCCTAGGTGAAGCAGAGAAGACATTCATATGTTGGAAGAAATGGTACATCATTATTCCTGGGGCGCCGCCACCACAACCGAACCCTAGGTGTGGATGATTGTGAACGCAATTGCTTTTCAATAATTATGTATTGTATCTAATTACGGTTCACTCATGTATATACCTTGTTCGTTTTTTTTCAAATCCAGGACCTCCCCAAGTCCGTCTATCCATTCACCACATGACCACAGTGCCGTGGGACATGACGACGATGACGATTTCATACAAGACAAGGCTGCATTCCCACCGCTAGCCGTATCTCCTCCACGACATACTCCAACGCCGCTAGCGGCCTAATCTCATTCACAACAGCAAGCTCCAACTGCGCCGCCACCGCCTCTGCTAATGCCAACAACGGTCACCTCATCGGCACCGACTGGTCCATCGAGGAACAAGAGGCCCGCTGGCCCACAGAGATCAGTCCCACCACCTCCACCGAAGAAACAAGTTGTGGTCACGAAGATCCCGAAGATGACCAAGCTTTCATACGAGAAGACTGATGAAGAACTTAATGCTTCAGTCAAGGCAGAAGTGAAAGCGTTCTTCGAAAAGACCAAAGACGTACGAGCAAAGCAAGAGAAGCCATACCTAATGTATCCTCGTGTAAAGCTACATCAAGTGGTGCAGGCTATGCAAGACAAGAAGTGTGCCGCTAGTAAAAAACCAGCGCCGCCACTATCAGACTATGAGCGTACTATCACAAAGAAAATCAAGGAGGATAAAAGGAAACATAAGGCGGCTGGGTGAAAGCCCAAGTTTGGTTTTGGTAATTAATGACACCAAGTTGCTAATGCCATGTGTTAAGTGTTTTGAGGTAGGCATAAGCAACACATGTGATGAAGGTGTATGTGGCAAGGAGTGGTGGCCACAAGATCACAAAGAGATGGTGCATGGACATGAAATGATGATCATGGTGGAGATGCACATAATATGATGGACATGATGATCAAGTGAAAGAGAAGGATCTAAGAGAGCAAGGCAAAGATATAACCATAGGGTTTTTCTTTTGCCGGTCTAAGATGAGTAGAGAAGTGATTGACCGGGTTTAGGATACATAGCCGACTATCAAGAGGGGCAATCACGGTTAGCTCGGGAATCAAGTGCCACTAGATCATTGTCTTGAGCATATGCATTAGGATCTAGTAAAGAGCTAGCATAACGCCTTGAAAAATGATTATGAAATGCTAACACACATGCACATGGTGGTGTACACTTCATGGTGTTAGCACTTTTGCGAAGGCGGTGAAGTTTAAGCGGTAGTGAGGGGTTTGGGTTCCTCTCTCCCTCCCGCCGAGCTTGCGAGGCTGGATTCGGCGCTTTTTGGAGAAGTGAAATGCCTATTTTCTATTGCGCCAGAAGTCGGAAAAGAAATGAAGGCGAACGGAGGTCACAGAGGTGACCGGACGCTAGACTGGACGTGGTCCCTATATGACCGGACACGTCCAGTCAGTGTTCAGCGTCTGCGCGTATTTCAGTTTGATGATCGGACACGCAGTGCGTCCGGTCACTGTTGACCGGACGCGTCCGGTCATCCAGGGAGCTTACTGGACTCTAATCGGACGCTGGCACTGTGGCGTCCGGTCAGTTCTACAGCGCGTCCGGTCGCTGTTTCGTCGTGCGATACTCAGGCTTGACCAGCGCGTCCGGTCAGTTGCGGGACCAGCGCGTCCGGTCACACCCAGTGCGTCCGGTCTGCACGACCAGCGTGTCCGGTCGGTGTTTCGGAATTTAGCCGTTGGGCGACCGGCGCGTCCGGTCAGTATGACCGGCGCGTCCGGTCAGCGCGATTTCGGCTATTTAAGTTCCTAACGGCTAGCTGCGTACGCCTTCGTTATAAATAGACGTTGGCCGGGGTTTGAGGGCAACTCTTGCACATTTTGAGACCTAGAGACATCCTTTGAGCTAGAGAACAACCCCTCCACTCATCTCTTTGCATAGTTGCACATCTTGAGTGAGATTCAAGTGCATTGCTTGAGAGTTGCATTCTAGAGGCACTTGATCTTCGAGTTGCTGCGGATTTCTTGTTACTCTTCCGTGTTTCCCGACACGGTAGACGGCTTGGAGCAGCAGAGGTGATTGAGCTCACAATTGGAGATTGTTGGAGCCTTCACCAAGTGTTGTAAGGGGTTCTTGATCCTTCCCCGTGGGAGTTTGCAAATTGGATACTCTAGTGGAGCTCGTGGCTTGGAGGATCCCCATCTTGTGTGCGGTTGTGCGGCGCCCGCCGAGGGCTCGACTCTTGATAGTCGATTAGCTCGCGAACCGACAAGTGGGTGTATCGCCACAACGGGGAGTAGCTTGCCGGAAAGCAAGTGAACCTCGGGATAAATTCTTGTGTCATTCTCTTCCCGAGGATTTCTCTTGTGTGATTGATTGATTGATACTTCTCATCTCTACACGGTGGTATAATCACTCGAAGCTCTTCTCTCGTATTACTTCTTGTTTCTAGCTTGTAGTTGTTGTTGTGTTTAGTGAATAGCTTTGTTATAGACTTGTGTAGGTGGCTTGCTTAATTAGTTAGAGCTAGTGCATTTACTTCGCCACCTTTCGTACTAACATGTGGTTAAGTATTTCTTGTAGAAGTTTTAATTAGGCTATTCACCCCCCCGTCTAGCCTATTTGGACCTTACACCAGGAAAGTTGTTGCACAGCTTGGCCAACAAGCGCAGCAATCAGTGCCGCCACTAGTGGTTGAGAATCAATATGGTTCCAACATGAACTTGATGCAAATGTCGGTACCTGATGATGTGGACTTAGATAAACTCGTCAAGTTGATGAATGTGACTGGGCTTTCCTTAGAACAACTTCTCGGTCGGGAGGAACTGACAACTGCTAAAGAGGCCGAAGTTGTTGATGAATGGTGGAGGAAGTACGTATATGGCATGAGTCTATGCGACCCTGCAAAGGTAAAAAATCTTGGTGCACAAATGTACAAGCTGCACGAGTACTACTTGATATTCTGTGCACAACATCAAAGTAAACAATATCTGGGCGTCCAAGTCAGAGACCGTCACTACTTCCGTGGAGATGATGTCATCTAGATACAGTTTAGTGAAGTACACCAGCTTCTCTATATGGATGCTCTTGACAAATCTCTCATAAGCTGCTACTATCTGTAAGTGATTCTTCCTTTTAATCAATAATCTCACTCTAGCATATGTACGTATTCGTAATAACTATGCTCATAATGTGCAGACACATGATGAGAGAACTCAGATTGAAACAAGACGATCGAATTGGTTTTATCGATCCGTATGTCGTGTACAAGGACACAAAGACTAAAGATCCATTCAATCTGAAGATCAAGGAAATGGAGAAAACCCCCGGAGGTTCTTTTATAACCAAAGGCATAAGGAGTTGATACTCTTCCCTTACAATATGGGGTAAAGTGTTGTGTTATATCATGTCTTAGTCAATCATATATATATATATATATATATATATAAGTTGACTCTATAAACAAATGCAGGGATCACTGGATACTCATTGAGATTAAGATCGAGGAACAAACTATAAATGTGTGGGACTCAATGAGAAAAGAATTGGCAATGTACCAAGACATGATAGACATGATCCAGAGGTAAGTTCTATCATTCGTTAATTATTGTTGTCTGCTCCTTTAATTTACTGTGCTATACATAATCAACTACCGACTTATTGGGCAGGGCTTGAGCTTGGCTACAACAAAGATATCGTACTAATCTGAAAGTGCCACTCCCCCTCCTATTCTACATAAGTGGGTGTCTAGACAACTGTAAAAAACCAATTTATGTGGATACTACGTTTGTGAGTACATACGGTGTAGCAAATTTACACCTGCTAAAGAGATGCTAAAAGTAAGTAACATGTGTATACAATAAATTTATATCTTATTTATTTGTTGAAACTAAATAAATCTTATGTATATTAACATCCTTTCCTTTAATTAATGCAAATAGAAGGAGTGGGAATTGAAAGAACAAGTGTTGAAGCACACAATACTCATTGTAATCCAAGAGACGGTCGCAGGTTTCATCAACGATCATGTCATCCCAGAAGACGGCGAGTTCCACCACAACCCTAGGTTGGATTTGAAGAGTCCAAACAAGAACAAACACTTGTATGAGCTTTGAGTGGCGGGCAAACATTTGTGTAACTCATTAATCGGCGGCCGAACACTTGATTACTTGTATATTATTGTAAATGTGATGTGTATGTACGTATATGTATATTATTGATTACTTGATTACATATATATAGTTTCATACTTTATTTGTGTGCAATAATAACGCTCTCGTATAGGTGCAACGTATACGGATAATAGCAGCGAAGAATAAATTAAAAAACAATATAACTGAAAACCAAAATCAATAATGAATTAGAAAGAAAAAGGAAAAAAATAACCTTTAGTCCCGGTTAGTATGTTGTGCCACGTCGATGCCTACCAACCGGGACTAAAGGTCCCCCTTTAGTCCCGGGCCTGAGAACCGGGACTAAAGGTGGGACATTTAGTCCCGAAACCTTAGTCCCGGCTCGCAGCCCAGGACTAGAGGTCCTTTTGGACCGGAACTAAAGCCCCGTTGTGCAGCACCGATAGATTCTATAGAAAATATTAACAATATTTGTATCTCCAATAAATTGATTATAAAAATAGATTTAATGATCTATCTAATAATATTAATTATGTACTATAAATATTAATATTTTCTTGTATATATTTTATCAAAGTTAAAAGTATTTGACTCCTCATGAAGCGAGAATGATACTTATTTCAGGACAGAGGGAGTATAGATCATTTCGAATTTAGATCTCGTTTTGATGCATGGATCAGAACCGCTTCTAGTAGATCATCCTAGAAATAACATTTAAATAATGGTATAATATACTTTTTCAAAATAGTCACATCATTTTGGATAAACCATATAAACAAAGACTATACTTTTGGGTCAATTAGTTGTAACCATATTTGGAAAAAAAATAAGTCCTAGTTATTTGTTGTTGTAAGTGAAATGTTATATACTCCACAAACAATCTTTCAAATGTGTACACCCTCCGTCTAAAAAATGCAACTATGAGATTCGTACCGAACAAATTTGCTAAAGTTTTGTCAAATATATAGTAATTAGTATTAACATCTATGTCTCAAACATGATTTATTATGAAATATATTATATTATTAATCTATTGATACTTATTTTGCATGATAAATATTAGTACTCTTTTTATAATTTTGATTAAAGTTGAATCATTTAACTTGTCGAGAGAATTATATTCTTTTTTTGGAGGGGGAGTATATTTGTGTAATGGGTTATGTTTATGGATTGTGTTTCTAGAAAAGAAAAGAAAAGAAAAGAAATTGAACACGGCCAGTGAAGCATCAAGAACCTATCTCTTGTGCTGAGGACAGACACAGCTCCCGAGTTCTGGAAGCCGCTAATCTTGAGCTTTCTTGCCTTGGGCCACCGTTGAGCTCCTGCAGGTTATGGGTCGGCTCGTTCGCTGCAAGGAGACGGATGGAAACCTATGGACCTCCACTAGCGAATCAGTCAGTAATGAGTAGAACGGACGAGACATTACATTTTGTATGCTATAATGTGTTTTTTGTACTACAGAAGTTTGTTGCCGGAGTCTTATTCATCAGAGCATCATATTCATCCTGTGCAGCTATGCAAATTATTTTGTCCGCATTATATTTAGGATTCATCCAGAATGATTTTTTACTTCTACTGAATGGTTTGTTGCTACTTGTAGGGTTTTCATGGGCACAGTGAGAGATTGCGTAAAGCATGCGGAATGCCCCGTCATCGTTATCACCATAAAATAGACTTCAGGATCTTGTTGATGAAGCCATACCACTGGAGAATGAGAGATTCTTCACTTCTTAATGAGTTAATGTAGTGCCTAGAACTAGCAGTACAAGTAACTTTTGCACACTGCACCCGACCCAAAAAAGAGTGAAGATGAAACGTCTTTTTTTTCGAAAGATCGAAGATGAAACGTATTATCTTTTGCCTGGGACAATGAGAAGATCGTATGATGTGTGATACATCAACAAGCTTTTTACATGTATGCTCTAAAAAAAATGGCTCTTTCTTGTTAGCCCTTTTTTTAACTTACTTGTATGACTCTAAAATGAACTTCCATTCCTTCTATGGCCTTCTGTCAAGTCCGTTAGGGTATTCTGTTAGCGTGTCCACTGATAGATACGCGAAAAGATAAAAATATCCTTCTGTGTTTTAGAAGCTGCCGCAACACACCGAACTAGGGATGAGCGTTGGGCGCTATCGCAATTGAAAAAAAAAACGACTGTGAGGGCCGCAACGCGAGACCGATGGGGGAGGGCGCCGCCGCCGCCAGCCAGGGGTGTCCGTCGGGATCTCCTGCCCCAGATCTACCTGATCCAAGTGCGTCGGGATCCACTCCAACTCATGGAGAGGCGCCGCTGCTCCAACCCTAGGGCGTCGTGGTGGAGGTGCCGCTACTCGACTCGTGGAGCGCGCTCGCCCAGGCCTGGTCCACGCGGCACCAGGCGTCCCTGGCCACAGCCATGCCGACATGGTCGCCACCTCCGGCGAGGGTGGCTAGCGCAGCTCCGCAGTTGGCAGCTCCCATGCAGGCAGCCCGTTGTGGCCAGGAACACCAGGGAGCAGCGGCCAGAACCTCCGGCACCTCCCGGCGCGGCTGGCCCATCCCGCAGCGAGGCATGCGCGGCTCCGGCTGGCCCCTCCCACATGCAGCAGGTGGAGGACGGGCTGGTCTAGCCCGAACAGGCCACTGTCGTCTCCGACCAAGATGGCGTCGACTCCGACGAAGATGACTGGCTGCAAGAGTGAGTCTATATTTTTTTGTACTCCTAGCAGTAGTTACAAGTTTACCAAGTCCTAAAACGCTATTTTAATTTTGAATAACAGTATGGATCCTAATTCTAGTTTCAAGCTAAAAATTAAATTGTTGGGCAACCGTAAGAAGTATAGACAAGATATGAAATGTTTCAGCTTTGACATGGTTGTTGATTCAGACAAAATAAATTATGAGGACCTTATTGAGTCAGTGGTAGAGAAGTACCCGCCTGGTTATTTGAAAGTAGCTTATATTCAATATTACGATGAAGGTCTAAAATATTTCCCAAAAGTAAAAACTGACCAAGAGTTAATGGCTATGTTTGATAAACATTTGAAGAGAAAGGTTTTCATCATGTTTGTTGTATATCGAGGTCATTCTGATCCATATGAGCCTGTCATAAAGTGAGATTTTGGTGTGGGTACCCAACCTAAGGACAACATAGACAATGATGATGCATATGAGGATGATTATCTTAGGAATCCTACATAATAAACATGTAGGTGTTGATGAGGAAACTATGTGCTGTGATATTGTAGCATCCAATGCTCTACTGGTGGTTCATAGCCCTATTCAAAAAGTCCCATCCTATGTTGTTGATGATAATGAGGATGATAGTGAAGGTGGAGATGAGTCACAGTATGAGGAAGAGATGGCATGCAATGAGGAAAACTATGCTCCGAATGTAGAACATGATCCAAAAGATCCACCAATGGTAGTAGGCTCCACTTATGCTAATATGTATACATTTAAACAAAACTCTGCAATTTTTTTATGCTAGGGGCAAAACAGTTTTTTTACCCTTGACTTAACACCGTTAAGTGGCAAAACCAGATGGAAGGCCATAGAAGGAATGAAAGTTCATTTCGAGGCCATAGAGGTAAGTTAAAAAAAAGGCCATACACGGAAGAGCCATTTTTCCAGGGCCATATAGGTAAAAAGCTCTACATCAATTGAGTTGTGAACCTAATTAAGCTACTGCTATGATCACGTGGAGTTGTGAACCTAATTAAACTACTGTTATGATCATAGACTAAGTAGACTTCGCTGGGATGAATGGCTCCTCCCTTATTTGCCCTGCCTGACTCTGTAGGGTATCGCCTTACTGACGTGCTACCACGCCACATACTTCCCTGGCGCGAACTTGATCACAAAAGCTATTGGCATTGAAGGGTATTTGCTAGCTTCACTTTGAAGGGTGATGATTGTGCATTTGTCCTAGTGAATGGCGGTGAATTCAACCTTAGGATAGACAGGACATCAACACATTCACTTGGGCTTAGGAATGAATTGGAGGTCCATGCCGTGATTCCTAGTAGTGACCAGGATATTGAAGTTATGATGTGTAGATGTAAAGATATGGCAATCAAAAGTCAAAGTTGCAAAGATTTAGTATTTCCAATTGGTGTAAACTTTGAGGGAAAAATATATTGTCCTCCATATTATGGTGGTGGAGAAAACTAGAATGGTAAGTGGGTGCAAGTTTAGCATTTGTTGGCGGTTCTTAACTCATATTTACACCGCCAACATTTGTGTAAAATTCATCAGAAGCAATTACAAAACTAGAAATAGGACTTTCAACTAATCATTTCCACAGAGTTTTGGTGAAATATTTGTTTGCAGGTAACCAACATGAAAATATGTCAAATAAAGCCCAAAGTGCAACACTCACATGATTTAGCCCAAACAAAAGAAGGAGAAAAGAACATGTATCTGACATGATTGAACCAAAGTCCCCATGGGAACACGCTCCAAGTCTAGCCAAGAGCCCACCATGCGAAGGCGGCGGCGACCAGAGCAAGTCAAGGGGCAGCCGATACCTAGGAGCGCCCAACCCCCACCCAGCGCCGCTCGTCCCCTCCTTTGATTAGCAGTGGCAAGGGAGCATGCAGAGACGGTGGAGGCCAAGATTTCACTCCAAAGATAGCCACAACACCCCTTACTTCCTTGTATAAGCTCCCCTCTAAGACAGACACGAAGAGAGCAAGAAGAGCAGGAGAGCTTCATTACTACTTTAGCTTTAGCTAGAATAATAAAGGGGGAGAGGGGGAAGAGTTGAAGAAGTGTCGGGACTATCGGCAACCTCCCTTAGTGTACTTGCTACACTTAGCGGAAGGAGTGTCGGAGCTAGCAACTCTTCCACTTGTACCTCTACAATCGTCTTACTCCTTGAAGTAAGAAGCTCATGTTCTACTTTAGAATTGATATCTTAAGAAAGCTACCTTTGTTCATTATTTACTTGCGGGTTCGTCGTTCGTCCCTTCGGCGGATACTCTAGTAGAAGGGCCCTAATAAAGACGGATAACCCTTGCATGCACGCTAGAGTAGTAGTTAATAGCGTAGTCATGGTGTCTAGGCTAGAGGCTACCTTCGTTTGCCTCGCTCCCCACGGTAGAGGGGTAGGCGGCAAGTGGTGACAGCCCTGTCCGTCCTTTGCATTCCCCCACGTCCGAGTTCGACGTAGAGCTACAAGCTGGCATCGCCTGGTAGACCAGATGCAACCCGGTGCCCGAAGTAAGTATTTAGTGTCAAAGTTATCTTCACTTAAGATATTTATCCTTAGAAAAACCTCACAACCTAAGTCACCCTTTTTCTTGTTTTCGTTAGGTGAGCTAGCTGTGTGATTTACAAATCCGTTCCTTTGGGAAAAATATGATACCTTGAATACTTCCGGGTGAAGTGCTACGATGGTATATCTATGCGCTTGCTTATTCTTTCACTTACGTTAAGAAATACCAACAGCATCTGATCACATGTCACAAGCAACAGCAACTTAAGAGTAACAATGTTCTTTTCTTTCTTTCTTTGTTCACCAGATTGAAAAGCAACTTAACAATGGTCTTCGTTTTTTGTTCACTAAACTGCATGGTGACGATGACCACGTTGAGCCAAGACTGCCCCAAGATGAATAGACTAAGGATATTAGTGTTGGGGATAATGATGCAGACAGAGCCACAAAGGTATGCATAAATATCTACTCATGCTAAATCATAACCTATATGTTTGCATTTCCCTACTTCCCTATATACTTATGCAGAAGCAAAAACTCGATGAGATGATGGGATATGTGATTGTCTCACTCATATCTCATATCTATGAAGAATAAATATACAAGAACATTTATGAATTATTTGAACTATTTTCTCTACCAAATAGGTGGTGTCAACACCAAATGCTTCTCCTGTGATCTTTAACAACACACTACACAATGAAGAGCACAAGTACCTTTTTATGCTAGCCAAATTACTCGTCACATCAAAGAATTAGGAAAAGAATTTGCAGTTATTGACAAACATCGGGACTCACAAGAATTTATGAGGTATGATACATATTTCCCCTTAAATAACATATTATAGTTGGTTTGTGATCTTATTATGTGGTTTGTGGTTTGTATGATGATGGTGTGTTTGTGTGTAGTGGAATAAATAAATCATGGATAAAAGTGCACAGAAGCATGGACCATCCAACATTATTGATGATATGTTTGGTTTTCCCTTCGACTATGAGGTATGCACTTAAATTGAACCTAAGAAGTAAAACGAAGAGAAATTTACATTAAAAGTTTTGAACCTAACCTAAGAGAAGTTTACGTTAAAGACATGAATACGTGAGATTAGAAAAAAAAAATAAGTATTTTCCCTCTATTAAATTTGTTGGGATAGCAATCCTGAATGGGTTTAAGGAGTGACTAGAGAGAAGCGAGTGCTGGGGTTTGCAAAATGAGTGGGAGAGGAGAGAGCCCTTCTTGCCCTCATGCTCAAGGCACTATATATAGACAACGGTAATTTACAAACACCCTCTTGGTGAGGATGAGTTTTATATGCCACTCTGATGGCGCTAGTTGAACCTCTTTTAGGGGGACTTGGCCCATATGATTATAGGCTCCCAATAGTAGCCCCTCAGCTACTAGCTACGTTATGGTACTACATGACCTAGTATATGCTCATACCAAAGAGGCACAAGTACAACTCAAGCCTTGGTTGCGAGGATCGCCCTTCGCAACCTACGCGTGCGCACCTCACTAGAAACTTCATCCCAAAACTATATGGGAAAAAGGGGATGGAGAAAAGAGCACGCGCACGACTCTAGCCTATACATGTGCTAACACCTGAGGCTTCTAGCTCCAAGTGCTTTGATGTTGATGTTCCCGATGTCTTCGGAGCTGTTCGGCTGATGGTTTTTGCGGCTAATAAGCCGGCTGATGCTGTTTTGTTGTGAGAGAAAAACATTTTACCATGGTTAATAAAACTTTGCCTTGGTTTTGAAAAAGCAGGGGTAAAATCATAAGGTTAATAAATGAGAGAAAGTCACAATTAAACTTCAAAATAATACCTCCCATATTATGCTTATCTATAGAGTTTCAATTTTATTCAGTGCCATACATGTTTAATTTATAATTCAAATTTTGAATTGAGTATGCATGGATGTACACTTTGAAGCATACAAGTCCTAAGTTTGTGAATAGCGTAGAACATATTCTAAGTGAAGGCCAGTGACTAAATTTAGTCTGTGTCACATCCAATGTTTGGATGTCAATTAGGACTATATATGAAGTAATTATAAAACTAATTACATAAACCATGACTAATTTGCAAGATGAATTTATTAAGCCTAATTAATATATTATTAGCACATGTGTTACTGTAGCACCACGTTAAATTATGAACTAATTAGACTTAATAGATTCATCTCGCAAATTAGCCTCCATCTATGTAATTAGTTTTGTAATTAACTTATATTTAATACTCTTAATTAGCATCGAACATCTGATGTGACGAGACTAAAGTTTACTCCGGAGACCCCTCAACGTCTCTATTTACAGATTTTGGACATGTCGGTCCAAACGAGTTGGTCGCCCTCTATGCAGTCACAGCATCGTCTCATTTGTCGGGCCACAGGCCACTTGAACCACCGGCGTGCATGTCGACGGAGATGCGGCTGGGGCGTACGGCGGCATTCATTTCACGAGACCGAGACATTGACGTGGCGAAGCCAGAAATTTTTAGGACCCGGACAATTCCTATATTGTACAAAAATATTTATCTAAAAAATATAATAGTTCTCTACATTATATAAAGAAAAATTTTCTTTGCGCTTTGCCGACGAGCCCAGAGAGCAGCCCGGGGTCACTGGACGGTGGCTCCAGCAGCGGACGTTATGTGGTCGTCCTGTATGAGGGTTCATATATAGGAGGAATAAAAACAGACAGAGGCAAAACAAGAAATCACATGGAGATGAAGAGATGCAATGGAGGGAAAAGGTGTATCTCAGCATATTCTTTCCTGGACGCATGCTACGCATTGTATTGGCTTTGGCTCAGCTGATCACCCAATGCATGTAACAGTAACAGCTGCTGTATCTGTATGGACCATTTGGTTCTTTGGATGTGAGATTTGAAGGAAAGCAGCAGCTAATTCGCATTGGGGTAGCTTAAATTAGCTGCTGTATTTGACTGACGAGACCACCACTTCCTCTGCAGGCCACTTTGCGTGCCTGCGAGGCTACTAATCTCCTTGACATGGATGTTTCGTGCCAGCATGGAGCCTGGGGCAGTACGCCACGTCCTTGGGCCTTAGAGACCAGCTGGCAGGCAGGCTGTACCGATGGCGAATCACAAACACACACAGGTTCTTCTGCTGCTTTAATCAAGCATTGACGCATCTGATTTCCGAGCAACGCCCATAAGATCCTGACACAACAGAACGAAAACAAGCAGGAAAGATAGAGCAAGCAAGAAATCACACACCAGAGAGTCCAGGTTTACTAATCTCTTCTCTTTTTTTTTTCTTAATAATGTCATTCAAACGAACACATCTTATAGTCTCTTCTTTCTTTTCCACAAAAGAAACCACCACCATCAGAATGCTGCCTGCAAAACTAGCTTTTAACCCAACGAAACTAGAACCTAACTATTCATCATCTTTTTTTTTGGTTGCCATATAGAAGCTAGGAACCACCAACTAGGACAGGCATTCTACCAAAAGAAAGGAAAATGGAAACCTTGGGCACCAAAGATTAACCCAGAAGGGCAAAAAAATTGTGGGACCAAAAAACAAAAGCTCCCCCATTGGCCACTAGACGTCACAACTGTCAACCCGGACTGGCATCGAGCCGATTGTCACCACACCAACTGTGCTAATCTTACGGTCAGCCTCCACTGCCTTGGAATCGATTCTGAGGGAACCAAGTTTGGCAGCGACCCTCTGCTCCTCGCCAACCTCTGCAACAGCACTCGCAGAGCCACTGACTCCATTTAGCCGCTTCTCCACACCAACTGTGTTAGTCTTACGGTCAGCCTCCACTGCCTTGGAACCGATTTTGAGAGAACCAAGTTTGGCAGTGACCCTCTGCTCCTCACCACCCTCTGGAACTGCGCTTGCAGAACCACTAACTCCATTTAGGCGCTTTTCAGGTGCTTTCAGTGAGCCCTGAGCAGCACCGCTGTCTGCATGCTGCTTTGGATTTTCAACCTTCTTCCAGTACTGCTGTTTCCCCTCCCCACCTGCCTTCAAGCTTGAAGTTGGTGGATGGTTAGTTACAGCTTTCGCTGCATCCTCTTGGCTCTGATTGCCACTGCAATGACTTTCCTGTACTCCATTTTCTTTCTCAGCCTCATTGGCCTGGTTTTCAGAGACGCACGGTTCCTGAGGTTTGATCACCTTAGCATCATGCAGCTTCTCGGCCACATTTTGCATCTCAGATGTTCTGTCTACCAGCACGCTGCTGGATTTTGTCTGCTGAGTGTCAGAAGCATCTTTTGTACGCTGTGAGACAGGTACAAAATCTGGAGCATTGTAACTCAGCTTGCACCTCCTGTGTGTCTTCTTTTGCGCCTCTTCTGCCTCATATCTCATAAAATCATCGAACAGGCAGAACCTTGCTTTGATGTTTTTGAAGATCTCGATCATAGATATTCCAGGGAGGTATGGTATCTGCAAATGAGACATTGCGACAGATCATGACATGAGGTCTCCACATTCATATGAGAGCAAAGTTATTACGGCAGCTGACTACGGAAATGCTCAAGAGAAATAAACTACTTACTGAAATCAAACAATTTAACAGTACTGAAACAAATTCAACGCAAAACAGGGCATGGCACACTTACTTCCTGTGTATCTCTGCTATGTGTCACAGGCTTGTTTTCATTATTCTGCAGTGTGATATGCTGCAAAGAACAATTTTGTATATCTTTAATGATGTGCCATCTCACAGGAAAGCATCCGGTCCATTTATCCTGACACCAGAAGTCCATGTCCTTGTGAAAATCAACAGGTCCAACCATCTCAGCCATGCCACAGAAGTGCCCACTACCATTGACCTGATAAACATAATAAAAAATTCAATTGTTGAACTTCGAGCACGATAAAGTTTATGGATGTTCAATAAATCAATACTCACAGAGAAGAACAAGAAAACTGGACACTTAGTAGAATGCCTCCTTGATATCCTGTCAGCATCCCTGAATGCACTATCCAGCTTGCTGTTTCCATTGGAGGAACTTGACCATACACCATACTTTATCGATTTGTGCACATCTGCCTCACCAATTGACTTGATAACAAAGAACTTTGCATACGTATAGTCAGTTCGGAGATCATCTCTGTTGTACTGGTCGGTTCTTATAATGATTGTCCCATCCGGATTACAGACAGGGAGCCTTGACGTGTAAGATTTCACAATTATGGCAGAGCTCTGATTGCTTGGTTTCTCAGAATCAACTAAGCTATGCACTTTTTGGCCAGTACCATTTAGATGACCACTTGACTTTGAAGATGGCTGGAATTTCTCGGCGGCAGCCCATTTCTGAAGATCAGATCCAGCAGCACATCCAAGGCAATTGTTTCCAGACAAATGTGCTGATACCTGTCATAAACAAGACACGTCAGTTGGCGTGTCACACAGCTTACTACAAGTAAACATGCTATATTGAAAACAAGCAATAAAAAATCAGTACAATATTTATATACCATGCATCGGCTCGCCACTATAGAAGCAAACTACAGTTTGCTAAAGAACCCCCTGAACTCAATTAAGACCCACAGTACAGCATAGAAATAGGAAAACCTCACAAAAGGACAACTTGACTCCCCTTTGGGTTTAGGTAAAACACCCCCCCCCCCCCCCCGCACCTCCCCAAAAAAAACATAATCATGTCCAAAACATTCATAGCTGGAATATGTGTTTACAATTTCAGAGTTCATTTAGCTAAAAGTAATCCCAAAAACAAAAAGGTAATGCCCCTTATAAGTAACTGAAAGTTAACTTCTGAACGACTTCCAAAACTTAGGTTTGTTGCTAAAGGTGTTTTAATGAACTACCAGTACCCCACCCGAAGCAATCCTGGAAAAAACTTCAGCATGAAGACCAGACATCAAGTGGTGTGATACATTGCGTGAATGAAGTTGCCTAATAAACATTCTACTAAAAAGTTAACTTTGATTACAATGGTGTGAACATGTTCATGAGGGATGAGATTATCATGTGGAGGAGGCACAATACAGGCCCTACCAGTACCCGAAAAGACGAAGCTTGTGGTTCAGGAAAGTAATTTTTTCCTTCTATACATAAGAATTAATCACAAATACACTGTAACTTGACAAAAGAAAGGCCGATCAGTAATAACTTATAAATTTGCCTACCTGAGAAGCATGAGGGGGTTTAGCAGGCACCATGCATCTATCCGGCAACTCTTGCTTCTGTGGAACCGAATTGTGCAGTTGAACCTTTGGCGGTTTCGCATGGTCCTGGAACTGCTTTGAAGGTACAATAGTAGACTGTACAGGTGGATGCATAACAATGTCGCTTTTTGTGGTGACGGGAGCAATTAAAGGAAATGCTGCATTTGCAGATGTTGCAGCATAACCCGGTATGCCAGGAAGAAATGCAACATTGGAGGAGTGAAGAGGTGTGGTTGTGCTTCCTGGGACACTATCTTGTGCATAAGGAAGAACAGCTGGAATGTAATAGGACGTTGGGGCTATTTGGCATGTGGAGTTAGCAGGGTCAACATACTCCTGAGGCATAAATGAGCCATTGGGTACGAAAGAAGGATCAGAAGGGTAAGGACTGTAGGTAGGATGCATAGATCCATTGTCTGGGGCTGCGTAGTATACGCATTGCATGCCTTCAGCCTGCAAACAACCCAAAAGGAATGAACATGTTAAAACACATGACTGTGAAGAGCACCAATTAAGTATCAAGTCTTTTTATATTGTATAGACTAACCGGATAGTAAATATCTTGGCCATCATATCCTAAAGAGCTCGGGTGGTTATACCATTCCATCGGTGATCCAACTTCTGCATTTGACAAATCGGTTACCATCAAATGAAATACTGAAAAGAGGCAAGCACCAAGGACAGGCATAATACAAAGATAGGCCGTTTCCTTTTACCTGCATAACCATATTGGTAGGGATTTGCAGTAGCAGGAACAAAAACATTTTGACCATACATCACTTCAGGAGTCATTCCCATCTCCATGCAATTCACACTTTTGAACAAGCCCCTTGTTCTACTCCAATGTTCAGATCAGCTGGAATTAAAAGTGATAGGGCTGTTATTGACAATTTAAATGTCATTCCATGCAAAAATAGATAAAATATATACAAATGAAGGTCTGATCACTAAAAACATAGCAAGGTGTGCTGCATCGCATCATTGTTCATAACCATTTTGCATCAATGCTCAACGAGTAATGGGAAGAGGCACGCATACAATGAATAGCAGACTGGTATAGAAAGATGCAGCACAAAAGAATAAGTAAAACATATGTAGTAGGTTATATATGGAAGTCACTGGAAACAGACATCATCAAGATGTTTGCTGTAGATAAAACAGTAGACCAAACAGCCAAATGTCTGCATTTTTACCGAAGATTTACAAAACTTCGTGGAAGTAATGACTAACTGTTTGCACATATCTTAGTACTATAAAACTTAGACCACTTGTTGGTTTTGCATGATACACAAGTACAGATTTCGAACACTTTAACTAGTAGCAATTTCAAAACAACAGCAAGCATACATGGGACAAGAGTCTGAATCTTGGACAGCAGCAATTAGCTTATATGTATCCATTCATTCATTCATCAAAAAAGAAAGACAACAGGCATGTTTACTTGATTGCAAGAATATCAGAACTAGAGTCTCCATCTTGAAATAAGAAAGGGTTTCTAATGGCACAATACATGCCTTTTTACATATACTTAGATACTAGATATATATTCCTCAGCGTATCCCTTTCATTTGATTTCATTCAAGACTGAAGAAAACAACAAAAGGACAGAATTTGCAGCTCAGAACTAATCCCAACCTAGAGCATAGCATATAGCATAGACAGATACAGAAGAAGCTGGGTTACCTTGCTGCCCTGGATGGAGGAGCCTCCGATCCTTTGCTTGGCTGGTGACACAGAGGAAGGCCTGAATCCGATCCTTTGCTTTGCTGGTGATACAGAGGACGCCCTGAAAACGAGAAAGGAGGGGTCAGGCGAGGAGGATCTGGGCGGCCGACGGGGAAAACAAACAAAGCAGCGGCAAGGCGGCGTAGATCCGGCCATCAGATTCAAACCGCATCCGCCGATTGACTGGCGCGCGACCAAAATCGACGGCGGATCCGGCCGGAGAAGGATCCGGTGCGGGGAGTGTAGACTCACCCGAGACGGAACGGAGGGAGGCCGCCGGCGGGGAACGATTCCTTGGCCCGAGGAGGTGGAGCGGACGAGATCCTGGAGGCGAGGCGAGGGCGAGCGCGTGGGTTGTGGTTGAGGGATGGAGGCGCCGTGCGCGAGTAACCCTAGCGCGAGCGAGGTCGGTTCGCTTCCAAAAGATCGGATCGGTCGGGCCAGGCTACTGGGATTTGGGCTTGCGGTTTATCAGGCAGGCCCAACCAGGCACACCCTGCCTGCTCGGTGACGTGACCTGTGGGCCTCAACCTGGGCTGGACCCAGCTGGCAGTGGCCAAGTATTTTGCTTGCTTCTACGACAAGTTTCGGACTTTCAGTGAATGCTTTCTTTTCTTCTTTTTGATGAAAAAGGAAGGAAATGTATACCTTTTTCCCTGCCGGTTCCAGTGAAAAGCTACGAAAATTAGGAATGAGGAGGGAGCCACTGACGTGCGGGGCATCCTATGTAGGGCTCACATTGTAGTGGCATCCGGCGGTGATACTGACTGCGATGGGTAGGTAGTGCTTGCTGCAGCAGCACCGCCGCCACTCACCGAGCACTGTTGAAATCAAGCAACCACACTACTGAAATTAGCTAGGTTATGCTTTTAGATAGGCAGGTCATTTATATACGCCACTAAATGGACTAACCTTGATAATAAATTAAAAATATTACGACTTAATATGATCTGCTCTACTATGATGAGAGGACTAGGTTTCAAAAATCTATGAGTTTTACATATTTGTGTATTAGACCCTAAAACCACGCGTGCAAAGCCGCATGGCCTGACTTTTTGCCCATTAACAAACCTGCGGATAGTGAAGTTGACTTATGTTTATATACCCTAATACTGTAAAAACCCATCAGATTTAGGGTTTTAAGTACACGTTGTCATCTCTAGGTGTGGCACTGGACAACGAGATGCCGGCATACTCCCTCTGTCTCAAAATAAATGCACGTCTCATACTTCAAGGAATCAAACAATCTCAAGTTTGAAGTATTAACATTTGTATCTCTAAGGGCCTGTTTGGATCAATTAGCTGATAATATAGGTTGTAACTATTATTAGCTCATATTAGCCACTTTGGTTCAACTAGTGAAATAGTTGTTAGTTGAGTATTCAGCTAACAATTAGCTAAACTATTAGTGACTTGTTTGGATCCAATGAACTAATTATTAGCAGGTAACTAATATATTTATTTCCTTGATCCAAACAGGATCTAAATATGGTTAGTATGAAAATATATGTTGTGATTAACCTAACGATGATATGATTATTCGATACTCTCTCTGCCCATGAAAGAATAGATTTTTAGCAAGTTTGGCCTGTTTGGTTTGGATGTTAAAGTTTAATAAACATTGTAGCACTTTCGTTTTATTTGACAAAAAGTTTCCAATTTTGGACTAATTAGGCTTAATAGATTCGTCTCGTAAATTACTCCTAATATATGTCGACATGCATGCAATTAGTCTACATTTAGTACTCCATGCATTTGCCGCAACATTAATGTAATTGGAGTTAAACTTTAACACGCTGTAACCAAACGAGGCCTTAGAACATATTAGCAAATAAGAGAAAAAGACCTTACTACCCTTTTATTAAGCTTCCTAACTTTACCTGGACTCACCACTTACCAAGAAGTTGGAGTGATGATTTTTGGTGTTTCCAATAATATATTAAATGTTATTGCACGCACTACATCAACCATTGTAGCATAATGTCTAGCACAATAAATGGGTACGTCGGTTACTAGAAACACCGAGGAAATAAAATGAGTCTAATGTATGATGAGAGCCTAAAAGTTGATTTATTATAGGACAAAATTTCAATCTAGAAATCTATTCTTTCAGGGATAGATTGAGTATTATAAATCTTAGCATTTTTTCTTATAAAATGGTTAAATTTAAGTTTATTTTAACTCATCAAAATATGAGGTGTACATTTATTTTAGGACAAAAAGAGTATCTCGAAGTGCGTCTCTCTAGCCAAGAATGGAATGGTTTTGCTGCAAAATTATGGAGAACCTTCCAGTCATCTTAATGGGCCATATGAATGTCAACACGGGCCACATTTCAGTCAACCTGCCCAGTTCGCCCCACTATTAACAAATAACACGAATTGTTTTGTCAAATACGGCGACTAAACGTTTGGCACCATGAAACTTTTCACAGTATCAACAGAATCACTGCTAAACAATATGAATTTTTGAATTCTCAAAGTGAAATAGTTAGAACTGATTCTTATTTTTGTACTAGCAAAGAGAAACGATATGGCACGTTTAAAAGGGAACTTTAATAAAGAGGAATTATTCTTAAATACGTTCTATTTCTACAGATACTGTTTTTACTACAACAGAAGCTACTTGTGCCGTTGGTCACGTGCAACTGCACTTGGCGTACTGGTAATGAGATAGCGACTTTGCCACGACACGATTTTCACTCATGACGTTGCTAATGGCGATTGGCCGTTTAAAAAGGGCGTGTGATGCAATCTCATTTATCTGTTTCTTTTTAAGCCAGATGCCACCTTATTTTTATAGTATTACTAGAGAGTAAAGGGGAATCAATCAGTCAATAATTTCAATGACGCGACCGCATCATTAGTTCATTACACATTTGGCGATACTGGAACAAGATAGGATCATGGCACTTTAATTTGAAAACCAGCTCAAACCATCCAGAAAAATTCAAGGCGACCAAAAAGGGTAGGACAGATTTTTTTGAGCAGAGAAGATCGATAATATTTTCCGTACAAATATGAACCACCACGAAACTCGTTACGAATTAATAATACAGCCAGTAGCCGGCTGCAAGGTTTCTTTGTAGCCTTTTCTCAGCTCACTCATATAATAGTTAGCTCTTGAGTATTAATACATGACCTGCTTATCTCTCTAACACATTTTCTTGGTTTTTGTGCCGAAGCCGACTTCTCCTCTCTCATCCACCTCAGCATTTAGCCAGTTTGTAGCATGTTATTATACTTCTAACTAAGTAGGGTTAGCCTTTTACGCTACAAGTTTATAAATCCAATGAACATCACTTAAAAGCAAATTACGAAGAGTTGCGCACTCTTGTCAAACATACAGGCTGTCACAAAATCCTTTCCTTGAAACAAGACGAACTACTATTCATGGATTTACAGCACGCAACGCAGTAGTGCAATTCACGCAGCCGAGAAGCTCTGTCGAGAATTCGGCTGTCCAGTTCCTGAACCACCACTTGTTTCCGCCCCATTTGCCGCGACGACCAACAGCAGGCAGGCAGTGCGAAAATATTCAGAACGGCAAGACATCCATCGAGTTTAATTTAGCAGAAATCGCGCGCAGTGCATCCGATCCATGCACACTTTTTGAGCAACGAAGGCTCAGCACTTTCAACTTTGGATGGAGGCTGTGTTTACTTCCTTCGAAATTCCAAAAAATTTACAAGATTCCCCGTCACATCAAATCTTTGGACTAATGCATGAAGTATTAAATGTAGGTAAAAAAATAACTAATTGCATAGTTTGTCTGTAAATGTCGAGACGAATCTTTTGAGCCTAGTTAGTCCATGATTGGATAAATTTTATCAAATAACAATGAAAAATGCTACAGGAACTTTACACCAACTTTTACACCATCTAAACACTACCGAAGTATAACAATTTTTACATCAAGTCTTCAAATCAAATCAAATCAAATAAATGTATATATATAGTACTGCTACAGGGTGATAATGATGAACAATCAATCCGTCAGCAGTTGAGTGTGTGGTATATGAGTATATATGATGACTCCCTCTTTTTTTTCCTCTCTACCCAAATAGGAGTATTATATACAATCTACAATAGTAATCAAGAAATTAATTAAGACGTGCTGGAGGTGGCGGCGCCGTTGGCAACGACGGGGTATCCGATGCCGTGTCGTCTGGTGGGGAAGGCGACGAACACCAAGCGGCAGGACGTGGATGAGCTCCCGCGTCGCCCTGTCCGGCTCGGGGCCCCACAGGCACGCGACGACGTCCCTGTCCCTGGCGGCGACGACCCCAAACACGGCGGCGGACAGCGCGGCGTGCACGAAGTCGAGAACCGCGAGCCTGTACTTCCTGGTGGCTCCCGCGGGCAGCGGCGGCGCGTCGGGCGGGTAGTCGATGAGCCAGAGGCCGGTGCGCGTGGCGACGCCGTAGTAGACGCGGCCGTCGTGCGGGGACTTGAGCGAGTCGGTGAAGCAGGCCAGCGCGCTGGCGACGGCGAGGATGGCGAGGAGCGCCCGGGTGAGGAGGGATGTCGTCGCGTCGCACGCGCCGTGGTTGGTGAAGGTTGGCGCGAGGAGGTTGAAGGCCAGCAGCGTGCCGGTGGGGAGCAGGTTCGCGAGGTTGGCTGTGGAGGCCAGCGCCTGGGACAGCGCCGACGTTTGAGCAGGAGGCGGCGGCGAGGGTGCCACGCCGGTGGCTTTGTCTTGTTGCTGATGAGGGAGGAGGTCTGCTTGCTGCTGCTGCTTCTCGTCTGCTTGGAGGATTGGCCGTGGCTGCTGCTGCTGACCGGGCACGGCGGCCGTTGGCCTCTGCCGGACCGAGGCGGAGGAGGAAGAAGATGCCATATCAGCGGGTTTGGGGCTTGGGCGACCTTGGTTGTTGACGATGGATGGTCAGCTAGAGACGAAGAAGATGGAGAACTGGGACGTGCTGTGGCGTGTGTGCATGTAAGCAAGTAGCTTGTATTTGTAAGGAAGCGAGCGAACAATAATTTAATAATAACATGAATGAATAAAAAAAATGATGATTCATGGATGGACGAACGAGGTGGTGGTTGTGGAATGCGGTCGTGCTTTTTCCAAGGAATAACAGGCGTCTTCCGAGCGCGTGGCGGGAGATTGCTGTGTCCATTCCGTGTGTGGTGCTCTGAGGGAGGGATCAGGCAAGGCATGGCGGTTTGGCCACGCGACAGGCACCGCACCCACCGACCCATCTCGTACCTGGTCATCGCCAGCCAAACCACTCATTCAACTGCTCCGTCTGCTTAATACGATGCTGACTCAAAATGGAAATGGTGTTGCTTGTTGCTAACAGCAACGTCTGTATGTACCCATGCTGAGGTGGATGCGTCATGGATGGATGCCGTGTGCCGCAGCTGTTTTTTTCCCCCTCCAACTAACCACCTATAATACAGCTTCAATAACTCATGAGTTCGTTCAAAGCCTATATATAGCTCCGATCCAAAAATAAGCGAGGGCTCAAGCTTCACCCCTTCGCTTGAACTACTTTCAGCCAACGAACAGTGTTTTTCTCTCACAACAAATCAGTATAAGCCAAATTTCAGCATAAACGAATAGGGTGGCGTCCGGACATCCGCGTCTGTCCGCGCCTCATGATGTTGTGCCCACACTCACGCTGCGCGCCTGCTTCACGTGGGGGCTCGCGCCGCACCATTTTCCCACGCCTACGCATGCCCACGTGGGGACCGCGTCTTGATCCGCGTCCGCTCCATTTCCCTCACCTACCACTACGCCCCTCCATTCCCACACGCATGCACGCGGGCTCAGCAGCTGCAGCGAACGGCTGCCGCAATGGGTCCCACTGCAATATGTACACCACCAGATCTAGTTTTGCAACATCTAGATGAAATACTTTGCAACATACGTCCGAAAACAGTGACACACTTGCAACATACATCTGGAACACCAGGAAAACATATTTGTAACCGTTGCAAAATATATGCAACGTCCAGATAAAAATACTTGCAACATACATATAAAACACATGAAACGTATGCTTGCAACATGCATGTATATGCAACATCCAGATCTACTTTTTCAACATCCAGATGAAACACTTGCAACATATATGTCGGAAACAGATGAAATATTTGGGACATACACTTGAAAACACCATTGCAATATGTGCAACATCCTGATCTACTTTTTCAACATCCAGATGAAACACTTGCAACATATATGTCTGAAATAGATGAAACATTTGGGACATACACTTGAAAACACCATTGCAATATGTGCAACATCCTGATCTACTTTTACAACATCGATATAAAACACTTACAACACACCTCTGAAACAATTACAACAAACGCTTGCAACATGCAGTTTCAGCGCAATATCTCCTTACTGCTTGGGAGAATATATCCTCGTCGGCATGTCGAGTTCTATCCCGGCCATCGCGGGCTGCACGCAGACGAGTTTTGCCCCAGCCACGGTGCATGGGCGGGCTATGCCTAGGCTACCATGAGCTGCACGCGGGTGAGCTCTACACCTGGTCGGCGGCTAGAAAGACTTCCGCCTCGCTTCGACGCTCGTGCATATGCGGACCAGGCGTCCGGCGGAGCTCGTGTGTATGCAGCTAGCGGCGGCGCTCGACGCTCGTGCATATGCGGACGGTGGCGGTGCTCGTGCGGACGCGGGTGCTAGTGGAGCTCATGTGTACGTGACCGAAGGACGGGCGGTGCGGTGGAGCCGATACTAAATGAGAAAGATAAGATGTCACTCTCATTTATTTTTTTATTTTTTTAGAGAAATCGTGTATGCCGATAAGAAGAGCATGTCTGTGGGCTGGATCACAGCCCAACAAGCCGCGTCCAGAATAGCCAACGTGAGACGGACGCCCGCGGTATTGCATTAGCGATAAGCAAGACATGGGTTACTGAAGGTGAGACCTTTAATTAAGTGACCCTATCACAAACCGTCAAACCTTAAAAGATGACGTGGCGAGGGGTTACAATGTACGGGGATACGTACGTACGATCGAGTCCCCAACTGGCCGCGTCGGTCGTCCCCAAATACACACGCTGTTGTTGCTTGCAGCAACCTTTCCGATGGTTGGTTCGGTTCATTCCGTATGCCAGCCTGCCCCACAATTTCATTATCTCTCTGTTCATTCAGCCATTCAGGCATGCCTGCCTACTCTCTACTACTTGGGTACTAGTAACCTAAGTATACTTTCCACTTCCACGGTACGGGAACCCAAGCCTCACCTAACCCGCTTTCGCCTTACCTTACGAGAAATACTAGAACCACTAGTCCTAACAATAAATAAATAAACATCTCCAAGGTGTCAAAAAAGTAAAAGAAAACACAATTTAGGTGATTGCAAAAAATACATCGAGTGAAAACACCTTTCGCCAAACGTACTCTTGTAGATCACTGTTGTAGAAATGACTTTTTGCTCTCTTTTTTTATCAACGGATGGGAAAAGAATTGCCTCTATAAACTATTTCAGAGATGGACTGTCTCTCACTACCACAATCCTGAATTGCCTTGAGTGCCAAAAACCGCCAAGGAAAGGGGTTAAACCGTCAAGGAAATAATCCTTGACCACAAACCGTCAAGCAAACACACTCAAGGATAGAAGCTAAGGGAAATTAGTTTCCTTGACGGTTTTGGCACTCAAGGAAATCATCATTGGAGGCTAGCCGCCAAGGAAACAATGACCAGACTTAACTTGCCAACGTGCCAAGGAAATAATAGGACCGCCAAGGAAAGTAGTTTGCTTGAGGGTTGATAGCCGCCAAGAAAAATAGTTTTCTTGAGGGTTGACAGCCGCCAAGGTAATTGTTGTTTCCTTAACTGCTCTTCAACCACCAAATTAATTCTAATTTCCTTGACAGCCAGCCCCCAAGGAAATCTATATTGGCAATAAAAAATAATTGTAGTAATCAATATATTCTAATATTCTAGTGACCATATTCAATTGACACATGATGGCATGCATATAGATATTTTATTATAGTCCCCAACCATTATATTGATATATAAAATATCCATATGAATATTACAAATGCATTTATCATTCATCCTTACATGAGGTCCATACATCATAACACCTAAGTCACTAATAATTTCCTACTAACTCTTGTGTCTAGTCCTCCCAGCACACTATCTTTTGGCCTAAGGCATACATTTACTGGCCGCATACCTACATGAGGAAGTAGAACAAAGAATCGATTACTAAGCATGTATAAATTCAGCATGGCTTAGGTAAAAAATCAGCAAGGTTGAAAGCATGTATAAAATAAATTAAGCAAGAAATCCCAAGAACATATAGGTGTTGCAAACTTCTTCTATGGTCAGTACCTTAGGTGAAACAACTCTACTGTAGTATTGTGAGGACAAATGGACTGCATGTCTGTTCAGCAATTAAGTGAAAAAAATGCAGCTGCCTAATACAAATTGAGTGCCTGTTTCAAATTCAAAGTTGTAGCACCCCTATAGTTATAAATTGCCTAAAACAATATATAAGCATTTCCTTCTTGTACATTGTTCACTGTTGGATTATATCTCATACATATTGTGCACCTAAACTAGAGGCAATGTAATTTTTTAGTGTCCACACAGAAGATAGTCAGCGCTTCACAATGTGTAGTAATAGATGAGCGAGTAGGTGTGTTGCTAAATTGCCAATCCATTATTTGCAAACAAGTTATAAATCCGGTAGCCTACGCACAAAAAAAATGTTTCCCACACAGCAAGAGTAGGAAGAACATAAGACTGACTACATCTTACATAAATAGAAGGGAACAGACCAGTTCTTGATTTTCTTTGATAGGGTTTCCATGTCATGCTGATGCCCAAGCCATGCCTGCTTCCTCCAAGCACATATGAGCATGTAAGTACAATTGTCAATAGGTTCATACACCAACTGAACCTAAATCTATTTAGGTGACATGAAGATATGCTACAGGCTATTTATTTTCTTTAACTACCGTAAAACTAGACAAATCTAACTCGTTCTTTTAGCTTAGAAACATTAGAAAACTCAATAAACAAGTAAGACAACATCTGAATAAAGCACTCGGTTCTCTTCTATGGTAAACTGTCTACTGATCTACTCTTTCTTTTTGTCCTCACTACTACAAACAAGTAATGAACCAGAACAACTGAACAAGCAGTTCTGCATTTTCAGAAATCAATAGAAAATATTGTTAGTAACTACATAATTATTTTGTAGGTAAAGTCTGACAAAATACTATGAACATACTACTACCTCCTGTCACACTCATTTGATCTTCAGGTAGAGCGTACAAGCAAGGTTATTTTATCATCAAACAGTGAGTGCATATCTTGCAGTAGTAGTATGTTCTTATATAAACAAACCTACCATTATTTAAGAGGCTGATACTAAATAAGTACCACACTGGATTCATCATTAAAGACATTCTTATATACAACATATACCTACTTGTCATAAATATTGATGATTTTCTATAAGTTTGGTCAAACTTTAAAAGTTACTTATTTAATCACTTTTTGGATCTTATATTGTTCAGTTACAGGTCAAAAATTTAACCACACCATATCCCGGCCCTCTCCTCCCCACCTACCCACACACACACCACAAACCCATAACCAACCAAACATTTTTGATGTATGCCATGTATGTACTCATGTTGGTGTTGTTCTTGTACCTTCTGCCATAACTATTTTTATTCTATCTTTATAATGCATTTCAAGTCAAATATTCAAACTTTTTCCTCTTCTTTTTTAAATAAAAATCAAAACCTTTCTATGAGTTTTTGCAAACTTTTATATTACAATTTAAAAACTTCCTGCTTCTAACTTTATATATTGAAACTTTTCTACGTGAATACCAAAGACTTCTACTACCCAGAGAGAACTTCCTACACCCAAATTATAGTACAATATACAGATCAAACCTTTAAACCTAAATTTTGAAAAAAAAATTATATAAGCAAGGTTATTTAGTACAGAGATGAACAAGCGCAGGTGCTTAAACATTACTGCATTACTGTGAAACTTGGTTGTAAAGGAATTTTCTTTTCTCTTCCTGCAAATATCTGTTTACAGAATTGGAGGCATTCGCATCAAACATATGCGCATATATACATAGATGTCGCTTCGATTCTGGCCTACCAGAAATCAAAGACGTTCTGGATTCAGCTAAGATTTCTCACCAGATCCATGCTGCCCCGCCTGATTCGTGCCACCACCACAGTGATTTAGAGGGGATCCGGACCTGTGCAACACAGCAAGAGAAAGCTAAGTGCAACAACAACAACCAACAAATCGAGAAGGAGGCAGAGACCTCGGCATTAACGTTGCTGACAACATCTCCACGAATCCCGCGTCTGAAGGTCCGCGCCTCCGTATCTGAGCTCGTCAGGATCCCGCATCTGAGACCTCAGCTTCGAGATGGAGGGGAGGAGCGCGCCGGCATGGACTTCCTCCGTCCAGGGTGCACCCAGGTCAGCCGGCGAGCCGCACGCCACCTCCTCATGTCGCCCCCATGTGGCGGCGGCGAATCTAGCATCGGGGAAGAGGGAAGTGGGGGCTGTGGACTTGGAGGCGCGGTGGCTGGGGACTGGGGCGCGCGATGGCGGGGGGGTGGTGGAGGATGGGGACTGTGCGCGCGGTGACCGGGGGTTGCGGTGGACAGGGATGGGGTGCGCCGCTGTGGCCACCGCCGTCGTTGCGGCTGGAGCGGGAGGAGATAGGAGAGGGAAGGAGAAAGACGGACGCCAGGGTGAGGGCATTAGGTTTTATTCGGCATTTCACGTATCTCAGCCGTCTGAGATCGATCCAACGGTGAAAAGCGATGGGCCGAATCAGTGGCCCTGTTCATCTGGCTTATAATCCGGCTTATTCAGCTTGTTTTTTCAGCCGGAACAGTATTTTTCTCTCACAAAAAATCAGCCAACAGTGTTGTTCAGCCGGCTTATAATTCCAGCCGAACGGCTCCAGTGATGGGCCAGATGCGAAATTGGTTTGCCCTTTACTGTCTAATAATGATTTTTTAATTATTTTTTCTATTATATCAAGTATAAATAGATAAGGCACAATGCGAGTCAACCTAAAAATTATCTTTTATAATCCAAAACATTTTTACGAGCAACACTATATTTATATGTTGTTGTGTAGGAGTTTCTGAAAATTTTTAATAGATTTATTATTTTATATAGTTTAAATGAATTTCTATGCGCTAATCAAAAGTAATTCCAAATTGAACTACATGTACCTCCAATTAAATTTAAAAATATTCATAGAAATATATTTTGGATCATGCATGTCATTCAAGCCAATATCTTAGAGTTAGACAAAAAAATCATTTGTTTGCTAGAGATAATTCATAGTTCTATCTCCAAATTACCATAAGATAATTATAGTAATATCTAAACTTTGTTCGAAAATTCTACAAACTTGTGTGACAACATAGTTTTGGTGTATAATCTTTGCATAAAAAAATAAAATAATTTAAATAAAGTGTTACTATACATTGTTCACACATCTCTCACATAGTTATGTAACTATGTGTGAGATTTATTTATTTGTGAATAATGTATAGTCAACTATATTAATATGATTTGAAAATTTTATGGGACGATGATACAACCATATTATGATGGCATGCCAAAATTTAGGATTTTCGGATACCTTTAAGATATTATTGTTTTTTTTGTCAAAGTCATCAAAATACTTATAAGCATTTCCTTGGCTGCCAACCTCCAAGAAAATTCAATAACCCCCAAGGAAATAATAATTTACTTGACGGTTTAGAATAACACCCAAGGAAATGGGTATTTTTCTTGGCGGTTAAGAATAACACTCAAGGAAATATGTCATTTTCTTGGAGGTGATTGGAAACCGACAAGGAAACACCCATATTCCTTGGCGGTTTACGTCAACCTCCAAGGAATATATGTTTCCTTGAGAGTTCACTAGTACTGCCAAGGAAACTGTAT
The DNA here is from genome assembly GCA_038087645.1 of Saccharum hybrid cultivar R570. Lineage (NCBI taxonomy): Eukaryota > Viridiplantae > Streptophyta > Magnoliopsida > Poales > Poaceae > Saccharum > Saccharum hybrid cultivar. Next base: position 1,291,063 of record JAQSUU010000591.1, read on the forward strand.
ATTCCTTGACGGTTTGATTCTGGCCCTCAAGGAAATTCTGAGCACTCAAGGTAATTCCAGTTTCCTGTAGTGTCTAGATATCAGATTTTCTATAAGCACTTGGTATATGTCTAACCACCTCTTGAAATGCCCTCCATTTTTCAAGGGCATCTCGGGAACACCGGCTACCTATAGCCATCGAGTTTCAGCCACGGTTGGTAATTTGGCCCACCTCTACAATTAGCACAAGAAATCCATTGACTTCTATCACATGGCATCATATGAAGACGAAGTTTACAAAAAGTAGTCGAGTTTGAAGAGATCTATGACTTTATAGTTTAGGACGTCGTTTTCACTTAAAGTTGTTCAAGGTCCCAAAAACATGTTTTCATATATATCATATTTTGAAATCGTTTTTTTTCTATTTTTTTCAAATGACTTAAGATGGAGAAGCACACTACACAAAAGTTGCAGTGGTATACAGTATATTAGATCTAAAACTGTAGTCATTTTTTTCAAATCATTTAGGAGACAAAACATTCAATTCAAGATTTTTAGAAGTTACTCTGTGATGTAGTGGTATGGGATGATTGCGCGAGGTAAGAGTGAGTTCAAATCCTAGGAAACGCATGGGGCGCATGGTTGTGATGCTTTCCTAGTGGGCTTGTCCTAGGATTTTTTTTCTTCTATTGTTTACATCCAATTTTAATTCTTGGAAATCATTTTTAGAGGCAAACCATTATTACCAACCGTCCCTATAAATTGAGATCTGACCACCTACAAACAGCAATTTCGTAGTAGTGGATAAGCACCAATTTCAACCTTGTTCAAGTTGGCATGATTTCAAACGGTTCCGTCTCCTACAAGCAGATATCCTTTTTTTCTCTATCTCTTCCCAAAATGAACCGGAAAATAGTGAAGCCAAAAAAAACTAACTTCATCGGCTTTGGTTCTTTCGGGTACTATAGCAAACAGTCGGAGTTAAAAGGCACCCTTCACATGTATGTCTCCTGATAATAAAATTCTAACTTGTACAGGTGCATGGATTGACGGTTTATATATATATATATATATATATATATCGATCATTAACTAATAAGGCATACTTTTTTTTGAGCAAAATGAAAAACTAACTTTTTTTGAGGAAAAAAAGAAAAAACTAACTAACTAAGCATACTCTCGAAGTGGGCTGATGGGCCTAACAGGCTAACAGTGCATCCCCAGGCCTGAATCTTTCCTTATCCTCCCTATATATTATCTCCGCACGGCCCACTGGATTAAACCTGAACGCCCATGTACGTGCAAACTCTCCTCTCTCTCTCAATAAAAAATGTACTTGCAAACTCTACCAGCTGGTTAGTGCCAATGTTCATTCATGAGCTAATTCACGAGTGGTACTATCTATATATGGTTTTGTCGTAGGCATGTTAATTATCCGTGAACACCGTACCTATGTACCTGTTTTTCAATAATAGAAGAACAATCCGGGTTCATTTGAGAAACCAGACCAAAGTTAATACAACACATAAATGCTTAAAACAAAAAGTATCATATGCTAAAAGAACTTAGTTTGTAATCCTAAAGACATAAAGGCCACCCAACGTGTGACAAGCGCGATGTGTTCTTTCCTGTCATCACAGCGCTGCAGTTGAGTCCAATGACAAAGCCAATAAATTCCTCAAAGTAAGATGTACAAAGTTTTTAGGTTTACAATTATAAAAAACAATTCCGTTTCTTGTCAACCAAACAGACCAACAGAAGGCTTCTACCCTGTTAGTAAAAATAATCTATTTTCTTTTTCTTTCTTGTTTACACCAACTCCCAAAAAGGTTCACAACACTTAGAGATGGAACAATACCAAAAACAACAATAAGGCGCGACAAAGAGCCTTTACTAAAAAACAAGAAGAGGTGTTTGAATTATTTCATGGCCACTACAGAAACTACAAAGTTTGCTCCCCTGCTAACTTCTCTTAGCAAGATTATCTTTAGTTAGTAGCACACCTCTTTTGATAAACCACATAAAGACTTTAGTTTTCAGAGGTAATTTAACCCGCCAAATTTCCTCTAAGAAGTTGGTGCTTGTATTAGTCATGAACTTGTACATAGAGCTAATTGAGTAGGAACCATTCTTGTTCAAAAACCAAGTAGCCATGTCTCTACCTGATTGTAAACTGACATTCACGTTACAATGGCGCCACTAAGTCATTCCATTTTAACAGTTTGATTTCTATTACTGCCCTTCTAAAAGAGACATTTAGGGGAACACTATTTAGAACTTCTGAACCCGTTACCTCTTTCTTGCAAACAATGTTATAGAAATTCGGATATTGTTGCTTTAAAGGAAGATTTTCTAACTAAAAATCTTCGCAGCATCTGATTTGAGAACCAACCCTTAATTTAAATTTTACTTAGTCCTTTATCGACATGAAACCCATCCAAAAATGTGAATCCATAGCTTTCTTACATACTTGGGTTAATGTATTTTTTTTAAAAAATATTTATTTTACAGATGCTCCCGCCATACTCCGTCTTCATACCTGTGGCCGACTACCTAATAACTGTTACTGCAAAATATTTATTTTGTTTAGATAATGGATAAAATTCTAGTTCAGACAAGCTTCAGACCAAACTCATTACTTTATAAAAAAAAGTGTTCATAAGCTTGATGATAAACTAAAGCAATCTGATTTTTATATGCATATATCAAAGAACAAGAGGAAGTCAGCAGCTAATAGTCCTAGTAGAGGTACTTTTCACGCAAGACTTGTGGAAGCTACGGAGTAGCTAGTAGGCACGTACAAACCCGTCCAATAAAGTTTGGTGCAAACGGTAGGCGAAGTCCAAACTCTAGCTAGTAGTGTCCAAAATATGTTCCAAAAATGTGTATCCACATTGTCTGTGTTGACATTGAGGCATGCTGGCAGGCGGCTACAATTAGCACACGCCTACTTCACCAATCAGCTGCTGGCCAGCATTGTGGTTAACTAGTTTTTTAAAAAAAAGGCATTGTGGTTAACTGAAATCCGGTACGGTTGGACTGGACCCACGGCATGCCAACTCTTTTGGTTTCTACTACCTACCTTCTGCTTCATGTCATCATGTGGAATGGAGTCAACGCTCACCAGAACCACCGAGCTAGAGATGCCCCAGCTGTGTTGACGACCAGCAGAAGATGGTATATATCACGTCAGGTCGATCAGGTGTTAAATTTTAGCAATCACCAACTATACACAATTTTGTGTCGAGGACCTAGCTGGCAAGATGATCCGGTATGTTCTTGTCATGCCGTGGGCAAGGATGAAAACGGACGGGATGAATCCCGTTTCGTCCGCAACCGTATACCGTTTTTTCCCGACTGTTTTCGTTTTTTCCGGGATAAACGGAAACGGGACCGAAAACGGGACGGCATAAACGGAAACGGGACCGAAAACGATAGAGCATTTGTCCGTCCGTATTTGCGGTATCCCGTTTTTAACCGGGATATCCCGTTTTTCGTCCCGTTTTTCTTCAAAACGGGATGGGCCTGTTGGGCCTGTTTTTTTAGGAGATGTTGGGCCTATTGGGCCATGAAAGCACATGCCTGAGTTGCTTTTATTTTTCTTTTCATCTGTGTGGACATGTCACATATATATTAAAGTCATCATTTTTTTGTTTTGGTAGAGTGCACAGCAGTGTGATAGTGTCCGCCCATTCATCATCTGATAATTCATTCATCTACGAGCGTATTTATGTGTGGGCACTGGGCAATATATATTTTATATGCGGCATACATGTTCCGGCTTAAGTTTCCGCTTACCGTTCGTTTCCGTCTATTTTCCGACCGTATTTACCCGTTTTCGTATTACCGTTTATCCCGCTACCGTTTTCGTTTCCGGCTGTCCGGCTCCCGCTCCCGTTTCCGTTTAAAAATATGAAAATGAAAACGGTAGAGCGATTTTCCGTTCGTTTCCGTCCGCTTTCATCACTAGCCGTGGGCCACCGGACAGCAAGGTACTAGTTATATCTTATTCTAAATATAAGTCCATTTTTGGTTTGGCACAAGTCTGAAACAGCTAAAGTGACCAAGTTTAACAATATTCTTTGGCAAGCATCGATCACTATAATATAAGTTTGTTTGTACTAGGAGTCATGCTTTTCATAGCTTATTAGACTAACAGCCAGCTGTAATAAGATCCCCATCCTTCAGCTGCCCTGTTCATCCGGCTTATAATCCGTTTTTTTCAGCTTGTTTTTTTCAGTCGGAACAATATTTTTCTCTCACAACAAATCAGCCAACAGTGTTTTTCAACCGGCTTCTCAGCACAGCCGAATGGGGCCACAATTTTCACAACAATAAATTTCTTCCATATATCTCAAAGCACATATATGTCAGTTAGTAGTGTATGATTCAAAGTTTGCCCGTCGCAAAAAAATGATTGTACACTGTCTTCTCTGCTTTTTATATTAGAAATGACATTAAAGATTAAACCCCACGCTCCAAACTTCTAATACTAGATCAAATTGAAAGCGAAACAATAAATAAATAAATAAAATACATGGCGTCATCAACTCCCCTGTCTTCAATCCAGGCCGTTCGTCGCTGATCCGACGTCGTCAGAGCGCGCAAATTCTGCCGCTAAATTTAGCGCGGGATCACCGGGCGGCGGGCGCTGCCGTCATTCTCATTCCGTCCGTCCACAGCTCGGTGCAAGCTGCTACTGCCTAGTACTAGCATAAATCTCACTCCTGCTTCTTGGATCTCCCACCCCACCCCAAGAAATCCTCGCAACCCAACGAAGATGACGACGACCAGGATGAAGTAGGAGGAGGCGTCATCAGCACACAAAGGCAGGCGGTCCAAAGATTCCCTCCGAGAACACCGAGGCACTAGCGTGCTCGCCAGCTCTCGATCGCTTGTATGCAGAGCGCCATGGCCGTGCCGCCCCGCGCCACCAGGCCGGAGGAGGAGCAAGAAGCCGACGGCGACGGCGAGGACGAGTTCACCTTCCCCACGCCGCCGCCGCAGCTCCTGGGTGTCGGCGCGCGCGCCAGGGACTTCCTCCACCTGGCACCGCCTCCGTGCGCGGCGTCGGCGGCCTCGTCGCCGCCCGTGTGGCTGCTGTCGTCGTCGTCGTCCCCGATCCGCCGCAGCTTCTCCGCGGCCGACTGCGCCGCGTCGCCGTGGCGCGACCGGGTCCTGCTCGCCCGCCGGCGCCTCAACGGTGGGTTCTCCCCCGCGCTCAGCGACTACGCCGCCCGCGCCGGCGACGGCGGCTTCTGCGAGGAAGGCGAGGAAGAGGAGGAGGAGAGGATGGACAGCCTGTGGGAGGACCTGAACGACGACGACGCGACGGCCCGTGGCGAGGACCTGCTCTTCGGGCGGTCCCTCGACGTGTCGCGCCGCCGGTCCGTGGCAGCCGCCACCGCCGCCGAGGGGGTGAGGATGGTGGGCAAGGACAAGGACCACCTCGGCGGTGGTGCCGGCGGCGCGGTGCTCGGCGCGTCCAGGAGCTCCCGGCGGCGGGCCCCGGGGCTGGTGGCCATGATGCGCTCGCTCAGGAGGATGTTCGTGGCTCACAAGGGCAAGAGCCGCGTGCACAGGGACGAGCAGAGCATCGCCTCTGCCTATTCCTTGAGCAGGAAAGGATGAGCCATTGCAGGCTGCAGCAGCACGGCTGGCGATGCATTTTTGGGATGCAGAAACGTCTTGTTCTTCCATTTCTTTCTTTCCGTAATGCGATATACTAATGTGCATCGTTGTGTATAGATATTACATAGTTGTATCTGTCTTTGGTTACAAAGAAAGAACATTTGTTCTAGTTAAGAGTGTACATGCTACATGGACGTATAATTGGGTTGGGGATCACTGAGAGTCTTCTGTTTGGCGTTGTCTTTCTTAGGGTGTGTTCACAATTCCTCTACTTTTTTTTGTTTGCCTGAATTTTGGATCTGAGATGTATATATACGAACTTGTGAGATTGTGTTTTTTAGTGAATAATTCTACTTAGCTGCATATTCACTTAATTTGACTGACTGTAACTGTAACTGTAACTGTAACCCACTAGTATCCTTTTCAAGAAAAAAAAACACAGCATGAGGAAGATAATGAGAAGATATAATACCTGCTACCCCTGCATATATCATTAGCTGCTTTGCACGACTGAAATTTGACATAGGTTCTACAATTAACCAGCTTGATTGGAACCTCCTGTGATTGCGATGCAATGTGCAGATTCTACATCCTTTTTTTGGATGAATTTCTTTGAGAGGACAACGAAATCTTTGCCACGAGTTTTATTTTAAGAGAAAATAAAAAGGCAGGTTAGTCTAGTTTTTCGAGCGGTAGCCGGAAAGCGGACTCAGAAACCACGTAACTTTGGGTTCAAAAACCACGTAATTTTTCAGACAAAATTGAAGATGGAAAATTAGGCACACTGAAGATGAACAATTAGGCACACTGAAGATGAACAATTAGGCACATGTCCACTTCCTTGCTCATGAGAGTTGAATGGTTGGCCAAAGGGTGCTTAGTCCAGATGGCTAAGTCACTCGAGCGGCACTCCACAGGTCCTGAGTTCGACTCCCCGTGGGAGCGAATTTCAGCCAGGCTGTGGTTAAAAAAATCCCCTCGCTCGCCCCAGGTGCCAAAGCACATGTGTGGTGATCGGCCCATCTCACGGGTAACGTCTCCCTGTGTCTGGATGGGGTGAGGGTTCGGGGGTTTTCTCGCCGGGTGAGAAGGCGACTTCTTCTCCTTTAAAAAGCTGCGGCGGCAGTCTTAACCGCCCCGGTCGAGTTTTTTAGAGTTGAATGGTTGGGATAAGTGATGATGGATTATATAGTAGGTCAAAACTACTCATCCATGGGCAGGTTAGGTTGGACCGTGTGCACAATGGACAAAGTCGGTTAGGCCATGTAACTGACTGATTGACGACCTGTCAAAGTAGTTAGCCTGGCCCCAAACAAGCTTATCTCGTTCTTATATTCTTGTCAACTGTGGCGGGATACACAAGCACCAATGCAATTTGGTAGTAGTACCGCGCCAACTGATTGTTGACATCGTAATTGATACTTCCTCCATCCTTGAATAAACCAATTTCTAGAGTGTTTCAAGTTTTTTTAGATTTAAATAATTTTTAATGTTTAGAATAGTGATCTAAGCCTTTTATCGGATGACTTCTGTAAAGGCTATAAAAGGTTATAGCAGGCTATAGTCTCATTTAGCAATTTAGCAAAAGCAAAACGTAAATTACTCAAAATGTAACATTTTATACACATGCATCCATAGAATCAATTAAACATTTCAGCACGACAACAACTTGGATCTAATTCAAATTTGTAATATATGAGCATCCGAAGTTTCAAATTACACCTATATATCTCTGAAGTCTGAATGGAGCAAAGGGAAGAAGAACACTAGAACAGGGAAGAGTAAAACACTACTACAGAATTCAACTTAAGAGACAGGTACAAGTGTTTAACAGAGGCTGCCATTCATCACTGTAAATCAAGAAAAACGCAGGTTGTCTTCGTAAATCGAAGAAAACTTAAAAAGCCCACTGCCCAACCGCGCCACTGCCACCCCTGCCTCGTTCATGCTGCAGCCATTGCCCACACTGCTGGAAGCCACACCGTCTCCTCGCACTTGACACTGTCAATGCCATCTTTGTTGCGCGAGAGTGGATCCAGCGTTGGATAAGCCATCCGCGACCGATGCGGCGCAGTGCACGTGTCCCTGCCGCTGCAGCCCTTAGACTTAACCTGCCGCTCCCCTTGCGTTGAATCGAGAGAGCCAAGAATGTTTAAATCAATGAAATCTAGAATTGGGAGAGACGAACGACTGCCCTATACGTTTCGCTGAAATTTAGTTTACGCTGATTTGCTGTGAGAGGAAAACACTGTTCGTTTGTTGAAAAACAATATTTTTTAGCGAACAAACAATGTTTCCTCTCACAACGAATTAGCATAAGCAGTAGGAGGTTGGGTACTGAGTAAAACATAGAGGTAGATTAAATCTCTAGATTAGTACCATAACAGTCTAATTAACCCCTGACTGATTCTCTTAATTAGGCAAGAGCTCAGGAGGGGTGCATTGACGTGCACTCTCAGGCCCATTAAAGAATTGCTAGATGGGCCTCAGAAGGTCCAGGAAATGAGCCAAGAGGATAAATCATTGCCCAAGTCACTCGCACCTAGGAGCTCGGCCTGGCGAAGGTGGTTCCCAACCTTGGGAGGCGGCGGGCTAGGCTTCCCATTCCAACCGTCGCTAGGAACATACCTCCGGAATCTATCAGGCATCTAGAGCCTAACACGCAGGCAGAGCCACAGGGCACTGGGCCCTATCGGGGTATGTTCCATTGCTCACGTGAGGCTGTGTCGGCCACTCCTAGCATAGGGTCACGCCCGCAGCGTGACGCAACGCAACAAGGATCACCGTGCGCACGCTACGCAAACGAGTCTGGGCTTGTATATGGCAGAGTCAACCTGCATACAGCCGAACCATTAGCATGCGACAGACGCCATGAGAAGGCAAACCCACACAAGGTTCAAAGGCAGCAGGCAACACCTGACGTCGGCATATAAGGTTGTAGCAGAGATATGAGAGGCAGTTGGAGACTGTCGATGACCACTACGGGACAAGGGACGACGCCTAGTGCCACCACCAACTGAAGCCTTAGAAACCCAAGAGCCGTGTAACTTGTGCTCCAGTCGCACTCCCACATATAAGGTTGGGTATGGACTCCTGTAGAGTGGAGAAATCCTAGACTGAACAATCAGCCATTGGACGGAACCCATCAAACCCTAGATCAATAGCATCCCTAATATAAGTTATTGTTGGTAATAATATGGCAAATGTCCTAATACGCTGCATCGAATTAAATTACTACCATGATATATTCTTTTCTCTGGTTTCAAGGCACAATAAAATTTATATATAAATATATCATAACTTTAATATTCATACAACCTATGTGTTGCTATATTTAAATATCGAGTTTCATGACTTTCTCTGAGAACCCTAAGAAATATATAATTCTGATGTCAGATTAAAGTTAGTAAGGAGTTAGTTCCCGATGTGTCAAGAACTAATTTGTCTGCCGATAATTATGATGGTTTTCCACATGACAGCCCTTGTTGGGATTCCAGAGGTATTTTTATTTGTACTGGATTAGATAATTAATTGTTCATGATTTAAGTTTATGGTTTGATTAGTTGGATTTTTATTTCTAATCAAAATGACAATAACAATCTGGTGGTGAAAATCTTTATTTTGCAGGAAAGGGTCAACGGTTCAAAGACTTGAGATGTTGTATTTATTATTTGATTTTACGTTCATGAGAATAAAAACAAAGATGTATTTATTATTTGTTTTTATGTTTATATGAGAACAAGGTCCATTGCATCCCCACCCGTCCGCTCCTCCACTCATCCGCTCTAGCGCTCTCTCTCTAAAAAAAACTCTACTGCACTTATCCCTTCCACCCATATCCTTGCCATCCTCTTCCTCATCAGATTCCTCGAATCCAAGGTCCATTTCATCCCCGCCCCGGCACCGTCGCCCACCTTATGCCCGGGCCTAGTGGCACCTTGCTGCTCGCGGTGGCTTCTCTTGCTAGTCCTTGATGCAGATGTGGCGGAGCTCCATCTTGTCATCAAGCCACTGCTGTTCAGTCCCCATTGAAAGGTCCTTGTTTGGTTTTGGTAATTGAGTGACAACTTAGGTGGACTAATATGTGGTTATGTGAGATACACAGGAGATTAGTCCACATGTGATGGTGTCATGAAGGAGCTCATTGCATATGAGACATGACATGGAGTCATGTGACCAAGGTGGAGAAGATCAAGATGAGGTTTGGCTCGACGGACCGGTTGCAAGTGTGAAGGACAAGTTAGAGGCTTTGAAGTGAGGGACCGCGTGTGACGGTGAAGCTTGAGCATGACTTGGCGCCGATGGACCGACGCAACGGTGAAGAGCAAGTGAGGTCAAGATCAATAGACCAAGGTCACATGATGATATGATGTGGATCATATCATTTGTGATATGGTTGGTGCATATGTTGCATCAACGTCAGAGGAGATGAAGTGGAATGCGCAAGGCAAAGGTATAACCTAGGGTATTTCCATTTCACCGGTCATAGGTGTGTAGAGAAGTTTATGACCGGGTTTAGGATAGATGGCCGTACTATCAAGAGGGGCAAACTTGTTTGCATATTGGTCATCTAGTGCCACTCGTGTGATCTAACTATGCATCGTTGCTAGGATCGAGTGGCGTGGCAAGTTGAGTGGTTAATTCCTTCGAAGAAAATGTTTATGAAAATGCTAACACACGTGCACAAGGTGGTGATCACTTGTTGGTGTTGGCACATTTACGAAGGCGATGAAGTTTGAGCGGTAGAGAGGGTTTGGGGTCCTCTCTCCCTCCCGCTGAGCTTGCGAGCGCGGGATTCAGGCGTTTTTGAGAAGTTGAAATGCCTATTTTCCACTACGCCGGAAGTCGGAAAAGAAACGAAGGCGAACGGAGGTCACAGAGGTGACCGGACGCTGCACCGGACGCGATCATGGTATGACCGGACACGTCCGGTCAGTATAGCACAGACGCGGGTGTTAGGGTTTGTAACCGGCGCGTCCAGTCACTCGCGGGACCGACGCGTCCGGCCATGCGCCCAGTGGGAATTGCAGAACGCAAGGATGATCGGACGCGCGGCGCGTCCGATCACACATGATCGGACGCGTTCGATCGTTGAAGGTGCTTACTGGACTCTAACCGAACGCTGGCACTGTCGCGTCCGGTCGTCGCAAGGAGCGCGTCCGGTCATGTCGTTGCGCGCGCGGTACTGTATGATCGGCGCGTCCGGTCATTGCCAGGGGCGCGTCCGGTCGTGGCAGCGGCGCGTCCGGTCATGGCAGCGGCGCGTCCGGTCGCTGGTTTGACCGTTGGGGGTCAGTGACCGTTGGAGAATCGGACGCGGTTGAGCGCGTCCGGTCAGTTACGACCAGCGCGTCCGGTCGTCCCGAATTCTGCCCAGTGAAGGGGTAACGGCTCTATTTGACCGTGGGGTTATAAATAGACGTTGTGGCCGGGCATGGCTGGGTGCTAAGCACACTTTAGCCTTAGTGGCTTATGTGGTAGTGCTTGGGAGCCCTCTAACTCACTCATACTTGATAGTGTTCATCGGATCGAGTGAGAGAGCGATTCTAGTGCGTTGCTTTGAGAGATTGCATCGTGTGGCACTAGGTGATTGTGTTGCAAGCTGGTGGTACTTGTTAATCTTGGAGGTTGCCACCTCCTAGACGGCTTGGTGGCTTGTGGTTCCGTCGAAGCTCGTAAGAAGATTATGCGAGGCTCCGGAGAAGCTTTGTGAGGGGGATTGTGCTCACCCCGCGGGGATCGCGAAGAGCAACTCTAGTTGAGCGTGTCATTGAGCTACCACACTTTATGGTGGGTTCTTGCGGTGCCTTTTGAGAGGCTCGATGTGTGACCGATTAGCCGCCGAACCACGAAGTGTTGGTCGACACAACGGGGACGTAGCTTGGTGGCAACCAAGTGAACCTCGGGAGAAAATCACCGTGTCAACATTGTCTACTCTTCTTGGTGGTTTGCCCTCATGCAACACAAGCTTGTATTTACTTTCATATATACTTGTGCTTGTGTAGTTGCTCTCTTAACTAGGTTGCTTGTGTAGCTTGCTAGTTGTCTTCTTGCTTGTGTAGCTAGAAGCTTCCCCTTGCGTGACTAATTCGGTTTGTGTAACCTTGTTAGTCACATTACTTAGTTTGTGTAGCTAAGTAGTTTGCGCTCTCTAATTTGGCTTGTGTAGCCTTGTTATTGAGCCTTGCTAGTGAGCTTAGGCTTTGTGCTTTTGCTTCACTAGTTGTGTAGGAGCTCCCTCGGTTGGCAAAGTACTAGTGCATAGGTTTGTGTGACCTTGCTCTAGAATTATTTAGGTGAGCTCTTGGTAAGCTTAGCACCTTAGTTGCTTAATTAGGATCTTTGCAAGGTGCTAGAGAACTTAGATAGAGGGGTGTAGTCTTGGCTAGACCAATAAGTTTAATTCCGTATTTGTTTTGGTTAGCCTACGCGTTTAAGTTTTAGAAAGGACTATTCACCCCCCCTCTAGTCCGCCATCTCGACCCTTCACCCATGCCCCCTCCTGGTCCCTGGTAGTGGGCGCCACCTCCGGCTCCGCATCTTGGCGGTGGTGGTGCGAGGACACGCGACAACGTTTGCAGTTGAGGTTGCGGTCGCCATCCTCGTTTTTCAAAGTTTGCTGGGTACCGCAGTCCCCCACCAGGTTGGCCATGGCCATCGGCGATGCCGTGTTTCAAGTGTTTGAGGTGTTTCAGACTTATTTTTCAAGTGTTTAATCTGAATATTGCAAAAGTCGATCTGGGATGTTACATATGTTGCAATGTCAATGTACATATGTTGCAAGCCTATGTTTCAATTGTTTCATGTGTTTTAGACATTTGTTTCAAATATTTCATCTGGATGTTTCAAAAGTTGATTTGGTGTTGCATATGTTGCAATAGTTATACACGCATGTTTCCAGTGTTTCATTCGTCTTCAAACATATGTTGCATATGTTTTATCTGGATGTTTCAAGAGTAGATAGGTGTTGCATGGCGCCAGTGGCTGGCAGAGAGCGACCTGCCGCAGGGCTTCAGCTCCTACCTCACGCCTTCCTCGCACGGCGTGCCCTCTCCTCTCCTCTCCTCTCCCTTCCCTCCCTTCATCTCGCGGTAGTAGTTTGAGGTCGACCTGAGTGGGATAGGCACGAGCGCTACGTGCATCGGGCGCAAGCGCAGGAGCTTGGTTAGGACGGTTTCCATCTCCGGAGTGGTATGGGCGCGGGGCGGAGGGAGCTGCGTGCGTAGCGGTAGGAAACGGGGTGCAGGCGTGGGCATCCGTCTGGACGTCCGGGCGCTAGCACTATAAAAAAAACATCGCCAAGCGAGATGAGCAACGGAAGAAAAAAAACAGACCGCCAAGGCCAATGGGAGTCGGACTGCAGATCAACAACAGATCGAGTGGGCCGGGAGATGGAAACACAAGGAGGCTGCCGAGGAGGGAGATGGAAACATATAGTAAATTTTGACTCTTTAATATTAGCACAAATGTATTCATGCTTATAGGAATATGACTTAGTATCATCGCTAGATTTGAGTTGTTCTAACGGACTCTATATTAATCATCGGTAGATGTGAATCCTAACTGTATGAGTATGGTTCACATATGAGATACAAAAGAAACCTTCCACTGTCAGGTAGTTAGAGGGAGGTGGGACTCAAAAAATTGGTGGAGACAAATTTTTTTGCCTCTTTAGATATACACACAATAGATAGATATATAGATTAATTTTTAAAGTTGTATGAAGTCAACTTATTTAAGCTTGAATAATAATAATAATAATAATAATAATAAAAATAAAATAATAATATGTAAAAAGATACTCACATATATAATATAAAAACATATAAATGTATAAAAATATATTTAATGTTGTATCTAACCTTACTAATTCTATGTCACAAATATTAATATTTATATAAAATTTTGGTTAAATTTAAAAGAGTTTGAGGTAGAACAACTCTAAAGATTGATTTGTCCGGAGTCAAATCAAAGAAGCTAGATTACAGTTTGAGAACAGTGCTGCACCTATTCGCTAGCCGTCCGTTGTCACGTACGGTTGCTATTTCCATACATGACGTGTCTAATCTAATTTAATTTAAACACGTACTCCGTACAATACAGGAGCGTTACTGATTAACGGCTGAGCAGTTGCCGTCATTGGCGTCGCCGTGCTGGTCACCGATTTGCACGTCCGCCACAGGGGTCAGGGGCGGCGCGCTGTTCCTCCGTAGCTCCGATCCGTGCCGCTGCCCACCGCCGGCAGCCAGCAGTAGGCCGCTCCATGCATGTTCCTTCACGCGCACGCACCTCCTCTTCGTTTAGGTCTCGTTATTACGAAGAAGAGATCAAAGCTGTTTCATCTTTTTTCCAAGAAAAGAAAGACTATGTCTCTGTATCCGGATCGGTTCTTGACGATCTCCAGCGCGCTAAACACACGTACTCCGCCCTACAAATATTGGCCTCCCACGCAACATTAATTGCAATCGATCGATCATATACCTTAAGAGTAAAGCAAAGAAGGAACATGGCGCCTCCAGATCAAAGTGCGAAGGGTCCGGGTCGAACGTTTCGTGAATACGCTCCGCCCCTCGAATCTGGTAACGGACCGGAGCGGGTCGACTCTGAATAGAAGAGGTGCAGCAAGGGGCACGACCCATTGACCCCTGGTTCGACCCGCTCCTCTCGCTGCTTGCCTACCAGCTGCCATCCTCCGTCCAACACATCCAATCAACCCCCTGGCAGGCTAATCGGCAAGGTGTGGTGATGGCTGCCTGCTGACCCGGACCATGCGGCAACGTCCTGCAACGGCGGCGGGAAGGGAAAGGCAGGCGACGACATGGAACGTCCGACGGAGGAGGACAGGTGGTTGTGGGAGGCGCTGGCGTAGCTGGACCTGTGGTCGAACAGGTGGGAGGCAATAATGGAGGTGCTCACGCTGATGCAGGCGTAGGTGGGGTGGACAGATTGAGGTTCTCGCCGAAGTCTATGGAGAAGCGCGTGGTCGGGCCAAAGTCGAGGTCGCTGTCGAAGGAGTCGTGCCTCACCGTTCAAGAGGACGTCTCTATTCTTTCCGGGCATGACGACGACGTTCTTGGTGGCCGAGGACGGGAGCGAGCGCTCGCGGAACGATGGTCGCGTGGTGAGCTCCGGCAGCGTTTGTCTGTCGATGGAGCACCTGGCGTCAAGCGTCGCCGGCGGCAGCTGCCCCATGGAGTCGCGTCGCATGTACAACCCTTATCACCGGAGGGAGTCGGTGTCCGAAGCGATGTCTGCGCCGCTGTGCACGCGCTGAACGCTGCACTTGGCGAATGGCGAGCCTAACATTGACGGACTTGCCCGATGGACAACGGACGCATGGATTTGCTAGCAGCCTGGTGCTTACTCGATCTCCGTTGCCTGCCGACCGCGCCCGCTTCCGTGCTGTGTGCCGTGGATGGCACTCCGCCGCGCGCCTCCACGTAAGTCAGCTCCCGTGGATGGTCTTTCCGGATGGCTCTTTCGGCACCATCAGACACGGCGGCGGCTTCTACTTTCCAGCGGCGATCATCCCTCGCCTGCCCGAGAACGTATATAACGTGTCTTGGCGCCGCCGCCGTTGGCTGGCTCGCGCTTGACTGCACTGATGACATGTTCCGGCGCACGCACCAATGGGACAAGTTCTCCGACAACCGCTTCCTCCAGCCTAGACGTGACGTCAAGCACAGGCACAACTATCGGCTCTACAACCCCTTCACCGGCAAGACCGTGCTGCTCCCTGAGCTCGACTCTATCATTGGGGAGGTGGCCGAGACGTTCGACATCCGAAAGGTCCTCATGCGCCGCCCATCGTCAGATAGTCCTGACGATGAACTTGTTGCCATCATCACCAACAGTTATAACTACAACATCATCATCTGCCGGCCAGGGAAGGGTAGCTGTGTGCTTCCTAACATAGATGTCTTCGATGTCGTGTTTCATGGAGACAGACTCTATGGGATCACTCCAGAACAGGGAAAAATTTATCGGCGATAAAATTTCGATAAACCCGATAATCCCGTTTATCGCTGAGGTCCGATAAATTTTATTTATCACCGAGATTCCAAATTTCACTAGTCTACCTATATGAAAGTGTGATATTCTCTTATACCAATACTATTATGTGCTAGTTCTTAATATTAAATGCTTTAGAGACAACTTATATAATTTTTCTAGAGAAATTAGGTATTTTTTGTTTTATTTTTGACCGAGAAATTTTCCGATAAATCCGATAAACCCGTTTATCGGTGACCTCCGGTATTTTTTTTCTACCGGTAATGTGAACCTTGCTCCAGAAGAGGAGTTGGTCGCCTTGGACCTTGCCGAGGATGACAAGGGCGTGCCCATTGTTACTAAATGTAGGCGAGTCATCAAAAAACCATTAGCGGATAGTGAGGAAGCCACCGAAGCTGGATGTACAATGATAGCAGCGATGACGGCGACGATAGCAACGATGGAGGACTATCGTCATCGTCTCATGATGATGATGATGACGACGAGGACGATGACGACGATGATGAGACCTTGAGCCAGAACGGTGAAGAGGGTAGCTTCAATGGTGACGGTCTTGTTCCAAGCGGTAAGGATATGGTGAAAGTGGAGGACAAGAAGATGCCCTACGACATCGCCATCACCACCCGACGACTAGTCCAGTCATCGCGTGGAGACAAAGACGACGGGGAGTTGCTCATGGTGAGGCACCACACCAAATCATCTCCAAGGATTGGAACTTACACTCTCAATGTGGATATCTTGAAGGCAGACATGGAAGCAGGCAATTGGGTTCTAGCCAGCGAGCTAGCTCAAGGCAAGCACTCTTTCTTAGCCGATCATTTTCCAAGTCCATTCGTGCCTATGGAGATATAAAAGAGGGCTGCATATACTATACTGATATGGATGATGTGTTTGATACAAAATCCAGGGACTGTAGTTTGATTAGATTCCCAGAACGATGGCAAGGAGCAGATGATAAGTTGCTAACGTGGCTTTTTCCACCGGAGCTACAACTTTAGTTTAGCCCATAGAAAACTTGACCTATATATATATAAAGGGAATCCAAAAGTAAGTTCCTTTTATTTTGCTAAGGCAATGTTTTTTCTTTGATGTGAGGTGATAACTTTATTTTTCTGTGTTTATATTCTTATTGTGTTTGTTGCTCAGAATTTATCGATGGATGCATGGGGGGAAAAAATCTGTGTGAGAACAAAGGTTCTTCTCTAGGGAGCCCAAAAAATAACCCAAAACTTGGATTTTGTTTGTCTTGATATAACTAAGGAAAAGTGTAAAACATAGCTCCGACTAAACGTACGTCCAAAACCTGCCACTAAATGTCTCTTTTTTAGGCTCCCCTAAAGGTGAAGTCCGCCGAGAAAATAGTTTTTTCTTGAGAAAAATAAGGCATTAGATATCCAAATATCTTTTGTAAGCATTTAAAAATCATAGTTAGGCTCTCTTTTGACATTGTTGTTAATTAGCTGAATTTGTTTAGTTCTTCGAGCTATTGCCCTTGAGTTCTCTATATACTCACGACTTGTAACAAGAAAAATACCCTCTTTGGATGTTGTGGTTTTAGAACAAGAGACATGCTGTTGCTCATAAGTTGTCTATATATTCGCTACTTGTAACGATAATACTAGTCTATTTGGATGATGTGATTTTTTGAAAATTGTGGTATCATAAAACTTTGGTTTTATACACAAGAAGATACAAAACCATGGTTTAGAAAGAGAGGTCACGAGCGGAGTTTTCTAAATCTAAATTCTGAAAAAACTACATTTTTGACAAAACTACACCCAACAACTTTTAAAAATCAAAATATTAGCAAATATTGTGGTTTTGATAAACATCAGTATCAACAAACTATAGTGTTAGAACAAGAGAAGTGCAAAATGTTTTTTTTAAAGTTCTAGAGTGGAGTTTCTAAAACTTTCAAAAACACTTTATTTTAGCAATATTATGATTTTCAAAGCTACAAAGATTGTTGCATCAAATAACTTATAGTTTTCAAATCAAAACCAAAGTATTTCAAACTCTGTTACTATGTGTTCCTAATATGACATTGATATTTGACGTAGAGATCCAAATCAATGGAGGTTGGCTCCTCCGTCTCGCCTTCTGGCGCCTTTAGCAGTTACAATACATCCAACCCGCTGCTCCAAAGACATCTTCTCCATCTGTTGACCCTAACCCCGGCCACACACCGTGCAGCGGTGGCGGTGGCATGGACTGGCTGGTGGAGGGTGCCAACCAGACTTCCTTTGACGATGGCCTGTTCGTGGTAGAAACAAGACATCGACGAAGGTCAACAGGGTCTCTTGTTCATCCTTGACCTTCTATTCCTTTCTAGATTGGCCTCTACCTCTCCCTTTTTGAGTGAGTTCAGAGAGAGTGAAGCAGTGCTAATATCGTGTTAAAATATTTATGTAAATGAAATGATATAATAGAAATGAAGAACTTATGTTTTACATTGATCTGATCATGGAATATGCTGTACATGGTGAGATGATGTGGAGAAAGAGTGCCTTGTTCTAAAAGGACAAGGCAACCATTTATATTCTCTGTGCTAAAGGACATGTTCCTTGCATTGGGTGGCTAACTGGCTATGGTAACCGTCTAATATAATTACTAATGTCTAATCTGCACCTGTTTTCACAACAGGATGATTGACGGCAGCACGAGAGCCACGGCATGTCGAATGATAGCTTGATCGACGGGGTCAGCAACGGTGCGCTCTGCCGGCGTGATGATGCGTCATGTGTGACACAGCGAGCGCTGGCTAGTGGGACAGCCTCAGATGCTCATCACCGAGCCTCCGTTTTTTTTTGAGGAAAAAATAAAAATAGATCTTGCAAGTGCCTTCATGTCATACGCCTAATGGAGGGTCCAGGAGGGGGCCCAGGCCACCCAGGCCAGCCACGCAAGGGCCAGCCGCGCCACCTAGGTGGGGGCGCGCATGCCCAGCAAGGGCGGGCTCCAGCCACGCCGCCGACACCCGTATCAGGATGATTTCAAGTAAAGGAAAGAAAATAAATAAAATAAGAATAGAGTCGGTTTAAATTAGATGGGATTTAGAGGAGTCCAAATCTATAAGGACCTTCCTTGTTAGATTACTTAAGATGGAAGTCTACTCAGGACTATAAATATAGAGGCATTGTAATCACCGAGGATCAAGAAAGAATAGCCTCAGGCTTATCCTACCTTTCCCTCTCCCTCTGAATCTACCCCTTCTCCTTCTCCTACCGCCGCCCCTACCTCTACGGCTCTACCAATACATGGCGCCTACAACCCCTCCCCAGCCCTAGCCACCGCCCCTACCTCTACCCCAACTAGCCCCAGGGAAGAGGGCTCCTACAGTGGTATCTGGAGACCAGATTAATCCGATGTCCACCACCACCATGATCGTCGAGATGAAGAAGCAGATTGAGACCTTCTCCCCCACCGTGAGCAACCGCTTCGATGAGATAGATCAACGTGAACTTCGTCAATCTCAACACCCGCCTAAACAACATCAAGCGTGCATGCCCCAAGGAGGACGCCGTAGATGACTTCTGCAAGGTCATCGATCGTTGGACAAGGAAGTTCAACGAGTTCTTCTATGGGTGCAACAATTCTCCATCGATAACAGATCCAATCTAGCCGGAGAACAACACGCCGCAGGACAACGCCACAACAATGATCAAAGCAAAACAAGAAAAGGAGATCGTTGCAGAACAACTCATGGAGGACAACAAGCATGTCAAGGAGATGCTACCTCTTCTGCCCCCGTACCAGCCAGCAGATACAACGGCACCTCCATATGTAATACCATCAGCGCATATACCACCGCAACAACTGCCGCAATTGGCGGCAACAGGACCTTCGCCAATCCCCCAACAACGCTACGCCAAGCTGTCCTCCCCCACGATTGACGACACACAGACCCACTGTCGTGGCTCAACTGCTGTGAGTCCTTCAGAAGGCAAGATGGCCCCAACAACATGAAAATCG
Organism: Saccharum hybrid cultivar R570; assembly: GCA_038087645.1. Lineage (NCBI taxonomy): Eukaryota > Viridiplantae > Streptophyta > Magnoliopsida > Poales > Poaceae > Saccharum > Saccharum hybrid cultivar. Next base: position 1,310,656 of record JAQSUU010000591.1, read on the forward strand.
GGTATACAATCTTTCATCTAATAGATATAGCACAACTACGGTACATGCACCTAACAGGGATCAAACCGGCAACGGGCATGGAGCACGTCGACCACTACATCACCAAGTACTTCGGCCGGCCAACCCGAGGCGATCCGCTGGACAAGCGACAGCAGATTAACATCTACATCGCCTACAACAAGCACCCCATCCACAACTACAAATGCGTGAACAACCTCAAAATCTTGCTCATCAACGACTACAATGCCGACGACATTGACTAAAGTCTCATCATGATGAGCGGCGCCCCCTAGTCAGCCATATGCAGGTGGCGCACCATGTGCCTAGCAGGAGCGATTTTGGGCACTGGCGCCCACATCCTCGTCGAAACAGGCGCAACCCACAACATCATCGACCTCAACTTCATGCGCCTCATCGACCTCTTGAAGCAGCGCATCAACACCGCTGTCCCTCGCTGACGTGCACCACCGACCGTCCGCGCACTACCAGCACCACTAGCCATAACACCAGCATCTGTCCATCATGCAACTACACGCCTACACCACAGTCACCATCGCCGCCGCTTCTTCTACACTGTGTCATGAGTCGAGCAAGAAGGCCAAGACACCCCAATGCCCTAGACCACATCAACACCTGGGGAGTAGTTTTTGACGAGCTTCGACAAGCCGTACTGCAATAGCGGGAGCTGCTCCACATCGCCACTGACATCAACAATGGCACGGCAGCACCCGCTTGGTCCATCGACCAGGGACTCCTCTTCCTCGATGGGCTCTTCTACATTCCAGCAACTTCGCCACTCCTGGTGGACTTGCTGGATGCACTGCTACTCGGTGGATCGACAAACATGAGGGTCCTGGCGCTCGATATACATCTACCGCCAACAACATCAGACCATTGTCCATCCTCCTAGGGCGCCCATGGTCATAGGGCATCGTCTCGCCAACCACGGTCATCTTCCTCGATGACCTCGGCTGCTAGCTCCACATCAGCAACGTCCACGTCAGCCTGCGCCACAACTCTAGCCAACCATGACTCTCTTTGGACATCTTCAAAGGTGGCGAGTTCATGTTTGGCGACATGCTAGACTTGACTACATCTCCATCAACCCACATCGCTTCAACAATATGCCCCCACTTCCCAGGCTACATCCTCCCCAACATCGACAACCATCTCCATGCCTTCACATCTCTGCCACTAACGATGCAACAGCTCTACCTCAATGCCATCATCCATCGACCTCTGCCCATGGCCACCCGTCAAGCTGCAGGTAACATGAGAGGCACAACACCGTACAACTACTACTTCTACGACTACATCGGCACCCTCCTCTACTGCTTTGAGTTAGTCATCGACTGTATCCGTGACAATGTGATAAGAGCTGATCCAATCCGTGGTCGCCTAATGGTTCGGATCGAGGCAATTTCTGCAACCCGACCTCCACCCCCAAACGGCGTCAACTCTTGGACTTTGCTTCTATCTTTGGGATAGCAAGCTCTCGGTCGACGGCATCACGGACTGGACAATGATTCAGTGCGAGGACACGCTGATCAGAGAAGGAGGGAGTGATGTCATACGCCTAATGGAGGGTCAGTAGGGGGCCCGGGCCACCTGGGCCGGCCACGCGAGGGCCAGCTACGCCACCTAGGGGGTGCACGCCTAGCAAAGGCGGGCTCCAACCACGTCGCCCGCACCCGTATCCAGAGGATCTAAAGGAAATAAATAAAATAGAAATAGAGTCGGTTTAGATTAGATAGGATTTAGAGGAGTCCAAATTTATAACGACCTCATTATATTACTTAAGATGAAGTCTAATCGGGACTATATAAATAGAGAAGCATTGTAATCACTGAGGATCAAGAATAACCTTAGGCTTATTCTACCTCTCCCCCTCTCTCTCTCTCTACATCTACCCCTTCCCCAACTGCCACCCCTACCTCTACCTCTGCCTGACGCCTACAGCCCCTCCCCAGCCCTAGCCACCGCCCCTACCTCTACCCCAATCAAAGCCCCAGGAAAGAGGGCTGCCACCGCCGGCAGCCAGCAGCAGGCCGCTGCATGCATGTTCCTTCACGCGCACGCACCTCCTCTTCGTTTAGGTCTCGTTATTACGAAGAAGAGATCAAAGTTGTTTCATCTTTTTTCCAAGAAAAGAAAGAAGTTGTCTCCGTATGCGGATCAGTTCTTGATGATCTTCAGCGCGCTAAACACACGTACTCCGCCCTATAAATATTGGCCTCCCACACAACATTGCAATCGATCGATCCATACCTTAGAGTGAAGCACAGAAGGAACATGATGCCGCCAGATATCTCGCCGGCGTCGCCTTCGTCATCGTGGTCTGATCTCCTACCGGATCTCCTCGGCCTCGTGCTTACTCGCCTTCCATTGCCTGCCGACCGCGCCCGCTTCCGCGCCGTGTGCCGTGCATGGCACTCCGCCGCGCGTCTCCACGTACGGCAGCTCCCGTGGATCGTCTTCCCGGATGGCTCTTTCGGCACCATCGGACACGGCGGCGTCTTCTACTTTCCGGCGGGGATCCCTGGCCTGCCCGAGAACGTGACGTGTCTTGGCGCCGCCGCCGTTGGTTGGCTCGCACTTGACTGCACCGAGGACGACGTGTTCCGGCGCACGCACCACTCCATCGAGCCTAGACATGACATCAAGCATAAGCACAGCTATCGGCTCTACAACCCCTTCACCGGCAAGACCGTGCTGCTCCCTGAGCTCGACTCCATCATTGGAGAGGTGGCCGAGATGTTCGAGATCCGCAAGGTACTCATGCGCCCATCATCAAATAGTCCTGACAATGAACTCGTCGCCGTCACCACCAACAGTTGTAGCTACAATGTTATCCTCTGTCGGCCTGGGAAGGGTCGCTGTGTGGTGCCTGATATAGATGTCTTTGATGTCGCGTTCCACGGAGATAGACTCTATGGGATCACCTCAGAAGAGGAGTTGGTCGCCTTGGACCTTGCCGAGGATGACAAGGGTGCGCCCATTGTTACTAAATGTAGGCGAGTTATCAAAAAACCATTAGCGGATGGCGAGGAAGACCACCGGAGCTGGATGTATGATGACAACAGCAGCGACAATGACGATAGCAACTATGGAGAAGTAGAAGAGGAAGTAGAAGATCATGAAGAAGAGGAGGAGGAGGAGGAGGAGGAGGAGGAGGAAGAAGAAGAAGAAGAAGAAGAAGAAGAAGAGAGCTCGAGCCAGAATGGTGAAGATGATAGCTTCAATGGTGACGACCTTGTTCCAAGATGTATGGATATTTGGGATAATGTGGTGGACAAGCGGAAGCCCTATGACATCTTCAGCACCACCCGTTGTCTAGTCCAGTCATCGTGTGGAGACGGAGACGGTGAGGAGTTGCTCATGGTGAGGCATAACACCCAGTCATCTCCAAAGATTGGAACTTACACTCTCGGTGTGGATATCCTGAAGGCAGATATGGAAGCAGGCAATTGGGTTCCGGTCAATGAGCTAGCTGAAGGCGAAGCATTATTTCTTAGCCGACCATTCTCCAAGTCCACTCGTGTCTACGGTGATATACAAGTGGGCTTCATATACTATACGGATGCGAAAGATGTATTTGATACCAAATCCGGGGATTGTAGTTTGCTTAGACTCCCAAGACAGTGGGTAGGAGCAGATACGGAGTTGCTAACGTGGCTTTTTCCACCAGAGCTACAGCTTTAGTTTAGCCCACAGATAACTTCATCTATAAATAAAGGGAATCCGAAAAGTAAAGTTCTTTTTTTATTTTTCTACAAGAGAATATATTTTGCTTTGATGTATGGTGACATCCTTATTTTTCTAGTGTAATATATTGCTACATTTGTTGTTCAAGATGTATCGGTGGATCCATGGATAAAAAAAATCAAGTGTTAGAACAAAGGTTACGCTCAAGGATACAAAAAAAAAGAACCAAACACTTGGGTTTTGTCTTCATAATTAAGGAAAAGTGTAAAACATAACTCTCAAATGTGCCCTACACGCTCTATCTAAACTCGATGCCTAAAACCTACCACTAAGAGCATCTCCAAGGGTACCCAATACCACCCACTATCCTCGTAAAACTGTCATATTAGGATAACTATGCCTTTTTCTTGCTCTATGAGTTTCATATAATACCTCTTTCTTTTTTTGTGACATTAATATTTCTCCCATCTCCACACAAATAAAGGGGAGTTATATCTCCCTGATCAATAGCATGGAAACCACCTCAACTGCCACTTTTCAATCATCTTTTTTACTACATAGTACACACTTGTGGGCTAGTTCTCATATGGATATTAGGTGAAATATATGAGGTTTTCCCATGTGTGCCATTGTAAAAGTTTGAAATTTCGTATGAGCAACTAAAAAAGTTTGCCAGTCTTCGGTAACACAGATCGAATGGCGTCAAATAATCAGATGAAATAACCATTTTGCCCTTAACTTAGTTGGTCTTCCAATTTTCTTCCATTTCCTCTAGGCCTTGTTTATATACCAAATTTGCCTCCCAAATTCCACTATAAAAAAGAAGATTCTCATCACATCAAAATATCGGCACATGTATGGAGTACAAAATGTAGATAAAATCAAAAACTAATTGCTCAGTTTTGTTGTACTTTGCGAGACGAACGTTTTAAGCCTAATTAGTCAATGTTTAGACAATTATTACCAAATAAAAACAAAATGCTACAGTACTACACAGTAACTCGTCAAACGCCGATTCCGGCGAACTAAACACGGCCCTAGTGTCACTCAAGTCGGTTGGAGTTCCAGTTGTCTTCCGTTTCTCTGGTGCCGCCCCGTCCGAACTGCTTTTGGTGCTAAAATTTAATAACTCTTTTTATCAACACTTGAGTCAAGTAAGTACTAGTAATTCTTCTATCCGACACTAGATATATATATGCGTGTGCATTGCACAGGGCAATAAATTTTTTATACTCTCTCTGTCATCTAAATTGAGACAGAGGGAGTATTTGTTACTGTATACTTGGTATGTGGGAGCCGGCACTGTTGCGTGAGATAATCCGGTGAATCCTTAGGCTGAGCTAGGTACCCATATAAAGTTAGTAATCATGTCAAGAAAGTTTTATTTTCTTCTCTCTTGTTAAAAGTATTACAGTACACCATTCAAAATGTTAATTGTAAATAAAACTTTCACTAAGTCTGGTCTTAAATTGTACTCCCTCCGTTCTATAATAGAAGTCGTTATAGGATGCGTGCAGGTCAAACTTTCTCAATTTTGACTAGATTTGTAGAAAAACGTGCAACATTTATGTCTTCAAACAAGTTTATTACAAAAGTATATTAAACGATTTATCTAATAATACTAATTATATATTATAAATATTAATATACTTTTATATATAATTGATCAAAGTTAAAAAAATGATTTTACAGAAACGAGAATAACTTCTATTTTTGGGACAGAAAACCTGTATACACCTCCTTGGTCCACTGCAGGCCTAAGGCCTGCGTGTCTAAAGCACAAGCCAATGATGCATGGAGCCGACCAAGAAGGCCCGCGCCTGCAGCGGAGGACATAGGGATGAAAACGGTACGGATATTTTCCGACCGTATTCGAGACCGAATTCGTTTAGAGGGGTTTTAATCCGTCCGTATTCGAGTCCGGATATTTAACATCCGATACCGTATTCGTATCTGAATATTTAAATCACATATTTATGATGTCGATATCCAATCGTATCCTATCCGGTATTTTTTATACTATCCGTATTCGAATCCGAATCTGGACATAAATATGAAAACAAATACGATATGAGTGATATCCGTCCGTATCCGATCCGTTTTCATCCCTGAGAGGACAGAACGCCAGAGCACTACAGTAGTCACCGGCCTCGGTACGGTACGGGAAGATTCCCTTCGGCTGGTAATAATAGAATTGGCATGCCCCGTGTTTAGTCCCTCAATTCTCCCCTAAATTTCACTATGCAAAAAGAAGATTTCTCGTCACATCAAAATGTCGGTAAATGCATGGAGTACTAAATGTTAATGAAATCAAAAACTAATTGCATAGTTTTGTTGTACTTTGCGAGACGAACATTTTAAGCCTAGTTAGTCAAAATTTGGATAATTTTTACCAAATACAAACGAAATGCTATAAGAATTCTGATACAGTATTTTTCTCCCTAATTCACTGAACTAAACGAGGCCATGGTTGGTCTTCCTGGCTATGAAAGGTTGGGCTGGAGATGTGCTCTTGGCCGGCACTGTTGGTTGGGAAGATATTTGTGAATACTGTTGTTCATTAGGCTGAGCTTCATACACATCATATCCCCAGAAAGATTTCGTTTTATTTCACGCTGCTCAAGTGATCTCGACGAGAAGAGGAGCAGAGAGGATGCTTCAGTACTAGGAAGGAACTGCTCCTTGGATCTTCAACCTGTGCTCCTCTGTCTCTGCATCAGATCATTTTTCGCGACCGGGTTGAATCCGTTTTTCGTTAGGAGGATAAGAGTCTCGGCATCAGATCATACCCTTGCAGTTTGGTAAGCTGCTTGAATTCATCTCTTATCAGTCAATAAAGAAACAGATTTCGTCATCTTCATTCGCTTATTCCTCTTTTGCATTGCATCTATTGATTGTGCCTGCGTCGCTTCATTTTTCTTTCTGTTGGATGTACAGCTAACTAAAGAGACCTGATGCAGTACAGACTCTGATGAGTGGGTTGTTGTCGAATGATCTGCCATTCCGCACCGATGATCCAACTCTCTGTAGCTCTCCCACGACACAGTACAGTTCAGCAAACACTGGATCAGGTGAGTTCATGGGCTTATTCATTCGTTCCTCTCGCTCGGTGTCCTTGTTGGATCTCTTCTGTTAATTACTAAGTAGACTTTCCCTTTCCCTTTCCCTTTCCTCTTTCAGTTCTGTTCTTACGTTCCCCTCTTCCACTAGAACGATGAATCTAGCTACCTAGTTTATATTAGTTGTTCCCTGTTGGCTGGTTTCACTTTGTTTCTGTCTGCTTACTGCATACACTTCACAGCAGGGGCTGCTCATCTGGCCTGGTCCGTCTTCAGCTCCAAATTAAATACTCCCTCCATTCCAAACTCTAAGTCGTTTTGGTCTTTTCTAAATAATTTTGCTATGTATTTAGATATAGTGTATATCTAGGTGTATAACAAAATCAATGTACCTAGAAAAGCCATAATAACTTACAATTTCGAATGAAGGGAATACACATCTCTAGGGAGCGTATGAAACTTTAACAGATCCATTTTTGACAATCAATCACTCCTGTTTTTCACACACAGGAACAAAGAACAGTACCGGCCATCACCAAGACCCACCGCCCGCAGAGCTAAATTACTGGATAATTAAGACAATACTTGGAGACGTGGAGCTTAGATAGATGAGATATGGCAGCCGCCGATATTGCGGTGAGTGTTTCAATGGGAGTGATGAAACCAGTCTTGGAAAAGCTCAGCACCCTCATGGGCAATGAGTACAAGAAGATCAAGGGTCTTCGGAAGGAGGTGTCTTTCCTTAGGGATGAGCTCCGCGCCATGGAAGCTCTACTTGAGAAGATGGATGCTGCTGACAGACTTGATTCGCAGGCCAAGGAGTGGAGGAAAGATATAATAGACATGTCCTATGACATCGAAGATTGTATTGATGACTTCATGCACCGTGTTGGTGAGGACCGTGACAAGGTGGGGATCCTACAGAAAGCTTCTAGCTTTCTAAGAACTATCAAGGATCGTTACCGCATTGCCAAACAGATCAATAAGATCAAGACTCGTGTGATCCAAACAAGTCAACGCCGAGAGAGGTATGTGTCCAACTCGACTACTACCCCAGTGGTTGTCGATCCTCGGTTGTCTGCACTCTACAAAGATTCAACAACCCTTGTGGGCCTTGAAAACCAAAAGGAAGAGCTGGTCAGATGGATAATGGATGAAGAGCAACAGTTAAAGGTGATGTCAATAGTAGGATTTGGAGGTTTAGGCAAGACCACGCTTGCTAATGAGGTGTATCATCAAGTTGGAGGGCAGTTTACCTGCAAGGCACTTATTTGTGTGTCTCAGAAACCAGACATTAGCAAGCTACTAAAGAGGATACTGTTAGAACTTGGACTACACCAATATTCTCAAGCGGCCTGCTGTGTTGAGCAAGACCTAGTCAGCGCCCTCAGAAAACATTTACAGGATATGAGGTACTGGGTCGTCATGCCTATCTATTTTCGACACAATAATAATATTCTGTGACTGGTTAAAATTTAACATGTGAATATATATCTTTGTTGTTCAATATTAAAGGCCAAAAACTGTATACATATATTATTCAGTACTATCGTGGCAAATATTTGATTTGATTCTCTATTTAGATTGGCCTAGATAAGATTTGGCTTGCTTCGAAGAACATTAATTTGTAGGCTTCCCAAGTAAATTAAATGAGGTTAACTTGCTTCCATGGTTACAAACTTTTACTCTTTTATTTGGTTCTAAAACATAGGTCATTTAGTTTGTCAGACGCCATACTTCTCAGATTAATTTTAATATATTTTATAAAAATGTATTAACATCAACAGTACCAAATAAATGCTCTATCAAAACATATTTCTAATCAAATTAATTTTATAGTGTATTGTGGTGCATTCTTTATAGAAAACTTAAAATTAAAAAAAAAATTGACAAAAAAAAATACTAAAACAATCTACATCTTAGAACGAGAGCATAGTAACTGGTAACAGGCTTCAACGACCGCATACATCCAAAACAAATGTGAGCCATTGAGTTGTGCTCAAAAGGTGTTACGCCTAGCCATGCTCTTTTTATATAAAATCCGTTTTATACTACGGAACTTTATTGAAATGGGTTCAAATGGGGAGATAACTAAACCAACCCATCGATACGTGTGCCCACATATGATTATTTAATTATTTTACATAATAGCTTATATTGGTATGTGTGCGTAGATTTGAAGGGTATCTTCCTTTATTTTTATTGCAAATTATGTGGATCCTTTAGATACAAATTAAAGAGCTACTTTGTATAATCATTTATAATGATAGATGTGGACCATTTCAAAGAAAATTTAAGGGTTACAATCCATTATCTTTCATAATCTTAGTGATGGTAATTTAGATGCAAATTTAGGTAGTTGTTTTAAATTTATTTCATAATATCATAAGTGGGTTATTTAGATACAATTTTACTGTAAATTTATGTATTACTTGATAGTACAAACTTTTTTATTTTTGTTCGAAAATAAAATAGATCCAATATCTATTATTGGCGATGATGATTAGAGTCCACCACATTGAAGACAGATCTTTTTATTATTATGAGAATTTTTAAGATTTATTTTTTCTTTTTCTAGCGTGTTTTGTTAAGATTAACGTATAGGCTCCATTGGAGGTCACAAATTAGTTACACTGTGATTAAGATATTCTTATTTGAAGCCAGCCCATGACCACAGCTGGTCAGCCACAATAATATATAGTATAAATATATATGCCGTAAGTACTTCCATCTCCTCAATATATACCACCGTTCATATGACCATGTAATTTTGTTACCAGTTTAAGTGTGTTAATTTACCGATTCTAATGTACTTACATACATCTATGCACATTGATGGTTTTGTGTTGATTATTACATATGATGTTTAACATGTCTATGCTTTCTGTGCAATATTTCTCCAGATACTTCATCATAGTTGATGATTTATGGGAAGCTGAAGCATGGGATGCCATTCAAACCGCTTTCCCACAAAATAATCAGAGTTGCAGAGTCATGATAACCACACGGAATGGAAATGTGGCAAGAAGATGTTGTGGCAACGATGGATTTATTCATAATATGATGCCCTTAAGTGAGGCAGACTCAAGAAAATTATTCTTTCAAAGAATATTTGGATCTCCAGATGACTGCCCTCCTCAATTCACAGAAGTTTCATGTGCAATTTTGAAGAAGTGTGGTGGTCTACCTCTTGCAATTATAACTATACCTGGTATTTTAGCTTGTCAACACATAAAACTGAAGGAAGCATGGGATTACATCCAGAATGCTCTAGCCACTGAGATGGAAACAAACCTCGACTATGAAAATATGATGTATATCTTAGATCTCAGCTACAAGAATCTTCCTCGTCACGTAAAAGCATGCTTTTTGTACCTTGGTACTTACCCAGAGGATCACGAAATTGAAAGGGTTGAGTTAGTCAGACGATGGGTCGCAGAAGGATTTGTGAGTAACTCTGCTGGCCTAAATGTATGGGATCTTGCTGAGAGCTATTTCAACGAGCTAGTTAACCGGAGCATGGTCCAATCATTGTCCTATGGAGATGAAGAATCGATGTCACATTGTAGAGTACATGATATGATGCTGGACCTTATTCTAAGGAAGTGCAAGCAAGATAATTTTCTCATTTTGGTAAACGATCTGCATGAGGTGGCAGCAGGGCAAGACAAGGTTATTCGTCGACTCACCGTCGACTTGAAAGGCGTGGAGGATAACAGAATGGCTAAGACCAGTGTTGGGAACCTTTCACATCTGCGTTCTCTTACCATATTCACAGGACGAGCAAAGTGGATACCTCTTTTTTTTAGATAATGGATAAAACAAATATCCGGCCTCTACATCTAAGGATGTACACAGCCCATTATTACAAAGTTTTGGAGGAAAAAAAATGAGAAAGCCATAGTCTTATAGATCGACTAGGACGCTAGTTCAAACAAAATAAATGTTTCCATCCTTTATTGGATATCTCTAAAGCAATAATTTCCAATTTCTTGCTCATCGTTGAGAGCGCGTCCTTGGCTGTCTCATCACGCTGCAGCTGGGCCCAAGAACGTAACCAGTACGCTCCTCTGAAAATTACCTGCATAATAGAGTTAGATTTCATTTGATTAAAAACAACATCATTACGACATCTCCAGATAGCCCAAAACATGGCAGCCACCCCCACCCAAATCAAATTTCTAATCCTTTTATTTTGATTAGTCAGCCAACTACCAAACATGTGGCTGATTGATCTAGGTTGGGTCAAACTAGTAGCAAAAAAGATAATCCTCCAAATCATTTTGGTAAGGGGACAGTTTAGAAACAAATGTTGGATAGTTTCATTCCCATTACAGCAGATGCACTTTTGACTCCCCTTCCAATTTTTCTTAGCGAGGTTGTCTTTGGTTAAGACGACACCCCTTTGCAAGAACCAAAGAAAGATTTTAATTTTTAGAGGAATTTTTATCTTCCAGATCTTCCAATGACGAAAAGGTGTTTGTGTATCTATAAGATAGAGATACATTGAGCGGACAGAGAACAAACCAGATTTGGTTAAACTCCATCTGAAGTAATCTGAACCTTCCACCAATGCGACATTTGAGATCCGTGCTACTAAACTAAGCCATTCTGTAAGTTTATTATCCAACAGAGTCCTTCTAAAAGAGATGCTTAGTGGGCTAGTAGTCATCACTTTTGAGACTGTTGCATGAGGTTCCCGGACTATATTATATAAAGATGGATATTTAACTTTTAGAGGCTTATGTCACACCCATTTATCGACCAAATGGAATGCATACCCTTATGTGTGCCCAGAGATCAATCACACATAAGTTAACAAATTATAAAGGATGTATCATCACAAATGTTATTACATCACGGTTAATAACACATAGTCTTTACAATAATATAGCGGAAGTAAAATATAAAAACTCTCATGGTAGCTCCAATCACAGACACATTGACTGGTTGACAGCAAGTCTAGTAATCTTCCGGAAAGTAGAAGTAGTCACTACTTGCACCATCTGTTACCCATCCGGGATTTTTATCCAAGTAAAAAAAAAAATAAACAAGCGTAAGTACATCTCGTACTCAACAAATGTAACATGGGGTTCATGAGGCTCAAAGGCATAACATAGGTTTATCAGCATGTAGCTTTTATATAGCATTAATTCAGTATTTCAATGATATCAAAGTGTCTCAATATAATCAATAAACATATGATCCATGTGAAATGATTAACGAATAGCAAAAACATATTCATTATTAATGATCCACTATTCCATAAGGGTCCAAGGCCACTCGTGACCGTGAGCACGGCTGTTATAACAGTTTTACACTCTGCAGAGGTTGTACACTTTCACTGTGAGTCGTGATTTACCCTTTCGCCCGAGGTAGCTAATCTCTTGACCCACTTCCAAGGAAGGTCGGCAGGGTTCACTATGAAGTCTTTCGAAGGTTCGTCTAACAAGTTAGGGCCATTAGATTTCACTCGGCAAACAGATGTAGAGCCCCCCTTCCTGATGGCACAATAGCACGCAACCTATACACATGAGGACAGAGGCCGCACTATACCCGATTCGTCAAGCCATTCTTACGCCATAAAGGAATACCTCTAACAAGCTAGAAAAGGTCCTTCTATATGACTAAAGCCAGAGCCATTTTAGCCCTCACAGTTGTACTGTAAATCCCGGATTTTCGCTTATAGATGAGTCCTTATGGAGAGTAACAAGAGCACCAAAGTAACCCCATGCTCTAGTACCCTTAAACAGTAATAAAATCATCTTTTAATGTTTATTGCATATTCCATTAGTCAAATTACATGATCATAGTTCAAGTTGAGCACTAGCAATACTAATCCATGCAGTATAATAGGTATCAAGGAATAAGATCAATACTAAGTCATCCTTAACAAGGAATATATGCATAATGATATTATTTGCTTAATATGAATAGGACAACAAGGATAATCCCATGCTATACTTGCCTTGCTCAAACTGGTCCTGGTGATCTTGTTCGTAGTAAAACTCTTGATCTCCAACGAATTGCTCACCGTCTATACTCGATCAATAATAGCAACAACATTCATCCAGAGGCAATCATGCATAGACAAACAAGACTATAATTAGAACAATACACCAACAGTAAGAAAATAAGATAAAAAGTCTTTAAAACGAATCTACAACTCGCTAAGATCACACAGACGCAAAGATCACGAAAAACGGAGCTAAAACGACAAAGTTATGAATTTACGAAGATTTCCTATAGATAAATAATTACTTTAATTAAAAACTCGAAAATAAATTAATCCAAACCTACTGTACAGTTGTATAGTTACATAGAGCTCGCAAATATGAATCTAACGCAATTTGAATGGACCAAATCGGAGTTAAAACGAAGATTCTACGACTAAAACAAATTAAATGGCAAAACTGTAAATATCAGAAAACGTATTTTTCATTTACCGAGACGAATTACGTTTTCATTTAATCAAAACGTATTTTCTGGTTTATGCTTCGGACCGCGGGTTCTATATTTAAAAATCTCAGGGACTCTTTAGCAAATTTGCCGGCCGAACCGGTATCGTCAAATAGCAATCGTCCGATTTAAAACGGACAGTTCCGATCGGATCGGGGAAGATCCGGGCGGCGCTCCGGCCGGCAACGGCCCCGACGGCGACATCCCGCGGCGGCGCCATGGCCGGACTTGGCTATCTCGCGCTACGGTGGACTACCTCGTGAAATAAAAACACCAGCGTGTAGAGTGCATCAACGCGATCTCACCTAGGGCAAAACTATGGCCGGGGATGAAGCAAGGAGAGCGTGCAGCTCGGAGAGGCGGGCGGCTAGGGTGGTGCTTCGGGCGTAGCCACCACAGGACGATGTAGCTGCGATTTGTGGTTGGATGTGGAGCGGGGAGGTGCGGCGGCCCCGTTTTTATAGCCCGTAGGCATCGCTAAGTAAGGAAGGGAGGGAGATTTCGAAGGGATTCGGATCACCGTATCGGGTAGAGAGAGGAAGGCGGTGTTCGTTGATGGAAAGAGCCGGAGGAAGAAGAAAGGAAAGGGGAGACGGTCACTGATAGGTGGGACCCACTCGTCAGCGGCTCGGTGCGGAACGCTGCCACGCGCGCGTGAAGACGGCCAGCAGCCGTGACTTGGGCCCGGCCCAGGAGAAGGATGCGGGCGCGGGGGAGAGTGAAGAGCGGGCCGCACGCGCTGGGCCGTGAAGAAAACCGGCCCGAGAGCAGAGAGAGAATAAGAAATCTTTTTCCAATTTTTCAAATTCATTTTTCAATTGATTTTCAAATCAAATTTGAATTTGATTTAAACCACTCAATACAAAACTTCAAATGCAGCAGCATGAATGCTCAATCATGTTTCTACACTTATATTTGATTTTAAATTTATAAAAATTATTATTATTCTAAGTTTGCATGCTCACAAAAATATACAAAAAATCATATCTCTCCTATTTTTCTTCTTTTCAAAATTTTAGGGTGTTACAATTCTACCCCCCTTAAGATGAATCTCGTCCCGAGATTCGGAAGATGCTTACTCAAACAGTTTCGGGTAGGTTTTTCTCAGATCCTCTTCTCTTTCCCAAGTGGCCTCACCCTCTGTGTACCGATTCCACTGAACTTTGCACATCTTAATAGTTCGACTTCTCGTAACTTTTTCGGCAGTCTCTAGAATTTTCACTGGAAACTCTTCATATGTAAGATCTTCCTTAACAATGAGCTCCTCTAGCGAAATCTGTTCCTTTGGTACTCGCAAACATTTTTTCAGTTGAGACACATGGAACACATCATGTACACCCGCCAAACTTTCTGGTAATTCCAACTGATATGCTACTTCACCACGTCTCTCTATAATCTTGAAAGGTCCAATATATCTTGGTGCCAATTTACCTTTCATGTTGAACCTTCTCACACTCCTCATTGGCGATACTTTCAAATATACATAATCTCCTACTTCAAAGATTAACTCTCTTCTCCGAGTATCAGCGTAACTCTTCTGTCTGGACTGAGCTATTTTTAGATTATTCCTAATCATTCTTACTTTCTTTTCAGCATCCTTGAGTACATCAGGCCCAAACACTTGACTTTCCCCTGTCTGATTCCAGAACAACGGGGTTCTACACTTTCGTCCATACAGAGTCTCAAACGGTGCCATCTGAAGACTCTTCTGATAACTATTGTTATAGGAGAACTCTGCATAAGGCAAACTCTTATCCCAACTAGTACCATATTGTAAAGCACAAGCTCTCAACATATCCTCCAATATCTGATTAATTCTTTCCGTCTGTCCATCTGTCTGTGGATGGTAAGCTGTACTAAAATTCAGCTTGGTTCCTAGTGATTCATGTATCTTTTGCCAATAATGAGATGTAAATTGGGTACCTCGATCAGACACAATTTTCTTAGGAACTCCATGCAGACTCACTATTCTTTCCATATACAATTCTGCCAACCTCGCACTGCTATATGTAGTCCTAACTGGCAGAAAATGAGCAACCTTTGTTAAGCGATCTACTATTACCCAAATCGAATCATACCCTCTCTGAGTACGTGGCAATCCAACTATAAAATCCATACCAACTTCTTCCCATTTCCATTCGGGTATCTGCATAGGTTGTAACAATCCTGCAGGTCTCTGATGTTCCGCTTTCACCCTTTGACATGTGTCACACAAAGCAACATATTCAGCAATATCTCTTTTTAAACCATACCACCAATATTTCTCTCTCAGATCCAGATACATCTTAGTACTCCCTGGATGTATGGAATAAGCTGACTCATGAGCTTCACTTAAAATTGCTTTTCTGATAGTCTTATCCTCTAGCACACACAACCTTTTTCCAAATCATAATGTACCCTTATCATCCTTATGGAATCCTGGTGATTTGCCCTTCACTATATTCTCCGCTATCTCTCTCAATTTTGCATCTTTCATCTGACTCTTGCGTATCTCTTGCTCCAGAGTAGGTTCTAGTACCAATTCTACTGCATTGATAGTAAACCCTAAGTTCAGATACTCACATTCAGCACACAACTCTCTTGCCAAAGGCATTACTTGTATTTCATTAGCGTAGCTTTTCCTACTAAGAGCATCAGCAACGACATTAGCCTTTCCTGGGTGATAATGCACCTCTAGATCATAATCCTTTATCAACTCCAGCCATCTACGCTGCCTCAAGTTTAGATCTGATTGAGTGAAGATATACTTCAAACTCTTGTGATCAGTATATATATCACTTTTATGTCCAATCAAATAGTGTCTCCATATCTTTAATGCATGAACCACTGCAGCTAATTCCAAGTCATGAGTAGGATAATTTAATTCATGCTTTCTCAACTGTCTTGATGCATATGCCACAACTCTACCTTCTTGCATAAGAACACATCCTAAACCCAAACGAGATGCATCACAGTAAATAGAGAACTATTTACTCTGATCTGGCAAAACTAATACTGGTGCAGTGGTCAATCTTTTCTTTAATTCCTCAAAATTAGCCTGACACTTCTTAGACCACACAAACTTGGCATTCTTCTCTAATAGTGCAGTCATTGGTTTTGCAAGCTTAGAAAATCCCTCTATAAATCTTCTATAATAGCCTGCTAATCCCAAGAAACTACGGATCTCACTTGCACTGGTTGGTGGCTTCCAGTCCAATACGTCTTTCACTTTGCTAGGATCTACTGATATTCCTCCATTTGAGACAACATGACCAAGAAAGGAAACTTCCTTCAACCAAAACTCACATTTACTCCGCTTGGCATATAACCGATGTTCTCTGAGCTTTTGCAAAACTAGCCTCAAATGTTCAGCATGTTCCTCCTCAGTTTTGGAGAATACTAGAATATCATCGATGAATACCACTACAAACTTGTCTAGATATTCCATGAATACCTTATTCATTAAATACATAAAGTATGCAGGAGCATTAGTCAGACCAAAAGACATCACTGTATACTCATACAACCCATACCGTGTGGTAAAAGCTGTCTTTGGTACATCACTAGCACGAATCTTCAACTGATGATATCCAGAACGAAGATCAATCTTGGAGAATACACAAGCACCTCTTAATTGATCAAACAAGTCATCAATCCTGGGCAATGGGTACTTATTCTTGATGGTGACCTCATTGAGAGACCGATAATCTACACACATCCTCTGTGTACCATCTTTCTTATCCACAAAAATCACTGGTGCTCCCCAAGGTGAAGAACTAGGACGAATGAAACCCTTATCCTGCAATTCCTTAATTTGTTTCTTAAGTTCTTCTAATTCATCTACTTCCATTCTATATGGACGCTTAGCTATGGGTGCAGTCCCAGGTAATAATTCAATAATAAATTCAATGTCACGGTCGGGTGGCATACCTGGCAATTCCTCGGGAAACACATCGGAGAACTCTTCCATAACCTGGTCCTCCTTGTTGGCACCATCAGTAAGCTGATTCACTAAAGCGGTCTCCTATTTCTGCACTTTCACATCAACTCTGATCCTATCTCCCTTTGGTGTTGTCAGCACTACTGATTTACCTTTGCACTGAATCTCTGCTTGTTGTTGCATCATCCAATCCATTCCCAAGATAAGATCGATCCCAACTGTTCTCAATACTATAGGACTCACCTTAAACTCTACCCCCCTTAGAATGAGACTAATCGGGAGACAACGATAAGATGCTGGCATACTTCCACCAGGTGAGTTTACTAATATAGGATTCTTCATGGTACACAAATGAATTCTATGTATTCTAACAAATGATTGTGATATGAAAGAATGTGATGCTCCAGAATCAAAAAGAACAGTGGCGGGAGTGGAATGGACATCGAACGTACCAAGCATAACTTCTGGTTCCTCCACTATGGTTTCCTGAGACAAGTGGTTCACCCTTCCAGTATTAGATGCAGGCTTCTGGTGACTACCCTGCCTCTGTGGAGTCTGCTGATTGATCTTCTCAGGGCAGTTGTAGGACAAGTGACCTTCTTTTCCACATCGGAAACACTTGTTGGGGGTATTGGGAGCACTGATCTTCATGGGAGTATTATTGGAAGGACCCTGTCGCTGAGGTTGATTCCCATTCTGCTGCGGAGGGCGTTGGTTACCATTCTGCGGCTGGAATAGGGGACGTTGCGGAAACTGATTTCAGAAAGGGACCTGTCCATGATTCCACTGACCAGAAGGAGACCTCTGTTGATTAACCTGCTGGAAACCAGTACGGGGACGAGTGTTACTACCAGAAGTCTGTCCCTGAAGCCTTTTCCTCTTGGCATCCATCTCCTTGCGCTTGTTGTCTACCACGATAGCGCGGTTCACAAGCGTCTGAAAATTGGGATAGTTATTAGACATCAGCTGCAGTTGTAATCCATCATACAATCCCTTCAGAAAACGGCGTTGCTTATCATTGTCATTGGCCACCTCATGTGGTGCATATCGTGACAACTGGGCAAACTTGTCACGATACTCAGCTACAGATAATGACCCCTGGGTCAAATTCCGAAATTCCTCTGCCTTCAGTTCTATTATTCCTTCTGGTATATGATAAGCTCTGAAGTTCTCTCTAAACTCCTGCCAAGTGACTGCAGGAGCATTGGCGGGACGACCATACTCATATGATTCCCACCAGTCCTGAGCTTCTCCCTGGAGTTGTCCAGAAGCAAACAACACCTTCTGACGGTCATCACATTGAGCAATGTTGAGTTGCTTTTCCACGGCACGGATCCAATCA
Organism: Saccharum hybrid cultivar R570; assembly: GCA_038087645.1. NCBI lineage: Eukaryota > Viridiplantae > Streptophyta > Magnoliopsida > Poales > Poaceae > Saccharum > Saccharum hybrid cultivar. Next base: position 1,329,140 of record JAQSUU010000591.1, read on the forward strand.
TCCGCTTCCAATGGATTAGCGGCATGCGTGAACACCGGGGGATGACCCTTCAAAAACTCACCACGCTTATCACGTGGTGGTACTCCAGCAACTGGATGATTATGTTGATTCTGCACCAATTGTTGCATGAGTTGTGTCTACACTGCCAGAAGTTGCTCAATAGTTGGTGGCGGCGGTGGTGGTAGATTCGGGGGAACACCTCCACGACCCCTGACTCTTCCTCTTCCGGCCATCTGACATCCATAAGAATGCAAACTTTGAGATTTCCATGTTATCAACCACTTATAAGATCAAGAATGTTATCTGAAAGTTTTCTGAGCGAATATCAGTGTGATCAGTTCAGTAAATCAATCATATCTCGAACTACAGAAGTCCAATAGAGGAGTGCTTTATATGGTTGGAAAGCTTATGAAGTTCCCCACAACTTCTATTTAGACCATAATACCAGATTCTGTCGTTAAGTTAATGAAAACTAAGGCGCAACAGAAACTGTTCTAGATTCCAGACTGTGCAGAAACTTTAACTTGTAACAGTTATATCTCTCGAACCAGATCAGATAAAAAGGTGATTCCAGTGGCCTTTGAAAGGTGCTTAAGCCTAGTTTCTCTCATAAAAATTTCATAAATGTTGCACGAACCGTTTTTGAACCATATCAGAAATATTGCAGACTGCTCCAGAAAACAGCAAGGACAGAAATGAGACAATACCAAACCTAACTATTATTCCCTTGACTAATAGTCTGTTATTCTTAAAAATAGAACTTGTAGACATGCCTACAAGCCCCAGAACTCATAACAAAAATCCAACTCACACATAAACATAATGATAAAGCAACTATCACACCAAAGTTCAAACCACACGACAGACTCGAAGACTCAACTGACGTTACTAAGAACGTTCTTATTACATAAAGGACTCCTATTTTCTACTGGCGTGGCTCATGCTCTAATGTCTCATTAATCTTTGCCATGCCTTGGTTTGCTCGGAGTTCATCAATCATTGCTTGGCACCTCTTGATGGTCTTCCCTTGTGCCTTCACCATCTCCTCTAACTGCAGCTTCCTCTCCATCATGTCATAGACAAAGTTCACCATCATCCGAGGAAGTGGTTCCAACTGCACTGGATCCATCATGGCCCATCCAAGGTCGGGGTGTGCACGAGGGAGGTAGCAGTGGATATCATGCTTCATGCTGTCAAAGCGAAGGTAGCGGAGGCCCATACACGCTTCAAAAGCAGCATCCTCAATACTATCCTCCATGGTAGCTCGACGACCCATGTGAGCATACATCCTGTCCAGCTGGTATGCTCCTTTTTCTTCATCCTTAGGAAAAATGCTCGCTCTTGCCTTCCAGTAAGTGTCCTCCAGCGGATGGGTGTACTCCCAACAGACATACTCCACAGCTGGGTGCCAATCAGCGAAGTAGGCAGAGAGCATTCCCACAAGTCGATGGTGAGAAACAGCATTTCCTCCTGCCTTGTGGTAGATCTTCACAGTCCAACCCATTGGAGGGGGTGGCACATCCTCAGCAGCTGCACCAGGTGGGGGAGACGGGGGTTGCTCTCCTCCATTGGCTTCCTTCTCTTCATCATCTTCAATCTCGATGATCTCAGGGTCTTCTTCAGGCTCGGGTTCTTCCTGAGAAGGTGCTGGCACTTGGATTGGTACTTCAGGGGTCTGCTCATTCTCCTGGGGTACTTCCTCTTGTGGCTCTTCAGGTGAAATCCAAGCACGAGGTGGGTAGTGTCCTCCAGTGGTGATGCGGGCAGTCTTGCGGCCACGAACCATCTACAGAGTTTTTAGATGTAATTAGAATAGAGGCAAAATTTCGTAATAGAATGAGACATAAGGAGCATAAAAATTTATCAAATAACAAGAGCAAGATAATGAGCATAAAAATAGTGAAAGGATGACACTAAATCGACCATTTCTATCTAGGCTTGCGTCCTACAGTCAACAATAGCTCTGATACCAATCTGTCACACCTATTTATCGACCAAATAGAATGCATACCCTTATGTGTGCCCAGAGATCAATCACACATAAGTTAACAAATTATAAAGGATGTATCATCACAAATGTTATTACATCACGGTTAATAACACATAGTCTTTACAATAATATAGCGGAAGTAAAATATAAAAACTCTCGTGATAGCTCCAATCACAGGCACATTGACTGGTTGACAGCAAGTCTAGTAATCTTCCGAAAAGTAGAAGTAGTCACTACTTGCACCATCTGTTACCCATCCGGGATTTTTATCCAAGTAAAAAAAAATAAACAAGCGTAAGTACATCTCGTACTCAACAAATGTAACATGGGGTTCATGAGGCTCAAAGGCATAACATAGGTTTATCAGCATGTAGCTTTTATATAGCATTAATTCAGTATTTCAATGATATCAAAGTGTCTCAATATAATCAATAAACATATGATCCATGTGAAATGATTAACGAATAGCAAAAACATATTCATTATTAATGATCCACTATTCCATAAGGGTCCAAGGCCACTCGTGACCGTGAGCACGGCTGTTATAACAGTTTTACACTCTGCAGAGGTCGTACACTTTCACTGTGAGTCGTGATTTACCCTTTCGCCCGAGGTAGCTAATCTCTTGACCCACTTCCAAGGAAGGTCGGCAAGGTTCACTATAAAGTCTTTCGAAGGTTCGTCTAACAAGTTAGGGCCATTAGATTTCACTCGGCAAACAGATGTAGAGCCCCCCTTCCTGATGGCACAATAGCACGCAGCCTATACACATGAGGACAGAGGCCGCACTATACCCGATTCGTCAAGCCATTCTTACGCCATAAAGGAATACCTCTAACAAGCTAGAAAAGGTCCTTCTATATGACTAAAGCCAGAGCCATTTTAGCCCTCACAGTTGTACTGTAAATCCCGGATTTTCGCTTATAGATGAGTCCTTATGGAGAGTAACAAGAGCACCAAAGTAACCCCATGCTCTAGTACCCTTAAACAGTAATAAAATCATCTTTTAATGTTTATTGCATATTCCATTAGTCAAATTACATGATCATAGTTCAAGTTGAGCACTAGCAATACTAATCCATGCAGTATAATAGGTATCAAGGAATAAGATCAATACTAAGTCATCCTTAACAAGGAATATATGCATAATGATATTATTTGCTTAATATGAATAGGACAACAAGGATAATCCCATGCTATACTTGCCTTGCTCAAACTGGTCCTGGTGATCTTGTTCGTAGTAAAACTCTTGATCTCCAACGAATTGCTCACCGTCTATACTCGATCAATAATAGCAACAACATTCATCCAGAGGCAATCATGCATAGACAAACAAGACTATAATTAGAACAATACACCAACAGTAAGAAAATAAGATAAAAAGTCTTTAAAAACGAATCTACAACTCGCTAGGATCACACAGACGCAAAGATCACGAAAAACGGAGCTAAAACGACAAAGTTATGAATTTACGAAGATTTCCTATAGATAAATAATTACTTTAATTAAAAACTCGAAAATAAATTAATCCAAACCTACTGTACAGTTGTATAGTTACATAGAGCTCGCAAATATGAATCTAACGCAATTTGAATGGACCAAATCGGAGTTAAAACGAAGATTCTACGACTAAAACAAATTAAATGGCAAAACTGTAAATATCAGAAAACGTATTTTTCATTTACCGAGACGAATTACGTTTTCATTTAATCAAAACGTATTTTCTGGTTTACGCTTCGGACCACGGGTTCTATATTTAAAAATCTCAGGGACTCTTTAGCAAATTTGCCGGCCGAACCGGTATCGTCAAATAGCAATCGTCCGATTTAAAACGGACGGTTCCGATCGGATCGGGGAAGATCCGGGCGGCGCTCCGGCCGGCAACGGCCCCGACGGCGACATCCCGCGGCGGCGCCATGGCCGGACTTGGCTATCTCGCGCTACGGTGGACTACCTCGTGAAATAAAAACACCAGCGTGTAGAGTGCATCAACGCGATCTCACCTAGGGCAAAACTGTGGCCGGGGATGAAGCAAGGAGAGCGTGCAGCTCGGAGAGGCGGGCGGCTAGGGCGGTGCTTCGGGCGTAGCCACCACAGGACGATGTAGCTGCGATTTGTGGTTGGATGTGGAGCGGGGAGGTGCGGCGGCCCCGTTTTTATAGCCCGTAGGCATCGCTAAAGTAAGGAAGGGAGGGAGATTTCGAAGGGATTCGGATCACCGTATCGGGTAGAGAGAGGAAGGCTGTGTTCGTTGATGGAAAGAGCCAGAGGAAGAAGAAAGGAAAGGGGAGACGGTCACTGACAGGTGGGACCCACTCGTCAGCGGCTCGGTGCGGAACGCTGCCACGCGCGCGTGAAGACAGCCAGCAGCCGCGACTTGGGCCCGGCCCAGGAGAAGGATGCGGGCGCGGGGGAGAGTGAAGAGCGGGCCGCACGCGCTGGGCCGTGAAGAAAACTGGCCCGAGAGCAGAGAGAGAATAAGAAATCTTTTTCCAATTTTTCAAATTCATTTTTCAATTGATTTTCAAATCAAATTTGAATTTGATTTAAACCACTCAATACAAAACTTCAAATGCAGCAGCATGAATGCTCAATCATGTTTCTACACTTATATTTGATTTTAAATTTATAAAAATTATTATTATTCTAAGTTTGCATGCTCACAAAAATATACAAAAATCATATCTCTCCTATTTTTCTTCTTTTCAAAATTTTAGGGTGTTACAGCTTATCTCCTATCCATGTGTCGTCCCAAAACCTAGTGTTAGTTCCATCTTTAATATCGAATGAACCATTAGCCAGCACCTCATCTTTGATATGCATGAGGCCTCTCCAAAAATGAGAGTCATTGGGTTTGGCTACCACCTGAGTTAGGCTCTTGGAGGTTAGGTATTTATTCCGTAAAAGAGATTGCCATATGTCTTCTGTGTTTAGAAGATTAACCAGCCATTTGGCTAGAAGGCATTTATTTTGCAATTGTAAATTTAGGATACCTAATCCTCCTTGGTCCTTGGGACGACAAAGGATGTCCCATCTGACAAGGCAATATCTATGTTTATCAGAGGAGCCTTGCCAAAAGAACCTTGATCTATAATGATCTAGGTTTTTAATAACCCCTTTAGGGATCTCAAAGAAAGACATCATAAACATAGGTAAGCTGCTTAAGACTGAATTAAGCAGAACTAGTCTACCCCCATATGACAGGTATTTTGCTTTCCAACAAGAGAGTTTCTGTTTGAAACGATCTTCCACCTTTCTCCAATCAGAGTTCAGGAGTTGTCTATGGTGCATTGGGTTCCCTAGATATCTGAAGGGGTATTCCCCTGCGTTGCATCCAAAGAGACTAGTATAAAAGGATTCCATCTCTTTAGCAGCACCATAGCAGAAGACTTCGCTCTTGTGGAAGTTGATCTTCAGCCCAGATAGCTGCTCAAAAGCGCAAAGCAACAGTTTTAGATTCTGTGCTTGTTCTGGGTCATGATCAATAAAGATAATTGTGTCATTTGCATATTGTAGTATGGACAAACCATCATCTATAAGGTGGGGGACGACACCTCTTATCTGACCATCGGCTTTTGCTCTGTTAATCAGAAGAGCTAGCATATCAGCAACGATGTTGAATAAGATTGGTGACATTGGATCTCCTTGTCTGAGTCCACGTTTGGTCTGGAAATAGGGTCCAACGTCATCATTAACTTTGATTCCCACACTTCCTCCGGTGACCATAGTTTCAACCCATCGACACCATTTGGGGGAGAAACCTTTCATTCGTAGCATTTGTTGTAGGAAAGACCACTTCACTTTGTCGTATGCCTTTTCAAAATCAATTTTGAAAACGACACCGTCTCTCTTTTTGGTGTGAAGTTCATGGATGGTTTCGTGTAAGATAACGACCCCTTCCATTATGTTCCTTCCTGGCATAAAGGCAGTCTGCGTTGGCCTCACCACCGTTTTAGCTACCATATTAAGCCTATTTGTGCCCACTTTAGTGAATATTTTAAAACTCACATTAAGAACACAAATTGGCCTGTATTGCTGAATTTGTATGGCATTATTCACTTTTGGGATTAAGGTAATAATACCAAAATTCAGACTGTAGAGATCAAGAGCCTCCCTATGCAGTTCAGCAAATAAGGGTAGAAGATCATCCTTGATGACTCCCCAGGACACCTGATAAAATTCTGCAGGAAAACCATCTGGCCCTGGAGCTTTATTATGCTCCATTTGGAAGACAGCCTCCCTCACTTCAGATTCAGTGAACGGGATAATGAGGATGTTGTTTTCCTCCGGTGATACCTGTGGGATATCCAGGTTTTGGTCTTCCCTAAGGGAGATATTGAAATTATCCGGCTGGCCAAAGAGTTCTTTATAATAAGTCGTAATGTGACTTTTGAGATGATCATCACCGATCACAACACCTTGATCATTTTCAAGTTTATAGATATGTTGCTTGCGATGTTTCCCATTGGCGACTAGATGAAAGAACTGAGTATTAGCATCCCCTTCCAAGAGGGTTTTAACTTTGGCTCTCTCATACCATTTTAGTTCCTCTTCTCTCAGAAGGTTAACTAAACGTTCTTTTAGATAATGCTTCAGATTAATCTCTTGATCAGATAAGGGAGAGATCTCAGCTTTCTTATCAAGATTGTCTAGAAGAGCTAACAGTGCAGGAGTTCAAGTTTGTGCGAGTATTACTCCTTTCCTTTGGTGAGACTAAGATTGAAATGGACCTTTTCGGTATCATCAACCAGTTGTGTCATCTGAGATATTTAAGTTTTGACTACGAACAAGTCTGCAGCAGAACACTGATAACAACTCAGATAAAGGGTCTGCGGCTTTTGGAGACTCTAGATTTATCAAGGCTGCTTGTAGAACCGAGTAGGATTCCATTTGACTTTGCTGATCTGCCGCGGTTGTTCACGTTCATAGTGGTACGGGACTGCCTCGTGGGATTGAGGACATGAAACAGCTGCGCACTTTGTGGGGCTTGGATCTGGACAACAGCTCGTCGGAAAGTATTATAGGCCTGGGCAAGCTGACGCCTTTGTCAGAGTTGTTTCTCGTTTGCTCTGGCTTCAACGAGCGCGTGCCAATAGTATCACTGCGGAAGCCGATATGGATGCCTGCTCTGTCTACTTCTCTAGAAAAACTTGATAAGCTCAGATCACTTGAGGTGACGTCTTTTGGTGATGCCCACTGTGCGCGCTGAGCTCGCTTTCCCCTCCTTGTGGTGATAGCCTTGAGCGGCTGGACCTGAAGGATTGGTCCTTCTCCATTGTTCCTAGGTGGATCAGCCATCTGCGCAACCTCAAGGAGTTGTCCCTTGGAGCGAAGCAAATAATCCAGGAAGACATTGGTATCATTGGGAATCTACGCTGCCTCATTAGACTGGACCTGCGCATTGTACAGGTCCCAATCACAAGGATCGTGATAGGAGGTGGATTATTCACTTTTGTCAAGTGGTTTATGTTCAACTGTGATGGGATATCGTCCCTGACATTTGAGGCCGGGGCAATGCGCAACCTAGGACACCTCAGCATGGAAATCAATATTAATGACTGGGACAGGGCTGCACCTCAGGGGCTCCAGCACCTCGAGGGCCTCCAGGAAATCAGTGTACACAGGACGTGGCACCATAGCGACAGCAGACTCTTCAACAGAGAAGACGAAGCTGATGCTGCGCTGATCAGGAGCGTGTTCCAGGATACTGTCGACATGCTCCCGTCTCGCCCCGTATTCACCTATGATCAGCACCCAGAATTTTTTAGGTAAAAGCTTTTCTACATTCTCGTGCGTGCATCTCTGTTTTCTACATTACTATATATAATTGTATCCATGATTCTAGCAGCTCGTGCTGGTGAACTAATCTTCTCTATTAAAACATGCCCGGCAGATCCTGTGCTGATTATTGCTTTTCAAAAAAAATAAAATCAAATGCTGAGATGATGAACTAATTCCCACTGTATTCATCTGCGTGCGCGTGCAGACCGGAGGAGTTTGATCAATTAGAAGAAGATACATGCATTCAGGCTGTCCACAACACGTGAAGACATGCACGTACTCCCATCCAAGAATTATATATGGTTCCTTACTGTCGTTACACTCATCATTCTGTTGGTGGTTGGTCAAAAGTTTATTCGTCGCTACAATTGTGCCTGAACTCTACTCTACCGGCTGCAAGTAATATTTAAACTTCGTGTCACAAATAAACACTGTTGTTATGTCGTATGTTGATTTCAGACTGCGGTGTAATATTGAGGCCCATGAACAGAGACAGCTACTGTTGATGCAGTAGGACGTTCCTCCCTCTGAGCCCCCTCCCCCGCCAGCGGCCACTCCGGCCCTAGCGTCCACCAACCACCCACCGGCGGCCACTCCGGCCCCGCCGGCCACCTCCTCCCACCCGCTGGTGGCCACCCCGGGCCCAGTGCCCTCTCTCCCTCTCCAACAAGCCCCACCACCCTTCTTTGGTCACGTCCCATAGAATCTGACGGCTCTGAGAAGTCGGGACAGAGTACCCCCAACCTCCCGCCCCCTGGCCACGGCGGCCAACGTGGTCCTCGAGCAGGCCGCGAGGGTGCTCTCCCCTTCGCCGCTCCCTGGGCGCCCTCCTCCCCGGTAGCCGCGGGACTGTCCGGGTGCGCCTCTCAGGAGATGTTGTCCTTCTTCGACTCTGAGGCGTCCTCCGACGAGTCGTCTGAGTACTCCCCAGTGGCAGCCAACGACAAGGGTAAGGCGGTCGTGGAGCCACGTCGTAGGACACGCCGGCCACGTCCGCACAACGCCGTGTCGGGGTTCATGGCGGACACCTGTCGCCCGGCTACCCAGCGCGGCCAGCCGGACGCGCGCCGCCACTTGCCTACCAGGCCCCCGATGTAGGACCACCGGCCTCGGCAACGTACTTAAGTCGACGCGCAAGCGCCTCGCCATCGCCGCCAAGCCACCCGGGCTGGTGTGCATGTCGACACGGGGGCACAGGCACACCCTCCCGCCACCACGTCCCCCGCGTCGGGACGCACGTCGATGAGGAGGGGTTCACCATCGTCGAGAGTCATCGTCGTTGGCGCCGCCGTGTCTACACCGTGCGCCCCCGGCCGGTCCCGGCGCCTCTGGTTGGCATCTGCTTCAACTGCTTGGCCGGGGACCATGTCGCCACCAACTACCGCTACCCTCGCTGTGTCTTCACTGCAGGGGCACGGGCCACCGCGCACGTGAGTGCAAGCGTGGCCACTCTCCAACCCGCAATGTCGCAGAACCTAGGGTGGTGCCGCGTCGTCGCCTGCAAAGCTAGGTCCGGCGCCGCACTCCCTCCCCCTCCAGCACCGTCTTGGCCCATTCGTGCTCTACAGGCCACGAGACCTCGGTTCCACCGGTCTGCGCACACCACTTCGGGTCGCCGCCGCCAGATGGTGGGAATCGCCGATCCCCGTCTCCACCTCCGTCGCCTCCGGGATTGCTGCAACCCCCACGGTTACTGCCACCTTCCCCTCTTCCGGGTCACCCATCGACGCGCCCTGCCACATAGATCGTTGTCATCCCGTGCTCGCAGGAGCTGAACGCGGCCAAGGAGGCTCTCTCCTCCCTGGCGCTGGTGGCTCTCGTCGGCGGGAACTGTCCTCTGGTCTACCCTGCCGAGGTTTGAGACCAGCTGTAGTCGTTCTACCATATTCTGGCGGAGGTGTTCACGGTGTGCAGGTACTCCCCGGAGGACTTCCTCGTGCGATTCAACTATAGGGAGGACCTCGAGGATGTGAACAAGTTCTGTAAACCTGTGTTCTAGCTCTTTGTTCAGTTTTAGCAAAGTTTTCTGTAAGTAGCAGTAGTGCTCGTCTTGGAGTCCGATCCTTCCGAGCGCGTCGTGTATCTAGGGGCCACGACGTGAGCATGTTTGCATCGTGGCATAGCCAGTCGCTATTTGCGCGCTGTGGCTTTGTGCGTGGGATGGCACGCACTTCGCGAGTCATGGCGAGCGTGGCGCGCATGGCGGAGGGTTGAGGATAGCTCAGCCGCTCCTTTTCTTTCTCCTGTTTTAGCTATTCTTAGTTAGCTCATGTGTATAAGTAGGAGCAGTTAATCTTCAAAAAAAAGCTGAGACGATTGTCATCGGCACCAAAACCTCCTGTGTTTGTCTTCTTCCACTTTCCGTGAGAGAGAGAGAGAGATCGTCGGAGTTCCAAGCTCCGGCTGCCGGAGAGTTCCGGCTGACACGTGGTATCAGAGCCACTTCGTTCCATGGACCGGGCTTCTGCACCGCCGGGTGGCCGCGACAGCGATCGACGCGGGCGACGCTATCGCCGCCTCTCGCCCTCACCGCCACCACGTCGCGGACGTCGCGAAGTCATCGTCCAGCGCTCCGACAACCCACCCTCCGGCCTCCAGTTCCCCACGCTCACGCGCACCAACTATCAAGAATGGGCGCTGTTGATGCAGGTGAATCTCGAGGCGGCAGGATGGTGGTATGCCATCGAGCCGTACGAAGATGAGGAGGTCTCCTACCGCCATGATCGTCTTGCGCTTGCTGCGATCCTGCGCTCCGTCCCGGCGGAGATGCTCAGCAGCCTTCGAGAGAAGCGCTCGGCTGCTGAGGCGTGGGAGGCGGTAAAGCGGATCCGCGTCGGTGTCGAGCGGGTCCGGGAGGCCAATGCTCAGCAGCTCCGGCGTGACTTCAGCGCGCTGGCGTGGAAGGAAGCGGAGAACGCGGAGGAGTTCGCGAACCGCATCACCGGCATCGCCTCGGAATTGCGTCTACTCGGCGACAACGTCACCGACGTCGAGGTGGTAAGGAAGATGCTGTAGGTTGTCCCTGATCATCTGAGTCAGGTGGCGATCGCCATCGAAACTCTCCTCGACATCCGCACCATCTCCGTGGAGGAGGTGACCGGGAGACTACGCGCCGTCGAGCAACGCCGCAAGCCGCCTATCGTCACCGACAACCAGGGGTGACTCCTGATGTGCGAGGAGGACTGGCTCGCTCGCCTGAAGATCAGAGAATCTAAAGGCAAGGGCGGCGGTGGAAGCTCCTCCGGCGGGAACAGCGGCGCCAGCGGCAAGAAGCGCGGCGGCCGCGGCCGCACGCGAGGCAAGGGCGACGGGGCTGGCGCTGCTCCGCGCGACGGGAAGCAGGTCGAGCCCACCAACCGACGGGCCACGCGGGAGGATGAGTGCCTCCGCTGTGGCAAATTCGGCCACTGGGCCAAGGATTGCCGCAGCAAGCCCAAAGCGGAGGCTCACGTCGCGCAGGCGGAGCAGGACACCGAGCCCTCCCTGCTGATGGCTCAGGCGGTTCTGAACCCGTCTTCTTCGTCCCCAGATTGCATAGAGAGCCGTCCTCTCCGCGTGGTGGAAGGCAAGGTCTTCGCCCAGCTCGATGGAGATGCAGCGCACGATGACGCCCTGTGGTACCTCGACAGTGGGGCCACGAATCACATGACCGGCAACCGCAACGCCTTCGTCAACATCGACACGGCGGTTAGCGGCGTCGTCCGGTTCGGCGACGGCTCTGAGGTCGCCATCGAGGGAGCCGGGTCCGTGCTGTTCGAGGGGAAGACCGGCGAACATCTTCCGCTCACGGGGGTGTACTTCATCCCCAGGCTGACCCACAATATCATCAGCCTTGGTCAGCTGGATGAAGGCGGTTGTGATGTGCACACGAAGGCCGGCATGCTCAGAGTCCGCGACGAACACGGCCGCCTCATCATCAAGGTCCAGCGCACCGCCAACCGCCTGTACCTGCTCCGCATCAAGCTGGCGAAGCCCCTCTGCCTGGCCGCGCGAGTCACCGAGAGCGCGTGGCTGTGGCATGAGCGATTCGGCCATCTACACTTTGACGCCCTGCGGAAGCTAGGGCAACGAGGCATGGTGGAGGGACTGCCGGAGGTGGACCACGTGCACCAGCTGTGCATAGATTGTGTCACCACCAAGTTGAAGAGGAAGCCGTTCCCCACTCAGGCGAGGCGCCGGGCGGAGGACCTGCTGGACCTGGTACATGGCGATCTCTGCGGGCCCATCGCACCGGCGACCCCTGGTGGTAAGAAGTATTTCTTGCTTCTTGTGGATGACAAGAGCAGGTATATGTGGGTGACGCTGCTCGCAGCAAAGAGCGACACCCTCGCCGCTGTGAAGCAGTTCCAGGCCCGTGTCGAGGTGGAGAGCGGGCGTCGTCTGCGTGTTCTGCGCACCGACAACGGCGGGGAATTCACATCCGTCGAGTTCGAGACCTACTGTGCCGATCACGGCGTGCAGCGGCAGCACACTGCGCCATACACCCCGCAGCAAAACGGCGTAGTCGAGCGGAGGAACCAGAGTATCGTCACCATGGCCCGCAGCCTGCTCAAGAGCCGGAGCATGCCGGCCATGTTCTGGGGCGAGGCCGTCACCACGGCAGTCTGGATCCTCAACCGATCGCCCACCAAAGCTATTGACGGGATGACCCCGTTTGAAGCCTGGCACGGCCGGCGACCCGACGTCCGCTACTTCCGCACATTCGGGTGCGTGGCATACGTGAAGACCGTGAAGCCGCACCTCAAGAAGCTGGAGGACCGTGGGACTCCAGTTGTCTTCATCGGCTACGAACCGGGGGCCAAGGCGTGGCGATTCTACGACCCTGCGTCGCGCCGCGCCGTGGTGTCCCGGGACGTCGTCTTCGACGAGTCCGCGTCCTGGAACTGGGCGAATGCTGACGGGCTTGATGCAGGTGAGCCTGAGTTCCTGGTGGAGTACCATGACCTGGATCTTCAGGACGGACACATATCCGATGACGACGCCGGCGAGCAATCGGCGACCCCTGCGAGTCCTGGCGCCTCTGCAACACCGCTCGGCGCCGACTCCCCAGCTCCAACGACGCCAGCACAGACCGCGACTCCGCCGCCTCAACTCGAGTTCGTCTCCCCTCCTCCGGACGCCGAGGAGTACCTGGACGCGGACAATGAAGACTACGACCCGAGGTACCACACCATCGACAATGTGCTCGGGCACCCACCACCGGTGGGGTATGTCGTGCGTCAGGTAGCCGCTCGCCTCCACCTGCAGATTGAAGAAGAGCCCGCCTCATTCGCCGAGGCAGAGAAGCAACAGCCCTGGCGAAAGGCAATGCTGGAGGAGATGGACTCCATCGAGAGCAACAACACCTGGCGGCTTGTACCTCTTCCCCATGGCCATCGCCCGATTGGTCTCAAATGGGTGTACAAGACGAAGAGGAACGCCGCCGGTGAGGTCGTCAAGTACAAGGCGAGGCTCGTCGCAAAGGGCTACGTCCAGCAGGCCGGAGTGGACTTCGACGAGGTGTTCGCACCTGTGGCTCGCCTCGAGTCGGTGCGGCTCCTGATCGTGCTCTCTGCCCAGGAAGGGTGGTCGGTGCATCACATGGACGTCAAGTCCGCGTTCTTGAACGGGGAGCTAAGCGAGGAAGTCTACGTACGCCAGCCTCCCGGCTTCACCGTCGACGGCCAAGAAGACAAAGTACTGCGCCTGGACAAGGCGCTGTATGGGCTGCGCCAAGCGCCGAGGGCGTGGAACGCCAAACTGGATCGCACGCTGGCTGAGCTGGGCTTCCGCCGCAGCGAGTCCGAGCATGCGGTCTACGCTAGAGGAAGAGGTGCGTCCCGGTTGCTGGTAGGGGTCTACGTCGACGACCTTATCATCACCGGGAACGACACCACCGAGATCGACTACTTCAAGGAGGAGATGAAGTCCAAATTCAAGATGAGTGATCTCGGTCTGCTTTGTTTCTATCTTGGCATTGAAGTTCAGCAGGGCAAGGATGGCGTGAAACTGTCCCAAACGGCGTATGCGCGCAAGATCCTTGAGCGCGCGGGCATGGGGTCCTGCAACCCGTGCCACGTTCCGATGGAACCTCGCCTGAAGTTGTCAAAGGCGAGCACGGCGGAGCCGGTGGACGCCACTGAGTACCGCGGCCTGGTCGGCTGCATGCGGTATTTGGTGCACACGCGGCCGGACATCGCCTACTCCGTCGGGTATGTCAGCCGCTTCATGGAGCGGCCCACCGTCGAGCATCTCAACGCGGTGAAGCGCATACTGCGGTACATCGCCGGCACACTTGACTACGGCTGTTCCTACAAGCGCAGCAGACAGGAGCTGAAGTTGCTCGAGTACAGCGACGCCGACATGGGCGGAGACATTGACACGAGGAAGAGCACGACTGGAGTGTTGTTCTTCCTCGGCTCCAGTCCAGTGACATGGCGGTCACAAAAGCAGAAGGTGGTCGCCCTTTTCTCTTGTGAGTCGGAGTACATCGCGGGGACGACGGCGGCCTGTCAAGGCATTTGGCTGGCACAGCTGCTTGCAGAGCTCAAGGGCGAACAGCGTGCACCGTTCATCCTGAAGATGGACAGCCAATCGGCAATCGCCCTCAGTAAGAATCCTGTGTTTCATGATCGCTCTAAACACATCGACGTTCGTTATCACTTCATTCGTGAATGTGTTGGAGATGGGAGAATGGACATTGAGCATGTCCGTACTGAGGAGCAGCTCGCCGATATCCTGACCAAGCCCCTGGCGCGAGATCGGTTCTGTGAACTTCGAGTGCAGCTGGTAGTCGTCCGGGTCGGGAAGGAACATCAGGTTTAGGGGGTGAAATGTGAACAAGTTCTGTAAACCTGTGTTCTAGCTCTTTGTTCAGTTTTAGTAAAGTTTTCTGTAAGTAGCAGTAGTGCTCGGCTTGGAGTCCGATCCTCCCGAGCGCGTCGTGTATCTAGGGGCCACGACGTGAGCATGTTTGCGTCGTGGCATAGCCAGTCGCTATTTGCGCGCTGTGGCTTTGTGCGTGGGATGGCACGCACTCCGCGAGGCATGGCGAGCGTGGCGCGCATGGCGGAGGGTTGAGGATAGCTCAGCCGCTCCTTTTCTTTCTCCTGTTTTTGCTATTCTTAGTTAGCTCATGTGTATAAGTAGGAGCAGTTAATCTTCAGAAAAAAGCTGAGACGATTGTCATCGGCACTAAAACCTCCTGTGTCTGTCTTCTTCCACTTTCCGTGAGAGAGAGAGATCGCCGGAGTTCCAAGCTCTGGCTGCCGGAGAGTTCCGGCTGACAGAGGATGTCCTTCACAGGCCGGTGCCACCGGGCACGCCCTTCTTCCTCATCTGGAAGCGCTGGCGGCGTCAGTCAATGGCGTCCACCGGGGCACTAGGCTACAAGGTCCTCCATGGTATGAGCGGGATGCCGGCGCACACATGGGACGTGTCCTTGGCAGAGCGCATCCTTGGCTCCTCTTGCGCCAAGCTCAAGGAGGCGCCGCCGATAGTGGATAGAGATGATCTCCGGGAGTACTTTGTCGCGGCCTTGTCCATTCATCCTAGGTTCATCCCACGTGAGAAGATCATTGCCATCCCCAAGCCGGATGTCCTGTTCGTTGTCGAGCCCCCCCTCTACATCCGGGAACACGAAGCAATCCGCTCTGAGCTGCCGGCGTTGCACAACCTAGTTGGCATTCGGGTGGTGGAGACCTAGGACTGGACTTCGCCGCCATCGACCTCCGATGATGATGCCCCGGCTGACAGCGATGACAGTGACTGGCTCGATCGTGGTCAGTGGAGCCGGTCCACGCCGTGGGCACGTCGCCACCGGTTCAGCAATGGTGGCAACGGCGGCGGCGCACTCAATTCCGGCAACGGAGGGTCAGACCCACAAGTCGGCCCTGGCTGGGGGCCCACCTTCCGCCAAGTAGCTTCGGTCGTCGTGGGTGCCATCTCTTGCCCGGTCCCACACAATGCCGGGCCATGTTCAACTGGCAGTCGCGGCCGGTTCCGTCTGCTGACGGGGGTCCTCGTCACCAATGTACGTCAAGACCTCTGTCGCCTACCGGCTCCCTGGCATCCGAGGTGTCCCTGGACTGGAGTTCATAATTCGAATTCTTGCTCCGTCCGATGTGCCGCCTGAGAGGCCGGACCCGATGCTTGGTCTCACTGATGCTGTGGACTGGTTGCTGACGAACACGCCACCTCTGCAGGGGCAGCTCATCCTCCTGCTGTTCACGACGCCATTGTGGCTCCCGGGGGCGCCGCGGAAGCGGCAGTCACGGAAAAGCAGGACCACAACACAGCTGTCGTCTCCAACTCTGCTGCCACGCCGTTCCATGTGGCGTCTGCAGCTCTTGCAGATGAGGTTGGGCATGGTCTGGGCCGCTATTCCCGAACGTGGGCCGCAACATGCTGGAGGATGGCGCCGCGGACGCCAACGAGACCGAAGCTGGTGGGGACGGGCATTCTCCCTTTGGGCCGCTGCCTGGGCCACTGCCCCCAGTCGTGGACCAAAACAACCCGGTGGTCGCTGCTCTGGACTCCGTTGTGCAGCCAGCTTCCATTGTCGGACCTTCTACAGTCCAGGCAACTCTGCTCTCCGACTTCGTCGCATCCCTCAAGCTGCCGATTGAGGCACCGCTGATCCACTCTCCTCCTCACCTCCGTGTGTCGCGGCCGTGCGAAGACAGGGACCTCGTGCCGCGCCGCAGTGACAGGCTCGCCGTGAAATCTTGCTACCGTGAGCCCAAGCCAGAGTTGCAGGCCAAGCGAGTAATGCTAAGCAAAGGCAGCCGGGCTCGTCCCGGGCTTCGCCGGGAACTCTGGACGCTTCCATTGTGGCCAGGTTCCACGAAACCTTCAAGGAGCCACTCTCCTCCGCGAAGAAAGCTGCAATGAGAGAGCTATTCCCTGATTTCCCTCACGCTGGCGCTCGCAGGGGGCGCCCTGCGCTGCGGCGACAGTATCTGCTCTCCTCGTCGTCGCGCATCATGTCTCCCAATGAGTAACCAAAACCTGCTCATCTGGAACGCCCGCGGCATCAACAACCACGCACGGCGTAGTG
This sequence comes from Saccharum hybrid cultivar R570, assembly GCA_038087645.1. Classification (NCBI taxonomy): domain Eukaryota; kingdom Viridiplantae; phylum Streptophyta; class Magnoliopsida; order Poales; family Poaceae; genus Saccharum; species Saccharum hybrid cultivar. The sequence goes on from JAQSUU010000591.1 coordinate 1,345,948, forward strand.
TCGTCAGGAATCTAGTCGCCCAGGCCCAGGAGCGTGTTTCTGTACTGTGTCTACAAGAAACTACGGTCGCTGATGTAACTGTCACAATGGCTAATGATTTAACAGGTCCCGATTTTGATTACTTGTGTGTTCCTTCTGATGGCGCATCCGGTGGCATCCTTGTAGCCTGGCACCGTGAGCACTGGGTCGCCACCCAATCGCTTGCTCGGCAGTTCTCGGCCTCTGTCCGACTTCGCCCTGCCCAGGGGGACGACAGCGTCGCGTTCTGGCTCACCACGGTCTATGGACCAACCCTGTCGCATCTCAAGCCGCAATTCCTGCAGGAGCTACACGATGTACGATCTGCCTGCGCTGGACCTTGGTTGGTCTGCGGTGACTTCAACCTTATCCTCCATGCGGCTGACAAGAACAACAGCAAACTGCACAGGGGAATGAGGCGACGTTTCCAGCGCGCCGTCAACGGCCTGGAGTCAGGGAAAAAATATCGTCGGTAATAAAATTAATTTTTATTCATCCAACTACTAATTTCTATACAACATCGGTGCAAATATCTTTTTTACGCATCTTGATTATTGTTTCTATGCATCTAATCAGCCATCACGTGCCATGATTCAAATTTTAAATTTATGAATTTTAATTTTTTTTCAAAAAAAATATTTAAAATGGATCTTGAATCGTGCACAAAAATATCAGGAGTTCAATAGTGAAAACCGTTTTTTAATCGGATTCTTGGTTGAGGAATTATAGTGAAAAAAATGGAAAATATTAGAGTAGACGTACGCATGCATGCATATGTCAGCCTATGTCAGTCCGCGTCAGATGCTGTCAGGTGTAACGTCCAGCTCGTGGAAAGGTTTTTATGCGGGAACGAATTGATTTTAATTCATGCAACCACTAGATTTTATGCATTATCGCGATAAAAATCTTTCTACGCAGCCTGACCTAGGATTTTATGCGTCCGATCGGTTGGTCCCTATGAGGTCCCCAACCTGCGCGCACGTTAGCTTCGTGAGGGGATGGGTACGGTCTTGGGCGGCGCTAGGTGTCTTCCCCTGTATTCCATGGAAGATCCAATATTTTACAAGCAAACACAATACATATATGTATTAAGTATACGTATTTCTTCATGTTCCAAATCTGGCCCAAAAGCCCAATAGAAAGAGCAATTTTCAGCCCACCATCGCATTTTCCCTGGCTGTTGGCTCTCCCAAGTCATCGCATCACATATTCGCATCGACCGGCAACAAGCCAACAAATCCTCGATACGACGACACCTCGTGCTCCTGGCGGCGGCGCCCAACCCTAGTGTCCCGGCGAGCGGCGAACGGCGGCGACGGCGAGCCCGGTGCTCCGGCAGCCCGCGACGGCGCGACGGCCACGGTTCGGCTTCGGCTCCGGCTTGCTGCGTGAGGGAAGGTGAGTAGCCCGCCATTCAAGTAGGATACATTTAGAGTGATTTCATTTTTTTATTTTTTTTTCAATTGGATTCTTGTAAAATAGATGAAGAAGAACTTGAAGAAGGGTGCTAGCAGTAACATATTTGCTGTTTTGTAATTTTTTTCTTAATTAATAGAGACAATGGCACTATGCCACTATGCGTACTTTCTTTGTTATCGATGCACATTTGTGTCGAACATTTTATGTACACGGAATACCCAGCCGTGAATTCCTAGCTCCGCCACTGGGTACGGTGGCTGGCTGGGGCTTCCAAAACTTATTTATAACCTGGGCTCCCAATAGCCTAGCCCCCTATATATATATATATATATATATATATATATATATATATATATATATATATATATATTCTACACGTTAGGTGTAGAATAGTTATTCTACACCACGAGCCAGCCAACGGAGCCAACCAACCAGCTCCCTTGGACCCGCGCCCGAGTGCCCGACCCTTCCGTGCGGCCGATCCCTCCTACGCGACCGGCACCACGCGTGCGGTGACGGAATAGAATTCACCGCTCCCCACACGCCTCGTACGCCATGGGCCCACCCGCTCGCGCCCACTCCCACGCCGTTCCTGCGCCAGTTCCGCGGTCATGGCCCGTGTACGAAACAAATGCGCAGCCTGCCCACTCCCTACTACTGCAGGTGTGTTTAGTTAGATGTAAAGTGTGTGTAAAGTTTTTTAGCACTTTTCGTTGTTATTTGGTAAAATTTATTCAATCATGGACTAACTAGACTCAAAAGATTCGTCTCGACATTTACAGACAAACTGTGCAATTAGTTATTTTTTTACCTATATTTAATGCTCCATGCATGCGTCCAAAGATTTGATGTGACGAGAAATCTTGTAAAATTTTTGAAATTTTGGGTGAACTGAACCACATGCTCCTACAGTACTAGCATGTGCAGCTGAAGCCTGAATGGACTTGACAAGCTCTGCATGCGGTCATGCTTGGGCCTGTTTAGTTGCACCTCAAAATGCCAAATTTTTCAAGATTCTCCGTCGCATCGAATCTTTGGACGCATGCATGAATCATTAAATATAGATAAAAAAATAAACGTAATTATACAGTTTAGACGAAATAGACGAGACGAATCTTTTAAGCCTAATTAGACCATGATTGGATAATATTTACCAAATAACAACGAAAACGCTACAGTAGCGTTTTGCCAAAAATTTCGGCATCCAAACGGTGCCTTGCTTGCTACAGACGGACATGCATGCACCTCGAAAAACCAGCGTACCGATGGAAAATACTAATAAGTGACTACGCGATCCATTACTTAGTGCTACTGATTTGTGACTAGCTTAACTACTAACTATTACTGACTTAAATTTTACCATAGGACATCTTCAAGTATTTAGTCAGTACCTCTAACTATTATGTTAGTACCTTTAAGTATTATTTCAGTATCTAAGTATTTTGTCAGTATTATGACCCGTAGTTGTAAGTATTTTGTCATTTTTTTTTGTCAGTACCTCCCATGATGACCTTTAAATAGTTGTCAGTATCTAAGTATTTTGTCAGTACTATGACTGTAAGTATTTTGTTAGTATCTCCCGTGATGCTGCCGATGGTCGTCTGTAGCTGCGGCTGCTGCTGCTGGGTTGGGGGCGACAGCCAGGTCACCTTCGGGCCGGGGTTGGGGAAGCCGCACCATGGCCATGGTCGCATCTGGGAAGGGGTACTGAACGATTTAGTAGTTGTCAGTATTTTGTCTTGTTTTTCATTTGTTCTCGGTATTAGGTATCATTAAGTACTTTCTAGCATCTTTCGAGTACATGTCAGTATTTTCTTCAGTATTTTTCTAAAGTATCTTTTATTAGTGTTATGACTTTAGTAGCTGTCAATATCATCTGGTATGTGTTGATGTTTCTTAGATTATGTTTAGTATTACTCAGTGTTTTTTCATTCAGTACATTGATTTGCTTCAGTATTTGTTAGTACAATTGTTGAAAATTTTTATTATCCTCTCTTTTCCTTTGATGTCATTGGAGCCGTTCGGCTGGAATTATAAGCCGGCTGAAAAATACTGTTGGCTGATTTTTTGTGAGAGAAAAATACTGTTCCGGCTGAAAAAACAAGCTGAATAAGACGGATTATAAGCCAGATGAACAGGGCCATTATTAGTACTTTCCGGTATATGTTAATGTGTTGTTCAGTAGTTGTCAGTGTAAACCTTCAGTATTTTGTTAGTATTTCCCTCTTTACTTATGTAGTATTCCATCTCGTTTTTCAGTATCTCTTAACATCTCTCGGTGTATGTCAGTTTTTAGTATTCAGTATCTCTCAGTATATGTCATTAGTACTCATTACTCCATCTAATTTTTCAGTATCTCTCAGTATACGTCAGTTTTCAGTATTCAATATCTCTCAGTATACGTCAGTTTTCAGTTTTCAGTATCTCTCAGTATATGTGAGCACAACCATTCATGCGAGTTCTGAACTGGACGCCGGCAACAACCATTCATGCGAGCGCGAGCTCGGTAGTTAGCTTCAGTATTCCACATGATTCCATGCATGGTTGTTTGCTTCAGTATATACGGCAAACCAGATTAAACCTCGCCGGCGGAGGCACCACCAGGAGATTGACGCCAGTCGCTGGATCAATGAGAAAAGCAGCTTCGCATGAGGCATTCAAAGCGCATGGGGCGTGTTGCAGGCTGTGCTGTAGTGGCCACGCCTGTGCTATTCCGGCCGTGCCTGAGCCCTGAGGGCAGCGGATCGGAGGAGCCTGGAACACAGAGCCGCTCGGAGCGGCGCACTGGCCGAAGCACTGGTAGGACGGGTCATGGCGGCGGGCCATGGCGGTCTGCTGACCGACGGGGAGGGGTTGGATGAATCGGAGCGTTGTCGCTGTCGCTGGCTACGGCACAGAGCTTCACGGGGGCCGCGCGACGACTGGCCGGTCGCGTCGTCTTTTCATCATCGTCCTGCTTCGTTGTTCTAGCGCGGAGGCTTGGGGCCGGCGGGGGAGGGGGCTGCGCCGGCGGTGCTAGGGTGGGGGCGGAGGCTTGGGGGCGGCGCCCAGGTGGCGACCAGAGAGCGCGCGCCGCCGGTGTGCCGTGGGTTGGGGATCGACGATTGCGATCGCGATATAATAATTGAGTGGGGGCGATTGGGTTCCCGTTCCTATCAGGGCGGGTGCGAGTCGAGTCGGGTGGGGTGGGTGGGGTGCTGTAGTTGGATAGTGTAGTCTGGTGGGTGGGGCTGTTTGTGTCTTGGTGTAGAATACTACACCTAGGGTGTAGAATATATATATATATATATATATATATATATATATATATATATATATATATATATATATATATATATATATATATATATATAGTCTTGAAAGGGGAGAGGCTTGGGATTGAAACTTGGGCTGTGCTTAGACCCGCCCAGCATAAACTGGCAAAAAAAAAAGTTACATAAAGCTTCATGAGCTATTGCCTTTTTAACTCAAACTTCAAAACCGGACATATTCCCTGTTAACTCTTAAAACTATTTAAATTACCTCCCTAATCTGGTTATTAGAATTGTTTTTTATGTTTTTAGTTTAAAAAATCAAGTAAATACATGATAAGGTTTTTAAATCACAAATATGTATAGCTTGCAAAAATTCTGAGAAAACACTACAAGATAGATTGGCACATCGTAAACCCAAATTAAAGATTTAGAGATCACAAAAGTATCTTTGAAATAATCCAAAAAAATAGATTTGTCTCTAGTAAAATGAAAAGATGTTTTGAAATTACTTTCACAGTGAAAACATGTATGCAACTAACATGTATGCATTTCACGTTAATTTTATGTTGCATTTGTCGTGGAAAGTTTTTAAAATAGAATGTTTCAGGAATTTCTAAGATTTTCCTAGTTTTTTATCTAGAGCTAAATCAGATTTTAGAATCTTCTAGGAATATTTTCATGATATCTAAATATTTAATTTGGGTTTTTTCATGTCCCAATAAATCTCTAGAGTGTTTTTTGAAATTTTGATAAGTTTAGAGACATTGTTCATGGTTTAAAAATCTCATAAGGCATTTATCAGACTTTTTAACTAAAAAGAGATGAAAACAGCTTGAAAACATTCTAACCCATCTGGAGAGATAATTTACACGATTTTGTGAGTTGAGGGTGGCAAGATGTCTAATTTTGGAATTTGAGTAGAAAAATCAGAGTGGATTTTTTACTAGCCAGCCACTTCATGCATCTCAGATTTGGGCCTTGTTTGGATGTTGTAGTATTAAGAAACCATAATACTAAGAAACTGTAGTTTTATAACCATTGATGTGCAAAACCGTGGTTTAGAAAAAAGAGGTCTAGATTGGAGTTTTTAAAACTTCAAAAAAACTACAGTTTCAGTAATACCATGGTATTCAAAACCATAAGCTTTGTTGCACCCAAACACTTCATGGAACTCTAAAACTAAAATATTTCACAAAACCATGGTATTTTTCTAAAACTCCAAAAATACTTTGTATCTAAACAGGTCCTTAGTTGTAAGAGGCTAGCTTTAGCAGTCCAACAATAACTTTTAATCAGCTTTGGATATCTATGGACAAGGCCTAGCCCATAAAGAAGACCACCTAAAGTCCTTTCCTTACTACTCCCAGTCCCAGCCTAAACTTCCCTCACCCATTTGCTTGTTGCTTCCTCTGCTTGAAACAACTATCCACAAAACAACAACTAGCCAAACCACCACGAGTTTTGAAGTTCCAAACAAAGCTAGTTAGTTAGGCCTCGTTTGGTAGGGCTATGGCTTTAGCTTCTCATGTACGTGTTGCAATTTTTCTGGTGGAGTTAGAGCCGTTTTGGAAAATGTTTGGCTAAAATGGCTCTAGTGTTAGTTTTGTAAAAAAAAACTGTATTAGGTTTGTGAGAATGAGCCACTTTTCTTTGGCTTCCGCTCCTTCAGACACATTGGAAGCAACCGTTTTTTAATGCCCATTTGGTAGGGATTTTGCAAGGAGCCACAAGAAGCTGGAGTCTGAGCCTTGCCAAAGAGGGTCTTAAGTTACATTACTACTACGTTTTTCCAGCAACAAGAGGCTTTTTAACAGAGACAGCTCAATGCAGAGCCAACTCTAAAATTATTCTGATAGCTCAGCCAAACGACCGATCCTTTAAACGACGTACTACAGCAGCAGCTACTACTATACTCCGCATGATCAGAGGGAGATCACCCGTTGAGTTTCCTGGGGTGTACTCCAACACAGCAACACTCCTCTCCTGTCCTGTGAATACTCGATATAATGAAAAAGCAGGAAAAAGAGGAGCTGGTGGAGATACTCTAGAGATCTATACAGGGTCCAAACATGGATACACCGTGTTACTACAGTAGCAACGCGGAATTCCAATGTCACGGTACTCTCAGATCAGTCGAAGTCTGTTACGGCCGAAGCCGCAAATCGGACTCAGAGAAGAAGTACAGTAGCTACGGTGGCCAGCTACGGCCGAGTTCTATTGCAATGAAAGTAACGAGTACAAAGTCAAGGTTCCCGATGCCTCTCCTTCTCTCGCCCTCTATTCTTATCTCACTCTCAGATGGGCTTGTCCTTGCATGCGGCACAAGCGGCCCACTCTGGCCCAGCCAACCTCACGTTACAGGATCTCTTCCTCTTGGGCCTTGGCACTGCTGCAGAGTCCCCAGGGTGAGGTATGCTGACACCCCTCCCCCCCTTGAGTGCCGGCCTATCCCTAGGCCGGAGCACCGGGGAAACGCTGCATGATAGCTTCAGCGTCTTCCCACGTTGCAAGCTCGTCGTCGACGTCGGTCCACTTGATAAGGTACTGCTTGACAGAGCTTGTCCCGCGCTGGTGAAGTCGTGTCTGCAAAATGCGCTTTGGAACTTGCAGGTGGTTGTCGAAGTCTGGGAGGCTTGCGGACACAGCTTGAACGGGGGCAGTCGCCGGCTTCAAAAGAGAGATGTGGAACACGGGATGGATCGACGAAGATGGAGGAAGCTCGAGCTTGTACGCCACCGTCCCGATCTTGGACAACACCTTGTAGGGGCCGAAGTACTTGAAGCAGAGCTTCTGGTGCGAGCGTGGCGCGAGGGACGACTGTACATACGGCTGGAGGCGAAGGTATGCGAAGTCCCCAACCTGAAAAGACCGCTCTGATCGCTTCTTGTCCGCCTGGTGCTTCATGCGCTGCTGAGCCCGGAGAAGATGCTGGCAGATAGATGCTAGCATGGTGGATCGTTCCGACAGCATGGAAGATACATCTGGCACGGGCGAAGCAGAGATGTCAGTGATACCAAAATGACGAGGAGAGCGACCAAAGAGTACCTCGAATGGTGACTTTCCCAAAGCCGAGTGAGTACTAGTGTTGTACCAATACTCTGCAAGAGTTAGCCATTTCAGCCACTGTCTCGGGCAAGAGCGAACGAAGCAGTGAAGATAAGTTTCCAAACATTGATTTACACCCATCAGATTGAGGATGATATGCTGAGCTCATGGACAAGGTAACCTGGGCTAAGCGAAACAGCTCGCGCCAAAACTGACTTGTGAATATTGGATCCCTATCCGAGATGATCTGAGATGGCAGCCCATGAAGCTTGAATACGCTGTCCAAGAAGGCTTGAGCCACACGCTGAGCAGTATATGGATGATGAAGAGGTATGAAATGTGCAAACTTACTCAGCTTATTAACAACTACCATTATGCAATTGGCGGTTCCAGAAGATGGTAATCCATCAGTGAAGTCCATAGACACAATTTGCCACGCCTCTGTCGGAACTAGGAGTGGAGACAAAAGTCCCAAATATCTGGCGCGATCCGGCTTTACCTGTTTGCATACTGAACATGAAGCCACGAAGGACTTAACTGATTGTTTCATTCCCTTCCAGAAGAACAGCTTCTTGACACAGCAATAGGTAACTGGGAAACCAGAATGCCCTCCCAATGCAGAATCATGCAGGGCTGAGATGATTTTCTACTGCAGCTGTTGATTGGTGCCAATCTAGATACGGCCTGAGTGGCGGAGGACGCCATTATGCAAACTGAAAGGAGGATGCCTTTGATTGTTGACTGAGAGCTCCTGTATGAGCTTGACGGATTCAGGATCTGATGAATAACCAGCTGTAACATCGGCCAACCAAGCCGGAGTGGACACAGAAATGGCCTGCAGCTGGTCTGGAGGCATTGGGTGGCGAGACAGCGCATCAGCAGCCGCATTGAAGTTGCCCGGCTTGTAAACAACTCTGTACTGGAGGCCAGCAAGCTTGTTATGCATCTTGAGCTGTCACTGAGTTTGAAGGTGTTGATGTGTAATGTGCATCAAACTTCTTTGGTCAGTGTATATAGTGAATTCACTGTGCTGCAAATATGACCACCACTGCTCGACGGCTACAAGGATTGCCAAGAACTCCTTTTCATATGTCGACAGAGTACGAGTGCACAGTCCCAAGGACTTGCTGACAAATGCTAGAGGGTGGCCATCTTGTAATAGGACTGCACCAACTCCACTGTCACTTGCATCAGTTTGCAGCTGAAAGGGCTTCCCGAAGTCTGGGAGAGCAAGAACCGGTGCTTCCATAAGAGCGTTCTTCAAAGCTTCAAAGGCCAATTGATGAACTGGTGTCCACACAAAGGGCATGCCCTTTTTGAGAAGATCGGAAAGGGGCCGAGCAATGACTGCAAAGCCCTGCACGAATTTGCGATAATAACCCGCTAAGCCTAGAAAGCTGCGTAGCTCTTTGATGTTTTGAGGTTGAGGCCACTGCTTAATTGAATCAATTTTGCTAGGGTCGGTGGATACACCTTGATGGCTGACTATGTGGCCGAGGTAAGATATAGATTGTTGGGCAAAGCGGCATTTAGACATTTTGACCTTCCACTGATCATGAGCCAGAAGCGTAAACACTTGGCGCAGATGTTGAACATGCTCCTCAAGAGTCCTGCTGTACACCAATATATCATCAAAGAATACCAAAGCACACTTCCTGAGGACAGGGTGTAGGGTGGTGTTCATAGCCCCTTGAAAGGTATTGGGTGCTCCCGTTAACCCGAATGCCATGACCATAGTTCTCATGGTGTCGCCTAGGCGTCCAGGCGCTCCCCCATCGCCTTGCAGAATGGGCGCCTAGGCGGGCAAGGCGGGCGCCTAGGCGAGCAAGGCGGGCGCCTAGGCGTCTCGGCAGTGGTACATCGCCGTGCCTCGCCTTTACGCCGTAAGAACTATGGCCATGACAGTAAACTCAAACTACCCCCAGTGAGTTTGGAAGGCTGTTTTGTGCTCCTCGCCTGGAGCCAGCCTTATTTGATTGAACCTGGCTCTGAGGTCTAGGCAAGAAAACCAGCGGGCCTGGGACAGCTCGTCCAACAACTCGTCCATGACTGGAATCGGAAATTTGCTTTTGACAGTGATTGAGTTTAGCATCCTGTAGTCCACATAGTAACGCCAGGAGCCATCCTTTTTGCACATCAAGAGCACAGGGGACAAGAACGAGCTTGAGCTGGGTTGTATCAAACCAGACTGTAGCATTTCCACAATCTGTTTTTCAATCTCGTCCTTAAGAGCTGGCTTGTAACGGTATTGGCAGACTGCTACAGGAGAAGCGCCAGTAATCAAGGGAATGCGATGGTCACAATGACGCCGAGGAGGAAGGTCAGAAGGATCTTGGAACAGATCTGAAAATTCCTCAACCAACTGTTGCACTACCTCAGGTATTTTAGATGGGTCAGTGGAATTACTAAATGGTGCAATGTGACAGAGCTGCAACACTGGAGTCTGAATAGAATCTGGTAATAGCCCTTGAAGCACAACAGAGCTCTGGCCATATGGGATACTCATCCATTTGTGACGCCAATCTACCTCATAGGAGAGAAAGCCTCCAACCAATCCATGCCGACAATCATGTCGTAAGAACCCAGCTGCAATATATGAAGGTTGGAATGGAAGCTATAGCCCTGTACGATCCACTCTGTACCCTGAACCTCAGAATTACAGACAATAGAGCCTCCATCAGCTACCTTGACTGTGACCGGTTTGGGAAGAGTCACCAGATTATGCAGGCCTTGAGCACAGAGAGTACTCAAAAATGAATGACTGGAACCGGAATCGATCAAAATGATTAGCTCACGGCCCATCAGAGTACCACGGAGTTGCATAGTTCGTGGAGAAGTGGCCTGGGGCTCAGAACATTGGCCTTCTTCGACTTGGACAATCTCTGGAACAGGGGTATCATCAGGCTCTTGGAAGGCTTTAGCACACATATCCCAAACCTCTTGTAGAGCATGAATTTGTGGAACCGGAGCACAGCGGTGGCCGGGCACCCATTTGTCACCGTAACGGATGCACAGACCACGGGCTCGGCGGTACTGGCGCAACGAGGATAGTTTGTCGTCGATGGATGAAACCTTGGGAACCGCACACTTGTCATCCCCAGCATCAGTTTGTGGGCGTCGAGGAGGGGGTGAAAGCGGCAGAGCACCCTTGATAATTGCCGAGCGAGCAAATGGCGACGCCTCAGTGCGCTTGAACTCCTTGCGACATCCTTGATCCAGCGCTTTTTCCTGCAGCAAAGCGAGAGTGCAGGCAGAATCGAGGTCTTGTGGGTGGGCAACCAAAACAACTGGACGAATATCCTCGCGTATGCCATCAATGAATCGAGTTGTGAAATACAACTTGTCGGGGTTAGGATTATAGGCTTTGAGTTGTTCAAATAGATCAGTGAACGTCTCAATGTAATCAGAGACTGTAGAAGTATGTTTGATGCGAAACAGCTGGCGTAAAAGCAACTCATGCTGGTCGCGGCTGAATAGCTCATGGATGAGGGCAGCAAAGGAATCCCAAGAGATGTTCTGCACCTTAGACTCGACAGATTGGAGCCAGCGAGCTGCGGCGTTGGTGAAATGTTGAGTGGCTACACGAACCCACATCGCAGGATGAACATAATACATTTCGAAGTGGGCGCGAGCACGCGACAGCCAGAGCTTAGGATTATCCCCATCGAACTGAGGAAGCGACATCTTCGGAAGCTGACCCAGACTGGAGTGTTGGTGATTGGACTGGAATTGTGGCTGGTGATGAAGATTGGTAGGATACTGAAATGTGGAGGGATACAGTGGAGTAGGATAAACTGGAACAACATAAGTGGGTGGAGGAAGAGGGCCAGGATTTGGGGGAGGCGGAGGGTAAGGATTTGGTGGAGGGTAGTAAGGGTGCAGTGGCGGCGGCTAGGGATGGTAGGGAACCGGTGGTGGAGGTGGAGGAGGATAGTGAAGTGGAGGCGGTGGAGGAGGAGGATGGGGCGGAGGATAAGGTGGCGGCAGCGGATGATGCTGGCGAGGAAATGACAATGGAGGGGGATTGGGCACTGAGAACGTACCATTGGCCGGGTATGGGGCGATGGTCGTGACCAAGCCATGCCCCGCAGCCCATGTAGTCGATGCATCGCCGTGCCCAAGGGGCCAGTCGTTCGGTGATCTGGCAGAGGCACGCCCAGTGACCAACTCAGGACGAACCGCATCGTTGGGAGATCCATTGGTCGGCGCGATGAAGGATCGATCCCAGAGCTTGGTGAGGCGGTCGACCTCCGAAGGAACGGTGAATAGCGAGCTCTCGATCCGCGGGCGCCATGCCTCGAACGCCTCTGCAGCGGACTCGAGCACGGCGACGCATTTGTCGCGCTCGTCCTGAATCTCGACGTAGCGGACCAACTCGAGATCGTGGACGCGCTCCTCCAACTCGCTGACGTGCTCGGAGAAGTGGCCGCCCCAGTTGTCGGCTACGATGGTGGCAGTGTACTACTCGGAGGCGAAGCGCTCCAGTGAGAGTAGGTGGCCATCGATCGCGAAGTCGCTCTCAGAGCGGGCGTTCTCCGACTCGGTAAAGCGCCGATCTAGGCAAGAGCCAAGGCCGTCGAACTCGGAGTGGAAGTTGTCGAAGCGGTGAATCAAATCGTCGAACATCTGTCGGACGATTGGATCCATAGTGCCGCGGGAACGTTGCAGGCGCGTGAAGTGTGGGTGGGCGGGTGGGAGGGAGTCCTCCAGCACGCGCGGTGGCCAGAGACCGACGGCTTTGATACCAGTGTTACGGCCGAAGCCGCAAATCGGACTCAGAGAAGAAGTACAGTAGCTACGGTGGCCAGCTACGGCCGAGTTCTATTGCAATGAAAGTAACGAGTACAAAGTCAAGTTTCCCGATGTCTCTCCTTCTCTCGCCCTCTACTCTTATCTCACTCTCGGATGGGCTTTTCCTTGCATGCGGCACAAGCAGCCCACTCTGGCCCAGCCAACCTCACGTTACGGGATCTCTTCCTCTTGGGCCTTGGCGCTGCTGCAGGGTCCCCAGGGTGAGGTATGCTGACAAAGTCGAATAAAAATCCACGTTAGGAATCATATCTTGGACATGCCGGCCGTCCAATTTCAATTCTTGGTGCTTTATTCACTCTTCTTTACCCCACCAAATTCGACATCAGGCATCAACGTTGTATGCCCATCCACATCCATCTCTGGCTTTTGTAACTCTTAAGCTAATCTAGCGAGCCAGCTGTCAACACAAGCTAGGCATATGTCCTTCCACGAATTTAATAACAAAAAGGACACTGCATTCCATTCCATCCATATATCTGATACAATGTGCTTGCGTGGCGCTATGTGTATATATATACTTGTCTTCTTCACCCTTCTTCTCTCATACTAGACCCAAGATATGGTTTTGCAGTTCAAAACCTGGTACCTGGGGGCACTGACGTCGTCTCCGTCCATCTCCAAATCCAGAGCAAGCTAAGCCTGCGGCCATGGTAATCACTACAACACCAAGAACATTGATTTACTTTTGTTGTCTACCAAGAACATCGTCTCCTTTTTTGTTCATTGTTCGATTCAGTTACAATCTTTTATCAGATGGAGCCTTTTGGTTTGGGAGGTGTGGGATCGATGCAAATAGATATATGTGTATATATATACATTTTAATTGTTGTAGGATCTAGCAGAGAAGTCCCAACGAGCAAACTTCTTGTTCGTCGAGGAGGAGGATGACGAGAAAGAGCAGCAACAGCAGCAACAACAACAGCAACAGCAGCGCAAGGAGGGAGAGGGAAAGCAGCAACCCAAAGGCAAGGGCAACAACCGAAAGGCCCCAACAACGCCGCATCCGAAACAACGGCCAGCCACTCGTTCCATTTCTGGCAGCAGCAGCGGGGAAGTAAGGACCAGATGGTGTACCATACTGTAATGCAGCCGCCAGCAACCTGTATCTGTATGGCACTATATAGAATCGTCAAGTAATATTACTGTGCTTTGTACCTTTGCTTGGTCCACGTTGATCCATGCATGCCCCTGATCAGGATTTAGCTGAGATGCATGTCGGATCGGATCGGTTGAGCCGGGGGCCTCTTCAGTGAAGCTGAACCTGGTGCTCACTGTTTTGGGAATTCAGAGCCAAGCCGACAACATCTGTATATATAATGGTTATGCCATGCGCGGGGTTGTATCGTACGTGCTGCTCGCTACCTGTCCGTCGTTGCTGCCTCCGCCGCTACCAAGGCATGGCCAATCGACCGATCGAGACGAGTCGTCGTCTGGCCCCGGTGGTGGCTCACTCTCCGATCCACGTCGATCTACTGGTTGGGCAGTCCGACGGCGCGGCTAGCTGGAAGGAGATCCAGAGTCATCGGCGTTGGCGTCGCCGCCCTCGCGGGGCAGGGGTGCCACTCGACCTTGTGGTTGTGGAGCTGTGCTTCAACTGCCTCATGCCCAACCATGTGTGTCAAGCGCAACACCTTTCGCTAGGGGACTTCGTTAAGTAGTCGAAGTTCACATATTTCGGATTCTTTCTCGCAGGGAATAGATGTTTTCGCTAGGGGAGATGACGCGAAGAGGGCAATGGAGCATGCTCGTGAAAAAACGAAGCGTCGAGGCGAAGGATCCGGATGAAGGCTGTGAAGGGGCAGGGCCCCGGCGAGGGTCCCAAGCACCCGGGAGCAGGCAAATGCCATTTTTATTTCGATGCGAATTGGATTGTAGGGCCCCCGCCAAGAGGAGTATTGTTAATACTCACTCCCTTTATCTCGAATTATAAGCCATTCCAAAAATCTTGGAGAGTCAAAACATTTAAGTTTGATCAAATTTATATGATGACATAATAACATTTATCGTTACATTCCTCGTTAATTATATTTTCATAGTATACCTATTTGATGACATAATTTTTCGTAATTCTCTCTATAATTTTGGTTAAACTTAAGATGCTTTGACTCTCCAAGATTCTTGAAATGAGTTATAATTTGGAATGGAGGGAGTATCTATGATATATCCGTGTTATTATGGTCCTCATGTTGCAAAAGACCTTATAAATAGTGCCTCGAGGCAAACAAAAATTGAGGAGGACCTCAATATTTTTGAAATGAGCTCTTTGCTACTATTCCTATCTTTATTTTGTTGTTGTGAGTTTGACAACCCACTGTCCAAGACTTCGGTCGAGGACACCATTTGCGCCCACCCGTGGTTGTCGCTCAAACTATCCAATGGCTCCTAGCGGGAGAGCAGCAAGACACCACGGGAAGCTCCGAAATCATATTTGCCTCCGCGTAGGAGATGGATTGAGGTTATGGTGGCCTAACCCTAGCAATCTTCTTTGCCAAATGATCTCCCTTCGCATCTCTTCCCATTGGGCTAGGTATTCCTTTTCACCCACCCAGATAGGCTTGGGCTTCCAAACACACCTATCATTCTTCTGGGCTGGGCTCCATGAATGACTAAATAGGTCCTCCATTATACGCCCAAACGGCCCACCCATGTTCTCTTTTGTCATGCCCACACGAGTCGGATTTTGGCCCACACACAATGTGGTTGTGCTAACGCGGTATCTTCCATCTTTGTCTCTGTCTCATCTCTATTCCCCGGACTGCCCAAATCGTCAAAGGGCTTGATCTTAATCTCCTTCGCCATACTTGCCCGTTCCAATTCCAGGCCCCACACCCACCTCGTGGTGGCTCACTACGTGGACAATTTTCAACTTTCTGGAGCTCTTTCATCTATGGTAATTTTCCCTTTCGGTTCAAACTGAATCCTCTGTAATCCCCTTGTTGATGTTGCACCAACTAACCACTTGGACGAATTCAGCCATTCCGCAGAAAAGTTGGAACCAAACACAAGACCCAAACACATCGGAGGTGCATCCACGGCCACTCTTGCTGCTCGGCGACCACCTAACGAACCTCTTCGAGCTCCGGAACCAACCCGAACTTGGTGAACCCCTCCGACAGCAGACGGACGAAGAAACTCGACGAGAAAGCAGTTGATTTTGGTCACTGACCTGAGATCTCTGTGTCAAACAAAGTAGAGTTAGCACGGGGTATTCTACTGGCCATGTTAGGTCCATAATTAAGTAACAGTCTAATATAAGCCCTGGTATTACAGTAAGAAAGTAGAGTTGTACATATAGAAATAGAAATACATTTGTAATTCCATTTAAAATCTAAAAGTTTATCTGTACGCATTTTGCACGGGAAATTTGGATTGGGTAACATAAATGTGGCTAATTACGGCTTGCAAAGGAAATGGTCGGCGTGCGTGGAGCACAGAGGCGCTGTCGGCTGCTTCAATTGTGTGCCATGCAGGAGTATATATGCTCAAGACAAAGTGAGCCAACCGCAACGAATCTGACTTTGCTTTCTTTGCTGGCAAACGGAGCGGCTTGAAGAAGCATATGAAGCAACGTGGTACGTGCTTCTCCTTTGTTTTAATTTCCTATAATAGTATTACATGTAACGCGCCATACTGGCATGCATGTTGACCTTCCTTTCTCTAATTAATATGTTGATGTCGACGGAGGCCGGAGGGGGATGGAAAACTCCCTCCGTCCTATATAAAGAATATAATTCTAGCATTTAAATTTTATCGCATAAAAAATACAGTCCTACAAGGAATATAATTTTAGCATTTGAAATATAATTCTAGCATTTAAAATTTGTCGTCCATGCATTAAGTACCAGAGCTATCATTATTAATTATCTAGATTAACAAATCAATCAAACTCATAGGAATATGCAGGGAGTAGAGTAGGGGCATATGTGTTATTTTTACTATTGACCAATCTGTCAAAAAAAATCTAAAATTGCTTTTTTTAGAGAGAGAGTATGCCATAACTTGATATCATCTGCTTGTACTTATAGTCAGATGCAACTCTTTACTCATTGCTTAGTTCTTCTTGTTATTCCTGTTCTTCTCCTTCACATGGGCCCTAATGTTGTTGTGTTACAAATTTAACGGCTAATATGGGACTAATTGCGTGTCCCATGAAGGTAGATGCAGAGGAATAATCATCCCTGAAAAGGCATGTCACTGTCGGCTCAGTTACTCAAATTGACATAGTGTTTGGCCGATGTTAGTTTGTGGCAATAAATTAAAAGTTGCACCGGGAAATTCTGCTCCTATAAACAATGTGTGGCGGCGGAGGTTTGTGGCCCGCAGTTGAGCAGGAAATGTCCGGCATGCGTCCAGTTCAGGGGCGCCGTCTGTTTGTACATCATGGAATATATGCTCAATGTGAAAGTGAGACTCTGGTAGCTGGCTTACAGCCAATGCAAGCGCAACGAATCTGACACTTTGCTTTCTTTGCTGGCAAATGGGACGGCATGAACAAGCAAGAAGCATGTACTACCACGAACTTCTTCTTCCTTTCCCTATATATATGCAATGTAACGCGGTAGTAGTTCATTCATTCATCGCAACGAGACAGCGGCGCTCTAGAAAGCAATTAGTCTATATACTACGCAGCTCAATCCATCAAGTTCTACTAGATCATGGTAAGTACTATAATTAAGATTTGTATATAGTTTATATATATATATATATACACACATATACACACGTACATGTATCCTCCGATTCATGCATGCATGGACATCGATGAATTCTAGCTAATTAGCGCATATCTATCTGTTGTTTTTGGCAGGACCTGATGGAGAAGTCACAACGAGCTGATTTCTTGTTCGAGGCCGATCATGATCATGAGGAGGCCCCTCTTCCTGGCCCCCACGCCGAGGAAGACAACAAGGCCAGCACGCTATGCTGGGGCAACTGCGGACCTGCGACGCCGCGGAGGGACAGTAGTCTTCGGCCGCCGCCGGAGGCAAAGCCGCGGCGGACATCATCTCTGGCCTCAGTCACGAAGCCAGGTCGTTAATTAATTAATATAAGCTCCTGTCTAATTGACCGGAGGAATGAATTATTGTCGAATAATTATGTTGATGATGTCGATCGATTAAGGCTCAGAGGAATAGGGAAAATATGCCATAACTTGCTATCTGCTTGTACTCACTCAAACGCAATTCTTTATTACTTATCTTTTCTTATACTCTTATAAAGCAAAACCCACTAACTATTTATCTCAACATGTAAGCTATTCAACTAGGCGATGCACTATTACATACAATTAAAATCCACTAGCATATGCAACTGTAATGTCCGTGTCAGTAAGACACATAAGCGTTTTGTTGTCCACATTATCATACCACACAATCCACTACTCTGCAATTCCCGCATCAACGCGCGGGTATACTTATAGTTATTATAAAGTACATACCACGGTGTAATTTCCATTACAAGAACAATATAAAAGATGATGGTAATTCTTCTTCATCCTCTTCAAACGCACCCCAACCATGTGATGCAGAAGCTAATACGGGAGTATCTAGTTGCAGGGCACATGAAGACCGATGTAAGTAGAAAGATGATAGGTCGGCAGCCTCATTGTAACACACACCACTAAATTGTGCCCTTTTTTGTAGCATACAAAAGGCCTAAAGTTTAAAACTTCTTCAAGCATTGATATTGAGATGTGCGGTTCAGACAGAACTTGACATTTAATCTGAGTAAACATAACTCAAATTAAATGGAATTATGAGGAAGTAAATTAATTTTGGTTAAGAAAAATGAAAATGTTACGTAGAATAATTGCATTGCATGTCGAATTGGGGTCCATTGGATTTTTCGGTGAGGTTAAATTTAAATAGCTTGAATCTATCTATACTCTAAAAGAGTGAAGTAATAGTTAAATAGAGTCTAGTCTCCTACCCACTTCTTGTCCGGTCCCTTAGATGTGTTTAAAATCCAATCTATATATTGCTTCTAACACTACACCAAAACACACAATCACTACTAGACCATCACTACCAGTTGTGTTGGAGCTGGCAGTGATTAATTATCACTATCGGGTCGTAAGCCTAGGACCCTGAAAATTGGTGGGGAGGAACTCACGTGGCATATATATCACCTATCACTAACGGCTCAAACCACCATCTGACAGTGATCTGTGCGGTCAAGCTATAAACAGGCAGTGACAGAGTCAAGCCACAACTCAGCAGTGACATTTTTGTATCACTGACAGTTTTGTTAATGACCCATCAGTATTCTTTCCGGCCATTGGATCTACCTAACTCCCAATTTATTGATTCTCCAATGTTAATCATATACTTACCACCGTAGCTTCCAGTTATAAAACATGTGTCTGGATGCCTCCACGGACAGAGGAGAGGCTAGCTTAGCTATATAAGTCTCCTGCATGTGTGTTGGCCACTTGTGTATAGCCTCAACATCTGTGTTCTCTATAGGATAAAGGTCTCCACATACACATTCCGTTTTGTAGTCAAGATGATGCACGAGAGGTACTAGAAGAATGTTGGTGAAGATAGAGCCACACCAAAGCCAGGGCGACTTAGTAGCGATATAATGCTATTCAGTGCCCCGGTGGGTTGTTGGCCTGCATTCAGTCAGCAGAAGCCAATTGTTTATCACGGCTTCAACAGTTGTTGGTCTGTGTTGAGCCATCGGTGACCACATGCTCATCACGAGCTCCAAACACTTATGCACCCTAGTTGGCTTTATCCACCCCCTCCGGCATGCTCTTGCACATCTGAGATCCCACTCTTGTGCTACAAGAATGATCGTGAGGTGGTTATATTGTAATGTGTTTGTAGACTTTGATTGTAACATTGACTTAGTCGATAAAAGGTTGTTTGTTTGTAGTCTTTGTACTGTGTTTATAGACTTCAATGGATTCATTATTTTCTATAGTTTAAATTAATTTGCATGCCTAGCATCACTAATGGTTTACAAATAGGACAGACGGAATATAGACATTCTAGATATAAATTTGGATGTGACACAATATAGACATTATCAATTAGAATCATAGACAAAATCTGCAGAACATTTAGAGTCTAGGTACAATGTAGACAATCCCAATTGGCCCTAAACAAACTAGAACTAGAATGCACTTCAACAGAACAAGGATTTCTACTCCAATTCTAACTAAATAGACAAATTCTCCATGAGTTCTTCATCCATGGGCTTCTTCTAATTCACCTGTCCATGCATAGGTGCACTCTCAACCTCCAGATTAGCCGAAGTTTTTAGCATCTCAACATATTCTTGCTCTCAGTACCAACATGGGCATCCACTACCATCACCATGAAAGAACACCAAAACATGAACTTGGAATCAAAATCATCGCAAAGAAATGGCCATAAATCATAGAAAGCTTGGTCAACAAGACCTAACCTTGTGATTCGGACACTTATAGAAGATGCAGCCATAGTTGGGATCTTCCTTCTTCACCCTAAACTCCAACACAGTGTGCTTCTTACATTCATTGCACGTAATCAGAGGGAGCTCCAATATGAGTTATAAACTCCATGTGAGGCTGAGGACCTAGACAAGTATGCCATCTATATGGCAAGGACCAACATTGATCTGGCTGTAACAATGGCACAAGGATAGGAGATTGGTGATGAATGGTCCAGGAACTGGTCAAACCAAGTACACATCCAGCAAAATAAGGCTTGGATCGGATATCACTACTAATTCATAACATCACTAGATAGTGATCCTAGAGCATCACTGTCGATTGAGTCATTGACCCAGCAGTGACACTAGAACATCACTACCGGGTGAAGTTTTAAACCAGCAGTGATAGTGGAGCATCACTGCCGGGTGAAGCTTTGACCGGACAATGAAAGACATTTATTGAATTGTCTTTTCAATCAAAGAGACATTGCATCACAATTACACGGTTTGGGAAATGACTCTAGCTACAATTACATAGAGACAATATAGAATGTCTCTATACGACCAAAGTAGTGTATGTACACAAGGAAAGCTAACGTAGGAGCCTTCCAGTGCCACCGTCTGGGATCAAAACCTGGTCACCGGCTTGAGGGCTGGCTTATGTTGTAGTAGAATCTCCATACGTGTATGTTTCTTTATCTTTGTAATACTTAAGATGTCACATTATCTTGTATTACTACATGATAGGAGTACTATTTATCACATCTTTATAGTATATTAATACAAAACGAGCACTACTTGTTACAGCTTTATAGTTTTGTGTTTCAATGAAATTTCTTTGTAACACATTGACAAATGCTGAATGTGTTGTAATATGTATGTTTTGTTGTAATACTGGGTGGATCAGTGCCCGGTTGGTGGTCGGATAGCCATGAGAGCCTGCATGACTGTGGACAACGCAACCATGGCTGAAATGATGAGTAGAAGTATTTTGACTAGGCTGTTGATGTAATTCTTCACCTCTGCCAAATCACGATACACATGCAACACTCTACATCTCCTCAGATCTGTGAGCACATCATCAATGGGAGTCGATCCGCTGCGCCGGTTCCACACACACAAGTTCTTGAAGTAATTGATGACCTGCCATGAATATATAGAAGAGTAAAATTCAGTTACCTAACACTATATTTATCCACAGTTTAAGTACTTCTTTCTTCATCCAAAAGTGCACTTTTTGTGAAATATTGAGCATTCAAAATTTGTCCCATAGATAATACTAATATCTAGACAGGGCCTATGTAATTAAAGCCAACTAAACTGTGCTTGCAATTGGCCAATTGATGAGCTTAGTTTGTTTTGTAATGCACACAAAATTAATTGCCTTGGTTAACCAAGTGCCATAGCACATAGGAAAGAGTGCCACTAACATGAGTAATTTGTTCATTTGAGTGAAACCATGCGCATCTCATTTCTAATGCATTGGTAATCATGAGGAGAGACTAGAGATGAGTTTCATCTAGATGCATGAAACCATGCGCATCTCATTTCTAATGCATTGGTAATCATATGAAACTCCACGGAAAGCATTTCATTTCATCCCATGAGTTAAAAACCAAGTGAAACTTCATTGGGAGCATATTTCATAACACCATTCAACAATGGTGTTATGAAATATGCTCCCAATGGGAGTTTCATTGCATTGCATTGCATTGCATCGTAGATGAGTGAGGAAAACCGTGAAATGAAATTGCAGGCTCACCTTTTTATCGCTTCCAAAGTTGTTGTGCAGTATGCGCAGATCCTGCAGCAGGGTGATGTCCTCCCGCGTGCTGACAAGGTTGTACATGAGGAAGGCATATGTGGTGTAGTAGTCGCCACCGTCAGTGCCCACCTGCTGCTCGAAGGCAATGAGGTTCTGCAGCAGCGGCACCGTGGTTTGCTCCACGTACAACGGCGGGATCTCGAGCCTCACGTGGTCCTCCACGAAGCGCACGTCGAGCAGCGTCCCATCGTGGTGAGGCCCTTGGCCCCGTCGTCGTCGTCCTCGCGATCCAGATGCCCATGGCCTTTAGCTCTGCTGCCGACGGGACGTTCTCCGTCATGTGGCCGTCGCAATTATTGTCGCTCGGGCCGGGCTCATAGCTGCACATGCACAGGCACCGCAGCAGCGTCATCAGCCAGATCGGCAGGGTGGAGACGAAGCCCCACAGGTCTCTCTCCGGGGGTCGTCGGCTCCTCTGCGCGCCGTCGAGCTGGGCGCAGTGTGCCTCTTCTCCTGGGGCAAGGACCCTTTGAACATGTACCAGAGCGCCATGTCCAGTAGCCTGCGTCTCTTCTTCTCGTCAGCGTTGTGCAGCAGTGCATGCTAGGGCCCATGGCGCCAGGTGGTCGAACAGCGCCAGTAGCACAGCGAAGGGGATCTGGTTCTCGAGCAAGGTGAGGTCGCTGCGCAGCTGCGCCGGTGCCCACATCGACCGGTGCAGCTCCTTCTCGTTGATGCCGCGTGCATAGTTGTACAGGTGCTTGAGGATGAAGCACCCGTCCAGGAACATCATCTTCACCCACGCTTCTATCGTCATTATTTCCACGGCCTCTGATGGATCAACACCGTCCAAGAACATCATCTTCACCGACGCTTCTGTCATCATTATTTCCGCGGCCTCTGATGGATCAACATCGGCATAGAACCTAAGGAAGGATACGCGCGCACATAATTAATATTGTAACACGTACAGTGGTAAAATCTAAAATTTTTGGTGTGGGGCTGTTGGATCACGATCCAATGGTCACAAAAGTTAATTCTCAAGACTATGTAAGACAACTTTTGTTAGGAAATGCAACTACTCTTATGTCATTCTCAGTGGAGAGTTTTATGACGTTGTTTTCAAGAACGTAGAATACAATGAGTTGGTAACCGAACCAAGAGAGTTTCATCCCCATAAAACTCACTTCTTCTCTCTTCTTAAAAACATTGCCAGGTCAACGAAAACGCTTATATGTAAATACAAATGTAACTCTGATGAAACTCTCACTGAGACTGGCCTTAGGTGTCGATCATAAAACTGGATGCAAGGCGCATATGTAATAATATAGGTTACACAAACATCTCTGTATTTATTTACATATGCAATGGTCATGTACCAAATGCCCCTGAGTCATGTAGCTTGGACAACCTACCATCCCTTCAAATCGAAGGGCAAATGTGTCATTGAGTCCATTGCCCCATGAATAATAAAAATTAAAAAAAAACATCATGGGCTCATGAATTAGGACTCTGGCTCTCTAGCATTTATTGCATATTTCACACTTGCTCTCTAGGGTGGTCCTCTCATATATCCTCTCCCCACTACTACAAAAGATCTTTTCCGTGACCTTTTGAAATAGGCCTCCAAGGCGAGCAGCAATTTGAATCGCCTCGGCATTAACCGAGACGGTCATTTTTTATTAACCGAGGCGGTTATAAAAAACATCTCGCAAAATTGATTAATGGAGGCGGTTATTTATAGGAGGCCCGCCTAGGAAAATAAAGCTATTTTTGGAGGCGGTTATTTATAAGAAGCCTGTCTCAGTTAAACAGGCCAAGTCCACTCTGATTTAGAAAAGCCCAACTCGGCCCGTTAGATGGCTCCAAGTATATATATAGGGTCTAGGGTTTCAACTCACTCACACTCCTCCCTCTCCCTTAGCCGCTCTCCAGTCTCCCTCCCCACCTCACGAGCACGTGCACGAGCCCGGCGTCCCACCCCACTCCTCCCTTCACCATGGCGACCCACCCCACTCCTCCCCTCTCCTCCCTTCACAGCGGCACCCCACCTCTCTCCTCCCCTTCCTTGCCTTCTCCATCGGGGATCTCTCTCTCTCCTCACCCATTAGGCAGTGGCGGCATGGGGTGGCGCGGCTGGGCGAGCTCGGTGGAGATCCGGTGGCAGCGGCGCGTGGAGGACCGAATCCTGGCAGTGGTGTGGCTCTAGGAGGCCTTCCCGGCAGTGGCGGCGCGCGGGGGAGCTGCAACCGGCTGCGGCGGCGCTCGGGAAGGCATCTCCTGGCTTGGATCCAGCGTCGAGCGACCCAGCTCCGTCCTCCCCTCCCTCCACGGCATGGATCCGGTGAGGACGCCTCCTCCTCCCTCCACGGCCTAGATCCGGTGAGGAGAGCCCGGATCCAGCGAGGAGAGCCCGGATCCGGCCGCGAAGAGGCCAGATCTGGGCGCGGGCCAGGCGGCGGCAGCACTCCTCCCCCTACTCTCCCTTCTTGCAGATCCGGCGGGGCGGGGCGGTGGGCTAGGCGAGCGGTGAGGCGGGGCTTGCTCCCCGGCGGCGTTGGCGGCAATGCGCAGGGGAGGCCAAGCCAGGCCCAGTTTGGGCTGGATATAGACTTTTCCTTTTTTTTTGTTTTTTTATTTGATTAACCGAGATAGGCATGAAACTGTCTCGGTTAATGCCTAATTTATTGTGACCTTTGGTTGGAGGCATTTTTCTTGCCCGCCTCCTAAAATCCAAAACGCCTGCCTCTGTAAAGATTATTGTAGTAGTGCCCCTCTGTTTTTAATATTAGGAAATCTCTAGCTATACTTTGTTCTGGCAAGAGGAGACAAGGTAACCTAGTGGGCCCAAGGCCATGGTCTCATACCCTACACACTGAACAAAGGCTATGGGTACGGTCTTAGGGCACCCTCAATAATATGAGCTAGTTACTAGCTCTAAGACAACTTCTCCAATGGTATTAACTTTTAGCACATAGCTTATAACATGAACAGCCCCACATGACATGTATAATCTTAGAATACGAGTACAAGATTAGCTCTTGATCCCGAGATAGTTTTTCTCTCTCTTCTATTAAAATATGAAATAATATGCTTAGAGCTAGCTCATAAGTCACTACTGGAATAGCCCTTATTAGCATTGAGAAGACAAAATAATAGATCACCAGCCATAGTCGTACCCTGCCGAAAACAGCCACCAACCTTGGTAGTGTCGAGAAGACAACCTAGTGGATCACCGACCACGACTGTTGGTCATATAGCCTCCAAACCAAACAAGGCCACTAGCGCCAATGGCACCAAGAACGCGATATATATAGGAGGCCACTAATCGCGTCTATATACCGCCCACACTGAACAACAAAGGCCACTAGCTTCAGCTTAGTGTGTCGAGAAGATGTCTTAGTAGACCACCGGCAATGCTCACATACCCTATTTGCCAAACAAAGGACCCCGCCTTGATAGTATTGAGACTACGACCTAGCTATGGGACACTATCCATGGACTCTGCCTTCAATCACCACCGTGAAGCTCGTATGCCCCTTCTCTTCCTCCTACACCAGTCATGGCAGAGGGTGTGGGCTCACATTCTCCCCTCGCAGCTGCAACCTCTCTAGGCAGATAGAGTATGGTGGCTGCCCCATCGCATAGCGTAGGAGGCGGAATCAAAATCGGGGAATCTCCGGCCCTACGGCAGCCAACAGCATCCTGCCGTGCGGTAGGTGCCGCCCAAGGGATGGGCGACATTGGTGGCAGCGTGTTTTTCCCTTTTTTTTTATAACAGCACCACCTTGGTGTGGCCTTCTTTGGAGGACTACTGGTGCAGGACGGGGGATAGAACCCCCACCGGCCGGCTCGTCTCATGGAGCCTTGACCACTGGACTACATGCCCATCCGCGGCAGCGTGTTTCCTCGATGGCACCACAGGGCACTCCACTCTTGTTTGTGTTGCCTTTTTTTCTTGATTACCCCCCAAACACCCCCACCCCCCACACACACTACTTTTTGTTATTTATGGGTCCGTCGCATGAAGGTTCTCTATAGTTGTTCTCTCCCTATCGTTATCCATTTTCCCTTTTTTGTCTTGATTTCTCTACAAATTCCTATGATTATGGGGGCTGCCCATGGGTTCTTGCGGCCGAAGAAAGCTTGTTTATTTTTTTTACCCAAGAAGAGGAAGCTTGTTTATTTTTTCCCAAGGGGAGGAGGTTAGGAGTTTGGGGAGCCCCGTGTGGACTCGCGCGAGGAAAGGAGGCATGCAGAAGGCAGAAGCAGAGGCTACACAAACCTAAATTTTAGAGCGCCATGGCTCTATATGTCCGCGAGCCATACGTGGTTATGGATGAATGAGGGAGGTGAGGACGAAAAATAGGGTGTTGAGAAATTTTGCCTATTTAATATTTATGATTTTATTGGCCTGAGAACAGGTAAAGGATCTCATAGCCGCGCCTTTCATTACGCGTTGAGAAATCCCAAATTAGGTATAGAATTCAAATTTTGATTATAAGATCAACAGTCCCCATACTGTGATTTGACCCGTGTCAGCAAGACTGCCGGTAGAAACTCCATCGTACTGTGTATAGTTTCTGGTTGTGGGTCCATAATAAATTTTAGTCAGTTTCCCTTCTCTCTCCGCTGTCACTTTCCCTCTTGTCCTCTCCTCCGCATGGCAGTGCTCCTCTTCTCTCTCCCGTCCATGGCAGTGCTTCTCTTCTCCGCATGGAAGCACCAGGGCACGACGTGCTGCCGAACTCGTGGTCGGGCGGCGTGGCCCCAGCAACTAACGTGCGGCGACAAACCATGGACGAGTGGCTCTGGCTCTCTGCAAGTCTGCAACAAGTCTCTGTCGAGGCTGGGCGGACGCCCGACCATGGACGGCTGGCGCCGCAGCCATGGCATGGGCCTGGCAGGGCGGCAGGTGCAGCCGAGGCCGAGCAAACTCGCAGTTGGGGACGGCCATAGCGCTACCGCGGCCGGGGCCAAGAGGGCGCGAGGGCGACGCATGGGTACGGACCGGCGAGCCCCAGGACGCAGGCCGGCGAGGGGCGTGCCGTGCACGGCCGGCGGCATGCCGTGCTCGCCGGTGCAGGTGCTGTCCGAGTGCGGCCTAGCAGCCGGCTGCGCGCTATGGTCCCCGGCCGCCCGGCGTAAATGGCGTCCGACCATGGGTCGAGGTCGACCAGGTGCCGTCGTCGCGAGGAACACGAAGATGGTGGGCCAACTGGGAGAAACCACCGTACGCCCCCAACGCTTACCAGTTTCTACTTTCTACGCGTGTTGGAGGAAGCACCGAAATCGTTTCTCCTCTTTTCTTCTGTATCCTTGTTATTAATTCGATTGCCACATCGTATTATTACCTATGTGGTAAGTACTTTAATGCCATGGAAACCAACTCTAGTTTTAGACTGTCCTTACACCGTTCAGAGACCGATTCAGTTCGAAAGCAGGTTTATAATAATTTTGTATGTAATCATGAGAATTTATTCAATGCGTCTGAGGGGTGCTTCAATCCCATACGCTAGTAGTTAGCAACTACTCCCTCCCTTCCAGAAAAAAGCAATTCTAGTACACTATCATGCTTTTAGTATCTTATAAGTTTGACCAATTATAAATAAAAATGTAACAAAATTTATGATATCAAATAAATATAATTAGATTAATTACAAAATGTATTTTCACAATAAATTGATTTTGAGTCATAAATGTGAATATTATTTTCTAGAAACTCGGTCAAACGCGAACCACTTTAACTAGCACGCAACCTATACTTGTATTTTTTTTTTGTACAGAGGGAGTAGTAAAAATTAGGTGGAGTGGATCCAAACACCTAACTATATATGTGGCTAAGTTTTAAACGACAATTAACCCATTAGCTTCTCAAACCTAGCCAAAAGCAAGTAATAGTTTTTTTCTGGGAATAAAAGCAATTAATAGTTGGTTGGTTAACCAGCTACAGTCATCTCACCAAAGCATTAGCACATTAACCGTCCCGTCCAAAATTCCTCTAGCGAAGTTTTAGCTGATATAAAGCTAAAAATTAGAACACAAAGCAAGACTAATTAGTAAAGCTACGTATATATACTCCCTCTATCTATCTAGTCAGAACTCCAGCCGGAGGAGACGATAAGTAGATGGTAGATGGACATACTAGGTAGATACATTACTTACTCGCGAATGTCAGTGCTCGTTTCTCTGAGCCTCTGCTCGTAGATTCGCCGGAGCTGGTGGCGCCCGGCCTCGTCATGGGGCTCGGTGGCGTCCTGCAGGAGCTGAGTGGCGTACCGCTCCTTGAGCTCCTCGTGGCGGAGGCCTACATGATTGTAGTGGTACGGCCCGAAGCACATGAACTTGGGCGCGTACGCGTCCTTGTTGGCGTCGCGCACCCATTGGGGAACTCGCCGGACCCGGTAGGGCCCTTCACGATCACGACGTTCTCAGGCGGGGCGGCGCGCGTACGCGTCCTTGTTGGCGTCGCGCACCCATTGGGGAACTCGCCGGACCCGGTAGGGCCCTTCACGATCACGACGTTCTCAGGCGGGGCGGTGTCGCCTATGTGCAGCCTCACCTCATCACTGCCGGAGAATCGAGCTTTGCCGAGTGCTAAATGATTTGTCGGGCGTTTTTTCGGACACTCGATAAAAAAGCTCTTTGCCAAGTGCCAAATGAAAAACACTCGGCAAAGTGTAAAAAAAACACTCGGCAAAAAAGTCTTTATCGATTGTTTTTTTACACTCGGCAAAGAAGGTCTTTGCCGAGTGTTTTTTTTTCACTCGGCAAAGATAAATTTCAAAGCACATTTTGAAGGGGTAAATTAATTCTAATGAAAAAAATTTTAACTACAAAGTTGTATAATTCATTAAGATGAACATTTTTTTGTTTTGGTCATTTATTCATATGACAAAGTGAAAGTAAATTTGTTAATAAATCTTACGTAGCTCTCTTGTAGTTTATGAAACTACAAGAGAGGTATATAAGATTTGTGAACAATGTTAGAACCACCATGTCGGATGCACAAATGATCAAATAACCAAAATAAACTTTGTGAATCTTGAAAAGTTATGAACCTTTGTAGTTGAAAACTTTTTGATTTGAAATCATCTTGTCATACAAAACTACATCTGAATTTCAAAAATTTAAAATTCGAATTTTTTGAAAGACCTCGGATGAAAAAACAACCAAAATAAACTTTGTAAATCTTAAAAAGTTATGAAACTTTGTAGTTGAAAACTTTTTAATTTGAAATCATCTTGTCATGCAAAACTGCATCTAAATTTCAAAAATTTAAAATTCGAATTTTTCAAAAAGACCTCGGATGAAAAAACAACCAAAATAAACTTTGTAGATCTCGAAAAGTTATGAAACTTTGTAGTTGACAACTTTTCATTTGAAATCATCTTGCCATGAAAAACTACGTTTGAATTTCTCAAATTTGAAATTCAAATTTTGCAAACGGCCTCGGATGGAGAAACTTCCTACATGAAAATTGTAGATCTCGAAAAGTTATGAAACTTTGTAGTTGACAACTTTTTTATTTGAATTCGTTTAGAGCTCCAAACAATCAATTTACACTCGGATTAGTATAGTATATGAGGAATCAAAACGGAATCTAGACACAAGTGACAGTGTGGTGCAGTGGTAGTGGGGTTACGCGCGAGGGAGAGGTCGCGTGTTCAAATCCCGCCGGCCACGCAGTACGGGAAAAATGTCGCAACTTCGACGGAGACGGAGACGAACGGACACTGGCCGGTAAAAAAAAGGATTTTTTTTTGTTTTGAACACTCGGTAAAGGATTTGCGAGTGCTCGATAAAAAACACTCGGCAAAGACAGCTTTGCCGACTATTTTTTTACCGAGTGGTCTTGCCAAGTGCAATTGGGACTTTGCTGAGTGCCCCATCACACGGCAAAGTGCCCGATTCCGGTAGTGTTGCATGGCTAGCGCTCGTGGCCGCTGCCGGCTGCTCCTTGTCCGCTATGGTTGCTTCCATCGATCGGTCTCTCGAATCTCGATCGAGCATGCATGCATGGTGGACCGTCGCGTCATGGAGCCGGCCCGCCGAGTGGCTTACTGGCTTCCACGGATGGATGGTGTGGATCGCCATCGTCTACGTCAAGGAACACGAGGCGTTAATTTCGGCCCAGCCGGCGGCGAGGCGATCCGTCGAGAACAAATAAAGCGCGGGGCAGTTCTGCTTGGCGTAATGCTGGTGCGATTTGTAGGGAATAAAGAAACAAGACACAGCTTTAATTCTTTTCCTCTTCATCATCATCGATCGATCTGAATGCCTTTCTATTTTTGTGTTTCTGCTGCTCTGCCGGCCGGCCCAAGTAAAGGCTAGATTCTTAGCTTGTTAGAACTAAACCCCTTTAGGCTCCTTTTGCCTGACAAACATGAATGAATACCTAGACTATTCTGGCTTAACAAAATGACTTAGGAACCATAGCCTTTAATGCGTGCCTAGACCGAGAAATCAGCATGGCGGCACTACACGTCAAGGAACGCACCAGTACAGAAATCTTAACAGAGGCGGTCACTTTTGATTTTTAGAGGCAGGCAAAGGCAACCGTCTCTAATTAAAGGTCACCGTTAATGGTGGCATAACGGAGGCAGTTATCTTGCCCGTCTCGGTTAATAGACTAACAGAGACGGGAGCCTAAAGGCAACTGCCTCCATTAATGGTTTTTTAAAAAAATAAAAAAAAAACTCTAGCGAGCCCAATCGAGCCCGCTGGTGTCGCATCAGCCGGATCTGGGCGCGCCTCCTCGTCGTCGCGAGCTGGCCGGAGCCCACCGTCGCCAGATCTCGATCTGCGTGCGTCGCCGCCGCCGAGTTGATCTGCGAGGGAGGGAGGCTGAGGGACGGATCCGCCATGGATCTGAGAGAGGAGAGAGGATGAGGGGCATACCTCCTCCTTGCGCCACCGGCCGCCGCTGCTGCTCCACCGACTGGGGCCTCCCGCGTCCGCACCGCTGGTGCCGCCCGCGTCCACGCCGCTGGGGCCGCCTCTGTCCGCACCGAGGCCTCCAGCATCCGCGCCGCTCGGGCCCGACGTGGATCTGCGCTGCCTCCGCATTTGGTGGCCGGATCCATGCCATGGATGGTGATAGGCAAGCGCAGCAGGCCGATCTTGTCCGGATCCAGCCAACTAGCGCCTGGATCTGGCCGACTAGCGCCGGGATCCGGCAACCAATGCCTCCACCTCCCAGCTGCCGCTTTCGCCGCCTAGCCTCCACCGCCTCCACCCCACCGCAAATGCCGCTGCCGACCAGGAGCACGCGGCCCACCACCGTGGAGGAAGGAGGAGGAGAGGGAGCTGTGCACCTGGAGGAGAAGGAGAGGGAGGAGAGGGAGCCGTGCGCCATGGTGGTGAGGGAGGATGGCGCAGGAGGGAGGTAGGAGACCACCAGAGGGAGTGAGGGAGGAAAGCGCTGCTGAGGAGTGAGGAGCGCTCATGTGCGCGGAGAAGAGCGAGAGGAGTGCGGTGTGCAGCTGAGGAAGGCAATGAGCTGAGGGTGAAACCCTAAGTGGCTTCTATATATACGCATCCTCGGAATTGGGCCTCTTGGGCTTTGTCTGGGCTTAGGACTGGGCCAGTATTTTCGGGAGACGGTCGCGTTAAGGTGACCGCTTCCAAAAATAGGCCATTTTTGGAGGAGGTTGTTTTAAAACGACCGCCTCCGTAAATCTATTAATGGAGGCGGTTGTGTTAAGACGACCGCCTCCAAAAATATGCTATTAACAGAGGCGGATATTTTAAAATGACCGCCTCCGTCGATTAATAGAGGCGGTTTCTGTAAGACAACCGTCTCAGTTAATGGGTGATTAACCGAGGTGGTCCCTTTAAGGCGACCGCCTCCATTAAACATTAACCGAGGCGGCCGCTCAGGAGGCCGGCCTGGCTAGGGATAATGGAGGCGGGGCAAAAAGGGTGCCCGCCTCCAATCAAAAAAGCCACCGCCACCTAAAACAAATTGTGTAGTAGTGACGGATAAGACATAGTACCTAATAGTACCAGTGTTGTGTTAGTGTCGTGCCACCGTTTGGCCATTTATAACCTCTGATGCAGTACAAGCATGCTATATATAGAATACATAGTGGGTGTCTCTGTAGGCTCATGATATGGGCTACTTGGCATCGATCTACCATGTTGTCGACTGGTGGGACATCCATTCTTTATCAGTGACATGTGGGTCCCAGAGGATCCATCGGACCCAAGTAAAAGTTACACTGACATTGATGTAATGTCAGAGAAGCCTCTCACATTGGCGGAGCTATAAATAAGATATGTAGGTCAAAGGAGGCCCACCTGCCACCAATTGAAAATTCCTTCAATCAGCCACTAATTGATGCTTAGAGTTAATAAAATATGCATGTTAAACAATATATTAGCACTGATGGCCTCCTTTTACTTTTCCTTGGAACTCCGCCAGTGGACTCTCAACCATTTTATTAGTGAGTCCAAACCATAACAATTGGGAGCATCTAATTCTTTTGCCCAAGTGAGAGCTTGGCACCGGCCTGAGAGACGGAGGTAGCTCCTTTTATTTGGTGGGTGAGAGAGCTAGGCTAAGGATGCATGCAACTGGGCGCAGGTGTGCCTGCGCTGCTACCTGCTAGACCGGCCAACCCGCAAAAAATTCGTTGCAGCCCCATGCAGACACCTGCCCTTGCTTAATCAGGTTTAAATGGGGGACAGCCTGAAAAGCCTGTTGGGCTTTAATCTACTAAACCTTCAAGACCCTACGTGACCTGCATCATGACCTCAGCTGAGACCGGGCCTGAGAGATGGATGTAGTTTGCAAATACATCATCCACCCCACAAACCAACACGCACAAACACAACCCAGCCAATCAGGGCAAGGACATGGCCATTGGGCCACCCAAGTGCTTTTGACCTCTCCTAAGTCCCAACTCTGAACAACATACGTTTGGGTAAAGCTCTTTGTGGCGGTGTTTCTTTTCTTCGATGCATTTCTTGTCAGTTGTCACACCATTGATCATTATTTAGGTTGCCAAAACATCCAACATAATAAAAAAAGGAAACCCCAAGGAACAACTCATATGAAAACAATAATTCTTTTCATCAAGAATATACAGATATTTTTACGAAACCCAATACAAACGTAGGTACTCACATACATGCACGCGCCCTCACTCTTATGAACGCCGTTAATAAATCCAGAAGAATAGCGCCGTTAAATCATAGAATAAATCCCGAAAAAATGCATGCACCTAGGCCAAGCCGAGACTTAATCCCTGATTGGTACATTCCACACTATACCTTAGCCCAAAATTATCGTCGCATGGGGGTCATTAAAAATACCAAAATACCATTGGAAGGTCGGACGTTAAAGATTTCTAATGGAAGGACCATCGTTATATCTCGTTTTCGCAATAGACTGTTGGTTGATAATTTCATTTTGCATTACCGTTGGATGGTTTGTTGTTATATCCTAGTTTTAGCGACCCACCATGCATTGGCACATATGGATTTGACTCGCATGCTCTAGGATGGCCCACTTCCCCAAGAATGCGGGTGGACAAGAGGCGACCACAGAGAGAGAAGAGAGGAGGTAGCGGTGTGTTTGGATTCGAACAGAGAAAAAAGTGAGGGAGTGAAAGAAACCCTAAGTGTTGCGTATGTAAAGTGACTAGGCTCAGCGGTGTGTTGGGACGAACTAGACTTGGCCTGGTTTCTATAGGCGGATCTTTTAAGAGGTCCGCCTCTAAAAATGCCACACATTTTTAGAGGTGGTCCTTTCAAGGGGTCCGCCTCTGTTTTTTATGGTAACAGGAGGGGTTGCCCCCTACTAGAATTTATTGAGCAAAACAAAGAGTTCGAAGTACAAAATCAAGATTAAAAAATATAAGGAAGAAAATCAAAAGAATTACACAAAGAAGTCTAGCCATTGATCAATAGAAGGGTGAAGCCTCAGGCGTGCTCTTAGAACAACTAGAGCAAATTCTGACTTGAATTTGTCTTGCAGGAGTTGCAGTTGCAGCGTTCAAGCGATGGCTGCACTCCATTGAAAACATGGTCATTTCGTATACACTAGATGGACCAACACGTTAAAATAATAATCTCCATGAAGAAAGGAAGGTCCACCTCCGTTAATCGA
Organism: Saccharum hybrid cultivar R570; assembly: GCA_038087645.1. Classification (NCBI taxonomy): domain Eukaryota; kingdom Viridiplantae; phylum Streptophyta; class Magnoliopsida; order Poales; family Poaceae; genus Saccharum; species Saccharum hybrid cultivar. The sequence goes on from JAQSUU010000591.1 coordinate 1,379,795, forward strand.
TTAGAGGCAATGTTGTCTCGGTAATTGGACATTTGCTTGGAAATCGGTGCAAATTTTAAGAGACCATCTCATTTTTAGCGTGCCTCTCTGTTAATCAAACGCCTTGTCTTAGTCATGTGTATTAAACAATGATTAATATCTACCAAAATTTTAGCCCGTGCAACGGTGTGAGAGCACGAGTTGATGGACTAGTATTTCAAATTTCAAATGGATTTCATACTGTATACACCAAAGCTAAAAGGCGAAGTTGTGGCCTTTGTAGGAACTTCTGGCTGCAGATGATTAAGTAATTAGCAATAAATATTAACTGAATAGAAACATGGCTGTGTTCTCAGTGAAGATAATGAAACGAATAGATGAGGCAGAGACACACTCAATTCGAACAGGAAATTTAAAGTTAGTCGCTATTTGTTCCTATGGAAGCACAAATGCCTAACTAAAGTTGCGAATAAAATCGGTGGCTGTGAGCTAGGTTAACCACGCCAAATCTATTCAATAGGAAATTTGAAAATGAGTGAGGACAAAGGAAGGACAATCATGTGATTTCCATTTTAACTCATTGCTGCAAATCACAATCAACACAGAACATGAAAGTATAGGAGTATAAAGGCATAAAGTAGGGAAAATACTCTATATTCCCTGATAAATATCAATAATAATAATACAAAGCTCTCTGTTGGGATATGTCATATTCATATAGGCTAAGTCTCCTAGAAGAGGCCTAACTAACACCATTAGAGTGGCATGTAAAACACACCCCCACCAAGGGGTCGCTTGTAAATCTCCGCTTGCCTATATATAAAGCCAAGAGCATGAGGGCACGGGGGGTTGCTTTTCTCTCTCACCTAGTTGCAAGCCCTAGCCGCCGTCTACTCTCCTCTCTCAACTCTCCCCTCCTAAACCTATTCGGGAAACGTTGTCCCAACATTGGCGCCCACCATGGGGCTCGAAACGAAACTTTTCGTAGAGTTGGAAGTTGGAACTTTCGTCAACAGACCTTCTCCAGCTAGGCCTTCGTCGCGGCCTTCTTCGGCTAGGCCTTCGTCAAACGACCTTCATCGCGGCCTTCTCCAGCCAGGATCTTCGCTGCACCAAGGTGCCTCCCTTCTCCCCATGGCACGAATAAATTTTCCTTTGAGGGTGAAGGCTTGAACCTATGAAAACCCCAGAGGAAAGGTAAGACCCTAGGGGCAGAGGTACGATCTCTTTAAACCTTAGTAGATAGCGAAGGTGATAGATTCGAATAAAACTTTTCCAACTTATTTCAAAAAATATATAGAAAATATTAATATATTAAAATATATTAATAATTAATAATTTAAAAATGTCTTCGACACTTGTTCATAAACAAAAAATGTTGCTAAGGCTCGTGAGCCTTCGGCACCTCCTTATCAACGTTTCTTTAAAAGAAAAACTTTCTCAAAACAAAGGACAAACATGCCTTCGCCAATTTGCGGAAAAAAATGTCAACTGTTTAAAAAAAATCCTATGGAAGCTCATCCAAGCCAGCAGCCTCCGCTCACTTACACAATCAAATAGGCATGTGCTATTTTCGCTTTTGTTGATTATGGTTAACAGCGAAGGCACTAGAAGCAAAGTCATTCAAGAGTATATTTTTCCATTTGGCACTAACACTATGGGCTGGCCCGAGCATGACACGACAAAGCACGGCCCGGCCCACTACGCGTCGTGCCCGTGCCTGGCATGGCCCGGCCATAGTGCCGTGCTTGGGCTGCCATCTCGGCCCACACCCAGGCACGACACGGCTAAAGGGGCCGGCATGGCTGCGGCACGGCTCAGCAGAAAGGAGCCATTGGATCCCCCCCTCCATCCGACCGTTGTCTTCGACCATTGGGGGGAGGGCTATATAAGCCGCCGTGTCCCCTAGGAGGGTTGCCAACCCTAACCCTAGTTCATTTTCACCCTACCCCACCATGGCTCCTGTTTCGCTCTCTCACTCTCGTCTCTGCTGCGGCACTGCTGCGGCACTGTGACGACTCTCTTCTTCTCCCCTTCCGGTGGCATCCTGAGCCACCGGTGGCTAGCATGGGCACACGGTACGGCATCGGACTTCTCGAAAAGTGAGAATGACATCTATTTTGGAACAAAGGGAGTATTTGATAGGGCTTTTGTAAGGAGACACAAGAAGATGGAGTCTGAGCCCTGCCAAATAAGGCCTTAAGCTACATTACTACCAAAACAATTTTTAGCACTGGACGGCTCAATTTAGAGCCGACTCTAAAAATTATAAGCTCTGCCAAACTGATCACTTGCCTACCATTGACCCCATAATTCAACATGTTGTTTGTGCTAAGCATGTTACCCAATTGCAAAAGCTCAATTTTATGAACTTTTTGCTCAAGGGGTGATCGAAAACAGCATTGCTAGAGACAAGACGGAACCTAAGACTAGGGAAAACAAGACCGCCATTTCTGCGGTAAGGTGAAATGGAGCATGTCAGCGATGACGCCACCCGACACCCACAGCCCATAGAATGTCCCAGGAGGCCGGCGAGCAGCGCTCGGCCTGGCCGTGCTGCCAGTCAACGCACCGGGGCTCGCCCTTGCATACCTCACGAGAGAAAAAGAGATTCCTTAAGCCTCTTTCAGTTGCTCATCTTCCTTGTGAGTAATAGCCCTAGGTAGCTACTGAGCCTCTGTAGCCTAGGCTACGGTTGGTCGCGCAACTCGCGCATGTAAAGTTATATGCTTAACTCTTCTTATGATAAATCAAAGTCAGAAAACTGGATCTTAAAAAAACAAAAAGAGATGAAGGAGAAAGCTAGGAGGGAGAGAGAGGAAGAGGTGAAGAGAAGAAAGAAGAAAAGATTGAACCAATGACATATGGGTCCCTTGTGTACGAGGTAAAAGGGATATCATGGGAGTTTTCTTGAGCTGTTGCAGCAATCCGATCTCCTATCCTGTGAATAACCCCCCCCCCCCCCCCACCACTATAGCCGATATAGTGAAAAATGGGGGGAGGGGGAAGGAGCTAGCTGTTGGAGATACTCTAAAAGTATATACAGGTCCAAACATGGGTACACCGCGTTACACGCGGAATGCCAATGTCACGGTACTCTCCAAATAGTCGAAGTAGAATAAAAATCCACGTCATGAATCATATCTTGGACATGCGGGCCGTCCAACTTCTATTCTTCGTCCTCTCTTTACTTTTCCTCACTAAATTCGACATCAGGGCATCCACGTTTGTACCCATCCACATCCATCTCTGGCTTTTGTAACTCTTAAGCTAATCTTTTCATAAAAAAGCTCTTAAGCTAATCTAGCGAGCTAGCTGTCGCCACAAGCTAGGCATATATCCTTCCACGAATTTAATTGAAAAAAAAGGAACACTGCATTCCATCCATATATCTGATACAATACGTCTGCTTGCGTGGCCGCACGTAGTGTCTAACTCTATATATACTTGTGTTCTTGACCCTCTTCACTCATACTAGACAGATATGGTTTTGCAGTTCGAAACCTAGTACCTGGGGGGAGTGACGTCGTCTCCGTCCATCTCCAAAATTAAAGCAAGCTAAGCCTGCGGCCATGGTAATCACTACAATCTTCTCCTTTTGTTCGTTGTTCGATTTGCTTTTGTTGTGTCTACCCTCGGTGCTCCTCGCCACCGTACATCGATTTACTTTTGTTGTCTACCAAGAACATCGTCTCCTTTTGTTCGTTGTTCGATTCAGCTACAATTAATCTTTATCAGCTGGAGACTTTTGTTTTGGGAGGTGTGGTCTGGCGATTGTTACTATATACTGGAGATCGATGCTATAGATATATGTGTATATATATATATACACTTTATAATTGTTGTAGGATCTAGCAGAGAAGTCCCAGCGAGCAAACTTCTTGTTCATCGAGGAGGAGGATGACGAGGAAGAGCAGCAGCAGCAGCAACAACAACAGCAGCAACAGCAGCGCGAGGAGGGAGAGCAGCAACCCAAAGGCAAGGACAACCCAAAGGCCCAAACGACGCATCCGAAACGTCCAGCCACTCGTTCCATTTCCGGCAGCAGCAGTGGGGAAGAAAGGACCAGGTGGTGTACCATACTGTAGTGCAGCCGCCAGCCACCTGTATCTGATCTGTATGGCACTATAATCGTCAAGTAATATTACTGTGCTGTGTACCTTGCTTGGTCCACGTTAATCCATGCATGCCTCTGGTCAGGATTTGGCTGAGATGCATGTCGGATCGGTTGAACCGGGGGCCTGGTCTATGACCCTGGTGCTGTTCTGGGAATTCAGAGTCAAGCCAACAACAACTGTATATACAGTTACTATATTTGACTGTATTTAAGTACATTATACACATATATAATGTATATCGGTAATGCTCCTGTTCGGTCGTCCGTCCGGACGGACGGACCCGCCTGAGTCGCTCGAGTCGCTAGCTCTGGAATGGACTCTGCCCGCACCGCCTCCATCCGCATATGGCTCGTGGCCTCTCGTCCACTAGTTCCTAACCGCAGCCCGCTGTCTTTATTCTTCAGAAAAAAATCACCACTGCGACTGCCAATGCGTCCTCCTCTCCTCTCCTCCCCCCATGGATCCAGCGGCACTCCTCCACGTGTGTCTTCCCTCAAGTCCGGTGGCTTCCATGGTGTCCCCTCCCCCACTTCATGGCAGTCGTGACCCTCCCCCGCATCCCACCAGATCTGACCAGCGGGCTTGAGCCCTTCCCTACCTCGGTGGCGGCGCCCTCCCCAGATCCGGCAGCGTCTCCTCTCCCTCGACCGATGGCAGGCATGGCGGGGGCGTGCGGGCGCGCACCATCCAGCGCCGTGCTGATCCACCTCGCCCATTACGGAAGGGGAAGCCGGAGAGGCCTGCACCTGCGCCCCCATCCACCTCGCGCAGTCGGCAAGAATGGGAGGCCTGCGCTACCGCAGTTCCCACCAGGTTAGTCATGGCCGCGCGGCGATGTTATGTTTCAAGTGTTTCTGGATGTTTTTCAGACATGTTGCAAGAGTATGTTTCAAATGTTTCAGATGTCTCATCTGGATGTTGCAAGTGTTTCATGTGGATCTTGCAAAAGTAGATAAGGATGTTGCATATGTTGCAATAGTTGTACACGTATGTTACAAGTGTTTATCTCTAATGTTTCATCTGTTTTTTTGTACACGTATCTTTTAAGTGTTTCAGACGCATGTCTCAAGTGTTTCATCTGTCTTCTTTTATATGTTGCAAGTGTTGTATTTGGATGTTTCAAAAGTAGATCGGGATATTGCACATGTTGCAATGGTGTTTCAACTATATGTCCTAAATGTTTCATCTGCTTTAGACGTATGTTGCAAAGATTTCATTTAGATATTGCAGAAGTAGATTTGATGTTTGAATGTTGTAGTGAGACCCACCTATCATAGCCACCTGCTTTGCAGCTGCTGGACCCGCGTGCATGCATGTGGCAGCAGAGGGGCATGAGCGGCAGGCGTGGGAAACAAGAATGGGCGCAGATTGAGGCATGCGTTGGAAACAGAGCGGCATGGGCCCCGACATGAAGCACGCAGGCATGCGAGCAGGCGCATGGGGCAGGCCCAGCTGGCGTGAACGTCTGAACGCTAGCGCCTAGATCAGACGTCCAAGCGCTAGCCATTACGAACATATATAATCCTTGTCGGGCAGTTGCATCGCGCGCGGGGTCGTATCATACTCGTACATGCTGCTCGCTACAGCTTCCTTGCTCGCGGGGTCGATCGAAGTCCACCTATTTCGGATCTTTCTCGCAGGGAACATATTTTTTTGCTAGGAGAGAAAAGGCGCAGAGTCATTGGCAAAGAGGGCAACGGAGCACGCTCGTGACCAAACGAAGCGCATAGGCAAAGGATCCGGACAAAATACCAGCGAGGGTCCCAAGCACCCGGGAGTAGACAAATGCCATTTGTATTCCTATGCGAATTGTTCCGTAAGGCCCCCGCCAAAAGGAATTAATATTCTTGGTATATCTATGAAAGAGGTGGGGTATTAAGGTCCTCATGTTGTAAAAAGACCCTGTAAATAGTGCCTCGAGGCAAATAAAAGTGAGGAGGACTTCAACATTTCTGAAATGAATCCTTCGCTATGTTCCTATCTTGTATTTTGTTGTTGTGAGTTTGACGACCCACTGTCTAAGACTTCGGTTAAGGACAACAATTGGTGCCCACCTATGGTTGTCGCTCAAACTATCCAATGGCTCCTAGGAATAGCAGCAAGACACCACCGGAAGCTCCGGAATCATATCTGCCTCCGCGTAGGAGATGGATTGAGGTTATGGTGGCCCTAGCAATCTTCTTTGCCAAATGAGCTCCCCTTCGCATCTCTTCCAATTGGGTAGGGTATTCCTCTTCACCCACCCAGATAGGCATGGGCTTCCAAACACATCTATCATTCTTCTGGCCTGGGCTCCATGAGTCACTAAATAGGTCCTCCATTCTACGCCCAAACGGCTCACCTATGTTCTCTTTTATTTGTCATGTCCACACGAGTCGGATTTGTTGTGCTAATGTGGTATCCTCGAATCCTCAAAGAGCTTGATCTTAATCTCCTTTGCCATCCTTGCCCGTTCCAATTATAGGCCCCACCCACCTCGTGGTGGCTCACTGCACAGACAATTTTTAAATTTTTGAAGCTCTTTCATCAATGGTAATTTCCCCTTTTGGTTCAAACAGAATCCTCTGTAATCCCCTTGTTGATGTTGCACCAACTGACCACTTGGGCAGCGACGGAGGGAGAAGCAAATGGAAGGGGGGGGGGGCAAATTTTTTAAAAGTCAACTACAGTTAATATAAAAAATGATTTTCCAAATGAATTTTCGTCTCCCCCTTCTTTTCCCCAACAGTCGAACATCTCGTTTTTTTCTTAAAGAAAAAATGGAATAGAGAGTTTCTAGATGCACCATAATTATGAATGTATTCAATTTGATTGCTAATCTAGCATAATCATACCAAATTAACTAGCAACAACTATGAAAAAAATTGGGATACAAGAAACACACAATCTGTAGCAGCAAGAGGCGGAAGTGTAGAGATCTGCACGACGACTACAGGCACCACGACGACGCGCCGCAAGCTTCGAATCGGTGAGTCTCGGCTGTTGGCCACCTGGGCGTAGCATTCGGAGATGCAAGCGCTGAATCAGTTCCATCGGGTGGCTACGGCGGCAGTCGGGCGCCTTGTTGCTGGCTCGCTCCATGCGGCCACGCCCCAGCAAGCCGTTGTGTGCGTGAGTGTTGGCTGATAGGTGGCTTGTTGGCCTGTTTTAGAGTTCAACTAGGATGGAGGCCTGATAAGTACTGGGCCTTGCGAATTTCTAACAGGCCAAGGGGGGCCAGAGCCTAGTTTCGCCCCTACTGGGCTCCGTCCGTGCACTTGGGGACAAATTCAGGCATTCAGCTGAGAAATTGGAACCAAACGCGTGACCCAAACTCATCGGAGGTGCATCCATGGACACTTGCTGCCCGGCGACCACCCGACGAAGCACTTCGAGCTCCGCAACCCACCCAAACTTGGCGAACTCCTCCCACAGCAGGCGCGCGAAGAAGCTCGATGAGAAAACAATTGATTATGGTCACTGTCCAGAGATCTTTGGATCAAACAATGCGCGACGCCCGTCATCAGCTTCGTCGTCGTCCTTTGGCGCCTTTTAGCTATTTTTGCAAAAAAAAAGTTTTCTTCAAATAGCTGTCTTCAAATTTAAGTCTCAAAAATACTAAACTTGGTCTGCATTATCAGAAATGATGATATCATACTATAGTTAGGTATGGTGATTGCGAATGCCCCGAAGTTGGCGAGGATGGCATATATCCAGGTAACAAACCTGATTACCTGAAGGCTCAGGCAAAGGCAGATCCATAATTCCATATATAGCCAATCTCGATATTGATCATATAATGTGATAAAAAAATGGCAAAAGAAAACAGTAAATTCAAGTAAAACAATGAGAATAAATATGAGCTAAATAAAGCCTCGATTTATTACCTCCAATACTTAGCTTGCTAGTGCCCGCACCCAAGAGCTGGTGAGACTGGGCTTGCGCGCTAGCTAGCAGTGAACAAACGAAGAGCTTGTGAAGGGAATGAGCCGAAGATCGAGCAACTCTGCTCACCACAGCGCCCTTGCATTTAGCGCTAGATCTGCAAGCTTTGCTGTGCACGCTCGTGAGCATACAGTGCACGCATGAAGAGAAACGCCAAAACTATTTCAAGAAGTGGTTTACCTAAGAATACCACTGTGAAAACGACTTCATTAATTCATTAGCGGTTTCCTTATATGGACTGCTTGTGAAAATGATTGTTTTCACAGGCGTTTTGTTATGCTAACCACTAATGTAAATGTCATGATTTACACTAGTGATTCACTTAAGTCAACCACTTGTGAAAAATCAGTTTTCACAAAAGGTTCTTAAGCTCGGTACTCTCCTCGAGTGCTATACTAGCAGATTTTTTTTTTTAAAAAAAAACACTTCTAATGAAAAATGAAGCGCTATTGGAAATCTATTCTGTAGTGGTGACTATTAGCACCAAAACAGAGGGAGGATCTCAGTTTCATTGTTAAGGTCTCCTTACTCAATCTGCAATTATATCTATCCAAATAGTTAACAAAAAGTGTTCGCACGGGCATTCTACTGGCCAAGTTAGGTCCATAGGTATCAATATAATACGAAAGCACTGGTATTACAGTAAGAAAGTAGATTTGTAATTCCATTTAAAATCTAAAAGTTTATCTGTACGCATTTGCACGGGAAAATTGGGTTGCGTAACATAAATGTGGCTAATTACGGCTTGCACAGGAAATGGTAGGCGTGCGTGGAGCACAGAGGCGCTGTCCACTGCTTGTGTGCCATGGAGTATATATGCTCATGACAAAGTGAGCCACTTACGGCCAACCGCAACGAATCTTACTTTGCTTTCTTCTTTGCTGCCAAACGGAGCGGCTTGAAGAAGCATATGAAGCATGTGGTACGTGCTTCTCCTTGCTTTAATTTCCCACAATATTATTATTACTTATAACGTGGCATACTGGCATAGTGCATGCATGTTTTCTCCTTCCTTTCTCTAATTAATTATACACTAGTCTATCAACCCGTGCTCTGGTACGGGTTAGAATGTTAGAACATAGAAGTATTAATTATTATTTAATACATCTGACTAATAAAACGTTAATTATATTAAATTACATATTTTTCCTTTGTTTACTTTCTAACACAATAGACATAATAGATATTATGTTGTCTATATCTAGTTATCCAATTACTATTTTTTCAAGGGACTAACCTATATGTTTTTTCATCCATGTGAATATTTTTCTTTTGCATGACACGTGTATACATTTTAAATATGCAATTAGTTTGAAACCATACTATTAATTATAGTGGCTCTTGTTTCATCACATATCTTATAAAGTCATGAATATAAATTTTGATTTTTTTTTAAAAAAATTATTCTTGTTGACTGCTACAAAATTTTTTCTCTCCTCAAGTTAAGTTGAAACTCCTATATTTATTGTATCTTTTATTAACTCTTCTTTTTGAACTTTCTTAAAATAAGAACTTTTGGTCGTAGAGTACATTCTTAGATACTACAATAGCATAAGCCATCATTTGAAATATGCATCATGTGTCTTAAGATAAGTCATAGAGCTTGAAGTTAGATCTCAGATGAGGGTAGCAATGTTAACCTCAAGAGAATTTTAATACTTAAGCCTAATAATGATCTAGTTTTTACTCTAAAGTTTTTCTTAAAGCGATAGAAAAACATAGCCACAAGTGGATTGAACTTTTTATCAAAAAATTATATGTGAAGATATGGTTATACTATCAATATAGACTTACCAAAAATTTTAGTTAAAATATATAAATATATCTAAAATAACAACCTAATATATTATATGTCATGGTTTATAATATGATTTTAAACAATTTATTACTATCATTAGTATATGAGTAATTATGGAAATATTTTTTATGTGATGAAACATAACATATATATTTATTGCTCATGCATGCTGGCACGGAGTGTATGTTTACTTTAATCAAATCTTACATTATTAATATCGATAGGGTTGGATAATGTAGAAACATATATACATTTTATGGTTATCTAATTTAGATGTAGATTTGTGGGTGTATTTCATTTTTCTAATAAAGAGATGAAAATTGAGTTATGTAGATTATCGATTATAGTAGGACATGGGTAATTAGATGCAATTTAGGTCTACATTGCATCATGTTTTTTAATAGCATAGGTGGGTAATATATAAATACAGAGTCATAGGTTACTTTATATGTTTTAAACAATAGCAAAGCTAGATAATTATTTAGAAAATAGAATAGATCCAATAACTATTATTGTCAAGGATGATTACATTATAACGAATTAATGGTTAGATGTTTCTGATTTTTGAGAGATCTTTTCTAGGATGTTTTTATTTTCCTATGGGGTCTTGTCAAGATTAACATGCAGACTCCATTAGGGACTTTTAGTTAGAATTTCTAGTATTTATCTTTCTTCTAGAGTGATATGTGTGTAGAGAAACCTAATTTTAAGATATATAAACTCTTGTAGTCTTGTTGTATCCTTTCTGCGACTTCATAAATCTATAGTTTAGCTTTTTTAACTTTTAATCGAGATGTTGTATTTTTTCACATAATATGTAGACATTCTAGTGTTCTTTATATTTTATTTGAATATTATTTTTTATTAAAAATTCTATGCCCTCATAGTATTGTTTTCCACATGTTAAAATGAAACTTAGCATGCACCACGATACTGAACATGTTGAATTTGTTATATCACATAGTTATATGTGTAGTATTATTTTATATATCATCGATTGCTCAAAATTAAATTACTAATATTGGTATGGCATAATATTTCAGTCAACATGTAAACAAATTTAAAATAATAACACAATATTTAATATCATGGAATATTAATATAAATCAAAGTGAATTGGCAATGCTATTGCTATGTGTTTTGAAAAGTAAACATTTTGCATGCTTCATAAGTTATTAAAATAAATATTTATCCTAATCCTTACATGTTTATTTGATATACATGTTGGAACATCGCATAATATTGTATATTAGTGTTTACGTGTAGATTTGGGAGATACATTTTTTTATTTTTTATAATAGTTTTGGTAGATACAAATATAAAGGTAATACTTTATATTATCTATCACAATATATGGTTAGGTGAATACAAACTTATGAGGTTACTTTGCATTATTTTTCAAAATTACAAAGGTGGGTAATTTATAAAATCATTAAGGATATATTTTAAATTATCTTTTATAATAATAGCTATAAGTATTTACTATTTAAATACAAACTTAGAGCATTCTTTTAAATTATATTTATAATTACAAATTTGTGTAATTTAGATGCAATGTTAGGAAACTATTTTGAATTTTGTTTTATAATAATAAAGGTGGGTACTTTAGATGTAAAATTATGGATATAGCTATTTGTCAGCATTGTTAGCCTATTTGTCGGCATTAGAAAATCCAAAGGGAAATGTGATTGGCTGCTTATTACCACCTCTTATCATGCAACCATTTCATGTCATCTTAGCTATCTTCCCAAGAAACATACTACCAAGGAACTATACGTCCTCGATGAAACCTACGTACGGTTACTCGTGTCTTGGTGGATCATGCTTAGGAGGCCTCATCAATATCATCACTGAATATATTAGCAACGTCTGGCAGGCTCTTTGTCTTGGGATGAGACAAATACGTACATGACCTCGTTACCAACGTGGAAGATGTAGGTAATTTATTTATGTACAATACATGAATTATTTTGAATTATCTTTCCTAATGGCAGAGGTCAATAATTTAGATGCAAAATTAGGGGTTACTTTATATATTTTTTATAATGGCAGTGGTGGGTAATTTTTTATATAAATTACAATAGATCCGATGGCTATTATCATTGATGATGATTAGAGTCTACTAAATCAAAGGCTAGATTTTTCTGATTATTGTGGGAATTTCTAGGATTTATCTTTTTTCCTAGCGCGTCTGGTGAGAATTAACGTGAAGCCTTCATTGGGGCCTCTAATTAGTAATAGTAAGATAAGATATTGATGTCGATGGAGGGAGATGAAAAAAATACTCCGTCCTATACAAAGAATATGATTCTAGCATTTAAATTTTGTCAGCATAAAAAATGCAGTCCTACAAAAAATATAATTTTAGCATTTGAAATATAATTCTAGCATTTAAAATTTGTGCTAGGCTAGCATTAATTATCTAGACTAGCAAACCAATCAAACTCATAGGAATACGAAGATAGTAGGGGCATATGTTTTATTTTTACTATTCACCCATCTATCCTAATAAAAATCTAAAATTGCATTTTTATTTTATGGAGAGAGTATGCCATAACTTGATATCATTTGCTTGCACTTAATAAGATGCACCCTTATTTATTTTAGTAGGACATACCATGATGCAATTTTTCATTTTGATGAACAATATAATAAATGAATATATATTGCTTAGTTCTTGTTATTCCTGTTCTTCTCCTTCTTCACATGCGCCTTAATGTTGTGACACAAATTTAAAAGCTGTTATGGACTAATTGTGGTGCCCATGAAGGTAGATGCAGAGCAATCATAATTAAGGCGCATGTCACTGTCGGTTCAGGAACTCCAAAAACAAGCTGTCATTTCAAGATGACCCAGATTTGCAAATACAGTAATCATAATAATCTTGCAAGTGCCATAAATCTAATGTTGGTCTTGCTAGACTTAATGCTAGTGAACATACATATTGCATAAGCCAATCGTTTTCGGACATTAGTTTTAATTATGTATAGCTCTGGAAATTATATGCAAAAGCCAATGTGAACTATATATGCATATTCTTTTTTATTTTAAGGTGGCTAGCAACATATAACATGGCAAGCCTAGTTTGTGAAGGACCGGAAACAGCGACCAGAGGGGGAGGGTGAATGGGAGCCTCAAATTTCTTTCGAAATATTTGGCCGCTGTCCCAAAATCAAACCCCAAAAGCAAACACACACAAGAACAATATGTTCACGAGCCAACTGGTGGCTGAGCACCTCTGGTGATGACCAAGAAGTACTTTGGAACAATCGAGAACCGATAGAAACAAACCCCCGAAAGAACGAGTGAAAAACAGCACACTCTGTGCAGTGGCGGGCTATCCGGGCAGGGACGGCGGACTGTCCACGGCTTCTCTACCGGACTGTCCGGGACAGGTGGTCGGACTGTCCGCCGGTCACTTGCCCGAAAACTCAGTGACTGAAAACAGTTCTGGACTCGACTGTGTCTTGAACGGTGGACTGTCCGAAGTCCAGGCTCATACTGTCCGTGGTTCAAAAGATAGAAACAAGAAGAAGCAAAACAAGTTCTGGACTCGACTTCACAGCGAGTTGCAGATTGTCCACAAGCTGATAGCAGAATATCCGCGACCTGAACTCCGAGCAGAGCAGTTTCTCCCCTGTGCTCAGCCCCGACTCGTGGACTGTCCGCGGTTCACTGGCGGACTGTTCGTGGGTCGCGTTCCAGCAACCCCGAAAATCGCCTCAAACACAAGATCGCCCAATTTGTGGCCGATTCAAAACCAGCCGTCACCAAATTTGGACCCAAGGTTCACAAGGCAGTAGGTAAGCTACTCCTAAAAGATCATCGCTCAAGATCAAGCTAAACAACGGGAAATCAAAATAAAACGAAAAACACCGGTGCTCAAACCCTAGACCATGATTCGCTTCGATCTATGAATTCGTGAGGATTCAGTCAAATTCTTCCAGTGAAGAAGATCAACTCACGTCATAGAACAACCCAGCGCAAAAGAAACGAATCAAAATGGTCTCAAAATGACAAATTGAGCCACACAAGAAGGGGGCAAAGAGGAACTCGTGAAGAACACGAATAACATGACTCACAAACCGAATCCTAGAGGCACGAGGTGGTAAGGGCCACCATTCCCGCTGCCAAATCTCAAGTTCTTACACAAATCACAAATTTGTGGACCTCTCTCACAAGAACCCTAAGGGTGACTAAGGGAAGGAGGAAGGAAAAAAATGAAAGAGGTGAAGGAGATGGGGGCTCCCTCATCCTATTTAACAGGGCTATTATACACTCCTAGTTTTGCCCCTAGATATTTTGAGTCGAACCACTTGACCCGAGGGCGATATGTCCAACCTGAGGTAATCTTCATCTGACGGCCACCGTGAAAGGTCTTGATGGCTAGAGGGGGGGTGAATAGCCTTTTAAAAATTCTACAAAGACAAGCTAAACAAGTTTATCAATATAAGAAATAGCGAGATGCGAGGTTTGCTTAGCCTACGGGGTGTTTGCAAGCCACCTATCCAATTCATAATTCTAGTAAATTTGCACTCAACCGCACAAGTCAAACCGTACAACTTAGTTTACAACTAAAGCTAACTAGCTACACAAGCTAAGAGCTATACTAATAAGCTAGCAAGGTAACTAACAAATAATACAAGAGAGAGTTAGAAGGGTATCACCAAGGGGCGAAGTATTGAGCCAACCAATCAATATGATCAAGAGATGATTCCACAAAACACAACCACCGGGATCGATTAATCACAATAAGAATGATGACACCAAAATTTATCCCGAGGTTCACGTGCTTGCTGGCACGCTAGTCCCCGTTGTGTCTCTCTTCACCACGTGGTTCGGTGGCTAATTGGTCACACACCGAGCCTCTCAAAAGGCACCACAAGAACCTACCAAATGGCAAAAGGTTGCAAATGATACGAGCAATCCACTAACGTTGCCTTTGGCGCTTCACCAAGGTAGGCACAAACCCCTCACAATCACCGGAGGTGGCCAAGAACAATCACCAACTCTTGCCAACGCCTCCAAGCTGCTCCAAGCCATCTAGGTGGCGGCAACCACCAAGAGAAATAAGAATCTCGCAACAAATCAACCACCAAGTGCCAATAAGATGCAATCTCACAATATAAATGCACTTGGATCACTCAATCTCACTTCGAATATGCAAAGAAGCAAGAGAGATGACTGGGAGGGGAGTTGCTTAGCTCAAAGTGCTCACAAGTATGTCAAATGTTCAAGAGATTGAGCATTGAGCCGACCAACGAGTATTTATAGACGTACCCCTTCAAATATAGCTGTTAGAAACTTGAAACAGCCGAAGTCGCGCTGACCGGACGTGCTGGTCAAACTAACCGGACGCGCCTATCACACAGCGACTACACTCACGAACCACCGATCGGACGCGCTCCACGCAACGACCGGACGCGCGAAGCTCGACCGGACGCGCTGGTCCCATAACGGACCGGATGCGCTGGTCAAGCCTGAGCAGCGCACAACGAAACAGCGACCAGACGCACTGCAGAACTGACCGGACACCACAGTGCCAGCGTCCGGTTGGAGTCCAGTAAGCTCCCTGAACGACCAGACGCGTCTGGTCGACAGTGATCGGACGCGCTACCGCGTTCGATCAAAAAAGAAACACGCGCAGACGCTGAACACTGATCGGACGCGTCCGGTCAAACAGAGACCGCGTCTGGTCCAGCGTCCGATCACCTCTGTGACCTCCGTTCGCCTCCGTTTCTTTTCTGACTTCCGGCGTAGTGGAAAAAAGTCATTTTAACTTCTCGAAAACGCCTGAATCCGAGAGAGGACCCCAAACCCTCTCTACTGCTCAAACTCCACCGCCTTTGCAAAAGTGCTAACACCACCAAGTGATCTCGTCATGTGTGAGTGTGTTAGCATTTTCACAATCATTTTCTGAGGCGATATTAGTTCTATCCAAATGCATATGATTATGAAATGCACACCTAGAGGCACTTAGGAGTTCAATAGCCGTGTCATTCCCCTCTTTATAGTACGGCTATCTATCCTATAATGTAACCACACCCACTAGGTGTCTTGGTTACTAAAACACAACCCTTAAGCATATACCTTTGCCTTGATCACGTAGGGTTGCGTCCAAAACCAAGTGTGGCCATCATGATCACCATGTCCATCTTGCCACCAACCTTAGAATGTACTAATCCTCATATGCCACATACAACTTAGGCATAGGATTAGTACTTAGGCATTGTCACTAATTACCAACACCAAACATAGGACTTTCACACCGCGCCCCTCATGAGATAGCTTCGCCTCGACGTGAACTCCTCGATACCGCCATGTGCCATTCGTTCCTCCACGGAACCTTCGCCCAGGTTTTGAGGCCCAAACCCGTAAACCCGGCCACTTATGGTTTTGAGGCCCAAACCACCGAACCGCGCCGATGGTTTTGAGGATGAAACCGCCAAACCTGCCAATGTTGACACGTGTCCGACCTCCGCCAAGCTTGACGCCTTCACCTTCCTTCTTGACTTGACCCATCGACCTCTACCAAGTGCCACGACACCACCGTCCTTCATCTTGACTTGACCGACGCTGTCTTCATCACCCATGTACACATGCACTTGTTGATGTCCTAGATGTCAGTCACCGTGGCTGGTCACCCGACCTCCTAGTCCCTTAGTCCAAGCCTCACGTCTGTCCTTCACTGCTCCCGGTCCGTCGGCATAGCATGTCTCTACTTGACCTTCACCTCGCCTTCGACCATCGCATCCGAGCTCCACACCTGCACACCACAAGCCAAGAGACATGTCGCGCAACCCAACTCACACCATGGTTAGGTCCCAAACTCAACCTAGGTCGTGGATCACGTTGACAATCACTCATCATAAAACGAACTACAAGGGCACATATCAACCTTGTGTTCGCAATCTCCCTCTTGATGAGTGCATTGTCAACACCAACACACGAATAGCTTGAGCAAAAGAAAAAGAAGAAGAAGAGAAAACAAAGAGCTCACCCAAATGACCAAAAGCCAGAGAAAAGCCAAAACGGGGTCATTTGAAATAAGCAAAACTTGGTCCCTAAAGACATGGGCAATGGCTCGACGCAACCAAGTAAAACACAGTTAGCCCTCAAGAAGAGAGAACGGGCTCAACACCACTAGCAAAGCTCAAAAAGTTTGAAAAACAGCTAGACCCTCCAGAAGAGGCAAAGGCTCAACACATCTAGCAAAAGCAACTTAAATGCAGCTCCCCCTAAACAAATACAATCTCCCAAAAGAATGCATGTACTCAACATGAGGTAAATTTGGTATCTCTCCTCTTTGTGTGTCTCTCCGCCTTGGAGTGTGATCTCTCTCTCTCTCTCTCGGAGTCGTGTGCTATTTCTCCCCCTTGTTGACACATGCACTTATCAATCTAAACCCAAGGATTGCAACTCCCCCTCAAAATATGCTATGAATGCAAGGGATGAAGAAATGCAAAAGCTTCAGGAGTATAGTAATCAGAGTATAGTAATTAGAGTGAAAATATGCTATGAATGAAAAGATGATCAAGTAAAACGAAATATGGCATTTAAGTAAGTTTGATCAATTTTAAGCAGGTCAAGAAGGGGTTCACCACTGAATGTGGCACATAGCAAGTATAAGCTGGAAATCAACCTAGTGCTAACAAATGTATACAAGGTGAACTACCCCAAACAGCGGTCACACATCATGTCAAAGACAAACCTAAGACTTGTGTTTTCATTAAATTTGAATTTTATCAAAGTTTCTAGCTTAACACAAGAATTAGTCAAAACATGTGTGTGCGAGAGGTTATTTGTACCATCAGGCCTAACTTAGCAACCATGCCGAGTCTATGTCATAGACAATCAGAAGCTTAAGACAATGGTTTCGGCATCCACTACAAGGCTCAAGTTCATCCAAATGTGCAATTGGAAGCAGTCTCGATACTTTGACATAGGACAGTACAGACCCATCTCGATCTTTTCTCATCACTTAGCTTGATTTTTGAATTTTAGCACAAGAATCTCTATGTTGTCCAAGCAAGTGAGTAACTCAAAGCATGAGATGTAGCAACCGAGCATATAAGTGATAGCATCGGGGATCTCAACAAGTCCTACACATGCTAGGTGCCAACTCAGCGGTGAACAATTTTCATGTTTCAACAAGTTTTAATCAAGTTCACAGTTTGAAAAACAAGCTTAGTTCATAACATCCATCAATTGATTAAAAGGAGCCTAAGCCAAAAGCACCATCATGTACAAGCATAACAACCAAATAGAGCATAATTTCAATATAATCACTATAGTCATGAAGCTCAAAATGCACTATAGTACATGATGAAATGAAATGCAATATGCAATATGATATAGAAAACAAAGAAAAAAACTAAGCTACAAAGAAAAGCAAAACTAGAATACAACAACCAGACTTCCCCTCCACTAAAAAGGAAAACAAACTCCAAGCTCCTCTCGCAAGCGAGCAAACTGGGCTTGGTCAAGTGGTTTGGTGAAGATATATGCGAGCTGGTTTTAGGTATCAATGTGGTGCAGATCGATATCACCTTTCTCATAGTGGTCACGCAAGAAGTGAAAGCAGACTTCTATGTGCTTTGTTTTTGAGTAGAGGACTAGGTTTTTGGCTACGCTTATGGCGCTGGTGCTACCACAAAACAAAGGCACTCGCCTAAACTCTAACCTAAAGTCTCTTAGAGTAGCTATCATCCAAAGCAACTGGGAACAACAAGCAGCAGAAGCAACAACAAACTCAGCTTCTGTGGTGGATTGGGCGATGCTAGAATGCTTGTGAGAAGACCAAGACACAAGAGAAGATCCAAGAAACTAACAAGTCCTTGAAGTAGACTTCCTCTCAACACGACAACCAACATAATCCACATCGGAATAACCGCAAAGAGAAAGAGAGGAGGAGGCCAAAAAACCAAAGACCAAACTCGGGTGTGAAACGAAGGTACCTGAGGATCCGCTTGATGGCTTGACAATGAGACGTGCACGGCGAAGACTGAAAGCACGCGCACAAGCAGACCGCGAACTGGATGTTCGGTCTCATCACCATCAAGTACAACAAGGATCCGATCATGCTTCGGTACTCCTTCTAGTCCATGGCTTCTCCCTCCTTGTCCTCATTCAAGGCCATCATGGTCGACATGGGCGTTGAAAGAGGCTTGGCCTCGCCCATATCGAATTTCTTGAGCATGTCCTTGGTGTACTTGCCTTGGTGCATGAATGTCTACTCACAAGTTTGCTTGATTTGTAGTCTGAGGAAGAAAGTCAATTCACCCATCATGCTCATCTCAAATTCCCTGCTCATAGTATTTGAAAACTTAGCAACAAGAGCATGAGAAGAGCCACCAAAAATTATATCATCCATGTATATCTCAACCAAAAGGGTGTCAGTGCCTTGCTTGAGGAGGAACAAGGTTTTATCTATGAAACCCATTTTAAAACCCTTAGCAAGCAAGAAGGTTTTCAAACGCTCATACCAGGCCCTCAGAGCTTTCTTCAAACCACACAAGGCTTTGTGGAGTTTAAAAATATGGTTGGGGAACTTAGGATTTTCAAAGCCAGAGGGTTGCCTCACATAAATCTCTTCCTCTATGTACCCGTTCAAGAAGGCACTCTTCACATCCATCTGATACAGCTTGAATCCTTTCGAAGCTGCAAATGCTAAAAGGGTTCTAATGACTTCTAGTCGGGCAACAAGAGCAACGGTTTCTTCATAGTCTATTTCCTCCTTTTGGTAAAAACCCTGAGCCACCAATCTCGCCTTGTTTCTCACTACCACCCCATCCTCACTTTGCTTGTTCTTGTAAACCCACTTTGTACCTATGGGGTGGCAATCTAGTGGAGGTGGAACTAAAACCCACACTTGGTTCCGCTCAAAGTTCTCTAACTTCTCATGCATATCATTGACCCAATCGGCATTAGATAGAGCGTGTCCAATATCTCGAGGCTCAAAAGAAGCTACAAAAGCAGAATGAGCAAAGTGTGAAATATGATATGACCTAGACTATGTGACTCACTGGTCGATGTCGCCGATCATGGTCTGAGGCGGGTGGCGATGCTGAATGTGTCGAGGTGCTTCTCTCAAAGAAGTCACCTCCCCCTCAACAGCATCTGGGACCTCCTCAGGTGCAGCCGGCGTAAGCTGAGGAGGCGGCTCGTGTGGACCCCAAGTAGTGGAAGAAGAAGGATCGGAGCCGTGAGCCAAAGTAGTCATCGCCGACTCGAGAGGGGCAGCCAGTGGAGTCAGCTTGAGATCACCCCAATCAGCGCCTTCCTCATCTTCCTCAACAAAGATGCTCTCACCAATCTCCTAATCACCTGCACATTCAAAGACAGCAGAGGAACAAGGCATGGTTTCATTGAAAGTGACCTCATAGGTCTCCACAACTCGGTTAGTTTCAAGGTTAAGTACATAATAAGCATGAGAGTGAGAAGCATAACCAAGAAAAATACCATCGAAAGACCTGGATTTCAATTTATCCAAATTACCTTATTTCATGATGAAGCACTTGCATTCAAACACTCTAAAATGACTTACCTTGGGTGGTCGTCTGAATCGCAACTCATAAGAAATCTTCTTCATGAAAGATTGAAGGAAAATACGATTGGAAACATGGCACACGGTGTTGATCACTTCGGCCCAATATCTCCTAGGCGTGCTATGTTCATCGAGCATTGTCCTGGCCATCTCAACAAGGGTCCAATTCTTATGCTCAACAACACCATTTTGCTGAGGGATATAAGGAGAGAAAAACTTATGCTCGAGACCCAAAGACACACAAAAGGTTTTAAAATGAGTATTCTTGAATTCTGTGCCATTGTCACTACAAATCGCTCTCATGGTATTCTTAGGGAATTCATTTTGCAACCGAAGAATCAAATCCTGAGCATGTGAAAAAGTCTCATCCTTACTCTCCATGAAAAACACCCAAGAGTAGCGAGAAAAGTCATCCACGATCACCAGAACGTACCACTTCCCACCATCTGACCGAACCCGACCTAGACCAACTGTATCCATGTGATGTAGCTCACTAGGTCCCTTGGTCATGACTTAGTTCACAGGTGGGTGAGAAGCGGCAACCATCTTCCTGTGATGACAAGGGTGACACACCAAATCCTTCTCAAATTCCAACTTATGCAATCCTTGGATTAAATCAAGTGAGCCCAACCTAGCTAGTAAGTCAAAGCTCAAGTGACTAAATCTCCTATGCCACTTTCAAAGCTCAGAGGAGGATCCGGACACCAAACATCAAGAAGAGCCAAAGGAGTGAGAAAAATCAGCTCAAAAGATATGGCCAAAAGGAACAATCTAGCAAACAAGATTTCCCTGAGAATCAAGAACTCGAGACAAGCCGGTCTTAAAGCGCACTTCAAAGCCATCCTGAAGGAGTTGTGAGACTGAAAGCAAATTGAAATGCAAATTCGAAACCAAAGCAACATCCTTCAGAACAAAACTCTCGTTGACTCGAATGGTCCCACAAGAAAGCACCTTACCTTTGCTATTGTTCCTGAATGTGATGTACTCCTTACATTGCACGGGGTCGAGGCTGGAGAACCATTTTAAACTTCAGATCATGTGGTGCGAACAACCAGAATCAATGAGCCACGTGTTCTCCAGGCCTTCGTCCTGCATCAATAGAAGGACATGTTATGAGCAAATGGTGCAATACTAGGGTTAGTAAATTGTGAAGGATACCAGTGTTGGCTCATTTGCCCTAGAAAAGTGTTAGGAAAAACACCAAACATGAGATGTCCCATTTGTGGAAAGCGAGCACCACGTGGGGGAAGACGTGGTCCGCTAGAGCTGTGGGACTAGAAACCAAAGCCACGTCCACGGGGTTCAAAGTCGTATTGACCACGACCTGAAACACACCGGGCACGGCTACCATGATCACCGCATGGTCTCACAACCTGAGGCCTAGCACCTTGCGACACTGCCCCTAGAGGCCTAGCATTGCGCCTCTAAACAGGAAGCACATGTACGTGATGGGGCGGGCGGTACATTTTTTGATTGTTCAACTCATACTACTGCCGCTCATCCCTCTTCCTCCTAAAGCAAAACTCAACAAGGTGACCATCCTTATGGCAATAGTTGTAGTGATACCTCACCTCTCTCTTGGGTGGTTGTTGGCTCACTTTCTTATGGATATGTGTCACTCTTGGTAGTTTTTTTGGCTTTAGGAAGGGGATCCTCAGGGATGTTCGGTAGAGTGTCAAGTGGGTTGCTAAGATGGTTCGGTTTTGAAACCCAAACTTGTTTCTAGGGTGAAACTTTTGAAGGTTCTTCAAACACTCCATCTTTGATAGTGGGCTCAGTGGGCTTTGGTGGAGTGATCTTGATCAATTTGTGAGTAGTGGGAGGTTTCTCACTTGGGCTCAGACCACTAAACTCACCAACCTTGCCATAGATATGTTCACCCTTCCCACCTAAAGCAAAGCCTACTCCCAATGCTCTAGTTCTCCGCCTAAGTCTAGGCACAAAACCCGATACCCGAACCCCAAACCCGAACCCGAAAAACCCGAACCCACAGTACCTGAAGTCTAATTTGGGTAGTGAATGCTATTACCCGAATTTATTTCAGGTAAATCGGGTAGTATGCCCCGGTACCCGATCTACCCGTACTACAAATCACTCAGGTAGTCGTAGAGTCATAGACTCATATTACTCCACCGCGCAAACAGCCAATAGTGTAGTGCCACAGCCCAACGAGTCAATACGTAACCTCTTCAGCTGTCCGACACCTGACCTCCCTCCACCCGGTGATTTATTTCCTCCTCCGAAACATGGCCATCACACACAGTCGAGGCGCGGGCGAGCGCGAGGCCACGCGTGGTCACGGTGAGTTAGAGACGCCGCGAGGAGGAGAGCCGGAGCCCGAAGAGAACTAGACACCACCCTTAGTCTCGGTTAGTCCCTTACTCCCTCGTCCACCTCTCTATTTCGGGTAAATCAGGTAATACCCGAACCCGAACCCGAAATTGCGGTAGTGTGTTTTTTTGTCTCTAATCGGGTAACAATTCTTAATACCCGAATTTTTCAAAACCCGAATTACCCGACCCGAACTTTTCGGGTAACCCGAACGCCCAGGCTTATCTCCTCCTGAACTGGCTCATCATCATGCCCAACTATGTCTCACTACAGGACACCCAACTCAAGATGGACTGAAGGTATGTGTTGTCTTCCTCGATTCTCATCTTGTCGTGTCTACAAGACTCAAGCTCCAGCACCAAGCTCTCGCAATGGGCACACTCAATAACCGTGCTATCTGAACTGACCTTCTCTAGCAAAGCGATCCTAGCAACCTTCTCTGCCAGCTCAAATTACAAGCCTGAGTAGGACTTGCACGGACCCAACAAGCCAGACCTAGACTTCAGCTCATCGTTCTCATCTAGCAAGACATCATACTTAGATTGCAACTCAGAAAGGTTGGTCATATGAACAGCGTATTCATCGCACTCAACCTCATTAGACACTAGAACAACAAGCTTCTTAGTTTCCTCAAGCTCCTTCTGCACGACTTCTAGCTTATCCTTAAACTCTTTTCGATCACGTGCAGCACGCTTCAACAACTTATCCTGACTAACCAAGGTGTCGGTCATGATATCAAGCTCAGCAACAAGAGCATCAATGGTGGGTTTTACCTTGGTAGTGTCGTCGTCGATGGGAACCATGTCCTTGCTAGCCTTCACCTCAGCATCGATCGCCATGGTGCAAAACCTTCCATGGGTGGAACCGGCGACGAAGCAAAGCTCGGTCAGCTTGTGCTTGCGCTTCCTCTCGGACTCATCGTCACTTGAGGAAGAAGACCGGTCATCGTCGGTGTTGTTGTCGAGGTCACTGAGGGAGGCGAGAAAGGCGCGCTCTTGGGCTTTGGCCTTTTTAAAGTACTTCTTCTTGAGTGTCTCCTTGTTGAATCCTCCCTTCGACTTGTGCTTGGAGGTGTACTCGAGCTTGTCCTTACACTTGCTAGAGTCGTACTTATCTGCTTGTTCTTCTTGAGGCAGTGGGCGACAAAGTGGTCGGGGTCTCCACAGCCGTAGCATCCTTCCTTCAGACCCCCACCACGCCTGTGGTTCAAGCGGTTATTGTGAAACCATGAAAACTGGCTGATGACTAACACCAGCTCATCGTCCCTAAGAGCCTCCAACTGCTCCTCTGTGACAAACACCAAAGAAGACAAGGCAAATAACATCTGTGAAGGGTTAGCTAAGGAACTTAAGCCATTACCTGAGACCAAAGCCATAGTCAGTGTAGAGGGGTTCTTGATCTTGGCTTGGGTCTAGAAGTCAATCTCGGTGGACTTGAGCTTGCTGAATAGCTCATCCATCGTGAGAGTGTCATAGTTCACCGACTCAATGATAGCGGACACCTTCACATCCCACATCTTCTGATCTAGGGCATATAGAAGCTTGAGTGCCCTCTCATGATCATCATAAGGTAGCTGTGCCTTGTTTGCTCGCATCTTGTTAACAATCGTCTGAAAGCGAGAAAACATGGCATCGATAGACACGCCATCCAACTGAGAGAAGTTCACGTACTCATGCTTGTACATCTCAAAGAGTCTGGTTTTGACTGAACAGTTCCCTCGTGATAACTCTGAAGCCTCACCCAGATCTCCCGAGCAGTCACACAATCGGAGACTCTCTCGAACTCAGGAAGAGAAAGACTCGAGAAAAGAACACTACAAGCTCTACTATTTGTATTGTTCCGATCTTTTTGTTCTTGAGTGGTATGGGCATGAGGTTTAAGCACAACGTAAGTAGTATCCTCGTAAATCTCCCAAACAAGCCAATTGATTCCCTGAAGATGCGCGGACATGCGGACCTTCAATAGGGATAGTGTGTTCCATCAAAGAACGGTGGTCTGCTAGAACCACGCTCCATGTTGTCTTCATGGACCACGGACCGATTAAGGTGGAGTGATCCTTAACTAGCTCTGATACCAATTGAAGGATCAGAGACAGCGACCAGAGGGGGGGTGAATGGGAGCCTCAAATTTCTTCCGAAATATTTGACCACTGTCCTAAAATCAAACCCCAAAAGCGAACGCACACAAGAACGATATGTTCACAAGCCAATTGGTGACTAAGCACCTCCGGTGATGACCAAGAAGTACTTTGGAACAATTGAGAACCAATGGAAACAAACCCCTGAAAGAACGAGTGAAAAACAACACACTCTGTGCAGTGGCAGAATGTCCGGGCTAGGATGGCGGACTATCCGCGGCTTCTCTACCGGACTGTTCGGGACAGGGGGTCGGACTATTCGCCGGTCACTTGTCTGAAAACTCAGTGACTGAAAACAGTTCTGGACTCGACTGTGTCTTGAACGACGAACTGTCCGTAGTCTGGGCTCGGCCTGTCCGCGGTTCAAAATACTGAAAATAGAAGAAGCAAAACAAGTTCTGGACTCAACTTCACAGCGAGTTGCAGACTGTCCACAAGCTGGTAGTGGACTATCCGCGACCTGAACTCTGAGTAGAGCAGTCACTCCCCTGTGCTCAGCCCTGACTCGCGGACTGTCTGTGGTTCACTGGCGGACTGTTCGTGGGTCACGTTCCAGCAACCCTAAAAATCGCCTCAAATGCAAGATCACCTGATTTTGCGGCCGATTCAAAACCAACTGCCACCAAATTTGGACCAAACGTTCACAAGGCTGTAGGTGAGCTACTCCTAGAAGATCATCGCTCAAGATCAAGCCAAACAACGAGAAATCAAAAGAGAACGAAAAACACCGGTGCTCAAACCCTAGACCATGATTCGCTTCGATCTATGAATTCGTGAGGATTCGGTCAAATT
The DNA here is from genome assembly GCA_038087645.1 of Saccharum hybrid cultivar R570. NCBI lineage: Eukaryota > Viridiplantae > Streptophyta > Magnoliopsida > Poales > Poaceae > Saccharum > Saccharum hybrid cultivar. The sequence continues at coordinate 1,405,420 of JAQSUU010000591.1, forward strand.
CCTCCAGTGGAAAAGATCAACTCACATCATAGAACAACCCAGTGCAAAAAGAAATGAATCAAGATGGTCTCAAAATGACGAATCGAGCCACACAAGAATGGGGGCAAAGAGGAACTCGTGAAGAACACGAAGAACATGACTCACAAACTGAATCCCGGAGGACATGAGGTGGTAAGGGCCACCATTCCCACCGCCAATTCTCAAGTTCTGACACAAATCACAAATTTGTGGACCTCTCTCACAAGAACCCTAAGGGGGGCTAAGGGAAGGTGGAAGGAAAAAATGAAAGAGGTGAGAGAGATGGGGCTCCCTCATCCTATTTAATAGGGCCATCGCGACGGCCATCACGACCCTCATGAGATAGCTTCGCCTCGACATGAACTCCTCGATGCTGCCACGTGTCGTCTGTTCCTCTTCGGAACCTCCGCTCGAGTTTTGAGGCCCAAACCCGTAAACCCGACCACCAATGGTTTTAAGGCCCAAACCACCAAACCGTGCCGATGGTTTTGAGGATGAAACCACGAAACCCCGCCGATGGTTTTAAGGACGAAACCATAAAACCCCCGATGTTGACGCGAGTCCGACCTCCGCCAAGCTTGACGCCTTCGCCTTCATTCTTGACTTGATCCACCGGCCTGTGCCAAGTGCCACGACGCCATCGTCCTCCATCTTGACTTGATCGATGCCGTCTTCATCACCCATGTACACTTGCGCTTGTCGATGTCCCAGATGTCAGCCACCGCGGTTGATCACCCGGCCTCCTGGTCCCTCAGTCCAAGCCTCACGTCCGTCCTTCACTACTCCTGGTCTGTTGGCATGGCACGTCTCTACTTGATCTTCACCTCGTCGTCGACCACCGCCTCCGAGCTCCATACCTGCGCACCAAAGCCAAGAAACATATCGCACAACCCAACTCACGCCATGGTTAGGTCACAAACTTAACCTAGGCCGTGGATCACGTTGATAATCACTCATCACAAAACGAACTACAATGGCACATATCAACCTTGTGTTCGCAGTTTGGCAGAGCTTCAGCTCCAAAGAAATATGTGGGTTTCTAGAGCTATGTGTTTGTAGCTCTAGAAAAACTTGTATCTAGAGTTGATGTGTATGCCAAAAGAATTTAAAATCACTTAATTCATAGTTTACACTAAATATAATTAGTTTTTAAATAGAAAAAAACTTGACCCATGGGGGTAAGACAGCCCCCGGATATTGTGCTTAAGAAGAAGACCTTCTCACGCAGGTCAAAAGAAATCCCGAACCTCTGCCCCACCCATACACAGTGGCACCATAGCTCCCGTGAGACTAGGCTGACCAACAAATCTGCCCCTAGGGGTCCGATCTCTGGCCGGCAGAGTGCAAAGCGCACAGCCAGACCAACTGGTCTAGCGTTCACTTGCTTTTAAAATAGATTAATCTAGAAAGTACAGATGAGCTGCGTCAATCAGCCTCTATATATATTCTCACACATCAGTACCGAAGAAGCTGCATATGCTGATAAATAATCATCAGGGCCAAATTGACATGGTGTTTGCCGATGTTTGTGGCAATAATAAATTAAAAGTTGCGCCAGGAAATTCTGCACCTATAAACAATGTGTGGGGGCGGAGGTTTGCGGCCCGAAGTTGAGCAGGAAATGGCCGGCGTGCGTCGAGTAAAGGGGCGCCGTCTGTTTGTTCGTCATGGAATATATGCTCCGTGTGAAAGTGAGACTCTGGGTAGCTGCCTTACAGCCAATGCAAGCGCAACGAATCTGAGACTTTGCTTTCTTTGCTGGCAAATAGGACGGCATGAAGCATGTACCACCACAAACTTCTTCTTCTTCTTCCTTTCACTATATATATGTAATGTAACACAGTAGTAGTTTATTCATTCATCGCAACGAGAGAGTGCGAGCGTCCGGCAATCTACAAAGCAATTAGTCCGTATATTTAGCACGCAGCTCAATCCATCAAGTTCTAGATCATGGTAAGTACTATAATTAAGATTTGTATATGCATATATCCTCCGATTCATGCATGGGCATCGATGAATTCTAGCTAATTGGCGCACATCTATCTGTTGATTTTGGCAGGACCTGATGGAGAAGTCACAACGAGCTGATTTCTTGTTCGAGGCCGATCATGATCATGAGGAGGCCACTCTTGCTGGCCACCACGCCGAGGAAGACAACAAGGTCAGCATGCTATGCTGCGGCAACTGTGGACCTACGCTGCAGCCGAGGGACAGTAGTCGTCGTCAACCGCCGCCGGAGGCAAAGCCGCGGCGGACATCATATCTGGTCTCAGTCACCAAGCTAGGTCGTTAATTAATTAATATAAGCTCCTAGTCATCATCCTGCCTAATTGACTGGAGGAATGAATTATTGTCGAATAATTATGTTGATGATGTTCAACGATTAAAGGCTCAGCAGAAGAATAGGGGAAATATGTCAGAAGAATAGGAATGAATTACTCCATTGTTGAATAATTATGTTGATTGATGATGTCGATCGATTATTAAGGCTCAGAGGAATTGGGAAAATATGCCATAACTTGCTATCTGCTTGTACATACTCAGATGCAATTCTTTATTTATACTTTTATATATAAAGGACATACCGGCCAGGGTGTAATTTTCCATTACGAAGAACAATGTAATAGATGATACTTCTTCGTCATGCTCTTCATATGCACCCTAACCGTGTGATGCAGAAGCTAATAATACGGGAGTATCTAGTTGCAGGGCGCATGAAGATCGATGCGACTAGAAAGATGATAGGTCGGCAGCCTCATTGTACACACCACAAAATTGTGCCCTTTTTTAGTAGCATACAAAAGGCCTAAAGTTTTAAAACTTCTCCAAACATTAGGTTTGACTTTGAATAGCTTGAATCTATCTATACCTTAAAAGAGTGTACAATAGAATCTACTCTAAAGTCTCCTACCCACCTCTTGTGTGGTCCCTTAGATGTGTTTTTAAATCCAGTATAACGAATCAGGTTGCTTCGAACACTACAACAGAACACACAATTACTACTAGACCATCACTGCCAGTTGTGCTGCAGACGACAATGATTAATTATCACTACCGGGTCATAAGCCTAGGATGATATATCACTATGCAATCAAGATATAAACCGGCTGTGACAAAGTCAAGCCACTACTCGGCAGTGATATTTTCATATCACTGCTGGTTTCTGTTACTGACCCATCAGTATTCTTTCTGGCCATTGGATCTACCTAACATCCAATTCATTCATTCTCCACTGTTAATCCTACTTACCACTGTTGCTTCCAGTTATAAAACATGTGTTTGGTTGCCTCCACGGATAGAGAAGACAATAGCTTAGCTAAGTCCCCTACATATAAGACTGAAGCCAAAGGTTTGCCAACTTTGGTCTTGGATGCCCTTCCTCTTTTTAGGCTTGGCAAGAGTTGGAAACACACTTGACTCACCAAATCATGCAACAACCTAAGCAAAGAAGGAAACGCAAATACGATCAACTGTTATGGATTGACATCTCCTGTTGCTTGTTTCAAAACCTGTAACTCTTTTAGCATCTCAACATTGGCATGTGAACTCTCGAAAAGAAGAAACCAATTTTAAGGCATCCCCTCCACTATAGTTTTGAATAGTCAGGAGAATAGGAAAGAAAAAAGCCGCATGCAATTGAAGAAAGGTCTAATGAGTGTCGGCCACTTGTGTATAGCCTCAACATGTGTGTTCTCAATGGGAGAAAGGTCTCTGTATACACCTTCCGTTTTGTAGTCAAGATGATGCATGAGAGGTACTAGAAGAATGTTTGTGAGGATAGAGCCACACCAAAGCTAGGGTGACCAAGTAGCAATATAATGCTATTCGGTGCCCCGATAGGTTGTTGGTCTATGTTCAGCTAGAGGAGGCCAATTGTTGCTCATCACGGCTTCAACAATTGTTGTTCAGTGTTGAGCCATCGCCGACCACATGCTCATCGTGGGCTCCAAACCCTTATGCACCCTGGTTGGCTCTATCGACCCCCTCCGACATGCTCTTGCACCTCTGAGACCCCACTCTTATTTTATATAGTTTAAATTAATTTTTGCATGCCTAGTGCCACTGCTAGTTTACAAATAGGACCGACAGAATATAGACATTCTAGATATAAACTTTGATGTGACACAATATACACATTATCAATTAGAATCACAGGCAAAATCTATAACAGAGCATTTAGAGTCTAAGTACAATGTAGACAATCCCAATTAGCACTAAACAAATTAGAACTAGAATGAATTCAACAGAACAAGGATTTCTACTCCAATTCTAACCAAAGAGAAAAAATTCTTCACGAGTTTTTCATCCATGGGCTTCTTCTAATTCACCTATCCATGCATAAGTGCACTCTCAGCCTCCTAATTAGCCGAAGTTTTCAGCATCTCAACATATTCTTCCTCTCAGTATCATCACGAGCATCCACTACAATCACACTAAAAGAACACCAAAACATGAACTTGGAATCAAAATCATCGCAAAGAAATGGCCATAAATCTCAGAAAATGAGGCCAACAAGCAGATCTAACCTTTTTATTCAGACACTTGTCGAAGATGCAGCCATAGTTGGGATCTTCCTTCTTCACCCTAAACTCCAACACAGTGTGTTGCTTACATTTATTGCATGTAATGAGAGGGAGCTCCAGTCTAAGTCGTAAACTCCATGTCAGGCTAAGGACCTGGACAGGTATGCCATCTATATAGCAAGGACTAGCTTTGAACTGGCTACAATAATGGTGATAAGGATAGGAGATTGGTGATGAATGGGCTAGGAACTGGTCAAACCAAATACACATCTAGCAAAATAAGGCTTGGACCCAGCAGTGATCCTAGAGCATCACTGCCGGTTGAGTCATTGACCCTGCAATAATACTAGAACATCACTAATGGGTGGAGTATTTTTTTTGAAGACATCACCGGAGGGGTGAGAGCCCCACCTGAATATATTTCCATTGATTCCGGCGAACCCGTGCATGGAGGGTCCAGGACCCTAAAGTCTTACAAAAATTAAGGTAGGGGAATGGGGAATGGAGGGAGAGAGGAATTACAACACCAACAACAACAACACATAAACGGACTCAAGGATAAGTATGACATAAGCCGAAAGACACCAACCGACGTCGATTTGCGCCCCCACCGAACAGCATACTCGCCGCTTTCACTGTGGCCATTGTGCCCTCCACCACTCCTCGTAGCTACGCCGATCCACTGCCGCCCTCCATCTGAGGACCACTCCATGCAGCAGGATGGGGACTAAGAGTGGCGACAAACACGCAAGCCCTAGATCACCGGACACGACGACCTCCCTTTGAACTGACGATGACATCCTCCAGCACATCCGGGCCCACATACCATCATCCAACGCCACCCACGGGGAGGAACCCTTGGAGGGGAATGACGGCAGCGGTGGAAACACCACCCGGCATTTGATATTCTGACACCACCAAGGAGAGCGCCGACGGAGCAGAGGCGCCAGAGAAGGACACTCGTCGAGCGTCAGCAACAACCAACAACCAGGGCCAAAACTTAACCAAGAGGGGGGCAACAACAAGAAGATAGGAAGAGGGAGCGATGGGGAAACAATGGCATGGCAGGGTGCAGATACCAGCAGGCACTTGAGCTGGCCCCTCTGCAGTGGCGCCCTCAAGAGGGACGCGGTGTTGTTGACGCCGCCGCCACCGGCTCTAGTAGGTTTTCACCAGGAGGGGAGCCACATCTCCAGTAGGTTTTCACCAGGAGGGGAGCAACATGCGACGGACAAGTGGTGGGGGGCTACATCAACGCCTCCAAGGAGGTATACGGCGCTGGGTGGCGTCGCCGTTGATCGCACAGCAGCTGTGCATGGCTTTCACCTAGCCCCCAACCATGGGTAGCAGCCCATCGTCCGGCCGCACCAGGATTAGGCGTGGCCTTGGCCAGCCAGGGGCAAGCCCGACCAATCCGCAACGGACTAAGGTGTGCCGGAGGCATCAAGCCATCACGGTGCAGAGCGCGAGCGAGGGACAAGGCCCAGGCCGCAGCACCTGCACAGGAGTAGAAGCCGCAGCCCACCGCCGTCCACCCAGCTACCGTGGTCGCCGAGACAAGGTCGCACCCGGACACCCCCATATGAGCGCGCGCGGAGCTGGGATTCTGTATCCCGTAGCCGCTTGCCGCTGGGGGGAGCTGCACGCAGGTAAAGCCGGGCACTGCTGCTGCAAGGGCAGCCCGCTGTGGGGCAACCTGCTCCATGGGGGACGCGAGGACGGCCAAGCACACGGAAGCCGCTCGCCGTCGGGGAAGATGTTGCCGTCGTGGGCGGACGGCCGCACTCAGATGCCCCCACACGAACGTCGCGCGGGAGCACCGGGACCGAGACTGGGACTGGGACCGACAGAGCGGATTTGGCCCGCCGTCGGCAGCCCAACCCGCCGCCGTGCGCGCCTGGACCGACCCATCCCCGCCGGATCCAGGGCAACCATCGCCGGTCCCGGACCCGAGCACGCCGGACGCCCCACACCGCGAGATCCATGGTCGGAGACAGAGCCCGGAGACCTGGCAGCTCGACCCTGCATCAGCCAACCGCCGCCGCCAGCGCTCCCACGGCAAGCAGCCGTGCCAGCACGTCGGACGCCCCACACCGCGAGATCCATGGTCGGAGACAGCAGATCCGGAGTCCGGGGGGCCGGATCCGCCACCTACGCTGCCAGCGCCGCCGGAGACTCACCGGCCTTATTCACCACCGAGAGGAAGAAATAGAGAGGAAGGGATGTAGCTAGCTGAAGCTGTGGAGCGCCCTGCCGCCACCGTCCTCGCGGACGCACGACCACTTTGTGCGGCCACGCCCGCTCAGGTAGCGGCGAGGACGAGCGGAGGAGGGGAGGGCCGCGGCGGCGGTGGCGGCTGGGTTCCGCCCGAGTCGCCCCGAGAGGAGCGACGCGGGGGGGGGGGGAATAAAGAGAGTGTTTCACCCCGGTGGAGTATTAAACTGGCAGTGATAGTGGATCTTCACTACTGGGTGAAGCATTGACTGGGCAATGAAAGACACTTATCGAATTGTCTTTTCAATAAAAGAGATATTGCATCACAATTACACGGTTTGGGAAATAACTCTAGCTACAAGTACATAGAGACAATATAGAATGTCTCTACATGACTAAAATAGTGTATTTACACAAGGAAAACTAATGTAGGAGCCTTCTGGTGCCACCGCCTGGGATCAAAACCTGGTCACCGGCTTGAGGGCTGGCTTATGTTGTATAGTAGAATCTCCATATGTGCATGTTTCTTTGCAATACTTAAGATGTCACATTATCTTGTATTACTACAAGATATGAGTACTATTTAATTATCACATCTTTATAGTATATTAATACAAAACGAGCACTACTTGTTACAACTTCAATAACATATAGTTTTGTGTTTCAATGAAATTTCTATGTAACACATTGATGAATGTTGAATGTGTTGCACGAGTGTGTTGTAATATGTATGTTTTGTTGTAATGCTGGGTGGATCAGTGCCCGGTTGGTGGTCGGATAGCCATGAGAGCCTGCATGACGGTGGACAACGCAACCATGGCAGAAATGATGAGTAGAAGTATTTTGACCGGGCTATTGATGTAATTCTTCACCTCTACCAAATCACGGTATACATGCAACACTCTACATCTCCTCAGATCTTTAAGCACATTGTCAATGGGGGTCAATCCACTGCGCCGGTTCCACACGCACAAGTTCTTGAAGTAATTGATGACCTGCCAGGAATATAGAAGAGTAAAATTCAGTTAACTAACATTTCTTATATTTATCCAAAATTTAGGTACTTCCTGCTTCTTCCAAAAGTGCACTTTTTGTGATATATGGAGTATTCAATATTTGTCCCATAGATAGTACTAATATCAAGACAGGGCCTATCTAGCCAACTAAACTGTGCATGCAGTTGGCCATGGTTTGTAATGTTTCTTTCATTTTGTAAGAGCAACTCCAACAGAAGAGTAATTCAAGTTGTGTAATCTATATTTGACTATTTTTGGAAAAAAGAGAGATTCCAACAGCTATTGTATTTAGCTTTCTAAAATAACAAGTCATGTATTCTGGAGTTCTCGCATGCTAGATATAGCTTGCATGTGCCACAAGCCATTCGCCTCACCCTATTAGAAAGGTTGTTGGAGTTTTCTTTTTTTTTTTTGCTGAGGTTTCTATTTTAGAGATTGACTAAATCATGAGTTTAGCTATTTATTTTTACCAACTCTGTTGGAGTTGCTCTAATGCACGCACAATTAATTACCTTGGTTAACCAAGTGTTAGAGTTTCATTCACTTAATGAAATGATGTATCAACAAAAACGGTGACATAACAAGGAAATTATGAGGGGAGACTAGAGATGAGTTTCGTCTAGATGCATGAAACCCCACGCACATCTCATTTCTAACGCATTGGAAATCATGGGAAAAACTCCACTAAAAGCATTTCATTTCAAACCAAGTGAAACTCCATTGGGATGAAATATGCTCCCAATAGAGTTTCATTGCTCATTGCATTGCATTATAGATGAGCGAGGAAAACAGTGAAATGAAATTGCAGGCTGACCTTTTTGTCGCTTCCAAAGTTGTTGTGCAGTATGCGCAGATCCTGCAGCAGGGTGATGTCCTCCCGCGTGCTGACGAGGTTGTACATGAGGAAGGCGTACGTGGTGCAGTAGTCGCGGCCGTCGGTGTCCAGCTGCTGCTCGAACGCGATGAGGTTGTGCAGCAGCGGCGCCGTGGTCTGCTCCACATACACTGGTGGGATCTCGAGCCTCACGCGGTCATCCATGAAGCGCACGTCGAGCAGCGCCCCGCCATGGTGAGGCGCCGGCCCCGTCGTCGTCGACGTCCTCGTGATCCAGATGCCCATAGCCTTCAGCTCCGCTGCCGACGGGACGTTCTCCGTCCTGTCACCGTTGAGGTTAATGTCACCCGGGCCGGGCTCATAGCCGAGCATGCACAGGCAGCGCAGCAGCCTCATCATTCGGATCGGAAGGGTGGAGATGAAGCCCCGCAGGTCTCTCTCCGGCGGTCGTTGGTGCCTCTGGGCGGCGTCAAGCTGGGCGCAGTGTGCCACATGGAGCAGGTGCAGCAGGTGGTCGACCGGCACCTCAGGGTCCACGCCCAGCTCGTCCGTGGGCCTCTTCCCCTGGGGCAAGGACAAGGGCCCTCTGAGCATGTACCAGAGCGCCATGTCCAGCAGCCTGCGCCTCTTCTTCTTCTCGTCAGCGTTGCGCGGCAGGAGGCGCTGCGGCGCCAGGTGGTCGAACAGCGCCAGCAGCACAGCGAAGGGGATCTGGTTCTCGAGCAAGGTGAGGTCACTGCGCAGCTGTGCCGGTGCCCACCTCGACTGGTGCAGCTCCTCCTCGTTGATGCCGCGCACATAGTTGCACAGGTGCTTGAGGATGAAGCACCCGTCCAGGAACATCATCTTCACCCGCTCTTCTGTCGTCATTTCCACGGCCTCTATTGAACCAAGATCAGCATAGAACCTAAGCAAAAGGAAGGATATTATGTGCGCACATAATTAATATTGTAAGTTTGTAACACGTACGGTGGTAAAATCTAAAAGATTTGGTGTGGGGCTATTGGATTTATTTGAATCACGATCCAATGTCCACAAAAGTTAATTCTCAAGACTACGTAATGAAACTATTGTTAGGGAATGTAACTACTCTTAGGGCACGTTTTGATCCTGTCATTTTGGAGGAAATGGAATCAACTTTATGGACTAGGCTATTTGGTTTGGAATTTGACATTTCAACAACTTTCCGAAGTTTAGATATAAGCTTGTCTTAAATCCGTGGGGTGAGAGATATAAAAATCGACCCCTATCAATAATGGACGACACGTTGCATCCTAAAATAACATGTGGTCAACAAATGTATCAATTTCATGTACAGATAGGGCCCAACAAACCATTGCCTTATCTAGATCAGTAGATTAGCCGTGTGATTAATTTAAGCTGCATGTGTCCTGTCGTCCATCAAGGGTGGGGTCCATGAGAGAAAATTGGACTCCAAGTCCATGACATTCAATTCCTAGTTTACTAGTTTCTACGCGTGTTGGAGGAAGCACCGAAATCGTTTCTAGTATGAGAAACGAATTCCTCATCTTTTTTTCTATCTCCATACATATTAATTTACTTGCCACATCATATTATTACCTAGCTAGGTGGCAAGTCATTTAATGCTATGGAAACCATCTCTAGTTTTAGACTGCCCTTTCACCATTCGGAGACCGATTTAGTTCGAAAGCAGGGCCTTGTTTAGTTCCCTAAATTTGCCACCAAATTTTACTATGCAAAAAGAAGATTCCCATCACATCAAAATATCGGCACATGCATGAAGTACTAAATGTAGATGAAATTAAAAACTAATTGCACTGTTTTGTTGTACTTTGCGAGACGAACGTTTTGAGCCTAATTAGTCAATATTTAGACAATTTTTACCAAATAAAAACAAAACGCTACAGTGCGCTACAGTGGAACATAGTAATTCAGCCGGCGCCGATTTGGGTCAACTAAACAAGTCCCGGATTTACAATTTTGTATGTAATCATGAGAATTCATTCAATGCTTTCGAGGGATGCCTATTAATTTCTATCCCATATGCTAGTAGTTACTTAGCAACTAGTAAAATTTAAATGGAGTGGATCCAAACACCTAACAATATATGTAGCTAAGATTTAATGAACAATTAACCCATTAGCTTCTCAAACCTAGCCAAAAGCAATTAATAGTTGCTTAGCCAGGTGCAGCACACATCTCACCAAAATATTAGCACATATTATAAGAGTCTTGTGCAAACATCCTCTACCGAAGTTTTAGCTAATAATAAAGCTAAAAATTAGAACACAAAGCAAGCCTAATTACTAAAGCTAGGTATATATATACTTCCTATATTCAGAAATCCAGCTGGAGAGTAGACAATATATAGATGGTAGATGGACATACTACTACTACTAGATAGGAGTACATTACTTACTCGCGAATGTCAGTGCTCATTTCTCTGAGCCTCTGCTCGCAGACTCGCCGGAGCTGGTGGCGCCTGGCCTCGACGTCGGGCTCGGCGTCCTGCAGGAGTTCAGTGGCGTAGCGCCCCTTGAGCTCCTCGTGGCGGAGGCCGACATGATTGTAGTAGTGGTACGGCCCGAAGCACATGAACTTGGGCGCGTACGCCTCCTTGTTGGCGTCGCGCACCCATTGGGGCACTCGCCGGAGCCGGTAGGGGCCCTTCGCCGGAGCCGGTATGTGCAGCCTCACCTCATGGCTAGCGGCGCTCCTGGCCGCCGGCGGCTGCTCCTTGTCCTCTATGGCTGCTTCCATCGATCGACGAGGATGCATATGCATGTATGCATGGCGCGGACCGTCGCGTCGTCATGGAGCTGGCCGGCTCAATTTATAGACACACCGATCGAGCTGAGTGGCTGGCTTCCATGGATGGATGGTGTGGATCGCCGTCGTCGGACGTTAGTTTATGCCGAGCATAGCGTGTTGCCGGCGGCGATCCCTACGTCGAGAACAAATAAAGCGCGGGGCATTTCTGCTTGGCGTAATGCTGGTGCGATTGGTAGGGAATAAAGAAACAAGAGACAGCTTTAATTTGTTTTCCTCTTCATCATCATCGATCGATCTGAGTGCCTTTCTATTTTTGTTTTCTGCTGCTCTGCCGGCCGGCCCAAGTAAAGGACAGATTCTTAGCTTGTCAGAACTAAACCCCTTTAGGATCCTTTAGCCTGACAAACACGAATGAATGCCTAGATTATTTTGGCTTAACAATAACAAAACAACTTAGGAACCATAGCCTTAAATGCGTGCCTGAACCGAGAAATCGGCGGCACTACACGACAAAGGAACAGATAGGACATGTACCCACTAGTACCAGTGTTGTGCTACAGTCGTAACACCGTTCCGCCATCTATAACGACCTTTGATGCAGTACAAGCATGCTATATATATATATATATATATATATATATATATATATATATATATATATATATATATATATATATATATATATATATATAAATATAAACTCACGATATGGTAGGCTACTTGGCATTGATCTACCATGTTGCCAACCGGACCCAAGTAAAAGTTACACTGACATCAGCGTAATGTTAGAGAAGCCTCTGACATTGGCGGAGTTATTTATGATACGCAGGCCAAAGGAAGTAATGCCCCACGAGCCTGTTAGCAAATAATACAAATAAAGATCAAACATGAGACATATTTTTACGTGAAAAAACCTTGCGAAAAAGAACCACTAAGTAGCAATAGACGATCTTCACTATATGACGAGAGTTTCACTACTACAAGAAGCTTTCTGGAAGCTGGCCTTTTTGGTTTACGGAGGTGGGCAACGCAACCGCCTCCATTGAAAGGACTTGCCCGTCTCAGTTAATCAATTAATAGAGGCGGACGTCTTACGGTGTCCACCTCCGTTAATCTATTTAAAAAAAAAATAAAAAATCCTGAGCGAGCCCAATCGACTCCGCCACCATCGGGTCCACGCTGCCACTTCTAGCTCGAGGCTCCCCGTGGCCAGATCTAGACCTGCCGTTGTAGGAGGAGGAACCAGCCGCCTACTCACGCGCCACTGCCGGGCGCCATCGCTGGAGAAGGACGTGCCGAGGAGGGCGCCTCCTCACGCAGGAAGTCTCTAGCCACTCACAAGGGAGCGCCACCACTGCAAGGGAGTGCCGAATCCCGCCGCCTCCTCGTGTGAGCATCACTAAAGGGGCCACGCGAGCTCCTCCTCAGGCTGGATCTCGTCGGCCGCTCGTAGGGGAGTGCCGCTGTTGTAGGGGAGCGCCGGATCCTGATGCCTCCTCGCGGGAGCGTCACTATAGGGGTCGTGCGAGCTTCACCATGGAGGACCGCTGCAGAGGGTCGCGCGAGAGGGAGGGGCTGCCATCAGGAGGGAAGGGCTCAGGAGGAAGGGTGGGAGAGAGGTGCTGGCTGTGCGGGGTGGGGCATCATTGGGAGGGAGGGGCTTGGGAGGGTCGTAGGGAGGGAGAGGGGCGCTACTGTGGGGAGAGGGCGCCGTAGGGAGGGAGGGGCTCGGGAGAGAGTGGGCGCCTAGAGAAATGAACTGAGAAATAAACCCTAAGTATGGCTTATATAAGAGCCTGGTTGAAGAATAGATATGGGCTTTTGCCTGGGCTTGAGCTGGGCCAGTTTTTTCAGAGGCGGGCCCTATAATGTGTCCGCCTTCGAAAATGGATTTATGGAGGCAAACGTCTTAAGACCATTTTTATAGGCAGTTGTCTTAAACCGACTGCCTCCGTAAAATCACTTTCGGAGGTGGGCATTTTCCAACCACCTCGGTAATGTCGGGCATTTTACGAGATGGATGGATTTTGTGACCGCCTCGGTCAATAAAACAGCATTGCCTCACAAAATCATTTGTGTAGTAGTGTTTACAAAATGCAGGGAAGCAGACGCTCACAGACTAAAACAAGACAGGGTGGAATCGGAGGCCAGGTGGGTAGGAGGAAGGGGCAGGCGAACGCCAGCCGCGGGAGGTGGCAGTGGCTGCAGGCGCGCTCGCCCCCTAGATGGCCCTAGGCGGCGGAGGTGGCAGGTGTGGGATGAAGCATGGAGGAGGTCGATGCCGTGCTCGAGGCCGCCGCGCCCGAGGATGCTGCACTTGCCCCCAGATCCAACGGTAGTTGGCAAGACGGAGCATGGAGGAGGTCGACGCCGCCGCTAGCTCTCAAAGATGCCGCGCTAGAGGCCGACATGGTGGAGGCGTGGAGGAGGTTGGGTGTGTGGGGTGTGTGCTCGTCTGCCAGTGGTGCGAAGGCCAGGGGATGTGGAGCAAGGAGGTGCCGCTGGCCGTCGGTGGTGCTGGCCTGCTCGGGGCATGGAGGAGTCATGAGGGAGGACTCCTAAGTGCAGCGTGGTGTGGGGATTGGAAAATGTGTTAGGGTTAGGCCACGGTGGTGTGGTGGGCTCTTAGAAGGCCATGACAGCGACTAGGCTGCCACCGGGCCTTCCTCTAAATGCTGGGTCGGGCCGTCCGTCGTGCCTGAGTAGCAGGCCAGGAACAGCCCTATACATCGGGCCAGGTTGGCTTGGGCCAGCGAAACACCAGACCATGTCGTGCTAATGTTGGGCCAAGATAGCGGGCTTCGGGCTAGGCCAACGGGCTGCAGGCTACAGGTGCATGTGTGCTTGCTACCTGCTAGACCCAGCCCACAAAAATTTCATTGCAAGCCCATGCAGACACCTGCCCTTACTTAGTAGGTTTAAATGGGGGACAACCTGCATAGCTTGTTGGGCTTTAATCTGCTAAACCTGCAAGGCCTACTTGACCTGCATCATGACCTGCGTGTTCTGCATCACTAAGAGCTGAGACCGGTCCTGAGAGATGGATGTAGTTTGTGTTGTAAAACATATGGACTCTATCCTAGAAGGAGAGAAGGAGAAAATCTAATTCTAGTCCGTTTGTATGTGGGCTCTTATCAAACTCTTAGGCCTTGGCATGACTTGTAATCATCAATATTTAGAGGAATAAAGAATAGTTTCCCTATCTCTTGTGTCTATGTGTTCTTACTTTCATCTACAATATGGATCATGAGAGACGGAGAGGGGAAGGTCCTAACCACTGGCAACATGTTTTATATTCAAAAGATATCCCCTATCATGGACTAAAAAAATCAAATTCATGTATCTCCAACTACAAGTGGAGGCCCATTCATGTATGCTATGATAGAGATTTATGGGAAATATTAGCGCACATATTTAAACATGGGGGTTATTATTCATTAATGCACTGGCTAGAATACCTAAAGTGCACTTAAGAATGTTCAGCATTCCTACAAACTCAGGGATGTTCTCCCCCTGATTTGCATATGTCATAGTTTAGAAAACTATTTAATTGTCTAGCTTCTTTATTGTTTAGCCAAAATAATTGATCCAAGTACTCATACATAAAAAATAGATCATATACTTCAAAAATATAGAATGCGCAACATTCAAACTCACATGGAATTTTTGTAGACTTTCTAATTGCCATTAATGCAAAAAATTCACTAAATGCCTTTTTTCTTAAATCCCAAATCATTATAAGTGTGTTATCCACCATCTTAATTCCACAATTATCCATCCCATCAATTGGGTTAGCTTCCATTGAGCTAATTTCATATTAACTCACTCCCCCTGATCTTGGGCTATTTGACTCTAGACCAATCTATTGCTTATGCATGCAATGCATTGAAAGTAAAAAAAATTAGTTCAACGAGAACTATATAGACATACGTGCTAGCTAGCCAATTCAATTATGAGGGAAGTGAAAAGGTAGCTACTAGCTACAAATGTATCTGCTATACTGTAGCACCCGGTTTTAAGAACAAAACCAGATACACACCATATGTGAGCCCAGAAAGTCAAATCTCACATATAGCTACAAATAAGGGTAATATCAAATGACAATGCTTAATATATAACGTACTTATTATAAAATATATAACCTTAGATACCAAACAGCGGAAATACAACTCTGGTCTTCAGGTGAAGACTCCACTCTACAGGGACAACTGACTGGTTGATCACAAGCCTATCTGCTCCAATCTCTAGCAGTCTGGTACCCATCCGAGATTTTTATCCAAAAATAGAAAATAAACAAGCGTGAGTACATTTCTACACCACAAGCATAACATGGGGATTCATAAGGCTCAAAAGGCAGACACGGTTTACTACATTTAGCATTTTAGTAAGTCAACATTTTGTTATTGATCAACATCAAATTATGCTTAAGCTCCCAAATTAACCCACATGATTATATACTAGAATTAAATTGAGTCATTGATCAACATGATATCATCATCATCGTCCTCATCATCATAATACCATCATAGTTCACCATGAACAACATCATCATAAGTAACCATTTATTCTGTGAGTTTTCCGGGCCGTTCGTGACCGTGAGCACGGCTGTTATAACAGTTTTAACACTCTACAGAGGTTGTGCATCTTTACCCGTGAGTCGTGTTGCCCATATGCCCGGGTTAATTACTCCCATAACACTTCTAAGGTGAGCGGGCAGGGTACACTATGAAGTCTTTCATAGGTCTCGTCTAACAAGTTAGGGCCGCGAGGTTTCCTCGGCAGGCAGATATAGAGAACCCCCTTTCTGTGGCACAATTCTCGCAGGCTATACACACAAGAACAGAGGCAGTTCTATACCCAAAGTGGCAAGCCCCTCTTGCGCCCTTTCGGGTAACCTCTAACAAGCTAGAAAAAGATCCTATTACTGAGCTAAAGTCAGCGCCATATAACTCTCACGGTTGCACTATATGTCCCAGCTTTTGCCCTACAGATAAGTCCTTACGGAGAGTTTAGGGCAACATGATCGACATCATTTGCACCATCACCCTATATTTTAATTATTACCATCATGTTATCCGTTTGTTCCATTAATCATAGTATTGATCATGTTTGAATAGATCACTAGCATTCTACCCATATGCAATAAAACCCATAGGCATCAAGGTATAAGTCATCAATGGCTAGGATGTCCTTATAGTCGAGCAATGTTAGACACATGCATAATGAGTAGATTATATAATGAATAGGAATCAAGGTAGGCCCATGCTATACTTGCCTTGGTTCACACTCCTGATCTTGCTGGTCTTCGAAGTACTCTTGGTTCCCAACGTACTCCTCACCGTCTGAACTCGACCAACACGGCAACATACACATTTCAGGAGCATTCATGCATAGCAAACAAATCTATAATTAGAATAGTACACCAGCAGTACAAAAACAAGATAAAAAGTTTATGAAAATATTCTACATCTCGCTACGATCACAACGACGCGAAGTGCACGAAAAACGGAGCTATAACGCAAAAGATACGAATTATTTAAGGTTCCAAAAGCTAGCTATTAAACTAGACTTAATCGAGAAATTCAAAAGCTTCTAACAGGTCTAACAGTAGCACTAATGCGTAGATTACGAAATTACAAACCTAACGCAAGTTGAATGGGTCGAATCAGAGCTAAAACGACGATTTTATAAGCGTTTTACTGCAGTGGCAATTCTGTAATTAATCTAAAAAAATATTTTTCATTTAAACCGAAGAAACTACGTTTTCAAAATGAGAAAGTGTATTCCAGGAGTACGCCAAGGACGGCGGGTTGGATATGCAATAAGCCGAGGGGCTCTTTAAGAAAACAGCCGAGCGAAGGGGTACGGTGCGACTTCGGCCGTTGGATTTGATTTGGACGACTGCGATTAGATGAGGGGAAAGGAGGGGGTGGCTGGCCAGCCGGAACAGTGGCGGCCGCGGCGGCACAGCCATTGTCGGCGGCGAAGAGCTCGCCGGTGCGGGGGGAACGGGACCTACAGGCCACCAAACCGACCACCGAGGACACTGGGATGATGCGGGGATGACGGCGAGCTCACCCCAGGACAACATGCGGCCGAGGAGTGGCCCGCGCGGCGTGCGCGCCATGGCCGGCGGCAAGAGCTCGCCATCAAGCACGGGAACAGGGCCTATGGCCATGATTTGATGAATCAAAAGCACTGGGAGAGAGCAGAGATGAAGGGGAGCTCACCAAGGACCCCAAATCAGTCGGAGGATGAACGGAGACGGCGGAGTGCCCACTGAGGCGGTCGTCGGCCTCCTGCGGTGGTTCGGTGTCGATTTGTGAGCAAAAGAGAGTGAGGGAAAGAGGGAGAATGGAGTGAGGAGGTCCGCTACCGTGTGGAGGTGCGCGGCGACTCACTCAATTCGACGGTGAAGCGGTGGACGACGACTATGGCTGCGGCAGCTCCGGCGACATGCTCGGCTAGGGTTGCAGTGTGGCGAACTCGAGCGAGCGAGGAGGAAACTGCAGCAGGGGGTGGCGACGGGGTTTGGCTCCCATTTATAGAGGCCGGGGCACGGGCAAAGGCTCCCACGATGTGAAAACGTGGGCGCGGGCGGCAGTTGCATCTCAGTGCGTGCGAGTTTGAACGACGGAGGTGGGAGACGGCGCCGACAGGCGGGCCCGATGTGTCAGTGACACAGAGGAGTAGAGAAGGGTGCTGGTGGTTACTTGTCGGTGATGGGCTGGCCCAGGAAATAGGAAGGGAGAGTGAGGGAAAATAAAAGGGGCCGGCTGGGCTGATCGGGCCAACAGGCGGAATTGGAGGGAGAGAGGGAGGAAAGAATTTCTTCTTTTTCTAAATTGATTTTCCAAATCCAATCTCAAAAATGATTTTTTAAAACCTTTTAGCAAAGAGATAAAAACCAGTCACCACAATAAATAAAATGCATCGGCATGAGTGCATCAACAAGTTGCTAATCTTATGATTAATTTTTAATTTCATAAAAATTTATTATTCCCTATATTTAAATGCACACTCAATTACACAAATAAATCATATTTAACTATTTTGTAATTATGAAAAATTTAGGGTGTTACATATACTAATATTCATGCAGGAGTGGAGATAGTGCAGCTCGACGAGAGCACAACATAGTGATACACATTCAAGTGTAATGTGGAATGTTGGTATTCAATCCAACGTAATAGATAACAACAAAATACAAAGCTACAAGCTTACTTACAATTAGTGCATTATAGAGAAAGTTAACTCGACCGGAAGGGACATGGCTATGACTTTAAGTCCTGATACATGCACTTAAAGATAGATTTAGAAAGGCTATGCCTTTTAAAGATCTAATAATATTGGCATTAAGGGGGAGAGAAATCCTATTTGAATGCCAAATATTATTTCCACCGAAGAAAAATGGTCTTAAGAGAAAAATATTCCTTAAAGCTTGGAGTAGGAATAGTATCACGCACTAAATCAAACAATAGTTTGACTAATGCTCTTGTGAAGCATGGAACGGAGCATATATCAGATATTTTAAAAAAATGAGAGGAGTAACTTGAAGTTACAAACCAGAAATTGTTTTTAACAGTAGTAAACGAAAAGTTGTATACTATCAAGCTAAAATCTACGGGGACGCCTGTGGGTTCTAGTTTAGTGTATACTTATTAAATAAAATAAGAATAAGCTCCTCCATTCTCATGAAGAGTACACCTCATGAAGAAGGTTAAGCACCTCATGAAGAGGGTCATCATGAAGATGAAAACCAACACACTATGCGTGCACATCATTAGTGTTGGGTATACAGAACAACTAGTCATCTCTTATTTGGAAAATGACAAAGAGATAGAATAATCTCACATTGTGAGAATATTAGGAGAAAATAATAGTTGTCGACAACGCTACCTCTATAATTGTAAATGTTTCTCGATCTTAAGAGAGAATCCGAATCCGAAAAACAAAGCCATAGCAAAATCACTTGTAGCAATTATATCGGGTCAATGAATAAAGCAATTGAGGTCAAATCTCCTACTAAGAAGAAATAAATGTTCTTCTATATCTCTGGCAAATGAAATGAATGAATATGAAATTTTTGAAAATCCATACAGTTTCTAAAGAATAGAAATCACAACATGTGGAAATTAAGTCTCATACTAAGCATTAAGAAGTCTAAGGTAGAATATGTTCCTGAATGAATATTGAAGTCTCAAGAAGAACATGTCCTAAAAGGAAAAGAGTCATTGAACGACTTTGTAGTGAATAACACTATTTCATTATGTATATCATATAATAATATCTCATGTAGTAGAGAATATATCTCATCTCAGAGAAGAGAAATGTTATTCGCTAAGAATGAGAACATCCTTTAAGAAATTAATCCATGAAGGATTTACTAGTCGATTCTTAAATGAACACTATTAATTCTTGAAAGTAAATATAGACCCGAGAGAAAGCAAATAAGGAATCATAAACACCATGAAATGATGATATCCTCTAAATACCATAAAAGGTATAAGAATAATGGTGATTTTTGCAATTGAATTATCCCCTAAATGCCAAATCAAGATTGAATTTATTATTTAGTGGTACAATAAAAATCCTGAAGATTTATAGAACATATAATTTTAAAATCCACTGAGGAAAAAATATAAGTATTTAAACTCTAGTATAAGTTTGATACACTATCTAGAAGATATTGGATATTCAATATTGTAAACTATTTACCCTTATAATCCTCTGAAAGGATTTACTATCTTGAAGGATAAATTTTATTTGTTTTGCACAATGAATAAGTGGTTATTTATGCATGATATTGCTCTTGTTTACTCATATTATAATTCATAGAAGAATTGCGAGCCAATATTTTGAAAGATATAGTATTGTGGTACTGTATACCATTATTAAGCACATATTTATGAATAGTGTGGTTTGAACAATGATGTTCAAAGGATGGCTTTATGAGGGGGAGCAATTTAATTGAATCTACCTTAAAAGTAATTAAAACCACCAGAATTATAAAAATTAAGTAGATCATATTTATCATGAAGATAAATATCTATTCATGAAGAATAGAATATCCTGAAGAATACATGACCAAGAAGGCTAAATGTTGTACTCTTTTTCCCTATGTGAGTTTTTACTTGAAGGTTTCTTATATAAGGTTTTTAATAAGACAACATGTGCAATGCAATTAACGAATGTGATGTATTCTTTTCTCTAAGAACCGTTTTTTTCAATGGATTTTCAGATAGAGTTTTTAACGAGGCATGTGCATATCGTGGTAATCATCCAATAGGGAGTGTTGTAAATCATACGGATTCTATCCTAAAAGGAAAGAAGAAGAAGAAAACCTAATCCTAGTCTATTTGTGTGTGGGTTCTTACCAAACTCTTAGACCTTGGCATGACTATATATACGTGGGAACTCTATGCTGTAATCACTAATATTTAGAGAAATAAAGAATAGTATCCCTATCTCTTATATCTAAGTGTTCTTACTTTCATCAACTATGTTGACCATGAAAGATAGATAGGGGAAGGTCATAACCGCTGGCAACATGTTTTATAACAGTTTGCAAATACAACACCTACCCACCACCCTAAACGCACAAACGCAACCCACCCAATCAGGGCACGGACATGGCCATTGGGCCCCCAAAGTGCTTTTGACCTCTCCTAAGTCCAACTCTAAACAACGGACCTCTGGGTAAAGCTCTTTGCGGTGGTATTTCTTTTCTTCATTTATTATCACACCATTAATCATTATTTATGTTGCCTGAACAGCCAACATAATAAAAGAGGAAAACCCAAGGAACAACTCGTATCAAAACAATAATTCTTTTAATCAAGAATGTACATAGCTTTTTTTGCAAAATCCGATACAAAAGCAGGCACTCAAATATACGCATGCACCCTCTACTCAGAAAGAATCCATAGCAACGCCTTCTTTTTTTACAGGGACCGCTCTATATTATGGCCCCTACAAATAGTTCGCAAACGAGCTGCCCTTACAAATTACCCTATTTCTAGGGGTGGCTCTATATCCAGCCACCCCGACAAATCCGATTTGTAGGGTTGGCTCTATATTAAGCCGCTCCTACAAATAGACGCTGAATAGTAAAAATTAAGTACTAAACTTTTAATTTTTTCAAACAACATCAAATAGAGAAATGACCAAAATAAAAGTGGTAGATCTCAAAAAGTTATAGCATTTTATTGTTTACAACTTTTTCATTTAAAACCATTTACTACTTCAAAATGCTGTTTGAAAATTTAATTTTTAAATTGTTGAAGAACTCTGATTTCTCTTTTTAATCTCTGGTTAAAACTTGTAACTAGTCTTTCTCCCTTGTACTAACTTCAAATTTGATGATTTTTTAGTAAAATTTTCTAAAATCTTGCTCTATCAATTTTTGTTTTATCAATTCAAAATTTAAATTTCAAAATATAGCAACTTCAAATAATATTTTAAAGTAGTAAATGATTTTAGCTGAAAAATTCATAAACATAAAAGTTATAGAGCTGATCAAGATCTACAATTTTTACTATACATTGTTTACAAATTTTACATACCTCTCTTATAGTTTATGAAACTATAAGAGAGATACGTAAATTTGTAAACAATGTATAGTACCATTTTGTCGGATGAACAAATGACCAAAATAAAAGTTATAAATCTTGATGAATTCTACAACTTTTATGTTGATGACTTTTCAGGTGAAATCATTTACTCTTTCAAAATTTGTTTCAAGTTGACATTTTTCGAAATTCAAATTTTGAAGTTATAAAGTAAAGCCACATGAAAAGTTAACCAAAATAAAAGTTGTAGATCCTGAAAAGTTATAGAATTTTGTAGTTGACAACCTTTTCATATAAAATCATTTTGTCAACAAAAACTATGTTTGAATTTCTCAAATTTAAAATTTAAATTTTTCAAACTTCCTCGAATGGAGAAACAACAAAAATAAAAGTTGTAAATTTCAAAAGGCTATAGAACTTTGTAGTTGATAACTTTTTCATTTGAAATCATTTTGTTAAGAAAAATTACGTTTAAATTTCTTAAATTTGAATTTTTGAATGACCTCAGATGGAGAAACAACCAAAATAAAAGTTATAGATCTTGAAAAGTTATACAACTTTGTAGTTGATAACATTTTGATTTAAGATCATCTTGTCAAGAAAAACTATGTTTGAATTTCTCAAATTTAAAATTTAAATTTTGTAAACGACCTCGGAGGAAGAAACTACCAAAATAAATGTTGTATATCTCGAAAAGTTATACAACTTTGAGGTTGACAACTTTTTATTTGAATTCGTTAAGGGACTCAAACAATCAATTTAAACTCGGTTTAGGATAATACGTGAGGAAAGAAAATCCAATATAGACACAAGTGAGAGTGAGGTGTAGTGGTAGAGGAGGGTACGTTTGAGGAGAGGTCATGGGTTCGAATCCCGCCGGCCGTGTAGCGTGCAATTTTTGCGCGAAAAATGCCACGACTTGCGACTTTGGCGGGTGGCTGACCGGTGGGGCCTCCCTAGATCAAAAAAAAATTGCTATTTCTTTGGCCCAGATTTGATAATTTTTGGAAACAGCTGCCGCCCCTACAAATTAGCCATTTATAGCAACTCTTTCGAAGAGGCGGCTGGCAAAATCACCCCTACAAATGCTTATCAGCCACCCCTAAAAAGCCTGGGTGTAGTAGTGTCACTCTTATGAACGCACGTTACCCTATCTTTGTGAGCACCTTTGAGAGACTGAGCTGGACCGACATATCTTGAGATTCACGAAGTCACCACGAGCATCTTATTTTTTACAGGCACGTCGCCTACCACCAAAAGAATAGCGCCGTTAAATCCTAGAATATTGGTTATATCTCACTTTCGCAATAGAATATTGGTTGGTAATTTCATTTCGCTTTACCGTTGGACAGTCTGTTTTTATTATATCCTAGTATTAGTGACCCACCATGCGTCGGCACATATGCACTGGACTCGCACGCTCTAGGTTGGCCAATTTTTATTTGACTGCATGAGAGAAGAGTGAGGGCGGAGAAGAGGTGACCACATAGAGAAGAGAGGAGGTAGCGGTGTTTTTGTATTCAAACAGAGAAAAAAAAAGTGAGGGTGGAAGAAACCCTAAGTGCTGCGTACAAATATTAGCGACTGGGCTCGGCAATGTGTTGGGCTGAACTGGACTTGGCCTAGTTTCCGGTCTAAAAATGCCTCACATTTTTAGAGGCCATCCTTTTAAGGGGCCGCCTCTGTTTTTTATGGTAACAGGAGGGGTTGACCCCTACTGGAGGAATTTATTGAGCAAAACAAAGAGTTTCAAAGTACAAAATCAAGATAAGAAAAAAGGTAAAGAAGAAAATCAAAAGAATTACACAAGAAAGTCTAGCCATTAATCAATAATAATAACAGGGTGAAGCCTTAGGCGTTCTCTTAGAACGACTAGAGCAAATTTTGACTTGAATTTGTCTTGCAGTGTTCAAGCGATGGCTGCACTCCATTGAAAATATGGTCATTTCGTATACACTAGATCTACCAACACATTAAATTAATTATCTTCATGAAGAAAGGGAGGCCCGCCTTAGTTAATGGATTAGAGGCAGTGTTGTTTCCGTAAATCGATCGATGTCTGCTTGAAAATCCGTGGAAATTTTAAGAGACCATCTCATTTTTAGCCTGCCTCTCTGCTAATCAAACGCCTTGTCTTAGTCATGTGTATTAAACTATAACTAATACTTATATCTCCTCAAATGTTAGTCCGTTTGAGAGCATGGTTTGATGAACTAGTCTTACTTATTACTAATTAGAGGCCTCAACGGAGGCACCACGTTAACTCTCACTAGACGCACTATGAAAAAAGATAAATCCTAGAAATTCTCACAATAATCAGAAACATCTGGCCTTTAATTTGGTAGACTGTAATAATCATCTCTGATAATAGCCATCAGATCTATTGTAATTTATAAAAAAAATTATCCATCTTTGCCATTATGAAAAATACTTAAAGTAAAGCCCTAATTTTGCATATAAATTACCCACCTCTGCCATTAGTTAGGGATGAAAACGGATCGGATACGGACGGATATCACTGATATTACATTTGTTTTCATATTTCTGTCCGGATTCGGATTCAAATACGGATAGCGTCTGTAACAGAACCGACCAAATTATAAGAGCACAAGTACAAAAACAAGCACCGAGGCGCTCAAATTTTCGAACTTGAGCCCATATAATCCCGGTAGTCAATCGAAATCACGAAGGATTTCAAACCAAACTGCTTACAACCAGGATCGCATCATTCAACATACAACATCATACGTTACATTTCACAAAGAGTGCTGAAATAAGTATACACAAACGGAGTAGCAATTATTACAAACCAAGTTTGAAAGTAGCGGAAGCATAACACACACTAGTTAATTAAATACTGCCAGTCTGGATGATCGACAACCCGCAAAAGCATGAGGAAAGTACATAAAGATGATCACGCCCTTGTGATCTAGTCATCATCACCCGCAGGGTGGAGACACGTCTTGCAGAAGCCCTGATAAAGCATGTCATCTGCAACAGGAGGGAATAAACCCTGAGTACTGGAATGTACTCAGCTAGACTTACCCGTCGAAAACCAGAAATAAGATGACACCAAGGATTATGCAAGGCTTACACAAGAGGCTAGCTGACATAACATTTTGCATAAAGGCATAAGTAATTGAAACTCTTATAACCTGTACTAGCAGTTATTTTTAGCATTTACCTGTCATCTATCTTAGCACCTGTACTAAACATACACTTGATTATAATCAAACAACATGATTATTATATCCATAGCAGGTATATCATTATGGCAACATTGTATCATTCCCTTAACCACCAGTTCATTTAATGAGTTCTACGTTGCCGCTGCTCAAGTCAAGTGCTCACTAACCGGGAGCGACGGCGATTCGAATCGAATTCCTATCCAGCTGGAGGGGTATTTCTAACACTCACCGCGCAGGCCCCTGCCAGGGTCGCACAAGCCACCGTTTCATATGATTCAGGAATCGCGGGTCCGAATGATGTCGCGACCCCAAGGGCGACACTCTGCCAGGTGATAGGGACTCTAACCCCCCCTTGGTCTCACGCCAATGTCCCCAAGCACATCCTTTCTCTCCTCCAAGAAGCAACCTACCATTCGATTCCCGGCCTGAACCACATTACTCGGCTTCGCGGTCGGAACGACTTATCCGGCCAACTAAGTGTTAGACTGCGTTCAACATGACTCAAGGACGTACAGCGAATCGGTCCTTAAACGACTCAGACGGGCATAGCTCCACACCCAAGACGTGAAGTGTCTTGCGGCTGTACTATCGAACTCCCGCCCGGTCTCAAATTTCATTTTTAAGCATGGTTCCATCCACGATAGCCATAAAGCCACTCGTGACTCCTTCCTACATCTCGCGGATGACCGGAAATCACCCGACTTCTACCGTACTAAGCAGGGCTAAGCATTGACACGTGCCTAAACCTAATATAGGATTAAGTACGATATCTGGACAAGGACAGGTATAATGCAACAAGTGTTTTCATATAACTCCTACAACTTAATGCAGTAAACAATTAAAAGTACTCAAGATATATTTATAAAACGATGGGTTCAGCATGCACCGGGGCTTGCCTTTCAGAAAAGTCGAGGGCCGGTGGTCTGGACACTCAGGAAGGTCGTCTGCGGGCACTCCTTCGCCTGCTGGATCCTCGGGCTCCTG
Source organism: Saccharum hybrid cultivar R570 (assembly GCA_038087645.1). Taxonomy (NCBI): domain Eukaryota; kingdom Viridiplantae; phylum Streptophyta; class Magnoliopsida; order Poales; family Poaceae; genus Saccharum; species Saccharum hybrid cultivar. Next base: position 1,431,523 of record JAQSUU010000591.1, read on the forward strand.
CTGCTCCTGGTTCTCCTCCGGAATCACAGGCTCGAATTCGAGGAGTGTCACCCCCTCCGGTGCACCTATTGCATGAATGCACAATCAATATAATGGATGCATAAATGGGTGCAACATGCTCGGAATGAAATGCATTTCAGAATAAAATACTCTATTCAAGTTATTTTACTAGTACGTGCAAATCTCTTCTCTAGTAGAGAAGTACTCACCTAATCTACTTAACCTAAGATAAAGCTGCTCATCCTCAGTTAAGGCCCTAACACCTAACAAATACAAAAGTAGCATGTTTTAGGATATTATACCATATCAAACAGCAAAACACCACAGAAAGCATTCTGGACAGCAGCTACTTGTTTTTATCACAACTGAAGATTTACAATTCCAAAAGATATGATCTAAGACAATCTGGAAAGCCTAAGAAATGCACTACAATTCATTTTCAGACCTCAACTCCAAACTCCTAAGTTTTCCAGGTCAAACTTCACAAGTTCCAGAATCTGTCTTCTCCAACACAGAGAGTAGCAGATTTTGAACTGCCACTTTAAACAACAGTAACTCTCAAACTACTAAGCCAAATGCTTCCAAATTTTAACACAAGCTAGTTCATCAAGTTTACTCCAACTTTGGTATTTACAAGTTTTCCAGCAACCAATTTTATCAAAGCCAAATTTAGAATTACTACCAGCTGTCCAGAAAACCTAAATTACCAAGGTTAAATATTTATTGATGTGGCCAACATTCTCTAAGACCAAACTAATACTACTACAAGTTCACGAATATCACAAAGACACCAGAAAGTAAGGTGTGCCCACCTAGAATATTTATTTAAACCCATTTCTTAATTTACTTAAGTAATTAAGTGAAATTTCAAACATATATATAGACGGCTCCTAAAATTCTACAAAAATTACAGGGGACTCTCTGACCCAAAAAGAGACCACAGTAAAAATTTGAACAAGTTTTATTCACAGAAACTCCCTACACAAAATTCACAAGCTAATAAGGCTGATTTTTGCATAAATAGGAAACCCTATTGAAAAGTGTCAAACAACAGATTTCATATTTTTCTTGGACACTTTAGGGTACCAAGACATTCTCCAAAAAGTTATATGAACATTGCACATGTAGAAAAATCACAAAAATTCATTTAAATATTTCCTAGAATAACAAGATAGCATAATAACTTGAAAAGTAATTAAGCACTGATGCCCAAATTTTTACCAGAGCTAGGGCTAGCATAGAGTAACCTACCCACCAAATTTCATGATTTATGGAACACTACAGCTCAAGTTATAAATTTAACAAATTTGCATGCATTCCAAAACACATTTAAAGGATCTATTAAATTCTCCTAGAAATTAATCATCCCATTCCAGATTTATATTTTTCTAAAATACTACACATCATGTAGACCCTAACAAAATTTATCTCATGATTTTTGGATCATTAAAACCCTAGATCTATATTTTTCCAACTTGTACAAAAATCAGTGACAAAATAATAAAAACGAATTTCATTTCGGGTGAACTGGGCCGGCCCGGAAGACGCGGCCCACGACTCGCGCGCGCGCGGCCTGCTCAGCACTCCCGCCCGCGCTTGGCAACTGACAGGCGGGCCCCCGCAGTCAGGGACAGAGGGGCAGGGGAGGCGGAGACCCGCGAGCTCCGACGAGCTCGAGCTCGCCGGAGAAGAGCTCGCTCGGCCAAGTGAGCTCCACCTCGTGTTCTCCATCACCCGGTGCGTCGATTGGTGCTCGTGGAATGGGTGGGGATGGGGTGGAAGGGGCTGGTCACCGCGAGCGGCGGCCGGTGGTGTCCGGTGGCGGCGCGCCGTCGCCGGTGAAGATGCACGGTGCGGTCTAGGCTCGGTACGAGCTTCACCGAAGCTAGGCGGATCCGTTTTGCTAGGAAGGGAGGGTGGAGAGCGACCCGAGGCACCCCGACCACGGTGAGGTCCCATGGCGGGCTCCGGCGACCTCTCGGAGATGGGGAAGAAGGGAAATGCGGCTCACCTCGAGTCAAATCACGGGCTTCGGTGGGTCAAGGAGCTGGAGGGTGGTGAGGCGGAGGGAGTGGCGAGGTCTGGTGGACTGCGATGCGGTGGTGAGCGGGCACGAGCTCGCCGGAGAGGGGCGGCAATGGCGGCTCCGTTTTCTTTGTGTCGAAGCCGAATGAGGGAGGAAGAGGAACTGGGGCGGCTCTGGTGCGGCGTGGCGACCTTGTAGGTGCGGTGGACTGACCAGTGGGACCACGGCTGGCGCATGGCCGCCACCGAGCCCCCACGCGTCGCCGCGGCCCTGCCTCCGGTCGGCCACGACAGACCACGAAGTCGGCTTCGACTGAATGAAGACTGTCGTTTGATGACTGACAGCGTGATTTCAACGAAGAATATCTCCTAAACCAGCTCGAGTTAGTCGAAGATGATTACACCAATATTGTAGAGCTACATGAGGTCTACAATTTTGTAAATTGGAGTTTGGGCTGGTTCGGCCTAGATTTGAAACTACAGAGCTCCAAAGTGGTGCTTGATGAAACTGAAACTTAGTTTCAGTCACTATGCCGACTGAAACCCTAACTTCAAGACATTATATCTCCTAAACTATTGAGAACCAGGTGATGATGATATTGACAAAGTTGTAGAGCTATGTGTGGACAACAACTTTGTCAATTGGCTCAAAGACTGGTTTGGCCTGGTTTGTGAGTTACAAGTTGCTAAAGTGGGGTACAGTGAAACTGAAAAGTCCAAATTTCCAGACTTAGAATTTTTCTAAGTGTTGATCACCACTCAAGCTGACTTGTGGGCCATTTTTGAGCATGCTCTGGTCATTTTCATGAGATGGCCATATTAGAACTTTTGTTCCTTATGAAATTCTCTACAACTTTGCTTAAGGTTGCTCCTCCATGCAAGGTCTCTAAATTAGACTTTTTAATTGGTCAAACTAGGGCCTTCTAGGGTCAAAGGGTGGTCAAACTTCTCTTGGAGGGCAATTTAGTAATTTTGGTCAACATGAACTTTGTTCCAAATGTTACCCTAAGTATAACTAAGGTGTTGTAGGTCATGATTGGCTACCTTACCTTTTTGTTACACCAACTATCAAGTACTTCATGAAATAAATCAAACAAGCCCTAATATAAACACATGTGTTGCATCACATAAAATAACAAACATGAATAATGCATGCTTATGCTTATGCTTATGCAATACAATTATGGAGCTAAACACTTGAGGTGTTACAGCCCTCCCCCCTTATAAAAATCTCGTCCCGAGATTTGGAAAGCGTACCATTTTTCATAGAATTCTTTATAACCATCCCGCAAATAATCCTCCCGTTCCCACGTAGCATCACTCTCACTTCCCTGATTACTCCACATCACTTTGTACCACTTAACCACTTTACTTCTAGTTACTCGTTCCTGAGTATCGATCACTCGGACTGGCTTTTCTTCATAGGTTAGGTCGGATTCCAGCCTGATATCGCCTAAAGGAACTTGTTCCTCAGGAACTCGAAGACACTTTTTAAGCTGAGATACATGGAAAACGTTGAATATGGCTCTCATCTCAGGAGGCAACTGGATTTTGTACGCAACAGCTCCACTCTTGCCTATGATCTGGAAAGGACCCACGTATCTTGGTGTAAGTTTCCGCTTAACACCAAAACGTTGGACACTCTTCATTGGAGAAACTTTCAAATAAACGAAGTCTCCAACTTCAAATTCGAGTGGTTTTCTACGACGATCCGCATAGCTTTTCTGTCTCGCTTGCGCTGCAGCCATGTGTTTCTGGATGGTACGGACTTGTTCCTCGGCTTCCTGGACAAAATCAATGCCATAATACCTTCTTTCCCCAGCTTCTACCCAGTTTAGTGGAGTTCGACACTTTCGACCGTACAAAGCTTCGAATGGGGCCATCTTAATACTCTCTTGATAACTATTATTGTACGAAAACTCGGCTAGAGGTAACCATTTTTTCCAAGAACCCTTGGATGAAATGACGCATGCTCGCAACAGATCTTCCAAGATTTGGTTAACTCGTTCTGTCTGACCCGATGTCTGGGGGTGATAAGCCGAGCTTCTCACTAACTTGGTTCCCAGAAGGTGATGCAAATGCTCCCAAAAGCGAGCAGTGAACTGGGGACCACGGTCAGATATGATAGTACGAGGTATCCCATGAAGCCGGACTATCTGATTGAAGTACAACTCAGCATAGTCAGTGGGACGATAGTCCACTCTCACTGGAATGAAGTGAGCTGATTTGGTCAAACGATCCACAATTACCCAAATAGAGTTATGATTTTTGACAGTAGGAGGAAGTCCGACAATGAAATCCATACTTATCTCTTCCCATTTCCAGCCTGGAATGGAAAGTGGCTGAAGTAGCCCAGCTTTCATGTGCACAGCTTTAACTCTACAGCAGGTGTCACACCTAGCCACATATGCAGCTATTTCTTTCCGCATCTTGGTCCACCAATAGTATGGCTTCAAATCATAATACATCTTATTACTACCAGGATGAATGGACAACTTGGACGAATGTGCTTCGGACAGGATCTGATCCCTAAGCTCTCGGTCCTTAGGTACCACTAACCTATCCTTAAACCACAGCACACCTTCGTCATCTAACCTGAAATGCTTAGTCTCTCCTTCATTCATCTTCCGTTTTATGTGAAAGATACCCGGGTCAGTCTTTTGGAGCTCAATGATTCTATTTCTGAGAGTACCACTGACAGTGATGTTGTACAGGACTGCCGGATGTAACAGACGAGATTGGTAAAAATCAGTTTCAATTAAGGAATGGCAATGAGACTTACGGCTTAAAGCGTCCGCAACCACATTTGCCTTGCCTGGGTGATAGTGTACTTGAAGATTATAATCTTTAATCAACTCGAGCCATCTTCTTTGACGCATATTCAACTCGGGTTGGGTGAAGATGTATTTGAGGCTTTTATGATCGGTGTAGATATTGCAGACATTTCCCAGCAGATAATGCCGCCATACTTTCAAAGCATGAACAACTGCAGCCAGTTCTAAGTCATGCGTTGGATAATTCACCTCATGCTTCCGAAGTTGTCGAGAAGTGTATGCAATTACTCGGCCTTCCTGCATCAACACACCTCCCAAACCTATGCCTGAGGCATCACAATAAACATCAAATGGTTTCTCGATATCCGGTTGTGCCAAAACCGGAGCTGAGGTTAGGAGGGTTCGTAGTTGGTGAAAAGCCGCATCACACTCAGGAGTCCAGACAAACCTGGTGTCTTTCTGCAGCAACCGAGTCATTGGCTTGGCTATTTTGGAGAAATCCGGGATGAAGCGACGATAATAGCCAGCCAACCCAAGGAAACTCCGAACCTCGTGAACCGAGATAGGAGCCTTCCAGTTCAGTACTTCCTGTACCTTGGCGGGGTCCACCATAATTCCTCCATCGGACAACACATGCCCAAGGAAAGGTACTTCTCGAAGCCAGAATTCGCACTTACTGAACTTTGCATATAGTTGATGTTCACGCAGTCTTGTGAGGACTATACGCAGATGTTCAGCGTGATCCTCCTCATTCACAGAGTATACCAGGATGTCATCAATAAATACCACCACAAACTTATCCAATTCAGGCATAAACACCGAATTCATCAAGTACATGAAGTGTGCGGGGGCATTTGTCAAGCCGAAAGACATAACAAGATACTCATAAAGACCATATCTGGTAGAAAAGGTTGTCTTTGGAATATCTTCCGGGCGAATTTTAATTTGATGGTAACCCGATCTTAGATCGATCTTGGAGAAAACTTTAGCTTTAGACAACTGATCGAACAAGATGTCGATTCGCGGTAGAGGGTACTTATTTTTGACAGTGACTGCATTGAGAGGTCTATAATCTACGCACATCCGCAACGACTGATCCTTCTTCTTTACAAAGATAGCAGGACATCCCCACGGCGATGAACTAGGACGAATCAACCCCTTCTTCAAAAGTTCATTCAATTGCACCTTAAGTTCAGCGAGTTCATTTGGAGGCATCCTATAGGGTCTCCTAGAGATGGGTGCCGTGCCAGGCAACAACTCAATTTTAAACTCCACATCCCGATCCGGAGGGAGTCCCGGCAAATCATCGGGAAAAACGTCCGGAAACTCATTTACTACTGGAATTTCGGCCAACGCCTTTGCTTGCACAGCATGAATTTCCCCCGACAATTCAACCTTTCTGGGAAGTTGTACTAGAAAACCTTTTTGATCTGTAGGATCTCTGAGCATAACTACCCGAGCGGATGTGTCAATGAGTACCCCATTCTGACTCATCCAATTCATGCCCAAGATAACATCTATGTCTAAACCAGGTAAAACCAATAGGGCAAGCGAATAACTTCGCCCTTTTATCTCAAACTTAAGGTTCCCCACTACTTTGTTTGTGGAAATATTCCCACTTGCAGCGCTAATACAATAACCCACACCTTCAACAGTATGCAACTTATGTGCAAATTTAGATGCAAACTTAGGACTGATAAAGGAATGCGAAGCACCTGAATCAAAAAGTACCACTGCGGGGTGTTGGTCAACTAGAAACTTACCAGCGGTGACCACCTCACCAGATGGGATTTCCTCAATGCTGTTATAATGGGCGTGTCCCTGACGACTACCTTGGTTGACATTTTTCTTCGGGTACGGACAGTTCCTGGACCAATGGCCTGGCTTGTTACAGTTCCAGCAAGGCATGTTGCTAGGGGGAACACTGGAGCTGCCTTGGCTCGCATTACTCTTTGGCAGTGCCACTGTATATGCCTTACGAAACCCTGTTTTTGCAGCAGGCTTCTTCTGCGGCGGACGGAACTTTGTATTCGGAGCAGGTGGGCGAGGGGAAGACCTCGGTGCCACTGAGGCCCTTGACTGAGAAGCACTTGCCTCAAGGGCCCTTTTACGGCTCTTAGAGGCAGAATAAATAGTATTGTTGTTCTCCTGGGTCAAAGCATCGCTGATGAAATCATTGAAAGTAGTACATTTGCTAGTGCCCATAGTTTTCATCAGTTTTGGGCCGAGGCCCCTTTTGAAGCTAGCAATCTTTTTGGCATCGGTATCCACAAACTCAGTGGCATACCTTGCCAGGTTGTTGAAGGACTGCAAGTATTCAGTCAGGCTTTTGTTTCCTTGCGACAGCCTCATAAACTCTGTGTGCTTGATTGCCATAAGACCGGGAGGGATATAATTTCCTCGGAATGCCGCCTTAAACTGATCCCAAGCAATTGGGATATTGGCAGGCAGTGTGGAACGATAGTGGCTCCACCAAATGCCCGCAGGACCATGCAACTGATGGGAAGCATACTCAGTCTTTAACTCATCAGTCAGGCGAAGCAGACGAAACTTTTGCTCAATAGTATTTAACCACTCATCAGCTTGCAGTGGTTCTTCCGCTTCCTTGAAGAGCGGGGGCTTTGTATCCAGAAAGTCCTTGAAATCGCTGTACTGATTTGGCTCTGGGCCCTGGCGGCCAGGACGAGCCTCCCGATTAGCCAGCTGGCGCATAGCATCCGCCAACATGCGCTGCCCTTCGACCACTGTCTGCATCAACTCGGCTGGAGTGGGTGGTGGCGGAGGGGGTGGCTGTTCCTCCTCCTCATTTCCACGACCCCGACGTAGATTGTACGACATCTGCAAAATGCATAGCCAATGAGCACTGACGATATGGGAAACTTGTAGATGAATTATTGTAAATAGGTCAAACTGACTTCATGAAATAGACTTCTCATAATAATTAAGGCACAATAATTCACCACAACCGCACAATCCATTCAAGCGCATCATTTGACGAGATCATACTTGGTAATCCAACAAGATGCTCTTTGATGAAGGCTTACTCACAGGGAGCACACGGTTACCGGACCGTTTACGTTGCTATCTACGTGATTTTTGACCTTTTGCACGGTACTTGGATTCGATCTCAAGATTTTTAGTTGACTGTGAAAGGCTACTTCAAACTGACCACAAAGAGACTTCTCAATGAAGAGTTCCATGGTGGATCATGACTAGCCACCTCGATACCTGCGCGTGCCAAGCAGCACAGCCTTATGTCGCGCGCCATAGGAGGCCCTCGGTTTCGTCGCGGCACCGAAGGGTGCTAATCGTGACACCATCATCGAACGCAACATAATAAGACATCAAGTTGTGATCGAAATTAACGGTTTCAAACTACATTCAGGAAACATACGGTTCAACCTTACATCCCAAAGTCAAGTTATTACAAGGCCTCACTCCTTCACAGGGAGGGCACAAAAGACGATCCTAACATTATAGGCACGTGATGACTACTCTAAGCATCATCCTCCGAGTCAGTGTCAAGGATCTCCCCGCCGTCCTCATCACTGACAGGCTCTAACTCCTCGTCTTCTTCTTCTGGCTCTTCCTCTGGTGCTTCTGCAGGTGGGGCATCCTGTGGTCCATCAACCTCCACTTCATCATCATCCTCAGCCATGAGGATTCCTGAACCCATGTCCTCATCGACGTTGTTGTTTCGAGGCAGCAGGGGATTAAGCTCGTTGTTCAAACGGTGCACTTCTTCATAAAGATTATCATTGTATTCTTCAGCGTTCTCCAACTGTTGCTCGAGCTCAAACTGACGAGCTCTCAGAACATTCTCCTCGTGCCAGGCTTCATCCCTCTGTTCCATCACACGGACCAACATGCGTTGACAGTTGCGATTTGCCACTGTCAACCTCTGGACTGCAAGCGTTTCTTGATCACGATCATGAATCACTTGTTCCAGTTGTTGTCGTGCTGCATTCCTGGCGGTAGTCACTTCAGCCAACTCTGCCCTCAGCCTTTCCACCTCAGTAGGCTCAGGGCGGGGCTCACGTGGAGCGAGCTGGTGACGCGGTGCCCTGCCCCCAGTGGACTTACGAGCGGTCCTCTTGGTACGGGCCATCTGTATCAACAAGATAAGATACGACTTAAAGTGAGGATCATTTAGGGGATACGAGATTTACTTTAGTCGGGAGTACAGAAATTTTTAAGGAGGGAGTAAATGATATGTATGATATATTTAAACATGATGCATGCACGTTCCGTACGCCCTCTCACCTTAGTAGAAACCTAAAGTTTTAACGCTAGACGGTGGCATACATACGTTCTCTCATATAAGCGAAACTATCGGTCTACTCGTTACGCTGTTAGTGTACCTGCAGAAAATTTCATTGCAGCCCAACAATTCCCAATATATGCACACAAGAAAGCAGTAATTTAAATACTTTCCATATACACATCCCCAGATGTATATACTTCAGTATCAAAGCTACCCGATAATAATGTTCCCACAATTAAGTGCTTACATAATTACATGGTTTAAACACGTAAGTATGCAAGTCACCAAAACTACTCTCCCCTAGACCGCCGGTTGGACGATCATGCTCTCACAACTCACACTTACCAGAGCGTCGAGGTAATTGATCCATACATTACCACCCAAGTGGATGGCATCCATACAATTTCACGCCGTATGGACGACGAAACAGAAACAAACAAGGCCCCCAAGTTAGTCTTTATAATAAGCTACCTAAGAGTCCTTATTTGGGCTAAGGGTTGTGATCACTGGCATACCTATAAAATAATTTTTAGAGTTTAACCCTTTTTGTAAACAAATACTTTTTGTTTTTAATTACCCGTAAGATGTGTTTAATGTTGAATTATGCTCCGGTACCAGCTGTAACAGAACCGACCAAATTATAAGAGCACAAGTACAAAAACAAGCACCGAGGCGCTCAAATTTTCGAACTTGAACCCATATAATCCCGGTAGTCAATCGAAATCACGAAGGATTTCAAACCAAACTGCTTACAACCAGGATCGCATCATTCAACATACAACATCATACGTTACATTTCACAAAGAGTGCTGAAATAAGTATACACAAACGGAGTAGCAATTATTACAAACCAAGTTTGAAAGTAGCGGAAGCATAACACACACTAGTTAATTAAATACTGCCAGTCTGGATGATCGACAACCCGCAAAAGCATGAGGAAAGTACATAAAGATGATCACGCCCTTGTGATCTAGTCATCATCACCCGCAGGGTGGAGACACGTCTTGCAGAAGCCCTGATAAAGCATGTCATCTGCAACAGGAGGGAATAAACCCTGAGTACTGGAATGTACTCAGCTAGACTTACCCGTCGAAAACCAGAAATAAGATGACACCAAGGATTATGCAAGGCTTACACAAGAGGCTAGCTGACATAACATTTTGCATAAAGGCATAAGTAATTGAAACTCTTATAACCTGTACTAGCAGTTATTTTTAGCATTTACCTGTCATCTATCTTAGCACCTGTACTAAACATACACTTGATTATAATCAAACAACATGATTATTATATCCATAGCAGGTATATCATTATGGCAACATTGTATCATTCCCTTAACCACCAGTTCATTTAATGAGTTCTACGTTGCCGCTGCTCAAGTCAAGTGCTCACTAACCGGGAGCGACGGCGATTCGAATCGAATTCCTATCCAGCTGGAGGGGTATTTCTAACACTCACCGCGCAGGCCCCTGCCAGGGTCGCACAAGCCACCGTTTCATATGATTCAGGAATCGCGGGTCCGAATGATGTCGCGACCCCAAGGGCGACACTCTGCCAGGTGATAGGGACTCTAACCCCCCCTTGGTCTCACGCCAATGTCCCCAAGCACATCCTTTCTCTCCTCCAAGAAGCAACCTACCATTCGATTCCCGGCCTGAACCACATTACTCGGCTTCGCGGTCGGAACGACTTATCCGGCCAACTAAGTGTTAGACTGCGTTCAACATGACTCAAGGACGTACAGCGAATCGGTCCTTAAACGACTCAGACGGGCATAGCTCCACACCCAAGACGTGAAGTGTCTTGCGGCTGTACTATCGAACTCCCGCCCGGTCTCAAATTTCATTTTTAAGCATGGTTCCATCCACGATAGCCATAAAGCCACTCGTGACTCCTTCCTACATCTCGCGGATGACCGGAAATCACCCGACTTCTACCGTACTAAGCAGGGCTAAGCATTGACACGTGCCTAAACCTAATATAGGATTAAGTACGATATCTGGACAAGGACAGGTATAATGCAACAAGTGTTTTCATATAACTCCTACAACTTAATGCAGTAAACAATTAAAAGTACTCAAGATATATTTATAAAACGATGGGTTCAGCATGCACCGGGGCTTGCCTTTCAGAAAAGTCGAGGGCCGGTGGTCTGGACACTCAGGAAGGTCGTCTGCGGGCACTCCTTCGCCTGCTGGATCCTTGGGCTCCTGCTGCTCCTGGTTCTCCTCCGGAATCACAGGCTCGAATTCGAGGAGTGTCACCCCCTCCGGTGCACCTATTGCATGAATGCACAATCAATATAATGGATGCATAAATGGGTGCAACATGCTCGGAATGAAATGCATTTCAGAATAAAATACTCTATTCAAGTTATTTTACTAGTACGTGCAAATCTCTTCTCTAGTAGAGAAGTACTCACCTAATCTACTTAACCTAAGATAAAGCTGCTCATCCTCAGTTAAGGCCCTAACACCTAACAAATACAAAAGTAGCATGTTTTAGGATATTATACCATATCAAACAGCAAAACACCACAGAAAGCATTCTGGACAGCAGCTACTTGTTTTTATCACAACTGAAGATTTACAATTCCAAAAGATATGATCTAAGACAATCTGGAAAGCCTAAGAAATGCACTACAATTCATTTTCAGACCTCAACTCCAAACTCCTAAGTTTTCCAGGTCAAACTTCACAAGTTCCAGAATCTGTCTTCTCCAACACAGAGAGTAGCAGATTTTGAACTGCCACTTTAAACAACAGTAACTCTCAAACTACTAAGCCAAATGCTTCCAAATTTTAACACAAGCTAGTTCATCAAGTTTACTCCAACTTTGGTATTTACAAGTTTTCCAGCAACCAATTTTATCAAAGCCAAATTTAGAATTACTACCAGCTGTCCAGAAAACCTAAATTACCAAGGTTAAATATTTATTGATGTGGCCAACATTCTCTAAGACCAAACTAATACTACTACAAGTTCACGAATATCACAAAGACACCAGAAAGTAAGGTGTGCCCACCTAGAATATTTATTTAAACCCATTTCTTAATTTACTTAAGTAATTAAGTGAAATTTCAAACATATATATAGACGGCTCCTAAAATTCTACAACAATTACAGGGGACTCTCTGACCCAAAAAGAGACCACAGTAAAAATTTGAACAAGTTTTATTCACAGAAACTCCCTACACAAAATTCACAAGCTAATAAGGCTGATTTTTGCATAAATAGGAAACCCTATTGAAAAGTGTCAAACAACAGATTTCATATTTTTCTTGGACACTTTAGGGTACCAAGACATTCTCCAAAAAGTTATATGAACATTGCACATGTAGAAAAATCACAAAAATTTATTTAAATATTTCCTAGAATAACAAGATAGCATAATAACTTGAAAAGTAATTAAGCACTGATGCCCAAATTTTTACCAGGGCTAGGGCTAGCATAGAGTAACCTACCCACCAAATTTCATGATTTATGGAACACTACAGCTCAAGTTATAAATTTAACAAATTTGCATGCATTCCAAAACACATTTAAAGGATCTATTAAATTCTCCTAGAAATTAATCATCCCATTCCAGATTTATATTTTTCTAAAATACTACACATCATGTAGACCCTAACAAAATTTATCTCATGATTTTTGGATCATTAAAACCCTAGATCTATATTTTTCCAACTTGTACAAAAATCAGTGACAAAATAATAAAAACGAATTTCATTTCGGGTGAACTGGGCCGGCCCGGAAGACGCGGCCCACGACTCGCGCGCGCGCGGCCTGCTCAGCACTCCCGCCCACGCTTGGCAACTGACAGGCGGGCCCCCGCAGTCAGGGACAGAGGGGCAGGGGAGGCGGAGACCCGCGAGCTCCGACGAGCTCGAGCTCGCCGGAGAAGAGCTCGCTCGGCCAAGTGAGCTCCACCTCGTGTTCTCCGTCACCCGGTGCGTCGATTGGTGCTCGTGGAATGGGTGGGGATGGGGTGGAAGGGGCTGGTCACCGCGAGCGGCGGCCGGTGGTGTCCGGTGGCGGCGCGCCGTCGCCGGTGAAGATGCACGGTGCGGTCTAGGCTCGGTACGAGCTTCACCGAAGCTAGGCGGATCCGTTTTGCTAGGAAGGGAGGGTGGAGAGCGACCCGAGGCACCCCGACCACGGTGAGGTCCCATGGCGGGCTCCGGCGACCTCTCGGAGATGGGGAAGAAGGGAAATGCGGCTCACCTCGAGTCAAATCACGGGCTTCGGTGGGTCAAGGAGCTGGAGGGTGGTGAGGCGGAGGGAGTGGCGAGGTCTGGTGGACTGCGATGCGGTGGTGAGCGGGCACGAGCTCGCCGGAGAGGGGCGGCAATGGCGGCTCCGTTTTCTTTGTGTCGAAGCCGAATGAGGGAGGAAGAGGAACTGGGGCGGCTCTGGTGCGGCGTGGCGACCTTGTAGGTGCGGTGGACTGACCAGTGGGACCACGGCTGGCGCATGGCCGCCACCGAGCCCCCACGCGTCGCCGCGGCCCTGCCTCCGGTCGGCCACGACAGACCACGAAGTCGGCTTCGACTGAATGAAGACTGTCGTTTGATGACTGACAGCGTGATTTCAACGAAGAATATCTCCTAAACCAGCTCGAGTTAGTCGAAGATGATTACACCAATATTGTAGAGCTACATGAGGTCTACAATTTTGTAAATTGGAGTTTGGGCTGGTTCGGCCTAGATTTGAAACTACAGAGCTCCAAAGTGGTGCTTGATGAAACTGAAACTTAGTTTCAGTCACTATGCCGACTGAAACCCTAACTTCAAGACATTATATCTCCTAAACTATTGAGAACCAGGTGATGATGATATTGACAAAGTTGTAGAGCTATGTGTGGACAACAACTTTGTCAATTGGCTCAAAGACTGGTTTGGCCTGGTTTGTGAGTTACAAGTTGCTAAAGTGGGGTACAGTGAAACTGAAAAGTCCAAATTTCCAGACTTAGAATTTTTCTAAGTGTTGATCACCACTCAAGCTGACTTGTGGGCCATTTTTGAGCATGCTCTGGTCATTTTCATGAGATAGCCATATTAGAACTTTTGTTCCTTATGAAATTCTCTACAACTTTGCTTAAGGTTGCTCCTCCATGCAAGGTCTCTAAATTAGACTTTTTAATTGGTCAAACTAGGGCCTTCTAGGGTCAAAGGGTGGTCAAACTTCTCTTGGAGGGCAATTTAGTAATTTTGGTCAACATGAACTTTGTTCCAAATGTTACCCTAAGTATAACTAAGGTGTTGTAGGTCATGATTGGCTACCTTACCTTTTTGTTACACCAACTATCAAGTACTTCATGAAATAAATCAAACAAGCCCTAATATAAACACATGTGTTGCATCACATAAAATAACAAACATGAATAATGCATGCTTATGCTTATGCTTATGCAATACAATTATGGAGCTAAACACTTGAGGTGTTACAGCGTCAACCAGACCAGATAGAATACGATTGGATATCGACATCATAAATATGTGATTTGAGTATTCGGATATGGATACGGTATCGAATGTTGAATATTCAGACTCGGATACGAACAGATTTAAACCCCTCTAAACGAATACGATCTCGAATACAGTCGAAAAATATCCGTACCATTTTCACCCCTAGCCATTACGAAAGACAATTCAAAATAACCCCCTAATTTTTTATATAAATTACCACACTTTCATTATGAAAAATAATTTAAAATAACCCCCTAAATTTATATCTAAATTACCAATTTTGTCATTATGAAACATAACTCACAAAAAACCCCTCACATTGTATATCAATTACCCACCTCCCTTAAATCTATATGTAAATACTAATACATGCTATTAAAAAATCAATATTCATAAAGTATACGACACTTTTTTTAAGAAACATAATGAAACATATATATTTGTAAATTACAAACTTTTAGAACTATGAAATTAAATAATCACAATGCTATGTTTGATCATGTATATATATGAGACATATATTTCTAAATTACAAACTTCTACGAGTGTGAAATTAAATAACCATAAATATTTATTTTAGTAGCTTATAAGCATGGAAAATGCTTAATTAACAAACCACATATAAATAACATAACACCGGCAAATCCCTTTAAATTGTATTAATACTCCCTAATAATGAATGTCATAAGTTGTTTTTAAATAACTTTATACATTTTAATTGAAACGTTATTTCATATCAATATTGGTAATTTAATTTTTTGCACTCTATGATATAAAAAATAGTACTACACACATATAATTCTGTGATATAACAAATTCAACAAGTTGGGTGCTAGGGTGCAATCTATGTGTTCAACTTAATTAACGTGCACAGAACAATATTACTAAGACGTAAACTCTTTTTAATAAAAATAAATTTTGAATAAAAAATAAAAAAATACTAGAGTTTCTACTTAACATGTGAAAAAAATTGTACAACTTGGTTAAAAGTCAAAAGCTAAACTATAATTCATGAAGTCACTGAAAGGGTTGCAATAGGAGTTTATATATCTTATGGTTAGGTTTAAATTAAATGCATGTCATGCTACAGAAAAGATAAATATTAGAAATGCCAATTAGATGTCCTTAATGGAGCCTCCATGTTAATCCTCACAGGACACAGTAGGAAAATAGAAGATATATCCTAGAAATTTCTCACAAAAATATGAAATATTTGACCATCAGTTCGGTATAACCTAATCACCATTGATAATAATAATTATTGGATTTATTCTGTTTTATAAATAATTATTCACCTCTGCTATTACATAAAACAACATAAAATAACTCATGAATCTATATTTAAACTACCCACATATGCCATTCAAAAACATGATCTAGGGCATTAATTGTTGGGTCTCCATATCAAAAACCAACAGTAGGAGAGAAAAAAGGTGGAAGCATGCATACTTCGTTAACACAAGACAACCTTTTGGGTTGAGTTAACTAATAAGCCTGAGGCAGTGGTTTCAAATGACCTTGGCCTAAGACCTTGGTTAGTACTTGTTTAGAGATCTTAATATTTACTTGAAATGGCACATCTGACATTAGTTAATTCAATAAATAAATATTGGTTGTACTCCCTTAAAACTTAAATATTTTCTCATAGTATCACACATCAATATTTGACATGTAGCATATAAGTGAATACAACCAAGTATGTGTATATTCCGGTATATATTATGGCTTCTAGTATTATTACAATTGCATGAAATTTATTTATGGTTGGTTCTTTGAATATGGTGAGAGTGGTTATTACATTTATTAAGTTTCGCATATTCACTTCTGTAGTTAATGATTTGTGGGACAGTCAAGCTTGGGATACAATTCAGGGTGTTTTCCCATGAAGTAATCATTGTAGCAGGGTTATAATAACTGCACGAAATGAGAATGTGGCTAGATCATGTTGCCACAACCATGGATGCATTCATAACATGAAGCACCTATGTGACCAAGACTCAAGGAAGCTATTCTATGATAGAATATTTGGATCCAAAGATGCATGCCCTATCGAGCTCAAGAAAGCTTCCTGTGAAATTTTGAAGAAGTGTGGTGGTCTACCACTTGCAATCATTACAATGACTAGCATGTTAGCATGCCAAAAGACAAGAGTAGAGGGACAATGGGACTACATCCAGAATTCACTAGCCACTAAGTCTACAACAAGCTCCAACTATGAAGAGATGATGTATATATATTAGATCTTAGCTAGAAGAATCTTCCCCGTCATCTGAAGGCATGCTTTCTATACATCGGTTCTTACCCAGAAGATCATGAAATTAGAAGGGTTAATCTAGTTAGGCAATGGGTGGCAGAAGGTTTTGTGAGTACCTCCACTAAGCAAGATGTATGGGACATTGCAGAGAGTTATTTCAATGAGCTAGTAAATAGGAGTATGATCCAACCTACATATATGGAGTACAATATTGAGGTATCAGGCTGCAGAGTACATGATATGCTACTTGATTTGATTTTGAGGAGATGTAAGGAAGATAGTTTTCTACATTTAGTAAATGGTCCAAAAGCAATAGAACATGTCAATGACCAGGGAATTCGTCGACTTACTGTTCTTGGCTTGAGAGATGTAGAGGATGATACCAAATTGACTGTAAGTATGAGCTGGAACCTATCACATATTCGTTCTCTTACCATACTGAGATATTGTGATTGGACACCTCCACTATTGGACTTGAAGTTTTTACGAGTTTTATCCCTTCAAACTTCCTATTCTGGTATTGCAGTGGACCTGACTTGTATCAACCAGTTACCACAGCTGAGATATTTAAATGTGAGAGGAAAAGTCAGGCTGCCTTGTCAAATATGGGACTGCAACATTTGGAGACTTTGGATTTATCTCAAAGTTCACCTGTGACAGCAATCAATAAATCTACATTAGAGATTGTTGATGTGCCATGCTTGACTAATCTGCTCTTGCCCCGAGATACTGCTAGTAATGTGAATCTGGTGTGCACCTTAGAAAGTATAATAGGTGTGGGCGAACTCAACACTCATCTATTAGATTTGGGTTTTCATTTGCCCAAGAGGTGTGCACCATTGGCGAAGGCAACATGGATGGCAGCCCTAAGTACCTCGCTTGAGAAACTCAGCAACCTAAGCCGGCTAGTTCTGTACTATGATGAAGTTGCTTGTTGTGCTGATCAGCTGAGCTCGCTCTCCCCTTCGTTCTACAAGCTTGAGCACCTTGACATGGGGGGATGCACCTTCTCTAGAGTTCCTAGGTGGATCGGCCATCTCCGAAACATCCGTGAGTTGAGACTTGGGGTGAAGCAAATGGTCCAAGAAGATTTTGCCATCATTGGGACAGGGTCACCATCCCTACTCAAACTGGACCTACGGATAACAGGCATCCTGGCAGAAAGGATTGTGATAAGAGGTTCCATGGGATTTGCATCTGTAAAATATTTTGAGTCCAATTATGATTGTATTTCGCACCTGTCATTTGAGGCAGGGGCTATGCCTGAGCTTGGGGAGCTGAAGTTAGTCTTCGACGCAAATGAATGGGACAAGGTAGCACCTGGTGGGCTCCAGCACCTCCCACGACTCAAGAAAATCGTAGCAGAAAGGTCATGCTACAGCACAGCTGAATGGTGGGGACGTGATCGTGCAAGCAATGATGAAGACGCAGATAAGGCTGAGGAGGAGCTGCCGACGCTCTCCCCACATGCCCAACGTTCGTCTTGGAAGATGGATGGCTGCATAGGTAAAGTTTCTCTAACCATGAGCGATGGGCGATGGATGTGAGTAATGCCCCTGAGTATTGGCAGTTATTTATGTTCTTGGTTTCCTTTTATAACAGCAAGCATTACATATGTTTGGTTGAGGGTCTCATATTTCTGCACACTAGTACTACTTGCTCATGAATCATAAATGTGCATGTCCCTTCCTGTTTAATGCAGGCCCGTAGAGGAGGTGGAGTGTTTGAACGTGCTGGATCAATAAGGTGCAGGCTCTTCATGTATGCAGGCTCTTCCTGGCGACGTTGATGTCCCCATGACTCCAAATCACACCGTACCTCAGCTTAATTTGATTTGATTTCAGTCATTTATATATCAATTTGCTTCCTCCATTCCATCTAGCTTGGAGATGTATGCGCAACCTGCTGGCCCCTGCTGCTGATCACCTGATAGCTAGGTGGCATTGCTTTCATTGCGCTGCGCTAGCTTCTTTTGATTACTGGCCTTACCCAGCCAGTGGTTTGTCTTATTATGAATTCTCTCGAGATCGAGACTGAACCTGCGTGTATGCTGTGTTTATTTACCTATTTTGGTTGTTATTACCACATCACCTCCTTGGCTTACCCTGCGTGTTGTTTGAGATGTAATCCAAGTACTTATTATGTGGACAATACTAGTCAACATGGGGATATAATTAATAATTAAGATATTCCTAGCTAGTTTGTTTTTCATGTTTTCTCTATCTTTTGCATCTTCATGCCTGTTCGTCCTCACAACCCTGAATCCAAAATCTCACCTTAATCCATCAATTAATCTGCAATATGATATATTAAGACCAGGTTGTTCTTGGTGTTTCCATCCCCGTTTTCGTTAATTGATTGGGGGTGGAAGCGGTGAAGACGCCATAGCCGCTGCCATCTTTGCGGTTGTGTTTAGCAGCTTGCCATTCCTGTGGAAGCCTCTGCTTTGGCTGCTCAGTTGTGCGCCGGCGGCCTCCTGCTTGCACCTGTACGTTGTCCATCAGCCCAACTCGCTCTGTCTCACTGGCCGCCCGCGCTCCGGCCTCTCGGGCTGCCTCTGCCTTTGGAGGTCCAGTTTGAAGCTTGAGCGCCGCAGCCCAACAGAATCGCCGAGGGACCGCGACGGGCGGACGGAGTCGCGCGCCCTTGGCTGGTTCTGCTTGACTGCTTGCACTAATGATGACAAGGCTAAGCCGCGACCGGTCGCGCAGAGGGGCTACCGCGCGACCCTGCGCCGTGTGCGTCGAATTCGTTCGCTCCAGCTTTCCGAATCACCCACAGCTGCAGCTGTCTCCTTGCACGTTTTCCAAAAAAGCAAAATAATTTTTTGAATAGCTATAATTTTTGAACGGTGTATCTGTTTTTAATTTCGCCTGCACCAGTAGGTTCTACGTGACGAGACAAACAAAATTAAACCCCACTTGCCTATGTTTCGAATAATTTTATTTAGTAGCAATCTATATGTAAATATATGCTAAAAGATTTATCAAAGAAGTTAGTACCATGAAATACTAAAATTGTTACTGAAAATCTTACATAGTGTATGCACATCGTTGTTACCATCGGGATATAATAAAATTATCATGTACTATTTATATAAAGATACTAACCCCTAAAAAGAATAACGGACCAAAACAAGATAAGTTGTAATCTAAAGGGGCAAATTACTAAAACAAGCGTTGCGTAAGCTGTCAGCTAGGGAGCAAGTTATTGTCCAACATATTACAAAACCCAAAAAAAATATGACTCGCTGCCAACTAGAGGCATTTATTAAAAACAAGGGTAACGGCACAAAACAAGACAAGCTACAACCCGAGGGCAAATTATTAGAACAAACACTGCATAAGCTGTTAGCTAGAGGGGCAAGTTATTATATAACCCACTATATGAGCCAGGACAAACAGTTAGAGGGACATTAGCGGTCCAAAATAAGACAAGTTCCACCTCTAAGGGGCAAATTATTAGAAGCATCATTACCTAAGCTGCCAACTTAGGGGTAAGTTATTATACAACTAATATATACAATTCAGGAAGACGTTAGAACCTCAATGGGAAAATGAAATAACGGAACTCATAAGTCATTAAACTGAAACTAAATAAACACTAGAACAAAAAAAATGAAATATTTAAAAGCAGGAAATATTGAAGAATAGTTAATATGCAGGAGGCATTTGAACCTGAGAGGGAAACTTAAAAACTAAAATAGGTATGACAAACTGAAACTGAAATTGATAACCAGAAAATTTAACTGAAATTTACAAATAGAAACTGCAAAACTAAAGTCGACACAATGAAAAACAAAGTATTGAAACATAAAACTGAAAACTAAAGTAGTCATTCGAACATGAAATGGAAACTAAACCACTAAAACTTTAACAATTATCAAGACTGAAGTAGTAAGCAAGAACAAGTAAAGCAAAAGATGCTAAAACGACCATGACTAACTAAGCTTGCGTCCTACAGTTGATACAGCTTTGATACTAATTTGTCACACCTAAATTTTGAATAGCAAAATTGGATGTAAACCATATGTGTGAAACATACAGAACAAATTGTAGAGAAAGAATATCAAGTTCTGTGCCTTATTACGAACTTTAGTTCATTACATAAATAAACATGACCAAAATCTATACAAGTGATAGATAAAACTAATGTAAACTCCAGGGGTCTCCAAAACCACAGGATCAGGTCGACTGGTTGGCCTCAAACCTAGCTCTCCTTATAGTAAACCTTATATCCACTACCATCTGTACCTATCCGGGATTTTTGTCCAAATAATAAAAGTAAACAAGCGTAAGTACATGTCGTAGTTAACAAGATAATATGGGGTTCATGAAAGCTCAAAGGCTGACATGGGTTGTACTACGGTTCGCTTTTAGTAAGTCAACATTTTAGCATTAATTAGGTATGATTATGCTTAAGCCCCAATTAAACCACGAGATCATGTACATGAATAAATAAAAGTTATGAGTACATCATCATTATAAACATCATCAACAAGTGATCAACTATTTCATCAGTTTTTCGGACCGCCCGTGTCCGTGGGCACTGTGGCAGAACCGCCTAATTTAACACCCTTCCGGAGTACTTGTCTTCCATTAGGCACTAAGTACTTCAAAAGAGCGCTAAACTGAGCAGTTCCGTCGAGCACACCCAACGGGAGAACTCAAAAATCCACATTTAACATCAGGATCGTGAATGAGGGAGTAAAGCTTATAAAGTCCTTAACCATTTCTTACATCACTTTATTACAGCATCAGAGTAGTTACAAGTTGAATGCAATAGCAGAATTGCATCAGGTTACGTGTGTGTAAAAGATTTATACATGGCATGTTTACAAGTTTTGTTTTGGAACAAAAACAAATATAAATATATGATCGGAGTTACAGCGGAAATAAAAGTTATCTAATTATATAGGAGGCATTCATATGGTGAATATTTATATACAAGATATGACAACATATTATAAAGCTTTTCTTTGGAAAGCATTGAGTGAGAGTTATAAATAAACACTATATCCGCAGCGTAAAAGGAAATCCTCTCTGAGCCCACCAGGAGGAATCGACACACAAGGGTCAGCTCTAGCATCCACCTGTCACCTACAACAGGGGGAATAAAACCCTGAGTACTCAATTGTACTCAGCAAGACTTACCCGACAGGAGAAAATAAAAGACTCCAAGGATATGCAAGGCTTATCGGGCTTGCTGGTTTATTGTATTGCAGGAAGCATTACTAACTTTGCATCCTTATATTTATTTTTATTAGTAGTCATCATTAGTTCATTAGCTATCTATTCTAGGTAAGCACCTGTTCTACTTTCAAGCAAGTGGTAAGCAATCAGAACCATTTTATCTTCTCTTCCAACAACTTTCTTGTTCCAGTTCTTACTACAATACCATGTCATAGTCAAGCTGTACCGTCTAAGCGACGGCGATTCGCGAATCAATATGCCCAGCTGGGTGCCCCGAAAACACACGTCTTGCTTGTACCCCGGGCACAAGCAAGACCAACCCGTTCCACTCCTGTCAAGGGGTCCAGGTCCCCGTCCAAGCTCAGACTCTAAGCCCCCAACACTGCAGGCCTGGCCTCAGTATGGTGCTTAGATCTCCTCATCCCAATATATATAACCACCCTAAAAAGCCGGTCCGGAAATAGCCGGAACCCATGACAAGAGAGAAACAAGTCTTCCCGCTCCCATAAGCAAGTATATGCTCGGGACAATAAATCTGTGACTTGACCAGGGTCCAATGCAACGAACGGTCCTTAATTGACACAGGCGGAACAAAATGCAACCAGAGCCCCGCTCTGTTGCTCAACCAGGTCCAAGTCCATCCAACCCGTTCCGCCAGGTCTCCAATTATTATCCATATATATTCCATGTGATAGTAATAATAATAAATAATCTTGTCTCTCGCGAGTGACAGCCAATCACTCGACTTCTACCGGAGACCTGTAGCATAGCAGCCTACACGATCCTGTCATACTAGTAGGACTCATAGGATAAGGATATATATGCAAGTGGATTTCATCCAACTCCTTAAAACTTAATGCACAAGAATATAGATATAATAAAGTGCAGAATAATAGGGGTTATGCACCGGGGCTTGCCTGGGTAAAAGATAACCAAAAGTTAGTATTCCATCTCCGGGACCTGTTCGCCATGGCACCATCTTTGATTAAACACCAAGTCATCTGGTTGATCCATCGACCCATCAACCATCATCGTTCCTATTATGATATGCAAAAATGCAATGCCTGCTTAAGCGGAACAAGCATAGCATAGATATTCTCATTGAAAGACAAACAACACATCGTCACTCCCACTCCGACTCTCATCCTTTCTAAAAGAGATTTATTCGTGAGTTGGTTATTATTAAGAAAACACAAATTAACAATACAACCGCATTGCAATTTAATAAAATTCATGTAAGGTAAAGCAACATACTAAGTCTAGACCTATCACCATCAGAGATGCATAACATTCTGTTTAACCTACATGTGAAGCAAGCAACACGGACAACATATTTGAGATATAGGATCACTAATTACTGTATATAAAGGTATTATTACTTGTAAACATGGAATAAAAGGTGACAGTCCAAACATCTCCGTTGTACATGAAACTTTTATGGAAGGTACATCTTGACTAATTATAAATGTTGTACAAGTTTCATAATTTTCAGATAAGCACATTATTTACTAGCAATTAACAAAGATTTCATATCGATAAAAGCATGTGACAAAGATAAATTAATAACTCAGTAATTATACAAGATCTGGACCTCAAATTTTTATCCTAAATTAAGCATCACATGAATAACATGCCATAAAATTTTCATCTCATTTGAAGTATAGCATCTACCGGTATGAATTTCTCTATAATTAACCATAGGAAAAATATAGTGCAATATTTTTCTACTAAAACATGCAATATTATATATCTAATGCATAGAGATAAACACAAAGGTTCCAAAACATCTTGATTTTCTATTTTATGAATTTTCTATGATTTACTATGAATTTCTAAAGGTTCAATACATTTAAGAAAAGACAAGGAGCTAACAACATAATTAACTAATCACATAATTTCAAATGAACTCTAAAAATCATGAAATTAATATGAAAGATAGAGTTTGATTTTAGATGAATTTAGGAAGAAGAATTCATGGAATCCGAGTTGATATGATGGAGATATAAAATTCATAAGATAGCTGTGCAGGTAAATAAACACGAACTTTTGAAAGGGACGTACATGTGCTTGCACGTGAAGCTGAACTTCGTGCTCGCGAGGCACGTCTGCCATGGATGGCCGCTCAAGCTTTGCTCGGCCGGAGAAGGAGGCGGCGACTGCGACGGCGACCAAGGCACGACAAGCGACCACAGCGCGCGACCCCCAAGGCCAGGTGACGCCGGCGCAAGGCGCAGCCACGGGCGGCAGCGGCCATGGCGCGGCGGCTAGTTATGGCGAGCGCGACGCGGCCAAGCAGCGTGACCGCGACAGGCGCGGCACGCAGCAGCAGCACAGGGAGAAGGGAAGAGGAGCTGGGGCGAACTCAACACGACCAGCGACCGAGTGTTGTGCAGCTGCAAGAACGGGGAGCTCGAGATCGACTCCAAGTTCGGCCATGGCAGGTGCTAGCTAGAGTGCAGCTGAGCAAGGAAGAGGAGAGAGGGAGCGAGCATGAGGACAAGCTTAGCCTCGGCCTCGACTTAAGGCACACGTGCACACCCAGTACTGCATGGCAGGTGCTAGCTCGAGTGCAGCTGAGCAAGGAAGAGGAGAGAGGGAGCGAGCATGAGGACAAGCTTAGCCTCGGCCTCGACTTAAGGCACACGTGCACACCCAGTACTGCAACTAGGAACAGAGGAATAGTAGGGCTGCATCGCGGCAAGGACGCGACACAAGCAGCAGCGTTCACATGCCATGAGAGACTAGGAGCAGTGCACGGCAAGAACACGGCAGGCAGTCTCAGCTCGACGAGTAGGTGGGATTCACGGTCGAGACGACAGCACGTGCCTTCTATCTGTACGTGATTAAGCGTGTACGTGATTAAGCGGCTACTATGCGCGCTTTGCCGTGTGCTGGAGAAGCTGCTACTGGTGCTCGCCACTTGCTCACACGTGAACAAGGGAAGGTAGGTCTCGGTTAGAACTGAGGTTTAAACCTTTCAATTCCAACTAACCAACATATATTACGACAAAAACCATACTTCATACTAACTCACGGAAACAAATTATTTAAGCACTACTAAATATTTCTCACAACATAATTCACCAACAATAGCATTTAAAACATAAACTCATCTATTTATAGAAATTGTTTTTTTTTCATGTCAAACAATCAAAACAACGTACCCTATTTTTCTATTAGGATTTTATTAGCATGTTTCACATCAAATTAACTAGCTCACAAAGTACATTTAGTTTCTATCAATCACCGAAACGAGGCATATGAGATCCGCGTGTCGTATCATGCGTATTAAAAATTAAAACCCACGCGGAACTAACTTCGTTAATTGCTCCGAGGTCTTAAACCAGGTGCTAAGCAAGCTCGTAACACTAGGGGTGTTACAGGCACGGCTGTTATAACAGTTTATTAAACTCTGCGCAGATGTGTATACTTTTACTGTGAGTCGTGTTACCCATATACCCGGGTTAATTATTCCCAAAACACACGAAGTGAGCAGACAGGGTTTCACTATGAAGCCTTTCAAAAGTTCGTCTAACATGTTAGAGCCGCTAGGTTTCGATGGCAAGCAGGTGTAGGTCCCTCCTTCTCAAATAGCACAATGACGCGCAGCCTATACACATAGGGATAGGAGTCAAACTATACCCGAGTCGATAGACCCCTTTTGTACCCTTTCGAGTAACCTCTAACATGCTAGAAAATGTCTTCATACTTGACTAAAGCCAGAGTCATGTGGCCCTCACAGTTGTACTATATGTCCCAGCTTTTGCCAATAAATAAGTCCTTATGGAGGGCCAGAGCATCACGATAAAGCAGAAGCTCTCTTGCCCTAAGTCCAGTTGCTAAAAGCAAATTTTAATAGTTGTTGCATATAATCATTAGTCATCGTTTAGATCAAGTATATAATTAGTTGGAGTGCTAGAAACTACCCATATGCACGATTATTCCATCGGCGACAAAGATTACAAGATAACAAAGGCTAGGATATCCTTGCGGTTATCAAATTGACACATGCATATGACTTTAATTAAAAGGTGAATATGACAACAAAGAATTTCTCATATTTTACTTGCCTTGCTCGTACTGCTCCTACTGCTCTGGGTTATCACAGTAGTACTCTTGGTCCCCGGCGTAGTACTCACCGTCTATACTCGATCAATACATCAACATACAAACATCCACGAGCAATCATGCAAAGCAAACCAGGACTACAGATTAGAATAGTACACCAACAGAGATAAATCAATATAAAAGGTTTATAAAGTGAATCTACATCTCGCTACGATCACACAGACGCGAAGATCACGCAAATCGGAGTTAGAACGAGCAAGTTACGAATTAATTAAGACTTTCTATAGCATTTTTAACGGACTTAATCCAACTATGAAATTTAACAATGTGTAACATGAATAACAGTATGATAAACACGTAGATTACTTCGCTACGATCCTAATGCAACTTGAACGGATCGAATCGGACTCAGAACGAGAAAGATACGTTGAAAATATGAACTAGATGGCAAAACTGTAATTAACTCGAACTATTTACGAATTAAAAATAAATCACAAAATCGGATTATTGAATCTGGCCGAGGACTACGGGTTCGATTTCAAAGAAACCTAGGGTCTCTTTAAGAAAATGACCCGCGAAGGTGTATGGGGCGTCCTGGGCCGTCGGATCCAAGATGGGCGATCAAGATTAGATGATGGAGGGGGAAGAGGCGAGCCGGCCAGAGAAGAAGCCGGTGCGGTGGTCCGCCATTGCCGGCGGCGAGGGAGCTTGCCGGCGTAAATGAAAACGGCCCTAGAGGCCACGGTTCGGCATAGGGTTTGCACGAGAATAAAGATGGGACTACGGGGATTCTCACCACGGTGAAAACAGGGGCGGAGATGGATCGAAGGCGGGTTGCGACGAGGGATGGTGGACGGCCGGAACCTGCATACGGCAGCGGCGCGACATGAGCGACTGGAGGTGGATTGAAAACGGAAAATGGAGCGGGGATGATCCCTACCGTGAGGCGAAGCTCGGCAATGAGTCGAAGACGGCGTCAAGACGACGGATCGGCGTGACCCGTGCTCGACGGCGGCAAGCTAGGGTTGTAGCGGCGCTGCGAGCTCTGTGCATGGCGATGGAGTGAATAGATGGAAAGGAAGGACACAGAGGTCTGCGGCTGGATTCATAGGCAAGCTTGACGGGGAAGTCGCGCCGAATCGCTTAGAAAGCGGGAGCGGAGCGGCGAATTTGGTTCAGCGACGGGATAGGGACGGGATCCTCCCGTTTTTGTCGGGAGGTTGGGGACGAGGCTGCTGTGGAGGGTTAAGGGTGGCGTGCACGTGCGGATAGCCGCCTCTCCCCGGGAAATCGGAGGCGGGAGTTGGCGAATTTGGCTCGGCAGCGTCCGCTTTGCGAGCAGACGAAGGAGGGAGGTTAGGGGTGACACTGTTGCTGTGGGCCCCACGCGTCAGCATCAGAAGGGGTGGAGCCAAGGCGTTAGCGAGCCAAGGTGGGCGAGCGGGCGCGTGTCCGCGCTGGACCGCGGCTTCGGCTGCAGCTGGGCCGGCCCAAGAAGAAAGCGCGCGCGGACCTGCGGGAAGGAGCAAGAGGAAGGTAGGCTGGCTGGATTGGGCCTGCGGCGGAGCAGGCCAGAAGCCTAGAGAAGAGAGGGAGATAAAGAGAATTCCCTTTTTCTTTCTTGTAAAGCTATTTTGAAATCCATTTTCAAAGGATTTTTTTAATTCCTTTTCATTTTCAGTCAAAACCGCTCATCACAAAAATAAATATGCAGCAGCATGAATACATCAACATGTAGCTAGCTTTATATTTGATTTTAATTTCACAAAAAATATTAATTCCCTATGTTCAATGCTCATAAAAATATATAAACAAATCAATTTCATCTATTTTTAAAAGTTGAAGAAATTTTGGGTGTTACAAAACTAAAGTGGACACAATGAAAAATAAATTATGTGTGCAATGACTACTCTTTTGTAAGAACTTATACATTGTAGGTGAGGCAATTAATATACAGGATTTAGAAAGACATTCGAACCTAAAACTAAAATCTAAAACTAAAAAAACATGACTAAAAAATAAAACTAAAAAACTGAAAAAAAAAACTTGACTAAAACTAAAGCTAAAAACATTAAAAAATATGACTAAGCACTAAAACTAAAAAAATGGAAAAAGAACTTGACTGAAAACTGAAACTGGAGGGCAAATTCTTTTGTATAAACTTATGTGTGCAATGGCTACTCTTTTGTAACAATTTATACACACTAAAACTAAAAAACCGGAAAAAAAAAACATGACTGAAAAGCAAAACTAGGGGTCAAATTCTTTTTGTGTTAACTTATGTGTGCAATGGCTACCCTTTTGTAACAACTTATACATTGTAGGAGAGGCAACATATATATAGGATTTAGGAAGACATTCGAACCTAAAAGGGTGACTGAAATCTGAAATTTAAAAATTTTAAAAAACTGGAAAATGAAACTAAAAAAACTGAAAGAAATACAAATTGAAATTACTAACTGAAATTACTAAATGAAATGGAAAACTGAACCGAAACAAATGAAATGCAAATTCTGAGACTAATTTCCTGTATGTACTACTTCCTGTATAAAGCAACTGTAGCCACTATCACTTTCTAAAATACACTTGTACCATGCTAATTGAAATTACTAACAAAAAAAGCAAAATGAAAGCTAACTGAAACTGAAAGCAAACTCAAACTGCATATGACACGACAAACTTTAGAAGCTAAGAATAGAAATGAAAGACAACTGAAACTGAAACTGAAAGCGAGTCTTAGTTCAGTTCAGTTTCCCACTCAGTTTCAGTTTTGGAATTTGTCATTTGAGGATATATTGCCACTTGTTCAAAATGTACTCAGGGGCAAAAAATCAAAAAAAAGTTACTGCCATGTAAAACTAAAATTACTACTAAAAATATACTAAAGTTACTATATAGTATGCACAAGCGGGGGGGGTGCAAAAAATATCAAAAGGAGTTACTACCATGTAACACTACAGTTACAACTTGTGGGGTGGTGGGGGGGTGCAATTATTGCAACAAACCTAAAAACAGAAGCTGCTGCACAAGGTAGGGGTAAATTCTTTTGTATTAACTTATGTGTGCAATGACTACCTTTTTATGACAACTTATACATCGTAGATGGGGCAACTAATATACAGGATTTAGGAAGACATTCGAACCTAAAAGAAAACATTAAAAAACTTGAATGAAAAATGAAACTAATAAAACACAGAAAAAAGACTGAAAACCGAAAAGAGTCACTTCATGCTTGTCAAAAGAAATAAAAAATAAAGAAGAATAAAAAATGAAAATAAAACTAAAAAATCACATAAAACAAAAATTAAATAAAATTAAGAGTAGCAAGTAGGAGGAGAGACAAAGCAACCTGCAAGAGCTAATACAGTTGGACACGCCGTTCAACGCTCACAGCAATTCGTTCGAAGTGCTTGCAACAGGCTACAGCTTTGGCCCAACGGCACGCAGGCCAGGCCGTGTGCGGTCGCTCCCACCACCAGGAGCGCGACCCTGCGCGCGTTAGACTTTGCGTTGCACTAAGGGCCAAGAGCGAAGCCTAGGCCGTGGGCCACTGGGCCTAACAGGTAAGACGATGGGATGGACCTTTTCAGCTAGACGGCCCAGCAGCGATGTGTACCTGTCTTGAACCACCTGCCCGCTCGGACCTAGAGCTTGGGCGGACGCCGGACGCCATCGCCGGCCAGAGCTCTGGTCCTAGGTGCGGTGAGTGCCCTACCTCGCCTATAGGTGGCTCCGCCTGTGGCGAACGTCTACTTATAGGTCAATAGCAAAATTTTAGTCCAGTCAGACATAGGATGGAAGCCAAACTAAAATACTAAAAGAGGCCAAATTTCTTATAAACTAACCGGGCCCCGCGCGTTGCCACGGGCAATAATAGTGAGGAATATGTGCAGAGAATGTATTGTTGAATTTTTGGGATAAAAGGAATTGGGCTGCTTTGATATGTGTTAGATTTTTTTTAGGAAAGAAATGGCAGAACCTAGTATGAAGTAAACATTAGCTGTTTGGGAGCGTGTAAGTATTGAGAAGGAGACGAAAAGTAGGGTAAAAACATTAGTAAGTTTAAAAGAGAAAGCAAAATGTATGTTGGAAAAGAAGGTAGCAGTAGGAAAAGGGGGAAGAGAAGGGAGAAATCATTCGTTGCAGTATTAAAGGTTGGTAATGTTTGACGGGGATTTTTTTTTGAAACAGGTTTGTATTGTTGTAATTGGATTAGAGGGCGTTAATGGTCCAAGGTATGCACTGTTGTTAACGGGTCATATCGTCGAAGTGTTGCTCGGGACCCGATACTGTAGCTCAGAACCTGGTACTGTATGTGGAACAGTAATGAACAGTAGATCTCGACGGGAAGATCTCTAGCTCTTATATGATTGAGTATTGAGTATGACACATGGGAATCTATATGTCACTATTTTATTTTTAGTTTTTTACATCAAAATGTAGTCAACATTGGTCCTGCTATTTTAGGCTATATTGGAGGAATAAAAACGCACAGACATATTGTAATTTGGATGCACGGTTTAGTACATATTGTGTTTTGAAGCTTGATGGTTATTGAAAAAGGAGACACATTAGAGCCTGTTTGGCACAACTTAATTTCACTAGTGAAGTTGTTTTTCTAAAACTGCTTCATAATTAGCTTTTTTGGTGAAGCTGAGTTGTTTCGAAAAAATATTTGGCAAAATAGCTTCACCAACCGCTCATGAGGAAGAGAGCTAGGATAAGCTACTATTTTTAGCTTCATCACAACTTATGTCTGTGTGAGAAGAAAAGTTGTTTTGGAAATGAGTGTTTGGTAAAAAAAAAAAAAAGCTCACAATAGCTTCGTGAGGTTGCCACATGCAACCACAAGATGACACCTCATCAATCATCCGTTGCCCACGTAGACCAGCCAAATGCGGAGAGCCAAATCTGCATCCCAGAAATAGGCTGTTCATTCTTCAGACTGTAGATGACAAGGCCAAACTTTTGGGATTTGCACAGTAAACGTAAATATACCTTCTGATGAGCAAATTAAAAGTGTTTTGAGCCTGTTATTGTGCATACCTTTAGTTGTTTCTTTGAGCTTAAATTTGGTCCACAGTGTATACGCCGGCACACAAACTTTTGGAGGTAGACATTTTTGGGCCCAACCCATTTTACTATGCATCAATCCCGCATGGGCTATGGTCCTAATAATCTGGGCCTGTTCCAAGAATTCACCGGCTTCCCAGCAAGGCCTTCTCAGCCCAGTGCTCGGCCAGCATCGCTTCTCGGTGGATCAAACCCAGCGCTCAGCCTGCTGTCAGCCTATTTGGCAGGGCTGGATTGGCTGGCTGGAGCTGGTGTTAGCCAGCCAGCCAGCTCCATCTAGCAGCCAGCCACAACCAGCCAGCATCCAGCCAATTCAAATTCAAATCGTTGGCACAGCAATAGCTCATGCAAACAACTAATGGCGCCAACAACACACAGTCAAACATAGCGCCAACACAGCAAGGAGTTTTGGGTCTTCAACCCACAATTGTAATCACAACAAATATCACCATGCATGTCAGATGCTAATAACAGTCCACTCACAAGTTCTTACCTAACAGTTCATCAACCTCAACTGATCCCTACAACCATACAACAAATTCATTTGTGTTCATAGCAAACATGCTTCAACTTCGCTACTCCCTAAATAGCAGTCCATGGCTACTTCAATCTATCAGTTCTGAAGCCTCCACATATCCCTTCAATCATACATTAGATCCTACTCCAATTGTACAGTCCATGCAACAAAAGAATACACCATATGACAATGGATTCTTAGCCATATATGCAAAATATACAAAATTGTGCACTTCTTCAGCCCACTATTCAAACTGCATATACACCGTTGAAAACGATCCAAGTCCTGCAACCAGTACAAGTTTGAGGCAAACTGCATAGTACAAATAGGTACCTTCAATTTAATTATGCAACTACGAAAATTGCATCACCTTTGCACATACATCATACAGTCCAGTCATCCCTTCCCGTCATACAGTCCATCCTCCTACGCCCTCCGCCTGTAGCCATTACAATTTGTCAAACAAACTACATACCACAAAAACCTTACTTCAATTGACAGACGCAACAAAGCTCACTATTTCACCTTCTGTTCCTCAATGGAACAGTCCACACCACCGTTGCTATCCACTCCCTCACTTCATCAATACGAGTCCCACGATTGGCGTCCACCCACGGCGACAGAGGATATGGCGGTGGAACATCATGAGTACGCATCCACAAATAATTATCCAGTACAAAGCATGATATGATAGTATGAGCTTGCTTCTCCCGTCTAAAGAACGACACCTTTTCAAGAATATGCCACCTTTCTTTCAAAACTCCAAATCTACGCTCAATGATATTGCGCAGCCTCTGAATGAATGCGGTTAAATTTCTCATCACGAGTTAATGTGTTCAAGTCGACTCCCCTGAAATCATCGTTACGGTACCTTGTTTCGCGGAAAGGTGTCGTGTATCCTGCTACCAACTTGTACCCCGCGTCTGCCAGGTAGTATCGACCTACATCATTACAAGCCTATCAGTTGTATATAATTGATTCATTTTTTGTGTTCAATGCCATTTGATTTGTATGGATCGGTCAGCTGACCCTCGTGGTTGGTCTTTCAACAAAAAGATGTCACTCTTGATTATGTAATAGTGATCACACAGTACCATATAAACTAAAAAATAATGCAGTAGCAGCACTTAGCTTTGATTAAGGTGACTGGCAAAGTAATCATATAAAGCAATCGTTGCTCAAATAAATAGTCTTAACCAGCCAAGTATATCACAACTTAGGTTATTTTTCACAAAACACCACCATAATAATGACTCAGGTTAACCACCAAAGTATATCACCGACTGTTATGGTGCATTTTGTTTAACATTTTTCGTTTATCTAATCTTAGTTGAATACTTAGCTACTAATGGCATATAATCTTGTCAAATGAAACGTAAGTGCTTGCTTCATGAAACTAAAACATGGTACAATGTAACCACTAGCAAAATGGAAGTGTACTCATATTTCTTCAATTACCTGGTGGTGGATGTGGGAACCTTGCATCCCTCTGACATTCCTCTAGCACCGCCACATCATGACACGCCCCCGTCTTCCCCGCACCAACGAAGGTGAACCGGCCATGCATATCCACAATGGCACAAATATTAATTGTTGTATCTCCGTTCCTATTAATGAAGTCTGCTTTTGCATCGCGGTTCACCTCAACCTCGATGTGCGTACCATCAATAGCACCTATGCAGCCATCAAACCATGGGCTGTAATCCCTAAGCTCCTGGCTAACTCCTGCATATTGCCTTTCAGGTGCAAGTAGCATGGTCTGTGCCCACCCATACATGACATTTGCTACTTGACTAATCTTTCTACTGACTGTGTCTAAGGATCGTTCAAATCTATATTTAAGGATCGTTCAAATCTATATTTGCACTCTCTAGCTGCGGACTGGTGGGCACACATCCAGACATACATACCTAAAGCTTCAACAGACGTACACTTATCTGTACTCGGCAGGCCAAATGGAATCAACATATTATGCAAGTGCATGAATGCATCACGCGACATGCGAAAGTTATCGAGGCATGTTACTGGGTTAGACAGCATATGTTGCATCCATTGTTCACCTGTCAGCTTTGGTATGGGGCATGGAAGGTTTACCGGAATACTTTCCTTCTCAAGTAGGTACCTCACTTTTGTAAGCAGTGCAAATGCAACCACCCAATCCAACAACTCCTTTCCCTGATATGAATTGTCACTAGCTGAGGAGTCCTTAGAACTGCTCATCGGTTTGTACTCAAAGTAAATAAAGTGGAATGACATCAGCACATATATATCAACGGGTAATTAAAAAAACAGGACTGTTGTACTGAACATAACATACCTTTGACGAAATTGGCACCTCCGATGAGGTCCTACTGAAAACAACGCTAATGTTCTTGCAGTCTGCACAATGAAAAAGTGATCATCAGGACTTGAAACATCAGAGGCAGATAGTCCATGAAACCAACACATATTACAGGCCACACACAGAACAAATCAAATTATGACAAATGTACTTATTACATCAAACAATGATCCAAGACAATAGTTCTCGACAAATGTACTCCTTACAGCAAACAGAACAATTCTAATGCTGGTATAAACAGAAATGAACAAGCTCAGGATGGAAATAGCTATGATGGTCATCATCACTTCGAGTTCATGGCAGTAAAGGCCCAGGACACTTGCACCCACTTCAGCCGGCCCTCTTTAGTGCTCAATTCTAGAAATGCACGCCGGCGCTTGTCGTCCAGGGTAAGGTTCATGATCTGCATGAAGACATCATCGGCCTCTTTGTAACCATCTTCCATGAGTATCTACTTCACTTGGTCTTGTTCCACCCGGTACGTGTCCTGGCTCTTCTGCTTCTGCTTGTCCTCACGTAGCGCCTCTGCTCTCTTGATCACATTGGTGAGGCTTTCAAGGGTTTCGTCAATTGAATGACTCTTGCCACTCTTCTTGCGTGGACTATCAACGGAATGGTCCCTAGTGAATCTTTTGGACGACTGACCAACACTACGGGGAGGTACGGGGTCATCTGACATCTCTTCAGGAGTACGAGGGCTATCACTTGGGGGGAATCATCAGGTTCATAGCCACCAGCAGAAAAGAGTTGCCCTCTGTCATGTGGGGTGCGTCCCAGAAGCCTCATCATGTGCTCACATCATTGTGGACGTTTGAACCTTTGACCACCAACGTGGCTACTTTCCTGCACGTCATACAGTGGTCGCCATGTTAGTAGTTAGTGAGGGAGAACCTAACTGCTTAAAAATGAGGCTACGACCAGGGTGAAGTTAGTACCCCGTGGCCTTGTTGGAACCATTCGGGATCAACGGCCACCTCACCAGTTGCCGGGTCTCGGCCTAGGTCAGTATCGGTCTGACCATCCCGCCAATCAAAGTAATTCCGTTTGAGGTCGTGGTATTTGTTCTGAAAGCTTCTTCTTGTTATAGCCTCAGCGCGTGTTAGCATTGAACTCACGCGTGATATTGGCCCAGCCTATACTAGATGGGGTGTTGCGTGCCCAGTGGCATAGTTCTTTCTGTCGTAGGTTTGGTCATCCCAGGTGGCTCGACCTATTGACATCTGCTGCAGTGTACAAAATCCTGAGGAATTATTGACATCGAAGCAATGGAGATGGGAACAAAAGAGATGGTGTGACCATTAGAAAATAGATGGGGATGTAAAAGGGACTTGCCTTTCCAAAATGCTTGCGTCGTTTGGAACGCAGATTGTAGGGCCTAGCTTGAGGTGGAGAAAACGAAGACGAGGACGACGATGCTAGTGTGGGCAATCGTCACCGGCAACGCCTGACCCCCTTGCACGGACCTAAGGCAACAGAAAGCAGAAAGAACCACAATGTGTTAATGAAGGACGAAATAAGATGTGTACAAGATCATCTTGTAATTATATGTTCGACATTACAGAATACATCAGGCCTACAATGTGTTGATGATGACTGGTTCATGGATTTTAGAAGGGCTTTGTCGATCAATGAATATAATAAGGTGGCTGCAGCTCAAGGAGGAGCTCAGTTCCATCTCATTAGAAAGTAAGTCACCTGACTTAGTTTCCTGGGGTTTGGAAAAAAGGCCACTACACTACCAAGTCCTTATACAGATTTATTACTGATGGTGGTATGCCTAGTAGGGTTGCACTTCAATTGTGGAAGTGTAAGATCCCTTTAAAGATCAAGTTCTTCCTCCAGCAGACTTTCAACAATAAATTGCAATGTGCACAAAGTCTTGCCAAGAGAGGCTGGAAAGGTGGTTTGAAATGCTGTCTCTTGGTCTGATTGAATCTGCGGACCACATCTTTTTTGGTTGCCACATTGCTAAAATGATTTGGGCATTCCTGGGTGAAATCTTTAACCAGGAAGTTCGGCCTTCTTCGATGAAGAATCTTTCAGAAACCTGGTTACAGGTCAAGGGGACCCTGCCCATCAGATTGATCCTCTTTATTTTTGCAGGTTTTGCTTGGGCGATTTGGAACAAAATGGCTATCGAGAAGAAGTTCCCGAATTCTCCAGATGACATCATATATACTGAACTGTCGATCATGCAGAAGAGGAGCATGCTGCTTAAGGAGGATGATGGTCAGCGCATCAAACAGGTGAAGGAAAGGATCCTACATTGGATGAAGCACTTCAAACCTGCTGTACTGATGTCTACAGACATTCATGAGATTTAGTTCATGTTCTAGGCAGTGTAGTGCTTCATTTGATTTTCTGAGAAACTGGTACTCCCAGTATTGTATCTGGTATTTGCTTTCATAAAAGCTGAGGTAAAACTCTTTTTTTTTAAAACAAGGATTGCAGTAAACCCTAAACCATAACTAGCAAGCGGGCTCATTGGAACGTACCATGTGTGGAGGAAAGAGGCGTTTTCGGACTACCGGCAGGCGGATCTGGTGGGGAACACGGCAGATCCGTCCGCCGGGAACGATATGCAGGCGACCATCATCATGGTGAGGGCGTCATGGTTAGGGGCGGCCGAGACCTACAGAAGGAGCCTGTGCGCGGCAGATCCGCGGAGAAAGAGTCCGGCGGTGTGGGATCCAGGGGTACCTTGGGTGGCGCAAGACGGCGAGGCAGGTTCGGCGTCAGTCCGCGTCTCCGAACAAGTGGACGCCGACGGGCGGCGCGACGAAGGAGAGAGGCCAGCGGCGACCTCTCGTAGGACCCACGACGGGGCGCGGCGATGCTGTCGTGGCCACCGCCCATCCTCCCACTCGCAGCCGCAGGAGAGCAGCGAGACGGCGGCCTAAACCTAGCCGCGCTGCTGCGAAGGCGAAATGAGAGAGCGAGGGAGCCGATAGGGTTCACTGCTGCGGCTTATGCTCCAGCGCCAGCCAGCCCAGCAATCCCTACCGAACGGCCTGTGTGTTGTGAGTCATCATCTACAGGAGTCATAGGCATGCATAGCATAGCCCATCCATTCGGGTTTCGGCCCTCTCATCAGCTTCAGGATCTTTCAACCCATTCCCATTCTGTTCGTCAGCCATTGATGGACAGCGTTGTCATCCTGCAGCTCTCGGCATCCTACCATTGATGGACAAGATAGGGATAACTAGATATGGATTGACCACCTGTGGGTGTATCGAGAGGTAAGATGGGGAACAACACAAGGAATTGGAGCTATGGATGATGTCGGAGGAAGGAATGATTTAGAGTTTAGAATTGTTCATCTGACGCACCGTTTAGATGCCAAAAATTTTACCAAAATTTTCAAATTCCCCGTCACATCGAATCTTTGAACACATGCATGAAGCATTAAATATAGATAAAAAATAAAACTAATTACACAGTTTAGACGAAATGGACGAGACAAATCTTTTAAGCCTAATTAGATCATGATTGGACAATATTTACCAAATAACAACGAAACTGCTACAGTAGCGTTTCGCTAAAAAATTTGCCAACTAAACAGCCCCCGAATCTTTCTTCTCTCGGTCTCCTCTCCTCTATACGTCTGGTCGAACCCACTCTGGTGGTCTGGACGCTGGGCCTTCCGTTGCGCTTGCTCGGTTGCGGGCCGTCCCCATGTCCTTGATAATACTTGGAGCCCCAACACATTGGTCTCGTGCCGGTGCTTTCTTCGCAACCAAGTTTCAAAAAATAAATATTTATCATTTGCCGGTGCTTCTCGTGCTCTAGTTATACGAAAATATAATGTTAATAATACGACAAGTAAAGAGCTCAAGTTACGAGGTGAAAACTGTTTAGACCAGATGATGTCTCGTCTGATCTCTGTTGAGCCTGTTTAGTTCAAAAAAGTGAACCCAAAAAGTGCTACAGTACCTGTCACATCAAATCTTACGGCACATGCATGAAATACTAAATGTAGATGAAATAAAAAAACTAATTACGCAGTTTAGTTATAAATCACGAGACAAATCTTTTGAGCCTAATTAGTCTATGATTGGACACAAATTGCCAAATAAAACGAAAAGTGCTACAGTAGACGAACCCAAACTTTTTCACAACTAAACAACCCCGTTGTCAAAAAGCAACCACAACTTCAAGTTGGAGCTATACCAAGGTACACTTTCGATCACCGGCCACAATGTTAAGCTCGCCACAAAAACTCTCGCCAACCAAAACAAGTGACTCAAACCACTTTGAGCCACTTTCCAGGCTAAATAAAAAAAAGCTCCGCCAAACACTTTTATGCTGATAAATCATCCATTGATGATTCTGTGAAGTGATTCTCTGAAACGAACTAGGAGGCTAGGAGCTGAAAAGGGTGGCTTCTCAGGATTCACTTCACATACAAAATCACTATATAAACATAATTTATCCTAGAGAATCAAAGGAGATCAATTTCAATCAGAAAATTGCTTCTCACAGAGAATCAGCTCCCACAAAGAATCAGAAAGATTTGTTCGCTCACTTTGTTAGAGGTATTACATTGTGGTGAGTGCGCTTACGTGACGTTGTATGAAAAATATTTATGTAATAAACTTTTTGCAGAAAGACGAAGAGTAAAAATTGCTACACTAAACCGATAATGTTGGCAAGTAAAAAATTGGAGGTTTTTGACAACAAGCATTTGTCTTTGTTCTTTTATTTCAAAGGAAGACGGTGTGAGAGATTAAAGCGAAAGCCTGGACAGCGATGTCTGTGGACGTCACTTCCTCCTTGGAGGCATCATATTCGTATCTCTTCTCCTACCTGGCTGGGGTGTGCGGGTGAAAACTCTCCCATGGTGGGCTTGCGATGTCGGCACCATTAGCGTCATTACCTTCTTGAAAGCGTCACGAGGCATTCTTCCTAGCTTTGCTCCATCTTCCCGTTCTTGCCGGCTAGCCGTGGTCGTGCCCCAGGTCGTTTCATTGGTGGTGCTCGACATTGTGTTGAGCTTGGTTTAGTTGTTTTAGTTGGTGCAGTGAAGTTGTTAGTTGGGTCATCTTTTTGATCGACCAAGTTGAGGTGTTTAGTTGCATCGTTTTCGACCAAGTTGAGTTGTTAGCTGGGTCGATTAGACCAAGTCAGAGCAAGTAGTGGTGTAAGTTTGATAGTTGTCTAGTCGTTGTACCATAGTTGTGCACGATGAGTGGAGCACTTTGCTCAGTTGTACAAAATTTTTTTTTGCCTAGTTTTCGTTCAAAAAACTAGATTGACACTGACTTTTTTCTTTTCTTCGTCTAATAAAAATTGTGGCAAAGTTTTTGCCGTCGTTTCAAAAAAAAAAAAGACTGTCTCTGAAAGTGAAACCAAAGCTTCGACACTAAGGAACGCATCGACCTGTGGGACCGTGCTTTTTTATTCAAAGAATACGGTCACTGAAAGTGAAAGCACAGATGGAAATATTTTTATTCGCCCGTTCCTCCGTTATGGTGCTGTGCTGGGACAAGTCTGGGGTGACCAGGTGAGCAACCCAATGCCGCGCCGACGAGTCTTCTCAGTCAAGACTCGAGGCCGAGGCACAGTAAAACCAAAGCTTCGACACCAACCCCTTGTTTAGATTGGGGGTGAAAAAATTTCATCGCACTGTAGAATCTTCGTTTGTATTTGGTAATTATTATTCAATCATGGCCTAACTAGACTCAAAAGATTTGTCTCCTAAATTACAGACAAACTGTGTAATTAGTTATTTATTTTATCTACATTTAATGTTTCATGCATATATGTAAATATTGAATGTGACGGAGAGAGAGAGCGAAAAAACTTGGCTAAACAAGGCGCAAGGAACGCATCGGCCTGTGGGACCGTGTTTTTTTATTCAAAGGAATACGGTCTCTGAAAGTGAAGAAAGCACAGCGACATGGGACACTGGCCAAAGTCCCGTTGCTCCTCCAGCAGATGAGGGCCGTCGATGCACGCGAGAACCCGATTCCAAACGAAAGGTGAGCCACCCATCCGCGTGTGAACGGACGCAGCACCGCTTCCGCGGTTCGCACAACAGGAGGTCTACTATATATACCGCTCCGCCAAGGGCTTCTATCGACACCTCGAAAACCAGTTAAACACCCTCCCCCAACAACACGGTGAGAGTAAGATCGTTGGCCGGAGGAGATGGCGACCGAGATCTCCCGCACCAACGACGGCCACTTCGTGGTGTGGTTCGAGGATGATGCCATCCGCACGACGCTCTCGGACTCCGGCGACGTGGTGGACTCGTGGCTGGACATGATCTACCGCATCCACCACCGCCGCCTCAACCGCCTCGTTGTCGGCCTAGACGTCGAGTGGCGCCCGTGCACGAACCCGGCGGACGTCCACCCGGTCGCCGTGCTGCAGATCTGCGTCGGCCACCGCTGCCTCGTCTTCCAGATCCTCCACGCCGACTACATCCCGGAGTCCCTGTCCGGCTTCCTGGCCGACGATCGCTTCACCTTCGTGGGCGTCGGGGTCCACGACGATGCGGCCAAGCTGTGGTCCGACTACGGGCTCGAGCTGGGGCGCGCGGTCGACCTGCGCAGCCTCGCCGCCAACACGCTCAAGAAGCCCGCTCTGGGCAGAGCCGGGCTGCAGGCGCTGGTGTCGGAGGTGATGGGCGTCAAGATGGACAAGCCGCAACATGTGCGCCGGAGCGCGTGGGACGCACGCAATCTGTCGTCTGACCAGCTCATGTACGCCTGCGCCGACGCGTTCGCGTCGTTCGAGGTTTGCCGGAGGCTCTACTCTACTACCACGCAGGGACATAGTAACACCAACTTGTGTTACTATATGATAGAAAAAGTGTTACTAGCTCTTTTACTAACACATATTTTTTTGTGTTTTAATTGGTCATGTTACTATAAACTGGTTTACTGTAACACATTTACTTGTCTACAGGAACATTTGTCTAGTGTTACAATGATTTTTGCTGTAACACTATTTCTTTCTCTAGTGACACTTCACATTATGGTAGAATACATAGTTTGTAACATATTTATTTATCTATCGGAACATTTGCCAGTGTTACGGTGGTGATTGTCTGTTGTAAAACATTTTTAGGTTCTAGTAACACTTCTACATTATGGTAGAGCACAATATGGAACAAAGAAACACATGGTTTATAACACTTGTTTATTTTAATTATAATATATTCAGACTATGAAACAAATATTTATTTTTCCTATACACGTGGTGTGACTTTGTTTTTGAGGTCTATGCCATCCGTGATCCTTACGCGGTGTCGTTGATGTCTTTCTTTAATTTGCATTCTCGTATCCAACGTAAAGATCTGTGACATAGCAGTGGCAGGTGACTGAAATTTTGTTTAAGTGTCAGTCAACAATCTGAACCACAGGATCTACATCTAACGGCAGCTGCGCTTTCTTCTTCCTCCTGCTGTTTGCGTCCCTCTTCTTCCTCGTGCTGTTCTCGTGCAGGCTTGCGCTTGTCCTCGCCCCCGCCGCCGCCCACCGCCCTGCCGCGGCGAGCTAGGGTTTTGCCGGAGCTCCATGGCCGCAGCTGGAGCTCCACGGTGCGGGATGAGCGTGCGGCGGGGTGTGCGGACGGGGCATGGGAAGGAGCTCCGTTGGCGGGCGACTGATGGATAAACCCGTTATCAGTCACCTGCGTTCGAGTATTCCTGATAAATTATGGCAAAACAGTTGCAGTTAAACAAAATTATGGCTAAAAAATGGATGAGCTGCACAAGTGAAGTTTGAAGATGTTGCCTCAAATTTGAAGTTCTTAAACCATACGTTGGCCCATTCTTTAGCTTTTTACTCTGAGCGCAAGGGCTACCGGCGGCCAATTGCCTGCATAGCCGTGCCCCACAGCCTGTTCCTTCTCGAGGCCACCGGCTCGCATTGGCTCGCTCCTGCTTGGCTGCTCCACACGCTTGGGCCACCGACGGTTGATCCCCCACGCCCTGCAGTGGTGGCTTGCTGGCGCTGCCCGCTCCTGCTCAAGCTCGACAAGCACACGCTAGGGTTCGAGAGGCCGGATGCGGAAGTTGGAAGCATGATGGGTGGTGAGTCTGGTGACCGAGAGGATTGGTTAGGCTTGGGAACAATTTTCATGAGGGCATCAAGTGGTTGGGCCTTCACTTCACATATAGGCTGCTGCTAGGCTAGACCAAGGTAGCAACATCAAGCCTCGCTTGTTCTTTGTCTTCAACACCATGGTGGTGGATGCTCTGGTGCTCGGCTTAGGAGCTCAACCATGGAAGAAATAGAGGGGCAAGGACCAAATGAGGAAGGGAAGGTGTGGGTCAAGAACGCCGATAGCTGGGGCAACTGCCCAACCATGGTGCTAGGGTGGCTCCACCCTGTCACACACCACAAAGAGATAGAATGCTCAGGTCGTAAATAGATCGAAGAACACAGCGGATAACCAACTCCCTTTTGCAGTAAAGAGCGGCGAGGTTTACAGGCAAACCAGCAAAAACAATTTTCGTCAGGGCATCAAGTGGTTGGGCCTTCACCTCACATATGCCCGGCTACTGGGCTAGGCCAAGGTAGCAACATCAAGCCTCACTTGTTCTCCATCTTCAACGCATGGGTGGCGGATGCTCGGGTGTTCGGCTTTGGAGTTCAGCCATGGAGGAAATGGAGGGGCAAGGACCAAAGGAGGAAGGGGCGGTGTGGGTCAAGAATGCCGATAGCTGGGGCGACTGCCCCACCATGCCACTAGGGTGGCTCTG
The DNA here is from genome assembly GCA_038087645.1 of Saccharum hybrid cultivar R570. Taxonomy (NCBI): domain Eukaryota; kingdom Viridiplantae; phylum Streptophyta; class Magnoliopsida; order Poales; family Poaceae; genus Saccharum; species Saccharum hybrid cultivar. The sequence goes on from JAQSUU010000591.1 coordinate 1,474,212, forward strand.
CCCGTGTCACACACCATAAAGAGCTAGAATAGCAAGGTTTACAAGCAAACCAGCAAAGGATAGCTATCGCGCTTAGGTAATGAAGAACATCTAGTTTTCGAGTAAACTAGCAAAGGAGCTGCCGAAGCTCTCGTCGGGAGGGACCCCATCGGGACAAGGATGTCGGCAGGTTGTCCTACGTCGACCAGCAAACCTAAGGCACTATCCTTGGTCGTTCGATCAAGTGATGAATAGTAACACAGAGCTTGGAAGATATTAGGGCAAAAATGAGAGGTAGAGAGTAGAGTGGTTTTATGATTGATTGTGTATTATGTGCCTCAATCGGCCGTGATCCTCTGATATATAGAGGGGTCATCTTATCCTAGTAGGAAACATTCCCAGTCGCGATATACATGTTTTCGATGAGATCGGAGGAGTTTAGATCGAGTTTGGATTGATTTGGACTCAAACAGGGAAAGTTGGAACTTCTGATAAACGTCGGAACTTTTGATGCCCAACTTAACCCCTAAGACTAACACTAAGTTCTACGCAAGTCAGAACTTCTGACACGGTAGCAAGTAAGAGAGTGATGTGGCGCATCCTAGGAGTTTTGCGCAAGTCGGAACCCCCGATAGGAGTCGGAACTTCCGAAATCTCTGAGAACCCATCAAACTCCCAAGTCCAAATGCAACCTCCTCTGACCTTTATTGTTGTCAACATATGCCTCCCTATTTTTAAAGTGAAGCATATGCGAGTTTTAAAAACACATGACAACAAAGTAGCGATGTCAAGCCATTGGCTATTTTGTTCTAAGGGCGATGCATGCATCTACCATATTTGTTCTAAGGTCCATATTGTATATCGATCATTGTTTTGACAGCACGTAGGCTTCTTGTCAAACACTTGAGAAACACTTTTTTCAGGTACCTCCCATTAATTGTTCTTGGGAGACAATCACCTTGCAACGTCTCTAGCACATATGAATTTCCAAACACTACCTTGATCACTTTGTATGGACCCTCCCAACTTAGAGACCACTTGCTAAACTTGTTGCTTTTCATCTTAAGTGGTATAATAGTTTTCCACACTAACTCCCCAACTTGGAAAGACTTGTTTTTCACTTTCTTGTTATAGGCCTGGGTATCTTGAGCTTTGTCTCTGTCAGTATCCTTTAGAGCCTTGATTCTTTTGTCGGTCACCTCATCGATATTGTTCATCATTAAATCATGATACATAATAGCAAATAAATCATTTTGCTTAGCCAATCTTTATGCATCCATGGGCAACATAGCTTCTTGTCCATATACAAGCTCAAAAGGAGTAACCTTGGTAGCACCATGTATAGATATGCGATATGCCCATAGAGCTTCAAACAAAACTTCATGCCATCTCCTAGGATTGTCCTCGATTTTTTTTCTTAAAAGGCTTCATCAAAATCTTATTACTTAACTCAGCTTGGCCATTAGCTTGAGCATGATATGGACACAAATTGAGCAACTTAATCTTATATACTTCAGAAAAATTTTGTACCTCTTTCGACACAAAAATGTCCCTTGATCTATAGTTAATGTTTGAGGAATGCTGAATCTATAAATAATATGCTTAGTAATAAACTCAATTACCTCCTTGTGTGAAGTAATCTGTAGCAACCAACACAAAGTGATGTCCCTTTGATGACGAGGGATGAATTTGGCCAATGAAATCTAGCCCCAACCTCGAAGCGGTCGTGGCTTGATAATCTGATGCATCACTGTTGGTGTTTGTTAATGCAAACAGAAAAAATCCACAAGTGCACGGATACCGCTATAGCTTTCAGCTGAGAGTATTCTACGGTATCAATTTCCACGGGGAACGCGAAGTGTACTAATTAAGGATCAAGTTTGTCCAGGGATAGGAGATAAGAAATGTTTTTGAGGGTAGAGAGAAATTTCCTAAGGTTTCCTGGTCATTCTAACGAATCAAGGATCAAGTTACTTCAAGGTTACTAACTTTGGGACATCAAAATACTAGCCAAGAAAGGGATGAGAAGGAGGCTAGGAAGCTCCGACTACAGTCCTACAAACACCAACCCAAACATGGTGGACTACATTGGCAGTCACGCCTGTCACCACCTGGGCCTACCACAACTATCCGTGGAGTTGGGTGCAATCTCAGGTAATCGCAAAACTAGGAACCATGCCTATTCTATTGATTACTACTCTAATCCAGTACGTAAGACTAGAGCACTTGATGCAAGTGGAGATCTAGTAAATAAACTTGAAACTCAATTAAAAAAATAGCCAGAGATACTAGAGTAATATTCTAGATGTTGCTTGAAGACCAGCTACGTACACCCGTCGAGGTACAAGGTAGAGGGGACACCGACAGGATGGCTCCTCCTTGGTTCTTGCCTCACCTCTCTCCTAGAGATTTTCTATACTACAACTGGATGTGAGCCATCCAGAGGGACACTACTACAAAGAATGTGGAAGAATTGAAGCTCCAAGTGTCTCTGTGTGTGTTTACAAGTGAGGAGTGAGGTCCTATTTATAGTCTTCAGAGGTGGGCTCATGAATCCAAGTGAAATGCACCATAGCCTTTAGATCAAACCGACTTGATATGACATTGGCGTAGATTCACTTCGTAGGTCGGTAAGTAACCACTAGAGAAATATGGGCCCATTTGGTGGAAATATCAGGTCGGCCGACCTTAAGTGGGGTCAACCGAACCGGCACCTCCACATACCCACTATCCATCTTTTGTCGGTGAGTTGATTGTCGGTCCTTATGGGGTGGGGTACAGAGTTTGGTCAAAAATTGGATTAGTCTTGGTCGGTTGGATGGGCCCTTCAATCCTTGTGCTCTCCACTTGGCTCCATGGTGACCCTTGGATACAACTAACATTGGATCAATGATCTAGATCACTTCCAAGTGTGTTTCATTGCATGTTGATGAAGTGGACTCTGCTTTGAGCTTCAGGATGGGTCGGCCGACCTAGGTTGGCGTTGGGCAACCTTCACTTTGGCCCATTTAATTGTACTCAAGTTTCACTATGCTTCTTGACAAGTAACAAAGCTCTAGACCAAGTTTCAAGGCCATTGGGCTTGCCCTTGGGTCGCTGACTCCATTAAGGGTTGTCCTACCTCTTCTCTCTCCTATTTTAGCTCGGCCCGTGTCGTGATCTTCTGAAAGGTGTAACTTTTGTGTCTGAACTCTGAATTGGGTGATCAATAGTCCATTTCATTCATCTCGACAAGCTCTTCGACATGATGGCTTCAAAAATTGTGTTTTGCCATGTCCAAAGTCACCTTTGTTTCTTGCTCGGAATCATGTCAGAATGTCCAGATAAGCTCTTATTTGTGTACCCCTGCTCCTTTGGTTTAAGCCGTTGTTGCTCATCTACCAATCATGAGATTTGTGCTCCAAATCATATATATTCCTTGCAAAACATATTGGGACACAAAACTTGTGGAACTCAATAGATTTAAGCCCTGTAGCTAAGGTGTTGCTTAAGCAAGATATGGAAGTTGTCATTTTTATTATCTTTTGGCGGTCAAATTATTTGAGTTAAGGACTGCCAACAAGCTCCCCCACACTTAGATCTTTGCCCGTCCTGAGTAAAGACTATGAATTAAGAATAGAGGCTCAAGCAAGAACTAAGGTGGTCCTGAAACACAACCTCTCAAGATATGAGTCTAGCATAAAAATTATTCCAATACATTCATACTTGTGGGGTTTTGAAGTGGCTGGCTATGATGCTTGTCTTTGGTGGTTGAGAGATGGAATAGCTCAAATGAAGACATGACTCCCCTCCTCTTTTAAGTATGCTTGGAGTTTTTGATAAGTTTTCAAAAAGAGATTCCCTAGCAAATATACTCCTCAAATGGTACTCTCATATCTCTCAAGTGGTTTTTTGTATGTCCTCACCAAGGCATTGTTGCATTGCCTCAAGATCCTTAAACTAAGGCTTATGTGGAGCTTTGGGTAGGTAAAATATTGAGGCCTACTTAGGTTTCTTATATTGTTAAGTCAAAGCTCGAATCCATATGGAGGAATGTGCCATACAATCTAGAATCAAGATGTGCATGTGTACTGAAAATAAGAGGAATATTGACTCCTTTGTTTGAAAGATTCGCATCTCCATATTATTTTGAGATCATGGCTATATTTTTCCTTCCTTTTCATTTTCTCATTTTCTCATCTTTTTTCTTCTTTATTTTTTCTCTCACTTTCTCTCTTTTTCTTCCTTTTTTAGATCATAGCCCATGTCTCTTTTTAAACTTTATGGAGAGGGATCTTAATATCATGGAGTCCTTACTTTGGTGGAAGATGAAAAGATAATGCTTACTCCTAGTGTAGAAGATAAGAAATACTTTATTTGTGGTGTGTATGTGATCTTGATCATGAAAGCATGGCACTCCCCTCACTAGGGTCACAAGATTTGACAAAACTCAAAACAACTCTAAGCAGCAAATGTAGAAGTTTTTATCAAATAGAAGCATATGGCTTTGGCAGGACATGTAAACCATTGAGGAGAAGTGAAGCTAGGGGTTTTAGCATTGTTTTTTAAAAATGAAATTCTCTAAGAAACAGTTAATCAAGAAAGGAAGAAATACTTTTATCTTGTTATACCTCATTCCCATCTCACAATAACTTAGGCAAGATCTTCTAAAATGAGAATTGTCCCACAAGTAATTGAGTACTAGTCCAAGAATAAGATTTATACAAGCCAGTCATGTGAGAAACAAGGCTATGATCAAAATTCTTCCATCTTTGATCAAATTTTATCCATAAACAAAATTGAGTTGATTTGATCAAATTTTATGAACAAGGCAGTTTAACATGTGAAACAAAAAATGCCTAGACATAAGGGAGGAGAGAAGAGGGTGCAAACCAAATGTATGAGTGACAAACTTTTAGGTTTCATCTTCAGAAAGCTTGTTGCTTGTAACACCCCAGGTGTTGGAAAGGCCGTTAACACTAAACATGAAAACATTAACTTAGTTAATTTAGTTATAACAAGATTAGTATATTAAAGAAAACAACAATATATACAAGTGAACAAAAACAAAATGGTTAAACTAGAATAATGTGATCTAAAAGAAGAACCTAACTCTCAAATCCAACTTAAGTTGGTCCTCCTTCTTTAGTGTCTCATTCTCAACAATGAGAGTGGAGTCATAATTGAAACCATCACTCATTGGAGAAGTACTTGTGCTACAAGAAGGGTTAGTAGGAACCACAACAATAGGAGTGTAGAATGATTCATTAAGTAGGTCACAAGTCACTCCTACGTTGGCTATTTCAATAGGCTCCTTCCTTTGAGCAAGGAGAGAGGAGTGAGCTTCCTTTAACTTCTCACGAGTTTCAATTAGAGCCTCATGAGTAGCTAAATGCTTATCAAGGGTTTGTGTCTCTTGCACAACTCCTTGAATTCTTCCCTCTTCTTGTTCATGAGAGAATGGGCCTCTTGCAATAGCTCGATGAGTTCCTCCTTGGAGGGCTCCTCATCCTCACTCTTACTCCCATTATTGCACTCATCGTATTGTACCTTTGGGCCCATGGCCATGAAGCATGATGAGGGAGTGTCGAAGATGGAGGGCTTCTTGTTGATGGTGATGTCAGCAAGTGACTTGATCTTGTTGCTCTTCTCATCATCATCATCATCATCACTATCACTTGATGTATCGGAACCACACTCAACATCAGAACACCTCAAGAAAATAAATATCCTTGGCGGTTCACTATGCCAAAATAGCACAAAGGAGACACCTTAATCAGTGACCTATAATTGAAACGCGTCACTAATATCAGATCAGTGACGCGTGTAAACGGAATGCGTCGCTAGTTAGGTGTCTCCCATGGCCAGGAAACAAAACGCGTCATTGATAACAAGTTATCAGTGACTCTTTTCAGATAGACGCGTCACTGATATCAAGCATGGTTAGCTGAGACTCGTTTCCACGAAATGTGTCACTCGTATAGAAGGCTGGACCCAAAAAAAATATCAAATCCAGTGAAACATAGAGTTAAGTCCGGACTCTGTCGCACTCCCCTGTCCAGCTCAGTCCTCACCCGACCCGTCCTATCGCCTCCCCGGGTCCGCCTCTTCTCCATCACTGTCCCTTCTCCACGCCGTCACAGCCCACAGCTCCATCACTGCCCCTTCTCCACGCCGCCATCCCTCTCTCGTCCTCCTCCGCCATCTCTCTCTTCCTCCTCTAGCGCCGCCTTCCACCTAGTCCGGATCTGGCCGGTGCCGCCTCCCTCCCGCAGATCTAGCCGGAGCTTCTCCCTCCTCCAAATCTCCCCGCGATGTCGACCTTGATCATCCCCTTCAACCTTGTGCCCTACGCGCACGTCTCGAGCTCGCCTGCGACCTCGGCGTCGAGGAACTCGCGAACGAAATCGCCCACCATGGTTGCCCTTTGCGTCGCATTCCAGAGGAGGAATGGAAGGGAGGGTAGGGGAGGATGACGTGATGGAACAGGCGTGGGAACTGTAGCACTCGGCGGCGCAACTGACATAGATGTGGGCGGTGGAGGATGCGCCACACTGACGCTCTGCAGGCGGAGCTCCAGCGGCTACACGAGGCTGCTATGGCACATGCCGACAGCAAGAAAAAGGTGCGTTTCTCACTGTTTCTCCCGAAGCACTCGTGCTCTTTGTGTGTGCACGTCCTCCTCTGCACTAGCCAGTTACGTGTTCTTCATCCCTTTTTGCAGTGCTGTGATGGTGTTTGATGAAATGTCTAGGTCGGCAATTGCACATTTAGACCGCAGTGCATATGGATTTTACAGGTCGTGCTTTGGAGCTAATCACCAGAGTAAAGATGCCATACCCAATGATGAAAGACCTGCTAACTTTTCAGGTGACTAATGAGCTTGCCACTATGCAATATATCTGATCTTAGAAAATGAGTGTTGATGTAACCGTATACTAACATAACTGGGAGTACAGGCCTGCATGGTGTATATATATGTGTTGATATTTAATCTATATATGTGTTGAGGAATTGATGGGCTTACGTGGTATCTGTAGTATCTTATAGTTGAGTGCCAAATATATATATTCTACAGACTGTACATGCCTTCACCAGATTAATTGAAAGTGTTTAATCAAGCTATGTAAATTAAGGTTGCAACAACCAAGGTTTATAACACTGAATTCATCATCATATATAGCATAACCCCTATTCTATCATAACTTGGAATAGCAAACCCCTATTCTGTTTGTCATAGCTTGGAATCATCTTTGGCAATATCCCACAGGTCTCTTTTTCTGTATGATGATGGGTGATGAAAACTTTGATTTACAGGTCTCAGACTATGTATTTGTTTAATTTTCAGGTTTGCAGTGCTGAAAATTTTTGTACATGGGTCCATGGGTGGAGTAGTGCTGGTGAAACCCTTGGCTAAGGTGGATAATCTTACTACTCATAGTATGCATTTGTATGTCATGTTCACTATAGAATTTTCAGTTTTGAAGTAGCAATGATTTGGTTCATATAAGGAAAAAATAATCCATTGTGCTACCATAATCTGCAGTGGACGAGGAATACGGCGATGTTTATTTGACCCAAGCTCACTGCCTGTGGTAGTTTCATCATGTATGTAAAAGCAATAGGATAGGAATACACAGTTTACTTTTCCATATCAACAGCTCAAGAATCAGTTTTAGGGTCAATACAAGAACACATGGCTTTTCCTATTCTAAGCTAAGACATTACTAGTCTTGGACCATGCAGTCATGTAAGATAGCAGATTCAAATTAGCATTCTCTCCGAGTAGCGTGAGTTATTGTGGCTGAAACCTGAAAATAGTTTACTTTTATGCTTTTAACAAATTCTGAAAGGTGAAATTAGTATGGATCTCCCATACTATTGGACCATGAGGATGTGTACTTAATTACTTGCTGCTATAATTTACAGAGTACCAAACTGCAGCTTGCTATTTTGTAAGTGAATTCCCTTATCTTTTATTCTTATTATTTTGTAGGAGAAGCGGAACCTGCTGAGGTATAAATATGCGGGAATGGAATAGGGCCAAAGTGTATTTGGTCTTAGCAAGGTATATATATCTTGACTGAGTTTAGGGGTTGTCAAATATTTTCTTAGTGTGTCTTACAGATTTGTAATGACTTGAAATGTTCATTAGTATATATGTTCCCAATTATTTTAATGGGGGTAGTTGATGATGGCTTAACTGACATTGTTAAGTTTAAATGACATTGTTAAGTTCTTTTTAGAGGATGGAGCTGACCCAATTAGTTTTGGTTTCTTTGTACGTATCTGGTTGTTAGTTCAATTGCATATAAGAACTGATGAAGCCCATAAATTCCATGCCATTACATTACAGCCGTGAAGGAGCACAAGTGTCTCAACCCGATCTAGGCCACAACGATCAGGTTAGTAACGCTATGCTATCGACCTTTTCTTACATTGGTTTAATGAATTATTTCGTTGAACTATATGAGACAAGCATAGAAATAATTTCCAACTAGTCTGTAATGAGTCCTTTCTACTAGTCTGTGCGTTACTCTGTGAGACATAATTCCTTGATGACTCCCTGAATTGGGGATTATTGGTCAGTTTGCATGTTTTAAAGGTGTTTGACTTATCCAACAATTTTTTGAGATGATTAAAATACACTACTGCAGATTTTCTTGGCCTTTAGAGTGATAGATACCATTTGTTAAGTGCTGTTTTTCCATTATAGATGTCATGCCTTTCGGACGCTTGTTTGTTCTATGGCACAATTACTAGAAAGAAGTACTGATCTAAGATATAATACCAAAACTACCTAATACTATGATTCCTTGAACTGGTGCTGTTTTTTAATAAACAAATTTAATAAACAAACTACCTCAAAATATGCTGCAGAAGTATAAACTCAATGATACTGTTGGGATGTGGCGCAGGGTCACGGTCATCAGTTCAGATAGCTTCTTCTTGCTTCACTAACTTTATATGTGTGTATCAGGAGCTTTCTTGACCACTCTGAATACACACCTGAGATGTCAAAGATTATTAAAGAAGATATCTTGGTTGAATGGTAAACTTTTTTCTAGAAAAAAATCACAATGAGTGTTTGTACTTCTAGTGCCAATTTACTTCAATACTATGATTCCTTGACGTGGTGCTGTTTTTTAATAAATAAACTATCTGATCTGTTCATGATGTATAATCTGTAGATGGTTAGAATGAAAATCATGCTAGAACTGTCAATTTGAGTCATCTGTTCTTTGTATTTTTGTTTAGTTTAGCTGAGTGAGCTAGTGCTCTCAAGTCTGAAATAAAACTACACACACATAATTTGAGTTATCTATCCTACCTTCTCTTTGCTTGCAGTTTCAACAGTTCAAAAGAGCAGCGTGGGGGTCCTTTGTTTATCGATTCCAGCAGCAGTTTCAGCTTCAGCTCTTGTGCAAAATCAGGTGGGCTACAACACATAAGCAGCTTGGCTCTTATCTCAGGTGAACTTTGTTTTTTTTCAGATATGCACACATCAGACCATGCTGATTTGCACTAGACCCACATAATTGGGTGAGCATCTCTTTTTATTTGGTATTGTACTCTAGTTAAGTCAGAGAATGGTAACTATCATATTATAGTGTTCTGCACAAACTTTTAATCAGCTAGTGATTGCTTCCTTCTTCCTTATATGCTAAATATTGCTCCTCTTACCGAGGACCAAAACTTCTAAATCACAATCAATAGTTGGGCTGTCCTAGCGATAATACTGCTGAAGGTGCTATTTTCATATTCATTGACAGTAGGTTTACATACTAGGAAGTATATTTGCACCGGAGATAATCCACTATGTATGCTATGCACCTCTAGACTTAACAACTACCTACTGCTTTGTAAAAATTGAGCAGAATGACATTTCTTACATTTATGTCTTTAATTAACTATCTGTTGTTTTGTTGTAGCTTGGGAGCAACTGGCCTACATTGAGCTGAGAGGAAAGGAAGTAGCTAGGAGGTATATGTATGGTCATTTATTCTATAAAGCAACCGTTACTTCATAGTTCTGGTGGATACTCTATGTAAACAATTACAGTTTAACACTGTTATGTATTATGATCATGAGAACTTAATGTGTTATGTGAAGTATCTGTGCACTGCCGTGAAATGTACCATATTGTGAAACAAGGGATTCAAAAATGTACACCGTGGATCCATATTTCTTTTTTTTGTTTTTGTAAATTGTTATCAAAGACGCATTTTAGCTATACGCGTCACTAATGATAGCACATCAGTGACGCGTCTTCTCAATACACGTCGCTGTTATCTTCACATCAGTGACGCGTCTTCTCAATACACGTCGCTACTATCTTCACATCAATGACGTGTCTTCTCAATACGCGTCGCTGCTATCTAACATCAGTGACACATCTTCTCAATGTCGCTGCTATCTTCACATCAGTGATGTGTTTTCACGCGTCACTAATCTCTTCACATCAGAGACGCAACATAAGTGATGTGTTTTTTCTGCGTCATTAATGACCCTCTGGACACGTCACTAATTAGCATTTCTGGCATAGTGGTTGGTATATGTACTTTGGGTGTCAACACTCAAGAAAATATATATCATTGGAGGTGTTACATTTCCTTGGGTGTCATCGGCACTCAAGAAAACATATCCTTGGAGGTGTTACATTTCCAAGGGTATCATCGGCACTCAAGAATACATATATCCTTAGGGAGTGTTACATTTTCTTGACGCTATTCAAAATCTGACCACGTCTTTGTTTCCTTGGCAGCCAAACACTAGTACATAATTGATAATCATCGCCACCACTTTCACCACCAATTTTCTAAAAACCGGCACCACCGGTTCGTATTACAAACCATTGGTGAAATGATTTTCACCGTCGGTTCATACTACGAACCGTTGGTGCAAATAGGGGCGATTATCACCACCGGCTGGTAACACGTGGTGATAAAACTATCATTACCACTGGTTTGTGTTACCAACTGGCAGTGATGGCGACCCATTTGTCACCGCCGCTTTGTGTCACGAATCAGCGGTAAAAATCACTTTCACCAACGGTTTGAATTATGCTGTAGCCCAATAAAATTCATAATTTTTTCACTCAAAGTTGGATGAAAACAAAATTTATATCAAAGTTATAGATCTCGACGAGATCTACAACTTTGTAGTTGATGACTTTTCATTTCAAACAATTTACGGTCCTAGAATTCTGTTTGAAGGTCTCATATTTTAAAATTCAATTTTATCAAATTATACAAACAACCTCAGATGAAAAAATGATCAGAAGCAAAGTTGTAGATTTCGATGCGATCTACAACTTTGTAGTAGACAATTTTTTCATTAGAAATCATTTAGGGTCACAAATTTGTATCTAAAGTTCTAAAATTTTGAAATTCAAATTTTTTAAATGACCTCATATGGAAAATCGACCAAAACCAAAGTTGTACATCTCGATGAGAACTACAACTTTTAGTTGATGACTTTTTCATTTGAAATCATTTGAGGTCTCAAAAGTATGGATGAAGTTTCCACACTTTTAAATTTAAATTGTTCAAACGACCTCGGATAGTGAAACGACCAACATCAAAGTTATAGATCTCGAATAGAACAACAACTTTGTAGTTGATGACTTTTCATCTGAAGTCGTTTAGAGTCCTAAATATTCATTTCAAAATCCTAATAAGTGAATACTAGAGGAATGAATGTGTCATACAGACAGAAGTGACTTAGGGGTGCAGTGGTTAGCGTAGCTACATGTGAGGATAGAGGTCTCAGGTTAGAATCGCACCACCACGCAGTGTGTGGATTTTCACACGAAAATCCATGTGACTTGTGATTAAATCAAAATTTTAGCGATTTTTGACCCGATTTTGGAATTTCTAAAAATCCTAATCACTGCCGGCTGGTAACACAAACCGGTGGTGATAGACTATCATCACCGCCGGTTCACAACCAGCGGTAATGACCATTCTTATCACCAACGACTTTCAGCGTCGAGGGCCAAAACCGGCGGTGATGAGAGGTCTGGAACTGGCAGTGATAAAGATTCTGTAGTAGTGGAACCCCTCAAAGAAATCATTTGTGGCGGTTGGCCCTCAAGGTAATTTGAATTTCCCTTGCTCTCTACCCTTGGCAGTCATCCTTGAGGGTTGGCCATCAAGAATAATTTCCTTGGCGGTTTTTATGGTTTCCATGAGCGTTATGGACCCTCAAGGATATTTCTTTTTGTGGTAGAGCTCCACTCCTATCCTGTGGAAATTTGTTTTCTTAACCCCTATATACAAAGCCGATATAATGAAAAAGGAAAAGGAGGAGTGGGTGGAGATGCTCTAAAGGTCTATTGCGAACACAAGGTTGATATGTGCCCTTGTGGTTCATTTTGTGATGAGTGATTGTTAACGTGATCCATGACCTAGGTTGAGTTGGTGACTAACCATGGCATGAGTTGGGTTGTGCGATATGTCTCTTGGCTCGTGGTGTGTAGGTGTGAGGCTCGGAGGCGGTGGTCGATGGCGATGTGAAGGTCAAGTAGAGACGTGCCGTGCCGACGAACCGGGAGCAGTGAAGGACGGACATGATGCTAGGACCGAGGGACCAGGAGGCTGGGTGACCAGCCACGGTGGCTGACATCTAGGACATTGACAAGCGCAAGTGTACATGGGTCATGAAGACGGTGCTGATCAAGTCAAGATGGAGGATGATGGCATCATGGCACTTGGCGGAGGCCGGTGGGTCAAGTCAAGAAGGAAGGCAAAGGCGTCAAGCTTGGTAGAGGTCAAACACGCGTCGACATCGGGGGTTGGTGGTTTAGTCTTCAAAACCATCGGCGGGGTTTGGTGGTTTCGTCCTTAAAACCATAGGTGCGGTTTGGTGGTTTGGGCCTCAAAACCATCGGTGGACAGGTTTACGGGTTTGGGCCTCAAAACCCGGGTGGAGGTTTCGAGGAGGAACGAACGGCACATGGCGGCATCGAGGAGTTCGCGTCGAGACGAAACTATCTCATGAAGGGCACTGTGGCCGTCGGATGAAGATTACCTCAGGTTGGACCATAACGCCCTTGGGTTATGTGGTTCGACTCAAAATATCTAGAGGCAAAACTGAGATTGTGTAATAGCCCTGTTAAATAGGATGAGGGAGCCCCCATCTCCCTCACCTCTTTCATTTTTCCCTTTCTTCCTTTCTAGTTTCCCCCTCCCCTTAGGGTTCTTGTGAGAGAGGTCCAAAAATTGAGAGATTTGTGTAAGAACTCAAGATTTTATTGCAGAAATGGTGGCCCTTACCACCTCGTGTCCTCCGGGATTCGATTTGTGATGAGTTTCTTGTGATTCGCGTTTTGTTCTTCGCGTTCTTCTTGTTTCCTCTTTCGTTCTTGCCTTGATTCATCATTTTGAGAGCTTTTTGACTTGTTCTTTTTTATTTGAGATGGACTAGGACGTGAATTGATCCCTTTCACCGAAGGATTTCATATAAATCCTCACGAGTTCATAGATCGGGGCGAATCAAGATTCAGGGTGGAAGAACTAGGGTTTATTGCAATTTTGTGTTTTTCTGTTGACTGATTTTATCTTAGGCAATGATCTTCTTGGAGTAGCCTACAAACCTCGTGTTTATCCTCTCTGCAAAGTTCCAAGTCATTCCGGGGTGATTTGATCGAGTTTTGGGCTTCAAATCGATTTTTCCCGAGAGCTGCTCGTAAATACCGGACGTGTCCGGTATTAATATACGTGTCCAGTATTTCAAACTTTCGAGTTTGGAGCTGAAATCTGGTGGAGACCTTTTTCTATGGTGTCTAGAAGCTATTTTTAAAATCTCATAAATTTTTGTCACCGTTTGCTAGGGTTTTCGATTTTTTTCCCAAAGTCGTTCTGTGCTGTCCAGCATATCGGACGTGTCCGATATTATACCGGACGTTTCCGGTATTTGCTGATTGCACTCAGTTCAGCAGCAGTTTCTTCCGCGGTTTATATGTTTGAGCTCCGTTTTACGTTCTGTCTGTTACGTTGGACTTCTACCATTTCATAGACCCTATCTCACCCCGTTGCTATGGTAGCAACGCGGAATGCCAATGTCACGGTACTCTCCGATTGAACAGTCGAAAGTCGAATAAAAATCCACGTCAGGAATCATATCTTGGACATGCCGGCCGTCCAACTTCAATTGTTTTATATGAATTCTTTACCCCACCAAATTCGACATCAGGCAATCTACGTTGTACCCATCCACATCCATATTCTCTGGCTTTTGTAACTCTTAAGCTAATCTAGCGAGCTAGCTGTCAACACAAGCTAGGCATCTGTCCTTCCACGAATTTAATAATAAAAAGGAACACTGCATTCCATCCATATATCTGATGCAATGCGTGTGCTTGCGTGGCGGCGCGTGTGTGTATATATATACTTGTGTTCTAAACCCTTCTCTCATACTAGACCCAAGATATGGTTTTGCTGTTCGAAACCTAGTAACAGCTGGTGGCAGTGACGTCGTCTCCGTCCATCTCCAAATCCAAAGCAAGCTAAGCCTACGGCCATGGTAATCACTACAACACCAAGAACCTTTGTTGTCTACCAAGAACATCGTCTCCTTTTGTTCGTTGTTCGATTCAGCTACAATCTTTTATCAGCTGGAGCCTTTTGTTTTGGGAGTTGTGGACTGGCGATTACTGTATACTGGAGATCGATGCATATAGATATATGTGTATATATATACATTTTAATTATTGTAGGATCTAGCAGATCGAGAAGTCCCAGCGAGCAAGCTTCTTGTTTGTCGAGGAGGAAGAGGAGTAACAGCAACAGCAGCAGCAGCAACGCAAGGAGGGAGAGCAGCAACCCAAAGGCAAGGACAACCACCCAAAGGCCCGAACGACACATCCGAAACGGCCAGCCACTCGTTCCACTTCCGGCAGCAGCAGTGGGGAAGAAAGGACCAGATGGTGTACCATACTGTAGTGCAGCCGCCAGCCACCTGTATCTGATCTGTATGGCACTATAATCGTCAAGTAATATTACTGTGCTTTGTACCTTGCTTGCTTGTTCCACGTTGTTCCATGCAACATGCATGCCCCTGATCAGGATTTGGCTGAGATGCATGTCGGATCGGTTGGGTCGGGGGCCTGGTCTGTGACCCTGGTGCTCAGTGTTTTGAAAATTCAGAGTCAAGCTGAGAACAACTGTATATATAGTTACTATATATGACTATATATATGTACATTATACACTTATATATAACATATATATACTGCTCGTCGGGTCGTATCGTACGAGCTGCTCGCTACCTCTCCGTCGCGCGCGGGATCGATCGAAGTCCGCCTATTTCGGATCCTTTCTCTCAGGGAACAGATGTTTTTGCCAGTAGAGAAGAGGAGCAGAGTGGTTGGCGAAGAGGGCAACGGAGCACGCTCATGACCAAACGAAGCGCCGTGGCGAAGGTTCCGGACCAAGGCTGTGAAGGGGTAGCACCCCGGCGAGGGTCCCAAGCACCCGGGAGCAGGCAAATGCCATTTGTCGAGGACAACATTTGGGGCCCACCTGTGGTTTGTGGCTCAAACTATCCAATGGCTCCTAGGAAGAGCAGCAAGATACCACAGGAAGCTCCGGAATCATAGTTGCCTCCACATAGGAGATGGATTGAGGTTATGATCGCCTAACCCTAGCAATCTTCTTTGCCAGATCAGCTCCCCTTTTGCATCTCTTCCCATCGGGCAGGGTATTCCTCTTCACCCACCTAGATAGGCTTAGGCTTCGAAACGTATCTATCATTCTTCTGGGCTGGGCTCCATAAATGGCTAAATAGGTCCTCCATTCTACGCCCAAACAGCCCACCCATGGTCTCTTTTGTCATGCCGACACGAGTTGGATTTGGCCCACACACAATGTGGCCTTGGTTCTGGTTGTGCTAACGTGGTATCTTCCACCTTCGTCTCTGTCTCATCTCTCTTCCCCTGATTGCCCAAATCCTCGAAGGGCTTGATCTTAATCTCCTTCGCCATCCTTGCATTGCCCATTTCAACTTTCTACAGCTCTTTCAACAATGGTAATTTCCCCTTTTGGTTCAAACTAAATCCTCTGTAATCCCCTTGTTGATGTTGCACCAATTAACTGACCACTTGGGGACCAATTCAGCCATTCCATTGAGAAATTGGAACCAAACGCATGACCCAGACTGATCGGAGGTGCATCCATGCTCACTTGCTTCCCGGCGACCACTTGACAAACCTCTTTGAGCTCTGTAACCCACCCGAACTTGGCAAACCCCTCCCACATAGTAGATGCACGAAGAAACTCGACGAGAAAGCTGTTGATTATGGTCACTGACCTGAGATCTTTGGGTCAAACAATGCACCGTCGACTCGTGAATCCTCTCTCCTCCTTTTCATTGCTGGAAAAGCCTTGCCCTCACCGGAGCGCGTGATGCCCGTCATCAGCTTTGTCGTCGTCCTTCGGCGCCTTTCAGCTATTTTTGCAAAAAGTTTTCTTCAAATAGTTGTCTTCAAATTAAGTCTCAAAAATGCTAAACTTGATCGGCATTATCAGAAATGATGATTTCTTCAAATAGTTGGCGAGAATGGCATATATCCAGGTGACAAACTGTTATGGGACGTGCTAGTGCCCGGACGTCCAACGGAATAGGACTCCGTCGGACGGCTGTTTCCCGCGTGCGTCTGCACAGCCTGTCCCCGTTCGCTAATTCGCCTTGCCCCCATGTGCATCGCTCCGTCGTTGCATCTGTACGACTCGCTCCCAATCCGCCCCATCTGCCTCGATTCGACCCGGCCCCATCCGCGCACCCCACCCCCATCCATTCACCGCACCCCACAGGCACACCCCGCCCTGTCGTGCCCCCAACCGCCAAACCCCAACGCGCCAAGCGCCACGTTCGCCGGCCAACGGCTCGTCGTGCAACATTCCTCGGTGCCCACATCGTGCCACCATCACTCCCCTGCGCCTCCTGACTCTTCGAACAGCATGAAACACGTGCAACATGAAAATACTTGAATACAACATATGTCTAAAACAGAAATATCTGAAACATACACTTACAACATATGTGTGAAAACATATATAATATCCGGATAGAACACTTACAACTTGCAACATGAAAACACTTGTTGCAACAGAAGGCGGGAAAAGAATAAATATTTGGAACATACTATTGCAACATATGTGTGAAACATATGCAACATCCAGATCAAAACGCTTGCAACATATGTCTGGAACAGATGAAACATTCTGTACAAACGCTTGTAACATGCCTCTAAAACACTTGCAACATGTGCAACATCTCCGATCTACTTTTGCAATATCCATATGAAACAACTGCAATATACCTCTGAAACGTCTGAAACATTTGAAACAAATATTTGCAACATAGGGGAGGGGGAGCGCTTGTGCTGATCAATTCTGGCCGTCGGGGTGGAAGATGGCAGCGAGCGGTGACGCGTGAGCATCACTAGCATCCAGCACCAGCGGCGCGTGCGAGCACCAGCACCACCAGCACTGGGCTTGCCGCGCGACGGGAGGGAGTGCGCGGCGCACGCGACGGGAGGGGGTAAGCAATAGGGGCGAGTGAGCAGCGGCGGATGGGGCGCGCGACAGCAGCGATGGGAGTGTCCGTCCACGTCCAGGACGGGGTAGCCGCAAAGCGCTACGGCAGGGGAGGAGAAAGCAGAAGGAATAAGGATGATTATTTTTTTAAATTTAAACTCACAGCGGAGCGACTAGCGGGGTAAGAAGCGCAAGCAACGATGCGGCGGGCCTACGGGAGCATCCGAAGATTTGTGCTCACGTCAAATGTAAGACACGTACCATTACCGAAGTGTTATTGATCACGGTGCGACACCTACACAGGTGCCTGCAGCAGTACCAGCAGGCCGCCCTGTTAGGACCCGAAAGCCCAATGTACCAATCTTAGTTGCTAGTCCTTAAGAGAAGAGAGCTGAGAGCGTGAGAATCATGAACGTTGTAACCGAATTTGAATCTGAAGTAATCCTGCCCTCGCTACTCTTGCTTCTCTGTTCTTCCTTCTTCCCCATGACATCCCTCTGCTAACACAAACCTGAAGGCTCAGGCAAAGGCAGATCCATATATAGCCAATCTCCCTGCTACCGCTCTATTATTTCTAGGATCTGTGATGATCTTGTAATCTGGCGCAAGCGCCTTAAGTCTGATCATGTAAGCGGCCTTAGTGGCTGGACTCTGAAGGAGCTTCTTCTTAGCCTGTATGGATAATACTCTCGCCCACTCCAGTTAACTGGAGTTTAGGGCCGGTTTTTTGAATGGATTGGTGGGGAAACTCTCCCCCCGTTGACTTCAAAAAAAAATATGGCAAAATAAAACTAATGAGAATAACTATGAGCTAAATAAAGCCTCGATTTGTTACATCCAATCCTTAGCTTGCTAGTGCGGTAGTGCCCGTACCCAAGAGCTGGAGAGATTGGGCTCGCGCGCTAGCTTAGCTACCTCCGTAGTACTCTACTCTCTCGTTGCTATACTAGCAGATTAAAAAAAAATTTCTAATAAAAAATGAAGTACAGGTGGAAATCAATTCTATAGCGGTGACTATTAGCACCAAAACAGAGGGAGGATCTAAATTTCATAGTTAAGGTCCTAGTTCTCCTTACTGAATCTGCAATTATCTAGCCAAATAGTTCAAAAAAAAAGTGTTAGCATGGGCATTCTACTGGCCATGTTAGGTCCATAAGAAACAGTATAATATGAAAGCATTGGTGTCACAGTAAGAAAGTACAGTTCTACTTATAGAAATAGATATACATTTGTAATTCCATTTAATTAAAATCTAAAAGTTTATCTGTACGAATTGGCACGTGAAATTTGTGTTGCGTAAGACAAATGTGGCTATTTACGGCTTGCACAGGAAATGGTCGGCGTGCGTGGAGCACAGAGGCGCTGTCCAGTGCCTGTGTGCCATGGAGCTAGTATATATGCTCAAGAGAAGGCAAGTGAGCCACTTACAGCCAACCGCAACGAATCTGACTTTGCATTCATTGCCGGCAAACGGAGCGGCGGCTTGAAGAAGCATATGAAGCATGTGGTACGTGCTTCTCCATGCATTTCCTAACGCGGCATACTGGTGCATCTTTTCTCCTTCCTTTATCTAATTTACTATATATACGTTGATGTCGACGGAGGGAGATGAAAACTCACTCCCTCCTAAAAAGAATATAATTCTAGCATTTAAATTTTGTGGCATAAAAATGCAGTCGTACAAAGAATATAATTTTAGCATTTGAAATATAATTCATCAGGCAGTTGTGTCTCTACCTCCATTGCCTCCCGTGTCGATGGCGTGAGTGGAAGAGTGAAGGCTGCCTGAAATGATGCTTCATCAGGTAGTTGTGTCTCTACCTCAACACCTAGGCGCTTCATCATGACCTTCCTTGCCTGTGCTTCCGGTTTTGGTTCCCGGAACCTGCTCTTCGTAGCAAGACGAGCTCTCCACTTAGGGATGAGCTCCTCATCGTCGCGCTCCCTCGCCGATCGGGTGATCTGGAGATGTGGTGGGGATGAGAGAATGGGCTGCGACAGAGGCTTCCTAAAGGTGCTGATGAAGTTGTCGACAGGCATCGATCCCTCAGATGCGACTGAAGAACCCTGCCCCGCCATACCTGACAGCCCCGAGCCAGCAGCAGGCATCGGGGAGGAGACAATTGTCTCGACTTGATCGAGGAGGGGAGCACACGTCATCGGTAGAGGTGTTATGACCGGCGCCCAGTATCAAAGGCGCCAGCGGCCCATTAGTGGCTAAGCCAGGTGCAGAAGCTAGCTTGGCGCAGGAGTTAGGGGCTAAAAGCCCATATTTATCTTTAATTATTTATTTCCATAAATTAGTAGAGCAATTCGCTATATATAGGAATTGTAATTCCCGTGGACAAATCAAGCAAGAGTAATATATTTGCTCGGCTTCCCTTGGGAGCCGGGATTACCCTAGCCGCCGCCTGTCTTCCTCGCATCTCCTCTCCAGCGACCACGGCGCCCCGCCGCCGTGCCGCAGCCCTCAAACACCGTCCAGCCACTTCACATACGTACAATCTCCGATCAACTAGAGGCAAGGTGCAGGTCCGTATCAACCTGGTATCAGCCATGTCGATTCCTCTGCCCACCTCCACGGTGCCGCCGTTCGTTGCGCCAGACCCGGCCGGCACCACCGCGCCGCTCCAGGCGCCTGCGTCCACATCAGCGCTGGTGCCCAACCCCTCCCTGCCGCTGGGCGCCCCGGCAGCGCCGCGCGCCATCTTCACACCGGAGCAGATGGCGGGGGCCATCGTCGACCTTAGCCACGACATGGCCGAGATGCGGCTAACGATGCAGTCCGTCCTCAACTTCCTCAACCCGACGCCGCAGCAGTTCGGCGTTCCCCCGCATCAGCCGGCCCTGCCGCCGCCCCATCCTGTGGCTCCGACCTCGTACCCCTACAGGATGCCCACCGACGCTGGACCAGCGACCTCACCGCCGCTGCCATCGACCGGCGTTCCACTCCACCTCCTCCGTTTTCCGCCGTCGCCGTCTCAGATTCCTGCATGGGCGCTGGGCCACTCCGGCCCCGCCTACACGATGACTCCGCCCCTGACGCACGTTCCCGATCAGGGAGCTCCGGTGGCGTCGAGTACCCTCTTCGGCGGGATGGATGGCACCCTCTTCCACGGCAGCAATGTCGTGCCCACAGCCACCAGCGCCCCAGGCTTCAACGAGGGCGGCCAAGGGGGCGGTGCTCCTGCTTCTGCGCAGGGCAACGGGCCGCCAAAGTTCCACAAGATCGAGTTCACGACATACGACGGCTTCGTCGATCCGCTGAACTAGCTCACGCATTGTGAGCAATTCTTCCGGGGCCAGTTCACTCCCGCGTCGCAGCGTACCTGGATGGCATCTTACCACCTCACTGGAGCGGCTCAGACGTGGTACTACGCCCTCGAGCAGGACGAGGGTATGCCGCCGTGGGACAGGTTCAAGGACCTTTGTCGCCTTCGCTTCGGTCCGCCCATTCGTGGCACTCGCCTGGCGGAGCTCGGCCGGCTACCTTTCCACTCCACGGTGGAGGAGTTTGCAGGCCGTTTTCAGGCGGTCCTGGCTCACGCACGAGACATCTCCACCCGCCAGAAGGCGGAACTCTTCGTGGGCGGCCTGCCTGATCACATCCGCGTGGACGTAGAGATGCATGACCCCGGCGACCTCCAGACGGCCATGTACCTGGCGCGCACCTTCGAGCGCAAGGCCACGGCCCTCGCAGCACCAGCACAGCGTGGTGCCCGCCCTCCCCAGCGGCCGGTTTCGTCGTCTCGCCCAGCCGCTGGGGGAGGGCCTCCAGCCGGTGCGCCCCCTCCTCCTGCGCCGCCCCCGACCGGCCCCGCTTCACCTGCCCGCTCCTTCCGTCGCTTGACACCGGCGGAGATGCTCGAGCGCCGCCGCCAGGGGCTCTGTTACAACTGCGATGAGCAGTACGTGCGCGGACACATTTGCCCACGTGTCTTCTACCTGGAGTCCTCTGATTACATCGACGACGACGTATTCACCGCGGCGGAGGACGCCGCGGACGCCGCTGCCGACGACTCCGCGACACCACCAGAGGGAGCTACTGCTAATGCCTTGGTTGTCTCCGTGTACGCTCTTGCAGGGATCCGCACCTACCACACCATGCTGCTGCCCGTCATTATTCACGGGGAACGTCTCCTTGCCCTGCTGGACACTGGTTCCACCCACACCTTTATCCAGGGTGCGGTCATGCGACGCCTGGGGCTTGTTCCGCGTGGCGGCGACAACCTCCGTGTCACCGTCGCGAACGGAGAGCGTTTGCCGTGCGAGGGGATCGCCCATGACGTGCCCGTCATCATCAGCGGCCAGTCCTTCCCGATCACATGTGTGGGACTCGCCCTCGGCTGCTTCGACTTCATCATCGGCGTCGACTTCCTGGGGGCCTTGGGGCCCCTCCTGTGGGACTTCGATGGCCTCACCGTCTCCTTTCAGCGAGGCACACAGCGCATCACGTGGCAGTGCGTGGGCGCCCCGGGGGCCTCGACACACCAGCAGCGCCTGCCTGCGACCGCGACTGACCAGCAGCGGCCGCTGCTGGACCAGCTTCTACAGCAGCACGCGGCCATCTTCGACGAGCCGCGTGGCCTTCCGCCCGTGCGCGTCTACGACCACCGCATCCACCTCCTACCCGGGACCGCACCGGTGGCGGTCCAGCCCTACCGGTACCCGCAGCTCCAGAAGGACGAACTGGAGCGGCAATGCGCCGCCATGTTGGAGCAAGGCATTATTCGGCCAAGCACGTCGCCCTTCTCTGCCCCTGTGCTCCTCGTCAAGAAATCGGATGGGTCGTGGCGTTTCTGCATTGACTACCGCGCGCTCAACGACAAGACGTCCAAGGACAAGTTCCTGATCCCGGTGGTCGACGAGCTCCTCGACGAGCTCCGCGGGGCACGCTTCTTCACCAAGCTCGACCTCCGATCGGGTTATCACCAAGTGCGCATGCACCCGGCGGACATCGAGAAGACCGCTTTCCGCACCCACCACGGCCACTTCGAGTTCTTGGTGATGCCGTTTGGGCTGTCCAATGCCCCGGCAACTTTCCAAGCCTTGATGAACGACGTTCTCCGGCCCTTTCTTCGCAGGTTCGTGCTGGTTTTCTTTGATGACATCTTGATCTACAGCTCCTCGTGGTCCGAGCACCTCCAGCACATCGGCCTCGTTTTCTCCGCTTTGAGGGCTCACGACCTCTACCTCAAGAGGTCCAAGTGCTCTTTTGGGGCGCTCTCCGTCGACTACCTCGGGCACGTCATCTCCGCCGACGGCGTCGCTATGGACAGCGACAAGGTGGCTGCGGTCGCCTCGTGGCCGACGCCGCGTTCACCCCGAGGCGTCCGCGGTTTCCTCGGGCTTGCGGGTTACTACCGCAAGTTCATCCGAGATTTCGGTTCCATCGCAGCGCCACTCACGCGTCTCCTGCGCAAGGAGGCGTTCGCCTGGACTCCAGAGGCGGCGGAGGCTTTCGACGCCCTCAAGAGGGCCTTGTCCTCCGCCCCTGTTTTGCAGATGCCGGATTTCACTCGTGAGTTCGTCGTCGACTGCGATGCCTCCGGTGCGGGTTTCGGCGCCGTCCTCCACCAAGGGTCGGGCCCCCTGGCGTTCTTCAGCAGGCCCTTCGTCGCGCGTCATGTCAAGCTGGCGGCCTACTAGCGCAAGCTGATCGGGCTGGTGCAGGCGGTCCGGCACTGGCGGCCGTACTTGTGGGGGCGCCGCTTCATCGTCCGCACCGACCACTACAGCTTGAAGTTCCTGCTTGACCAGCGGCTTTCCACTGTTCCGCAACATCAGTGGGTTAGCAAGCTGCTCGGGTTCGACTTCGCGGTGGAATACCGCCCCGGCCGCCTCAACTTGGTGGCTGATGCGCTGTCCCGCCGTGATGAGGACATGGTGGCAGCGCTCACCTTGTCCGGGCCGTCCTTCGCCCTCTACGACGACATCCGGGCGGCCACCCGGGAGGACTCGGTCGCACGCGTCCTCCTACAGCAGCATGCAGCGGGGACGTTGGAGGCACCCTGGGCCGCTGCAGATGGTTTCCTCCTCCATGGCAAACGCGTCTACGTTCCCGACCTGCAGGATTTGCGCCACCAAGTCGTGTCCCTGGCGCACACCACGGGGCATGAGGGCGTCCAGAAGACCCTCGTGCGGCTGCGTAGTGACTTCTACATCCCCGGTGACCGCCGGCTTGTGCACGACTTCGTCCGCACGTGTGCTGTGTGTCAACGCAACAAAACGCCCACGACACAGCCGGCTGGTCTCCTGCAGCCCTTGGATGTGCCTTCCCAAGTGTGGGCCGACATCTCCATGGATTTTATCGACGCCCTTCCCAAGGTCCATGGCAAGTCAGTGATTCTGACGGTGGTGGATCGCTTCTCCAAGTACGCACACTTCATCGCCCTCAGCCACCCCTACACGGCCGCGTCGGTGGCTCGCGCCTTCTTCGAGGGGATCGTTCGGCTTCATGGCTTTCCCACCTCCATCGTCAGCGACCGTGATCCGGTTTTCACCAGCCACTTGTGGAGGGATTTGTTTCGCCTTGCAGGTGTTCAGCTGCGGCTCAGCACGGCCTTTCACCCTCAGACGGATGGCCAATCCGAGGTCGTCAACAAGGTGATCGCCATGTACTTGCGTTGTGCGACCGGCGACCGCCCGCGCTCATGGGTCGACTGGCTACCATGGGCGGAGTACTGCTACAACACATCGTACCACACGGCGCTTCGGGCGACTCCTTTCGAGGTTGTTTACGGCCGCCCGCCGCCTCCTCTTTTGCCCCATAAGGAGGGGGCGGCTGAGACGGCGGATGTCGATGTCATGCTCCAGGACCGCGACGCATTCCTGGTCGAGGTCCGGGAGCGCCTCCTCCAGGCGCAGCAACACGCCAAGGAGCGCTACGACGAGCGTCACCGGGCTGTGGACTTCGCAGTGGGTGATTGGGTGCTGCTCCGACTTCTTCACCGCCCTACCCACACGCTTGCGACGCCGGCCAAGGGCAAGCTTCGTCCTCGCTACGCCGGCCCGTTTCGCGTGCTGGAACGCATTGGAACGGTGGCATATCGTCTACAGCTGCCCGTGACTGCCCGCCTCCATGATGTCTTCCACGTCGGGCTGCTCAACAAGTGGCGTGGTGATCCTCCTGCGACGACGGCGGTGGTGCCACCCGTCTCCGAGGGGCGCCTGCTACCTGCCCCGGAGAAGATTCTGCGCGCTCAGCTGCGCCGTGGCCATTGGAAGCTGTTGGTCTAGTGGCACGGCCTTCCGGATGATGCTGCCACATGGGAACCTCTCGACGATTTCAAAGCCCTCTACCCTGAAGTCCAGCTCGAGGACGAGCTGTTTGTCGACGGGGGGAGAGATGTTATGACCGGCGCCCAGTATCAAAGGCGCCAGCGGCCCATTAGTGGCTAAGCCAGGTGCAGAAGCTAGCTTGGCGCAGGAGTTAGGGGCTAAAAGCCCATATTTATCTTTAATTATTTATTTCCATAAATTAGTAGAGCAATTCGCTATATATAGGAATTGTAATTCCCGTGGACAAATCAAGCAAGAGTAATCTATTTGCTCGGCTTCCCTTGGGAGCCGGGATTACCCTAGCCGCCGCCTGTCTTCCTCGCATCTCCTCTCCAGCGACCACGGCGCCCCGCCGCCGTGCCGCAGCCCTCAAACACCGTCCAGCCACTTCACATACGTACAATCTCCGATCAACTAGAGGCAAGGTGCAGGTCCGTATCAAGAGGGGACGACAAGATAGTAGCCCCAGCCGACACGTATTGCTCAGGAGGACTCAGCGAGCGCACATCAACGCCAGGGGAGATGAAGCGACCCGACCTGGGCGACACCGGTTCTGGTTGTACGATCAGTGTCGGTGCACTGTCTTCATGATTGTCAGGCGACGCACAGGTGGCCGTGCCGATGGGCAGCGAGACTGGAGGCACGACCGACGACCAAGCAACAAGCTCTGCCTCCAGCACCATCGGGTCCGGTGCGGACTCAATGTGGTACGTTCGGTCAGGCACGACGAGCTCCGTCCCGTCGACACCATCGGGATCGTGCCCGTCACCGGCATCATCGTCCGAACCGCAATTGGGTGAAGATCGACCCTGGTAGGCGCAATGGATCCATGCATTGACGCTGGTCGTGCCCTCCGAAATGTGGTACACCGAGGAAAGGTGCACCCAAACCTCCGCCGTTGAGACCACTGGCCAATTCCCACCGACGAGCACGACGAGAACGAGGGAGACGTCCGCATTAGCCGGAGCGAGCTCCACGTTCCTCGAGATGACGAACACCTCGATCTTGGGACGGCTATCAGTGTCACCGAAGGATGGTGATGGTGGTGGCGTGGTGCTGTGGTGCTGCGGTAGCGATGATGGCGGCGTGGGTAATTGCTGCATGAGAGGAGGCGACGATGGAGCTGGATCTTGGTTTGGCACAACACGACGATTTGGCGACGTGCTGCATCGCCTATGCTCAGCGAGGCAATGCATCATTGGGGCACCCCGACCGTCCCTGGCCACAGGACGAGGACCTTCACAGCGGCAAGCGACCTCGCATGCACGCCCTGGCTCGATGGTCGGTACCCTGACAGAGGAGGCTACGGGACGGGGAGCGACATTGAGCGGCGACGTGGTCGGGTGCAAGACAGTTGAAGCAAAGACCCACAAAGCGTCGACGGGATAGAGTGGCTGTGTTTGGTGGCCGTTCTCCCCAGGCAGCGTTGGCGACGACGGCTTTCGACGATCTGGAACCCCTCGGCGTCGACGTTAGGCCCGTGACGGGGCACATGCGTGGCCCGCTTACGCTGCCAAGATGTGTCTGGCAACGATGCCTTGCGCCACGGGCCGAGGCGCTGGTGCACCGGGACCCTTGCCGCTGCATGTGGACTAAGGCGACACTGCGTGGGCACTCGCGCGCCCTGCAGCGGTGCTGTCCCACGACCGCCAGGCGCGCTGGTTCTTTGCCGATGACGCCGCTTCCCCTTGGCTGCCGCCAAGTGGCTGCCCTCCTTGTTGGCTACTACTTCTTGCGCTGCGTCAGGAGCCCCTATCGGTGGTGGAGGCGTGGTCCGGAGAGCCTTGCGAGTGGCATCTAGGTACAAGAAGCGCGTGGCAGAAGAAGCGAGTTCGTCGTCGGCGCTGCCCGCGCAGGGGTCTTCCTCCCAACGCCGGAACTTACTCCTGCCAGCCGACCTACGGGCGGGGAAGAAGGGGGGGCATGTTGGGATAGGGCGGACGGCGAGGACCTGCCCGAGCGAGCTGCCATCGCTGGCGAGGTGGATGGCGTTGTGGATGCCTGTGCAGCTTCACTGGCTTCTTCGTCGTCATTGTCGTCGTCGTCCTCCTCCTCGTCAGCGTCTCGTCCTCCATCCTTCCGCCCGTGGCAGACACCGGTGCAGGCGATGCAGCAGCCGGGTTCTGGGGATTACCCCGGCCGAGCGGAGGGCTGGGCGAGATGCGACGGCACGGCGACGGATTTGGACCTGGCCGGCGCGGCCTCCCCAGGAAGCGATGGGGCGACCTCACCTTGCCCATGGGTTGATGGATCAAGTTGCCGGGGCTCGGATCTGGTGTTGGCTGGGCCATCCAGCAGCGGTGGGCAGCTGGTGTCAACGTGCGGCTGGGGGTTGGCCGCGTCTCTAGGGCCGGTCACCTAGAAGACAACTTCTAGGCAGCGGACGGGAGCCGCGTGGGTCAGATGCGGGCGGCGGCGGCCTCACGGCAAGCTGGGGATGGGCTCCCACGCCACCCGCGCCGTCGCCGACGCCGGCTCAGGCCGCGTCTGCTGCGGCCACGCGCACCTCCACCAGGTGGCCCTGCAGATCCGGCTTGCACTTCCCCTGCAGCTCGTGGGTGACTGCAGCTGCGGCGGGCGGGGGCGCAGCAGCGACTGAGGCTCCGACGGCCTCATCTTCCGTACAGGTCGCCGCCTGCACATCCGACGTGGCTGGAACGCTGTCCTGGCCATCCGAACAGGGAAACGACCCCTTTTAATGGGAGATCTCGGTGAAGTGGATTTGGCTTTTGGCCTTGCATCTTGGGTGGATTTCAGAGGATGTTGAGCGGGGGTGGTGTGGAGGGCTCGGGTTGGGAGACCCTCCAGGGAGGGTCCAACGGCTCCATCCTTGCAGGCTCTTCTGGCGGGCTTTACAGCATTGCAATTTTTCCATTTTGATGAACAATATAATAAATGAAGAATATATATTGCTTAGTTCTTGTTATTCCTGTTCTTCTCCTTCTTCACATGAAGGTGCAGAGGAATAATCATCCCTGAAAAGGCATGTCACTGTCGGTTCAGTTACTCAAATTGACATGATGTTTGGCCGATGTTTGTGCCAATAAATTGACATGGTGTGTGGCCGATGTTTGTGGCTCAAGATGGCAACGGGTACGTATCCGACGGGTAGTGCTCATCCGTACCCGTACCCGCACCTGCAAAATTTTACCCGTCGGGTTACCCGTACCCGCATGCGGGTAAAAAAATAGTTCCATACCCGTACCCGCCGGGTAATTCTTACCCGACGGGTAACCCGTACCCGATAACATACCCAAAAATTATCTAAAAATATCAAATAGTCACATGCAAAAATAAATAATTCTAAGCTTCCAACAAGTTACAAACATGCTAACAAATATTATTAGCATCATTACAACAAAGACAATCTACTAGAAATATAGTGGATGTCTCAATGGGCCAAATTCATGACTTATATGCGCTAAAATAACTGAGGTTGGCTAGTTATTTTTGCGGGTATGTCTTACCCGCGGGTATGCGGTATGGGTAGTATACACCCGCACCCGTACCCGCATACCCGATGGGTATAGGATTTTGCCCAATAACATACCCACGGGTAGAAAATTCATTCCATACCCGCCTCTTTATCGGGTAATACCCGTCGGGTACTCGGGTTTCGGGTACCCGTTGCCATCTCTATTTGTGGCAATAATAAATTAAAAGTTGCACCGGGAAATTCTGCCCCTATAAACAATGTGTGGCGGCGGAGGATTGCGGCCCGCAGTTGAGCAGGAAAGTCTGGCGTGCGTCGAGTTCAGGGGCGCTGTCTGTTTGTACATCATGGAATATATGCTCAATGTGAAAGTGAGACTCTTTACAGCCAATGCAAGCGCAACGAATCTGACATTTTGCTTTCTTTGCTGGCAATGCAAATGGGACGGCATGAAGAAGCAAGAAGTTGTCCTTCCTCCTTTCCCTATATATATGTAATGTAACGCGGTAGTAGTTTATTGATTCATCGCAACGAGAGAGCCGCGCTCTACTACAAAGCAATTAGTCCATATACAACGCAGCTCAATCCATCAAGTTCTAGATCATGGTAAGTACTATATTTCAGATTTGTAAGTATATACACACACATATATATCGTCCGATTCATACATGGGCATCGTTGAATTCTAGCTAATTAGCGCATATCTATGTGTTGTATTTGGCAGGACCTGATGGAGAAGTCACAACGAGCTGATTTCTTGTTCGAGGCCGATCATGATCATGAGGAGGCCGCTCTTCCTGGCCGCCACGCCGAGGAAGACAACAACGCCAGCATGTTGTGCTTCGGCAGCTGCGGACCTATGACGCCGTCGAGGGACAGTAGTCGTCGTCGGCAGCCAACGGAGGCAAAGCCGCCGCGGACATCATCTCTGGCATCAGTCACCAAGCAAGGTCGTTAATTAATTAAGTTTCTAGGCATCGTCCTGCCTAATTGACCGGAGGAATGAATTATTGTCGAATAATTTTATTGATGATGTCGATCGATTATTAAAGGCGCAAAGGAATAGGGAAAATACGCCTATGTATCTGCTTGTACTTACTCAGATCAGATGCAATTCTTTATTTATTATTATATATAAACAACGTACCAGGGTCTAATTTTCCATTACGAAGAACAATGTAATAGATGATACTTCTTCGTATGCTCTTCATACGCGCCCTAACCATGTGATGCAGAAGCTAATAGGGGAATATATATCTAGTTGCAGGGCACATGAAGATCGATGCGATTAGAAAGATGATAGGTCGGCAGCCTCATCGTAAAACACACCACAAGAATTGTGCCCTTTTTTATAGCATACAAAAGGCCTAATAAAGTTTTAAAACGTCTCCAAAAACATTGAGTTTGAGATGTGCAGTTCAGATAGAACTTGACATTTAATCTGAGTAACATAACTCGAATTAAAAGGAATTAGGAGGAAGAAAGTTAATTTTAGTTAACAAACATGAAAATGTTATGTAGAATAATTGCATTGCATGTCAATTTGGGGTCTATTGGATTTTTCAGTGAGGTTGAGTTTGAATAGTATGAATCTATCTATCTATACTATAAAAGAGTGAATGAATAGTAAAAGAGTGAATGATGCCGTTCAAATTCAAACCGGCGTCGATTGAGAGGTTCAGAGACTGCAAGGCATTGATCCACCAATACATGTCCCTAGCAAACACTTCAGGACTTTCCTACTGCTGTGTTGTTGGCATATTTGGAAGAGAAGAAACAACAAGGTCTTTAGGAATGATGGAACTACTATACGTAGAGCTCTGTCAGCATACAAATCCGAAGCAAGCTTGTGGAAAGCTCGATTGCCAAAGAAAGACAGAGAGATTGCGGATGCTTGGTGCTCCATTTTGGTTAACGCAATGTAAACTAAATTGTAAGCTTTGAACTATGTATTTCTAACATTAGGCTTAAAGAGTCAATCAATCAATACAATTCAGGTGGTGATCCTCTCCCCCGTAGACTTATCAAAAAAATAGTAAAATAGTGTACTCTGAAGTCTCCTACCCACCTCTTGTCCAGTCCCATAGATGTGGTTAAAATACAATCTATTCTTCTAACACTACGCCAGAACACACAATCACTACTGGACCATCACTACCAGTGAGCTGGAGCCAGCAGTGATTAATTATCACTGCCAGGTCATAAGCCCAGGATCTAGAAAACTAGCGGGACGGTACTCACCTGGCAGTGATGTCACCTATCACTGTCAGCTCAAACCACCACCCGATAGTGATATATCACCACCTGGTCAAGCTATTAACTAGCAGTGACAGAGTCAAACCACTACTCAGCAATTACATTTTCATATCACTGCCGGTTTTAATTTATTACTAACCCACAGTATTCTTCCGGCCATTAGATCTACCCATCTCTCAAAATTCATTGATTCTCCACTATTAATCCTACTTACCACCATTGCTTTCGGTTATAAAACATATGTTCAGATGTCTCCACAGACAGAGGAGAGGCTAGCTTAGCTAGGTCACCTGCATGTGTGTCAGCCACTTGTGTATAGCCTCAACATATATGTTCTCTATGGGGGAAAGGACTCCACATACACCTTTCGTTTTATAGTCAAGATGATACATGAGAGGTACTAGAAGAATGTTTGTGAAGATAGAGCCACACCGAAGCCAAGGCAACCTAGTAGCAATATAATGCTACTCGGCGCCCCAGTAGGTTGTTGGCCTGCGTTAAGCCAACAGAGGCCAATTGCTTATCGCGTCTTCAACAGTTGTTGGTCTGTGTTAATCCATTAGCGACCACATGCTCATCACGGACTCCAAACCCTTATACACCCTAGTTGGCTCTATCCACCCCCTCGGTATCCTCTTGCACCTCTGAGACCCCACTCTTGTTCTAGAAGAATGTTCGTGAGGTGGTTATATTGTAATGTGTTTGTAGACTTCGATTGTAATATTGACTTAGTTGGTAAAAGGTTGTATGTTTGTAGTCTTTGTATTGTGTTTATAGACTTCGAATGATTCATTATTTTCCATAGTTTAAATTAATTTTTGCATGCCTAGCATCACTTCTAGTTTACAAATAGGACAGACAAAATATAGACATTCGAGATATAAACTTGGATGTGACACAATATAGAAATTATGAATTAGAATCGCAGGCAAAATCTATAATAGAACATTTAGAGTCTAGATACAATATAGATAATCCCAATTAGCACTAAAAACTTGAACTAGAATGCACTTCAACAGAACAAGGATTTCTACTCCAATTCTAACTAAAGAGACAAATTCTTCACGAGTTCTTCATCCATGGGCTTCTTCTAATTCACATCTCCATTCATAGGTGCGCTCTCAGCCTCCTGGTCAGCCAAAGTTTTCAACATCTCAACATATTCTTGCTCTTAGTACCAGCATGAGCATCCACTACCATCGCACTAAAAGAACAGCAAAACATGAACTTGGAATCAAAATCATCACAATGAAATGGCCATAAATCACACAAAACAAGGCCAACAATAACTAACCTTGTGATCCGGACACTTGTAGAAGATGCAGCCATAGTTGGCATCTTTCTTCTTCACCCTATACTCCAACACATTGTGTTGCTTATGTTTATTGCACGAAATGAGATGGAGCTCCAGTTGTTGGGACAAGGGTCCCAAACAGGGTTGAGAGGTGAAGGTTCCTTGGTGAAGACTTGCTAGAGAAGGCCACTTGGGGGAGGTTTCATGCAAGGGTCATGAGGGTCTCATGCGGAGGTCTATGGCAAAGGTCCCGGACGAAGGCTGGTTGGACGAGGTCCCCTAACGGAGGTTCTGGATAGAAGACCCCGAACGAAGGTGCGGGGCAAAGGTCTAGGGCGAAGGCCCGGTGAGGGAACTAATTAGGGTTTTTAAAGTGAGAGTGGGATGGGAGAGAGCTCCTCTTGCCCTCATGCTCTTGGCATTATATAGACAGGTGGCAATTTACAAGCGACCCCTCAGTAGGGGAAGATTTTACAAGCTACTACACTAACTTCTATTGGGCCTCTTCAAGGGGAGTTGGCCCATATTCCATATGGGCTCCGCCAACACCAGTATGAGTCATAAACTCCATGTGAGGCTTAGGACCTGGACTAGTATGCCATATGCATGACAAGGACTGACTTTGAACTAGTTGCGACAATGGCAACAAGGACAAGAGATTGGTGATGTATGGGCCAGGAACTGTCTAACCAAGTACACATCCAGCAAAATAAAGGCTTGGACCGAATATCACTACCAGTTCAAAACATCACCATATAGTGATCCTAGAGCATCAATGCTGGTTGAATCATTAATCCAACGGTGATATTAGAACATCACTACCGGGTGAAGTTTTAAACCGGCAGATATAGTGGAGCATCACTATCAGGTGAAGCTTTGACCGGGCAATGAAAGGCATTTATCGAATTGTCTTTTCAATCAAAGAGACATTGCATCACAATTACACGGTTTGGGCAATGACTCTAGCTACAATTACATAGAGACAATATAGAATGTCTCTACATGACTAAAATAGTGTATGTACACAAGGAAAGCTAATGTAGGAGCCTTCCAGTGCCACCGTCTGGGATCAAAACTTGGTCACCTGCGTGAGGGTTGGCTTATGTTGTAGTAGAATCTCCATATGTATATGTTTCTTTGTAAGACTTAAGGTGTCACATTATCTTGTATTACTACAAGATAGGAGTACTATTTATCACATCTTTATAGTATATTAATACAAAACGAGCACTACTTGTTAGTTGTTACAGCTTTAATAACATTAGTTTTGTGTTTCTATAAAATTTCTTCATAACACATTGATGAATGTTGAATGTGTTGCACGAGTGTGTTGTAATATGTATGTTTTGTTGTAATACTGGGTGGATCAGTGCCCGGTTGGTGGTCGGATGGCCATGAGAGCCTGCATGACTGTGACAATGCAACCATGGCAGAAATGATGAGTAGAAGTATTTTGACCGGGCTGTTGATGTAATTCTTCACCTCTGCCAAATCACGGTACACATGCAACACTCTACATCTCCTCAAATCTTTCAGCACATTGTCAATGGGGGTCGACCCGCTGCGCTGGTTCCACACACACAAGTTCTTGAAGTAATTGATGACCTGCCATGAACATATAGAAGAGTAAAATTCAGTTACCTAAAACTTCCTATATTTACCCAAAATTTAAATACTTCCTGCTTCGTCCAAAGTCCACTTTTTGTCCTAAAATAGAAGTCATTCTCACTTTTCGAGAAGTCCAACACTTTTAACTTTGACCATATATATATATATATATATATATATATATATATATATATATATATATATATATATATATATATATATATATATATACACACACACACATAATTAGTATCATTAGATAGATCATTGAATATATTTTCATAATAAACTTATTTAGAGATATAAATATGTTATATGTATTTTCTACAAACATAGTCAAAGTTGAGAAAGTTTAACCTGCACGTATTCCATAGCGACTTTTATTTGGGACGGAGGGAGTAGTGCCTCATACAGAATAAGGTTGCTAGAATCGGGCCACCCATTTAGCCATCTATGGACTTCGATGCAGTAAAGCATGATATATATAGTGGTTGTCGCTGTCGGTGTAAACTCACGATAACATGTGAGTTAAGAGTACTTTTCAGCCTGACCTTTTGAGCGAAGCCAACAGGAATGAGCTACTTGACATCGATCTACCATGTTGCCGATCGGGTGGGACATTCATTCTTTGTCACTGGCAAGACCCATCGACCCGCGTAAAAGTTACAGTGACATCAATGTAATGTCAGAGAAACCTCTCCCCCTAACATTGGCGGGCCAAAGGAGGCCATGCCCCCACCTGCCAATTGAAAATTCCTTCAATCAGCCACTAATTGATGCTTATATAGAGTTATAAAAACAATATGCATATTAAACAATATATTAGCACTGATGGCCTCCTTTTACTTTTCTTTGGAGCTACGCCACTGGCCGGCCTCTCAGCCATTTTATTAGTGAGTCCAAATCATGACAATTGGAAGCACCTAATTCTTTTGCCCAGAGAGCTGGGACCGCCCTGAGAGATCGAGGTAGCTCCTTTTATTTGCTGTTTTTTTTTTGATGTGAGAGCTAGGGAAGTAAGGATGCATGCAACTGCAGCAGGTGTGCCTGCTACCTGCTAGATCCGGCCTGCAAAATTTTCGTTCCAAACCCATGCAGACGTCTGCCCTTGCTTAGCAGGTTTAAATGGGCAACAGCCTGCAAAGCCTGTTGGGCTTTAATCTGCTAAATCTGCTAACGGTAATGCTGGGCAGGACGTCCATCCCCGCCTCTTCGGACGTGTCTCCACGATGCGCAGTGGACCGGCCCAACGACCCCCTCAAATCCCCTCGTCCATTTCTAATAAAAAAAGTACACTCGTCGCTCCTATCCGCTCGCCTGCCGCCTCGAAGGAGCCGCACTCGGCCACCGGACTGCCGGCCCTGCCTACCAAGCACGGCACGCAGCCGCCTTTGAGCCGCGGCGCTCAGCTGCCGGCCCTACCTGCCAGGCGTGGCGCTCGGCCATCGGATTCCCGGCCCTGCCTGTCAAACGCGGCGCTCAGCCTCCTCTGAGCCGCGGCTGCCCTCTGCCTCCCTACTTCGTCACATGGTTGATGCATCCCTGCCGCCTCGCGCAGCCGCTGCTACGCGCCGGCCCGCCGCCGAGCCGCTATCTCCGGTGAACTCCACATACCGACGAGCCTCCATTCTCACAAGCAGTAAGGAGATGTTGCGATGTGCTAAAAATACATGTTGCAAGCGTATGTTTCATGTATTTCATAGGTATGTTGTAATTATTTCATGCGGATGTTGCAAAAGTAGATCGAGATGTTGCATATGTTGTAATAGTTGTACACGTATGTTGCAAAGGTCTGTTTCTAATGTTTCATCTCTGTTTTGTGATGTATGTTGCAAGTCTGTTTTATCTGGATGTTGCATACGTTTCACACATATGTTGAAGTGTTTTATCTGGATATTGCGTATGTTTTGCAATGGTTTTTCAAGTGTTTTGTAGGTGTTTTTTTGCAAGTGTTTCAAAAGCATGTTTCAAGTTTTTCATTTGCCTTCGGGCGTATGTTGCAAGTGTTGCATCTCAATGTTTCAAAAGTAAATCAGATGTTGCATCTCCCTCGTCGCTTTTTCTGCTGCCTCGCCTCGGTGTCTTCTCCTCCTCCGGGCGTCGGCTGGACATCCGCACCCCTCCTACTCTTCTTCCCGATGCTGGTGACGTTTGGGGGTGACGTGGGAAACTTACGCCGGTAGCGGATGGTGAGGGCACAGTCAGTCCCTACGCGGCATGTGCGTGTCGAAAGCGAAAAGGGCGTAGGCGGTGGGGTGGGGCTCGGGTGTCCGGACGTGGAGGTGCGCAAGGGGGCACGGGTTCCTTTGTGCGCGCAGACATGTGAATGGAGCAGGAGGCACCGGCGTCCGAACGCGGACGTCCGTCCGGATATCCGGGCGCTAGTAAGGCCCATCTGCTAAACCTGCATCATGACATCAGCTGAGACCGGGCCCACGAATACACCACTCACCCACCATCCCACACGCACACACACAACCCAGCCAATCAGGCCAAGGACATGGACATTGGGCCCCCAAGTGCTTATGACCTCTCCTAAGTCCAACTCTAAACACCATACGTGTGGGTAAAGCTCTTTGTGGCAGTTTTTCTTTTCTTCGATTCATTTCTTATCACACCATTCATCATTATTTAAGTTGCCTAAAAAAACAACATAATAAAAAAAGGAAAACCCAAGGAACAACTCATATCAAAACAACAATTCTTTTAATCAAGAATGTACCCATATTTTTTTTATGAAACCCAATACAAAATCAGGCACTCACATACACGCACGCACAGTTACTCTTATGAACGCATGTTACCATACCCTTATGAGCACCTCTGAGAGACTGAGCTTGACCAAGAGATCTCGAGATTGATGAAGTCACCACAGACGTCTTGCTGTCCACAGACATATCGCCTACCACCAAAAGAATAGCGCCCTTAAATAGTAGGATAAATCCAGAAAAATACGTGCACCTAGGCCAGGTTGAGACTTAAACCCTAGTTGGTAGATTTCATACTATACCACAACCCAAAATTATCATCGCATAGGGTCGTGAAAAATACCAAATTACTATTGGAAGGTCGGACATTAATGATTTCTAACAGATGGACCATCGTCATATCTCGTTTTCGCAATAGACTGTTGGTCGGTTATTTCATTTTTGCTTTACCGATGGACTGTCTATTGTTATATCCTAGTTTTAGTGACCCACCATGTGTCAGCACTAGAGATGAAAACAGATCGGATATGGATGGATATCACTGATATTACATTTGTTTTCATATTTCTGTCCAAATTCGGATTTGAATACGGATAGTGTCAACCATACCGGATAAGGTGCAATTAGTTATAGACATCATAAATATGCGATTTGAGTATTCGGATATGAATACAGTATCAGGTGTTAAATATCCGGACTCAGATATGGACAGATCTAATCCTCTCTAAACGGATTTGGTCTCGAATGCGGTCGGAAAATATCCGTACCGTTTTCACCCCTAGTCGGCACATATGGACCAGACTCGCACGCTCTAGGTTGGCCCATTTCCTGCCTAATTTTTATGTGACTGCGGCAGAGAAGAGTGCAGCGGAGAAGAGGCGACCATGGAGAAAAGAGAGGAGGCAGCGGTGTGTTTGGATTGGAACAGAGAAAAAAGTGAGGGAGTGAAAGAAACTCTAAGTGCTGCGTATGTGTATACTAGTGACTGGGCTCGGTGGTGTGTTGGACCAAACTAGACTTGGCCCATTTAAGGGGTCTACCTCTGTTTTTTATTGTAATAGGAGGGATTGCCCTCTTCTGGAATTTAATGAGCAAAACAATGAGTTTCAAAGTACAAAATCAAGATGAAAAAAAGGTAAGGAAAACCAAAAGAATTACACAAGGCTATCCGCACTCATGGACCTCTATATTCATCCTCTATACGTCCTAGTCAGCAAGATTCTCTCATCTATACTCAATTCTTCTGCACCCATCCATCCTCTATATCATCCTTTATCCACTCTATCTACTATGGGACCTACTTATCACTTTATCTAAATATATCCATGTGTGATCTAGTTTTGAAGGATTTATTGAGACGAATTTAATGGTGTAATCGGAATTTAATTTGGATTTTTGGTTTGTGAGTTATAGCATTTTTTTCTTTGTTTAGCTAGTGGGGCCCGCCACTGCCCACTATAGAGTAAGCATTGTACCACTCTAAATATAGAGTGAGAGAAAGGATAGAGTATCGTTTTAGAGTACCTAGTGCAGCAGTTTTTACTCTATATTCATACTCTAAAGCTTTAGAGTATCACTTTAGAGTACCAACTGCGGGTAGTCTAAGGGAGTCTATCCATTGATCAATAGCAGGGTAGAGCCTCATGCGTGCTCTTAGAACAACTAGAACAAATTCTGACTTAAATTTGTCTTGGAGCGTTCAAGCAATGACTGCACTCCATTGAAAATATGGTCATTTCAAATACACTAGATGGAACAACACATTAAAATAATTATCTCCATGAAGAAAGGAAGGTCCGCCTATGTTAATAGATTAGAGGCGGTGTTGTCTAAATGAACGTCTGCTTGAAAATCAGTGGAAATTTTAAGAGACCGTCTCACTTTTAGCCTGCCTCTCTATTAATCAAACGCCTTGTCTTAGTCATGGGTAGTAAACAATAACTAATATTTATATCTCTTAAATTTTAGCATGTGCGAAAGCACGGGTTGATGGACTAGCATTTCAAATGGATTTCATAATGTATACACCAAAGCTAAAAGGTGAAGTTGCGGCCTTTGTAGGAACATCTGGCTGCAGATGACTAAATAATTAGCAATAAATAAGTAACTGAATAGAAGGACACATAAATTTGTTGCACTACATGTAAATTAAGTAAACAAAGGGAATGATTATTACCTTAAGAAGCATCATTTGGATAAAGACACAAACAGCATATACGGTAGCTCTCGAGGCTGTGTTCTCAGTAAAGATAATGAAACGAATAGATGAGGCAGGTACAACAGACACAAGCTCAATCCTAACAGGAAATTTAAAGTTAGTCGCTATTTGATCCTATGGAAACACAAATGCCTAACGCTGTGAGCTAGGTTAACCATGCCAAATCTATATTGAATAGGAAATTTGAAAAACAGTGAGTACAGAGGAAAGACAATCATGTGATTTCCATTTTTAACTCGTTGCTGCAAATCAGGATCAACACAGAATATAAAAGTATACTCCCTCCATGTCTCTAAAGAAAGTTGTTTTGGACATCGATATGGTCTCCAAAAAACAACTTTGACCACTAATTTGTGCTATAAAATATTTATAAAATATAGTCAATATATACTTTTATAAAACTACATTTCAAGATGAATCTACTTACATCACTTTCATATTTTCAAACTCAACCCAAAAAAATTTATTTGTAGTTAAAGTTTAAAATATTTGACTTAAGACAACCTCAAAACAACTTCTTTTAGGAACACGGAGGGAGTAAGAGTATAGAGGCATAAAGTAGGGAAAGTATTCTTTATTTATTCCCTAATGAGCATCGATAATTATAATACAGAGCTCTCTCACACACACATAAGTGCGGAAAAAGGTCTAAGGGTGACACGGTGCTGATAGAAACATGGCCAGAGCATAAAGGGCATCCGTCAATCGAACACACACAAATCGTGGCAGGATCTGGTTCCATTCCCTTCCACTAGTTGAGTGGTGGCAGGCAGGGTCGGTCCCCATGGCACTAACAAAGATGCCTGTACATCTTTGCTTATTTTCGAAGCAACCCAAAGACACCAACAAGTACCTCCTCACTCTGTTTCTCCCCCAGCTGTTACAGTTACAGTAAGCGCTTCCCTTGTTATATTAGGAGTGCAAATTGGGAGGGACTAGCTGATATCTAATTTCTGTGATTTGCTTCCTAGCTACTCGGATTGGGAGATATATTTGATAACGGTGAGTTGATGAAATTTTGGTTTCACGTACTACTAACTACTCTAGGGTTAGTTACGTTGTAGCTAGGATCTTCCTTGTTCTGTTTCTTCTTCCAGATCGACTCGACTCTCATGTCCCTCTTCCTTTCGATCTATGCTTTCTAGCTAGTTGACTGCTGTCACATGTTGCTGCATCGAGGAATTTGTTTCACTTTCACAAGCTAGCTGCTATTGCTAGCTACTACTCTCAGGAATTTGTTTCGCCGTCATATCCGGCAGGTAGGCACCGAGATTTTGCACCAAGGTCGTTTTTCAGGAAACACCGGTGAGCTCAACTCCAACGACTTGCTTAGTCTTCCAAATCTCAACCAGCTTTCTTTTCTACCCACTCAACCACCTTGGTTATGTACAGGACAGTTCAAGAGGTGGCGATGTGGGATTATTCTTGGTGAGCGCGCATCCACGTTTCAGTCTTAAACACACAAGCTACTGAAGTGACCTGCTATTATTAGCTGAAGCTTTGGCAGAGCCATGGCGGCAGCTGCCGTCGTGAGCGTCTCCATGGGTGTGATGAAGCCCATCCTCGCCAAGCTCACCACCCTCATGGGCGACGAGTACAAGAAGATCAAGGGGCTGCGGAAGGAGGTGGACTTCCTCCAGCGTGAGCTCGGGGACATGGACGCTCTCCTTGAGAAGATGGACTGCGCCGATGAACTCGACCCACAGGCCAAGAAATGGAGGAGAGATATAATTGAGATGTCCTACAACATAGAAGACCGCATTGACCACTTCATGCACACTGTGGGTGAAGCCGACAGCAAGATAGGGATCCTTGAAAAAGCTGCTAAGTATTTGAGAACTTTCAAGGATCGCCGTCGACTAGCAAATGACTTCCAAGAGATCAAGACCCAAGTGGTGGAAGCAAGCGAACGCCGAAAGAGGTACATGCTTGATCAGCGCATATCGGTTGCTGCCCCTGTAGTTGTTGATGTTAAACTGTGGGATCATGACCGGTAGATCTAGCGGGTAATTCTCTTTACATTTGGGATAAACAATGTAGATCATGTATGAAAAACAGAGAGAGGGAGAGAGAGGAGGAGAGGGGAGTAGATCGACCATACGGGTTGGAGGAGATGGAGCAGCAGTGGGCGTCCACGGCGACGGCGTGGACGTCGGCGTGGTGAAGATGGTGTCGGGGTACCGGTGGTGTAGTCGCCGGTGGGTTCTTCCCGTCGCTGGCAGCTCCCGCTCGATCGGTCTAGCGGTTAGGAGTGGGTGGCAACTGTGGCGTCGAACCTCTCGTTCAGTGCCCCTGGCCCCCACCTCCTCTTTATAGGGCTGCGCGATAGGGGCCCACCGACTAGGAGTCGGTTAAGCATCCCCGATCAGGACACGGTAAAGGGTCCATCTTAACCGTTGGTCAAGATGGATGAGATCATTCTAACATTCTCCCCCTTGATCTCATCTTATACTTTAATTTTAAACTTTGACTTTAATTGCTTTTACTTTTATTTGTTTCATCACAAATAAGTGTATAGAGCATGCCTCATCGTCACGGTCAGTCGCCGATAGATTTAACAGCTACAATACACATCTCTGATCTGAAACAGATTCTTTAACTTTCGGGCCCTTTATTGTCCGGAAATCATAGGCTATACCATAGACCCATGTCGACTGTGTGTTCTCTGAACACACTGAGTGGTAAGCCTTTGGTAAGCAGATCCGCAAGCATTTGCTTGTCACTTTTACATTCAATACTTTTAGTATGATTCCGGACTTTCTCCTCAACAACGTATAACTTTAGTGTCAATGTGTTTGGCAGCACACTTGACTCGTTGTTATAGGAGCAAACTACTTAAATGGTTATTGCTGTTGACAACCATTATCAATTTCAGGTTTAAGTTCTTTAACCATTTTGCCTGTCCCTCAGCCTCATATCATGCTATACTATAACTTTGTATCACTGATGATACTAAAATTGTTTCTTTTGGAGCTTTTCCACAATAAAACTCTAACTGCGAGTGTTAGCTACTATGTGGGTTTCACTAAACATCTCGCCAAAATATAACATTTGTACCCACAACTACTTGAGAGTATCTGTTCTTTCCTTTTAGCATGAGGCCGACATTTTTAACTCCATTCCAGTGATCTATATCTGGACTGGACTTTTGCCAAAACAACCCGGATACGTAAACTGTGTCAGGGCAAGGTTTTATCTTTGTACTCATTAAGCTTCCAACAGCTGAAGCATATAGGACGTCCATCTATAATAATCTTACATTACTTTTGGAACATTAAAGTTCTCAAAACTATTACCCTGACCATGAGAACAGGCGTAGGTTTACTCGCATAGGTACTTTATTTCTTTAGAAACTTTTCCTAGCATGCCTATGCGATAGTCACAATACCCCTTTTCTTCTATCTCGGTGAGTTTCAATTCTTATAACGAGAGACATTTCACCGAGAACTTTCTTATTGAACCTTGAGGACAAGAGCTTCTTCTTCTCATGCAGTAGATTGACATCACTACTAACAAGTAAGATGTCATCCACATATACATGATTAGAAAATAAATTTCCCATTCTATAACTATGTACAAATGCAATTGTCCTCTCATTCTCTTTAACCCAAAATTTTCAATTGACTCTTCAACTTTAAATGCCATTGTCTAGAGATTTATTCTAGTCCATAAGAGATTCCTACAGGTGACATCCCTTATGTTCTTTTCTTTCCATGACAAAACCTCTAGGTTGTGCCACGTAATCATTTCCATACAAATTCCATTGGGAAATGTTATCTTTACTTTCATCTGATGTAACTCAGATCATGATGTGCCACTAGCACTTATTGTAATCTATTCATTCGCTTCGCGCAAAACTTTTGATTCAAGTCACGCTCCACATCTTTATATATTTCCCTTGGAGTCACATTTTGTCTTGTAGACCCATCACAGTCTACTGTTTTGGCTCCTTAGAAATTTATTCTAGATTCCAAAATATTATTGGTATTATCGATTTCATTTCATCTTCCTTTACTTCTTGCCACTTGGACGAGTGAACGCCTCTTATGACTTCTTCAAATTAGGTGGGATTACCCTCCATTTGAATTTCACTAATATAGACTTTATAATCGTCAGAAATATCTGATTTTCTTATTCTTTGAGACTTTCTGAGGCCTTAGTTACTAGCATTTCTTGACCTTTATTGCCAAAAGACAATTGATTCTATAAGGTCCTATGTAACAAGATCCTTGTTTACATTATCCATCCTCCTTGCGGAGTCAGATTTCTTTGTACCACGCTCCCCAGATTGTCTCATCTTTAATTTTCTTATTTTGGGTTTAATCTGCTAAAACTCATATGG
This sequence comes from Saccharum hybrid cultivar R570, assembly GCA_038087645.1. Taxonomy (NCBI): domain Eukaryota; kingdom Viridiplantae; phylum Streptophyta; class Magnoliopsida; order Poales; family Poaceae; genus Saccharum; species Saccharum hybrid cultivar. The sequence goes on from JAQSUU010000591.1 coordinate 1,516,850, forward strand.
TGCATTTAGCACCGCCTTTAAAACTCTGAACACGTCCAGTATGAATACTGACTGACTATGCTATCTTTCTGTTGGAACTGTAAAAGGGCCATGAATTTAGCTATATCTTTACTTTAGGGGTATCGATATTATGACCGTCTTACTCCCCCGACGATCATATTCATCTTTTATAGATCACTTTAGTATGCATCACATTGTCTGAATAATGGGGAAGTATCTTTCTTAATTAATCTCACATTTCTCCCCCTCGAAATATGGTACGAACTTTTCTACCACAATTTCGAAAACTATTCAGAACTCTTGTGAATGAGAAAACTTTGATTACTTTCTTCATCCACATGATTACATCATGCAAATGAAATTATTTCTTAATTCGTTGGGAATACTTTTTCCTCATTTCATTTCAAGAACTTAACAGAGTCTTTTATCATTGATACTTTCGCAAGTCACGCTTGCATGTCATTCTTATCTTGAGGTTCATCTGTAACTTTCTGTTCTTCTTAAACTTATATTAGGATAACATAAGAGCTATCCTTAACTTTTCTCCCTGTGCGGAATACACTCAAAACATATGAGTCATTACAATTTTCTCCTGTCATGCAGGATAAATACTATGTCAAATTTCTCCCGCCATGCAGGATTTATTAACATAAGTATTATGCCAACTTTACCCCGCCATGCGGGTATTTTCTCAAACTTTTCCCGTCATACGGGTACTATCACAAACTTTTTCCCGCCATGCGAGATAATTTTATTGAAGGTATATAAATGTCAGTATTGGCTCATATTCAATCAAATTTAGAAATAAATCTAAATACTCTTTAACACACATGCTTAATCTGACGTTGGTCAAATTAAACAGGCATGTCACTTATTACATTTCAAATCATGATGATTAAGACTAAAAATTATTTTACTTATTACATCTTTTATCATGATGATAACTAAAATCTTCTTCATAAGGAGTACATAAAAGACATCTTTTAAACTAAACTCTTATTGTTCTATTTTCTTGGATCAATATCCTAGAATTCTTTTTCTTTTGAAGTCATTCTTTAAAGAGACCGCAGTCCCTTGCACAATGGTCTTCTTTCTGCAAAAAAATTACACTTTTCATCTTCTGAGTCACAAGTACCCAACTCATTTTCTTTTCACCCTTCAAGAATAAAGGCATGAAGTTCTTTATCTGAAAAACATTATCAATAATGAGCATGAAAATAACCCTACATTGGTCTGGTTAAAGACATGCACATTAAACTTTTAAAACTTTATGTTCTACTCTATATCACCGTTGGGTAGAAATAGAATAAAACAACATTCCTCTACATTAATTCCACATCACCGTTGGGCAGAAATGGAATTAACATATGAAAACTCAATTATCTTATAACCCTTTTCAAAACTAAATTCTCCCGTTTGTTCGAATTTAATTTTGAAGATCATCATCATCATTGCAGCGGAAACATAAAAATACATTACATTCTGCTCGCTCTGGAGCATCTATTCTCTCTTATCTATTCTCTGAAATTGGTCACTTTGATGCAAAATTCATCAGAGATTTAAACTTTAAACATAAAACTCGTAGAATTATAATATTGTTATCATCAATGTTGGTTAGAAAATAACAACATCATAATTTCCTTTAAACTTAAACTCTTAAATAAACTTATAATATTGTTATCATCAACGTTGGTCAGAAAATAACAATATTATAATTTATCTTAACCATTAATGGACTATTCCTCCAATTAAAAATTTTCCTGTTGGTTCCAACTTTAACTGGAGGATAAACTTTTCATCATTCATTGAATTGCTATAATTGCTCTTCAAATTAAATCCTTCTGTTGGTTCGGATTTAGTGAGAAGACAACAAACCTTTAACTTTGCAGCGGAAAACATAACATTCTCATAATTATTATTTTTTTAGAAACATTAAAGTACTGTACTATTCTCTGAACAATTGAAATGCATCAAATATGCATTAAAACAATTTCTAGAAAAATAAAATGAAGGTAAAAATACTGTTATTATTCTGTATCTTGCCATTTCGGCCCAGCCGCTAGCGCCACAAAGCGCGGCCCAGCAACAAGCCGCCCCCGCGCGGTTCCCAGCGGCCCAGCAGCTGACCCTTTTTTTTAACTAACACTTTGGCCCAGGAGCAAAATTTGGCCCAAGGCCCAGACTGTGAGCGCCGCGCGGGCTGCCCTCCCCCGCGCCCAGGCCATAACCTGGGTCTGGGCCGGGATTTCGGCTTCCCGCCTGGGCCTAAAGTTGGCCCGGTCACCCCGACGCGATCCCAGCCATCCAAGGCGATCGGACGGCTGCCCACGCATCTCGCCCGGATCAAAACCACGCCGGCCGGCTCCCTGAAAACCCTAGGTCTTCACTTCTTTCCTTTCTCTTTCTTGCTCAGCGCCGCACAAGCAGCAGCAGCGGTCTATGGCGGCCGGCCGTGGTAGCCGGCGGCGCCAGGGAGAGGAGTGACCGCCGGAGCAGATCCGGCTGCCTCGTTCCTCTTCTTCTTTTACCTGCTTTCCCCTTTCCCTCCTTTCTCTCAGCGCCTCATAGCAGCAAAAGAGAAACGTCACCCTTGGCCGGAGGGGAAAAGGTGGCGGCGCTGCCGCGGGCCCCCTCGCCGGCGAGCGCGTTCCCCGGTGGGAGAGCGCGCCGCCGTCGAGCGGCCTCGCTGTGGCGCCCTAAACCCGAACGCGCAACAACGGCGGCCCGGAGCCCTTGACCCGCATGGTAACGGTGGCCACGCCGGCGAGCGGCGGTTCTTTCTAACCCGCGCGACAGCGGTCGATGGCAAGGAAAAGCCCGGGTAGGTCCTTTCCTCTCCGTCCTTCTATTCTCTTTGGTTACTTTTAGGGTTTTCAAATCAAAATTCGTTCTTCCCTTTCTGTTCTTTTGATTCTCTTCCCGCGCGTCAACCATGCGGCAGCGGGTCCTTCCCGCGCGCGGCGGTGTCGACGGTGGCGTGGAAGACCAGGTAGGTTCTTCCCCTTTTCCACCCTTTTCATCTTTGTCAGTTAGGGTTAGGGTGCTTTTTTCAGATCGAAATCCATCACTGTTTTCTTTGATTTCTTTCCCCTATCTACTCTCTAGATTAGGCTCTCTTCCTCCTCTCCGTCCTCATTCTTAGGGTTAGGGTTCGTTCTTTTCCCGATTCGAAAACGGGTGTTCTTTCTTTTCTTGATCCGATTCGGATCAACAGCTCTGGCTTTTCTTTCTTTTCAACCCAAAACCTAGATCTACGCGCTAGTAACCAGCTCCGGTACCATTGTTAAACTGTAGGATCATAACCGGTAGATCTAGCGGGTAATTCTCTTTACATTTGGGATAAACAATGTAGATCATGTATGGAAAACAGAGAGAGGGAGAGAGAGGAGGAGAGGGGAGTAGATCGACCATACGGGTTGGAGGAGATGGAGCAGCAGTGGGCGTCCACGACGACGGCGTGGACGTCAGCGTGGTGAAGATGGTGTCGGGGTACCGGTGGTGTAGTCGCCGGTGGGTTCTTCCCGTCGCTGGCAGCTCCCGCTCGATCGGTCTAGCGGTTAGGAGTGGGTGGCAACTGTGGCGTCGAACCTCGCGTTCAGTGCCCCTGGCCCCCACCTCCTCTTTATAGGGCTGCGCGACAGGGGCCCACCGACTAGGAGTCGGTTAAGCATCCCCGATCAGGACGCGGTCAAAGGGTCCATCTTAACCGTTGGGTCAAGATGGATGAGATCATTCTAACAGTTGATCCTCGTGTGTCGGCACTCTACAAGGAGTCAGCAAGTCTTGTAGGAATTGAGTCCCAAAAGGATGAGCTTGTCAGCTGGGCAATGGATGAAGTCAAACAATTGAAGTTTATGGCAATAGTCGGATTTGGAGGTATAGGGAAGACCACTCTTGCCAATGAGGTGTATCGTGAGGTTGGAGGCAAGTTTAAATACAAAACGTTTATATCTGTCTCTCAAAAGCCACAACTGATAGCGCTATTCAATAGCTTGCTATCGCAACTTGGGCTACAAACATACTCTCATGCTTGCCAATTGCAAGATCCTATTAACAACATCAGAGAACATCTACAGGACAAGAGGTATTCTCTATCGATGATCTGTTTAATTAACTTAGAAGGATTGACATCTTGGAACTACTTTATAAGCTTCTTAATTGTTTGGTGAAATTCATTTATACAACTTAGCGTTATGTGTGAAGATAATTTGTTACTTTCTCAAAGTGCAAAAATATAATAAATATAGTGTATAGATAAAAAAATCAAACTTCAATGTGGAAATTTTTGTATTGATTCATCTTTGGGTCATTGTACTTTTTCCTAGTTTTTAAATTAAACAGTAGCCACAAAGGTTCCTAGGCAAAATAATGCTACCAAGTTATGACAGTTATGAGTTCCTAAACAAAATGTAGTCCCTATTTTTCAATTTAATAAATAGAAAAAGATTTTAATATAGGGCATTAATTGTTGGGTTTATTTCCACATCTAGGCCTCGTTCACTTCCCCCTCCCAACCCAAAATATTTCCTCTTACACACATCACATCAAATCTTTCGACGCATGCATGGAGCATTAAACGTAGGTAAAAAATATAACTAATTGCATAGTTTGTCTGTAAATGTCGGGACGAATCTTTTGAGCCTAGTTAGTTCATAATTGGACAAATTTTGCCAAATAACAACGAAAGATGCTATAGTAACTTTTCAGCTACTTTTCGCGAAGTGAACACACCCCTAGAACCAATGTAGAGACTTAGGAGAAGAAAAAGGGAGGGGCATACTTCATAGCACAGGGTAGCCTTTTATTTAGGTTTAGTTAAGTCCGCGAGGCAGTGGCTTCGGATGACCTAGGCCTATAAGACCTCAGTTATACAAGTTTGGACATCTTAATATTACTTGAAATGGCACATCTGACATTAATTAATTATATAGATGTTGTTTATAGTTGCTTAAACTTCTTAAATTTTGCCTGTAGTATCACATCAATGTTTGACTTGTAGCATATGCATGTAGGCAAAGCATACAACCCTATATGTATACATTATGACATCTAGTACTACAATTGCACGAGATTTATTTATGGTTGGTTCTTCAATAAAGTGGGAGTGCTTATTACATATATTAAGTTCAACATATGCACTTTTGTAGGTACTTCATTGTAGTTGATGATTTGTGGGATATGCAAGCGTGGGATGCCATTCAATGTGCTTTCCCACAAAGTGATCATTCTAGCAGGGTTATAATAACTACGCGAAACGAGAATGTGGCTGTTAGATCATGTTGCCACAACGATGGACAGATCCATAACATGAAGCACCTAAGCGAGCAAGATTCAAGGAAGCTATTCTTTGATAGAATATTTGGATCCGAAAATGCTTGCCCTACTGAGCTCATGAAACCTTCATGTGAAATTCTGAAGAAATGTGACGGTCTACCGCTTGCAATTATTACAGTGGCAAGTATGTTAGCTTACCAACCGAGAGAATTGGAAGCATGTGAGTACATCCTAAAATCACTAGGCACTAAGTCTGCACCAAATTCGACATATGAAGACATGATATATATCTTAGATCTCAGCTACAAGAATCTTCCCCGTCATCTAAAGGCATGCTTTCTGTATCTCGGTTCTTACCCAGAAGATTACGAAATCCTTAGGGATGAGCTAGTTAGGCGATGGGTGGCAGAAGGTTTTGTGAGTAACTCTAATGGAAGACATGATGTATGGGTGGTCGCAGAGAGTTATTTCAATGAGTTGGTCAATAGGAGCTTGATTCAGCCTCTATATATGGACATTGAGAACTTTACTGATGTGGTGTCTGGCTGTAGAGTACATGATATGTTGCTTGAATTGATTGTGAGGAGATGTGAGGAGGATAATTTTCTGAGTTTGGTAAATGATGTAGAAGCAGTGGTAGAAGCACAAGACAGGGTCATTCGTCGACTTACTGTTGCAAGCCCGAGGGATGTAGGGAATAGCAAAGTGGATACAAGCATTGTTAGGAACATATCACAAGTTCGTTCCCTGTCCATAGAATCAAATTGGATACCTCCACTGAAGTTCGAGTTTATACGGGTGTTCATCCATAGAATTCCTTATAGGCCTGAGAGGAAAGTGGACCTGACTTGCATCAACCAGTTAGCAATGCTGAGGTATTTAGAGGTTGATGCATGTAATGTCACAATGCCTGGTCAAATTCGGGGGCTGCGATATTTGGAGACTTTGGATTTATCTCGGGTACGATTTATCCCGGCAGAAGGGTCATGTATCATTCCAACAGAGATTATTGATGTGCCGCGCTTGTCCCATTTGCTCATGCCAGCTGATAATAAGATGTGGTACATGACTGGCAAGATGAAGTCGTTGCGTACTTTGCATGACTTTCCTGTGTGCCACCAGACTCTTTGGAAAGTATTGTAGGCCTGGGAGAGCTCACTGCCTTGTCAGATCTGGAATTTTATTTCCCCAGGAGGTGGGCGCTACCTGAGAAGAAAACAGAATGTATGGCTGCCCTGAGTAATTCTCTTGAGAAACTCTGTAACCTCAAACGGCTATGTGTGTATACTGCCATGACCGACGATCCGTATGAAGGTATGATTGCCTGGTGCGCTGACGAGCTGAGCTCGCTTTCCCCTGCTTTTCGCAAACTTGAGCATCTTAGCATGGTAGGGTGCAGATTCTCCAGAGTTCCTAAGTGGATCGGCCATCTCCAGAAACTCCGTACGTTGCATCTTGGGGCGAAGCAGATATTCCAGGAAGATGTTGCCATCATTGAGAGAGGGTCATCATCTCTCATTCAACTCGGCCTACAGATCACGAGCATCCCGACTGAGAGGATCGTGATAGGAGGCTCCACGGGATTCCCACTTGTCAAATTGTTCGATTTTGACTGCGATGGGATATCGCACCTGACATTTGAGGAAGGGGCTATGCCTGAGCTCCGAGAGCTCAGTTTAGCCTTTGATGCAGACAAATGGGACAAGGCAGCGCCTGGCGGGCTCCAGCACCTCCCAAGCCTCAAGAAAATCGAAGCCAGCTGGTCGAGATATACCTGTTGCAATTATAATGTAACTGAAAACGAGAAGAAGGGCAGAGCTGTCACGGCGGTTTTCCTGGAAGCTTCAGGTGCTCTCCTCACGCGCCCAGTTTTCACCTTCAGTTCATCTACATTTCGAGTTAGGTAAAGTTTCTTCTTCCCTACCAATGATGTTTCTTCTTTCCTACGTACCAATGATGGTTGAGTCCATCTAATATATCTATATACCACCTGACCATCACGTGTGCGTCCCCTGCATATTCGATATGAATATGATGCAGACCCACGGAGGGAGACGACTATCTGATGGAGCACGGAGCGGTTGGCTATCCGCCGAGTACCAGCATGGAGTAGGTTGGGAGTTAATTACCTGCGGGTAGCGCTGCCCTGCATATTCTGCTTGTCTTTTTTTTTTTTTTTGGATGAAACAGGAGGGGCAAAAGCCCCTACTGGAAATTATTAAAAATTTAGTAAATACAGAGCCTTACAAAGTAACTTCAGGAGACAAAGAAAGTAAGAAAAAAATAGCTAAGATTACACAAGGTTGTCTAGCCATTGATCTATGTAGGGGTGGAGGCTTGCTTTTGCTCTTAGTATAACTAAGGCAAATTCAGTTTTGAAAACATTCTTACATCTCTGAACTGAATGTGCTATATTTCTGAAAATGATATCATTTCGCATCATCCAGATAGCCCAACACATTGTGACAATGATTTCCATGAAGAAAGGAACTTGCAGCTGGCCTTTGATACTTTCCAGAATATTGGCAATATCATCAGAGTTAGGAATGAACACATGTAAGGTGTACCAGCAGGCCATTGCAAAAGGGCAATGGAAAAGCATATGAAGTAAATCCTCTTCAACATTTAGTGAGCAGAAAACACAATTATAGTCATCAAGATGCATTCTTCTTCTTTTTCTTCTTCTAAGTAATGCCCTAGTACTCAACCTGTCACTTAAGATTAGCCAAAAGAAAACCTTTCTTTTGTTTTGACATGCAGAAGTCCATAACCATCTATATAAACGATGAACTTGTCTCTGACCAATGAGTTGCTTGTAAACTTGTTTAGATGAGTACATAGAAGAACCCCATATATATGACCACACATCTTTAGACTCAGTTAACTGCAAGCTTTGAAGTGACTGAGAAAGTTCTTGGAATTGATCAAAAGCTTTAATGGACAGAGGTAAATAAAAAAGATTTTGAAGGGTATCAACGGAAGCAGCAACACGTAAAGTAGTGAAATGGGACTTAGCAAATGAAAAAAAAGTTCCGGGTAGGATTGCTGACAGAGAGAATGACCCCAAAGATCTAACCAAAGGAAACAAGTAGTGCCATTCTGAGCATTAATCCTTGCTATCTTTTTGAAAGATTCCAACAGTTTTAGAACATCTTTCCACCAGAAGGAGGCTCTAGGTGGCCTATCTGGAGTTGGCAAATTGTCTCTGGAATAGTGGTGATCCCAAATCAACTGAACCCAAGGGATAGGCAATTTATTAAAAAATTTGTGCAAGTGCTTCATAAGAAGACTTTGATTTTGGGTTATGAGATCTAGTACACCAAGTCCACCTTTAAGCTTTGGCAAACACACCAAGGGCCAAGCAGTTTTTGAAGGTTTTTTACTGTTTAAATCAGAGCCTCTCCAGATGCAATGCTTTCTTAATTTATCAATTTGCTTGATTACTGTTTTTGGCAAGAGAAAGGTACACATGGTGAAGGTGGGTAAAGCTGAAAGCACTGCATTTGTAAGCTGTAACCTGCCAGCTTCAGTTAAGAAAGTTGAGAAATTAACTAGTCTCCTCTCACATTTGGATACCAAAGGTCAGAAGTGAGCCACTGAAGGTTTAGTAATACTAAGTGGAAGCCCCAAGTAAGTAAAAGGCAAAGTTTGTTTAGTGCATCCAAAGGTATTGGCCAAGGTGTTCAATCTTTCCTCTGTAATATTAATTGGCACCATAAAAGATTTCTCAAAATAAACCTGCAAACCAGTGGATTCAGCAAAAGATTGTGTAACACCCTAAAAATTTGAAAAGAAGAAAAATAGGAAAAACATGATTTTTATATTTATTTTTGTGAAGCATGCAAAATTTAGAATAAGAATAATTTTTTATAAATTTAAAATCAAATATAAGGGTAGAAACATGTTTGTGCATTCATGCTGCTGCATTTGAAGTTTTGTATTGAGTGGTTTCAATCAAATTCAAATTTGATTTGAAAATCATTTGAAAAAGGAATTTGAAAAAAATTGGAAAAGGGTTTCTTATTCTCTCTGCTCTCGGGCCGTTTCTCTCCGCAGTCCAGCGCGCGCGGCCCGCTCTTCCCTCCCTCCCGGCCGGCCTTCTCCTCCTGGGCCGAGCCCAAGTCGCGGCCTATCGGCCCGTCATCGCGCGCGCGCGTCTGCGTCCCGCATCGGCCGCTGATCCGTCGCCGACATGTGGGTCCCGCTTGTCAGTGTCTCTTTCCACCTTCCTTTCTTCTTCCTCCGGCTCCGCATCGCCTTCTCTCTTTCTTCTCCGATTCGGTGAAGCAAATCCACCGCGCATCTTCGTTCTTTCCTTGTTTACCGATGCCTCCGGGCTATAAAACGGAGCCTCGCATTATTTCGCTCCCATCCCATCCTTTCGGAGCAGTCGCAATCGCCTAGCGCCGCCACCGTCGAATCACCGCCTCCACCGTCCGCCACCGCAAGCACGCCGCCATCCTCGTTCACCCCGTGCCCTAGTTCTTGCCTGGGGTGAGTTCGCCTTGCTTCCAGCTACCTCCCGGTGTTTCCCTTTCGTCGAATAGTGGCCGGAGCCGTGTTTTGGCTTTTTCCAGTGATGGCGCCGCCGCGGAAGTTCGCCGACGGCCGGAGTTCGGCCGGAGCGCCGCCCGTTTTCCCCAGATCCAATCTGGACCGTTCGTTTTAGATCTAACGGCTGTAAATAGAAGATACCGGTTCGCTGGTGATTTTGCAAAAGAAACCCTGAAGTTTTTAAGTATGTAACCCGCGGTCCAAAGCGTAATCTGGAAAAATACGTTTTGATTTATTGAAAACGTAATTCGTTTCGGAAAAAGAAAAATACGCTTTCTGATATTTACAGTTTTGCCATTTAGAATTGTTTTAGCTGTAGAATTTTTGTTTTAACTCCGATTTGGTCCATTCAAATCTCGTTAGATTCATATTTGCAAGTTCTATGTAATTATACAACTGTACAGTAGGTTTGGATCAATTTATTTTCGAGTTTTTATTAAAGTATTTATTTTTCTATAGGAAATCTTTGGAAATTCATAACTTTGTTGTTCTAGCTCCGATTTTCGTGATCTTCGCGTCTGTGTGATCCTAGCGAGTTGTAGATTCATTTTAAAGACTTTTTATCTTATTTTCTTACTGTTGGTGTAATGTTCTAATTATAGTCTTGTTTGTCTATGCATGATTGCCTCTGGATGTGTGTTGTTGATATTGGTTGATCGAGTTTAGACGGTGAGAAATTCGTTGGAGATCAAGAGCCTTACTACGAGCAAGATCTTCAGGACCAGTTTGAGCAAGGCAAGTATAGCATGGGATTATCCTTGTTGTCCTATTCACCTTATGCAAATAATGTCATTATGCATTTATTCCTTGTTATGGATGACTTAGCGATTGATCCTTTACCTTGGTACCTATTATATTGCATTGAGTAGTGTGGCTAGTGCTTAAACATGGACTATGATCATGTAAATTGATTAGAGGAATGTGCAACAAACATTAAAAGATAATTTTGATTAATGTTTAAAGGGGATTAGAGCATGGGGGTTACTTTTGATGCTCTAATTGCTCTCCATAAGGACTCATCTATAAGCGACAATCCGGGATTTACAGTACAACTGTGGGAGCTATATGGCTCTGGCTTTAGTCATATAGAAGGACCTTTTCTAGCTTATTAGTGGTATTCCTTTATGGCGTAAGAATGGCTTGACGAATCGGGTATAGTGCGGCCTCTGTCCTCATGTGTATAGGCTGCGTGTTATTGTGCCATCAGGAAGGGGGGCTCTACATCTGTTTGCCGAGTGAATCTAATGGCCCTAACTTGTTAGACGAACCTTCGAAAGACTTCATAGTGTTTACCCTGCCTGCTCACCTTGGTAGTGTTTTGGGAGTAATTAACCCGGGCATTTGGGTAACACGACTCACAGTGAAAGTGTACAACCTCTGCAGAGTGTAAAACTGTTATAACAGCCGTGCTCACGGTCACGAGTGGCCTTGGACCCTTATGGAATAGTTGAATAATTGTTTATAATTATGTTTTTGCTATTCATTAATCATTTCACATGGATCATATGTTTAATGTTTATATTGAGACATTTTGATGCTATTGTTATGCTAAAATCATGCTAACTAAAAGCTACATGTTGATAAACCAATGAATATGCCTTTTTGAGCCTCATGAACCCCATGTTACACTTGTTGAGTACGAGATGTACTTACGCTTGTTTATTTCTCTTACTTGGATAAAAATCCCGGATGGGTAACAGATGGAGGTAATAGTGACTACTACGCCTACTTCCCTGAAGATTACTAGTCTTGCTGTCAACCAGTCAATGTACCTGTGACTGGAGCTACCACGAGAGATTTTTATTTATACTTCCGCTACATTTGTGTTAAGACTATGTGTTTAAATATCGTGATGTAATAACATTTGTGATGATACTTTTGTTATAATTTGTGAACTTATGTGTGATTGATCTCTGGGCGCACATAAGGGTATGCATTCCATTTGGTCGATAAATGGGTGTGACAAATTGGTATCAAAGCTCTTGTTGACTGTAGGACGCAAGCCTAGCTAGGAATGGTCGATTTAGTATCATCTTTACACTATTTTTATGCTCACTATCTTGCTCTTGTTATTTGATAAATTTTTATGCTTCTTATGTCACATTCTATTACGAAATTTTGCCTCTATTCTAACTTCATCTAAAAATTCTGTAGATGGCCCGTGACCGTAAGACTGCCCGCATTAGCTCTGGAGGATACTACCCACCTCGTGTTCTGCATGCAACTGAAGAGCCACAAGAGCCAGAACCTCAGGAACAGGAGCAGACTCCTGTAGCACCAGTTCAAGCACCCGCACCTCCCCAGGAAGAGCCTGAGTCTGAAGAAGATCCATAAATCATCGAGATTGAAGATGATGAAGAGGAAGCTAATGGAGGAGTACAACCCCCGCCTCCATCACATGAAGCTCCTGAAAATATGCCACCTGCTCCAATGGGGTGGACTGTGAGGATCTACCATAGGAATGGAGGGAATGCTGTCTCTCATCTTTGCCTGGTGGGGATGCTCACTGCTTACTTCGCTGATTGGCATCCAGTTGTGGAGTACGTCTGCTGGGAGTACACTCATCCACTGGAGGACACGTACTGGAAGGCAAGGGCAAGCATCTTTGCCCATAAGGAAGACAAGGGGGCATATCAGCTGGACAGGATGTTCTCTCACGTGGGACATCGAGCTACTCTAGAGGATAGCATTGAAGATGCTGCTTTTGAAGCATGTATGGGTCTCCGCTATCTTCGCTTTAACCTTATGAAGCATGACATTCATCGCTTCTTTCCTCGTGCACACCCCGAACTTGGATGGGCTATGACAGATCCAGTGCAGCTAGAGCCACTACCTCGGGTGATGGTGAACTTTGTCTATGATATGATGGATAGGAAGCTGCAACTAGAAGAGATGGTGAAGGCACAAGGGAAGACTATCAAGAGGTGCCAAGCAACCATTGATGAGCTCCGAGCAAACCAAGGCATGCCCAAGATTTATGAGACATTAGAGCATGAGCCACTTCCTTAGGAAGTAGGAGTCCTTTATGTAATAAGAACGTTCTTAGTAACGTCATTTGAGTCAGTCGAGTCTGTCGTGTGGTTTGAACCTTGGTGTGCTAGTTGCTTTATTATTATGCTTATGTGTGAGTTGGATCTTTGTTTGAGTGTCGGGACTTGTAGGCATGTCTACAAGTTCCATTCTTAAGAATAATAAGTTTAATAGCCAAGGAATAATAGTTGGGGTTTGATATTATCACGTTTCTGTCCTTGCTGTTTTCTGGAGCAGTCTTCAGTGTTTCTGCTATAGTTTAAAAACGGTTCGTGCAACATTTATGAAATTTTTATGAGAGAAACTAGACTCAAGCATATTTCAAATGCCACTGGAATAACCTTTTTATCTGATCTGGTTCGAGAGATATAATTTTTACAAGTTAAAGTTTCTGCACAGTCTGGAATCTGGAACAGTTTCTGTTACGCCTTATTTTTCATAGACTTAACGACAGAATCTGATCTTGAGGTCTGAATAGAAATTGTGGATAATTTCATAAGCTTTCCAACCATATAAGGCACGCCTCTTTTGGATTTTTGTAGCTCGAGATATGATTGAAATACTGAACTGTCAACATTGCTACTCGTCCAGAAATTTTTCAGATCTTCTTAATCTTATAAGTGGTTGAAATCATGGAATTCTTAAAGTTTGCATGTTTATGGGTGGCAGATGGCCGGAAGAGGAAGAGGCAGAGGTCGTGGAAACATTCCCCCAAATCCACCACCACCACCGCCACCAACTATCGAGCAACTGTTGGCGGTACAGACGCAGTTGATGCAGCAACTAGTGCAAAATCAGCAAAATCAGCCAGTTGTTGGGGCTCAACCACGTGATAAGCGTGGTGAGTTTTTGAAGGGTCGTCCCCCAGTGTTCACACATGCTGCTGATCCTTTGGAGGCCGATGATTGGCTTCGTGCTGTGGAGAAACAACTCACTATTGCCCAATATGATGACCGACAGAAGGTGTTGTTTGCTTCTGGGCAACTTCAGGGAGAAGCTCAGGATTGGTGGGAGTCATATGAGTATGGTCGTCCTGCCAATACTCCTGTAGTCACCTGGCAGGAGTTTAGGGAGAACTTCAGGGCTTACCATATACCTGAAGGAATGATAGAGTTGAAGGCGGAGGAATTCAGGAACCTGACCCAAGGGTCAATGACTGTAGCTGAGTACCGTGACAAGTTTGCTCAATTGTCACGATATGCTCCACATGAGGTGGCCAATGATAATGACAAGCAGCGCCGCTTCTTGAAGGGATTATATGATGGACTACAATTGCAGTTGATGTCCAATACCTACCCTAATTTTCAGACGCTTGTAAACCGCGCTATCGTGGTGGATAGCAAGCGCAAGGAAATGGATGCAAAGAGGAAGAGGTTACAGGGACAAGCCTCCAATAGCAACACCCGTCCACGTACTGGCTTTCAATAGAATACTCACCAGAGGCCTCCTTCTGGACAGTGGAATCGTGGTCAGGCCCCATTCCGTGGACAGTTTCCGCAACGTCCCCCATTCCAGCCATAGAATAGCAACCAACGTCCACCGCAGCAGAATGGAAATCAAGCGCAGCGTCAGGGTCCTTCCAATAACACTCCTATGAAGACCAGTGCTCCCAATACCCCCAACAAGTGTTTCCGATGTGGAAAAGAAGGTCACTTGTCTTACAATTGCCCGGAAAAGCTCAACCAGCAGACTCCCCAGAGACAGAGCAGCCACCAGAAGCCCGCACCTAACTCAGGAAGGGTGAATCACTTGTCCCAGGAAACTGCAGTGGAGGAGCCAGAAGTTATGCTTGGTACGTTCGATGTCCACTCTACTCCCGCCACTGTTCTTTTTGATTCTGGAGCATCACATTCTTTTATATCGCAATCATTTGTTAGAATACATAGAATCCATTTGTGTGCCATGAAGAATCCTATCTTAGTAAACTCACCTGGTGGAAGCATGCCAGCATCTTATCGCTGTCTTCCGATTAGTCTCAACTTAAGGGGGGTAGAGTTTACAGTTAGCCCTATAGTATTGAGAACAGCTGGGATTGATCTTATATTGGGAATGGATTGGATGATGCAACAACAAGCAGAGATTCAGTGTAAGGATAAATCAGTTGTACTGACAACACCAAAGGGTGATAGAATCAGGGTTGAAGTAAAAGTGCAAAAACAAGAGACCGCTACAGTGAACCAACTCAATGATGGTGACAACCAGGAAGATCCAGTTGTGGAGGAGTTTCCAGATGTGTTTCCAGAGGAATTGCCAGGTATGCCACCAGACCATGACATTGAATTTATTATTGAATTATTACCTGGAACTGCACCTATAGCTAAGCGTCCATATAGAATGGGAGTAAATGAATTAGAAGAACTTAAGAAACAAATCAAGGAGTTGCAGGATAAGGGTTTTATTCGTCCTAGTTCTTCACCTTGGGGAGCACCAGTGATTTTTGTGGATAAGAAAGATGGAACTCAGAGGATGTGTGTAGATTATCGGTCTCTTAATGAGGTTACTATTAAGAACAAATACCCATTGCCTAGGATTGATGACCTGTTTGATCAGTTGAGAGGAGCTTGTGTATTTTCCAAGATTGATCTTCGTTCTGGATATCATCAGTTGAAGATTCATGCTAGTGATGTACCAAAGACAGCTTTTACCACACGGTATGGGTTGTATGAGTATACAGTGATGTCTTTTGGTCTGACTAATGCTCCTGCATACTTTATGTATTTGATGAATAAGGTATTCATGGAATATCTGGACAAGTTTGTAGTGGTATTCATTGATGATATTCTAGTATTTTCCAAGACTGAGGAAGAACATGCGGAACATTTGAGGTTGGTCTTGCAGAAGCTCAGAGAACACCAACTATATGCAAAAAGGAGTAAATGTGAGTTTTGGTTGAAGGAAGTTTCTTTTCTGGGTCATATTGTCTCTAATGGAGGAATATCAGTAGATCCTGGCAAGGTGAAAGATGTATTGAATTGGAAACCACCCATCAATGTGAGTGAGATCCGTAGCTTCTTGGGATTAGCTGGTTATTATAGAAGATTTATAGAGGGATTTTCAAAGCTTGCAAAACCAATGACTGCATTATTGGAGAAGAATGCCAAGTTTGTGTGGTCCGAGAAGTGTCAGGCTAATTTTGAGGAACTAAAGAAGAGATTGACGACTGCACCCGTCTTAGTTTTGCCAGATCTGAGTAAACCTTTCTCTATCTATTGTGATGCATCTCGATTGGGTTTGGGATGTGTACTGATGCAAGAAGATAGAGTTGTGGCATATGCATCGAGGCAGTTGAGGAAGCATGAGTTAAATTACCCTACTCATGATTTGGAATTAGCTGCAGTAGTTCATGCATTAAAGATATAGAGACATTATTTGATTGGACACAAGAGTGATATATACACTGATCACAAGAGTTTAAGGTATATCTTCACTCAAACGGATCTGAACTTGAGGCAGCGTAGATGGTTGGAGTTGATAAAAGACTATGATCTAGAGGTGCATTATCATCCAGGAAAGGCCAACATTGTTGCTGATGCTCTTAGTAGGAAAAGTTATGCAAATGAAATACAAGTAATGCCTATGTCAAAGGAATTGTGTGCCGAGTGCAAGTATTTGAACTTAGGATTTACTACCAATGCAGTGGAATTAGTATTAGAGCCTACTTCAGAGCAAGAGATCCGTAAAAGTCAGCAGAAGGATGAAAAGTTGAGAGAGATAGCTGAAAACATAGCGAAAGGTAAATCTCCAGGATTCCGTAAGGATGATAATGGTACGCTATGGTTTGGAAAAAGGCTGTGTGTGGCCGAAGATAAGGATATCAGAATGGCAATTCTACGTGAAGCTCATGAGTCAGCTTATTCCATACATCCGGGGAGTACTAAGATGTACTTGGATCTGAAAGAGAAATATTGGTGGTACGGTTTAAAGAGAGATGTTGCTGAGTATGTTGCTTTGTGTGACACTTGTCAAAGGGTGAAAGCGGAACATCAGAGACCTGCAGGATTGTTACAGCCTATGCAGATACCCGAGTGGAAATGGGAAGAGGTTGGTATGGACTTTATAGTTGGGTTGCCACGGACTCAAAGAGGATATGATTCAATTTGGGTGATAGTGGATCGTCTGACTAAGGTTGCTCATTTTCTGCCTGTGAAGACTACATATAGCAGTGCGAAGTTGGCAGAATTGTATATGGAAAGAATAGTGAGTCTACATGGAGTACCTAAGAAGATTGTGTCTGATCGAGGTACTCAGTTTACATCTCATTATTGGCAAAAGATACATGAATCATTGGGAACCAAATTAAATTTTAGTACAGCTTATCATCCTCAGACAGATGGTCAAACGGAGAGAATTAATCAGATATTGGAAGATATGTTGAGAGCTTGTGCTTTACAATATGGTACTAGTTGGGATAAGAGCTTGCCTTATGCAGAGTTCTCTTATAACAATAGTTATCAGAAGAGTCTTCAAATGGCACCGTTTGAGGCTCTGTATGGACGAAAGTGTAGGACCCCGTTGTTCTGGAATCAGACAGGGGAGAGTCAAGTGTTTGGGCCTGATGTATTAAAGGATGCTGAAAAGAAAGTGAGAATGATTAGAGATAATCTAAAAATAGCACAGTCCAGACAGAAAAGCTATGCTGATACTCGCAGAAGGGAGTTGACTTTTGAGGTAGGGGATTATGTATACTTGAAAGTGTCACCTATGAGGAGTGTGAAGAGGTTCAACATGAAGGGTAAATTGGCACCAAGATATATTGGACCTTTCAAGATTATAGAGAGACGTGGTGAAGTGGCGTATCAGTTGGAATTACCTGAAAGTTTGGTAGGTGTACATGATGTGTTCCATGTGTCTCAATTAAAGAAATGTTTACGAGTACTAGAGGAGCAGATTCCATTAGAGGAACTCACTGTTAAGGAGGATCTTACATATGAAGAGTTTCCGGTTAAAATTTTAGAGACTGCGGACAGAGTCACAAGAAGTAGAACAATCAAAATGTGTAAAGTACAATGGAATCGGTACACAGCAGAAGAGGCTACTTGGGAACGAGAAGAGGATTTGAGAAAAACCTACCCACAACTGTTTGAGTAAGTATCGGTCGAATCTCGGGACGAGATTCATCTTAAGGGGGGTAGAATTGTAACACCCTAAAAATTTGAAAAGAAGAAAAATAGGAAAAACATGATTTTTATATTTATTTTTGTGAAGCATGCAAAATTTAGAATAAGAATAATTTTTTATAAATTTAAAATCAAATATAAGGGTAGAAACATGTTTGTGCATTCATGCTGCTGCATTTGAAGTTTTGTATTGAGTGGTTTCAATCAAATTCAAATTTGATTTGAAAATCATTTGAAAAAGGAATTTGAAAAAAATTGGAAAAGGGTTTCTTATTCTCTCTGCTCTCGGGCCGTTTCTCTCCGCAGTCCAGCGCGCGCGGCCCGCTCTTCCCTCCCTCCCGGCCGGCCTTCTCCTCCTGGGCCGAGCCCAAGTCGCGGCCTGTCGGCCCGTCATCGCGCGCGCGCGTCTGCGTCCCGCATCGGCCGCTGATCCGTCGCCGACATGTGGGTCCCGCTTGTCAGTGTCTCTTTCCACCTTCCTTTCTTCTTCCTCCGGCTCCGCATCGCCTTCTCTCTTTCTTCTCCGATTCGGTGAAGCAAATCCACCGCGCATCTTCGTTCTTTCCTTGTTTACCGATGCCTCCGGGCTATAAAACGGAGCCTCGCATTATTTCGCTCCCATCCCATCCTTTCGGAGCAGTCGCAATCGCCTAGCGCCGCCACCGTCGAATCACCGCCTCCACCGCCCGCCACCGCAAGCACGCCGCCATCCTCGTTCACCCCGTGCCCTAGTTCTTGCCTGGGGTGAGTTCGCCTTGCTTCCAGCTACCTCCCGGTGTTTCCCTTTCGTCGAATAGTGGCCGGAGCCGTGTTTTGGCTTTTTCCAGTGATGGCGCCGCCGCGGAAGTTCGCCGACGGCCGGAGTTCGGCCGGAGCGCCGCCCGTTTTCCCCAGATCCAATCTGGACCGTTCGTTTTAGATCTAACGGCTGTAAATAGAAGATACCGGTTCGCTGGTGATTTTGTAAAAGAAACCCTGAAGTTTTTAAGTATGTAACCCGCGGTCCAAAGCGTAATCTGGAAAAATACGTTTTGATTTATTGAAAACGTAATTCGTTTCGGAAAAAGAAAAATACGCTTTCTGATATTTACAGTTTTGCCATTCAGATTGTTTTAGCTGTAGAATTTTCGTTTTAACTCCGATTTGGTCCATTCAAATCTCGTTAGATTCATATTTGCAAGTTCTATGTAATTATACAACTGTACAGTAGGTTTGGATCAATTTATTTTCGAGTTTTTATTAAAGTATTTATTTTTCTATAGGAAATCTTTGGAAATTCATAACTTTGTTGTTCTAGCTCCGATTTTCGTGATCTTCGCGTCTGTGTGATCCTAGCGAGTTGTAGATTCATTTTAAAGACTTTTTATCTTATTTTCTTACTGTTGGTGTAATGTTCTAATTATAGTCTTGTTTGTCTATGCATGATTGCCTCTGGATGTGTGTTGTTGATATTGGTTGATCGAGTTTAGACGGTGAGAAATTCGTTGGAGATCAAGAGCCTTACTACGAGCAAGATCTTCAGGACCAGTTTGAGCAAGGCAAGTATAGCATGGGATTATCCTTGTTGTCCTATTCACCTTATGCAAATAATGTCATTATGCATTTATTCCTTGTTATGGATGACTTAGCGATTGATCCTTTACCTTGGTACCTATTATATTGCATTGAGTAGTGTGGCTAGTGCTTAAACATGGACTATGATCATGTAAATTGATTAGAGGAATGTGCAACAAACATTAAAAGATGATTTTGATTAATGTTTAAAGGGGATTAGAGCATGGGGGTTACTTTTGATGCTCTAATTGCTCTCCATAAGGACTCATCTATAAGCGACAATCCGGGATTTACAGTACAACTGTGGGGGCTCTATGGCTCTGGCTTTAGTCATATAGAAGGACCTTTTCTAGCTTGTTAGTGGTATTCCTTTATGGCGTAAGAATGGCTTGACGAATCGGGTATAGTGCGGCCTCTGTCCTCATGTGTATAGGCTGCGTGTTATTGTGCCATCAGGAAGGGGGGCTCTATATCTGTTTGCCGAGTGAATCTAATGGCCCTAACTTGTTAGACGAACCTTCGAAAGACTTCATAGTGTTTACCCTGCCTGCTCACCTTGGTAGTGTTTTGGGAGTAATTAACCCGGGCATTTGGGTAACACGACTCACAGTGAAAGTGTACAACCTCTGCAGAGTGTAAAACTGTTATAACAGCCGTGCTCACGGTCACGAGTGGCCTTGGACCCTTATGGAATAGTTGAATAATTGTTTATAATTATGTTTTTGCTATTCATTAATCATTTCACATGGATCATATGTTTAATGTTTATATTGAGACATTTTGATGCTATTGTTATGCTAAAATCATGCTAACTAAAAGCTACATGCTGATAAACCAATGAATATGCCTTTTTGAGCCTCATGAACCCCATGTTACACTTGTTGAGTACGAGATGTACTTACGCTTGTTTATTTCTCTTACTTGGATAAAAATCCCGGATGGGTAACAGATGGAGGTAATAGTGACTACTACGCCTACTTCCCTGAAGATTACTAGTCTTGCTGTCAACCAGTCAATGTACCTGTGACTGGAGCTACCACGAGAGATTTTTATTTATACTTCCGCTACATTTGTGTTAAGACTATGTGTTTAAATATCGTGATGTAATAACATTTGTGATGATACTTTTGTTATAATTTGTGAACTTATGTGTGATTGATCTCTGGGCGCACATAAGGGTATGCATTCCATTTGGTCGATAAATGGGTGTGACAAATTGGTATCAAAGCTCTTGTTGACTGTAGGACGCAAGCCTAGCTAGGAATGGTCGATTTAGTATCATCTTTACACTATTTTTATGCTCACTATCTTGCTCTTGTTATTTGATAAATTTTTATGCTTCTTATGTCACATTCTATTACGAAATTTTGCCTCTATTCTAACTTCATCTAAAAATTCTGTAGATGGCCCGTGACCGTAAGACTGCCCGCATTAGCTCTGGAGGATACTACCCACCTCGTGTTCTGCATGCAACTGAAGAGCCACAAGAGCCAGAACCTCAGGAACAGGAGCAGACTCCTGTAGCACCAGTTCAAGCACCCGCACCTCCCCAGGAAGAGCCTGAGTCTGAAGAAGATCCATAAATCATCGAGATTGAAGATGATGAAGAGGAAGCTAATGGAGGAGTACAACCCCCGCCTCCATCACATGAAGCTCCTGAAAATATGCCACCTGCTCCAATGGGGTGGACTGTGAGGATCTACCATAGGAATGGAGGGAATGCTGTCTCTCATCTTTGCCTGGTGGGGATGCTCACTGCTTACTTCGCTGATTGGCATCCAGTTGTGGAGTACGTCTGCTGGGAGTACACTCATCCACTGGAGGACACGTACTGGAAGACAAGGGCAAGCATCTTTGCCCATAAGGAAGACAAGGGGGCATATCAGCTGGACAGGATGTTCTCTCACGTGGGACATCGAGCTACTCTAGAGGATAGCATTGAAGATGCTGCTTTTGAAGCATGTATGGGTCTCCGCTATCTTCGCTTTAACCTTATGAAGCATGACATTCATCGCTTCTTTCCTCGTGCACACCCCGAACTTGGATGGGCTATGACAGATCCAGTGCAGCTAGAGCCACTACCTCGGGTGATGGTGAACTTTGTCTATGATATGATGGATAGGAAGCTGCAACTAGAAGAGATGGTGAAGGCACAAGGGAAGACTATCAAGAGGTGCCAAGCAACCATTGATGAGCTCCGAGCAAACCAAGGCATGCCCAAGATTTATGAGACATTAGAGCATGAGCCACTTCCTTAGGAAGTAGGAGTCCTTTATGTAATAAGAACGTTCTTAGTAACGTCATTTGAGTCAGTCGAGTCTGTCGTGTGGTTTGAACCTTGGTGTGCTAGTTGCTTTATTATTATGCTTATGTGTGAGTTGGATCTTTGTTTGAGTGTCGGGACTTGTAGGCATGTCTACAAGTTCCATTCTTAAGAATAATAAGTTTAATAGCCAAGGAATAATAGTTGGGGTTTGATATTATCACGTTTCTGTCCTTGCTGTTTTCTGGAGCAGTCTTCAGTGTTTCTGCTATAGTTTAAAAACGGTTCGTGCAACATTTATGAAATTTTTATGAGAGAAACTAGACTCAAGCATATTTCAAATGCCACTGGAATAACCTTTTTATCTGATCTGGTTCGAGAGATATAATTTTTACAAGTTAAAGTTTCTGCACAGTCTGGAATCTGGAACAGTTTCTGTTACGCCTTATTTTTCATAGACTTAACGACAGAATCTGATCTTGAGGTCTGAATAGAAATTGTGGATAATTTCATAAGCTTTCCAACCATATAAGGCACGCCTCTTTTGGATTTTTGTAGCTCGAGATATGATTGAAATACTGAACTGTCAACATTGCTACTCGTCCAGAAATTTTTCAGATCTTCTTAATCTTATAAGTGGTTGAAATCATGGAATTCTTAAAGTTTGCATGTTTATGGGTGGCAGATGGCCGGAAGAGGAAGAGGCAGAGGTCGTGGAAACATTCCCCCAAATCCACCACCACCACCGCCACCAACTATCGAGCAACTGTTGGCGGTACAGACGCAGTTGATGCAGCAACTAGTGCAAAATCAGCAAAATCAGCCAGTTGTTGGGGCTCAACCACGTGATAAGCGTGGTGAGTTTTTGAAGGGTCGTCCCCCAGTGTTCACACATGCTGCTGATCCTTTGGAGGCCGATGATTGGCTTCGTGCTGTGGAGAAACAACTCACTATTGCCCAATATGATGACCGACAGAAGGTGTTGTTTGCTTCTGGGCAACTTCAGGGAGAAGCTCAGGATTGGTGGGAGTCATATGAGTATGGTCGTCCTGCCAATACTCCTGTAGTCACCTGGCAGGAGTTTAGGGAGAACTTCAGGGCTTACCATATACCTGAAGGAATGATAGAGTTGAAGGCGGAGGAATTCAGGAACCTGACCCAAGGGTCAATGACTGTAGCTGAGTACCGTGACAAGTTTGCTCAATTGTCACGATATGCTCCACATGAGGTGGCCAATGATAATGACAAGCAGCGCCGCTTCTTGAAGGGATTATATGATGGACTACAATTGCAGTTGATGTCCAATACCTACCCTAATTTTCAGACGCTTGTAAACCGCGCTATCGTGGTGGATAGCAAGCGCAAGGAAATGGATGCAAAGAGGAAGAGGTTACAGGGACAAGCCTCCAATAGCAACACCCGTCCACGTACTGGCTTTCAATAGAATACTCACCAGAGGCCTCCTTCTGGACAGTGGAATCGTGGTCAGGCCCCATTCCGTGGACAGTTTCCGCAACGTCCCCCATTCCAGCCACAGAATAGCAACCAACGTCCACCGCAGCAGAATGGAAATCAAGCGCAGCGTCAGGGTCCTTCCAATAACACTCCTATGAAGACCAGTGCTCCCAATACCCCCAACAAGTGTTTCCGATGTGGAAAAGAAGGTCACTTGTCTTACAATTGCCCGGAAAAGCTCAACCAGCAGACTCCCCAGAGACAGAGCAGCCACCAGAAGCCCGCACCTAACTCAGGAAGGGTGAATCACTTGTCCCAGGAAACTGCAGTGGAGGAGCCAGAAGTTATGCTTGGTACGTTCGATGTCCACTCTACTCCCGCCACTGTTCTTTTTGATTCTGGAGCATCACATTCTTTTATATCGCAATCATTTGTTAGAATACATAGAATCCATTTGTGTGCCATGAAGAATCCTATCTTAGTAAACTCACCTGGTGGAAGCATGCCAGCATCTTATCGCTGTCTTCCGATTAGTCTCAACTTAAGGGGGGTAGAGTTTACAGTTAGCCCTATAGTATTGAGAACAGCTGGGATTGATCTTATATTGGGAATGGATTGGATGATGCAACAACAAGCAGAGATTCAGTGTAAGGATAAATCAGTTGTACTGACAACACCAAAGGGTGATAGAATCAGGGTTGAAGTAAAAGTGCAAAAACAAGAGACCGCTACAGTGAACCAACTCAATGATGGTGACAACCAGGAAGATCCAGTTGTGGAGGAGTTTCCAGATGTGTTTCCAGAGGAATTGCCAGGTATGCCACCAGACCATGACATTGAATTTATTATTGAATTATTACCTGGAACTGCACCTATAGCTAAGCGTCCATATAGAATGGGAGTAAATGAATTAGAAGAACTTAAGAAACAAATCAAGGAGTTGCAGGATAAGGGTTTTATTCGTCCTAGTTCTTCACCTTGGGGAGCACCAGTGATTTTTGTGGATAAGAAAGATGGAACTCAGAGGATGTGTGTAGATTATCGGTCTCTTAATGAGGTTACTATTAAGAACAAATACCCATTGCCTAGGATTGATGACCTGTTTGATCAGTTGAGAGGAGCTTGTGTATTTTCTAAGATTGATCTTCGTTCTGGATATCATCAGTTGAAGATTCATGCTAGTGATGTACCAAAGACAGCTTTTACCACACGGTATGGGTTGTATGAGTATACAGTGATGTCTTTTGGTTTGACTAATGCTCCTGCATACTTTATGTATTTGATGAATAAGGTATTCATGGAATATCTGGACAAGTTTGTAGTGGTATTCATTGATGATATTCTAGTATTTTCCAAGACTGAGGAAGAACATGCGGAACATTTGAGGTTGGTCTTGCAGAAGCTCAGAGAACACCAACTATATGCAAAAAGGAGTAAATGTGAGTTTTGGTTGAAGGAAGTTTCTTTTCTGGGTCATATTGTCTCTAATGGAGGAATATCAGTAGATCCTGGCAAGGTGAAAGATGTATTGAATTGGAAACCACCCATCAATGTGAGTGAGATCCGTAGCTTCTTGGGATTAGCTGGTTATTATAGAAGATTTATAGAGGGATTTTCAAAGCTTGCAAAACCAATGACTGCATTATTGGAGAAGAATGCCAAGTTTGTGTGGTCCGAGAAGTGTCAGGCTAATTTTGAGGAACTAAAGAAGAGATTGACGACTGCACCCGTCTTAGTTTTGCCAGATCTGAGTAAACCTTTCTCTATCTATTGTGATGCATCTCGATTGGGTTTGGGATGTGTACTGATGCAAGAAGATAGAGTTGTGGCATATGCATCGAGGCAGTTGAGGAAGCATGAGTTAAATTACCCTACTCATGATTTGGAATTAGCTGCAGTAGTTCATGCATTAAAGATATAGAGACATTATTTGATTGGACACAAGAGTGATATATACACTGATCACAAGAGTTTAAGGTATATCTTCACTCAAACGGATCTGAACTTGAGGCAGCGTAGATGGTTGGAGTTGATAAAAGACTATGATCTAGAGGTGCATTATCATCCAGGAAAGGCCAACATTGTTGCTGATGCTCTTAGTAGGAAAAGTTATGCAAATGAAATACAAGTAATGCCTATGTCAAAGGAATTGTGTGCCGAGTGCAAGTATTTGAACTTAGGATTTACTACCAATGCAGTGGAATTAGTATTAGAGCCTACTTCAGAGCAAGAGATCCGTAAAAGTCAGCAGAAGGATGAAAAGTTGAGAGAGATAGCTGAAAACATAGCGAAAGGTAAATCTCCAGGATTCCGTAAGGATGATAATGGTACGCTATGGTTTGGAAAAAGGCTGTGTGTGGCCGAAGATAAGGATATCAGAATGGCAATTCTACGTGAAGCTCATGAGTCAGCTTATTCCATACATCCGGGGAGTACTAAGATGTACTTGGATCTGAAAGAGAAATATTGGTGGTACGGTTTAAAGAGAGATGTTGCTGAGTATGTTGCTTTGTGTGACACTTGTCAAAGGGTGAAAGCGGAACATCAGAGACCTGCAGGATTGTTACAGCCTATGCAGATACCCGAGTGGAAATGGGAAGAGGTTGGTATGGACTTTATAGTTGGGTTGCCACGGACTCAAAGAGGATATGATTCAATTTGGGTGATAGTGGATCGTCTGACTAAGGTTGCTCATTTTC
Organism: Saccharum hybrid cultivar R570; assembly: GCA_038087645.1. Lineage (NCBI taxonomy): Eukaryota > Viridiplantae > Streptophyta > Magnoliopsida > Poales > Poaceae > Saccharum > Saccharum hybrid cultivar. The sequence goes on from JAQSUU010000591.1 coordinate 1,542,796, forward strand.
TGCCTGTGAAGACTACATATAGCAGTGCGAAGTTGGCAGAATTGTATATGGAAAGAATAGTGAGTCTACATGGAGTACCTAAGAAGATTGTGTCTGATCGAGGTACTCAGTTTACATCTCATTATTGGCAAAAGATACATGAATCATTGGGAACCAAATTAAATTTTAGTACAGCTTATCATCCTCAGACAGATGGTCAAACGGAGAGAATTAATCAGATATTGGAAGATATGTTGAGAGCTTGTGCTTTACAATATGGTACTAGTTGGGATAAGAGCTTGCCTTATGCAGAGTTCTCTTATAACAATAGTTATCAGAAGAGTCTTCAAATGGCACCGTTTGAGGCTCTGTATGGACGAAAGTGTAGGACCCCGTTGTTCTGGAATCAGACAGGAGAGAGTCAAGTGTTTGGGCCTGATGTATTAAAGGATGCTGAAAAGAAAGTGAGAATGATTAGAGATAATCTAAAAATAGCACAGTCCAGACAGAAAAGCTATGCTGATACTCGCAGAAGGGAGTTGACTTTTGAGGTAGGGGATTATGTATACTTGAAAGTGTCACCTATGAGGAGTGTGAAGAGGTTCAACATGAAGGGTAAATTGGCACCAAGATATATTGGACCTTTCAAGATTATAGAGAGACGTGGTGAAGTGGCGTATCAGTTGGAATTACCTGAAAGTTTGGTAGGTGTACATGATGTGTTCCATGTGTCTCAATTAAAGAAATGTTTACGAGTACTAGAGGAGCAGATTCCATTAGAGGAACTCACTGTTAAGGAGGATCTTACATATGAAGAGTTTCCGGTTAAAATTTTAGAGACTGCGGACAGAGTCACAAGAAGTAGAACAATCAAAATGTGTAAAGTACAATGGAATCGGTACACAGCAGAAGAGGCTACTTGGGAACGAGAAGAGGATTTGAGAAAAACCTACCCACAACTGTTTGAGTAAGTATCGGTCGAATCTCGGGACGAGATTCATCTTAAGGGGGGTAGAATTGTAACACCCTAAAAATTTGAAAAGAAGAAAAATAGGAAAAACATGATTTTTATATTTATTTTTGTGAAGCATGCAAAATTTAGAATAAGAATAATTTTTTATAAATTTAAAATCAAATATAAGGGTAGAAACATGTTTGTGCATTCATGCTGCTGCATTTGAAGTTTTGTATTGAGTGGTTTCAATCAAATTCAAATTTGATTTGAAAATCATTTGAAAAAGGAATTTGAAAAAAATTGGAAAAGGGTTTCTTATTCTCTCTGCTCTCGGGCCGTTTCTCTCCGCAGTCCAGCGCGCGCGGCCCGCTCTTCCCTCCCTCCCGGCCGGCCTTCTCCTCCTGGGCCGAGCCCAAGTCGCGGCCTGTCGGCCCGTCATCGCGCGCGCGCGTCTGCGTCCCGCATCGGCCGCTGATCCGTCGCCGACATGTGGGTCCCGCTTGTCAGTGTCTCTTTCCACCTTCCTTTCTTCTTCCTCCGGCTCCGCATCGCCTTCTCTCTTTCTTCTCCGATTCGGTGAAGCAAATCCACCGCGCATCTTCGTTCTTTCCTTGTTTACCGATGCCTCCGGGCTATAAAACGGAGCCTCGCATTATTTCGCTCCCATCCCATCCTTTCGGAGCAGTCGCAATCGCCTAGCGCCGCCACCGTCGAATCACCGCCTCCACCGCCCGCCACCGCAAGCACGCCGCCATCCTCGTTCACCCCGTGCCCTAGTTCTTGCCTGGGGTGAGTTCGCCTTGCTTCCAGCTACCTCCCGGTGTTTCCCTTTCGTCGAATAGTGGCTGGAGCCGTGTTTTGGCTTTTTCCAGTGATGGCGCCGCCGCGGAAGTTCGCCGACGGCCGGAGTTCGGCCGGAGCGCCGCCCGTTTTCCCCAGATCCAATCTGGACCGTTCGTTTTAGATCTAACGGCTGTAAATAGAAGATACCGGTTCGCTGGTGATTTTGTAAAAGAAACCCTGAAGTTTTTAAGTATGTAACCCGCGGTCCAAAGCGTAATCTGGAAAAATACGTTTTGATTTATTGAAAACGTAATTCGTTTCGGAAAAAGAAAAATACGCTTTCTGATATTTACAGTTTTGCCATTCAGATTGTTTTAGCTGTAGAATTTTCGTTTTAACTCCGATTTGGTCCATTCAAATCTCGTTAGATTCATATTTGCAAGTTCTATGTAATTATACAACTGTACAGTAGGTTTGGATCAATTTATTTTCGAGTTTTTATTAAAGTATTTATTTTTCTATAGGAAATCTTTGGAAATTCATAACTTTGTTGTTCTAGCTCCGATTTTCGTGATCTTCGCGTCTGTGTGATCCTAGCGAGTTGTAGATTCATTTTAAAGACTTTTTATCTTATTTTCTTACTGTTGGTGTAATGTTCTAATTATAGTCTTGTTTGTCTATGCATGATTGCCTCTGGATGTGTGTTGTTGATATTGGTTGATCGAGTTTAGACGGTGAGAAATTCGTTGGAGATCAAGAGCCTTACTACGAGCAAGATCTTCAGGACCAGTTTGAGCAAGGCAAGTATAGCATGGGATTATCCTTGTTGTCCTATTCACCTTATGCAAATAATGTCATTATGCATTTATTCCTTGTTATGGATGACTTAGCGATTGATCCTTTACCTTGGTACCTATTATATTGCATTGAGTAGTGTGGCTAGTGCTTAAACATGGACTATGATCATGTAAATTGATTAGAGGAATGTGCAACAAACATTAAAAGATGATTTTGATTAATGTTTAAAGGGGATTAGAGCATGGGGGTTACTTTTGATGCTCTAATTGCTCTCCATAAGGACTCATCTATAAGCGACAATCCGGGATTTACAGTACAACTGTGGGGGCTCTATGGCTCTGGCTTTAGTCATATAGAAGGACCTTTTCTAGCTTGTTAGTGGTATTCCTTTATGGCGTAAGAATGGCTTGACGAATCGGGTATAGTGCGGCCTCTGTCCTCATGTGTATAGGCTGCGTGTTATTGTGCCATCAGGAAGGGGGGCTCTATATCTGTTTGCCGAGTGAATCTAATGGCCCTAACTTGTTAGACGAACCTTCGAAAGACTTCATAGTGTTTACCCTGCCTGCTCACCTTGGTAGTGTTTTGGGAGTAATTAACCCGGGCATTTGGGTAACACGACTCACAGTGAAAGTGTACAACCTCTGCAGAGTGTAAAACTGTTATAACAGCCGTGCTCACGGTCACGAGTGGCCTTGGACCCTTATGGAATAGTTGAATAATTGTTTATAATTATGTTTTTGCTATTCATTAATCATTTCACATGGATCATATGTTTAATGTTTATATTGAGACATTTTGATGCTATTGTTATGCTAAAATCATGCTAACTAAAAGCTACATGCTGATAAACCAATGAATATGCCTTTTTGAGCCTCATGAACCCCATGTTACACTTGTTGAGTACGAGATGTACTTACGCTTGTTTATTTCTCTTACTTGGATAAAAATCCCGGATGGGTAACAGATGGAGGTAATAGTGACTACTACGCCTACTTCCCTGAAGATTACTAGTCTTGCTGTCAACCAGTCAATGTACCTGTGACTGGAGCTACCACGAGAGATTTTTATTTATACTTCCGCTACATTTGTGTTAAGACTATGTGTTTAAATATCGTGATGTAATAACATTTGTGATGATACTTTTGTTATAATTTGTGAACTTATGTGTGATTGATCTCTGGGCGCACATAAGGGTATGCATTCCATTTGGTCGATAAATGGGTGTGACAGATTGAAGGATGTTTTTAAGATGCAACAGCTGACTTTCATCTCCTTGCATGAATATGAGTGTATCATCAGCATATTGGAGGATGGGAAAATCATGGTCATTTAAGATGGGAAGAGGCAGGTTTAATAAATTATTGTTCCTTGCTGAATTGAGAACTGTTTGAAGTAAATTAGCTGATAGAACAAAAAGAAGAGGTGAGAGGGGATCACCTTGTCTTACTCCTCTTTTATAGTGAAAGGTTTTGCCAGGTATGCCATTCAGTAGGACTGAAGAAGTTCCTGAATTAAAAATGAGTTTCATCCAATTGAGCCATTTCAAGGGAAAGCCTTTATGTTCCATGATTTTCAGCATAAGGCCATGTTCAACCTTATCAAAAGCCTTTTCAAAGTCAAGCTTAAGAATTAGAATCTCTTTTTTGGAATGATGACACATATGTAAATATTCCAAAGCCCAAGGCACACAATCCTGAATAGTTCTATTTTTGACAAAGCCATATTGGTTCTTATGTATCAAGGGGGGCAACACCTTTTGCAATCTATTTGCCAACAACTTAGTAATGAGCTTGATAGAATTATTGAGCAAAGAAATAGGTCTATAGTCAGAAACCTTAACAGGATCATCCTTCTTAGGTATGAGTGTTATGTGAGAACCATTGATGCTTTGCAAGCATATATTTTCAGAGAAGAAATTCTCACATAAGGAATAAAAGTCTTCTTTAACAATATGACAACATTTTTTCAGGAAGTCTGTGTTAAATCCATCAGGGCCTGGAGATTTATCTGAAGGAAAATTCTTTCCACTGCATCAATTTCATCATGGGAGAAAGGAGAAACTAGACTAGAGAGGTCAACATTATTGTCTAGCAAAGATGGAAGATCAAATGTAGTTCCTGTATAATTGTTGTGCCAAGCCTTTCTTTAAAGGAATGCCAAATGAGGATTGCCTTATCTTCGTGATTAAATAAATCCTCCCCTTGATCATTGGTGAGCTGAGTAATAAGATTTCTCTTGTACTTAACAGTGGCATTGGCATGAAAGAACTTGGTATTTGCATCACCCAGTGTCACCCATTTTAATGCTCCTCTTTGTTTCCAATATATTTTCTACTGTTGAAGAAGTGAAATGAGTTTTTTCTTCCAACAGAGATCTAACATTCTATTCTGTGAGGGAAAGATCCCTAAAATCCTCCAAAAAATTAATGAAGTCTAGAACAAGCTTCACATTTGCAATGTTTTGCTTCAGATTAGAGAGGGTTTTTTTTCAAACTTTTAACTCTTTCCTTAAATTCTTGAATTTTGCAGTGATCATTTTTGCAGCATCTGAATGGAAGAAATCAGTGTGCCAACCTAAAGAGACTTGCTCCATAAAGTTTTCATGCAGCAACCAATAATTTTCAAACCTAAAAATTTGGCTTTTAGGAATAGCAATGGAGATGGAAATAAGGCATGGCACATGATCAGATGTCTCCATGGTAAGACTAAACACATTAGTCACAGGATAATTTAGCGTCCAGCAAGCCGAAGTGAAAAACCAATCCAATCTCTCTAAAAGGGGGTATTGCTTATTAGACCAGGTAAAACGTTTACCTTTGAGGGGAAGCTCAATTAAACCAAGAGCACTAATGGCTTGATTGAACATAAACATTTCGGTATAATCTGCACCCTCTTTGTTTCTATCTGCAGGGCTCCTATAAAGGTTAAAGTCACCTACTATCAACCAATCAACATAATCTAGCATATGAAAATGTTTAAACCATTGTAAAAAAATATCTCTTGCCTTGAGGAGTACAAGGCGCATAAACATTGGTGAGCACCCAAGAGTCATTATTATGAAGAGAGGTAAACTCAACAGAAGTAGCATAAGAGTTTTGGAAAACCATAGTACCAGATAGGACATAACTTTTTCAGATGATAATGGAACCTCCAGATGCACCAATCGAAGGTAAAAAGATAAAAGAGTCAAAGGACTGAGAACAAAAATTTCTAAGATAAGCTAAATCAAAGCTTTCACGTTTAGTCTCTTGTAGACATAGAACATCACAATTATTATTATCCATACGGTCACGGATAGCATTCCACTTGTTATCAGAGTTGATACCTCTGATGTTCCATGACAAAACATTTCACTGTTTTATAGCCATTAACACAAAAGATTAAAGGGACTAAAAGGAACTGGAAAAACATCAGTTCTTGGCGCCCATGGAAGGGCCTACATCAGTGTCTGGATCACTTGCATCTTTTGCATCTTTATGGGGCTTCTTAGTCGACTTGGAGGAGACTTTGTCCTTTCTTGCAGGCCAACATCTAAACCTTTTCCCAGCTTGGGCTTCTTGCTCTTGGGCTTGTCAATGACCCCTTTCTGAGACTTGACATTGAGATTGGCGTCTGTAAGCTTGGCAGGATCTATGCTGCAAAAAGTGGTGCCCAAGTCTCGAACTACAGAAGGAGAAAGAATAGGTGGATTAGGAGTGCAGCCAATGCAATTTTTATCTTTGCATACAGGAGATTTGAAACCTTTATGTTGATTATGAAGTCTATCACTCCTTCTTAGATTAGCTTCACAAATGGGTGCTTTTTTACCTCTTTTGTCTTTAGGAGGGGTACTGCAACTAGCTGATGGAGGGGGTGGAGTAGATTGTTCAGCAGCATTGTGGACATCAGAAGAGCCAACATTGGAAGGTTGAGTAGGAAGAGTTTCCTCTTCAGTGGAACTTGCTGCATTGACATGAAAAGAATCTTTGCAAGAATCACAGGATATGTCAGTGATGACAACTGAAGGCTGTTTAGAAGGTAAGGAAAAAACAAAGGAATTTTCATTACCAAGATGTTGCTGTAGAAGAGTCCAAGCTGGAGAACTCAGAAAATCGTTGGCCCACTCATAAGAACCTTCTTTAAGCATCAGAAGACTGAAGAAATTGACCCATTGGGCTGGAACTATAACAGTTGGAAGACCATTGTCCACACTTGCAAAATACTTGGCCCAACATCTGATTGCCATTGGGCTTGGGCCAGAAGAAGAGCTTCCAACATCCTGATCCAGAATAGCAGACTTTTGATAGTTGGGAAAGGGCCAAAAACTATCTTTCAGAGTAGCAGGCATAACTGGAGGAGTGAAAGTTTGTATAAAGCCCAACTGGATGTGGTCCTGTGACACATTATTCTGTTGTTCATTGTCTCCAAGGTTTTGCTCATGCATCATGTTTTGCTCATTCTGAAGCTGTGACTGCCCAAGTTGTACATCAGCAGGCATCTGACCTTGATCATGTTCAGGATCAAGACTTGTATTATTTTTTGAGTTCTAACCAGGCTCAATGTTGCCAATGTTATCCAAATTCTGGGGGTGATCAAGCTCATTTAGCTAGCCAAGTGCTTCCTCCTCATCTAATTCTTCAGGCATAAGAGGTTGCAAATTATTAAAAACTGGGAATTGAATAATTTCCACGGAAGGAATTGGCAGCTGAGCTTGGGGATGGATGTCTGAATCTAAATATGTGTTGTCATCCATGGCTAAGACTTCCTCATCATTTAGTGGAGGAGTAATAGGCTGTAATTGGTTGTTTTGAATAACTTCTTCAACTGGCATCATCAAGTCATCTTCTGCAATTCCATTATGTCCCTCAACCTCTTGTAAAGGAATAAGTAAAGGTGGCGCATCAGGTTGAGCAACAACCTGTCCCTAACCCATCTGTTGAGCTGCATTGGGAGCAGGCCATTGGGGCCAATCTGGATTGCCATGATTATGAACTGGAAGCTGATTATTATCTAGAGGACCATCAGGAGGTGGCTGTGGACCCTGTCCTGGTTGACCATAGCCAAAGAACTCAAAGTGATTAGGATCAATATCATCTGGGTCACCTGGTGGAAAATCCTCATCCTGAGGCTGAGGACCCAACATTGTTGCAGAGATAATTTCACATTGGACTGTCCAATTATCAGTTTCTGGTGACTCCCCATCAGAGAAGTTGAAAAACCAAGGAATGTCATCCAAGCCAGTAACCCTAACCTTCACCAAAGCTCTTGCCATATTATCATGGTCTTCTTCCCAGACTAAAAGTTTTCCAAACTGGGAAACTGCCTTTTCCACTAAAGCATAAGACCACAGATTCATGTTCAGACCAAGCATCATTAGCCAGACCTCATGTGTATAAACTGTAGTTCTATTGTTCCATGCTTTATCATGAGGAATGAAAGTGATATAAGTATTGCCAAACTGATGAGGACCATTGTTTACCATAGCATCCCTGTGAGAAACTCTACTGAAAGTGACGTAAGCTTGTCCAAAGGGGCAGGGTTGAATCGATTGATAAGGCATGCCCATTTGCACATTCAGAAAATCTGCCAATGAACCACGAATGTCATTAAATTGCATCTGATCTGGTGGTAGAGGATGGATAAAGGCAATGACGATGTCATTGAAAACACGATGCAGAGGACCAGTGACCACACGATGCATTATGGGTCTACTAGGAACCATGATTCTTTGACCCCAGGCAGGCATGAAAGGCGCTGGATCAACAAACCTATACGCCATGGTGCTAGGATTGGGGTTAACTGAAGCAGAAAAGGGGTTTTTTAGAGTCCAAGCAACGTGAACAGTAGAATGAGGATGATGAACTCCAAGAACGCGATCAGCATACTCACTGAACGAAGAGAAGACGATTGAAGATGCCGATGAAGAATCCGGCAGTACCCCAGACGGATTGGAGGCACTCAAATCTTCATCGTCGAAGTCTGGAGCGCGGAGACGCCAAGGACACCGCCAGCGAACAGTAACAGGATAGGGAATTGAGGATATACCGGCCACCTCTTTAATGTATTGAGGCATAGAGTGATATAATCGTGGCTGTGTTTGCGGAGCCCCACCTTTCAGAGATTGGGAGATGCGATTGCTATGAGAATTCGAAGCGGCATTAAGTCCTAGGCGCACTAATTGAGGCGGAAAATTGCAATTTCTAGAATTGTGTCCAAAACTCAAGCAATGACGGCAACGGGCAACACAGCCAGCCCCCGAATGGGCCTTGGAGAGGCAGTTTGCACAAAGCCTTAGAGGAGGCCCATGATTAGGATAGAGCCGTTGCATATTAGGAATAGGGCCCAAAATACCTGCCGCTGATATAGAAGCGGTCTTGTTATTAAAAGGCATATTAAAAGGAGGAGTAATTCTCTTAAAAACAGATTTACGATCTGAATTAATAGTGAATTTGAAATTTGAATACGCCATGGCATTGGAGCTTTGAGCAGGAAGACGATGATCAACAAAGGAGATAGGGATGGCATTGGCACCAGTAAGATGTACCGATTTTTGCTTAGAGACTCCCACACATTCTGCATCTTGCTCGATACACCAGTTACGATATTCAATTCTATAATTTGGGCCACCACCACTCCAAAGATGGAAGAATATCTTGAAGTCTTGGCACTCAAAAGATCGAAGGTTGTAGATGTGAAATCCAACCTGACGAGATGCAACAGAGAACCTGAACACTCTATCATCCAAATGCACCACTCTGAATTCAGCTAAGACACCACCGATGACAGCTTGGAGAAGATGATGTATCAAGTGAGATGTAAGACGAAATTTGCAACGGCCCACAGAAAGAACCAGAAGAAAATCCTTAGCTGGAGAAGAAGTGACCGGAGAACCATAACGCCTGAAGATCTCTGCTTCCAGCACCCTGCCAGGGCGAGTATTGAAAGCAGGAACCTCCATGGATGTTAAGCCTTCATCATATTGCAAGGGACGATCCAGAGGACATGCATTCCTTCCAGCTGGACAGACTACATGCTGCCGTGCGAAAGACCAGGGCACGACGAGGCAGAGGCTCCTGCGGCGGCCGCCATGGCGGTGCGTCTTGTCGCCGCCGATATCCTCGGTTCGCTAATGATAGGATTAATTAATTCCCGACGCCGTCTGCTCCCTCGACACGGACTGCGCGGTGGACTTCGCGCCGCCGCCCGACTACGTGGAGCCCCCGCCGCCCGTCGTCGCTAGCCAAGGCAACAACGACAAGCCACTGCAGCCGGCCCGGTTCACCGGCGTCGCGGCGTGGATGGATGGCAAGCCGGTGGAGCAACCGCCCACGCCGTCTCCGGCGGCGGCAGTGAACGCCGTAGCTCCGGGTGTACCCAAGAGAAAGGTTCGGTTTGGCGGCCCCTCGGCGGCTGGCAGTGGCGTGAGCAAGGGGAAGGAGGAGGGCGGCGCCGGCAAGGAACAGGAGAAGCGGTTTAGGGACGGAGATTCAGCGTGGAACTAGAGGAGCTTGTCTTTGTTGCACGTACGTGTTGTCAAATAAATAAACCTGCTGTGCTACTGGGCCTGTTTCAATTACGCGTGTTGCCAAGCATCTGGGCAAACTTGTAACCAAGTTTTGACCTGTTGAGCATTGATTTTTGTGCCCTCTTTTGATGTGGTTTTTGTTTTCTTGCTTTTGAGTCTCGACAGGCGAAGCTAAATGGCCCCTCTAGGCTCCTCCTTTTTAATACAAAGGGTAACAGTTCTTTCGGCAAAAGGATTACATGTTGCCATTACTTTTTTTATATATAAATAGACTTAGTGAACTTAAGATGAGATTTTTTTTAAATGCTTGGATTATTATAGTAGCTATCCATCCACTATTATAGAATTGACATTCACTGTCAGCCCATCGCTGCCGATTCGTGGCTTCAACCGATAGTGATAGGACACCCGGCAGTGATATTGGGGTCATCACTGCCAATTTGGGACATGAACCAGCGGTGATCGGCTGTTTTAAAATTTTCATAACTTTCTCATATGATGTCCGATAAAGACGAACTTAATAACAAAGTTGTATTACTCAACGAGGTCTACAACTTTGTGTGACTCAAATTTTTTGATTTGAGATTGTTTTAATGTCCAAATATGCATCACAGGATTTTATAGAGTTAATATAAAAGAAATCCATATTACCGTATAGTCACAAGTGGGTGTGCAGTATAAAGGTATCCATATTCAAAAGGGATCTCGGATAGAGAAACAACCAAAACAAAAGTTGTAGATTTCAAATTGTTATGTAATTTTGTAGTTGAGAACTTTTTCATTTGAAATTAGTTATGTAAGGAAATTACGTTTGAATTTCATACATTTGAAATTTGAATTTTTCAAACCACCTTGGATGGAGAAACTACCAAAACAAAAGTTGTAGATCTCAAATTGTTATGTAATTTTGTAGTTGAGAACTTTTTCATTTGAAATTAGCTATGTAAGGAAATTACGTTTGAATTTCATACATTTGAAATTCAAAATTTTCAAACCACCTTGGATGGAGAAACTACCAAAATGATAGTTGTAGATCTCAAAAAGTTATAAAACTTCGTGGTTGACAGTGTTTTCAATTGAAATCATCTATCCATGAAAAAATACGTTTAAATTACTCACATTTGAAATTCGAATTCTTCAAACGACCTCAGATGGAGAAATGATCAAAATCAAAATTGTAGATCTCGAAAAGTCATAAAACCTTGTAGTTGACAACTTTTTCATTTGAATTCGTTTGGGGTTCCAAAAACTCATTTCAAAACTAGATGAACATAAGTTGAAGAGGACGAACATCTCAAATGGACACAAGTGTCTTATGGGTGTGATGGTTAGCGGACGAATGCGTGAAGCCTTAGATCACGGGTATGGCAGTGATACGGGGTTTAGAAACAGTAGTGAAGAGATATTTTCACATAGTGATCGATGCCAGCCTATCTAAAGGTTAATAAGTCAGAGGTACCAAATTAATTAATAGGAGGAACTTAAGTTGTTGGCCGGTATTAGAATTTAGTGGTCTAGTAACTTCTCCCCCCGTCCCAGAATATCTGTCGCTGTTGGTGTACGTACCACAAGTTTGATTCGATTTGTAGAAAATACGATAAATATTAATATTTTTTAATATATATTTGATCAAAGTTGTTTCTCAGGAAATGTAAACAACAGATATTTAGGGACGAAGGGAGTACTTAGAAAATAAAAATAGAGAACAGGCAGGGTGGTCATTCACCTTCGACTAATGAGTGAGCCCTCCCTTCCCTCCGCGTTCGCCGCCGCGGCCACCGTCGTGGCTGCTTCCCAACGCTGGTGCCCATTCCGGGCTGGGCGTTCACCCATTCAACGCGCTAGTGGAGAATCAAAGGAAGTTTCAAATCCCTCATAATCAAAGCTGATCTCAAAATCCATTACCAAAATTGGAGTTTTCTCCAAAAGAGTAGAAATCTGAGGTCTTTGGTCTCGTGAGGAATGTAACAAAACTATTGCTAGAGATCTTTCTCAGATGTCATAGCACGTGGAGAACACACCCAAACAGGTAGGAAAACTCAGAACGAAGAAAAATCAAAGAGAAAGCTCAAAAACTCAATACCGGGAAGGGGATACAAGAGAGGCAACAAAGAACTCAAATTTCAAAGGACAAATTTCATCTATTGCAAACCAGATCAAATTCTTTGCAAGGTCCGGCCTCCACCCTTCATCCACCCACTCAGATTGGGAAAACACAGATTGAGGTACTGACTCTCCCGATTGCAGATCTCCACACAGCATTACAGACTCTGGCTATCCTATCACCTAGAGACTGAAAGGAAAACAATTGGAAGAGATGGTTGCCTTGTGGCATTGTGGCAGCGCCTCCTCTTATTCCTAGGGCTATTACACATTTCCAAGCCTACCCTTAAATAATTTCTTGAACCACGTAACCTCCAAGGGCATAATGGTCCAAGTTGACTTTTGAGCACCGGACGGCCACGATCCCTTCATGAAGACGTTTCACCTCGACGCAATCTCTCCGATGACTCCATGTGCCACCCCAAGATCCTCCCCCCTGGGTTTGAGGCCCAAACCCGCCAACCCTGCCACCTGCGGTTTTGAGGCCGAAACCGCCAAACCCAACTGGAGAAGCGTATCCACTACGCCTGCTCCACGATCTCAACGCGTGTCATCGCTCGTCCTTGATTGCCCGATCACCAAGTCCTCGCGTCTCCGCTTAACTTGGTCAACTGTCGCCTTGACTTGGTCAACACCGTATACGCCGTTTCCACTTGTACACTTGCCTGTCGACATCGCCAAGTGTTAGCCGTCCACGGTCTGTCCACTGGCCCTCACCCTCAGTCCAAGCCTCCACGTCCATCCTTCACCGCCTTCGGTCCATTAGCAGGAACTCGCTTGACCTACTCCATTGTTGTCGATAGTCTCAACGTTCAACACCTGCACATCATAAGACAAGAGACGTGTTGCATACACTCTACTCACGCTATGGTTAGTCTCAACACTATACCAAAACTCGATCATCTCTTAAAATCACTCACCACTCATCACACATGGGCGCAGATCAACCATGTGTTCGCAAGGCCATCAATAACATGGCATCTATGATGACTTTGTTAATTTCGGGGTCTACCGGTTTAATTTTTTTATGCTGCTACTAGGGGTGGTGTGTATGTGGGCTCGCATGAGTTTATAGAGGTGAATGAATGTGCATGTATGTGAGCGTTCGTGTATGTCGGACTTTGATTTCAAAAAATAATAATTAGAGAATTTAACTTAAAATAATGGACTTCTCGAGCTTGATGTGATTTTTCTCAGCGACTGCTCGGTGGGCCTATACGAAGCCATGTACATACAATTATTAGTTAAATCTAGATAGCTACAATTAGCGGACGGGCTTACCACATGACGACGAGTACATGCATGTGTTTCTCGGTCGTTCCGAACCTGTAGCCGGATTAATTAGAACCATCTGGCCAACCATTAGCTTCTATGAACTTTTAAATACCAAATAGGAAGGCTAAATATATAGGCTAATTATAGGTCAGATCAATAAAGACTAACGGAGTCTAATTAACCACCCACGCCCACGTAGTCTGTTGCATCTTTTTCTTTTCACAGTGAGGTTAAGTCAGTTTTAATGGAGAGTTTCATGATACACTTAATATGACTGTCATATCAGGTTTTGTGTTGATTAGGGATGAAAACGGTCGAAAACCCTCTCAACTGTTTTCTACTTCTACATTCGTACGAAAACAAAAGCAAAAGCGGTAAAACCGGACATGAAAACAAACACGAATTTACGAAATATCGCGAATTTTGAAAACGAACTAATTCGAGCGAAATTATGTCGAACACGGTCGGTATACGAAAAATCAATACGGAATATTGACCCATAGGACCAAGTCCATAACAATTAACAAGTGAATAAATAATTAGCAAGTCCTACAACTTTCTTAAAAGGTACCTTCATTCGACACCATGCAAAAAAGATATGATTTTTCTAAGGCAAAAAGCGCTTGTACGCAATTAATATACCGCTGAAACTTTGTTTAATTTTTTAAACATATTAAATACCTCAAATGAAAAAAAAAACTAAAAACTAGAAAGTTGTAGATCTCGTCGAGAGCTACAATTTTTATATAAAAATCATCTTCATCCGAGATCGTATGAAAAAGATACAATTTTTATAAGGCTGGACCTCTAGTGGGCCAAATTTGGTTTAAACCAAATTTCGAATTCAGGATATTTTGAATTAAAAGTAGAAAATTAGAAAACAGTCGAAAAAATGTCAAAACCATTTTCGTTCCAATTTCAAATTTGATGTACTGAATTTTGAACCGAATTTGAGTTTGTCCGAAAATACGAATTCGATCAGATTAAATATAGAAAACGATGCGGTTCGGTATGGGATATTTTCATACCATTTTCATTCCTAGTGTTGATAACTATGACAACGAATTTCTTTCAGATAAAATTCTAGCAAACTCTTTCTATCTGTCTTTTTATAAGGATTGTTTGAGCAAAAGTTTAGTCCTTGGGGTGTTTGGATCGTGGGCTAAACTTTAGTCCTTCAACCAACAATAACCAATTTGCTTCTAATTTAATTTACTAGCCGTGCACATGCATAGCCATGCAGCATTAAGTGGGCGGGGGAATAGGGCGTCTTTGCGCCCCTCAAGGCACTTTTAGCCCAATTTAGACCCTCTTGTGGAGCAATTGGACTAAACTTTAGTTCTTCCCTTTTAGCCCCATTTTACCCACCTGTTTGATCCCATGGACTAAAAGTTGGCAAAAAGTGAAAGACTAAAGTTTAATCCACGGGATCCAAATAGGTCCTAAGTACTATGACCTTGTTTAGATGCATTTGTCATGGCAAAAGATTAGCCCCTAAAATTTTGCTGCTAAACTTTAGCCATCCAAACTTTAGCCTGAGGTATTTAGATCCATGGCAAATGTTTAGCATTGTATCAAACAAAGACTGATTTGCACTCATTTAATGACTGATTTGCCTCGTTATGAGCCATGCACAGCCCATGTCCACCAGCACGCGCTGGGCTGCTCCTTAGTGCAACACGCGTCGGGCTACTCATCGCCAGGCTGCTTCACGCCTCTGCGCATGGCTCGCTGAAAGGTTTTGATGGCTAGAGGGGGGGTGAATAGCCTTTAAAAATTTTCTACAAAGACAAGCTAAACAAGTTTATCAATATAACAAATAGCGAGATGCAAGTTTTGCTTAGCCTACGGGGTGTTTGCAAGCCGCCTAACCAATTCACAATTCTAGTATTTACACTCAACCGCACAAGTCAAACCGAGAAGGTAACTAAAACTACAACTAGCAAGCTACACAAAAGAGCTACTCTAGCAAAGCTAACTAGCTAGCAAAGACAACTAAGAAAGTAATGCGGAGTTGAGTTAGGAGAGTTTCACCGAGGAGCGAAGTATTGAGCCAACCAATATGATCAACAATGTATACCAAGATAACCGAACACCGGGATCAATCAATCACAATATGAAAGTGATGACACGAAGATTTATCCCGAGGTTCACGTGCTTGCCGGCACGGTAGTCCCCGTTGTGTCCCTCTTCACCACGTGGTTCGGTGGCTAATCGGTCTCACACCGAGCCTCTCAAAAGGCGCCACAAAAACCTACCAAATGGCAAAAGGTTGCAATGACACGAGCAATTTACTAATGTTGCCTTTGGCGCTTCGCCGAGTTAGGCACAAACCCCTCACAATCACCGGAGGTGGCCAAGAACAATCACCAACTCTTGCCAACGCCTCCAAGCTGCTCCAAACCGTCTAAGTGGCGGCAACCACCAAGAGAAACAAGAATCCCGCAGCAAATCAACCACCAAGTGCCAACTAGATGCAATCTCACAATGCAAATGCACTTGGATCACTTAATCTCACTTCGAATATGCAAAGAAGCAAGAGAGATGAGTGGGAGGGGAGTTGCTTAGCTCAAAGTGCTCACAAGTATGTCAAAATGTTCGAGAGAGAGAGCCTTGAGCCGGCCAACGAGTATTTATAGACGTACCCCTTCGAATAGAGCCGTTAGAAACTTAAACAGCTGAAATCGTGCTGACCGGACGCGCTGGTCCAACCGACCGGACGCGCCGGTCGCACAACGGCTAAGTCACAAAGCACTGACTGGACGCGCTGGTCCAACTGAACGGACGCGTCGGTCGCCCAACGGCTAACTGCGAAGCAACGACCGGACGCGCTCATCACGCAGACCGGACGCGCTGGAAATGACCGGACGTGCTAGTCCCGTGAGTGACCGGACGCGCTGGTCGCCTGAGCAACGCTCAACGAAACAGTGACCGGACGCGCTGAATAAAATGACCGGACGCGACAGTGCCAGCGTCCGGTTAGAGTCCAGTAAGCTCCCTGAACGACCGGACGCGTCCGATCGTCAGTGACCGGACGCGCTGCGCGTCCGATCATCAAACTGAAATACGCGTAGATACTGAACACTGACCGGACGCGTCTGGTCATTCAAAGACCGCGTCTGGTTCAGCGTCCAGTCACCTCTGTGATCTCCTTTCGTCTCCGTTTCTTTTCCGGACTTCTGGCGTAGTGGAAAATAGTCGTTTCAACTCCTCGAAAACGCCTTCGCAAACGTGTTAACACCACCAAGTGATCTTTGTCATGTGTGAGTGTGTTAGCATTTTCACAATTATTTTTCGAGACGATATTAGCTCTATCCAAATGCATATGATTATGAAATGCACACCTAGAGGCACTTAGGAGTTCAATAGCCATGTCATTCCCCTCTTTATAGTATGGCTATCTATCCTATAATGTAACCACACCCATTAGGTGTGTTGGTTACTAAAACACAACCCTTAAGCATATACCTTTGCCTTGATCACATAGGGTTGTGTCCAAATCCAAGTGTGGCCATCATGATCACCATGTCCATCTTGCCACCAACCTTGGAATGTACTAATCCTCATATGCTACATACAACTTAGGCATAGGATTAGTACTTAGGCATTGTCACTAATTACCAACACCAAACATAGGACTTTCAATCTCCCCCTTGTTGGTAATTGGTGACAACCCTTTCACAAAGATGTTATGATAAAATTTTGATTGAACCCATGTCACATTGTCCAAGTATATTACCATGTGTAAGAATTATGGACATGTGATCATGAATTCAAATTGATAGCAATGGCTCCCCATACATGTATGCTATATGTTTGGATTTTGGAAGCATACATGTTAGATAGGAAAATATAGGAGCATTGACTACCAATAGGTGCTAAGTGTTTAAGATTATAGACCTTTGAAGCGTGATACCATCAGAGTAGCGATAAACACCATCTTAGCACCTTGTGTAGTTAGATTCCACTTGGAAAAACACAAACATAACTAGAAACCTTGTGAGATCAACATTATAAGCAAGGCTCTAGTACCACTTTGAAAAACATAAAGTATGAAAAATCTAACTACTTCCAATTCATGCTAGTACCTCAATACACCTTTCAATTGTATACTAGCAAGTCACCACACAAGCAAAGTATCGGAGAAAAAGAAATGCATAACTATGCATCATACATATGAAGTGCACATGTAAATGCAACATTCATGCTTAAGAGCTTGCTCCCCCTACTTGTGTGCTCAAAATTTTAGTTGATCCCCTTCTTTTATCAATTCTCCCCTTTGTGCTTCTCCCCCTTTGAGTTCTATCTTTGTGAACAACATTTTCTCCCCCTTTGGCACCAATTGACCACAAGGTGTAAACTTTAGATAGATTATCATGTTGAAATATGGGGTGAGGATCAAGTTTGTGATTCAACCTAGATTGCTTGCATAAATAAAATACTTCGGTTTGATCCAAGGGCAAGCTTCTTCACACCTCACTAGAAGGGTTATCATACACCATGTTGAAGCAAATATTTAGACAAGTTTTCTAGATTAAACACTTAGGATCATAAGCTACTTAAACAAGTTATATGCTACCACTAGATCATACAAGTCATGGAAACAATAGTGGCACCATATAAACTTTAAATTCATTTGATTTTCATGAATGAGCCTAGAACAAGTAAATTTTGACTAGATGCACTAAGCAAGTCCTTAGCATAGATTGTATGACATGTCAACCAATTGTACCTTGGGGCTCAAAGGAGAGGCATGTCATATATGGGGTGCATCAACTCATGTTGGAGAAGTCAAGTATGTTCAACTCATTCTTTAGCTTGTGAAATCTCTTCTCATCAAGTGGCTTGGTGAATAGATCGGCTAATTGATCTTCAGTGCCCACACTCTCAATAGCAATGTCACCCTTTTGTTGATGATCTCTAATAAAGTGATGGCGAACATCAATATGCTTTGTTCTTTGATGTTGAACCAGATTGTTGGTTAGCTTCATGGCACTTTCATTGTCACATAGCAATGGCACATTCTTGAAATTGATTCCAAAATCCTTCAATGTTGCCTTCATCCACAAGATTTGTGCACAACAACTACCCGCGGCGATGTATTCGGCTTTAGCGGTAGATAGTGCAATACTATTTTGCTTCTTGGATGACCATGAGACAAGTGATCTTCCCAAAAATTGACAAGTCCCGGAGGTGCTCTTTCTCTCAACTTTGTCACCGGCATAGTCGAAATCCGAATATCCAACTAGCTCAAAGCTTGCACCCTTGGGATACCATAATCTAACATCTTGTGTATGCTTTAAGTACCTCAATATTCTCTTTGTTGCCTTCAAATGACTTTCTCTTGGTGAGGCTTAAAATCTTGCACACATGCATACACTAAACATCACATCGGGCCTTGATGCTGTCACATAGAGTAGGCTACCAATCATTGATCTATATAGCTTTTGATCCACCATGTTGCCACTCTTGTCACTATCCGAGCTTCCACTCGTGCTCATTGGGGTTGTAATGCCCTTTGCATCTTCCATGCCAAACTTTTTAAGCATATCTTTGATGTACTTGGTTTGACTCACAAATGTTCCTTCCTTTATTTGTTTGATTTGAAGTCCAAGAAAGAAACTAAGTTCACCAATCATTGACATTTCAAATTTCTTTGCCATCATTTTTCCAAACTCATCACAACAATCTTGATTGGTTGAACCGAATATGATATCATCAACATATATTTGCAACACAAACAAGTCTTTCCCAATCTTCTTGGTGAATAGTGTTATATCAACTTTGCCCATGATAAATCCTTTGGATAGCAAGAAGTCCCTCAATCTTTCATACCATGCTCTAGGTGCTTGCTTCAATCCATACAAAGTCTTTCTCAATTTGTAGACATGATTGAGTTTCTTCTCATCTTCAAAACCGGGAGGTTGCTCCACATACACCTCCTCTTGGATGTACCCATTAAGAAATGCACTCTTCACATACATTTGATATAGCTTGATATTGTGAGCACAAGCATAGGCAAGTAAGATCCTAATTGCTTTCAATCTTGCAACCGGGGCATAAGTTTCACCAAAGTCAAGACCCTCTATTTGTGTGTAACCTTGAGCCACTAGTCTTGCTTTGTTCCTTACTACTATCCCATCTTGATCTTGCTTGTTGCGAAAGACTCATCTTGTTCCAATGACATTGTGATCCTTAGGCCTTTCAACTAGTTCCCATACTTCATTTCTCTTGAAGTTGTTGAGCTCTTCATGCATTGTATTTACCCAATCTGGATCTCTCAATGCTTTATCAATGTCCTTGGGTTCTTCCATTGACACAAAAGATGAGTGAGCACAAAATAATGCCAATCTTGATCTAGTTTGAACTCCCCTTTGTATGTCACCAATGATGGAATCCAATGGATGGTCTCTTGCAATGTTAGTTGGTTGAAGCACTTGGACTTGATTGCTTGGATGTTAATGTTGATCATGAGTTGGAGATGATGAACTAGCCACTTGTTGATCTTGTTGCACTTGAGATGATGTACTAGCTTGATTTTGCATTAGATAACCACTAGCTTGTGTAATTAGACTTTGGAGCACTTGATCTTTGTTGTCATCCACATCAATCACTTGCTTTTGCCTAATATCACCAATATCCATTTCTTTCATAACATTGGTCAATTGAGTTCCTCTCACATCATCCGAGTTATCTTCCTCATCTTGAGAACCATTTGTTTCATCAAACTCAACATCATGTACTTCTTCAAGTTGTCCACTAGATAGGTTCCATACTCTATAAGCTTTGCTAGTAGTTGAGTAACCAAGTAGGAAGCCTTCATCACATTTCTTCTCAAACTTGCTCAATCTAGTGCCCTTCTTTAAGATGTAGCATTTACAACCAAATACCCGAAAGTATACAATGTTGGGCTTTCTTCCATTTAAGATCTCATATGGTGTCTTCTCTAGAAACTTGTGGCAATAGAGACGGTTGCTATAAAAGCAAGTCATGTTGATTGCTTCGGCCCAAAATGAATGACTCACATTATACTCATTCAACATTGATCTAGCCATATCAATTAAGGTTCTATTCTTCCTCTCAACTAAGCCATTTGATTGAGGTGTATACTTGGCCGAGAATTGATGTTTGATTCCAAGCTCATCACATAGCTCATCAACTCTTGTGTTTCTAAACTCACTTCCATTGTCACTTCTTACTTTCTTGATTGTGGTCTTAAACTCATTTTGCACTCTTTTGATGAACTTCTTGAATATGTCAAATACATCACTCTTGTCCATAAGAAAGAATACCCATGTATATCTAGTGAAATCATCCACAATCACAAATCCATACTTGTTGCCACCAATGCTTGTATATGTAGTTGACCCAAATAGATCCATGTGCAACAACTCAAATGCCTTGGAAGTAGTCATAATGCTTTTCAATGGATGAGTGTTGCCTACTTGCTTTCTGGCTTGACATGCACTACATAGCTTATCCTTCTCAAATGTGACATCCTTCAAGCCTCTAACTAAGTCATGCTTCACTAACTTGTTCAATTGCTTCATGCCAACATGACCAAGTCTTTTATGCCATAACCAACCCATACTTGATTTGGTGAGCAAGCATGTTAAAAGTTGAGTGTCACTAGCATTGAAATCAACCAAGTATAGATTCTCATATCTAAAGCCTTTGAAGATCAAGTTAGAGCCATCAACACTAACTATCTCCACATCATCAACACCAAATATGCACTTGAAACCGAGATCACACAATTGAGCAACCGAGAGAAGATTGAAGTTCAACTTTTCAACTAAGAGCACATTGGAAATGCTATGATCATTTGAGATTGCAATCCTTCCAAGAGCCTTCACATCACCCTTGCTATTGTCACCAAATGTGATACTATCAATGCCACTATCATTTGATTTGAGAGAGTTGATCATTCTTGAATCACCGGTCATATGTTGAGAGCACCCACTATCAAGCATCCAATGCCTTCCTCCTGCCTTGTAATTTACCTACAAAACAATTTAATGTCTTTTAGGTACCCATATTTGCTTGGGTCCTTGGAGGTTAGTAACTAAGCTCTTTGGTACCCAAATGGCCTTCTTCTTTGGGCCCACAATTGGTGTACCAACAAACCTAGCATGCACACATTTCTCACCCTTGGTAAGCACATAACAAGAATCAAAAGGAATATAAGATACATTAGCATTTTTCTTGTTCTTGTTCATTTTGTTGCAATTAATCTCTAGATGCCCAACTTGCTTGCATCTATTGCAATAACGACCATTGCCCTTCACAAAGCGAGGCTTTGGAGTAGCAAAGGCCGCCTTGCCCTTCTTGGGAGTATAGCCCAATCCCTCTTTGTTAAGAGAGAACCTTTGGCTACCCAAGCATTTTAGCAAGCGGGCATCCCCACCATAGGCGTTGCCTAATACGCGGGTGAGATCATCCACCTCTCTCTTGAGAGTCTCAACCACAAGTGATGAATCACTAGTAGTAGAGGTAGAGTTGGTTGTGGTGGATGATGATGAGCTACATGAAGCATTAGTAGGACTAACAAATAAAGAATCATCAATAATATCACATGTTAGTCCAATATCACAAGTGACAATCACTTGCTCCTCCTTAGCTTCCTTCATGAATTTCTCCAACTTGAGGTCCTTTTCCTTGATGAGCTCAAGTAGAGTGGAGTGGGCTTCCTTAAGCCTAGTGTGAGCAACTTCAAGGTCCTCGTAGTCTTCCTTTAGACACTCACGAGAGGCCTCTAGCTCATCAGAGGATTTCCTAAGAGCTTTGAGCTCTTGTTCAATTCCTT
The DNA here is from genome assembly GCA_038087645.1 of Saccharum hybrid cultivar R570. Taxonomy (NCBI): domain Eukaryota; kingdom Viridiplantae; phylum Streptophyta; class Magnoliopsida; order Poales; family Poaceae; genus Saccharum; species Saccharum hybrid cultivar. The sequence continues at coordinate 1,565,001 of JAQSUU010000591.1, forward strand.
TGCACTCCTTACTCTTTTTGAAAGCAACAAGCTCCTCCATCAAGACATCATTTTCATTGCTCTTGGCAATGAGCTCTTATTCCAAGATTTTATATTTCTTGGTGGTCCTCTTGTAGCCCTTGCTCATTTGATCTATTATGCCCAATAGATCATCCTTGAAGTAGTCCTCATCCTCCTCATCATCACTTCTACAACCATCACTAGCACAAGAATCATCATCACTATCATTATATTTTACCTTGGTAGGCTTGGCCATAAGGCATGTTGATGTAGTGTCGAAGATGGATGGCTTGTTGGAGAGGGCGATGTTTGCAATGGCTCGTCGAGTGGTCCTTTCATCATCACTAGAGCTTGCATCATCATCACTATCGGAGTTGTCACTATCCCAAGTGACTACATAACCACCACCCTTCTTCTTGTTGAATGTGAAGCTCTTCTTTGCTTTCTTCTCATTCTCTTTCTTATCCTTCTTGTTCTTTTTGAGCTTCAACTCCCCATCATGATATCTTTTGTCTTCATAGGGGCACTTCGCCACTACATGATCGGGGCTATTGCAATTGTAGCAAAGCACCTCCTTTGCCTTCATGAAGTCCCTTCTCTTTCTTGCACCATAGCCTCTCTTCTTCATGAACTGACCCATCTTTTGCACTAGAAGGGCCATGATCTCATCATCAAATGGATCATCATCATCATCAACCTTGCTCTTGCCCTTAGAAGAAGAAGCCTTGAATGCGGTGGTCTTCTCTTGCTTGACCTTGATCTCCTTCTTCTCATCTTCATCTTCATCATCATCATATTGAGCATCGGTCATGACATCTCCAAGCACTTGGTTTGGAGTCACCTTGTCTAAACTCTCTTTTTGGATCATCTTCATCAAGATAGCAAACTTCTTAGGTAAGTTCATCAAGAACTTATGTGAGAAGTCCTTGTCCTTGACATCTTCTCCTAGGCTCTTGAGATCATTGACAATAACTTGTAGCCTATAGAACATCTCCGGTATGGACTCATCATCCTTCATCTTGAAGCTTGCAAACTTATCCTTGAGCATATAGAGCTTGGCACTCTTTACCGTTGAAGTGCCCTCATATGTTTCCTCTAATCTTGTCCACACTTCACTTGCCATCTCAAGATCCTTGATTTGCTCAAAGACCTTTGCATCAATCCCATTATAGAGAGTATTGAGAGCTATAGTGTTGCATTGGTTGTTGATGCGATCATTGTTGGTGAGGTTGTCGGGATCAATGATAGCATAATCATGGTGTGTCACCTTCCAAACGTTCTCATGAATAGAGCCAAGATATTGCTTCATCTTTCTTTTTCAATGATCAAAAGATGTGACAATATCAAAAAATAGAGGCTTGTCCCTGACATGGTTGAACACAACTTGAGCCGTCTTACACCGAGGTTGTTAAGCCTTATAAACGGTGACCACGGCTCTGATACCACTTGAAAGGTCTTGATGGCTAGAGAGGGGGTGAATAGCCTTTAAAAAATTTCTACAAAGACAAGCTAAACAAGTTTATCAATATAACAAATAGCGAGATGCAAGTTTTGCTTAGCCTATGGGGTGTTTGCAAGCCGCCTAACCAATTCACAATTCTAGTATTTGCACTCAACCGCACAAGTCAAACCGAGAAGGTAACTACAACTATAACTAGCAAGCTACACAAAAGAGCTACTCTAGCAAAGCTAACTAGCTAGCAAAGATAACTAAGAAAGTAATGCGGAGTGAGTTAAGAGAGTTTCACCTAGGGGTGAAGTATTGAGCCAACCAATATGATCAACAATGTATACCAAGATAACCGAACACCGGGATCAATCAATCATAATATGAAAGTGATGACATGAAGATTTATCCCGAGATTCACGTGCTTGTCGGCACGCTAGTCCCCGTTGTGTCCCTCTTCACCACGTGGTTTGGTGGCTAATCGGTCTCACACTGAGCCTCTCAAAAGGCACCACAAGAACCTACCAAATGGCAAAAGGTTGCAATGACACGAGCAATTTACTAATGTTGCCTTTGGCGCTTCACCGAGGTAGGCACAAACCCCTCAGAATCACCGGAGGTGGCCAAGAACAATCACCAACTCTTACCAACGTCTCCAAGCTGCTCCAAACCATCTAGGTGGCGGCAACCATCAAGAGAAATAAGAATCCCGCAGCAAATCAACCACCAAGTGCCAACTAGATGCAATCTCACAATGCAAATGCACTTGGATCACTCAATCTCACTTCGAATATGCAAAGAAGCAAGAGAGATGAGTGGGAGGGGAGTTGCTTAGCTCAAAGTGCTCACAAGTATGTCAAAATGTTCGAGAGAGAGAGAGAGAGAGTCTTGAGTCGGCCAACGAGTATTTATAGACGTACCCCTTCGAATAGAGCCGTTAGAAACTTAAACAGCTGAAATCGTGCTGACCGGACGCGCTGGTCCAACTGACCGGACGCGCCGGTCGCACAACGGCTAAGTCACGAAGCACTGACCGGACGCGCTGGTCCAACTGACCGGACGCGCTGGTCGCCCAATGGCTAACTGCGAAGCAACGACCGGACGCGCTCATCGCGCAGACCGGACGCGCTGGAAATGACCGGACGCGCTGGTCGCCTGAGCAACGCTCAACAAAACAGTGACCGGACGCGCTGAAGAAAATGACCAGACGCGACAGTGCCAGTGTCCGGTTAGAGTCCAGTAAGCTCCCTGAACGACCGGACGCGTCCGATCGTCAGTGACCGGACGCGCTACGCGTCCGATCATCAAACTAAAATACGCGCAGACACTAAACACTGACCGGACGCGTCCGGTCATTCAAAGACCACGTCCGGTTCAGCGTCTGATCACCTCTGTGACCTCCTTTCGCCTCCGTTTCTTTTCCGGACTTCTGGCGTAGTGGAAAATAGTCGTTTCAACTCCTCGAAAACACCTGAATCCCAAACCCTCTCTACCGCTCAAACTCCACCGCCTTCGCAAACGTGCTAACACCACCAAGTGATCTTTGTCATGTGTGAGTGTGTTAGCATTTTCACAATCATTTTTTGAGGCGATATTAGCTCTATCCAAATGCATATGATTATAAAATGCACACCTAGAGGCACTTAGGAGTTCAATAGCCGTGTCATTCCCCTCTTTATAGTACGACTATCTATCCTATAATGTAACCACACCTACTAGGTGTCTTGGTTACTAAAACACAACCCTTAAGCATATACCTTTGCCTTGATCACATAGGGTTGCGTCCAAATCCAAGTGTGGCCATCATGATCACCATGTCCATCTTGCCACCAACCTTGGAATGTACTAATCCTCATATGCTACATACAACTTAGGCATAGGATTAGTACTTAGGCATTGTCACTAATTACCAACACCAAACATAGGACTTTCACTCGCCGAGCTGCTCGACATTTCTGCTGGCTAGGTTTCCAAATAATCAAAAACTACAATTTATTGCATAATTATTCAATAGTTCAAGTACACAATTGAAGTGTCCTCAACCATACAAATCAATCACACATGTTACAATTCAAGTACACAATTCAAATTTTCATGATCTATTTAACAAACCAATGGCTATTTGATTATGGAACGCATTCATGTACGCAGGCTCGTCCCTTGCCGGTGCTTGATGAGAACGTGGTTGAGAGGTTGGTGCCTCTGGTGGAACATAGTTCTCATCACTATCACAACAATCAGTGTCCCTATCCACTATCCACTCGCTTGAATGAAGTTATGTAGTGCCATGCATGCTACGATTATTTGACTTTGCTTATTAGGTGCATAACTTGGCATATGCAACAAAATCCTCCACTTCATCTTCAAAACTCTAAATGGCCTCTTGATGATATTTCTAAGAGACGAATGTGCAAAGTTGAAGATCTCTTTTTTTACCTTGTGGCTCCGGACCTTCTCGATACTCCAGAAGATGGTACTTGGTTCTCTTGTAGGGCGCAAGATAGCCTAGACGGTTTGGGTATCCATAGTCCACCAGGTAAAATTTCCCTACACAATGGAACAGTTTTGTAAGTTTCAACTACTAGAACTACAAGCTGCAATTGCAACATAGGAGCTTGTTTACCTGTCGGTGAATATGGAAACATGTCACCGTACTTGGTCATAGCATCAGTGAATACTCTCATGTCATATACAGAACCAAGCCATCCAGCAAGAACAAATGTGAACCTCATGTCGAAATCACAAACAGACAGAACATTCTGTGTTGTCATGCCCTCGCGGCACATGTGTTGAATCACCTTATCACTTGGCACCACAACTGGTATGTGAGTGCCATCTAGTGCTCCTATACAATTGTTGAAGAAGGGATGGAACCTAGGATTTCTCAATCTACAATGAATTGTTCTGAATTCTGGGTCCACTAGCTTAATTATGTCTGCAGCTAGCTTAACAACACATTTCAAAACATTGTCGAAGTTGTTGTGAACTGTGCCTAGTGATCTCTCAAATCTATTCTCAGCTTGCCTAACTGACTGTGGTGCTCCAAACATCCAAAGGAACATGTCTAAAGCCTCTACCGAGGTACTCTTTGTACTTGATTTGAGGCCATATGACTCTACCAACAGATCATGAAGTCGATCAAGTATTGTTGGGCTCATCCAAAACATGTTATAGCATTTGTTTCTATCTCTAAGATTTCTCTCTACCCATTGTAATCCAATTTCAATGGGTTTCCTTCTCTTAGCCTTATTGCAGTATGTGTCATAGTGAACAGCAAACAAAAGCATACCATCCAGGAAGTCTCTGTCGTCGTCGTCCTGCTCAACTAGAAGTCTAAAGAGTTCATCATCACTTGACTCATCAGAAGTGTCCACATCCCTTGCTGAATTACCATCCTGGCACATAAATGCATCACAAACTCAGTTTCATATTCAAATATTCTAGTTGAAATGACAGACAGGCTCACATCACAATCATAATTCAAATTCATCACATAACAGGCACTGGTATAGTACCACATCACATTCATAACAGACATAGTGCACATGATAAACATAGTTCAAATGACAGACTTGGTTCAAATGACAAACAGACTTAGTTCAAATGACAGACAGTGCAAATGATAGACAGAACAGTTCAAGGAAGTAAATTAAGATAATAGGATCTAGATGAGGATGTTCACCCTGGCATATTGCTTAAGAAGGCCAGCCTTCCTTCTAGTGTAGACATTCCAATGAAGAACTCCATACTGTTTTCTTCATTGTAGATCTTGTGTACAACAAACCACTCAGGCACAGTCTCTGATACCCCACACTCTTTAGCCAACTGCTGCACTAGCCAAATCTTTTCACGTAGGGCAGCCTCCCTCTATTGGTTCACAATGCAAGTTTGCTTGAAGTACTCATTTCTCTCAGCTTGATTCTTAGCCATGTCAGTCATGTATTGCTTCATGTACCTAAGTGTTGGGCTAGAGCCTGTGGTGCTTATGCCGCTTGCTCTCTTGTGGCTACTGATACTAACAGGAGACTGCACTTCAAGGTCTTCAGTTGCATCCTCATCTTCCTGCTCCACAATGCCTCCTCAACCATGCAAGCTACTTTGTCCTGAGAACTTTAATTCAAGATTTTGATTTACCTAGTAGGGTGGATCAGAGATTATTTTGCTGGGGAACCAACAAGTACAATGCTTCTAAACTTTATAAGTTAGCTTTCCTTGAGGTTCAGACGACGGCAGTGTTTCGTTGGGTCTAGAAATCTAAAGTTACTCCCAGAGTCAAGTTTTTTGCGTGGTTGATTTTTTTGGATAGATTAAACACAAAAAATATGCTGGTTAGACGACACTCCAATGTGCAGCCAGATAGCTTGTGTGTGCTCTGCAATGATGGACTGGAGAAGACCATTGATCATCTTTTCTTTGAATGCTCTTTCGCTAAGAGGTGCTGGGACAAAATTGGTATCAATTGGGTTAATGATAGTGAGATCCACAGAAGAATTGAGAGAAGCAAGCATTTGGCCGGATTGCCCTTCTTTATGGAGATCTTTCTGATTGCTGCTTGGGAGCTATGGAAGATCGGGAATAGGCTTGTGTTTGATGGAGTTCAAGCTTCTTTCAATAGATGGCTACATAACTTCAAGGATGAGGTTGTTATTCAATCCCATCGCATTAAAGAAGCTGATAGAGTTATAATTTTGCTCTGGCTTGATGCTTTGTAACCCCCTTCCTTTTCCTGCTTTTCAGTTTTCTGTTGTGGTAGTTTGTATAGCTTCCTAGTGTTTGTACAGCTCCTACCCTCTCCTCCCTTGCTTTATAAGTCCTCCCTATTCCTTTTGTTTATGTTTTATAAAAGTTTTGGTGGCACCGTGGGGAACTCCCCCACGGTTTTTTGCGTAAAAAAACAAATGAGGTTGAGCCATCAACAGCTACACCATGGAACATTTGGCCCATTTGATCCATGTACTCTGGCCACCCCCACCTGCATTTCTTTCATTCTGTGTGTCCCTGCAAAACCTGTGCTACCTATAGTGAGTAAGTGATCAACTAACTGTGGTCAAACAAGAAACAAGCAGTTTGGCAAGTCCCTTAGTGTTTTCATTCCACCAGTCATCTGTGGCATCAATAGTGCCATCCTCTCTACGGCCTAAGCCAGTGTTACTCTGCAGTTTTCTTATGAATTGCCCGTATTCCTTCAGTTGCCTAATCTTGTTACTAATCTACTTTTGATCTTGCTACAAATTGGTTGCTGCATAATACCTGTTTATAACCTCCCTGTACCCTCTCTTTGACATGCATCCTTTGATGCAGTTACCTAAGTGAATTTGCTCAACGCACAAATTACACTATATTTTTATGTGTTTCTGACCAATTTGCCTTGTCAGTACCAGACTAGTACATGCATCACAAGAATACGCAGATACATTAAGAACATGCCAACATCCAACACCAATTATATTTTTGTGGGTTTGAGAACGTACCGGGCCTTGAGCGTTCGGAAATATCTCTTCGACGTCGTCGACTTTAGTAGCATCTTGGGTGTTGATGTTGAAGTTGTCTTCTACAGTAGCACTCACCGCTCCTCGACATCCACCGTGGCTCTTTGATCCAGCAGGCACATCAGAGCTAGATCCACGCATGCCACGAACGCCGGCGGCACCAGATGGCAAGGAAGGGCCACGACCACCACCGGAGGATGACAACATGGCATGACCGGCCATGGCGCCTCCTTCACCACCACTGCGAGCCATGCATAAGCCGAGGGTATGATTGCCATTGTGGACGCGATCGGGAGGGGGCCCATGCTGCCGCCGATGCTTCCATCTTCCGTGCCAGAGCGAAGAAGGCCCTGATAGCCCACCATTTTGGGCCACCCTTCGCCTTGGGAGTAGGTCGAGTGCCTCCATGCCCATCCGGGGAGCATTGACGCCGCTCGAGCCCAGAAAGGGATATGCTGCGTTGGAGAAGATGTCGTAGCCGCCGGCGGGGGGAATACGGATCAGGCTGCGATAGGAAGTCCTTGGTGCGATCGACATAGCCGTCGCCATCGCCACTGGAGCCGTCCATCTGCGCCGCGCAGATTTGGATCTGGTGGCGGGGAGGAGAAGCTGGAGCTAGGTGGCGGGGAGGAGGAGCTGGATCTGGGCGGCAGCGGCGGGCGGAGCTAGGGTTGGTGCGGTGGAAGAGAGGGCGAGAGCGGCAGGCGGAGCTAGGGTTGGCACGGAGGGAGAGAGCGAGAGCGAGAGCGGCGGGGGATTGGAATTGATAAGGTACCGAGCGCGGGTGGGTGGGTGCGGGGGTAGTGGGCGTCCAGCTTGCGCCCCCAGGCATTTTAGCCTAGTTTTGGGCCTCTTGGGTGGCAAATAGACTACTCTTTACATTCCTGGACTTGCTCTTTTTTGCTCCACCTGTTTAGATCCATTTGCCCAAAACATGGGCTAAAAGTGCTGGGCAAAAGTTTTGCCAAAGGAAACAAACAGGGCATCAACTCAGCAAATCTGTTCATATGTCACAACATTAAATGAGAATGAAACTACATTTGAATGCTAGCAATGGTAGATTTTGGGGCCTGATGAGTCAAAACGCATAATCATCTCATGTGCATGGCCGGTCGTCTCCGGTCTGGATCTCGCCGACGCGTCTCCATTACACATGACAGCTGGTACTTGCCATGCTATTTGAAGGTGGGTCATGACACAGAAGAAATTGACGATTAGTTAGCTCGTTGACTGAAAGATTGTTGGGCAATGCAACCCTGCCGAAAGATGCGGATCGGAGATGCCAAACGAACAACACCACCTCCGTCATATGCATCCAGACCAAATTAAAAGGCAACAACCCAAAGCTGGTCTGGTCTCTGGGCTCGTGTTAAAAAAAAAACAGTTCCTGAACAACAAGCTCTCCAGCTGGCCAATACACAGCTTATTACCTTCTCCCTTCCTTCATTCGTTCCAAGCTTTGGCCACAGACGAATGCATGCTTGCAAGGGTCTGGGGAGGGCGTAGTTGGCTTCTGAGATTTGGCTCCGTTTGTCGCTTGACTTGGCGATTTTTTTTTACGGTGAGTAGATGGATTCTTGGAATAATGATCTGACACCTCATATCCGACCAGATCTGAAGCACCTTGCACCCAAACCGTTTACATCAAGGATGAAGCCGGTAACTAAGTCCCAAGCTACAAGCCTACAAGTGTTCGAACTTAACTAACCACAGATCGAATTCTCGTGCACCAATTTAATCAACTTCTATTTTTGTTACAGGACCAAACAACACGGGGTTCATCAGCCTGTAGCGGCGGGACACTATTATATCTTTACATTATTGGTGAGAGCACACCAAAATTGGAGTTAGTTTGGCCGAGCAATGGCTGCAGCTGCTGTGGTCACTGTCTCCATGGGGGTGATGAAGCCCGTCCTGGCTAAACTCACCACCCTCATGGGTGAGTTGTACAAGAAGATCAAGGGCCTGCGGAAGAAGGTGACCTTCCTTCAGGTGAGCTCAGCGACATGGGCACTCTCCTTGAGAAGATGGACAGCGCCGATGAACTCGACCCGCAGGCCAAGAAATGGAGGAGAGAAATAATTGAGATGTCATACACCATAGAAGACCGCATTGATGACTTCATGCACACTGTTGGTGAAGCCGACGATAAGATAGGGATCCTTTGGAAAGCTGCTAAGTATCTAAGAACTTTCAATGATCGTCGTCGACTAGCAAATGACTTCCAAGAGATCAAGACTCTAGTGATTGAAGCAAGCGACCGTCGAAAGAGGAACATGCTTGATGAATGCATCTCAATTACTACTCCTGTAATTGTCGATCCTCATGTCTCGGCACTCTGCAAGAAATCGTCAAGCCTTGTTGGGATTGATGCCCAAAAGGATGAGCTTGTCAACTAGGCAATGGATAAAGGAAAACATTTGAAGTTTATACTATAGTAGGCCTTGGAGGTTTAGGCAAGACAACGCTTGCTAATGAGGTGTACCGTGAGGTTGGAGGCAAGTTTGATTGCAAGGCGTTTATACCTATCTCTCAAAATCCACAAATGATAGGGTTGTTCAACAGTTTGCTATCGCAACTTGGGCAACAAACATACTCCCATACTTGCCAGTTGCAAGATCCTATTAACGACATCAGAGAACATCTACAGGATAAGAGGTAGACACTATCGATGCTTTGTTTGATTTAGACGAATTGGTATCTTGGAACTAGATTATAAGGTTCTTAATTGTTTGGCGAAATTCATTTATACCGTTTAGCTTTATATATGTGTGTAGATAATTGATCATTTCTCAAATGAAAAAAATTAATAAAATAGTGTACAGATAAAAAAATTCAAACTTCAGTGTGGAAACTTTTTTATTGATTCATATTTGGACCAATGTACTTTTTCTCATTTTAATATTAAACAACAGACACAAAGGTTCCTTGGAAAATAATGCTACCAAGTTATGATGGTTACAAGTTCCTAAACAAAATTGAGCTCTATTTTTTGAATTTAATTAACAAAAAACAAGACTTGAATACTTCATAAGACATGGTAGCATTTTGGGCTTAGTTAACCCCAAGACATAGCTTCAGATGACCTAAACCTAAGACCTCCTAAACCTAAGACCTCCGTTATACAAGTTTAGACATCTTAATATTTACTTAAAATGGCACATCTAACATTAATTAAGTCTATAAATGTTGATTATACTTGCTTAAACTTTTTAAATATTTGCTTGTAGTATCACATCAATGTTTGACTTGTAGCATATGCATGTAGGCAACGAATAGAACCCTGTATGTATACATTCCCATATAAATTCTGGCTGTATTGCAATTGCATGAGATTTATATATGGTTGGTTCTTCGAATAAAGTGGGAGTGCTTATTACAAATATTAAATTCAACTTATGCACTTTGCAGGTACTTCATTGTAGTTGATGATTTGTGGGATATTCCAGCATGGAATGCCCTTCAATGTGCTTTCCCACAAAATAATTATTCTAGCAGGGTTATAATAACTACGCGAAATGAGAATGTGGCTAAATTATGTTGCCACATCCATGGATACATTCACAACATGAAGCATCTGAGTGAGCAAGACTCAAGGGAGCTATTTTTTGGCAGAATATTTGGATCTGAAGATGATTGCCCTAATGATGAGCTCAAGAAAGCTTCATGTGAAATATTGAAGAAGTGTGGTGATCTACCGCTTGCAATCATTACAATGGCTAGTATGTTAGCTTGCCAACCAAGAATCTTGGAAGGACAGTGGGAGTACATCCAGAATTTACTAGACACTTGGTCCGCAACAAACTCCAAATATGAAGACATGATGTATATCTTAGATCTCAGCTAGTGAAGCGATGGGTGGCAGAAGGTTTTGTTAGCAAATCTACTGGGCAAGACGTGTGGGATGTTGCCGAGAGTTATTTCAATGAGTTGGTTAATAGGAGCATGATTCAACCTGCATATAATGAGTACATTGTTGAGGTGTCAAGCTCAAGAGTACATGATATGCTACTTGATTTGATTCTGAAGAGATGTAAGGAAGATAATTTTCTGCATCTGGTAAATGATCCAAAAGCAATGGCACAAGTCAAAGACCAGGGCATTCGTCGACTTATTGTTGTTGGCTTGAGAGATGTAAAGGATGATACCAAACTGACTATAAGTACGAGCCAGAACCTATCACAAATTCGTTCTCTTACCATATCGGAAAACTCCAATTGGAAACCTCCACTATTGGACTTGAAATTTTTACGAGTGTTATCCCTTCAAAGATATACTATAATGTGATTGTACTGGACCTAACTTGTATCAACCAATTATCACAGCTGAGATATTTAAATGTTGGAGGAAAAGTCATGTTGCCTTGTCAAATATGGGGACTGCAACATTTAGACACTTTGGATTTATCTCAAAGTTCACCTGTGGCAGCAATCAATAACTCTACATTAGAGATTGTTGATGTGCCATGGTTGACTAATTTGCTCTTGCCCCGATTTGGTCAGGCGAAACTGATGTGCACCTTAGAAAGTATTATAGCATGGGCGAGCTCAACAATCTATTAGATTTGCGTTTTCATTTGCCCAAGAGGTGTGCACCATGGGCGAAGGCAACATAGATCGCAGCCCTAAGTACCTCACTTGAGAAACTCAGCAACCTAAGACAGCTAGTTCTGTACTATGATGGAGTTGCTTGTTGTGCTGATGAGTTGAGCTCGCTTTCCCCTTCATTCAACAAGCTTGAGAAGCTTGAAATGAGGGGATGCACCTTCTCTCTAGAGTTCCTAGGTGGATCGGCCACCTCCGAAACCTCTGTGTGTTGACGATTGGGGTGAAGTAAATGGTCCAAGAAGATTTTTCCATCATTGGTATAGGGGCACCGTCCCTGCTCAGGAGCCCTGACAGAAAGGATCGAGATAAGAGGTTCCATGGGATTTGCATCTGTCAAATATTTTGAGTTCAACTACGACTGTATTTCGTACCTGTCGTTTGAGGCAGGGGCTATGCCTAAGCTTCGGGAACTGAAGTTAGTATTCGATGCAAATGAATGGGACATCAAGGCAGTACCTGGTGGGCTCCAGCACCTCCCACGACTCAAGAAAATCGAAGCACAGAGGTCATGCTACAACACAGATGAATGGTGGGGACGTGAACAAGCAAAAAATGATAAAGACGAAAAGGCTGAGCATGAGGTGATCAAGGGTGTGTTCCAAAAAGCTGCCGACGCTCTCCCCACATGCCCAATGTTCATCTTCCAAGATGGATGGCTGTTTAGGTAAAGTTCCTCTAACCATGCATGGGCGATGGATGTGTCCAAGTATACGAGTTAGTATATGACACACGCCTCTGCTTTCGCTGCTCAGTTGCGTGCCAGTGCTAGACAAGAAGAGGTGAGTACCTCTTGTTGAGCCCAACAGGCAACAAGCACTCAGTGTACTTGTGCACCCCGGACCTGTACCAATCATGTTTAGGCAAGCTGGCCAAGCAAAATTTGGCAAAAAAAAAAACAGCCAAATCAGGTCCATGGCCAAAATTTAGTCACATCATACATGTTTGGTTAGAGGCCAAACCAAAATACTACCTCCGTTCCAAATTATAAGTCGCTTTGATTTTTTTTGGTATATCTATTTTGCTATACATCTAAATATAATAATATGTCTAGATACATAACAAAATGAATGAACCAAAAAAGTCAAAACGACTTATAATTTCGAACGGAGGGAGTACAACTTATAAATATAAATATGACACATGGGACCTATATGTCATTTTTGTTTTCGTACATCTAAATGTAGGCAACATTGGTTTTAATTTCACTACCGAAAAAAAAACATTTGTAAAGACGCCTCTTTTTTTTAGCGGCGGCTCAATCTAAAACTGCCTCTAAAAATGGTTTCCAAAACGAGGCGTCTCTACAAATGCATTTGTAGGAGCAGTTAGTATTTTCAGACACCTCTACAAATGGACCTATTTGTAGGGACGGCTCTAAATCCAGCCGTCCCTACAAATCTAGAACCTAGAACCGCCACTAAAAATGGGCATCGATTAATAATCACGTATTGAAAATTTAATTTTTTCAAACGACCTTGGATAGAGATATGACCAAAACTAAAGTTGTAAATCTCGAGAAGTTATACAACTTTGTAGTTGGCAACCTTTTCATTTGAAATCATCTAGCCTAGGAAAATTACTTTTGAATTTCTGGCATTTAAAATTTGAAATTTTCAAACGACCTTGTATGGACCAAACCAAAAGTTATAGATTAGAAGTTATACAACTTTGTAGTTGACAATGTTTCCATTTGAAATCATTTATCTAAGAAAAAAAATATGCTTGAATTTCTCACATTTAAAATTCAAATTTTTCAAATGACCTTGGATGGAGAAATGACCAAAACCAAAGTTGTAGATCTTGAAAAGTTATAAAACTTTTTAGTTGACAACTTTTTCATTTAAATTTGTTTAGGATCTCAAATACTAATTTTATAATCGGATGAAGCTAAAATGAGAAGGATGAATCCAAATGGATATAAATGTCTTGTGGGTGGGGTGGTCAGAGGAGGAACGTGCGAAAGCAGAGGTCGTGGGTTTGAACCCCACGAGCTGCACAACACGTGTTTCTTGCACGACCTATGTGAGTTGTGACAGCATGCACGTGTGGGCTAGCCCATTAGGGTCTCCCTAGATTATTTTATTTGTTATTTTTGGGCCTAAATTTGTAATTTCTCAAAAAAAGATTTCTAAAGGCATCTTGTTTTCAGCCAAGCCACTTCTAAAAATACGCAGTCACCCATAGAAATTGTTGATTTCTAGAGGCGAATGGATAGGAAAGGCTCCGTAGCCGCCCCTAGAGACTCTCTTTGTAGCGCCTCAGCCCATGTTGGCTGCCAGCCATCCCCTCAGATGTGCTATGCTTGGTTGCATGGCACGCTCTCGCTAGCCCAACTAACAAAATACTTGTAGTAATCGCCAGGCAACATGCATATGTGGGTTGCGCGCAGTTACTACTAGGGTTAGGAGGTAGGGTTGGTCTAATGGGCTTTGAATCCATGTGGTTGTGCTTTGTGGGTTGAATTCATTACTGGACTGCTACACCTCTAGATCGTAGTTTCGAGGCCCCTTGGGCACCCGCAGGCCGCGGGGTGATGATAAGACCCACCCCAATTTGATTCAGGTCCCCAAACCTGAAACCTAATGCGGAAAAACAGACCCACCCCTGCCCCATTGCCCCCATGGAGTCTGAAACCCACGGGTGTTAGGTCCAAATCCGGCCGACTGCCATTCCCAGCTATAACTAAGTCTTATTTGGACGCATGTGTATCCACTTTAATCCATATGTATTGGAGTGGATTGGAATAGAACTTACTTTAATTCCCCTCCAATTCACTTCAATACATGTGGATTGAATGATGAATACATGCATATCCAAACAAGGTAACGTATCAGGTGGAAACCACACTTTCTGTGAAAACTCGTTCAAACCATGGCAACAAGGTCGTCTAAATTCACCAAAAAATCACATATGTAGATGATATAATGATACATAACCTTGTAAAATATCTGGTCCAAACTCGACTTCATTTGTAAGATATAAAAATAACAAATTTCTAACAAATCGTCTGGACAACTTTCTGGCTTGAAATTTATTATTTTTATATCTCACAAACGAAGTCGAGTTTGGACAAGATATTTTCTCTTTCTCTTTTTGGGTCAGAATATAACGAAGGTAGCAGCCACTACTGTTGTTTTGTGAAGAAAAACAATGCACCGCCAGATGCTGTCGTCCAGTGCAGACGGCGACTTGTATTCAGACTACCCGCAGTGGATACTCTAAAGCTTTAGAGTATGAATATAGAGTAAAAACTGCTGCACTGAATACTCTAAAACGATACTCTATCTTTTCTCTCACTCTATATTTAGAGTAGTACTGTGCTTACTCTATACTCTGTAGTGGCGGACCCCGCTAGCTAAACAAAGGAAAAAAAAATACTATAACTCACAAACCAAAAATCCAAATTAAATTTCGATTACACCATTAAATTCGTCTTAATAAATCATTCAAAACTAGATCACACATGGATATATTTAGATAAAGTGACAAGTCGGTCCCACAGTGAATAGAGTGGATAGAGGATGATATAGAGGATGGATGACTGCGGGAGAATTGAGTATAGAGGAGAGAATCTTGCTGACTGGAACGTATAGAGGATGATATAGAGGATGGATGGGTGCGGGTAGTCTCACACCCGTCACTTTCAGATGCATGTGGTAGGTGTATATGGCCATAATAAAGAAATTTGTGGCACCAGCGTCGACGGTTGACCTGGTCGAAGGGTCTTCGCGTTACCGCGTTCGCCATTGCAGGCCGTGTTTAGTTGGCCTGATTTGGGATGGCCCAAATCTGTATAGTGTCAGATTCTGCACTGTAGCATTTCGTTTGTATTTGTGAATTTTTGTCCAAACATTGACTAATTAGGCTCAAAAGATTCGTCTCACAAAGTACAACTAAACTATGCAATTAATTTTTTATTTCATCTACATTTAGTACTCCATATATGTGCCGGCATTTTAATGTGATGGGAAATCTTCTTTTTACATAGTAGAATTTGGGATCTAAATAAGGCCGCAATCTCCTTGTTCATATGCAAGTTTGCAATCAGAAAGAAGAACGCAACCGCAGCAACAAAGCCGCGCCCGAGCTAGCCAATGGCCTGCAACCACCGCAAGCTTCTCTGCGCTTGCTTGCTGTTGGCTTGCGCAGCTGCAGCCCCCGGTGCCACCGCCACTGTCAACATCTCCGTCTACTGGGGCCAGAACGGCAACGAGGGCAGCCTGGCCAAGACATGCAGCAGCGGCCGCTACGCCTTCGTGGTCATGGCCTTCGTTACCACGTTCGGCAGCGGCCAGACGCCGGTCCTCAACTTGGCCGGACACTGTGATCCCGCGTCGGGCGGGTGCACAGGTCTGGCCGCCGACATCGCGACCTGCCAGGAAAGAGGCGTCAAGGTGCTCCTCAGCATCGGCGGCGGCGCTGGAAGCTACAGCCTGTCCTCCACCTCGGACGCGGAGAGCGTGGCCACCTACCTCTGGGACAACTTCCTCGTCGCGGCCGCTCGGCAACGCCGTGCTCGACGGCATCGACTTCGATATCGAGATTAGTCCAGCCAGTCACTTCGACGACCTCGCCAAGAATCTGACAAGCGAGGAAGGAAGTACCTGCTCACCGCGGCGCCGCAGTGCCCGTACCCGGATGCCTCCCTCGGCGCTGCGCTCGCCACGAGGCTGTTTGACTACGTTTGGGTACAGTTCTACAACAATCCCGGGTGCGAGTACGCCAACGGGGACGACACAAACCTAGTGAATTCATGGAGGACGTGGACACAGTACTTGTCGCCGGCATCGGTGTTTCTTGGCCTGCCGGCGTCGCCTGATGCAGCGGGTAGCGGGTACATAGACCCCACAGCCCTTGTGTCGCGTGTGCTGCCCGTGGTGGATGCCTCGGCAAATTACGGCGGCGTCATGCTGTGGAATCGCTACTATGACAACGACACTGGTTATAGTGCCAAGCTTCTGAGCAACGGTAAGTAAATACTACAAGGCATTCCTTTACATGTGGGAGTACTATTATATATGCTTACCATATTTTGAGCTATTGACAACTATTAATTAATAATATGTACGTGGTAATGAGCAAGTAGGACAGTCACATTGATTTCCTTACCGTTTGAAGCAAATTTTGAATGATATTAGGTAGTAGAGCAATGAGATGACTAGGATCATGAATTAGTGTCCTTTGGAAGAAAAAAAATGAGGTGGTTATAGAGTTAAGGACAAGAGAGAAGGAATTGTTTCGGTAAACCAGCCAGCTAGCTCGCCAAAATGAGCAAACGAAAGGGGACAGAGAGAGAAATAAAGGTGATTGGAATGGAATTTATGTATTTTGAAGAAACGATCCATCTGTGGGGCTATAGTTTTCTATGTATAGTGTATCTACATGACATGCCAACTATGGAACAATTTGGGTCAGGATTGACCAACAAAACGAGTTTGTTCATTTGATATGTTCAATTATAGACTTAATTAATGTACATATTGGTTATCAAAATGGTTTTTTCATAACTTACTTCACATTTGCCACTAAGATCCCATAACTAGTTTTTTTTAAAGAATGATAACTGATCAGTTGATCGATCTGTTTGTTAATAATTCAGCCATCGCAACGGATCCACCAAACAGCTCACCAATTCCAGGGGACTCTGGCAATGCATCACCACCTAACAACCCACCAGTTTCACCGAATACTGGCAGATCACGAAAGAAAAGGATCAGAATATGTAAGAATCCTTGTCTTATATATGTGCTTTTAAGATTCTTTTTTATTGATAAGACCAACCAAAATATGCTTAGGAACTTCTTTTTAAAAAAACGAAATTAGGAACTTCTTGTGTATTTGCTCTCCTTGTTTATACTAATATTTATTTCCCTAAACGTGTATCGTGATTATACATTCTGGCAACAAATTCACAGAATTATGAAACACACAAGCCTATGGCCCTTCTGGTTTCAGACCATGTTTTACTCCTAGATAACAATTTATCTAAGTATGCTGAGAAAATCAACCCCTTTGTTGATATCAATCAGATCCTGTCGATGAATATCATTTTTCATAGTGACTAAGCTTTCCTATGTGCGTCTGGTTGACATTTTCATGCTACCACAACTTGCTAATGTCAGCAAAATGCTAATTTCAACACGATCTAAACCAGTCCAAAATCATCACCTGTTCATGGAGGCAAATGTATATACCACACACATAGATCGAGGATATGTCAGCAGCAGCAACTAATTGAATCCAATCATCACATCAACCAAAAGACACTAGATTCAACAGGGAAAACCCAAAAATCAGGATACAAACCTTGTCACCAAGCCATAGTCAAATTATCTTCCACTATATACTCGTGGGATTACAACATGTCCATCTCTAGACAGCACTAGGGGCAACCCTATATCAAGATTTTAAAATATTGGACGACAACATCAAGATTTGGGCCGGGCCGCTAGCTTAGAGTCAAGGAGGACCTCACCAAATGATGGTGAAACTCATATTAGTGGCACCAATGATGTGGGTGTGACCCTTCATAATGTTGAGGATGAATCCTTCTTGGTCTATTACAAAGACCTTCTCTCTTGGAGCTCTTACTCCGTTCTTCTCATTATTCTCCCTCCTCTTTTCCTTCTCTGAGCTCTCACTATGTTCTTGTTCAAGTGCTTTCTCCCTTCTCTCACGCATGCCAGAAGGGGCTCAACAGATTGAAGAGACGAGGAGCTGCTGCTCTAGTGCTCTGTACTGATTTAGTCTTCTATCCTTCTCTTTGAAGCCAAACACAAATGCTAGATGCACACAAGGTTGGTTCACTTCCTTGAATTACACCTATTATATGTGGGTCTGCTCACTATAAGCGATTACTCTCCTTAGAGACCATTCATGAGGATTTCCCAACAAATCCTACAAGAACAAACATAGAGTGGCTTTACTCGCTACTTATTCAAGAATATACCCGCATTGCAATAATCAACAAGATATTTCATAATAGTTCCTCAAACATAAAGGAACTACAATTTTGTGTAAAAAAACCCAAAAAGAAGGAGCATGATCCATTTTTTCTAATAATGGAATACTCCCTCTGTTCTAAATCATAAGGCATTTTGGCTTCTCTATAGCTATGTATCTAGACATGGTATATGTCTTAGGTGCATTGCAAAATTTATATGTATCTAAAAAACCAAAACGTGAATGGAGGGAGTACTTATTAAAAATTTAAAGGGTAATACATCAAGTTGATACAAACTCTTAGAAGGGACAAACATTGAACCCATGTGTTTTTGTTTGAGTTATGGTCACTAGAGTTTCTCCTTCCTTTTAGAACAGAGCTCGTTTACAAAATAATTTATTGGCATTTTTCAGCATAATCGCACATGGATAATTTTATTTAATGTCTATTTGCAGATATTATAGCGGGCACCTCAGGCCTATCTGGGTTGTGTGTAATCGCTCTCATAGTCTTGATGTGGTATAAGAGATGTTATGGCATGATATCATGTTACAAATGGCCAAGAAATTCACCAAGCCTTGTATCTTTTGTGCAAAAGCAAGGAACTTTACACCCCAAAGGTTACACTTATTCGGAAGTGAAAAGAATGACCAAGTCTTTTGCTAACAAGCTTGGCCAAGGTGGCTATGGTACTGTTTACAGAGGCAACATGCCTGATGGTCGTGAGATAGCTGTTAAGATGCTGAAGGGCATGGAGGGTGATGGTGAGGAATTCATGAACGAGGTGGCCAGCATTAGCAGAACATCTCATATCAACATTGTTACTCTGGTAGGATATTGCCTTCAAGGTCCAAAAAGAGCACTCCTCTACGAGTACATGCCCAATGGTTCCCTTGAGAGATACACTTTTGGCAACAATTCTACTCAAGGAGAAGACAATTTAAGCTGGGATAAATTGTTCAACATTGTCATAGGAATCGCAAGAGGATTGGAGTACCTCCACACAGGCTGCAACACCCGCATTGTGCATTTCGATATCAAACCACACAACATTCTGTTTGATCAGGACTTCTGTCCTAAGATATCGGATTTTGGATTAGCGAAGCTGTGCCGACAAAAGGAGAGTAGAATCTCCATTGCTGGGGCAAGAGGCACAATAGGGTACATAGCACCTGAAGTGTTCTCAAGAAACTACGGACCAGTGGGCATCAAGGCTGATGTGTACAGTTATGGCATGGTGGTCCTTGAGATGGTCGGAGCAAGGAAGAAAATCGATGTGAGTACAGACGACAGCAGCAGCAAGTATTTTCCGCAATGGCTGTATGAAAACTTGGATCAGTATTTGGCCACACAACTAGCGATATCAGCAGCAGCAACGACAATATGGAAGTGCTGGTGAGGAAGATGTTCATAGTTGGCTTGTGGTGCATACAGTCCAAACCAGCCGATCGGCCTTCCATGGGCGAAGTCCTTGAGATGTTGGACAGCAACTGTGCTGACCTGCAGTTGCCACCTAAGGCCTTTTGGGCTGGTTATTAAACCCAACCTGTAAACTTTGCACTCTTTTTTATGACAGTGTGTTGTATTGTTTTAGTGAGTACTTACTGGGATTTAAGCAAATTTTTTGTCATGTACGGTCATACGTATACGCGGAGGAGACGTGCACGCGACGTCCGACGGGCCGAGGAGCGCGCCCGCATCCAGGCGACGCGCAGGGAAGGCCAGTCTTCTACAACCGAAAGTGGCTAAAAGGAAGGAAGGAGGAAGTTTAAAATATCCCTTAATTATAGGAGTTATTGTTTAAATTATAGAAGTGTGATTTCCTTTCTATGTAAACAGCCGCATGGCTATATATATTGGCTTGTAATCTGAACCGTGAGAGGGAAGCAAGATCATTACCCTAATTCTATCTCTCTCTCTCTCGACTCTCAAGCCCGAGCCGCTGCGAGGAGCATAACCTCCGCGATCGGAAGACACGGCGCGAGACTACGAACTCCGTAGTCAAGGGCCAGCTACCCTAGATCACCAGGTCCTTGACAACTTGGTATCCCGAGTCCGGCGATCCGCCGCTTCCCCGTCCGCCGCTGCACCCGCCAACCACCAGCCACCACCACAGTTTGCCCCCGCGTCAACCCCGCAGCCCACCGCCATGACAGAGCCCACCCTCGCTGATGTCGTCGCTCAACTCCAGACCATGAACACCGAGATGGCCTCCATGAAGGCCGACATGGCCTCGCTGAAGGAGAAAACCGAGTCGTCGACGTCCGGCAGTGACCGCCGTCCGGATGGCCCGCGCGACCAGGACTTCCACCCGAAACACAAGAAGTGGGATTTTCCCCACTTTGATGGCATGACCGATCCGATGCTCTTCGTCAACAAATGCGAAGCCTATTTCCGCCAGCACTGCACCACCATGGACGATCGGGTGCCCATGGCGTCGTACCACCTGGATGACGTCGCGCAATTGTGGTTCACCCAGCTGCAGACCGACGAGGGCACGCCGAACAGGAGCCACTTCAAGGATCTCCTCAACCTCCGGTTTGGGCCCCCTCTTCGTTCCGCGCCCATGTTCGAGCTTGCCGAGTGCCGGTGCATGGGCACCGTCGAGGAATACTCCAACCGCTTTCAGGCTCTCCTTCCTCGCGCTGGCTGGCTCGAGGAGACGCAACGCGTCCAGCTCTACACCGGGGGCCTTCTCCCACCGCTCAGCCACGCCGTCCGACTCCACGACCCGAAAAGTCTCGCTGCAGCCATGAGTCTCGCCCGCCAAGTGGAGCTGATGGAGAGTGCGCGGCCGGTGCCGCAACCACCACGGGCGGCTCCGCGTAGCCTGCCCCCAACCGCGGCCAGGGCCGCTCTACAGGCGCCGCCGCCTATACTAGCGCTCCCGGGCCCTCCGGCGGCTGCACAGCAGGGCCGCGCTGAGGGAGGCCAACAACGCCTCACTCCCGAGGAGATGGCGGAACAGCGCCGCCAAGGTTTGTGCTTCAATTGTAATGAGAAGTACTCACGTGGTCATAATAGGTTCTGTCGCCGCCTTTTCTTCCTGGACGGGGTGGAGATCGAGGACCCTGACGGCGACGCTGCTGCTACGGCAGACGACGGGGCACAGGAGGCCCCCGTTTTCTCCCTTCATGTCGTGGCAGGCGTAGCCGTGGGTGCCCCCATCTTGCTTCGGGTCATCCTGGGCGCCACAACGCTCATCGCCCTGGTGGACACGGGGTCCACGCACAACTTCATCGGAGAAGCGGCTGCGCACAACACCGGGCTAGCCATCATACCCCGTCCGCGGCTCACTGCCACGGTCGCTAATGGCGAGAAGGTGGCATGCCCTGGCGTCCTTCGGCAGGCGACTATCTCCATTGAGGGCATGACGTTCGACGTCGACCTTTACGTCATGCCCTTGCCGGCTATGACATGGTATTGGGAACCCAGTGGATGGCAGCCCTAGGGCGCATCGCCTGGGATGTCACTACCCACACCCTGTCCTTCCACCACGACGGCGGTTCTGTCTGTTGGTCCGGCGTGGCATGCCCGGTGGCGCCCGCAGTACACGCCGCGACCACCGGCGAGTCCCTGTTGGAAGGTCTGCTGGACTCGTTCGGGGATGTCTTCGCTGCCCCGACCGGTCTGCCTCCACCGCGCGGTCGTGACCACCCGATCGTTCTCAAGCCCGGCGCGACACCGGTGGCGGTCCGTCCGTACCGTTACCCGGCGGCCCACAAGGATGAACTGGAGCGCCAATGTGCGGCCATGATCGAGCAAGGGATAGTTCGCCGCAGCACGTCGGCGTTCTCATCGCCGGTCCTCCTCGTGGCGAAACCGGATGGCTCATGGAGGTTCTGCGTCGATTATCGAGCGTTGAACGCACTCACAGTCAAGGATGCTTTCCCAATTCCTGTGGTGGAGGAGCTCCTGGATGAGCTTCATGGCGCCAAGTTTTTCACCAAGCTTGATCTGCGTTCAGGCTATCATCAAGTGCGCATGAAGCCGGAGGACATCCACAAGACCACGTTTCGCACGCACGATGGCCTGTATGAGTTCTCGGTGATGCCGTTTGGCCTGTGCAATGCACCCGCAACGTTCCAGTCCCTGATGAACGACGTCCTGCGACCTTTCCTTCGCCGGTTTGTGCTCGTTTTCTTTGATGACACGTCAGCTCCTGTCCTCACCCTTCCGGATTTCAGTAAGTCGTTCGTCGTCGAGTGTGATGCTTCGACGCACGGGTTCGGAGCCGTGCTACTGCAAGAGAAACACCCGCTCGCGTTCTTCAGCAGGCAGATCGCGCCACGCCACCGCTCTCTCGCTGCGTATGAGCGGGAGTTGATTGGGCTCATCCACGCCGTCCGCCATTGGCGCCCGTATCTGTGGGGCCGCCGCTTCACCGTGCGTACTAATCACTACAGTCTCAAATTCTTGTTGGACCAGCGGCTCGCCACGATCCCACAACATCATTGGGTGGGGAAACTTCTCGGCTTTGACTTTGAGGTGGAATATAAGTCGGGCGCCCAGAACGTGGTCGCTGATGCCCTGTCTCGCCGCGACACGGAGGACAGCACGGGAGCAGTGGTAGCCCTGTCGGCGCCGAAATTCGACTTCATCGACAGGCTACGTCAAGCGCATGATGGGGACCCGGCGCTTGTGGCTATACGGTAGGAGATTCTTGCTGGCAACCGCGCCACGCCGTGGGCTGTCCGAGACGGCCTGGTGACCTACGCGGGGCGACTCTACATCGCGCCGTCGTCCCCGCTGCTCCTGGAGATCGTCGCTGCCATTCATGAGGACGGGCATGAGGGCGTCCAGCGCACCCTGCACCGCCTTCGGCGTGACTTTCATTTTCCAAGGATGCGTCAACAAGTCCAGGACTTCGTCCGTGCATGCGGCACATGCCAGCGACTCAAGTCTGAGCAACTGCACCCGGCGGGGCTGCTCTTGCTGCTCCCGGTGCCGTCGTCTGTCTGGTCAGACGTCGGATTGGACTTCGTTGAAGCCCTACTGAAAGTTCGTGGGAAGTCCGTCATACTCACCGTGGTGGACAGGTTCAGCAAGTACTGTCACTTTATACCTCTTGCTCACCCATACACTGCAGAATCTGTGGCCCACGCGTTCTTCGCCGACATCGTTCGCCTCCACGGGATGTCGCAATCGATGGTGTCTGATCGTGACCCTGTCTTCACATCGACGTTTTGGCGCGAGCTCATGCAGCTCATGGGCTCCAAGCTGCACATGACCTCGGCATTCCACCCGCAATCAGATGGCCAAACTGAGGCTGCGAACAAAGTGATCACCATGTACCTGCGCTGCTTCACTGGTGACCGTCCCCGCCAATGGCTTCGGTGGCTTCCCTGGGCGGAGTTCATCTACAACTCGGCATACCAGACGTCCCTCCGCGACACTCCTTTCAGGATCGTCTACGGCCGGGATCCGCCGACCTTACGCTCCTATGAAGCCGGGGAGACACGTGTGGCGGCCGTCACCAAGACTATGGCTGAGCGCGAGGAATTTTTGCAGGACATACGTTTCCGCCTAGAGCAGGCGCAGGCCATTCAGAAGCGTCACTACGACAAGCATCATCGGGAGGTGTCCTACGCTGTGGGAGATTGGGTGTTGCTGCGCTTACGACACTGTCCCATCGCGTCGCTCGAACCGTCGACGGGCAAACTGAAGCCCCGATTCTTCGGTCCCTATCAGGTGACCGAGGTGATCAACGCAGTCGCCGTCAGGGTGGCACTTCCGCCACGCGCTCGACTTCATGACGTCTTCCACGTCGGCCTCTTGAGGAAGTGGCAGGGCGTGCCTCCGAACACTCCACCACCTCTCCCTGTTGTCCACAATGGCGCCACGGAGCCAGAACCGGAACGTGTGGAGCGCTCCCGTCTCGCAAGAGGAGTGCGCCAGGTCCTCGTGTGCTGGAAGGGGGAGCCGCTGTCTTCATCATCTTGGGAAGATTGGGACATTTTCCGCGACCGTTTTCCGACATTCCAGCTCGAGGACGAGCTGGACCAGAAGGAGGGGAGAGATGTCATGTACGGTCATACGTATACGCGGAGGAGACGTGCACGCGACGTCCGATGGGCCGAGGAGCGCGCCTGCATCCAGGCGACGCGCAGGGAAGGCCAGTCTTCTACAACCGAAAGTGGCTAAAAGGAAGGAAGGAGGAAGTTTAAAATATCCCTTAATTATAGGAGTTATTGTTTAAATTATAGAAGTGTGATTTCCTTTCTATGTAAACAGCCGCATGGCTATATATATTGGCTTGTAATCTGAACCGTGAGAGGGAAGCAAGATCATTACCCTAATTCTATCTCTCTCTCGACTCTCAAGCCCGAGCCGCTGCGAGGGGCATAACCTCCGCGATCGGAAGACACAGCGCGAGACTACGAACTCCGTAGTCAAGGGCCAGCTACCCTAGATCACCAGGTCCTTGACATTTTTTGCCTGAATTCACTCCACAACATTTTTTGCTCTTTCAGAAAGGATGAGATCAAAATTGGGGCTTATTTAATTCCCTGTAATGGAAAGACAAAAAAACAGAGTGGATCGGAGTCCACCAGTATAAAGTGTTAATGTCCAAGTTGAACCCGTGACCACAACCAATGATGGCTAAACAAGAAAATTGGGGTGTGTTTGGTTTGAGAGTGAATTTGGATGGGATATGGTCGTTCATGAATTTTAGGATAAATAATTTATCCATTCTTTTTATTTGGTTGCATGAATGGAACGAGCTATTTTTCTATTTGGTTGGATGGATGATAGTGAATGGGACTAGAATAGTTAACTAATTATATTTATTATTTAAAAATAACAACTAATTATACACTAATACTTACATTACTAAAGAAAGTGTTATCGCAACACCCTTATCACCGCCAGTTGGATGGATGGTGGCAGTGAAAAGTTTGTTCACCACCAGGTCACTGTTGGATGCGGTGACAATGTGTAGGGTCTGCTTCGCTGCCGGATTATACGTCAAGCCGGCTATGATAGGAGTTTTGACCGCTGACCCTTTACTGGTGGACTGACGATCAACAGTTTTTGTGACTGTTCACTCTCCCAACTTCCA
The DNA here is from genome assembly GCA_038087645.1 of Saccharum hybrid cultivar R570. NCBI lineage: Eukaryota > Viridiplantae > Streptophyta > Magnoliopsida > Poales > Poaceae > Saccharum > Saccharum hybrid cultivar. The sequence goes on from JAQSUU010000591.1 coordinate 1,590,550, forward strand.
ACTCCTTTCATCACCATTAATTCCGTCGGTAGAAGCCGAAGTGGCTCTTTCAATGCTCTACATATTATTCACGCCATCTTCCCTAAGACCACTCATCTTCTTTCTTCATCCCTTTATTTCTTCCAACTTCAACCATGAACAACTTTAAGCTATCTAACGACTCGCACTATCAGGGAGGGCTCCAGCGCTTAGAGCTCGCCTAATCAGAGTCAGTTGGACTCTAACGACGAGTGCTTTTTCGGCAATAGCGATGGAGCCAAGGAGGAGGACGACGATGATGAGGAGGACGAGGAGGAGGAGGACAATGACAAGGAGGATGATGAGGAGGAGGAGGATGACGATGAGGGGGAGGAGGAGGGGGGAGCCTCTAGTAAAGCAGCAAAGGAGGGACGATCCTAGCTCCAACAACGAGGATTCTACATTAGATTTAGTTTAGTTTAGTTTAATTAGTTAGAATCTATGTAATGTTTTTCAAGTTCAAAGAAATAAATATGTTTTTTTTTCATTGATTACAATCTAGGTTCATCAAAACAAGTTATAATGAATTAGACTTCTTTGAGCATGTGCATTTGTGGTGTTCTCATATATACACTGACAACTGTTGGATGAAACTATCAAATTACCGAGATAATTGACCGCTTAATACGGTTACTGTGACTATTATCACCTGTCATCCTTCCTTCCTCCCAAAGAATCTGGTTTCTCCGTGTCACTCATATCTCGAATTGTCCGCCAACTCCCCACCCTAATTTCCCAACTCTCCTCAACCCCTATCGGTGGCGGTTCCCACAAGATACCCCACTACAAATCGCTTCATTCTCCCCACCTGATGTTTTCTCTTCATTGAATCCCGGTGTAAGTGGTTGTTTCTTCACCTCTATACGCCATTTCCCTGCCTCCTCGACTATACATTGTCCCCTGAGGCAAGCATCGACAAAGATTAGATCAGTATCCCGGCAAGATTGATCATTCCTACATTTGCATTTGATTCCAATTCCTTTTAGTGCTTAGGGCTACAATTAAATGCTCAGTGCTTTAGATTTGGGTCACAACCTTTCCTATTTTGGTAAACTCATATTGATTCATATTAGTCATTTCTTGATTACAACGGATGCCTTACTATGGAAAGAGCATTTTCCATCACCATTGCCGGTTGGCAGCTTGGGGTGGAACAAGGACCCCAACATTTGTTGTTTGTTACTTGGGGCTAGTGTGTGCACCAAGAGTGAGGGTTGATTGTTGCAATGGTTGTTCGTGACCTTCTCGATAGGGATGGAAACATATCGGATTCGTATGGAATCGGATCTGGATATCACCTTTTACCACATTTTAATTCGAATATGAATACGAATTCGGATATTTTTAATACAAATACAAAACGGATGTCTCAGATTCAGATAGTTACTCAAGTCAACTTAAAATGTACTGGTATATTGTTTCGTTAACCAAAGTGAACTAATGAAAAATACACTTCTAATAAACTCCAATATCGATGTAAACTAAATTATAATGGATAATATTGAAGATCAAGTGAAGAAATTCAAATAAAAATTGTAGAAAACAAATAGCCATTTTACTTTATCAATAGTATTGGAACTACAAAATTATCACACAAGTAGAGATTAAAGCATTTGTGTATATAACATAGACAAGGATACCACATTTTACTTTTATGCAATGATCTGTGATAGGTTGCATGGTAGAATTGCTTGTGAGCCATTACTTTGTCACAACCTATACCCCTGCACACCCACTGTTAGGCTAGATGCTCGCTTACTTACTTGCTACTACTTCTATTACGCATTATATTTGTGATGTGATGCTTGGTGGAGGGTTGTTTGTGAGTGGTTAAGGCACTTGGTGCTGGAAATGTGGTAACAACCGGGGAGATCTTGGCGTGCATCTTGGGTGTGTGGTGAGGGTTGAGTCGATCAGCAAGATCTTACAACGAGTCGTGGGGCAAGTCTTGCCGGGGGTGCGACCTAAGCATTCCCCACGAGTGGTACCTATGACGGGTGCATGTGAGATGAGGAGGTCCCGAGGTGGAGTGTCTTTGTGGGATGAAGCCCCGGGATGGAGGTGTCGTTGAGGCACAGGGCATTGGTTGGCCCCTTGTGAAGATATCTTGTCCGGTCCTCCAAAGGATTGGTATGTCGAGAGAACCGAATCATAGGACCTTTCGTACACACCACTCGTCCCTGTTTGGGTGGGGGACAGATGTTGACCTACTAGGGCGGTGCCACTACTATTGGGTTGTTAGCAGATAGTGTAGGGAGGTACGGGCATGTGACCCACACCCTCCTAAGACAGCGTAGTGACCTTTGGGGGCTCGGTACTACATCTCACAGTCTCAGCGTGCCAGTGGACTCTGGGGTGGCCCAGGGCTAAGTGGCAGGGTGGTATCGCACTAGTTTGGAAGACAGCCTAGTATCAGCCTAGGCGGTGCATGCACCGATGATGGTGATCTTGTGGATTTCCAGGTGTACACGCTCTGCAGAGTTGATCGATCTATACGTATAGCCACGTCCTTGGATATGGACATTCCTATGACCTATGCTTCCCTTGATTAGTGAGTGGAGCCCTTTCTTCTCTCCCCCTGGGTTTCGTGTGTTGGTTTCTGGCTTGGGCCGATGAGGCAAGGCATGAGAGGGAGTCATCCTTGTTGCCTAGAGAGTGAGAGTGTGGTGAGTTGTGTGTGATGGGATGGGTGAACGTGTGGATGATATGGGTCAAAACTTGATGAATTATTATTAAAACTTAACATACTTGTATAGGAAACTACAGCCACAAATAGGTCTTTTGCTCTACCCTTGCATTCCACTACCACAAAGCAAATGCAAAGCATAGGGTGGGAGCCAGTGGCCAGTACAAATCGTACTGATAATTGTTTGGCAAGTTCCAAGCCTGAGTACGACTACCAGGGAGATGGTTGGGAGGATTAGAGGTCTTGTTCCTGTGCTCAAGTTTGGTTCATAAAGATGAAGTCGACGCCGGCTGCCGTTCTACTTGATGTTGTTCTAGTTGCTTTATGCTCTGAGTGATTCCTCCAAGTCAGCAATGTAATAATGAGTAAACCTTACTATTTATACTCTTTTTAAGACAAGTATTCAATGTATGACTGTGATATCGACTATTATTAGATAATGTGATGGAATGATCGCTTGGAACTATCATGTTATACTTCGAATCTGTGGATTTCCCTTCGAGAAAATCAGGATCGTTTCAGCAGCGCTTCCTCCTCGCCTATGGATTCTACCGCGATTCACTTTCTTCCTCCTCAATGGTGGCGGTGGCAGCAGGCCGCCTCCCCTTTCCCACCGATGGTGGCGGCGGCGGGCAACCTCCCCCCACGTGGATCCAGATCCAGTTCTCATGGCGCATCAAGGGGCCTGTGGCGTGGCGCAAAGCGTGGCTGTGATGTGCTCGACGGCATCGCGTCCCCCTAGCCGGTCGCTCCACGCCACCAGCGAGCTCTACACCGATGAACTTCAAATGCCGACGAGCCTCCATTTCTTCCAAGTAGCAAAGAGATGTTGCGCTAAAAGCACATGTTGCAAGTGTACATTTCAAATATTTCAGAGGTATATTGCAATTGTTTCATGTGAATGTTAAAGTAGATCGAGATGTTGCATATGTTGCAATAGTTATACATGTATGTTGCAAGCTTCTGTTCCCTATGTTTCATCTGTTTTTTCAGACGTATGTTGCAAGTGTGTTTATCTGGATGTTGCATACGTTTCACATATATTCTACAAGTGTTTTATCTAGATGTTGTGTATGTTTTGCAATGTCTTTTCAAGTGTTTTCTAGGTGTTTCATCTGTCTTCAGACCTATGTTGTAAATATTGCATCTTGATATTTCAAAAGTAGATCAGATGTTGCATATGGATACACGTGTGGGAACTGGGAGGGGCAGTGGTCCCCAGGCGTAGTCTGGTGGCGCGGGAGATGTCCGAGGGCACGCTGGTGGAGACGTGCTGGCACGAGCAGAGTGCGGCACGCGGGAGACAGAATGCAGCGCGGGCATCCGTCCGAATGTCCGGGCGCTAGCACTTTTGATACATGTTTGAATCCTAGGCTAATATAGGAAGAGGGAAGAGAGAGAATAACAGATAGAGAGGTGACTTTTTGATACCTGTAGCACTTTTTGCCCCTGTTAGTTAGGTTAGATGGACTAGTGAACTAATGGCTCCTCAGGCATTTGTAAAACTTTAGCCCACTCATTAGCCCTCCTGTTATAGATCCTCATGAGCTAAACTTTAGCAACAGTTGTTAGCCCATGGGATGCAAACAACTCCCAAGTGACCAGCCTTGAACGTGATTTTTATGTCAGCAGCCTCTTTAAAAAGTACATTTTTCAAGAAAAGTTTTTTTAAGTCAACAGCTACTAGAAATAGATTGTTAGAAGCGAAATTAAGTAAGAAAATCACCCGCCGAGGCAGACAATTTAACAAACTTAAGCCTGTATAACCCGCAGTCCATGAAACCACGAAGGATTTTAAACCAACCAACATTCAAATTAAGATCGTACAAGTTTAGCAGCCACAGTCGCATATTACGTAAAGTTCGCAACGGCAGTTGAATACATTGGAGTTTCGAACATAAGTTATTACAAACCAAGTTCAAAATAAAGTAGCGAAAGCAAATAGTTTCATAAGACACACACGCCCTTAATTCAAATACAGTGCCAGAAGATAATCACTTTCCACAAAAACATTAGGTAAGACATACGGAGTGACCATTGCCCTTGGTCCTAGTTGTCACCCATCGCCGGGTACAGGCAGTTGACGCAATAGCCGTAGTACATCTGACTATCTGCAACAACAATGAGAACAACGCCCTGAGTACGAGAAAGTACTCAGCTAGACTTACCCGTCTTAAACCAAAATAAAGTGACACCAATGATTATGCAAGGCTTTCTTTTAGTGGGCTAGCTGACTCATTTGCGAAAAGCGTAACCTATCATGACTAAACCATTTTAAGTAATTTGCCTCAGGTTGCGATGTTATATGGTGCTGAGTGTTGACATACAAAAAGGCGACATGTCCAGCAATTGAGTGTAGCGGAGATGCGTATGTTGCGTTGGTGTTGTGGGCACACAAGGAGGGATAGAGTATGGAACGACGATATTCGGGATAGGGTTGGGGTGGCACCAATTGAGGAGAAATTGATTCAACATCGGTTGAGATGGTTTGGACATGTCCAACGGAGGCCTCCTGAGGCGCCGGTGCGTAGTGGAGTTCTAAAGCGGGCCGATAATGTAAAGAGCGGTAGAGGTCGACCTAAACTAACTTGGGACGAGTCCGTTAAGAGAGATCTTAAGGCGTGGAATATCCCCAAGGATTTAGCTATGGACAGGAGCGCTTGGAGATTAGCAATCAACGTGCCTGAACCGTGACCTTTTTTTGTCTTGTGCCCTTTATGTCCCTTTATGTGTCTCCCTGTTTCTCGTCTCTTTTGGGTTTCATCTCTAGCCTACCCCAACTTGCTTGGGACAAAAGGCTATGTTGTTGTTGTTGTTGTTGTTGTTATCCATCTAGGTAAGCACCTATACTATAGCAATCACTTGATTAACCAATAATATCCTGTTACCACTTGAATTTAGCATTTCCAACATCATCCATATAACCATCAGTGTTCCATCATCATTACTACGATGCCATAACTCAAGTTAAGTGCTTTCTATCCAGGAGCGATGGTGATTTATTCCTCACACAAACCACACTCACCGATCAAGTGAGCTATAGATCACCAATGACACTTTTTAGGTAAACATCGCGGGGTAACAATTATGGACCGCACTATCCAGGGACCGCCCGACTGCTAGGACGCACCTTGGGCTCACTCTTCGTGTCCCCGTCTTATCCCCTTCGGCACCAGTCTGCCAATCCAAGTGTAGTCCGGCCCGAAAAGTGTCACTAGCTTCGCGGTCGAAAGGTACTTTATTCGGCCAGCTAAATGTGAGACATACGTTCAACATGACAAGAGGGACAAGCAACGATCGGTCCTTAACCGACACAGACGGAAAACTACTAGCACCCCAGAACCCTGTCTGGTTGCCTCCGACTTTTCCGTCCGGTCTCCAGTTATCTATCAACACATGGTTATTTACAGGATATCATCTATTCCATAGCTAAAACATTCTAGTAACCACCTATCATTTCAGGTGACCGGAATTCACCGATCGCTACCGGTCTAAGCAGGGCTAAGCAGTATTCGACCCAAAACTTATGTAGGTAATAATGTGGCAAGGATAGTAATATATGCATCAACGGTTTCACTCAACTCCTATACTTAATGCACAATATATAAACTCATATATATATATATATATATATATATATATATATATATATATATATATATATATATATATATATATATATATATATATATAAGGAATTGCTTTTATAAAGTAGGAGAGTTAGAATGTTACGGGGCTTGCCTCGTTCAAGGGAACTGGGTTGGTGGTTCATACACTCAGGTAGATCCTCTTCTTGCTCGTTTACCTCGAACACCTCTTGTGCCTGAGTTTCTTGTGGATCGGACCTGGTCTGCTCCTCCTGAACTGTTACTAGCAACTGCTGCTGCTGCTGCTGCTGTACGATGCACTTTGCATGAGTAAACATGTAAATCGTGCATCGGATGCGGTGGTATGCGATGATCATGATGGCATGATATGCAGATGAACACATTGAAACTTATAGTAAAGACTAGGAACAAAACCTTTCTATAAGATAGTCTACATCATCAAAGATCAATTATTACTAATGCATGTCATCTACTGCATTCACCTCTGCTAACAATTCTCGTCTACTTTTACACTAGCTAGCATATAACCCTAACATGAGTGCTACTACGATTTATCAACACAAACACATTAACTTGTCAAGCAATATCAGCAAGGGATTTAGGTGCTTCAAAGATACACCAAAACTTCATTATGAAACTAAATCTACATAAAGAAGATTACTTTATTTCTATTTAATCTATGGTTACAACAGCAACATGTATTTATGGTGCATATAAAAATCTACAAAAATTACAGTAGTATAGTATTACTCCAAGTAGCACATCATAAAATTTTCAGGGGATTTGGACCAGTAAAACAGCCTACACAAAAATAACAAAGCTATGGCATAAAAATGAGCATGAAATTACTTTGTACTATGAAAAGTATCAAACAACAGATTTAGTATTTTTTCTATGATCTAAACAGTAAACAAACACTATACAAAACTTATCATCTGCATGTTTTATACAAATTTCTCCCTCTAGCAAACATAACAAAAAACAGCTAATAAAGGCACTTGAACTACACATCCAAATTTTTCTACAGAACATGCATGAAAGGTATTTTTCATGTAAATTACATCACTGAAGAAGATTAACAAAATTGGAACCATAATTTTCTGAGCTTCCTATGATTTATTATGCATTTTCTAAGAAAACAACAATTTCAAGAATTAAATAAAACCCTATACAAAAGTATCACAATTTTGACATACAATATTTTTATACTGTATATCTACTCTTAAGAAGTCTATCAAAATTGGTTTCAACATTTTTGGAGCAAATTTGACCAAGATATGAATTTTTACAAGCATTTTCATATTTTCTGGAAATCATTTCAAAAACCCTTTTAATCCAAACCGGTCGAAATGCTACGCGCACCCGGCTGCCTTTCCCCCAACCCACACCGAGGCGCTGCCACCGGGCCCCAAGGTCAATGGGTCCCCACCCGTCGGCCGCACCGAGGTCCGGCCGGTGCTGACCACCGGGATCTCGCCGACGACGAGGTCCTCGGTGGAATGGCCACCACGCATGGCTTCCTCGTCGCGAGGCGAGCATGACGTGCTAGGAGATGGTGGTGAGGGAGCTCAAGAAGGGGCTCGCCGCCAGCAATGGCGGATGGCGGCACTTGCATGGCAGCGGTGGCGCCATCCCCGGCCATAGCGGAGCGGGAAAAGAGCGCGGCGGCTCCGCGGTGTCAAACTGAGCACGGAAAGGCGAAAAAGGGGAGAAGAAACGGAGCGGGAAGGGGCCAGCCACGGCGAGCGGTGCTCAACGGCCATGGCGGCAGCGGAGAAGGGCGTGGCCGATTTGTCCCTCACCTGAGCACGAACGGCAAAGATGATTCGCGTTCGGAAAAGCAGAGGGCGAGGCGGAGCTGTTGGCGTGGCGGATCGAAGCGAGATGGAGCAGCGAGGCCAGAACGGCGGCGGCAATGGCGCGGCGGCTGCTATGGCGAGCGCGGCCGTTGCTGTGCGGGGGAGAGGCGAGAGAGAATGAGGCGAGTGGAGAGGCAGAGTGCGGCGCAGCACGAGGTGTAGGCGAGACGCGGCTGCGGCGGGGTCCACTAGAGCGCCACCCGCCGGCCGATGCCGGCGTACGGTCGCCACGGGGTGGCCGCGGCCTGAGCACGGTCGGGCGCGGCGCGCGCGGCACGCGGGAGCGGGTGCGGGCGAGCGCGCGAGGCGGGCCAGGCCGGCTTCGGCCGTGGGCCGAGAAGCGGGGCGGCGGCCCGTTAAGCCAAAAAATCATTTTTCTTTTCTATTTTCAAATCTAAATTTTGCTAACACTAGTAGAGAACAGACCTTTGATCCTCGGCCAAAATGGGCTCTAGTCCCGGAATTTTTTGCCCCCGGGACTAGAAATACCTTTAGTCCCGGTTGGTGGCTCCAACCGGGACTAAAGGTCCCTGCCCAACGGCTACTGCGCCAGACAGAGGTGGCAAGGACCTTTAGTCCCGGTTGGAGCCACCAACCGGGACTAAAGGTATACTTTTACTCCCGGTTGGTGGCTCCAACCGGGAGTAAAGGTCTACTCCCGGGCCGTGGCTGCGCCCGGGGTTGGAAAGTTACCTTTAGTCCCGGTTGGATCTATCAACCGGGACTAAATGTTCTCCCTTTATAAATCGGCCGTCTCCTCCTTCCTCCCCGAGCCCGAGCTCAGCACATTTTGAAGCTCACTGGTGTTCTTGCTTCCTCCCTCCCTCCATTGTTCCTCCATCCATTCTTCGATTCCTCCGTCGATTCTTCAGTTGTAAAGGTTACCAATCTCATACTCTCATTTTTTACCATTTTCTTATGCCATTTTATTCACTATATATATTTATGGTTCTTTATTGTGGTTTTTTTTCATTTGTAAGCAATTTGAGCTCAAAATCACTTTAAGCTTGCATATTTACATGAAAGAAGGTTAAAAATATCATTGTTTAGAGATGTAGATAATTTTATAGTTTGTTAATTTTATTTGTTTATAAAAGAAGAAATTTATAGTGTATTAAAAAATGAGTATAGAGAGTAGATGGCAACTGCTTCCGGGTCCTCGGCCTCTCATGGGTTTTCAAAGCGACTTAGGCCGGGCCTTCCTCTCATTCCATGTGGCAAGTGTCATGATGAGACGAAGATTGTGATGGAGTACCGAGTGAAGAAGGAGGGTCCCAACAAGGATCGTATCTTCTACAAGTGTCCGGATCGCAATGTGAGTTATTTTATCGTATTTAATGATTATGGTTAGTTTATACCTATTTTCATGATGGTTGTGATTAAAGTTCTAATTTTTTGTTTTAATTTCAGTGGGATGGCAGTGGACGATGTTCAGGCTTCTACTGGGAGGAAGAGTATGTTGAACTCGTGCAAAAATATCTTGCACAACAGGCAGATACGGCGGCTAATGAGGCAGTGATCCAGCCGAAGAAGCCCAAAGATGTTGCACAATCGGGGGATCTGTCTGTTTTAGTTGAGATTGGTCACGAAATCCTTGTGCTCCTGAAATGTATTTTAGCTTTAGTTCTTTTAGTGGTAGTTGAGATTGTCTACATTGTAGCGATGCTTTCATAAATTTGTATCTTTTGTGGTGGCACGCATGTTGTATAAATAATTAATTATGATCTAGGTTTTAATATGATATTTATGTCATGTAATGCAGATGAGCCGTCATTGGATGTATAATGCTGATCGCCGCTCACAAGAGTTCATTGACGGCGTGCATTCTTTATTACGTGCGGCCGAGACAAACAAACGCGACGGTTTCATGTGCTGCCCATGTGCCATATGTAAGAATACAGTGGAATATCCTTGCTCAAGGACTCTTCATTCACACTTGTTCAAGTCGGGTTTCATGCCAAACTATATTTGTTGGACAAAGCACGGAGAAACCGGTGTTGTAATGGAAGAAGATGAAGAAGAAAAATGGGACGACAATGATATTATTCCTGATGGTGCGTGCCTCAATGATACTGCAATGGGAGAAGCTGAAGAAGAGGTAGCCGTAGAAGATGAGCCGGCTGATGATCTTTGTCAGGTCATTCGTGATGCACAAAGAGAATGTGAAAGTGAAAAGGAGAAGATCAAGTTCGAGCGGATGCTAGAAGATCACAAGAAATTGTTGTACCCAACTTGTGATGCAGGGCAGAAAAAGTTGGGAACCACACTAGAATTGCTGCAATGGAAGGCAAAGAATGGTGTATCTGACAAGGGATTTGGAGAGTTACTAAAAATCCAAAAGAAGATGCTTCCGAAGTACAATGAATTGCCCGCCACTACCTACGAAGCAAAACAAGTTATCTGTCCTATGGGGCTAGAAATAGAGAAGATACATGCATGTCCTAATGACTGCATCCTATACCATGGCAAAGAGTACGAGAAATTAGATGCATGCCCGGTATGCCATGCGTCGCGGTATAAGATCAGGCGAGATGACCCTGGTGATGTTGAGGGCGAACGTCCACGTAAGAAAATCCCTGCCAAGGTTATGTGGTATGCTCCTATAATACCACGCTTGAAACGTCTGTTCAGAAACAAAGAACATGCAAAATTGTTACGATGGCACAAAGAAGACCGTAAGGTAGACAATATGTTGAGACACCCTGCTGATGGGTCCCAGTGGAGAGCAATCGACAGAGAATTCCCGGAGTTTGCAAATGACGCAAGAAACTTAAGGTTTGCTTTAAGTACAGATGGTATCAATCCTTTTGGAGAGCAGAACAGTAGTCATAGCACTTGGCCTGTTACTCTAAGTATCTACAACATTCCTCCTTGGTTATGCATAAAGCGGAAGTTCATTATGATGCCTGTGCTCATCCAAGGCCCGAAGCAACCTGGCAATGACATCGATGTGTACCTGAGACCACTTATTGATGAACTTCTCATTTTGTGGAATAAAGAAGGTGTACGTGTGTGGGATGAGTACAAACAGGAACACTTTGATCTGCGAGCATTGTTGTTCGTAACAATCAATGATTGGCCTGCTCTAAGTAATCTTTCAGGACAGTCAAACAAGGGATATAATGCATGCACACACTGCTTCGGTGATATTAGAGGTGTATTCTTGAAAAAATGTCGAAAGGTCGTGTACCTTGGCCATCGTCGATTTCTTCCTGCAAATCACCCCGTAAGAAAGAAAGGTAAGCATTTTAAAGGGAAAGCAGACCACCTGACCAAGCCTCGCAACCGAACCGGTGAGGATGTACTCGATATGGTCAATGATGTGAAAGTCGTCTTTGGAAAAGGACATGGAAGCCAACCTATTCCGAAAGACGCTAACGGTCACGCACCCATGTGGAAGAAAAAGTCTATATTTTGGGACCTACCCTATTGGCAAGTCCTGGAGGTCCGTAGCTCGATCGACGTGATGCACCTAACGAAGAATCTTTGTGTGAACCTGCTAGGCTTTATGGGTGTGTATGGAAAGCCTAAGGACACATTTGAAGCACGACAGGACCTACGTTGTTTGAGAGAAAGAGACAACCTGCATCCAGAGAAGACAGATGATGGACGCCATTACTTACGTCCTGCTAGCTACACTCTAAGCAAAGAGGAGAAGGAAATCATGTTTGAATGCTTAAACAACATCAAGGTACCATCTGGATTCTCCTCGAATATAAAGGGTATTATAAATGTGCCAGAGAAGAAATTCTGTAACTTAAAGTCCCATGACTGTCACGTTCTCATGACGCAATTACTTCCAGTTGCATTAAGAGGAATTCTACCTCCAAATGTACGTCTAGCCACCGTAAAGCTATGTGCATTCCTCAATGCAATTTCTCAGAAGGCAATTGATCCAACTGATCTAGCTAAACTACAGAATGATGTGGTTCAATGTCTCGTCAGCTTTGAGTTAGTGTTCCCTCCTTCCTTCTTTGATATTATGACACACCTCCTAGTTCACCTAGTCAAGGAGATTTTCACTCTCGGTCCTGTGTTCCTACACAACATGTTCCCCTTAGAGAGATTCATGGGAGTCCTGAAGAAATATGTTCACAACCGTGCTCGCCCAGAAGGAAGCATCGCCAAGGGCTATGGAACAGAAGAGGTCATTGAGTTCTGTGTTGACTTTATTCCCGACCTTGACTCGATTGGTGTTCCTGAATCGAGACATGAGGGGAGACTAAGCGGAAAGGGGACACTAGGGAGGAAAACATATATTGGTATGGATGATGATTATTTCAATAAAGCGCACTACACAGTTCTACAGAACTCCTCTTTGGTAGATCCGTATATTGAGACACACAAGGATCTCTTACGATCCGAGTTTCCAGGGAAGACTGAAGCTTGGATTACGCATAAGCACATGGAAACTTTCGGCGGTTGGTTGCGAAAAAAATGTCAAGGTGATGAGAGCATCCATGAGCAACTGTATTTATTGGCTATGCAACCATCATGGCATATCGTCACATACAAAGGGTACGAGATAAATGGGAACATATTCTACACAGTAGCCCAAGATAAAAGGAGTACCAACCAAAACAGTGGTGTCCGCATAGATGCCACAGACCCGAATGGGAATAAGCAGACATATTATGGACGCATAGATGAAATATGGGAACTAGAATATGCACCTACTTTGAAGATCCCATTGTTCAAGTGCCAATGGGTCAAGGTGACCGGAGGCGGGGTAACAGTAGACAACGAGTATGGAATGACAACAGTAGACCTTAGTAATATTGGGTACAAAGACGAACCATTCGTCCTTGCCAAGGATGTGAATCAGGTGTTCTATGTCAATGATATGTCTACCAAACCAAAAAGAGGGAAAAACGATAATGACTCAACCAAAGAGCCAAAGCGCCACATAGTTCTTTCAGGGAAAAGAGTCATCGTGGGAATTGAGGACAAGTCGGACATGTCAGAAGAATATGAAAAGGATGACCGAATTCCGCCCTTCAAAGTGAACAAAGACCCTAGCATCTTGGTAAATGATGAGGACACTCCATGGTTACGAAGCGATCATAACCAAGGGACATACGTAAAGAAGAAGTTCACTGCTGTGCCCACTTGATGATATAGTGATTTAATATAGTGTGTGTTTGAGATATTATGTAATAATTGTGAATTCAGATGTTTATTATGTCATGTTTCAAATTAAATCAATGTTTGATTTGGTTACTGAGTGATGAAATATTAAAATATTAACGTTAAAATGATGTGAAAACAAATTTCCTGTCCAAAACCAATAATTTTAATAATTTTAATTAAACAATACATTTTGCATTAACGAAATAATAAATATTAGTTACATTATGTTTCATAATTCTAACAAAAAATAAAAAAAGTTAGGTTATCGATTTTTCCTATGTGCAATAAACAAAAATAAAATTCATATTTTTAACAAAATAATTTTATGCCTTTTATTTAATTTACTATGTATTTAATAAAAACTATTGCATTTCTATTGTATTTAACAAGACTATTCCTTAAAACAGGCGGGAAACGAAACTGCAGGCCACCTTTACTCCCGGGTGGGAAGCCCACCCGGGAGTAAAGGTGGGCTGCAGTTTCGTGGCCCGCCAAAAAAAGCCTTTACTCCCGGTGCGTGTTACCAACCGGGAGTAAAGGTATACCTTTACTCCCGGTTGGTAACACGCACTGGGAGTAAAGGTATACCTTTACTCCCGGTTGGTAACACGCACCGGGAGTAAAGGTACCTTTACTCCCGGTTGGTAATACGCACCGGGAGTAAAGGGTTTTTACTCCCGGTTGGTGGCTGGAACCGGGAGTAATTCTCCTCTGCTATATAACCTCCGGCGCCTGGCAGATCGATCCGCTCGTCTTCTTCCTCGTCGAACACCGCCGCCCTCTTCTCCTCGCACCGCGTCCGTTCGTCTTCCGTGACACCGGCGCCGCCGTCTTCTTCCTCGTGCGGCCTCCACCACGCGCGCCCGTGCCCCTCCTCCGCGCCCGTGGCTCTCCACCGCGCCTTCCTCCGCGCCCGAGGCCCTCCACCGCGCCCTCGCCCTCCTCCGCGCCCGAGGCCCTCCACCGCGCCCTCCTCCGCGCCCGAGGCCCTCCACCGCGCCCTCCTCCGCGCCCGAGGCCCTCCACCGAGGACATAGATCAATGTTTGTTAACGAAATTTTATCCAAATATATTCATGTAGGGTTTTTTTGAAGGATTTGTTGTAGGATATATAATGGTCAAATAGGAACTCAATTTTGATACCCAGTTTGTAAACTAAGCGTTTTTTAGTTTATCAAAAATATCACATGTTTCTTCATTTGTGAACTTTGAATATACAGATATAATATATTAATGTTGCTAAAGTAATATGAGCATTATATATTTTTTTCCGGGAAGACTATCTTCAAACTTTATATCATAGCATCAGAGATCGCCTGTAGAAGAAGAAAATAAATTCTTATCATTTCGGAAATAGTAATGGCTATATGAGCAATAAGACACATATACTTACATTTCATAATGACTTATACTTATATTATTAACATAGACTTTTCTCATATGATGAATGACTACATGGTTGACGTACTATATATTGGTTTTGTTTTTTGAAGCTAGATGGCCGACCCGAGAAATATGGATGAGGAGGAGTTGATGATGAATTTGATCAACACTGGCACTCAAGTTGCCGGCGATGATGGTGCTAAAAATAACGTGCAAGAGGATGTAGATGACGGGAGTCAGTACTTAGCTCTTGAACAAAATGAGCAACAACATATTGGCCAAGTATATATTTTTTATTATTAGCTATATATATATATTATCATATGTCTTATGTGTGCTCATGACATTAAAAATAATGTTTATGTTTTGTAGCCCTCTGGATCGACATCAACAACTACAACGAAGAGTAAAAATGTTCGAGGTCCCAAAAAGCCATTGGAGGGTCGCTTCATCATCTCGGAGTTCAATGTGGATACAGGAGAACCGGGGGGGCCGAATAAAATGAAATTTGTGCACCACTGTGGTTACCTTGTACGGGACCGGCTCCCGATTAGTACCCGTGAATGGAAGAAGAAGACCAATGCTCCTCATATCAGTTTTGTCTCCGATCGTGACAAGGCGTTAATTTAGAATGATGTCTTGGTACATTTCACGCTCCAAACAGATGATTATGATGATATAATAGATGGTGATGAATTGAAGGAGCGAGTTAGGGATTGGGCAATGAAGAAGATGGCCACCCAGTTTCAGACTTGGAAGAAACACCTATACACGACGTATGTCAAGAAGAACATAGCACCAGATTTTACTGTCCCAGGCCCGATCTCAAAGCAGAGGCCCTATTGGGATGAGTTTGTACAGTACAAGACTTCGGAAGAGGGTGTGAGTCGAGTGATAAAGAACCAACGTAATGCCCAACAGAAGACATACCACCATACCTTGGGATCAGGTGGCTACCCGACTGCCATTAAGAAGTGGAACAAAATGGAAGCAGACCTTCTTGCCAAGGGTATCAGACCAGAATCACTCGAGTGGGGAGAACGTGCAAAGAATTGGTTTTTCGCTCATGGGGGAACACTAGACCAGGAGACAGGGAAGTGCGTTTATGGCGCAAGACTGCAAGAAGCAGCAGAAAGATTGTTTTATGCTCAGAGAGCTACTGCTAGTGGTGCGTTCAGGCCCAACAGAGATAAGGATGAGCTGACATACGCCATCGGGACTATTGAACATGGTGGCCGAACTAGAGGCAAAGGAAGTGTCTCGTGGGAGCATGGATTCCCTCAGGACAGACCTTCCTACAGAAGTCGCCAGAGAAAGAAGGAAGAAGAGGCACAACGGCTCCAGAGGTTGGAGGAAGCGGTGCGTGAAGCACAGGAGCGGGAAAAAAACCTTGAAGCGAGAATGCAGGAGGAAATCAAAAGGCAAGTGCAAATAGCAGTGAGTGCAAGCAAGCAGGCATCAGAGCCAGGAATCAACATTAGCCAATCTGTTCAGTTGAAAAGCAGCTGCGCTTCCACGGAGATACCAAATCAAGGGGACACAGGACTGCACTTCCCTGTGGATGACGTCACTGAACCTTGTACAACGTGTGAGCTACACATTCCGAAGGAGAATTCCACAATCAAGGTGGCTATCGGTCTTGTTAATCCTATCGACCGAACCAAGACACCAAGGATTCATGGGAATATAATCCAAGAAGGATATGCCACCATCTCGGTAGATAAAGCTGAAAAAGGTTTTAGTGATTTGCCTCTTGATATTCCTGGAGGTGATGGTGAGAAGACTCTAGGAGAAGCGGAGAAGACATTCATTCTATGGCGCAAGCGCTACATCATCATTCCAGGGATGTCGGCTCCACCTCCTCCTGAACTACCTCACCATAGGTACGTGCGGATGAAAACACTACATCATTAATTTGTATTGGCTTAAATAATTAACAATCTGCTCATAATAATATGTCATTCCTTTTTTTGTAGCAGATCCTCCCCCAACCTAAATCCAATTGTTCAATCGCCAGATCATCATAGTGCTCTGTACGATGACATTATGTTGGAAGACGAGGCTGCATCCACACCCTCTACAAGGAGGTCTCCAACGCCGCAGCCGCCACCTCCAAGGAGGTCTCCAACGCCGCTGCCAACACCTCCAAGGAGGTCTCCAACGCCTCCCCCGCCCCCGCCTACCAAGAAGCCTAGCAAGAGGCCAGCCCCTCAAACGAAGAACCAGTCCCCGCCTGCAAAGAAAGCCACCGTGACACCAAGGGCTATTCCCAAAATAATATCTGAAGAGAAGGAAGAAGGAACTGATGCATATAAAAAAGACATGTCTAGATTCTATGACAAACTTAAAATGAATCAAGAAGCAAGGAGAAACCCAGAGAAACCGTACTTCTTCGTAGCTCCGGATATTTTAAGAAAAAAGGTGACTTCTTACCAGCATCAACAGCGGGAATCTCGTAAGCCGTCCAAATCAACGTTATCAGACTATGACCGCACTCTCACCAAGTCAATTGAGGCGGCACAGAAAAAGAAGCGGGCAGGGAAAGGAGTTGCCCAACTCGGACAACAAGCGCACCAATCAATCCCCCCGCTAGTTGTTGGTAATGAATATGGTTTGAATTTAGGATTAATGCATCAGGCAAACATACCTCCGGATGTCGATTTGGATCACCTTGGTGAATTTCTTGATGAGACTGGTCTCGACCTTTACCAGATGTTTGGTGATGGAAACATTGAGAGTGCGGCGGAGGTTGATATTTGGAAGAAAAAATTTGTACTAGGCCAGAGTCTATACAACCCTCAAGCCTTATCTGATCTGGGGACGCAAATGTACCTGCTAAACAAGTGGTACATGCAGGCGTCTACCAGTGGAGACATCTGCGTTGGTGTCAGAATTAGAGACGAACATTGGTTTCGTGGCGATGATGTTATGTATGTTGACTTTGCAGAATTTCATCAACTATGCCACCTGACATCTCTGGACAAAGTTATCATTAGCTGCTATTGCCTGTAAGTAATAATTCTTTCGATCTATTATTAAACTCATCATATGTGTGTATATGCATATAAATTATCCTAACAAGTACTATATATATGCAGATTTACAATGACAGAGCTCAGAAAGGAAGGATGCAATGAAATTGGTTTTGTTGATCCCCATATAGTATTCAAAGACCCAATTACTCCAATGACTAATTGGAAGTCTGAGTCAGAGAGTAACCTCATGAACTTCTTAGTGAACCAACGCCACAAGAAGGATATACTCTTTCCCTATAACTTCAAGTGAGTGTTAATCATGTCGATCATAGCCTTAATGGCTCATATGTTGATTCTAGTTAATTAATGAGTGTTATGCGTTATATCCTATAAACATATGCAGCAATCACTGGATATTGATGGACATCGATCTGGTGAAAAGTCACTTGATAATCTATGACTCGATGAGAAAACCACAACAAGACTACCAAGATATGATAGATATTATCCAGAGGTAATTTCGGGATCTCTAGCAACTATATATACACACAAACATGATGATTAACTATATCTAATGATGTGGCAAATTTTTTATTGGGCAGTGTTTGGAAAACCTTTATTGAGAAGCAACACATGGAAAAATGCAAAGCGCCACTGAATGTAATCCCATTGAAAGTAAGTCCCCTGAATCGCATCATCTTTATTAATTAAACATATAGCTTTCACCGGATCACCAGATTGGATGACAAATCTTTTTCTCGTAAAGTGGTGTCTGAGGCAGGAACAGGGGAACAACTACTGTGGTTACTATGTTTGCAAGTTTATCAAGGTGGTCTCCCAAAGAACTCCTACAGAGAGACTCAAAGTACGTTAAAAATACACTATATATTCATTTAATTATTATTATTGATTGTGTTACTATGTCTTTATATATATATGTACATATATTAATTTATTTTCCTTTAATTCAAACCTGTAGACTCGATGGTTGGAGGAAAAGGTCATACGGCAAGACCAAATCAAAGCAATTCAAGAGTCTATAGCCGGATTTTTTAATGAGCAGGTCATCGATTCCAAGGGCGAGTTCTACTTCGACCCAACACTGCCATTGAAGCCAAGCTAGAGGATGAGAAGAAACTCGTTATGTCACAACAACTATAATGCAATCTTTTGTAATATATGCACATGAAATAATATAATGTAAAATACACATATGCATGCATGCATGTAAATATATATATGATGCATGCATATATATATATATATATATATATATATATTTCTATGCTTGAATTGTGTGATTTAATACGTTCATTGTGCTTGAACCGAAACATACTATATGCGCGTATAAATGTATAATTAGCAGCGTACAATACGACTTCGAAAACCTATTTTGAAAAGAAAACAAAAAAATGAAAAGAAAAGAAAAAAAAAACCTTTAGTCCCGGTTCGTATTACCAACCGGGACTAAAGGTGCTGGCCATCGTGGCATGTCAGGAGGCACATTTAGTCCCGGTTGGTGTTACCCACCGGGACTAAAGGTCCTCCTTTAGTCCTGGTTCCTCACCCGGGACTAAAGGACCCCCCTTTAGTCCCGGATGCTTGCTCCCGGGTGGGGAACCGGGACTAGAGGGGGTTCCCCACCGGGAGTAAAGCCCGTCTCTGTACTAGTGTAACGGTCACAAATTCAAAATTTTGTAGTTGAAAATGGCATTTTCATGGACCCCAAAATAGAAGTTGTTCAAAATTTAATTCTCTATAACTTTGCTTTAGGACACATTTTGAAATTCCAAACAAATTTTGAAACGGAGATTCAAAGTTCATTTTAAATCAAAATCCTATTTTTCTAGAATATTTTTAAAAGCAAAATTTGAGGAAATTTTGAATACCAAATTTGCTCCAAAAATTATGCTAAACACTTCTAAATGATTGGTATTATAAAACAAACATGTAATAATAGCATAATGAGCATAACCATGGCCTAGTTATATTAAAACACGCAATTGAAACATTCATGTTTCAATGTCATGTTTCACAAGTTTCATTTCAAAGTTACTTACATTACATGCGATAATGAATGCAATATGATGCTCATGCATATGACTTGAAATGCTAATTTATGCTTAACACCCGAGGTGTTAGAGTTATGAGGTTTCCTAACGAGACTACTGGTAAGGTGAAATTGATGTGGACCTTTGAAAGTATTATAGGCATGGACGAGCTCAACACTCTATTAGATTTGGGTTTTCATTTGCCCAAGAGGTGTGCACCATTAGCGAAGGCAACATGGATGGCAGCCCTAAGTACCCCGCTTGAGAAACTCAGCAACCTAAGACGGCTATATTTGTACTATGATGAAGTTGCTTGTTGTGCTGATGAGCTGAGCTCGCTTTCCCCTTTGTTCAACTAGCTTGAGAAGCTTAACATGCTTGGATGCATCTTCTCTAGAGTTCCTAGGTGGATTGGCCATCTCCAGAACCTTCGTCACTTGAGTCTTGGGGTGAAGCAAATGGTCCAAGAAGATTTTGCCATCATTGGTACAGGAGCACCGTCCCTACTCGGCCTCGACCTATGGATCGCAGGCATCCAGATAGAAACGATTGTGATAAGAGGTTCCATGGGATTTGCATCTGTCAAATATTTTGAGTTCAACTATGACTGTATTTCGTACATGTCATTTGAGGCAGGGGCCATGCCTGAGCTTCAGGTGCTGAAGTTAGTCTTCGATGCAACCGAATGGGACAAGGCAGCACCTGGTGGGCTCCAGCACCCCCCAGGACTCGAGAAAATCGTGGTAGAGAGGTCATGCTATTTTTTTTTAAAGACCCGGTTGCCCGGCATACCATTAATTAAGAAGAGAGAGTTTTGGGGGCCATGAGACCCCCCCTTACAAGCGCGAGAGGCGCTACCACTTACAGCAGACCGCTGTGGCGGTTTAGAGCTCTAAAGTTAATTACTCAAAAGTAAATTGCGATCTAAAAGGGGCCTAAGAAGTCTTCCACCCGCCATGGACCAAAGGGAGCAAACATCCTTGACTTCCATGGATACTGCGTGCGCCATGTGTCTTGAGCCTCTAAACACAACAACATTATGCTGTTTCCAGATGCACCATAGAGTGAGAATGGCCAGGCTATGCGCAGCCTTGGTGCCTTCTCTAGTCACAGCCAAGAACCAATCCTCGCAATCTGACCCATCTGCCTACTGGGGTGGCCACAGATTTTGGCAGCCACTCCACGCTGCAACTTGACTCCATACCTGACGGGAGAAGGGGCATTCGATGAATAGGTGGGATGCGGTTTTCAAGCTCTGTTCACATAGGGCATAGAAATAGTTGTTCTCTCACTCCCTGAGCTGCAACCATGTTGTAGTCCATAGCCTGCCGTGCAATAGAAGCCACATGAAGAACTTGCATCTAGGTGGGGCCCAAGCATTCCAGATTAGTGTCGGAAAATTTGAAGTGATGTGACCAGCAAATTGGATCTCATAAGCCGATTTGGCCGAGTACTGTCCTGAGCTTTCAAGGGTCCAGACTATCTGGTCTTCCTGTGTGTCACTAAAGTCCAGATGCACCAATTGTATAAGGTTCATAGGCTGAAAAAATCTCGGAGGAGGTCGCTGTTCAAAGAGTAGGCCACATCCCTGATCTATCTATCCTCCTGCAAAGCATTTCTGACAGTTCTATTCTTCCCTCTACTATGACTGTACAAGAGCAGGAACAGGACAGATGGTGCCTGGCCATTGATCCAGCTTGACCTCCAGAAGGATGCCTTATGACCGTTATGAACCTTTACTCTAGTTGCCGCAATGAAGAGAGACTCATCCACCGCATCAATTGGTAGTTTTGTGCCCACCCAAGACCGGTCAGGGTACAGCCAAGCAAACCACAGCCAGCGCAGTCTGAGGGCTCGGCAAAATTTTCCAAATCCAGTATGCCCAGGCCTCCATAAGCAACTGGTTTGGCCACAGCAACCCAACCTACTTTGCATTTCTCTCCAGTTATGTTGCCATCTCCTGCCCACAGGAAGCGGCGCCAAGCCTTGTCCAGGTCCTCGTGTAGCTGCTTTGGCACCTTTAGAGATGTAAGTAGGTAAACTGGGATTGCACTCAGCACTGATCTGACTAATTCCCGGCGGCCAGCTGGTGTCAGTAGTCGACCTTGCCAAGTAGACAGTTTTGATCTCGTCTTGTCCAGTACACGCTGAACGTGTACAATTCTAAGACGGCCAAGTGTAAGTGGCAGGCCTAGGTAGGTGATAGGGAAGGCAACCTGGAGGCCGGTGAAGGTCTCCAAAACCCTATCAAGATTTATCCCTGAGCATCTAATCGGAGCCACCGTGCATTTTTTCTATGTTCAGCCTGAGTCCAATAGCCTCACCAAAATTTCTCAAGATGTTGAAAAGTGCTTGCACCTCACTTTGAATGGGGTTCAGAAACTTTGACACAGCTGAATGGCGGAGACGTGATCATGCAATCAATTATGAAGACGCAAATAAGGCTGAGGTGGAGCTGATCAGGGGAGTGTTCCAAAAAGCTGCAGACGCTCTCCCCACATGCCCAACGTTCGTCTTCGAAGATGGATGGCTGCATAGGAAAAGTTTCTCTAACCATGAGCGATGGACAATGGATGTGTCCAAGTATGTGAGTAATGCCCCTGAGTATTGGCAGTTATGTTCTCGGTTTCTTTTTATAACAGTAAGCATTACATATGTTTGGTTGAGGGTCTCATATTTCTGCGCACTAGTACTACTTGCTCATGAATCATGAATGTGCATGTCCCTTCCTGTTTAATGCAGGCCCGTAGAGGAGGAGTGTTTGAACGTGCTGGATCAATAAGGTGCAGGCTCTTCATGTATGCATAATGGATTCACATTTCACTATCATGCATGCTGGCGAGGTCGAGGTCCCCATGACTCCAAATCACCATACCTCAGCTTAATTTGATTTGATTTCAGTCATTTATATATCAATTCCCTTCCTCCATTCCATCTAGCTTGGAGATGTATGCGCAACCTGCTGGCCCCTGCTGCTGATCACCTGGCTGGGTGGCATTGCTTTCATTGCGCTGCGCAAGCTTCTTTTGATTGCCCTACCCAGCCAGTGGTTTGGCTAATTATGAATTCTCTTGAGATTGAACCTGTGTGTATGTTGTGTTTAGCTATTTTGGTTGTTATTACCACATCACCTCTTTGGCTTACCCTGCTTGTTGTTTGAGATGTACTCCAAGTACTTATTATGTGGACAATACCAGTCAACATGGTGATATAAAATGAAGATATTCCTAGTAGTTTGTTTTTTCATTCATGTTTTCACTGTCTTCTGCATCTTCATGCCCGTTCGTCCTCACAACCCCAAATCCAAAACCTCACCCTAATCCATCGATTAATCTGCAATAGCAGGTTGTTATTGGTGTTTCCATCCCACGTTGATTGTTAATAGGGGTGGAAGAAGTGGTGAAGAGTGAAGACGCCATAGCCGCACGCTGCCATATCCGTGGAGTAGTAACGGTTGTGTTTACCGGCTTGCCATTAGTGTGGAAGCCTCTGCTATCGCCTGCTTAACACGGAAGTGAGTACATGTACGTTGTTGTCCATCAGCCCAACGTAGCTCTCTGTGTATTTGTGCAGCTGGACGTCTACCAATCATGTCTTCGCAAGCTGGCCAAACCAAACTTTGGCAACAAAAAAAAAAGGCCAAATCATGTCAGTGGCCAAAATTTTAGCCACGTCGGACTCGGACATGGTTGGATGGAGGCCAAACCAGAATAAAATGTATGCGCCCGACAACACAACAAGCTTTCGGAGGTACATCTCTTTTGGCCCAACCCATTGTTACCATGCTCTCTCAGGCATGGGCTACGGGCCAAAAAACACTTGGGCCTGGACCAGGAATCAATCAGCATCCCCAACGAGGCCTGCTCAGCACACGTCGGCTGCCGGTTGCCACTGGCCTTTTGACCTGATGGACGGCCAGCATCGCTTCTCGGTTGGACCAAAACCAGTGCTCAGCTACCTACGAGAGTAATCCGCGATTCCGAATGCATAGCCCGTCCATTTGGGCAATTGGGCCTCTCAGCCCATTCCCATTCCTTTCGTCAGCTGTGGCGGGCGGATCGGATATTCGGGTCCCGACGGCGGTGACTCCACGTCGGCCACGTTGACGGCGACCTGCAATTAGATGGTTGGTTTCACGGGTATTTTTTTTTACTAGCGAGACATGTTGGTCCATCATCAACATTAACAACAATTATCTTTATCTATGCTATACTATTCAAGGAGTCTCAAACGGTATGAGTTAGCACTAGTTCTAAGCTAATACTGTCTCTGTCCATAGATAAAAGGGTTCTTAGCTTAAGAATTTGTTTACAAATAAATTAATCTCTAGAAGGCTGAATGGTCCACTGGCCCATTTATTTTCCTCGAAGTCTCCTCGTATTTTCTCCCAATCCAGTGTTGAGTTTTTACAGTTGGATATGTGTAGTGAATGCTATAATTAGTGGGCTATTTGAACAATCACCTATCAGTGTGCTAGCGACACTGTCTGTTGAGTCCATGCTAGTCTCTTATCTTTTGCACTATTCAATAGTTAAAAAATTGATTGAACTAGCTCTAAGCTATACCATTAGAGTTGTTCTAACAGTTTTGAATTTCACATGCCTTTCGTAATTGAATTGTTCGGTTCTCAAGATCAACTAGCCAAAAATGAAAATCTTTCCAATTCGAATGGAGGTGAATATGGTAGAGGCACCCCTCCAAAACTTTGCAGGCAAAATTAACAATTTTTGGAGGAAATATCTTCGGGTACTCATGCCCACAGGTAGGCTAGAACGCAGGGTTACTCATGCCCACAGGTAGACTAGAACGCAGTGAATGTAAATGAAATAAGAAATTGAAGGAACCAATCACTACCTCAGAACAGGTCTTCACTACCGGTTCAAAAACCTTATCACTGCCGTTTTTTTGAACTAGCAGAACCAAAGCGGCAGTGATGAGGGGGATCATCACTGTCGGTTAGGTTTTCCTTGAAAAACCTAATTCGGGGCGGAAAAAATAGCAATTTTTTCTTAATACTAGGAGACCCCACTGGACAGTCACATGTCACGTGATTTTTCGCTTAAAAACGCGCGCTTTGTGGCCACCAGCGCTTGAACCCACGACCTTAGGCTTCGCACTTTCGTCCCCTAACCACCCCACCCATAAGGCAATTATGTCCATTTGGGATATTCGTCCTCCCCATTTTATTTTCATCTAGTTTTCAAATGAGTATTCGGGATCCTAAACAAATTCAAATGAAAAAGTTGTCAACAACAAAGTTTTGTAGCTTTTCGAGATCTACAACTTTTGTTTTGGCCATTTCTCCATCCGAGGTCGTTTGAAGAATTTAAATTTCAAATTCGAGGAAATTCAAACGTAATTTTCCTCGGATAGATGATTTCGAATGAAAAAGTTGTCAACTACAAAGTTGCATAACTTTTTGAGATCTATAACTTTTATTTTGATCGTTTCTCCATCCGAGGTCATTTGAGAAATTCGAATTTCAAATGTGAGAAGTCAAACGTAATTTTTGTTGGATACATGATTTCAAATGAAAAGGTTTTCAACTACAAAGTTGTATAACTTTTTTAGGTCTACAACTTTTGTATTGGTCATTTATTCATCCAAGATTTTTTCCTACCACTACACACTCACTTATGACTATAGAGCATATGGATTCATTTGATATTAACTCTATAAAATCTTGCGAAGCAAATATTTTGGCATCAAAATAATTTCAAATAAACAAACTGAATAACTTTTTGAGATCTACAACTTCTGTTTTGGTTGCTTCTCCATCCAAGATCCTTCCCTACCACAACACACTCACTTGTGACTATACAATATGGATTTCTTTGGTTAACTCTATACAATCTTGTGAATCAAATATTTTGGCATCAAAATAATTTTAAATGAAAAAGTTGTCAACTACAAAGTTGTAGATCTCTACAAGTTATGCAACTTTGGTATAAAGTTTGTCTTCATTGGACATCATATGAGAAAGTTATGATGTTTTTTGTGTAGTCTATCACTATCGGGTCATGTTCCAAACCGACAGTGATACTATCACTGCTGGTTCAATCCACGAACAGGCAGTAATGATAGAATCACTACCGGTTCAAGCCAAGAACCGGTAGTGATGACCCAATGTCATTGCCAGTTCATGGCTTGAACCGGCAGTGATGACCCCAATATCACTGTCGGTTGGCCTATCGCTGCCGGTTTAAGCCACGAACCGGCAGTGATGAGCTGGCAGACACTATCACTGCTGGTTCGTAAGAAACCGGCAATGATGGGCCGGCAGTGAAGGTTAGTTCTATAGTAGCGAATGATTGTATTGATTGATGTGTTCTCAGATGAGCGAGTGGATGATTCATGCAAGTTATCGATGTCAGCAAGTCACATCATTTACTAAGATGTATTTATTTGTCCATGTCAATATACCACATAATTCACTAAAATTCATTCACGATGCCCATGGCAACACACTCGATTTGTACGAACCCTCCGTCACCCCAGAATGAAAGTGGTGATCTCGTAGCCTTGGTAAGGTGATCCATTTTTCCATTAAGGATGACTCTTAACATGTGCTCGAGAGATAGATCTCTATACACATAAGGGATGTATGGATTCTTGAGAAGAGAGGAGCCACCGAACAACAGCACTCTAAGACCGCCCGGATCCTACGAGGGAATAGAAAGTTTGATCTACGTGGAATTTGACCTAAACCGTCCCATCTATCCTCCTAAGGAGGAGTTTGTTGGTTTCAAAGTCCGATTAAAACAAAAGAAGTATGCCATGCTAATATGGCTTGGATGATACACATCTTCGGATCAAGCACTGATAAGCACATTGAACTATAGAGCCCCGCGTCTGATGAGGATTGACATGGCGGCTCCATTGAAACATCTAAATAGTAATAGTAAGATAATGTAATAATAAAAAACAAATTTAAAGTTTGACAACATAAAACTTCAGTCGTCCAGCCCTTAATAGTTTTTTAAAAAAAAAGAAAAGCAATTGCTGCCCTCTTTTTTTTTTTTGAGGTCAACGACGGGGAGGATCACAGATCCTCATCTGATATATTGTAATCCACAGATGGCGGGGGTTAGCTGGTGGTGGAAAGGGCCGTAGCCCAATTTTTACAGAGTTCTTAGAGAGAGCAGGGGGGAAGATTACTTAGGAAAGATATTACACCAAAAGGAGTACTATTGTTTGGAGAAACTTGCAATAATAAGGAGGCAGCCACTAGGAGTACTATTGTTTGGGAGGAAAAAAAACCATGGCGCCAGCTGCTATCATCCAGTATTCGAGTAATAAGGTGGCAGCCACTAGGAGTATATAGCAGCGTCGACCGCTGACCTGGTCCAAAAGACTCCCAATGCAATGCAATGCAAGGGTCTTCCAACGCGTTACCCCGTCGGCGCGTCCCACAAGTTTAGTTTGCAACGAAAATATGATTCCAATTTTGTTAATCTTCTTTTGTGATGTACTTTACATGAAAAATTTATGTCATGCATGTTCTGTAGAAAAATTTTGATGTGCAGTTCAAGTGCTATTTATGGTTGATTTTTGTTATTTTTGCTAGAGAGAGAAATTTGTATAAAACATGCATGCGATAATTTTTGTACAATGATTGTTTACTGTGTAGAATATAGGAAAAATACTAAATCTGTTGTTTGATACTTTTCATAATACAAAGTATTTTTATGCTCATGTATATGCCATAGCTTGTTATTTTTGTGTAGGCTGTTTTACTTATCCAAATCTCATGAAAATTTTATGGTAGGCTACCTAGAGTAGGACTATGTTACTGCAATTTTTATAGATTTTTCTCTGTACTAGAAATATAGGTTGTTGTTGTAACTATAGTTTAAATTGAATATAAAGTAATATTTCTTATGTATCCTTAGTTTAATAATGAAGCTTTGGTGTATCTTTAAAGCACCAAATCACTTGCTGGTGTTGCTTGACAAGTTAATGTGGTTGTGTTGATAAAATGTAGTAGCACTCATGTTAGAGTTACATGTTAGTTAGCAGAAATGGCGAGAATTGTTAGCAGAAGAGAATACAGTAGATGACATGTTGGTGTTGCTTGACAAGTTAATGTGGTTGTGTTGATAAAATGTAGTAGCACTCATGTTAGAGTTACATGTTAGTTATCAGAAATGACGAGAATTGTTAGCAGAAGAGAATGCAGTAAATGACATGCACCAGTGGTAACTATCAGTTGAATGACGTTGACTACCTTGTAGAATATTTTTTTCCTTTATGCTATCCAATAAGGTCTCAATGTGTTCATCTGCACATCATGTCATCATGATCATCGCATGTCATCGCATCCGATGCACCGTTTGCATATTCACTTATACCCTTGCATCATATAGGATCGCAGGAGAAAGCGTTAGTAGCAGTGCAAGAGGAACAGACCAGATCCGATCCCAAGACACTCAGGCACAGGAGGTGCCCGAGAAAGACGAGCAAGAAGAGGATCTACCTGAGTGTGTGGACCACCAACCCAGTTCCTTCAAACGAAGCAAGCTCTAGAGCATTCTAAGTCTCCTACTTTATAAAAGCAATTCTTTATATATATAAGTTTTATATATGGTTGCATTAAGTTATAGGAGTTGGGTGAAACCGTTGATGCATCTATTACTATCCTTGCCTACATTATTACCTACATAAGTTTAGGATCGAATACTGCTTAGCCCTGCTTAGACTGGTAGCGATCGGTGATTTCCGGTCACCTGCAATTATAGGTGGTTACTGGAATACTTTAGCTATGGAATGGAAGATATCCTGAAAATAACTGTGTATTGATGGATAATTGGAGACCGAACGGAAAAGTTGGAGGCAACCAGACAGGGTTCTGGGGTGCTATTAGTTTTCCGTCTGTGTCGGTTAAGGACCGATCGTTGCTTATCCCTCTTGTCATGTTGAACGCATGCCTCACATTTAGCTGGCCGAATAAAGTACCTTTCGACCGCAAAGCTAGTGGAATTATTCGGGCCAGGATCTACACGGGTGCACATATTTGTGTTCCAAGGGTATGACAGGGACGCTGTAACACCCCAGGTGTTTGTCACTCATTAAGTAGTGGGTTTGATCTAAAATATGATAGATTAAGTGGAGATGATGATGTCAAGGTCAACCTATGGAGATGAGCCTCACCTAAAGTGGATGTTGCATCATTACTTTACATATAGGTCCCTTTTCAAAGATATATGCTTGGATGGTATTATGGCAATATCTTCATGTGTCTCACCTTAGTACCTATCTATATTGATCCCTGAAAAAGTTTCATGAAGTTTGGAATCAAAAAGTCACATAAAATGATAAGTTCCGCTCCTATTGGAAATTGCCCCATTAAGTTAATGGAACTATAGACCATCAACCAAACATTGCCAATATGCCCAAATGACTTTAGATGAACTCTACAACAAAAGTCATGAAGGGTTCATGTTGAGCAAATGTCAAGAAATTGCTCCGATTGGCCTAAAACCCTAGTTTCGTCTTTATCGAGTTGATACTTTGACCAAAGTAAAAGTTGGACTTCTGTACTAGTTATGAGGTTTGACCTTAAACAAAAGTT
Source organism: Saccharum hybrid cultivar R570 (assembly GCA_038087645.1). NCBI lineage: Eukaryota > Viridiplantae > Streptophyta > Magnoliopsida > Poales > Poaceae > Saccharum > Saccharum hybrid cultivar. The sequence goes on from JAQSUU010000591.1 coordinate 1,619,831, forward strand.
GTAGTTCATCTTGTGTAGAACAAACTTTGTTTAATGGTCAAGAGCTAATTTGGCCTCTAACCTAGTCAAATAGAGATTTCAATGTGGAATCAGCTGCTGTTTTTCAAAGTCTAGAAAATATTCTAAGTCCTGAGTTAGTAGTAATAAGTTGACATGTTTGGTGATCTTTATCTCCATAACCATGCTGAACCAGTCCATGATCCTTTAATAAAAGTTGTATCTTGAGTTGTGTGCAACAAACTTTGTTTTTGGAGCATACCATGATTTAGCTTGGAAATAAGTCAAACAGTGGACCAAAGAATGAATCTACAATTGTTTTCAGACTTGGAGATAATTTAAGGCCGAGATTAGTAACAACTTGATTGGTGTGCCGCGTTCTCATAATTTTGTTAAGTAACTTGGTTTGATCCCAAAATAAAAGTTGTTGCCAACATCTTTAAGAAGGACATACAAGAAGTTGGACCAAATTCGACCACGTTGGGACCAAGTAATTGGAGTCCAAACCGAGCAAAGCTTAATCTTCGTTAAGCCACTGACACTGTCATTTTGGAGGTTAATTAACCACTGTTACAGAGCCCTAATGACTATGACCCCTTAAGCAATATTGTAGAGTAGCCCATGGCCAACAACTCTGCTTCAAGGCCTGAGGCCCAATTCGAACCCCAGACAACCCAAAAATGGAACCCAAGGTGGTCTCGTCGACGCCCACCACGTGTTCGGTAGTAGGCTTAAATGGGCGACGGGTGTCCATGGACGTGGCGACCATGCCTGACGCCGCGCCCCACCGTTGCTGCTCCTCTCTGCCATGTGTCCGTGCCCCTCCCCCCTCAGCGTGGTGGAGCATCAGAGTGACCAGCCCGCGCTCCGCCCTTCTCCTCACTCACCTCGCCTCCCCGCTCCCATCCTCTCGGCATGCGCGCGCAGAGCACGGCCGCGCCATGGCCAGCCGAGCGGAGCTCGCTGCCGCGGGCGCTCCTACTCCTTCACGCGTTCTCCTCGCTCAAAGCAGTCTTTCTCGGTCGCGTGTAGGTCGGGCTGTCCACGCTGAGGCCATTCGGTCGCCGGAGCCGTGCCTCCGTCACTGCTGCGTCGCCGGCAGCGCCATCGCCGCCTGCAATAGCCGCCATGGCCACACGTGCGCGTGGTCACGCCACTGTGGGCCGCCCCTGGGCGAGCTGCGCCCCTGCTCGGGTGCACGCGTGGCCCAGGCTGGCCGCGCCGCAGCCAATTGCCGCCGGCACCGCCGCACTGGCCGGCCAGACGACCTCCCCGGCGTGCTCTGCTCCTTAAAGAAGGAGGGGGACCATGGGTCCATATAGGGGAGAAAGGAGGGGCTAGATGAAAAGACACTGACTCATATGAATAGTATTGATATGACTTATTTGTTTGGTTCAATTAAAATTTATTGCGGGGGCCTAAATGAAGAAAGTCGTTTCCCCCCCCTCTTTGTGTCTCTCTGTTGAGTGACTAACGAGTGGGCCCAGCTGAACAACGGGTCCCGCAAGTCAGAGTTATGTGTGGCGCAGTTGGGTACCAATTCGGGTGCACCTAGCAAATTAAGTTAGGGTTGTTTTATTCCGATTTTGAATTTCAGAATTTGGTTAAATCTTCTAAAATGCATATCTCTTGCTAGATAATTCCAAAAATAGCAAAAGTGGACTTTTTGGAAACCTTGGGAAAAGATCTATGCAGTGGAGTCATAATATGTTACATGTTGTAGATATTTTCTGATGTCTTTATTTAAGCCTTAAAAATACTCCAAAAATGCTTATCAACTTGAGCAGAGCCATATCTAGAGTTTTAGAACTCCAAAAATAGTGATTCTTGTTTTGTTAATTTGGTGATGACTTGTACTTGCTAGGAAAAATATTAAACACACTATTTGTTCACTGTTTTCTTAGGGTTTTGAAATGACCTTGATAAATAAGGAAATCTACATTATATTGCTTGTCATCTTTATATCTTGAGTTGTGTTGCTCCAAATGATGTGAAATTTTTATGGTAGTCTTTCCATGCTATGAATGTACTGTGGTATAACTTTCATGGTCATTGCTTACTGCATGATCAAGTTATTGATTTAACTTGTTTATAGCTTGATAAATAGCTTATAAATAATATATAAATGATAAAATAGAAAATATTGTTCCATTACCTTAGTATGATGTTTCTCTATCATATTGATTCATACTATGGCCATATGTTCATAGAAAATATTGAGTTTTAGGTTTAACTTGCTCTCACATGATTTATTCCATAGCTATTTGTCTTTTTATAGAGGTTGTTATACAGGTTCAAATGGTTTCAAATTTGGACAATAGACTTTTGGAATCATGTGTAGGCCTCTGTAATTTTGGCTAAATTTATTGTGCACTTTTGATATGTGTTCATAATTCCACCTAATTATCTAAATAAATTAAGAAAAGGCATTAAAAGAATTTATTTAGAAATGGACACTAAGTTTTCTGGTGTTTATTAGTCATGGGTGACATATTGGTAAAGTTGGTTTTATCCAATTATATATTTGCAACATAAGTTAATAATTATTTCTTGCAAATGATGTTTTCATGTCTTGTGTGCTATAACAAAGTTGTTGTGAATTTCATGATCTAGCTGCTGTTAAATTTTGGTGGCATTTGGCCATATGGTTTAGAAACTACAGCTGTTCTAAGTTGGGTTCAGATTTATGTTGCTCTCTGTCATTCCAGGACATATTCTGTACCTTCTGTATTTCGACCTGGTAAATGTTAGAATCAGATTTAGATGTTTATAAATGAAATGTGGACAATTTCATAAGCTTTCTAGGATGTCTTCTTGCAAGTCATTTGGATTTGTAGAACTTCAAATATGATTGATTTACTCAGCTACTGCATGTATGTCCAGAATTGTTGAAAATACATGATTGTTTGGTTACCTTGCTTGCGTATTGCTAAGTATGATTCATGTATTTGGTGATTAAGCTAGTACACCTGAGACTTTGTAAATCTTATGTCATGCTTGGTATTGCTTTCTTTGCTATTTTTTAGCACGGTTTTTTGTGTAAGGTTACTTAAGTAATGTGATGTGCTTACGTGTCTTTACTATAACCTTATACTTGCCTTGATTAACGTGTGATGCATCATCTACTGCATTTCCTTGTATTCATGTACTTGCATCTTGCATTTCATTTAGGTACGCTAGCTAAAACGCGTGAAAGATGTGGTGTGGAGCTAACCAGAAGATGGTGTTGGTGGACCTATCTCAGAGATGGAAAGATCGGACAAGTGCTAGAATGAGGTAATGCTCGCCAAGCGAGTTTCATCTGACAAACTCTGACTTGAGTCGGATCCTAGGCAAGCCCCGGAGCATTATAAGCCTCCTATCTTCAAAGTAATTATATATATATATATTATAAGTATTGTTGCATTAAGTGGTAGGATGTGAATGGAAACCCTTGCTGCATTATATCATTCCTTGTCCAGATATATGAATCCTTGAATCCTACATAGACTAGGATCGAGTAGATGCTTAGCCCTGCTTTAAGCGGTAGAAGTCAGGTGATTTTCTGTCACCTGCGAGATATAGGGATATTCATATATGGCACGGTGGGCTATATTTGCTATCGTGGAATGGAACCATGTGTTAATAAAATGAAATGAGACCGGGCGGGATGACGATAGTGAAGCAACAAGGCATGGAGGTCTTGGGTGTGGATCTATCCCCGTCTGAGTCGTTTAAGGACTGATTCGCTGTACGTCCTTGAGTCATGTTGAACACAGTCTAACACTTAGTTGGCCAAATAAGCCGTTCCGACCGCGAAGCCGAGTAATATGGTTCAGGCCGGGAATCGAATGGTAGGTTGCTTCTTAGAGGAGAGAAAGGATATGCTTGGGGACATTGGCGTGAGACCAAGGGGGGGTTAGAGTCCCTATCACCTGGCAGAGTGTCGCCCTTGGGGTCGCGACATCATTCGGACCCGCGATTCCTGAATCATATGAAAAGGTGGTCTGTGCGACCCTGGCAGGGGTCTGCACGGTGAGTGTTAGAAATACCCCTCCAGCTAGATAGGAATTCGATTCGAATCGTCATCGCTCCCGGTTAGTGAGCACTTGACTTGAGCAGCGGCAACGTAGATTCTATTAAATTGAACGGATGGTTAATTGGATCACGATGGAAAGGTTGCCTCAATTTATACCTGCTATGGTTAATATTGTTTGCTCCTAATAAAGTGAGTGCTCTAGTACAGGTTCTAATATAGATGATAGGTTAATGATAATTAACTTGATGCTTAAGCATTAATGATTGATCATCTATATTAAGCTTTTATGCAAAATGTTGTCAAGCTAGCCCCACTTTATATCAGCCTTGCATGATCCTTGGTGTCACCTTATTTCTGATTTCTGACGAGTAAGTCTAGCTGAGTACTTTGTCGTACTCAGGGTTTTATCCCCACTTGTTACAGGTTGTGATGTATCATGGCGACTGCAAGAGTTGGTTGGCTCCTGCCTTAGTGGCAGAGTGTGATCATGGGCATGATCCTTCTAAGCTACCTTATCTCTAATGCTTTTGTTGGAAGTCGACCGTGGCACTGGCATGTATTTAAAATAAGAATAATGTTAGTTTCAAATTACTTTGCTTCTGCTACTTTTGAACTTAAGTTGTAATAACTATGTTGAACTCCGATGTATATTGAATTACTTGTGAAATGGATGTAACATGTGACTTGTTATGTTGAATCACTACGATCTTGGCTTGTATGTTGGTTGGTTTGAAATCCCTCGTGATTTCATTGGACTACCGGAGTTATATGGGCTCAAGTGCGAGAATTTGATCATTTCGGTGATTGTTTTTGTACTTGTGCTCTTATAATTTGGACGGTTCTGTTACAGCTGGTATCGGAGTAAGATTCAACATTAAACTTGTCATATGTGTATTTAAAACAAAGGTTTTGTTTTATAAAATCAGTTTTATCAACTTATAGTTTTATATAGGTTTGTCAAATCTAAATTTTAAACCTAAGTATACCAATGGTCAATTTCCTTATGCCCATATAAGGATTATTAGGTGGCTTATATAAATACTAACTTGGGGGTTTTCATTTATGCATCTACGCCCAGGCCAAGGTATGTATGTGTGATAACTCTCCCACACTATGCTACCCAGTGTGTCAGATTAGAGGTAGCCTTCATATATGAAATAGCCATATATGTTGCTAGTTTACTTTTATGCAACGTCGCACCTACGCTCAGGTAAGTGTGAGTTGTGAGAGCATGATCGTCCAACCCTCGGTCTAGGGGAGAGCTAGTTTTGGTTACTGGATTATTTACATGTTACACACATGTATATATGAAGGTACTTAATTGTGGGTGATCGAATGATTCGGGTAGTTTTGGTGCTACATGTATATATACGGGGGTATATGTACATGGGAGTACTTAGAATTTTACTTATCTGCTTTCATTGTGTGCTATATTAGGAAATGTTGGGCTGCAATGAAACTTTTCTGCAGGTACGCTAACCACGTATGCGTAAGTCGAATATAGCTGACAACTAGCTATATATCGAGAGAGTGCGTGTTATGCCACCGACATAGAACGTGATCGCCACCTTAGGTTGGCAATCTTGTGAAGACGAATAGGACGAAGCATGCATCTTCATGATTGTTGCTTTATACATGGCTATGCTCCTCTCACCCTTGTTCAAATGATAAGTAACTTGTGATCAATGTAGTACACTATTTTTCTTGTGTGAAGCTAAACAAGAATGTCTTACTCTATGTTGCTCACCCAAGCGTTTGCCAATGCTTTATACCTCACTTAAGTAATTATGGATTCTCAGGAATGAATTAAATTCGTGTTGGTCTAAGGTCACAAACTTTAGAGCTACTAGAATAACATGTTTGTGTGCTCTCTTGTTAAGTAGAACAAAGGCAAGCTTTGTTTTGCTTGTTGAACGTTGACTGCTAGAATAGTTTCAGTTGTAGTGATACTTTCGTAGTCATAATAGCGTTTTCTGTGGTTATGGAGAATACCAAAATTATAGCTAACTTACTTATCTAGCTTGTCCTAAAATTTCATGACCTAGGTCTTATGGTTTGGGAGTTATGACCTGTAGAAGTTTGCTATCAGGTTTTACTTATGCTATGAATAGATCTGAATGTTTGGTTTGTTTGACCTATGTGCGTATGGAATCATGTCTTGGAGATAATAGAAGAAGTGTAGTACTTTTTCTAAGCTTTCCAAAATGTCCTACAGCACTAATTGTGGTGGTCGAAATATCTAGTTATAAGCTTATAAGTGGAATGACAGAATCTGTCCAAATCTGGGCAGAGATGTCTTCTTTGTCTTGTGTGGCCATGTTAGATATAGAATCATCTTAATATGATAATAAGAAAGTTATATACAACTTAATAAGCTTTACATAAAGTTAAGGATCAGTCTTGTTGAGTCCCTAGAACTCCAGTTGTACATTTTCGAAGTTATTGTCAGTTTACTGTCCATATTGGTACAGACCTGCAACATTAGCAATTTTGGTCATGTTAATCTATGAATTTGCTTTTGGTATGAATAACTAAAGTGTAGTCATCTTCCTAAGCTTTCTAGAAAGTCTAGGATCACCTTGGTGGGATGTTTACAACCTCAGTTATGGTTGAAACAAGTAACTATTGTGCTATTGTCTAGATTCTGTGCACATACTAAGTTGGCTATCTTAGCTTAGCTTTAGATAAATGTTTGTTATGGGTGAGCCTGGTGCTTAGTAATGGTTGCTTAAGCTAATTGGATTGGATCTCTCCAATGCTTGACTGTGATGTTTGTATGTATGCTTGTTATCTAATTAGTGCCATAGTTGTCACCTTGTTTGTCCTCGGTGAGTATACGAAGGTCACATAGCTTTATCCTAGAACAAAGTTCACATACATAATTATATGGTTGTTGTCTTCCATTAGGTTTCTCTCTTAGGAGCCTGAGCCTGTAGACATGATTGCTTGCCTTGAGTGCTTGTATCCATGCCTTTGCTTGACCGAAAGCCTAAAGTTTAGTTCTCCTATATGTTTGTATAAGCCATGGATGTTTTCCAACCCTTTTTGTGAAGACCCTTGTCGACTGACCAACCAAGTTAACTTTCATCAACGCTAGGCGTGAGTGGAATCAAGTAAAAATCTCATGCTTAGTCGCATTCGGCAATAGAGCTATGTTCTCTTGTGCTATGTTTTGATATTCGAATCACCTCCTGGTTAATTCCAAACCTAGTGACTACCTTTGCTTGCTATCCCTCCCTTGTATAATGCTTGTTTTTACCACCCAAATTGTTTCACTTGAAATTTCACCTTGGTGGTGTGATCGGTAATGGTGTTATGAGTAGCAACTGACGGTGCCGCGACGAAACCGAGAGCCTCCTGTGGGCGGCCGACACAAGGTTGTGCTACTCGGCACGCGCTGGTATCGTGGTTTCTAGTCATGATCCATTGCGGAACAACATCAATGTGTTATTCTCATGTGAACTTTTTCTTGGTTATCTTTCCATATCATATTGTAAGATCCATATCTTAGACCGAAAGTAGTGGAGTTTCCTTCTGAAGTTGCTAAGAGGATAACCTTTGAAGAATAGGTTACTGACATAAACATTAACAGACTGCAATAGGTGGTAGACAAGTAACTCTATTTAGTTGTCCCTGTATTGACGGCCACCATCTAGTGAGTAAAGTATCTCATCTCTGTTGGATAAAAAGGACACACAACATTTAATGTTGGACAAGTCATCGGTTGGATAAGAATTGATTGTCACATTACGCAAGTCTTAACCTTTGTATGCATAATGGCCATACAATCGAAATCAATCATCTCTGGTGTGACTCCTTATCTGCTGACTTCGATGGCAACCATCTGTTCTATATCAACCACAATTATTGTGATCAAGAGTGAAGATTTGGAATTTTTAGTGTTGAGAGACAACTAATTAGTTACCAATAGGAAGGTTAATCTCTAACTAGGTAATGACTCTTTGGTAGCTGCGAAGGCCATGTCTTACAGAGCAATAACCAACAAGAAGTGATCAACTAGCCAACAATTGGAGTGATACTCTATCTTCTAGAGCTATTGTGATCAAGTCAATTCCATCTTGGATAATCACACAGATAGTGCAAGGTGTTCAATCAGCTGAGGTGAAGAATTAGAGAAAGTATGCCCTAGTTTCGATCTGTATCCTTGTGCCCATAGGTACCACAAACGGTTTGTCCATAACTTTATTGGACGAAGTGTCGAGGAATATTCGGAAGCGGTTCCTTATCCTTGTAGGAATGTTCTCCAGGCAGAGTATGTGTTTTGCCCTGCAAAAGTAACCTGCAAGTTCAAAGTGTGTGCATCCTCGGATTGTTATGTAAATTAATAGGCGAGATCTGCTGTTGGATGGCCCTTTTGAGGTCCCACAGATACTAGTTTACACTCTTTCATTTGCTTTTGCTTTCTCGTATCCCCAATGTACGAGCAGCCTTGGTTTCTGCAAATCAATTTATACCATCGCGAATCAAAAGCAATTTGAAATGTGTCAACCAACATATTTTCCATCTTAGAGCTGTTGTTTGATCCTAAAAAGGAAGCCTTAAGGTGAAAGTTGGCCTGACAAGGTTGTTATGCTGCAAGTCAACTCAACTTACAGTACAACTATGTCACCAAGGAAAATTTTACTCAATCGCTTGGTGGTAGACTACTTTCCGCGGTTTAGTAAATATTACAACTTTTGTTGTCCTTAAGGCCTCACTACATCTTTCTTTGGTAATGATTATCCAATGATAACATACTTTAGTACCTTATAAATGTTTTTACCCAAGAGGTTGCATCTGCTTCAACCCAGATAACTGTTGTCTTTGGATAAAAGAATCTTATTAGATAACTGTTGGCAGGAATACGAAGTCGACAGAGTCAGCTATCACATTCACTAACCCCTCGACAGACTCAGATAATACAATGTTGTCATCAGAGAAAGAGAACTGCACGCATGGAATAGTAAGTAGCTTTCCATTAGCTGATATATGAATGTTTGAACATTTACGACCAACATAGACCCTGTCTATTGGTTAGTCAGTATCCTATAGCCTTAGAGTATATTTGTCGTCTATGATCTCATCCTTTTGGAAGGTTGTACTCAAGCCATTATGGTAGAGGACTGCTTTTTAAACTTTGGGAACATAGAATCATATCCACGAGTATACTTCTGAAGATTTCGGTCTAGTGTAAAGTTCATATGGCCTATGTTGTGATTCACTAAAGAATTAAACACTTGTGTGTGGTTAGCTTATGGGTCAAATGATCTCTGTAGACTGAAACGAAGTACTGCGTTGTTTTGGATTCCTCCTAAAGTAACAATGCTTCATGGAAGTCAATGAAGGAAATTCTTCAGACAAATTTTACCATGAAGAGTAAGTATTAGAAAGTGCCTTGACCAAATTAGTTCCACCAATGTCAAAGCTTTATAGCCAAATGTTATAGCAGATGATGGGAACTAGATAACGTGCCTCTCTTCCTTAAAAAGGTCTTCCATTTCGAATCTCGGGACACGATTCTTTTAAGGGGGGAGGGCTGTAACACCCCAGGTGTTTGTCACTCATTAAGTAGTGGGTTTGATCTCAAATATGATAGATTAAGTGGAGATGACGATGTCAAGGTCAACCTATGGAGATGAGCCTCACCTAAAGTGGATGTTGCATCATTGCTTTACATACAGGTCCCTTTTCAAAGATATATGCTTGGATGGTGTTATGGCAATATCTTCATGTGTCTCACCTTAGTACCTATCTATATTGATCCCTGAAAAAGTTTCATGAAGTTTGGAATCAAAAAGTCACATGAAATGATAAGTTCTGCTCCTATTGGAAATTGCCCCATTAAGTTAATGGAACTATAGACCATCAAACAAAACTTGCCAATATGCCCAAATGACTTTAGATGAACTCTACAACAAAAGTCATGAAGGGTTCATGTTGAGCAAATGTCAAGAAATTGCCCCGATTGGCCTAAAACCCTAGTTTCGTCTTTATCGAGTTGATACTTTGACCAAAGTAAAAGTTGGACTTCTATACTAGTTATGAGGTTTGACCTTAAACAAAAGTTGTAGTTCATCTTGTGTAGAACAAACTTTGTTTAATGGTCAAGAGCTAATTTGTCCTCTAACCTAGTCAAATAGAGATTTCAATGTGGAATCAGCTGCTGTTTTTCAAAGTCTAGAAAATATTCTAAGTCCTGAGTTAGTAGTAATAAGTTGACATGTTTGGTGATCTTTATCTCCATAACCATGCTGAACCAGTCCATGATCCTTTAATAAAAGTTGTATCTTGAGTTGTGTGCAACAAACTTTGTTTTTGGAGCATACCATGATTTAGCTTGGAAATAAGTCAAACAGTGGACCAAAGAATGAATCTACAATTGTTTTCAGACTTGGAGATAATTTAAGGCCGAGATTAGTAACAACTTGATTGGCATGCCGCGTTCTCATAATTTTGTTAAGTAACTTGGTTTGATCCCAAAATAAAAGTTGTAGCCAACATCTTTAAGAAGGACATACAAGAAGTTGGACCAAATTCGACCACGTTGGGACCAAGTAATTGGAGTCCAAACCGAGCAAAGCTTAATCTTCGTTAAGCCACTGACACTGTCATTTTGGAGGTTAATTAACCACTGTTACAGAGCCCTAATGACTATGACCCCTTAAGCAATATTGTAGAGTAGCCCATGGCCAACAACTCTGCTTCAAGGCCTGAGGCCCAATTCGAACCCTAGACAGCCCAAAAATGGAACCCAAGGTGGTCTCGTCGACGCCCACCACGTGTTCGGTAGTAGGCTTCAATGGGCGACGGGTGTCCATGGACGTGGCGACCATGCCCGACGCCGCGCCCCACCGTTGCTGCTCCTCTCTGCCATGTGTCTGCCCCCCCCCTCAGCGTGGTGGAGCATCAGAGTGACCAGCCCGCGCTCCGCCCTTCTCCTCACTCACCTCGCCTCCCCGCTCCCATCCTCTCGGCATGCGCACGCAGAGCACGGCCACGCCATGGCTAGCTGAGCGGAGCTCGCTGCCGTAGGCGCTCCTACTCCTTCACGCGTTCTCCTCGCTCAAAGCAGTCTTTCTCGGTCGCGTGTAGGCCGGGCTGTCCACGCCGAGGCCATTCGGTCGTCGGAGCCGTGCCTCTGTCACTACTGCTGCGGAGCCGCCATGTGAGGCTGCGAAGCTCTCTGACGCCACCGTGTCTTCTGCCACGGGCCATCCTCCGTCGAAGCCGAGCCCCTCCTCGGAACCACGCGAGCCCGGGGGCCCTCCAGCGCCCCTTCCCCGCTCGCAGCGTCGCCGCCTGCAACAGCCGCCATGGCCACACGTGCGCGTGGTCACGCCACTGTGGGCCGCCCCTGGGCGAGCTGCGCCCCTGCTCGGGTGCGCGCGTGGCCCAGGCTGGCCGCGCCGCAGCCAATTGCCGCCGGCACCGCCGCACTAGCCGGCCAGACGACCTCCCCGGCGTGCTCTGCTCCTTGAAGAAGGAGGGGGACCTCGGGTCCATATAGGGGAGAAAGGAGGGGGCTAGATGAAAAGACACTGACTCATATGAATAGTATTGATAGGACTTATTTGTTTGGTTCAATTAAAATTTATTGCGGGGGCCTAAATGAAGAAAGTCATTTCCCTCCCTCTCTGTGTCTCTCTGTTGAGTGACTGACGAGTGGGCCCAGCTGAACAACGGGTCCCGCAAGTCAGAGTTATGTGTGGCGCAGTTGGGTACCAATTCGGGTGCACCTAGCAAATTAAGTTAGGGTTGTTTTATTTCGATTTTGAATTTCAGAATTTGGTTAAATCTTCTAAAATACATATCTCTTGCTAGATAATTCCAAAAATAGCAAAAGTGGACTTTTTGGAAACCTTGGGAAAAGATCTATGCAGTGGAGTCATAATATGTTACATGTTGTAGATATTTTCTGATGTCTTTATTTAAGCCTTAAAAATGCTCCAAAAATGCTTATCAACTTGAGCAGAGCCATATATAGAGTTTTAGAACTCCAAAAATAGTGATTCTTGTTTTATTAATTTGGTGATGACTTGTACTTGCTAGGAAAAATATTAAACACACTATTTGTTCACTGTTTTCTTAGGCTTTTGAAATGACCTTGATAAATAAGGAAATCTACATTATATTGCTTGTCATCTTTATATCTTGAGTTGTGTTGCTCCAAATGATGTGAAATTTTTATGGTAGTCTTTCCATGCTATGAATGTACTGTGGTATAACTTTCATGGTCATTGCTTACTGCATGATCAAGTTATTGATTTAACTTGTTTATAGCTTGATAAATAGCTTATAAATAATATATAAATGATAAAATAGAAAATATTGTTCCATTACCTTAGTATGATGTTTCTCTATCATATTGATTCATACTATGGCCATATGTTCATAGAAAATATTGAGTTTTAGGTTTAACTTGCTCTCACATGATTTATTCCATAGCTATTTGTCTTTTTATAGAGGTTGTTATACAGGTTCAAATGGTTTTAAATTTGGACAATAGACTTTTGGAATCATGTGTAGGCCTCTGTAATTTTGGCTGAATTTATTGTGCACTTTTGATATGTGTTCATAATTCCACCTAATTATCTAAATAAATTAAGAAAAGGCATTAAAAGAATTTATTTAGAAATGGACACTAAGTTTTCTGGTGTTTATTAGTCATGGGTGACATGTTGGTAAAGTTAGTTTTATCCAATTATATGTTTGCAACATAAGTTAATAATTATTTCTTGCAAATGATGTTTTCATGTCTTGTGTGCTATAACAAAGTTGTTGTGAATTTCATGATCAGCTGCTGTTAAATTTTGGTGGCATTTGGCCATATGGTTTAGAAACTACAGCTGTTCTAAGTTGGGTTCAGATTTATGTTGCTCTCTGTCATTCCAGGACATATTCTGTACCTTCTGTATTTCGACCTGGTAAATGTTAGAATCAGATTTAGATGTTTATAAATGAAATGTGGACAATTTAATAAGCTTTCTAGGATGTCTTCTTGCAAGTCATTTGGATTTGTAGAACTTCAAATATGATTGATTTACTCAGCTACTGCATGTATGTTCAGAATTGTTAAAAATACATGATTGCTTGGTTACCTTGCTTGCGTATTGCTAAGTATGATTCATGTATTTGGTGATTAAGCTAGTACACCTGAGACTTTGTAAATCTTATGTTATGCTTGGTATTGCTTTCTTTGCTATTTTTAGCACGGTTGTTTGTGTAAGGTTACTTAAGTAATGTGATGTGCTTACGTGTCTTTACTATAACCTTATACTTGCCTTGATTAACGTGTGATGCATCATCTACTGCATTTCCTTGTATTCATGTACTTGCATCTTGCATTTCATTTAGGTACGCTAGCTAAAACGCGTGAAAGATGTGGTGTGGAGCTAACCAGAAGATGGTGTTGGTGGACCTATCTCGGAGATGGAACGATCGGACAAGTGCTAGAATGAGGGAATGCTCGCCAAGCGAGTTTCATCTGACAAACTCTGACTTGAGTCGGATCCCAGGCAAGCCCCGGAGCATTATAAGCCTCCTATCTTCAAATCAATTATATATATATATATATATATATATATATATATATATATATATATATATATATATATATATATATATATATATATATATATATTGTTGCATTAAGTGGTAGGAGTTGGTTGGAAACCCTTTTCATTATATCATTCCTTGTCCAGATATATGAATCCTTGAATCCTACATAGACTAGGATCGAGTAGATGCTTAGCCCTGCTTTAAGCGGTAGAAGTCAGGTGATTTCCTGTCACCTGCGAGATATAGAGATATTCATATATGGCACGGTGGGCTATATTTACTATCGTGGAATGGAACCATGTGTTAATAAAATGAAATGAGACCGGGCAGGATGACGATAGTGAAGCAACAAGGCATGGAGGTCTTGGGTGTGGATCTATCCTCGTCTGAGTCGTTTAAGGACCGATTCGCTGTACGTCCTTGAGTCATGTTGAACGCAGTCTAACACTTAATTGGCCGGATAAGCCGTTCCGACCGCGAAGCCGAGTAATATGGTTCAGGCCGGGAATCGAATGGTAGGTTGCTTCTTAGAGGAGAGAAAGGATGTGCTTGGGGACTTTGGCGTGAGACCAAGGGGGGGTTAGAGTCCCTATCACCTGGCAGAGTGTCGCCCTTGGGGTCGCGACATCATTCGGACCCGCGATTCCTGAATCATTTGAAAAGGTGGCCTGTGCGACCCTGGCAGGGGTCTGCACGGTGAGTGTTAGAAATACCCCTCCAGCTGGATAGGAATTCGATTCGAATCGCCGTCGCTCCCGGTTAGTGAGCACTTGACTTGAGCAGCGGCAACGTAGATTCCATTAAATTGAACGGATGGTTAATTGGATCACGATGGAAAGGTTGCCTAAATTTATACCTGCTATGGTTAATATTGTTTGCTCCTAATAAAGTGAGTGCTCTAGTACAGGTTCTAATATAGATGATAGGTTAATGATAATTAACTTGATGCTTAAGCATTAATGATTGATCATCTATATTAAGCTTTTATGCAAAATATTGTCAAGCTAGCCCCACTTTATATCAGTCTTGCATGATCCTTGGTGTCACCTTATTTCTGATTTCTGACGAGTAAGTCTAGCTGAGTACTTTGCCGTACTCAGGGTTTTATCCCCACTTGTTACAGGTTGTGATGTATCATGGCGACTGCAAGAGTTGGTTGGCTCCTGCCTTAGTGGCGGAGTGTGATCATGGGCATGATCCTTCTGAGCTACCTTATCTCTAATGCTTTTGTTGGAAGTCGACCGTGGCACTGGCATGTATTTGAAATAAGAATAATGTTAGTTTCAAATTACTTTGCTTCTGCTACTTTTGAACTTAAGTTATAATAACTATGTTGAACTCCGATGTATATTGAATTACTTGTGAAATGGATGTAACATGTGACTTGTTATGTTGAATCACTACGATCTTAGCTTGTATGTTGGTTGGTTTGAAATCCCTCGTGATTTCATTAGACTACCGGAGTTATATGGACTCAAGTGCGAGAATTTGATCATTTCGGTGATTGTTTTTGTACTTGTGCTCTTATAATTTGGACGGTTCTGTTACAGACACGAAGAGTGAGCCTAAGGTGCGTCCTGGCTGTCGAGCGGTCCCTGGGTACTGCGGCTCTAGTTTGTCCCGCGACGTTTACCTGGATAGTGTCATTGATAATCTATAGCTCACTTTTGCGGGTGAGTGTGGTTTGTGTGAGAAATAAATCACCGGCTGGTTAGGAATCGATTCGAATCGCCATCGCTCCTGGATAGTGAGCACTGGACTTGAGTTACGGCATCGTAGTAATGATGATGGAACACTGATAGTTATACGGATGATGTTGGAAATGCTAAATCCAAGTGGTAACTGGATATTATTGGTTAATTAAGTGATTACTATAGCATAGGTGCTTACCTAGATGGATATGTTATAATAAAGATGATGCAAATTACTTAAAATGACTTATTCATGATAGCTTACGCTTTTCACAAATGAGTCAGCTAGTCCACTAAAAGAAAGCCTTGCATACTTCTTGGTGTCACTTTATTTTGGTTTACGACGGGTAAGTCTAGCTGAGTACTTCCTCGTACTCAGGGCGTCGTTCCTATTGTTGTTGTAGATGGTCAGATGTACTACAGCTATTGCATCAACTGTCTGTACCCGGCGATGGGCGACAACTAGGACCAAGGGCAATGGTCGCTCCGTATTTCTTATCTGATGCTTTTGTTGGAAATGATTACCTCCTAGCATTGTATCTGAACTAAAAGTATGTGTGGCTTTAAAACTTTTTGCTTTCACTATTTCGTTATGAACTTGGTTTGTAATAACTTTATGTTCTAAACTCCGATGTATTCAACTGTCATTGCGAACTTTATGTAATATGTGACTGTGGCTGTTAAACTTGTACGATCTTGGTTTGTATGTTGGTTGGTTTAAAATCATTCGTGGTTTCACGGACTACCAGGTTATACGGGCTTAAGTTTATTAAATTATCTACTTCGGCGGATGATTTTCTTACTTAATTTCGTATAATTGGTCGGTTCTGCTACATGTTGCAATGTAGGCTCACTAACAGGGTGCTCACCATGTTCGGTCCATACCCAGGCATAAACCCTCTTTTACCCAAGTGCATACCCATGACAGCTCTCCTCCGTCTAACTCTATTGCAGCGTCGACCGCTGACCTGGTCCAAAAGACTCCCAATGCAAGGGTCTTCCAACGCGTCGGCGCGTCCCACAAGTTTAGTTTGCAACGAAATCGTCAAAAAGAAGAACGCATCCACACCGCAAGCTTCTCTGCGCCTGCATGCTCTTAGCTAGCGCAGCAGCTGCAGCCCCCGGTGCCGCCGCGCCATCTCAAGAACCTCAGCATGTTGTGGCTTGCGGTGAAGCAAATGCTCGTCCAGCTGCTATCGTCCAGTGTAGCCAGCGAATTGTAGTCACACCCGTGTGACATTCATATGCATGGTAGGTAGGTATATAGCCACAAGCAAACTTGGCGTTACCCCAATGCAAGGGCCTTCGCGTTACCCCGTCCCACAAGTCCATAGTCGTTGAAAGTTTGCAACCACGCAAAGCATCTGTTGGAAATAATCATGACTTTAATTAGTTTTATTTAAGTCTTGCATATATATAGGATAGATGTGTTGAGTCACGTTATTTGTTAACGTGTTTGCATGCATCGCATTTGTGGCCGGTGTCATTAGTCACATGCATGTAGATTAGGCTTGTTAGTTTGTGCTAGTTTGAGTACGGCGAGAAGCTAGCATCTGCATGCAAGACCACGGCGTAGAAGGCGGAGTAGCTTGTGGTCGGTCAGCTGGTGGAGTGCTTCATGTGGATGTACGCGTGAGTGCGCGTCGTGCAGAAATGGACAGACCCGGCCGGGCGAGCTGTTGCTTGCCGTGGAGTTTCAGCTAGGCTTTAAAACAGAGGCCTTGTACTCTTTTGGTTTTGGTTTGTTGCCGCAGGCGTTCGTCGCCACATTCTTGTGTCCACTCCAAATTGCTGCTGTGTGCGTGTGTCGACCTGCTGCTAGCTAGCATCTTGTGGGTTCTGTGTTCCAAGCCTCCTCACTTTCATATGCATGGTAGGTATATAGTCACAAACAAACTTGGCGTCACCCCAGTGCAAGGGCCTTCGGGTTACCCGGCCAGTCCCACAAGTCCAAAGCCATTGAAAGTTTGCAACCAAAGTGTCGACCAGAAGAACGCATCCACAGAAACAAAGCCGCTAGCCAATGGCCGCCTGCAACCGCAAGCTTTTCTGCGCCTGCTTCTTGCTGTTGGCTGGCGCAGCTGCAGCCCCGGCCGGTGCCGGTGCCGCCACCGTCAACATCTCCGTCTACTGGGGCCAGAATGGCAAGGAGGGCAGCCTAGCCAAGACATGCAGCACCGGCCGCTACGCCTTGGTGGTCATGGCCTTCCTTTCCACGTTCGGCAGCGGGCAGACACCGGTCCTCAGCTTGGCCGGACACTGCCATCCCGGATCGGGCGGCTGCACAGGTCTGGCAGTGGACATCGCGTCCTGCCAGGCCAGAGGCGTCAAGGTGCTCCTCAGCATCGGCGGCGCCGTTGGAAACTACGGCCTGTCCTCTGCCTCGGACGCGCACAGCGTGGCCACCTACCTCTGGGACAACTTCCTCGGCGGCGCCGGCGCCGGCACCTCCTCGTCGCGGCCGCTCGGCAGCGCCGTGCTCGACGGCATCGACTTCAACATCGAGACTGGTGAGGCGAGTCACTTCGACGACCTCGCCAAGAACCTGACGTCGCTGTACAAGGGCGACAAGCGAGGACGGAAGTACCTGCTCACCGCGGCGCCACGGTGCCCGTACCCGGACGCCTCTCTCGGCCCAGCGCTCGCCACGGGGCTGTTCAACCACGTTTCGGTACTGTTCTACAACAACCCCGGGTGCGAGTACCAGGACGGAGACGTGACCGATCTGGGGTTTTCGTGGAAGACATGGACGCAGTTCTTGCCGAACGCGTCGGTATTTCTTGGCCTGCCAGCATCACCTGATGCAGCGGCTAGCGGGTACATAGACCCGCAAGCCCTTGTGTCGCGTGTGCTGCCGGAGGTCGACGGCTCCGCAAATTACGGCGGCATCACGCTGTGGAGCCGCTACTATGACATGAACACTGGTTACAGTGCCAAGCTTGTGAGCGGTAAGTAAATACCTCCATCAATCCGTATAGAGAATAACTATAGAGAAACGCAAATGACGCCTTTAATAACATTCCTTCTTTAATCATGAAAAATAGTGTGCTTACATATTTTAAGCTAGATGGTCGGGTTGACAATATACATTAATAGCAGGAACAGGGATGCATGTTATTAGGGTCGATCTGGGGGCGATAACAAATGTGTACGTGGAGTTCATTCACCTGTTGAATTCCTTATAATTTGTGACAAATTTTGAATAATCTGTATTAGAGCAATGACATGACTAGGACAGCTTTTATAGAACGAATTAGTGCCCTTTGGAAGGAAAGGGAAAAAAAAAGATGACGTTGTGATAGAGTTAAGGACGAGACAGAAGGAATTGTCTCTGTAACCGGCCAGCTCGCCACGAATGAACAAATGAGAGGGGACTGGGAGACAGAGGTGATTGGAATGGAATTTATGTATTTTGAAGAAACAATCCACCTACGGGGCTATAATTTTCTATGTGCAGCGTCTACATGATGTGGCAAGTATCTGGGTTAGGATTTACAAACAAAGCGAGTTTGTGCGTTTGATCTGTTCAATTACTGACTTCATTAATGTACAGATCGGTGATCAAAATGGTTTATTCATAAATTACTTCGCATTTTCCACTAAGATCCCTTAACTAGTTTTTTTTAAAGAACGATAATTGATCATTTGATCGATCTGTTTGTCAACTCAGCTGTCGTAACGGATCCACCAAATGGCTCGCCAATTCCAGGGGGCTCTGGCAATGCATCACGAAAGAAAAGTATCAAAATAATATGTAAGAATCCCTGGCCTATTTTGTGCTTTGAAGATTTTTCTTTTATTGATAAGATCAGGAGAAATATACTTAGGAACATCTTATATGTTTGCTCTCCTTGTTTATACTAATATTTTTTTCCCTAAACATATACTGTGATTATACATTCTGACACCAAATTCACAGCCCAATGGCAACTCTGGTTCCGAACCATGTTTTACTCCTAGATCGATAAGCAGAATCGCAGACAATGATTTATCTGAGTGTGCTAAGAAAAACAACCCCTGACATTGGTGATATCCACCGGATCCTGTTGCTGAATGTCATTTTTCACAATGGCTAAGCTTTCCTATGCGAGAGTCCTGTTGGGATTTCCACGCTAACATAACTTGCCAGTGACAGCGGAAGCACCAATTTCAGCACAGTCTAAAGTTAGTCCAAAATCATCACCTATTTAGGTAGGGAAACATATGCATCACACGTATAGATGGAGGATAAAGCAGCAACAACAATTAATTGAATCCAATCATCACATCAACCCAAAAACACCAGATTTTAACATGAGAAGCCCCCAAATCGAGGTAAAAACTACGGGACCAAACCAGCCAAATCTTCTATTATTATTTGCTTGTCGGATTACAGCCTGTTCATTTCTAGACAGCACCACAGACAACCATACGTCAAGATTTATAAATCTTAGACAACAACAAGAAGATTTGGAACTGCTAGCTTAAGGTACAGAATGACCTCATCAAATGATGGTGGAACACCGATTAGAAGCACCAAGGATGTGGATCTGACCTTTCACAACCTTAAGGACGAATCCTTCTTGATCTGTTCCAAGATCTTCTCTCTAATCTCATTCTTCTTCCTCTCCTTTTTCTTCTCTTCAGGCTCTCACTCTGTTCTTGTTCCGGTGCTTTCTCCGTTCTCTCACACATGCAAGAAGGGGCTGAACTAGTACTACCCTACCTCTCCCCCCCCCTCCCGCCTTGCTTGTGACGCCCCAGGCCCGACACATGGCCTAGGCCCACTCTGTCGAGGGGTGGGCCCCACCTACGTAGCAACCCGCTTGCGCTTTCGTCCTCGCTTCGTGCAAAACGGCTAACTGAAGGTTATTATGCGTCCTTGGCCTGGCTATTTAAGCTGGTCTGGCTGACCAGGAATTCACGGTATGTACTAAACTTGGCTACTGTGCTGGCAGATACAGTACCAACGGTACTCCACGTGCATTACCACCCTTGCTAAGTACCACAGATTGTGCCCAGCAGTGGCCCAACTCGGCCTATTTTTAGGTCGGCTGTTACAATCACCCGCCCTTCCCCCTTAGGACTCAACGTCCACGTCGAGTGCTAGACCGGCTCACCCTACACGGGACACTTGCCCAGGATCTCCTCTCTTGACCACGTCCATGCGTCCAATGCCGGCGCATGTGCCATGTCGTGACCTCACTAGGCCCACGTGCATGCACACCATGCCCGTACAACTGACCCGCCACGTGCACGTGAAACCGCGAGAGTCGGCTCCGATACCAAATGTAACGCCCCAGGCCCACTCTGCCGAGGGGTGGGCCCCACCTACGTAGCAACCCGCTTGCGCTTTCGTACTCACTTCGCGCAAAACGGTTAACCGAATATTACTACGCGTTCTTGGCCTGGTTATTTAAGTTGGTCTGGCTGTCCTGAAATTCACGCATGATACTAAACTTGGCTACTGTGCCGGCAGCTACAATAGCCGACGGCTACAGTACTCCGCGGGCAGTACCTCAATGCTACAGTGACCACGATTCTGGCCCAACCCGAAACTACAGTGCCCCATGGTGAACAGTGTCTGATCCGCTACATTATCCATGTACAGTGCTATCCTTGCTGCAGTACCGCAGATTTGGCCCAACTCGGCCTATTTTTAGGTGGGCTGTTACATTGCTTCTCCACGATGGGATGAGGGGCGGCTGCTGCTCTGTGCTCTTCCAGAATCAGAGCCTTCTCTCCTCTCAGAAGCCAAACACAAATGCTAGATGCACCACTTCCTTGAGCTACACCTATTATACATGGACCAGCTCAAGCAATTCCTCATCTCAATGCCCACTCATGAGGAGAATTTCCCAACATGTCCTTACAATAACAAACATAGAGTGACTTTACTCGCTACTTATTCAAAACTATACCAGCATTGCAATAATCAACAAGATATTTGATAATAGTTCCTCGTACTACTATAAAAAACTATTTTTTAAAACCGCCTCCCTTTTTGGTAGAGGTGGTTCTATCAAAACCTACCTATAAAAATGGTTTCTAAGCCGGCTCGCCTTTAGAAATAGATTTTTAAAGGTGGCTGGATTTTCCAGCAGCCTCTAGAAATGCCCTCTATTTTTAGAGATGGCTGGCAAGCTGAACCGCCTCTAAAAATATTAATTTTTTTAGAATTATACAGTACAACGTAGACGTCCACAACACGCACGCACACACATCCCTATGAACACACGTATGCAAACTCTACCCCTATGAGCACCTCCGAAGGACTGAGCCAGTAGATCTCGAGATTCACGAAGTCACCACAGGCGCCTCGCTGTCGACGGGGACGTCGCCTACCACTGAAAGCATAGCGCCGTTAAAACCTAGAATAAATCTAGAAAAATACGAGCACCCGTGCCAAGTTAAGGACTTGAACCCGGGTGGGCAGGTTCCACCACAAGAAACCTAACCAACTGATCTATGATCAGTTCGCAAAAAAATAAATTATTCAAATTTATTTAGGATCTTAAATATGAATTACAATATTTACTAAAGTGAATACAAAAGAAATATATCTGTCACTTAGTCACAAGCGACTTTGAGGCGTTGTGGTAAGGAAGCAACACGTGAGGCTTGAGATTGTGAGTTTGATCCCGCGCGGTTGCATGTGGGAGTTGGCTGTCAGGCTTTTCTCAGGTTAAAAAAATTTGCTATTTTTTGACTTAATTTATAAATTCTAGAAAACGATTTCTAGAAGCGGCTAGGACTTGGCCCGCCTCTCGAAATCGTAGAGCCAGGTGGGTTTCGGCCCGCCTCTAGAGAGCTATTTCTAGAGGCGGCTAGATACCTACCTCTAGAAATAGTTGATTTCTAGAGATAGGCAGGTAGATGCCATTGGAATAGCCGCATCTACAAATGATTTTCAGCCGCCTCTAAAAAAACCTATCTATAGTAGTGTCAAACAAAAACTCCATTGATATATCTATATCATGGCCAACACTAGAATTTTTCAACATAAGGAACTACGATCTTGTCTAAAAAAACCAAAAAAGGAGCATGTGCCATTTTTCTGATAATGAAAGACTTTATTAAAAATTTAAAGGACAATACATCAAGTTGATATATAAAGTCTTGAAAAGAAGGACAACTGAACGCATGTGTTTGTTTGAGTTCTGGGCTTCTGGCCACTGAAGTTCCTCCTTCCTTTTAGAACAGCATGCAGCTCAATGGTTCATTTTAAAAGAATAATGTTATGGGCATTTTGCAGCATAATCGCGCGTAAATAATTTTATTTAATAATGTCTATTTTCAGATATTATAGTGGGCACCTCAGGGCTATCTGGGGTGTGTGTAATCGTTCTCACAGTCTTCATGTGGTATAAGAGATGTTATGGCATGGTACCATGGCACAGAGGGCCAAGAAATTCACCAAGGCTTGAATCTTTTTTGCAAAAGCAAGGAACTTTACACCCCAAAGGTTACACTTATTCAGAAGTGAAAAGAATGACCAAGTCTTTTTCTCACAAGCTGGGCCAAGGTGGCTATGGTGCTGTTTACAGAGGCAACATGCCTGATGGTCGTGAGATAGCTGTTAAGATGCTGCTAAAGGGCATCAAGGGCGATGGTGAGGAATTCATGAACGAGGTGGCCAGCATTAGCAGAACATCTCATGTCAACATCGTTACTCTCATAGGATATTGCCTTCAAGGTTCGAAAAGAGCTCTCCTCTACGAGTACATGCCCAATGGTTCCCTTGAGAGATACACTTTTGGCAACAATTCTACTGAAGGCGAGGACACCTTAAGTTGGGATAAACTGTTCGATATTGTCATAGGAATCGCACGAGGATTGGAGTACCTCCACACAGGCTGCAACACCCGCATTGTGCATTTCGATATCAAACCACACAACATTCTGTTGGATCAGGACTTATGTCCAAAGATATCGGATTTTGGATTAGCGAAGCTGTGCGGACAAAAGGAGAGTAAGATCTCCATTGCCGGGGCAAGAGGCACGATAGGTTACATAGCACCTGAAGTATTCTCAAGAAACTACGGACCAGTGGGCAGCAAGGCAGACGTGTACAGTTACGGCATGGTGATCCTTGAGATGGTCGGAGCAAGGAAGAAAATCGATGTGACTACCGACAACAGCAGCAGCAAGTATTTTCCGCAATGGCTGTATGAAAACTTGGATCAGTTCTGTGGCCTCACTACTAGCGAGATCAGCAGCAGCGACACCACGGAAGTGCTCGTGAGGAAGATGATCGTAGTTGGCTTGTGGTGCATACAGCCCAGGCCAGCCGATCGGCCTTCTATGGGCCAAGTCCTTGAGATGCTGGAGAGCAACGCTGCTGACCTGCAGTTGCCACCTAAGGCCTTTTGGACTGGTTATTAAACCCAACCTGTAAACTTTGCACTCTTT
Source organism: Saccharum hybrid cultivar R570 (assembly GCA_038087645.1). Taxonomy (NCBI): domain Eukaryota; kingdom Viridiplantae; phylum Streptophyta; class Magnoliopsida; order Poales; family Poaceae; genus Saccharum; species Saccharum hybrid cultivar. Next base: position 1,643,486 of record JAQSUU010000591.1, read on the forward strand.
TTTTATGACAGCGTATTGCATTGTTTTAGTGAGTACTTACTAGGATTTTAGCAAATTTTCGGCCTGAATTCACTCCACAACATTTTTTGCTCGTTCAGAAAGGATGAAATTAAAATTGGGGCTTAATTAATTCCCTGTAATGGAAAGACAAAAAAAACAGAGTGGATCGGAGTCCACCAATATAAAATGTTGATAATGTCCAAGTCGAACAAGTGACCACGACCAGTGACGGCTAAACAAGTAAATTGGGGTGCGTTTGGTTTGAGGTCGAAATTGGATGTGATATAGTTGTTTATGAATCTTGGGATAGATTTATCAATTCTTTTTATTTGGTTGGATAGATGGAACGAGCTATTTTTCTATTTGGTTAGATGGATGACGGTGAGTGAAATTAAAATAGTTAACTAAGTATGTCTATTACTTAAAATAACAACTAATTATACACTAATAATTACACTACTAAAGAAAGTATTGTCGCAGCACCCTTATCACCGCCGGTTACGTAATAATCAACGGTGAAATTGTTTCACCGCCGGTTGGAGGGACGGGCGCAGGGACCAAATGAACCAGGGTGAAAAGTGTATTCACGGTCGGGTAACTGTCGGATCCAGCGATGATCTATACGGTCCACTTCACCGCCGGATTATACGCCGAGCCAGCTGTGATAGCAGTTTTGACCGCCGGCCCTAAAGGGCCACTGGTGGACCGGTGGTCAACAATCTTTGTGACTGTTCACTCTCCCAACTTCCGAAGTCCTTCCATCACCGTTAATTCTGGCGGGAGAAGCCGAAGAGACTCTCCCAGTGCTTTACATATTATTCACGACATCTGCCCTCTGAAACCACCCATCTTCTTTCTTCACCACTGTAACACTCCGGTGTTACGCAAGCATTTGCATTTCAATCATGAGCATAACATGTCATGGCATTCATAATCATATGTGCTTAGGGTGTATCTTTAATAAACTAAAAATGTGAAAACTAGTATTGCATAACATGTTGTGATAATATGATAATGAAACTCATCAAATTTGTGCAACTATAAATTTCATATCACTTAGAATTATAAGGAAAATTTTTAGAGCCACTAAATCACTCAAAGTTTTGTCAAAAGATTTGTTTTAAAAATGTATTTGAAAATATTCAAAAATCCTCTCTAAATTAGCTTTTATTCTAAAAATCAAAATCTATCCAGATTTGGACTTTGGTCTTAAAAGAAAAGCTGTAGAGAATTAAATTCTAAACAACTTTTATTTTTGGGTCAATTCCAGAAAATGTCTTCTTCTTGTTCAAAATGGGGTTTGAAGTTTGTGTTGCATTTGATTTGAAATTGAGAAATTCAAAAAAAATCAAATCCGGCTTAGCAGGCCGCCGCCTCGGATTCGGCCCGCTGGCTGAATCGGCCCGCGCCACTCCCGCGCACGCGTCCGCGTCCGCCTCTGCCGCGGCCCGGCCCAGCCAGCCCCCTCTCCCTTCTTCCCGCCCGCGCGCGCGCCCCGGCAGCAAACGCCCGCCGCGTGGCGGCCGCATGCCGGCGACGCCACCGCGTGGCCGCCGTGGACCCCGCGCCCGCGCTCCGCTTCAAAAACGACCGGGCACCTGGTCTCCCTTCCATTTCCGCCTCGCCTGCTCCCTTTCTTCCTCTCTCCGGTGAAAACCGCAGCGGAACACCGCTCGCCACCGAGCTCCGCCACCGTCACCGCCCTGTTCCGGCACCGGTGGACCACCTCCGTCCAATTGCCCGTGCACGAGGCTCCGCCCCATCCTCCCCTCCTCCGAACGGGTGTCGCCATCTCCTCGTTTGCCCCGGTAGGGCTCAATTTCCCTCGCCCCGCCGCGCCACCGCGTCGGTGCCGCCGAACCCATGCCCCGCGCACCGCCTCATTCGCTCTCTCTCTCTCTGCCCTCTCGCGTCTCCCTCTCGAGTTCGCCACTCATTTGCGAACATCGCGCGCGAGGCCGCTGGTCTCGGCTTGGCCGGAGCTGGCCGTTGGCCCTCGACCACCGCCGCGACGTCGAGGCCACGGACTCCGGCGAGGACGCTCTGTCCCCCTTCCCTCTTCGGTCTGGACTGGGCTACGCCCTGTGGGCCGCGCCCCGAGCAGGCCGGCTCGGCCGTTCCCCCGCGTGCGCAAGCCGGGCCAAGAACGGCCATGGGCCACTTGACTTCCCGGGATGGCCCAGTGCCGTTATGAAAAATTCATTTTTCCATTTTCTTTTATTATTCTTGATGAAAATGCTTTGGAAAATATCTTAGCAGTCATTTCAGCTCCAAAAATTGTGAAATAAATTTATCTAGATTCATGGGAACCAGATCTATGATATAAAATTATTGCATGTCAAATTTGAGATACTTTCCTGTAGAGTTTTTAATTAACTATTGAAATGGCTGTTTTCTTGACAAATGCTTAATAAATCCTAGAAAAATCAGAAAAATGTGATTCCAAGTTTGTTGATCTTTTTGTGCCATGTACTTGCTAGGAAAAATTTATATCATGTCTGTTCTGTAGAAAATTGTGTAGGTGTAGTTCAAATGTTTCCTATCACTACTATTTGTTATTTTTGTTAATTAAATAAATTTGAATAAAACATGCAAGTAATAAATTTTCTATAGTGTTTGTTTACTGTGTAGAAAGTAAGGAAATTTCTAAATCTGTTGTTTGATACTTTTCATAATGCAAAGTATTTTAATATTCATTTTTAGGCCTTAGCTTGTTATTTTTGTATAGATAGTTCTAGTAATCCAGATGCAATGAAAATTTTGTGGCAGGCTAGTTTTGATATTAGTAATCCACTGTAATTTTCTAAGATTTTTCTGTGCTACTAAACTATGTGTTGTTGTTCGAGCATAGGGCTAATTAGGGTTTACATTCACTCTTTAATGCAAGATTAGTTAGTAAACTATACTTTGGTGTATCTTTGAAGCATCTTGAGTGTCGAAGTGCCTTTGCATGTTAGAGAATAATGGTGGTAGTTTTCGAGTACATGTTTTTGAATGACGTAGACTACCTTATAGAAGAGTCGTAAGTTTCACGTAATCCAAATAACGTAACATGCTCATTACACCGCATGCATTCATTATCATCATCTCATGTCATCCCTGCAATGCACCTAGGCATGAGCACTTATACTTCTGCATCATACAGGATCGCAGGAAGTGACCCCGGTAGCAGTTCCCGATGACCCAGAAGAGCAGTCCGAGGTGCCAGAGCAGGAGTTGACAGAAGCCAAAGAGGAGGTCGGTGAAGATCTCCCGGAGTGCCCCGATCACCGTCCAAGCTCCTTCGAGAGAGGCAAGCCCCGGAGCATTTCTCTCCCGGTTTGCAAATCATTTATTATTAACTTTACTTAATTTGATGCATTAAGTTTAGGAGTTGTTTGCAACCGTTGCTGCATTATACCTTGTTTACTACGTTCTACCCTATCCTTGTCACCTTGTCATTCGCAGTCAAGTAATTGCTTAGCTTGCTTAGACCGGTAGAAGTCAGGTGATTTCCTGTCACCTGCGAGCTATAGGTGTTTACCTGGATCTGTTTGGATGACTATGAAGTCATGATATAACTAAGTGTGAAATGAATTTGAGACCGGGCGGAAACTTGCAGGGTTTCGGACTGTAGTGTTTTCCGTCTGTGTCGATTAAGGACCGTCCGTTGTTGGGCCTCAGGTCATGTTGAACGCATGCCTCACATTTAGCTGGCCGGAGAAAGTACCTTCCGACCGCGAAGCTGGGAGATTATTTGGGCCGAGTGGATTGCCCGCAACTCACTGTACCGGAGTAGTAGTGGCAGGATACGGGGGCGCGATGATAAGGCCAAAGAGCAGTCGGGCGGCCCCCGGGTATAAGTGGTTCCTGGCAAGCTCATGACTTTACCTGAATGGTTGACTCGGTGACCAACACCTCACTTTAGCAGGTGAGTGAGGTTTGTGTGAGGAATAACTTACCAGCTGGTTAATAATCGATTCGAATCGCCATCGTTCACTGGATAGTGAACACTTGACTTGAGCTACTTCATCGTAGTAATATTGATGGAACACTTGGACAGTTATATGAATTATGACATAATGGAAGTTGTTAATGATCATTGGTTATCATTACCTGTTTAATTACATGTTACTTTATTACAGGTGCAAATGTAGTTGACAGGTTAATAAAGATTTAACTTGATGCAAAGCTTTTGTAAAGGTTTTCCTAAAATGCTAAAAATGTTTTTCTTGCAAATGAGTCAGCTATCCCACCAGAAAGCCTATCATGATTCCTTGGTGTCTTTTATTTCTGGTTTATGACGGGTAAGTCTAGCTGAATACCTTCTCGTACTCAGGGCTTTGTTCTCACTTGTTGCAGATGGGCAGATGTATTACGGTTATTGTATCAACTGTCTCTATCCTGCGATGGGCGAAGCATAGGACCATGGGCAATGGTCATTCGCTACTTCTCGTCTGATGCTTTTGCTGGAGATGGTCACAAGCTGGCACTTTATTTCAAAATGTTGTGTGTGTGCGTGATTTGAACTACCGCTTCCGCTACTTTTATTCGAACCTGGTTTGTAATAACTATGTTTAAACTCCGATGTATCTTATGCCGCGAACATTTATGTAACTTATGATGGTGACCGCTAAACTTAGTACGATCTTGGCTGTTATGTGAAATGGTTTGAAATCCGTCGAGATTTCACGGACTACCGGGTTATACGGGCTTAAGTTTGTTGAATCGTCCTTCTGTTCCTACTTAATCTCGTATAATTGGACGGTTCTGTTACAGCTGGCATCGGAGCAAGGTTTAGCGTGATTACTGTTCATAAGTGTATTTAAAACAAAATTCTATTTAAAAAGTGTGATTTTAAAACTAAATGTATGCCAGTGGTCATATCATGTATGCCCAGTTAAGGACTCTAGGTGGCTATTTAAGTACTAACTTGGGGTTCTTGCACCATATTTCTCTTTCGTTGCTCATACGGCGTGCTATTGTATGAGTGCCACTTAATTGAGTGGTAATGTATGGATCAGTTACCTCTACGCTTTGGTAAGTGTGAGCTGTGAGAGCATGATCGGATACACCGCCGATCTAGGAAGAGTGCTTATATGATACTAGAATAATTACATGTTTTTATGAAAGTATCGCATGTGTGGGTGTTCCGTCCGTTGAGGCGATGCCGTCAATAGGACGATGTGTTTGGGTAGATACTACCGTTGTACACGCATCTAGAGATTCGTGTAGAGCGCGTAGGTAGATTTACTGCTTTCATGCATTCATGGGGAATAGGCTGAAATGAATTTTCTGCAGGTACATAACAGCGTTTATCATGTAGATCGAATTTGTTACGTATATGAGAGATCGTTTGTATGCCACCGAATTCATCGTTAGATGTCTTTATTTTCTAAGTTTGTGAGAACGTAAGACTCGCGCATGCATCATATTGCCTATGCATTTCATTCATAACATGCATTCCTCCCCTTATAAAAGGATTATCCCAGTTTGATAAAAGTGACATCAACTTAAAATATGTTCTCACCGGGTAATTTAAAACTTGTGCTACAGATGGCCCGCACGAAGAAGACTGCCCGTAAGTCCACTGGCGGAAGAGCACCCCGTCACCAGATGGCCCCGCGGGAGCGCCGCAGCACGGACACTTTTCTAAGTGAGTTTGGCATGCCCACCTTGCTTTGGAGAGTGCTCCATGATGTGGGGTACCCAGAGGGTCAAGAGCCGGTGTACTCTTGGAATGAGGGCCAGTTAGCTGAGGATGGACTTGCAATAGTGGAAATCACCGTCCCTGCCCTTGGTGATGCGCCAGAATGGGATGGTTGGCATTTGGAGTTTGAAGGACGCACTCCAGTTGAGGGTGCAGCCTTTCACGTCATCCGAGACATAATGAGCAGGTTTCCTAATGAGTTGGCAGCAGCTTTGGCAGGTACTTTCCCGAGAGATGATCCTCGTGATGTCATTTAGGTGCAGCTGCAAGGAAGTGCCTTGGTTAGAGGCCCAAGTGAAGGATAGGCTAGCAACAACCACACCATGAGTGCCATGTATGCAGCCATCAGAGCATACCAGGGTCTTGAGAATACCTATTGGACCTTGACTGGTCTGAGAGGTGATGATCGGCTTGAAGCAAGGAAGCAGAAGAAGAAGCAAGCACGTGCTATAGCTAGCTTGCAGGAACAGTTGGCCGACATGAGCTTGCAGCGAGATCGGGCTCTCGAGAGAGGTGAGAGTGCTATGCAGCGGGTGCAGACGTTGACCCAGGCCAACAGAAATGCAGACCGCATGATGGGACAGCTAGTGCAGGAAAGGAATGAAGCCTGGAAGGAGAGGGACCTTCTGAGGCAAAGGGTCGAGGAGCTAGAAGGGTATAATGCCAACTTGCATGAAGAGTTCCATGCCCTCTACAACGGGATAGGCCCGTACGCTCCTCCGGACGCCGCCCAGATGGATGTCGACGACGACGCCGCTACTGATGGTAGCGATGGTGACGCCTCCGACCTCGACGATGGCCCCGAGGAGTAGGCTAGTTGCCTTGCGTTAGTGATAGGCTTTGTCACGATGGCCTTCTTTTGGTTCCCATGTATCGTGTTGTATCCTGTTCGATCTTGAGACTGGCGATCTTTTGGATCTTGGTTGTGTATGCGATGCTCGAACGCATAAAAGTCCAGTGTATGTATGCTGGCAACGTGGTTGTATGGAACGCGATATTGCATTCGAAGTAATTTGATTAGTGATGTTGTTTTAATTGGAATGTGATTATTGTGCCTCTGTTTTATTGCATGACTTGTTCTCTCCAATAAATTTAGTATGGCGTGATTGTTCATTCGGATACAATTACTACCACTTCGCTCAATTATTACTTGTTGCTGAAATATGCAGATGGCAAACACTCGCCGTGCCACGTATGAGGCCGCTGAAACTGGTGGCAACGGTGCAGGGGCTGGTGGGGGTGGTGCAAACAACGTCAATCACCAGGAGCCACAGCCAGAGCCACAATTGCCCCCTCCTCCACCGCTCACTGGAGAAGTGTTCTTCGCACAGTTCCTTGGAAGCCAGCGCAACGCCGAGCAGTCACAAAAGAATATGGAAGATTTTCTGTGAACCATCGCTGAAAATGTTCAGAGAGGAAATAATCCAGGTGGTGGCCATGGAGTGAACCAGTACAGCAATTTCAAGGATTTCATGGATACTAGGCCACCTATTTTTAAGGAAGCAGCCGAGCCACTCGACGCTGAAGAATGGATCAACACTATGGAAGATAAGTTCAGTGTGTTGAGACTGACAGAAGTTCTGAAAACAGAATATGCTGCACATCAGCTACAGGGACCGGCAGGAATGTGGTGGAAGCATCACCGCACCACCTTTCCTCCCAATGCCCAGATTACTTGGAGAGAATTCACTGAAGCGTTTAGGGGAGTTTATATTCCCCCAGGGTTGGTTGAGATGAAGCTCGGAGAGTTCTTGGCCTTAAATCAGGGTACTAAGACTGTGACACAGTATCTGCATGCATTTAACAACTTGTGCCGTTAAGCTCCAGACATGATCGACACAGATGCAAAGAGGATTGCTAGTTTTAAGAGAGGGTTAAGTCTGAAGATGATGAAGCATGTGGGTACCAATAACCGCGCCAGGTTCAATGACTTTGTCAGTGATTGTTTGAAACAAGAAAAGAACAACAACGCCTACACCGCATCCAAGAGTCGCAAGAGGATGTTTGAGTCAGGACCATCCCAGTCCAGGGTTGTCACTGCAAATCGTCTTTCTTATCGTCCGTCCGCACCTGGTGCAAGGTTCAGGCCTCCACAGCATAAAACTCAGAACTACAAGGGACCACAGAAGCCGTACAAGATGGCCGTGCCGCCAGCAAAGATCACCGCAGCTGCGGAATAGAGCAACTCCAAGGGAGCAATAGGATCTGTCGGTACAATGAAGGGGCCCTGCTACAATTGTGGTCAGCCCGGCCACTTTTCAAAGTTTTGCCCTTATCCGCTTAGAAAGAAGCAACAGACTTACACTGCCCGTGTACACCATACCACCGTTGATGAGATTCCTAAAGAAGAACATGTAACTGCCGGTAAGTTTCTTGTTAACCATCACCCTGCAGTTGTTCTATTTGATTCTGGATCCTCGCATTCTTTTATGAGTCAAGCATTTGCACGGAAGTATGAACAACTATGCACAGAATTGAATTATGGTTATCGCATAAGTTCAGCAGGGGCTGATGTGTTAACCAATAAGATGGTTAGAGGGGCAACCCTTGAGTTAGATAGTCAGAAGTTTCGAGTGAACCTGATAGTTATGCCGGGACTAGTTTTGGATGTAATAATAGGAATGAACTGGATGAAGAACTGGGGGGCAGTCATAGATACAAGCAGTCGATTGCTTACCCTTAAGGATCCCCAGGGAGAGGGTACTTTTTAGGTACCATTGCCCAAAAGAACAGACCTTGTGAGTGTGACCTATGCCATGGAAGTTGTTCCTATCCACCAGATCCCGGTAGTGTGTGAGTTCCCGGATGTGTTTCCAGAAGAGTTACCTGGCCTTCCTCCAGATAGAGATGTTGAGTTTGGAATCGAGTTGATCCCCGGAACAGCTCCTATTTCGAGGAGACCCTATCGGATGCCTCCGGATGAGTTAGCTGAGCTGAAGAAGCAACTGGAAGAATTGCTAAAGAAGGGGTTTATCCGCCCAAGTAAGTCTGAATGGGGATGTCCTGCCTTGTTCGTGAAGAAAAAGAAAGAGGGTACTCTAAGAATGTGTGTGGATTATCGACCTATTAATGCTGTAACTATCAAGAATAAATATCCTTTGCCTCATATCGATGTTTTGTTTGATCAGTTGGATAAAGCTAGAGTGTTCTCCAAAATAGACCTAAGATCAGGGTATCATCAGATAAAGATCAGGCCATAAGATGTCCCGAAAACCGCCTTTTCTACCAGATACGGGTTGTACGAGTATCTTGTTATGTCCTTTGTCTTAACAAATGCTCCTGCATATTTTATGTATCTAATGAATATGGTTTTCATGCCAGAGTTGGACAAGTTTGTAGTTGTCTTCATTGATGACATTCTAGTATACTCTGAGAATGAGAAAGATCATGAAGAGCATCTGAGAATTGTCTTGACCAGACTAAGAGATCATAAGTTGTATGCTAAGTTCAGCAAGTGTGAGTTTTGGTTGAAGAAAGTTCCTTTCCTTGGTCATATTCTATCTGCGAATGGAGTTTCAGTAGATCCGAGCAAAGTGCAAGAGGTTATGGATTAGAAAACTCCAACCACAGTGCTAGAAGTCAGGAGTTTCCTAGGGTTAGCTGGTTACTATCGCCGCTTTATCCCAGACTTCTCGAAGATTGTCAAGCCAATGACAAGTCTGTTACAGAAAGATCACAAGTTTGTGTGGACCGAGGAGTGTGAGACAGCTTTCCACACCTTGCGGAAACTATTGACCACTGCTCCAGTTCTTGCACAGCCAGACATCGAGAAACCTTTTGATGTGTTCTGTGACGCATCAAGAACAGGATTAGGCTGTGTTCTGATGCAAGAAGGAAGAGTCATTGCTTATGCCTCCCGTCAGCTGAGAAAACATGAAATCAATTATCCAACACATGATCTTGAGCTTGCCGCCGTGGTGCATGCCTTAAAGATTTGGAGACACTATTTACTTGGTAATATGTGCAATATTTTTACCGATCACAAGAGTCTCAAGTACATTTTCACCCAACCAGAATTAAACATGAGACAGCGAAGATGGTTAGAACTAATTAAAGATTACAACTTGAATGTACAGTATCACCCTGGGAAAGCCAATGTGGTAGCCGACGCTTTGAGTAGAAAGTCGCATTGTCTGAATATGCAACCCTTACTCGAAGATGGTTTTAATCTAATGCACCCCGCAGTGTTACATAGTATTCAGATCAGTTGCACCTTGGAAAGTAAGATAATAGAAGGTCAGAAAGCAGACAAAGGGATATTCCACCTCAAAAAGAAAATTAAAGAAGAACCTTCAAAACACTTCAGAGTGGACGAGCAGGACGTGTTGTGGTTCGACAACCGTCTTGTTGTTCCAAAGGATAGAGAGCTTAAGAATAAAATTATGGATGAAGCTCATCACTCTAAGTTATCCATTCATCCTGGTAGTAGTAAAATGTATCAAGAACTGAGACCTCGCTTTTGGTGGACAAAGATGAAAAAGGAAATTGCATCCTATGTGGCCCGATGTGACACATGTTGTCGAGTGAAAGCTATTCACATGAAACCTGCTGGATTGTTGCAACCTTTGTCAGTACCTAGTTGGAAGTGGGATGATATAAGTATGGATTTCATCACAGGTTTGCCCACTACTCAGAAAGGCCATGATTCGATTTGGGTAATCGTGGATCGTCTTACCAAGACAGCCCACTTTTTGCCTGTCAAGACAGAGTATAGACCACCTCAATATGCCGAGAAGTATATTGCGGAGATTGTGAGATTGCATGGCATACCAAAAACTATAGTGTCTGACAGAGGGTCACAGTTCACTGCTCACTTTTGGGAGCATTTGCACAAAGGTTTGGAGACTAGTCTGATTCGTAGCACTGTCTATCATCCTCAAACAGATGGTCAGACTGAAAGAGTTAATGCTGTTTTAGAAGATATGTTAAGAGCTTGTGTGTTGTCTTCCAGAGGTTCATGGGAGTCGTGGTTACCTTTAGCAGAATTCGCATATAATAATAGCTATCAAGAAAGTATCAAAATGGCACCTTTTGAGGCTTTGTATGGACGAAAGTGTAGAACACCTTTAAACTAGATCGAGCCAGGGGAAAGAAGGTATTATGGTATTGACTTCGTGGAAGAAGCCGAAAAGAAGGTTCATATCATTCAGCAAAATATGAGAGCATCTCAGTCACGTCAGAAAAGTTATGCGGATAAGAGAAGGAGACCACTTGTGTTCGAAGTTGGTGACTATGTTTATCTAAAAGTCACGCCAATGAAGAAGAAGCGGTTTGGAATACGCAGAAAGCTTGCCGCTAGATTTGTAGGACCCTACAAAATCTTAGAAAGGAAGGGTCCAGTGGCTTACAAATTGGAATTACCGGAATCAATGGGTGCTATATTCCTAGTTTTTTCACATATCACATCTCAAGAAATATTTGCGCGTTCCAGAGGAAATAATTGAACCTCGAGGCATAAAACTCAAGTCAGATCTGGTGTATCGTGAGCAGCCAATTCGAGTTTTGGATTCCAAAGAAATGGCTACTCGAAATAGTGTGGTGAAGACATATAAGATACAATGGAGTCATCATGACGAGGGAGATGTATCTTGGGAAACGGGAGAATACCTACAAAAAGCATACGAAGATTTTTATAATAAATGGTTCGTAACCCAAATCTCGGGACGAGATTTTTATAAGGGGGGAGGGCTGTAACACTCCGGTGTTACGCAAGCATTTGCATTTCAATCATGAGCATAACATGTCATGGCATTCATAATCATATGTGCTTAGGGTGTACCTTTAATAAACTAAAAATGTGGAAACTAGTATTGCATAACATGTTGTGATAATGTGATAATGAAACTCATCAAATTTGTGCAACTATAAATTTCATATCACTTAGAATTATAAGGAAAATTTTTGGAGCCACTAAATCACTCAAAGTTTTGTCAAAAGATTTCTTTTAAAATGTATTTGAAAATATTCAAAAATCCTCTCTAAATTAGCTTTTATTCTAAAAATCAAAATCTATCCAGATTTGGACTTTGGTCTTAAAAGAAAAGTTGTAGAGAATTAAATTCTAAACAACTTTTATTTTTGGGTCAATTCCAGAAAATGTCTTCTTCTTGTTCAAAATGGGGTTTGAAGTTTGTGTTGCATTTGATTTGAAATTGAGAAATTCAAAAAAAAATCAAATCCGGCTTAGCAGGCCGCCGCCTCGGATTCGGCCCGCTGGCCGAATCGGCCCGCGCCACTCCCGCGCACGCGCCCGCGTCCGCCTCTGCCGCGGCCCGGCCCAGCCAGCCCCCTATCCCTTCTTCCCGCCCGCGCGCGCGCACGCTGGCGCCCCGGCAGCAAACGCCCGCCGCGTGGCGGCCGCATGCCGGCGACGCCACCGCGTGGCCGCCGTGGACCCCGCGCCCGCGCTCCGCTTCAAAAACGACCGGGCACCTGGTCTCCCTTCCATTTCCGCCTCGCCTGCTCCCTTTCTTCCTCTCTCCGGTGAAAACCGCAGCGGAACACCGCTCGCCACCGAGCTCCGCCACCGTCACCGCCCTGTTCCGGCACCGGTGGACCATCTCTGTCCAATTGCCCATGCACGAGGCTCCGCCCCATCCTCCCCTCCTCCGAACGGGTGTCGCCATCTCCTCGTTTGCCCCGGTAGGGCTCAATTTCCCTCGTCCCGCCGCGCCACCGCGTCGGTGCCGCCGAACCCATGCCCCGCGCACCGCCTCATTCGCTCTCTCTCTCTCTGCCCTCCCGCGTCTCCCTCTCGAGTTCGCCACTCATTTGCGAACATCGCGCGCGAGGTCGCTGGTCTCGGCTTGGCCGGAGCTGGCCGTTGGCCCTCGACCACCGCCGCGACGTCGAGGCCACGGACTCCGGCGAGGACGCTCTGTCCCCCTTCCCTCTTCGGTGTGGACTAGGCTACGCCCTGTGGGCCGCGCCCCGAGCAGGCCGGCTCGCCCGTTCCCCCGCACGCGCAAGCCGGGCCAAGAACGGCCATGGGCCACTTGACTTCCCGGGACGGCCCAGTGCCGTTATGAAAAATTCATTTTTCCATTTTCTTTTATTATTCTTGATGAAAATACTTTGGAAAATATCTTAGCAGTCATTTTAGCTCCAAAAATTGTGAAATAAATTTATCTAGATTCATGGGAACCAGATCTATGATACAAAATTATTGCATGTCAAATTTGAGATACTTTCCTGTAGAGTTTTTAATTAACTATTGAAATGGCTGTTTTCTTGATAAATGCTTAATAAATCCTAGAAAAATCAGAAAAATGTGATTCCAAGTTTGTTGATCTTTTTGTGCCATGTACTTGCTAGGAAAAATTTATATCATGTCTGTTCTGTAGAAAATTGTGTAGGTGTAGTTCAAATGTTTCCTATCACTACTATTTGTTATTTTTGTTAATTAAATAAATTTGAATAAAACATGCAAGTAATAAATTTTCTATAGTGTTTGTTTACTGTGTAGAAAGTAAGGAAATTTCTAAATCTGTTGTTTGATACTTTTCATAATGCAAAGTATTTTAATATTCATTTTTAGGCCTTAGCTTGTTATTTTTGTATAGACAGTTCTAGTAATCCAGATGCAATGAAAATTTTGTGGCAGGCTAGTTTTGATATTAGTAATCCACTGTAATTTTCTAAGATTTTTCTGTGCTACTAAACTATGTGTTGCTGTTCGAGCATAGGGCTAATTAGGGTTTACATTCACTCTTTAATGCAAGATTAGTTAGTAAACTATACTTTGGTGTATCTTTGAAGCATCTTGAGTGTCGAAGTGCCTTTGCATGTTAGAGAATAATGGTGGTAGTTTTCGAGTACATGTTCTTGAATGACGTAGACTACCTTGTAGAAGAGTCGTAAGTTTCACGTAATCCAAATAACGTAACATGCTCATTACACCGCATGCATTCATTATCATCATCTCATGTCATCCCTGCAATGCACCTAGGCATGAGCACTTATACTTCTGCATCATACAGGATCGCAGGAAGTGACCCCGGTAGCAGTTCCCGAGGACCTAGAAGAGCAGTCCGAGGTGCCAGAGCAGGAGTTGACAGAAGCCGAAGAGGAGGTCGGTGAAGATCTCCCGGAGTGCCCCGATCACCGTCCAAGCTCCTTCGAGAGAGGCAAGCCCCGGAGCATTTCTCTCCCGGTTTGCAAATAATTTATTATTAACTTTACTTAATTTGATGCATTAAGTTTAGGAGTTGTTTGCAACCGTTGCTGCATTATACCTTGTTTACTACGTTCTACCCTATCCTTGTCACCTTGTCATTCGCAGTCAAGTAATTGCTTAGCTTGCTTAGACCGGTAGAAGTCGGGTGATTTCCTGTCACCTGCGAGCTATAGGTGTTTACCTGGATCTGTTTGGATGACTATGAAGTCATGGTATAACTAAGTGTGAAATGAATTTGAGACCGGGCGGAAACTTGTAGGGTTTCGGACTGTAGTGTTTTCCGTCTGTGTCGATTAAGGACCGTCCATTGTTGGGCCTCGGGTCATGTTGAACGCATGCCTCACATTTAGCTGGCCGGATAAAGTACCTTCCGACCGTGAAGCTGGGAGATTATTCGGGCCGAGTGGATTGCCCGCAACGCACTGTACCGGAGTAGTAGTGGCAGGATATGGGGGCGCGATGATAAGGCCAAAGAGCAGTCGGGCGGCCCCCGGGTACAAGTGGTTCCTGGCAAGCTCGCGACTTTACCTGAATGGTTGACTCGGTGACCAACACCTCACTTTAGTGGGTGAGTGAGGTTTGTGTGAGGAATAACTTACCAGCTGGTTAATAATCGATTCGAATCGCCATCGTTCACTGGATAGTGAACACTTGACTTGAGCTACTTCATCGTAGTAATATTGATGGAACACTTAGACAGTTATATGAATTATGACATAATGGAAGTTGTTAATGATCATTGGTTATCATTACCTGTTTAATTACATGTTACTTTAGTACAGGTGCAAATGTAGTTGACAGGTTAATAAAGATTTAACTTGATGCAAAGCTTTTGTAAAGGTTTTCCTAAAATGCTAAAAATGCTTTTCTTGCAAATGAGTCAGTTATCCCACCAGAAAGCCTATCATGATTCCTTGGTGTCTTTTATTTCTGGTTTATGACGGGTAAGTCTAGCTGAGTACCTTCTCGTACTCAGGGCTTTGTTCCCACTTGTTGCAGATGGGCAGATGTATTACGGTTATTGTATCAACTGTCTCTATCCTGTGATGGGCGAAGCATAGGACCATGGGCAATGGTCATTCGCTACTTCTCGTCTGATGCTTTTGCTGGAGATGGTCACAAGCTGGCACTTTATTTCAAAATGTTGTGTGTGTGCGTGATTTGAACTACCGCTTCTGCTACTTTTATTCGAACCTGGTTTGTAATAACTATGTTTAAACTCCGATGTATCTTATGCCGCGAACATTTATATAACTTATGATGGTGACCGCTAAACTTAGTACGATCTTGGCCGTTATGTGAAATGGTTTGAAATCCGTCGAGATTTCACGGACTACCGGGTTATACGGGCTTAAGTTTGTTGAATCGTCCTTCCGTTGGATGATTTTCCTACTTAATCTCGTATAATTGGGCGGTTCTGTTACAACCACTTTCTTCCAACTTCAACCATGATCGACTTCAAGCTACCTGACAATGACTCCTCTAGGGAGGAGGAAGAAGTCGAGCGTTAGTGGAGCACTAGCAAGGCATCCAGCATCGACAGCTCGCCTGATCAGAGTCCGTTGGAGTCCGACAACGAGCGCTTTTTTGGTGACGGCGATGGCGTCGAGGAGGAGGAAAATGACGACAAGGAGGATCATGAGGAGGAGAAGGATGATGACGACGAGGAGGATGAGGAGGCGGAGGAGGAGGATGAGGACGAGCAGGAGGCCACCGATGAGCCTCCAGCAAAGTGGTGGTGGAGGAACGATCCTAGCTCGGGCATTGAGGATCTAGATTAGATTTAGTTTAGTTTAATTAGTTAGAATCTATGCAATGTTTTTCAAGTTCAGTAAGAAATAAATATGTTTTTGTTTCATTGATTACAATATATGTTCATCAAGACATTGTCAATTATAATGAATTAGACTTATTTGAGCGTGTGCATTGTAGTGTTCTCATCCACTGACAACCACTCGATGATACTATCAAATTACCGAGATAATTGGCCGCTTAATACGGTTACTGTGATTGTTGTCACTGACCGTCCGTCCTTCCTCCTGATGAATCTGGGTTGTCTGTGTCACTCATATCTCAAATCGCCCGACCGACTCCCCACCTTAATTCCCAACTCCCCTAGGCCCCTGTCGGCGGCAGTTCCCCAAGAAATCCCACTACGAGCCGTTCATTCTCTCCACCTAGTGTTTTCCCTTCATTGAATCCCAGTGCAAATGGTTGTTTCTTCGCCTCTACACGGTTTCTTGCCTCCTCGACCATACATTGTCCCCCGAGGCAAGCACCGGCAAAGGTTAGATCAGCATACCAACAAGATTGGTCATTCCTACATTTGCACTTGATTCCAATTCGTTTGAGTGCGTAGGGCTACAATTAAATGCTCAGTGCTTTAGATTCAAGTCAAAACTTTTCCTGTTTTGGTAAACTCATATTGGTTCATATTAGTCATTTCTTGATTACAACAGATGTCTTACTATGCAATGAGTGTTTTCCGTACAACCAACATTGCCATTTGGCAGCTTGGGGTGGTACTTGGATCCCAGCATTTGTTGTTTGTTACTTGGGGCCATCATGTTCACCAGGAGCGAGGGTTGATTGTTGCAATGGATGTTTGTGACCTTCTCGGTCCACTAAGTTTTACCAGAATCCTTGAAGACGATGTTTGTGAAGAAATTTTTATGCTTTGCAGCTTTCGACAACAAGCGTCTACACTTTCTAGGTATAGTGTCGACGTGGAAGGAGATTATGTAATTTTTAGTGTGCCTCATCGGACTCTTATGTTCGTATATGTATTCTTAATCTGTTGCGGTGGACGTGTACACGTCTACTTGTGCACAAATTTGCAGATGGAGTCCTCTTGTCAGCCGAATCAAACTACGAACCGGTGCTAACCATGGGGCTCGCTTCATAGCCGGTTTCGCCACTTAAGTAGGCGGGATGGGCAGGATATTTCACGACAGGGTGGCGGGAAGAAAAGTGTGTGGGCTGGATCTCAATGCGAGCTCAGAGTGTGGTTGTTGTTCTTCTTTCAACTTTTTTTGTACTTCTTTCAACTCTTTTGTAATTATCTTAGGCCTTGTTCATTTCCCATGTCAACCCAAAATATTTCCTCTTCCACCCATCACATCGAATCTTTCAACGCATGCATGGAGCATTAAATGTAGGTAAAAAAGATAACTAATTGTATAGTTTGTCTGTAAATGTCGGGACGAATCTTTTAAGCCTAGTTAGTCTATGATTGGACAAATTTTGCCAAATAACAACGAAAGATGCTACAGTAACTTTTCACCTACTTTTCGCGAAGCGAACACACCCTTAGTTCTTGGCATGTTGATTGGCCATATCCTCAGCTCACTGAAGTAGATCGAAGTGTCAGGATTAGTATTCTTTATTTTTGTCTTGTTGAACTATTGATGTGTCGTGATTAACCCGGTGCATGTTGTAATTAACCCCCGATCTCTCGCGCACCGAGGATGAATTATTTTTGTCCCCAACTAATAACATATACCATCATCCAGATTCCCAATTCACAATTCTCTAAAAAGAACTACAGTAGTATGTTCATGACACGTGGATGTTGGCGTGTGTGTAAAATTGCATTACAGAATCCAAGCCTGCCTGTGGAAAAAAACAGAGAAAACAGGGGAAATGGCATGGAATCGGGACTCGGGAAATCGTCACACCTGGAATTGCTCCATCTGGACGTCGGTGAAACTATAGAGGAAGCAAGGGAAAATGGCATGGAATACGTTTTTCCTTTACATTTTATTACAAAAAGCTTGGTAATAGAACCTTTTTAAAAAGAAGAACCACTCCCTGCGTCCTGAATGTCCAAAGTTAAACTTAGGTTTGTCCAATTTTAAATAAACTGGTACGAAAATATATTTCATGTTATATCTAACTATACTAATTTTATGTCATAAATATTATTCTTTTTTATATAAAATTCGGTCAAACTATAAGAAGTTTTTAGATTTACTATGAGAAATACTCTCATGATATATAGTTCTCATAATCAATCTAAGAACATAAAACTTATGTTGTTAACCAATATAAAAAATTTAAAATTGATTGTCAAAGATAGAAATGTTTAACTTAAGACAAATAAAAAAATAGAGGGAGCAATCAAAAAATGGGAGGAATCAACATCACTGCCGATTGAGACACATCCAGAGTAGGACAGCCAATTATAGCACTAGCAGTAATTGTTAGAGCAAACTGAGCCCGTTTGTTTCGCTGAAAAGTCATGGCTAAAAATATTATTCGCTGATTTGTTATGAGAGAAAAACACTATTCCGATTGAAAAAACAAGCTAAAAAGTACAGATTATAAGACAAGCGAATAGGGCCAGCTCCCTCTGTCCCTTTTTAAGTGTCACTATGGGGTGCGTACCGATCAAATTTTCTTAAGTTTGACTAAGTTTATAAAAAAATATTAGTAACATTTGTATCTCCAAATAAGTTTATTATGAAAATAGATTCAATAATCTATCTAATATACTAATTGTGTACCATAAATATTAATATTTTCTAGTATATATTTGATTAAAGTTAAACACGTTTGACATTTTAGGAAAAATAGAACGACCCTTAAAAAGGGACGGAGGGAGCATAGACCGTCCAGTTCATTCTGAATCACAGATTGTTTGGAGCAGCACAGCCACACCGTTGCTAATTGCAGTCCTAGCACGGCAGTGGCAGAAAATGTTGAAATGGTAAATATCATATAGACACAACTGGCTGACATCTCTCTACCGCCAGAGCAATCAGGCATTCATCAGAATAAGGCATATATTGATTAGTGAAAGCAATTTACTTATTCTCATCCCTCCTCAGTTCCAGATTTCCATAACTGATAGTAAGTCTGTAAATTCATCATATCCATTCATCTTTGTATCACGGGCAGCCGGGCTAAATAAGGAAAGGAACCCTGTCCCTGATAAAGAAATTAACCTACCCTCGTTTCATAATATCCATTCATAATATGTTCATTCTTCCTTTTGCCACAATTAAAAGGAGGAGCAAATCCTACACCATCCCCTGCCTTACAAGTACAGATTCCAATTATTCTTGTCCCCAACCCAAATTCCCAATTCTCTCTAGAAAGTACTGCTAAAGTATGTTCATCACATGTTGCTATCCGTATGTAAAATTACAGAGGAATTTCTAACAAATCCAGCAGCAGAAGATGGATGGATTTGCGGGCAGCGAGAAAGAAAGAAGCAGAGGAGGAAGAAGCCATCATGAGATTCAGACCTGGAACTGCTCCATCTGCACATCGGAGGCCTTGAGGGGGACGTAGTCGCCGAGGTAGACCTCGAGGTGGTCGGAGATGTTGGCCTTGTCGAGGCTCTCGTGGTGGTAGCTCTTGCAGACGAGGTAAACGACGGTCTGGGTGACGAGCGCGAACATGACGACGCAGCAGAGCGCGGCGAGCATGAGGAGGCCGAGCAAGAGCCTGGAGCCCGCTCCGGATCCCTTGACGACCCAGGCGCGGAATCCGAGCTCGACGACGGCGAAGACGAGGTTGAGCGTGAAGAAGATGAATCCCGCGGTGACGAGCTTCCCTTTAATGAGGTCCTTGCTCTTGCGCATGGCGGCGAAGCCCTTGAAGTCCTCGAGCACGGACACGACGCTGGCGAGGTGCCACACCACGCTGAGGTAGACGAGTCCCACGATATACGCGATGGCGACGAGGAACAGGACGAGGCCGGCGAGCCCGGACCCGTTGTCTGCGGCGACGAGGAGGCCGACGAAGACGAGGACGGCGACGGCGTGGTAGGCGAAGAGGAGCGCGAAGGCGGCGAGGAACGTGGCGGCGAGCCTCCGCCAGACGCGCGGCACGACGGAGAGCACGCGCGGGAAGGTGAGCGCGTCGCGCTTGGCGGAGTAGACGGAGGCGACGGAGAAGACGGAGGCGGCGACGGAGAGGAGCGAGAGGAGGAGCAGCGCGAGGAGGTAGGCCGACTTGAAGAGGAGCAGCGCGAGCCAGTCGGAGGCGAGGCGGGAGAGCAGGCGCCGCTGCGTGTCGGTGCCCGGGGACGAGGCGTCGAGGGCGTTGTCGTCGGAGTCGATGTGGGTGAAGAGCGCGTGCGAGATGGCGATGTGGAGGAGGAAGAGCGCGGAGAGCGGGAGCACGAACGCCGCCGCGATGCGCGCGAAGAGCGGCCGGTGCTGGCCGCGCAGGATCTCTGCCGAGAAGCGGTAGATGCCCACCACGCCCAGGAACTGCAGCTCCTCCGGCTCGCACTCCATGGCTGCTGGGATTTGGTGGCGCGGTGGGTGAATCCTCCCGGCGGGTGGTGGGATTTGGTGATTGGAGACGATTGGATTGGAGGAGACGGGGAGGCGGAGGCGTGGGGATTGGGGATTGGGGAATTTCTCGGCTCTGGCTGGCGGAGGAAGGCTCGAGGAGGGAGCAAGACGGAGACGGGGGAGACTTGCTTAGAAGAATGGCGTGTGGGTGGTTGAATGGGTCAATTCCGTGTGGTGACGTCAGCGTTGACGCGGACACAACGCCGGCCGCCCGTCCTGACTTTTGCGACTTGTTTCCTTCCGTCTTTGCGAGTTGCCGTCTCTTTGCATGCTTACCAGAATCGGGTTGCTGAATATCAAAAAAAAAAAAACACGGGTTGCTGTCTGGATTGGGGGAGAGCTAAGGCCACGTTTAGTTTCTATTTTTTTTTTTGAAAAACACTGTAGTACTTTCGTTTGTATTTGACAAACTTTATGCAATCATGTATTAACTAGGCTTAAAAGATTCGTCTTAACATTTATAGATAAACTGTGTAATTAGTTTTTTTTTACCTACATTTAATGTTCCATACATGTACTAAACTTTTTACATTTTGGAGTGAACTAAACAAGGCCTAAGCCAAATGATGCAAGAACTTACGTGTTGTCCTTCGATGATAACGCAAATAGAAACAAAATTAGTTCAAATTGCATGTCTTGTTGTAATGCCCATAGCTCTAATTTGTTTCCACTTGCGTTACTATTGATGAACCAAACAACCCCTTAAAGTTTAAGGGACTCCACTAGCTAATTCCACCACTAAACTAGCCCCATGTTGCGCTGTCTTTTTAGATCCTAGTCCAAAGACAGGAGTTTCACAAAAAAAAAATGTATATATTTTATAAAAACTGAACCCATATAAAACTCAGTTTGATTTCACGAGAAAAAACTGTAGGATTCAAGAAAAGGAAGTTGTATGTTCCAAACATAGCCTTCTAAAACTGTTTATGTGTTTGGCAGCTTCATACGTTTTGTTTTCTCAATAAAATTGGTAGGAACGATGCTTAATACGGTTCATGTCGTAGTTTTTCAGGCAAGAAACAATTCTCTTCTTGTTTCTGCATAGCTAGGCACAGCTGGAAATATACTGGTTTTGCATCAACTGTCATTTCTATTGTTGAATCTCCACACTTATTGCAATGACGAATTCACACCAGTTGTCCCTCCTTGGCTGTGTTTACTTCCTCAAAAAAGTACTGTGCAAATAAAAGATTCCCGTCACATCAAACTTGCGATACATGCATGGAGTACTAAGTGTAGATGAAATAAAAAACTAATTGTACAGCTTGGTTATACTTTGCGAGACGAACGTTTTGAACCTAATTAGTCAACGGTTGGACACTATTTGCCATATAAAGCCAAAACGTGTTACAGTACTTTTTTTACACCTTTTTACACAACTAAACACAGCCCTTGTATTATAGGGTGCATTTGATAGGAATCTGGATTTTGTAGAAGTGTTTTAGATTCAAATTCTCTGTAACTCACCGTCGACAGCGATACAAGCCGAGCTGCCGAGACCACTAGAGTACTAGACAACATACGTGTAGGTGGAGACACCACACGCTATGACCTGTGGTAGAGGCAAAGCGACCACAAGGAACTCCTAATGAAGCAACCGACTACCAGCATCAACTGACTGCAGAGAGCATCCACCAGTGAAAACAAACATCATCGATGTCCTTCAATTTTGCAAATCAAATCGGTTAGGATAGGGCTTTGCTTGGTAGACTTTTGGCAAGGTTCTTGGTACTTTCATTTCACAATGTTAGGGACATATTTGACTATTGCATCATGTTTTTTGCTTTTTTCCAGACAAACAGCCAAAACAGTCTTGGTGTGTGATTCTACTTGAGCTTATAAATGTTTGAAGAAGGATCCAGATTCAATTGTTTCTCTGTTACTCTGGACGCCTACCAAATAAACCTTAAACATTTAGCAATGGGTTCTCTACATCCATCTAGGTTATTTGTCTCTACTAGATTTCAATCTCTAGCAAATAAATAGAGATTGAAAGACCTAAAGGGGCAAGTTTACTCAACCTGTTCGGCAGCCGGTTTTCACAGCCGCTTTGGCTGTTGTTGCTGCAGCCGGCTCCACAGAAATACCGTGCTAACAGCCAGCAGCAGCTCCGCTTACAGGTAGCCGAATATAGTGTATGATGATATCTCTAACTCAATTTCTCTGTTCGAATAGTTACGAATGCTTATAGAACAGTGGTCATATGTATTAAAAAGAGTAAAGTGCACCAGCGGTCCCTAAACTTGCGTTGTTGTGTCATCCCGGTCCCTAAACTCGCAAATCGACCATTTAGGTCCTCAAACTTGTTCATCTGTGTCATCTCGGTCCCTAAACTTATTCGGCTGTGTCATCCCGGTCCCCAAACTTGCAAATCGACCGTTTAGGTCCTCAAACTTGTTCAGTTGTGTCATCTCGGTCCCTAAACTTGGTTTTGGATCTCATCTAGGTCCAAACTGAGCAATTTAAAAACTTGATATCAAACAATAATTCATAACTTTTTTATATGAACTCAAATAAGGACGAACTTTATATCAAAATTGTAGCCCTCGACGAGATCTACAACTTTGTAGTTGAAAAGTTTTTGAATTAAAACTGTTTAGAGTCCCAAAATATTGTTGTATGTTTATAGATTTTGAAATTTCAAATTTCAAATTATCAAACAATCTTGGATGTTGATATGGTCTATATGAAAGTTATAGTTCTCAATATTATCTACAACTTTGTAGTTGAAAAGTTTTTTATTTGAAGTTGTTTATTATCCCAAAATTTAATTGTAAGTTTACAGATTTTGAAATTTAAAAAATTTAAAATTAAATTTTTGGATAATAAACGACTTCAAATAAAAAACTTTTCAACTACAAAGTTGTAGATAATATTGAGAACAATAACTTTCATATAGACCATTTCAATATCCAAGATTATTTGATAATTTTGAATTTTAAATTTTAAAATATGTAAAGTTACAATTAAATTTTGGAATAATAAACGACTTCAAATAAAAAACTTTTCAACTACAAAGTTGTAGATAATATTGAGAACTATAACTTTCATATATACCATATTAATATCCAAGATTGTTTGATAATTTGAAATTTGAAATTTCAAAATCTATAAACATACAACAATATTTTGGGACTCTAAATAGTTTTAATTCAAAAACTTTTTAACTACAAAGTTGTAGATCGCGTCGAGGGCTACAATTTTGATATAAAGTTTGTCCTCATTTAAGTTCATATAAAAAAGTTATGAATTATTGTTTGATATCAAGTTTTTAAATTGCCCAGTTTGGACCCAGATGAGATCCAAAACTAAGTTTAGGGACCGAGATGACACAACTGAACAAGTTTGAGGACCTAAACGGTCGATTTGCAAGTTTGGGGACCGGGATGACACAGCCGAATAAGTTTAGGGACCGAGATGACACAGATGAACAAGTTTGAGGACCTAAATGGTCGATTTGCGAGTTTAGGGACCGGAATGACACAGCAGCGCAAGTTTAGGGACCGCTGGTACACTTTACTCTATTAAAAATCTTAGGGTTGGATTACTCGTAGCCGCCCACAAGTCAATAGCAAATTAACAATGGGCTATTTAGCATGATTCTCAGGACTACGACACCATTGCTATAGCGATAAAGCTTCCACGCAGGTGTCCGTCCGTCCGGACGCCGCGCACCACACTCCGCCTGCGCTCCTACCTGCAACGTGCCTTGCTTGCAATACTGCTGCCTCCTGTCACTCGCCCCGCTCGTCGTATGGCCGGCCCACGCGTCGAGTGGCCACCCTCGCAGCGCCCTCATCCTGCGCGCGTGCGCTGCCTCTACTCTCTCCATCTCTTGCTCTCTATCTCGCATCCGATAATAGCATATCACCTCCCTAGCCTCTTCTCCAACCCCCAACACTGCCGGATTGCCTCGCCGCAGCCGCCCCTGCCAATGGCCGCTGGGCGCACATGTTAGGGCTTCTCGGGTCGTCCTCGGCCGAGCCAAGCGGACTCACGAACACGGCTAGATGCTAGTGGTGCTCACACGCCGCCGCTCGCCGCCAGTTCCCACTCCAACGGCTGGAATCGACTGGCATAGGGCCTCTCCTCTATGTTGTCAATGTATGTTTCAGGTGTTTCAATCGTTTCAAAGATATTTTGCATCTGTTTCTTATGGATGTTGCAAAAATAGATCGAGGATGTTGCATATGTTGCAATTATTTCAGAGGCATGTTGCAAGCATTTATTCAGAATATTTCATCTTTCTAGACGTATGTTGCACACATTTTGATCTGGATGTTTGCATATGTTTCACAGATATGTTGCAATAACATGTTCCAAATATTTCATTTGTTTCTAAAGTATATTGCAAGTGATTTATCTGGATGTTACATATGTTCGTAATGGCTATGTTGCAAGTGTATGTTCCAAATGTTTTATCTGTTTCAGACGTATGTTGCAATTGTTTTATCTGAGTATTGCAAAAGTAGATCTCAATGTAGGGTTGTTGAGCGAGGAAGAGAGAGCTAGTGCAGGAGCCATGGCGGCGTCGGCTAGTAAGCTGGCGACAGCGCTCCACCAGAGGACGCATATATAGGGTCACGTCTATGCTGACGCACACGGCCCGTCTTCGTACGACATGCAGCCTCCGTTGGCCCCGCGCGGAGGTTCTATAGCATAAGCTTGTGGCACAGCACAGGAAGATGCAGAACCTGGCTATGGAGAACGACCGGCTTGCTGCGAGCCACACCGCACGTGACGCGGGTGAGACGAGGTTGAGACCCCTGCAGGCACGGCAGCCTCTTCTGTTACACGGGCGCGGCGGAGGCTCTGTTACGCGGGAAACGGAACAGGGTGCGGTGGAGCGGCATCCGGACGTGGGTCTCGAGCCGGACGTCCGGAGGCTAGTTATTCCCTTGCTATATAGTAGCACAGGTGGTAGAAATCCAAGATTCGGAGTATAGGTGAAGAAAAAAATAGCCTTACATATCGCTAACTAGCCCATTAAGGAGAAACCGAAATTTGACGAAACCTTACCGAACGATCCCTAAGCCAAATACATACATGGCCCGGATGGGACGTTGTATACGACTCTGGGTTCAAATCAACCATACCGGACCAATTACCGGAACGGATTGGTTAACATAAGGTGGTGTTTTACTTTGTTAATTCCACGACTGAAGAAACATACACAGAGCACGAGCATTTGTTATTATTACTTTTTTAAAAGGAAAAGAAAAAGAACGCATGATAGTACAGTACCAACTACATGGATGCACGATGCTAAAAAAAAAAACATGGATGCACTTGTATGGGTTGGTGATGGCTCGCACGGCCGGTGGTCGTCTACCACATCCATTGCTTTCCACTCGTACTCGTAATGTACCCACAACACAAGCGAGTACTGAGAAGTACTATTACGTACTTATACTGTACATGGTATATATAAAAAAATACACCTATACACGCCGAATCCTATATTCTTCACTGATATCGTTGACCGCCAAATTGACTTGTTCATTTCTGTGCCGTCTACTGTTTCTCACAGTACGATGACTCTGTTCACGATGCAAATTCAGGATTTTCCTAACTATGTACTTCCTTTGTTCTAAATTATAAGTTATTTTGCTTTTTTTTTACATCCAACCATTTTTTTGACTTATAATTTGTAACGGATGGATCAAGTAGTTGAAGGCTTGAAGCTCTCTCTTGAGTCTTCTCTTAGTTTCTCTATTGCTTCTAGTCGAGTAATGCTAAGTTGAATTGGGCAGTTCTGTTTTAGAAAA
Organism: Saccharum hybrid cultivar R570; assembly: GCA_038087645.1. Taxonomy (NCBI): domain Eukaryota; kingdom Viridiplantae; phylum Streptophyta; class Magnoliopsida; order Poales; family Poaceae; genus Saccharum; species Saccharum hybrid cultivar. The sequence continues at coordinate 1,669,427 of JAQSUU010000591.1, forward strand.
AAAAATTGTTAAAGAAAAGTTGAGCAGAGAGAGAGACAGATGTGCATGTGTCACCATCTGCAGGTTCATACAGATTCATTTTATTAAGAAAGAGAAGTTGTGATAAGCATGAGCTAGCTGCACGTGGTATTCTGAGCTGAGCATCTCGTAAACAAATTCCACCGCGTCGATACGATCGTCGTGTCACTGACAAAATGATGGAGTTCTCCTAGTATTTTTAAATAGTAATATAACACTAGCACTAGTTATAACACATGAGAATCGTCACTTAGAGGCATTTGGTAGGAAGTTTTATACTAAATGTTAAATGTTAAAACACTATGAGAACCCCACATCACTAGGAGTAGTTGAATATTGTGGTTGTTATGCAGTAAGCATTGCATTAGATATATTCCTATATATACAAATCAACCGACTTCGATAAAATCATATCGACACCGCACCAATGTCGAGACTAACGTAATATATGCAACTGTCAATGTTGGTGTCGCAACCCTATATCCGGATATCTTTTCTTTCAAGAAATGCTATCCTACATCCGAGTGCTGGGGCACTCGATTTATCTGTCGCCTCCTCTCGCGCCCTTCTTCTTCCTCCAGCCCGCGCCTGTGCCCGCACCCGTGCCAGCGAGGAGAGGAAGAAGAAGCCGCCTAGGGTTCTGGCAAGGAGGTCGTCGGCATCGGAGACAATGACCTCGACGGCGTCGGATAATAAGTTCAGCGTCCTCTCTCTCCGACTCTCCCTCTCTTCTTCTCCAATTTCGGCGGGCTTAGAAGGTATCGAGTTCGAGGGGAGACAAGTCGGCCATGCGGTGGGGACAACGGCCAAGCGGTTAGGGCCCTGGCGATGATGGAGGTGGCCAGGCCAGGTCGGGACGAGGGTGCCATGGTCGAAGGTCGCCGCGGAAGGAGGGGGAGGGAAAGAAGGCGACCAAGGCGGGGTGGTGGGCTGCGACAGGGGCGAGGAGGAAGAAGAACATTGGCGTTGGGGGGAGGAGGAAGAAGGAGCGTGAGCCGTTGGACGAGGAGATTGACGGTCCTAAAATCGAGTGTTGGAAGAGGCGGAAACAACTGAGTGCTGACTAGCCATCTCCATCTCCATCTGGATTTAAACAAAGTTTCACACTCTATACGATGATATGGTACGCCGATTGTATTAACGTGGACCCATGCAGGGTCCAAAGTAAAATTTAAGGTTGGTCGTCTTTTAAACAGGCAGGAGGTACTGTTGAAAAAATATAATTAATTAATTAATTAATGTAGAGTAGTATTTTAATCTGGAAGAAGACAGAAGAGCACGTGCCTTGAGCTGGTGGCATGCTTGATGGTTGCCCCTTTTTTTCCTCTTGGGAGTAGGGATACGGAAGTCTGGTGGACAGGGGATACGATAGAATCGATGAATATACAGTACTGCTACTCGACAGTGACTGCAGGAAAGCCGGCCGTATCTCTGCACTGCACTCTATCCATGGCTATGGTATCGATGAAAACCAAGCGCATGCGCATCTATCCGTGGCTTGTTCTTTCCTCGTTCTATTCTATCCGTCTATATCTACGAATGTTGTTCTGTTTTCTACTCCCTCTGTCCCTTAATATGTGTCTCTAGAAAACCGTGTTTGTCTCACAAACACATTTCTCGGGCGACACTTAAAAAGGGACGGAGGGAGCATGTGACAAGTAGCCGAACAGCTTCATAATGTTCTTCTGTTTCCTATATGACAAGCTTCCGTCTGTACCAAGCTATTCTGTTTCCATCAGTCGAACAGCTCCGTAATATTCTTCTGTTTCCTATATGACAAGTAGTTTTTTTATTAAATTAAATGTGAGCTATTTTGAAAAAAGTGTTTGGCAGAATAGCTTCACCAACAACTCATGAGGGAGAGAGCTGAGATAAATTACTATTTTAAGCTTTATCCCAACTCATATTTTTGTGAGAGGAGAAGAAAAACAGTTTCACACATAAAGCTATTTTGAAAATGAGTGTTTAGCAAAAAAAAAAAACAGCTTGCAAATAGCTCATAAAGCTATTATGAGCTGTGCTAAACAAGCCCTATATATATGTTGAACATAATTCATACATATACAATTTTTCCAAGTTTGTTTTTCTAGGGACGATTTTTTTAAGGGTACACTAGGGATGATTAGTTTTTTTTTAGCAACGACTAGGGACGATTAGTAGAACACATGGTTTTACTACACGTGGAATCGGTCTACAGTAGCCATGAATTCCTCAGTCCATTATTGAACTTTTTTGGGCCCAAAAACTTAGCTTTGGGCCTCCGTCCGTTGTAGTAGTAATATATAGTTATAGTTATTAATTCCGTTCCGGTACCCGCCGGAACGGACGGAATGTCTCGTTCCGTCACCCAACCTGGCACAGAACGCAACTCATCCCATACCGGCTCTAATTCCGGTCTATTCCGGCCAATCCGGCCAATCTAGGCCGTTCCGGACGGATTTGATGTTACTGCATATTCCGGTACCGGTCAAAGTTACCCATCAATATTTCCCAGAGGCAAGAAATCGAAGAAGAGGAAATCAACTGGAGTGCGAACTAGAAGCAAGATATCAAGAAGCTTTGAATTCTTACATTAGATCGAGCGAAAACATTTAAGATCTAATGAGAAGAAACGAGAAATTTCAGATACAGAAATCGAATCACGGTGTTGCCGTCGACTTCGGTGACAGCGGCGCAAGGGGGCAGCGCGGCGGCCGGCAGGACAGCAGCCAAGGTGAGAGCGGCGGCAAGGGGCAGCGCGGTGGCCGGCGGGACAGCAGCCAAGTAGCGCATCACGCTCGGAGTCATGGCGCGGCAGGAGAGCGGCCAAGCAGCAAACGACGCTCGGCGGCGGCGATACGGCGCATGGCTAGTTGGCTACTCTGGAATGCTTCTGGCGACCTACGATGGATGGATAACCCGTGCGCTTATTAGCTTCTTGGTCCTGTGTGCTTGTCTGCTTCATGGGCCTATGGGCCTGCTACACGTTGGGCCTATATTGGTTGCACGGTTGAGACCTTATTAGCTACAATAATTATGAATTTGCATATTATATTTACTAATTAAATTTTATATATAATATGCAAATTCATAATTATTAGATATATAGCCCAGTAAAATCTCTCTCTCGCTCTCGCGCGCGCACACGCACGAGTATCGTGCATACACGCGTGGTTCACGTGCTACAATAATGCCGCCCAATCTGTTTGCCGGTCCACATCTGTCGGTAGTCCTGTAGTCACATTCCTCGCTCTTTGATTTAATATATAAATACATATACAATGATTTTAAAAATGGATGATTGTCCTTCAATTTTGGAATCAGGTAATGCTAGGCAGAATCTATACATGTGTCACCGTCTGCAGTCACTAGCCATGAGCCTAACTAGTATTCTAAGGATATGCAATTCCTCTCGAGGAGAATATGATGTCTCGTGTTATTTCCTTACAGAGACTTTTTTTTTATAACAAGCAACTATATTAGCAGCATGATGCTGCAATGATGGTGATACCACCAGAAATTACAGAGTTTAAAGCTGCGAACGAGGGGCAGCCGGTTACCTGTGAAGGGTTGGAGCAGGTAAGCTGCATGCCTTCCATGGATTGAGAACTGAGAAGCTAGTACATGGGCAGTAGTGTTTAGCTTTCTTGGCACCTTGAATACTCTTGCGTTGTTTGTAGCCGTGTGGTTGATGAATTCCTGGGTGTAGTTCTTGATCTCCCAGCGCGGTGGATTGGAGTGGTGGTTTCCGTTGAAGAAGTTCACCAGTTGTTGGTTGTCCGTCAGGAACAAGGGGTTGTGAGTTCCCAGGTTGAAGACAGTCTGTGCGGCGAGTGATCCACTCGAGGAGAATATGATGTCTCGTGTTATTTCCTTACAGCGACTTAGGTCTTCCCCCAATGATGTAATATAAATCTTGAATTTGACGGAGGATTTTGACTGGGTTTTTTTTTTGTCAGGATTTGGTGGTACACACGGAGTTCGTTACCGGCTTGCCGAGTTCAGGACCATGAGAAACGTCCCCCTGTTTCTATCTCAGTTTTTGGGACAAATCATCATTTGTACTATGAGTGGCAAAATATTTTCCGTACGGAGCTCGATTTGCCTTCTCTGTACAGTACTAAAACTGGATTTAGCCACTCATACAACTTTAACCTGTTCTGTTTTCATATATCCTCTCAAGAATTTTTTATATAATCCACTAAAGGAGCTCGTACAAATTAATAAAGGAGAGACTAACACCGGACGTTCGGATGCCAGCGCCTTCTGCCACCCGTTTTCAACAGTGATACCTTCAAGGCGTCTATAGATGTAGCTTTGTGGTCTGCTTCGCCTCGTGCTCCGTGCTCGCTGCCTGTACATGGATGCAGTTTCATGCTCCACGGCTGCTACCCGCCTATGGATGTAGCTTCGTGCTCGGCTTTGCTGCCACGCCCAAAGATACAGCTTTATGCTCCGCGCCTGCTACCGCGCACGCGAGGACCACTGTGTCCGAGGGGACCACCTTCGCCTGCGCCTCCTTGCCGCACCCGCTCATGAAACACTTGCGACATAAAGTATTTGCTAACATACATCCGAATTGAAACAGATAAAATATTTACAATGTACGCTTGCAACATATGTGTATAGGCAGTGCAACAGATGCAACATTCAGATAAAATACTTGCAACATACGTTTGAAACGGCTGAAACATTTGAAATATACACTTGCAACTTAGTATATAGCAAGTGCAACATCTGCAACATCCAGATAAAACACTTGCGACTGAAACATTTGAAACATACACTTGCAGCATACGTGTATAGTCATTGCAACATATGTGACACCAGATCTACTTTTGCAACATCTAGATAAAACATATGCAACGTACATTTGAAACGCATAAAACATACGGTTGCAACATGTACTCATCTACTTGCTGCCCCTTAATGGATGCTCGTTGACTCGGAGCTTGACGCCAATACAAAGCTTGATGCGAGGTGCGTAGTGTGAGTTCGGGCGAAAGGTGCGAGGTGCGGCGGAGCGCAGCACGAGGCGCGAAGCATAAGCGGCGCGCGCGAGGCACGAGGCGTAGGACGCGCGAGGCGTGGGGACAGACGGGTACTCAGGGAGAGCATTACCGAATTAATAAAGAGCATATGTACGCCATTTAGCCAGGTGGGCAAAAGAAAAAGGAATTGAAACCAGGGAGTAGGCCTGACTTGGGCCAGGCCCAAGAGGTGCTCATTTCATCTCGGGCCTGACCATGTGCCGTTCGTTGCTTCTTTTTGCGGGTTGAGCTCACTGCGTTTGACAACACCGGGGGCTACCACAGGAATATCTAACCAAAGCTCAAAAAATCATAGCCCACAAAGCTAGAGCCTAAGGAACGGTTCGGTGAGTTAAGTCGTGCTCTACTCATCTTCTTTTTTATTTTTATATAAAACTAGAGGGGCAAGAGGCCAAGAGCCCCTACAGAAATTTCTTGAATCGAAAAAAGAACCCCTGGTGATACTAGATAACCACATTAGCTAAGGATTTTCCCAGCTTTATCATGGCCATCTATCCTAACCTAGCCATTCATCTTCTCTAATCACCATATGGTCGGTAAAAGACAAAACCTATGTTGTACCATTTCCTTGCTTTGTCTTTTATCTTGTCCATCTTTTTCATATCATCACTTCCATCTTCTTCTATTCTTGAACTAATTGAGCTTTTGCATCATGTCATCGTGCCATCTCACTCCATGGCCACCATATTGCTTCATGTCAACGTGCCATCTACGCGAATTTCTCTCGGAGGGCCTCACGAGACAATCTCAAAAGGAAACCGGAGTGGGCCTCAGCATGGGCCAGTCGAAGAAATGCTCAACCTACATAGACGATTGTCCAGACCCAGACCAACAAACAAAACCCACCATCGGTTAGCAAACCCGACCACCTAGTTGGGCCGGGCCGGGCCGTCCGTTTGTTGTCGTGGCCCGACACAGTCACGAAATTTGGGCGAGACAAGAGAAAAGCCATTTGTTTCGGACACGTCTCTTTTTCTCTCTCTCTCTTTCGGCCGTGTCCAAAAAGCAAAGCGATGCGCGTCGCCCCGCCATGGCGCACGCCACCAAGGCCGCCCACGCCGCCGACGACCACGACGCCTCGCCTCTCCCGCTCCCATGGCCGCGCCCGGCGCCTCTCCTCGTCATCCTATCCCTGCTCGCCGCGGCCTCCTACCTGGCCCTCACGCGCGTCCCCGCCTTCGCTTCGGGGCGCCTAATACCCGCCGCGCTCCTCCCGATCGCGCCTCGCCCCCACGACGCGCCCGCGCCCGGGGACAGCTGCGCGGGGTTCTACGCGGGCGCGGGGCCGGCGCGCGCGGTCGCGGCGTCCGTGGAGGAGTTCGGGGCCGTGGGCGATGGCGCCACGCCCAACACCGCGGCGTTCCGGCGCGCCGTCGCGGAGCTGGACGCGAGGGCCGGTGGGGGCGGGGCTAGGCTCGAGGTCCCCCCCGGGAGGTGGCTCACGGGCAGCTTCAACCTCACCAGCCGCTTCACCCTCTTCCTGCACCGCGGCGCGGTCATCCTCGGCTCCCAGGTCACGGATTCGTTCATTGCTTGCGCGATTCTTCTTCTGTTCGATTCAATGCAGTTCGTGTTCTTTGTGCGACGTGATGCATCGGCTTCGCTGTACGAGTGCTTTGAAATTTTGCTTAGCATTTCTGCTCGAGCACGCGCACAAATGCGTGATTTTGTTCGGTTGCCATGCATGGACAACAAATTTCGTTACATATTACATTGGTCGGTTCAGAAATTTCCATTTTCTTTTCTGTGTGCTCCAAAACCTGAACATGAGAGAGTTCTATCATAACCTCGTAGGTAGGAGTGTAGTACATTGGGATTTCGCTCCATATTCTCGTCGAAGTGCGCGTCGTCAAACTAGGTAGATTCGGCGCTTGTGTGCTTTCACATGCCATGGTCCCCGGCGGCAATAAACAAGGAGATGCATATGGAGGTGATGTATTGGAGTCACATGCTTGGACGGCCTGACTCCCTCTGTGGTTCCTTGTGAACTCTGCCACCACATTTGATGTTATTCTATCTAAGCCACTGTGTCTGTGTGTAGTCCTGTCTGTGTGCCTTTGCTTTGTCCCCACTGCTGCTTCGACCTGAACTGGTGTTGGGCTGTTGGCCCCAGTTGATGCCTCCTTTGGAGTACTTTACATTGCTTCCACCCCCGTCTTATCTGTTTGTGCTAAAGCCAATAGAGGGTCAGAAAAATCTCTGGTTTGGAGCCTTGTGCAGGTACCAATAATCCCCTGTTTTTGGTCCATCCGGTAGAGATAGACATGTCGTGCCACTATGCCAGTGTGACAACATGTACGGACTAGGCAGGATAATATGTGTTTGACTATTCAGGATTGGGCAGATTAATTTGCTACAAAGGGAGGGACTGTGATAGTACTGTATTCATGATTCATGTGAGGTGGTTCAGTAGGAATTGGTTGCAAAGGAACTAGCATAATTGAGAACGTAGCTGTCGGTAGGAATTGGTTGCAAACGAACTAGCATAATTGAGAACGTAGCTGTTCACTTCTCCTGCTACAGGCACTTTCCAACAAAACAAACAAGTATTAGCTAGATGGGAATGAAACCATAATCAAGATGTTAAATTTAGGGCCATTACACCCTTCACAAGTTCTCCACAATGCAATACTGCAATCAACTTTGATCTCATTAGAGAAATCATGTTGAGTTTCCAACTAGTAACAATGACATAATTCTATAAAGTGGAGTATAATTGAGAGGAATTTGCTGGGAGCTGGTGAGCTTCAGTTGGAACACATTGATAATTGTAAGCCATCTTGCGTCTTTTACAGCTAATGCCAGTTCCACAATACTGTGCACGCCAATCTATGCCCATTTTGTTATTTCATTTGTGTCAACCAAGGCAAGCAACATTCACATAGAAAGACACAGCTGCATGATCTGTACAGTACTGTAGACTCATCAGGTCATTATAATGCCAACATGATGGCTTTATAATACCAACTTGATAGCATGGGGAAACAGTCTTCAAGGGGACCATGCACTGGATTCTAGATTGAATATTGATGTCTTCACATTTAAGTACGCGAATGTCCAGCACTTCATAGTTGTGTATGCTCATTGTTGGAATATAAGTGAATTGCCCACCTCTCCCCCATCAGCTTAAGCTTTTGGGTTGAACTGGTCGGTGCATGCAACTTAATATGGTATCAGAGCCAGAGATCTCGAGTTCGAATCCTGGTTAGCGCAATTAAATAAAATAATTGCAGCTCACTCCTATTTCCACGTCTGAGGCCTGAGGGAGCCTCCACGTGAGGGGGAGTGTTGGAATATAAGTGAATTGCCCACCTCTCCCCCATCAGCTTAAGCTTTTGGGTTGAACTGGTCGGTGCATAGCTCCGATACCATGTAGAAACACCGCACACCCTAATTAGGGGGGTGACCTTCATTATATAGCCTAATAGGCTAGGGTTACAATGTACATGGGCCAATGGGCCATACGCCCAATATGGGCTGTTACAATTACATTCTAACACTCATTACAAAACTGCATAGAGTATTGAGTAGCATGTTGGACTATGATATGCAGGATCCAGAAGAGTGGCCTCTCATTGCCCCTTTGCCATCTTATGGGCGTGGAAGGGAACGGTTAGGACCACGCCATATCAGCCTCATTCATGGAGAGGGCTTAAATGATGTTGTGATTACTGGTATGGCGAATTCTTAGCTATGTCTACTTTCATGATTGATTAATAAATCAAAATTTGCCTCATTAAGTTAATAAATCAAAATTTGAGTAAAACAAAATTGACTCTTTTTTTAGTAATGGCATAGGCTTGAACTTAAAGTCGTGGGCCATATCTCATCAAGAATTACTATCGATGTACGACTTGAAAATGCCCTTCACAAATATCAGGTAGCAACGGGACCATAGATGGCCAAGGAAATATGTGGTGGGAGCTATGGTGGAACCGAACTTTGAATCACACAAGAGGCCATCTCATCGAGCTTGTGAACTCAACCAACATCCTTATATCCAGTATCACACTGCGCAACTCCCCTTTCTGGACAGTACACCCAGTCTACTGCAGGTCAGTTTACCAAGCTGATTTCGCTGCACTTCCTAATAGGAACATTTTCATTCTATAATGAAGTACTGGGAAAGTGAACTTTTGCTATTTATTTGTCAGCAATGTGGTGATGAAGGATTTGACCATACTGGCTCCCCTGGATGCTCCAAACACAGATGGCATTGATCCAGGTTTGTGCTGTTATTTTCATTAGCGTCCTACTGTTTTTGTCTTTCTAAGAATTAACCAAGTCAAATGCAGTTTTATCATCATGGTTTTCTATATATTTGGGATTTTTAACAACTAGATATTTTAAATCACCACTAGTGAATGTGTTTTGCAAAGGATGGACTCTTTACTGACAGCTCTCTTGCTGAACAATGGCAGACTCGAGCTCGGAAGTTTGCATTGAAGACTGCTATATCGAAAGTGGAGATGATCTTGTTGCTGTCAAGAGTGGTTGGGATCAGTACGGGATCTCTGTTGGCAAACCGAGTACAAACATCGTCATCCAGAGGGTTTCAGGCACAACTCCGACATGCTCAGGTGTAGGTTTTGGTAGTGAGATGTCAGGAGGCATATCTAATGTGCTTGTACGCGACCTCCACGTATGGAATTCTGCACAAGCCGTGAGGCTCAAGACTGATGTAGGGCGGGGTGGGTACATAACCAACATCACCATAGCCAATGTGACCATGGAGAAGGTCAAGGTACCAATAAGATTCAGTCGAGGTGCAGATGACCATTCTGATGACAACTATGACCGAACCGCACTGCCAAGGATCAGCAATGTGCTAATCAGTGACGTTGTCGGTGTAGACCTGCAGCGAGCTCCGATGCTGGAGGCAGTGCCTGGTGCAGTTTATGAAGGGATCTGCTTCAGAAACTTTAGCTTAAGAGGCATACGGCGGCAGCACAGGTGGCATTGCGAGTCCGTGTCTGGAGAGGCGCATGAAGTTTTCCCTGCACCTTGTGAAGAGTTCAGGAAAAATAGATCTTCGTCATGGTGTGGATTTCTTTGAGCAATTGTACAGATTACAGTAGTCAGAAGTTTTGAGAGTGGATTATACAGGAATACTTCAAATAGAAGGTGTTCGTATTGGTCTTCCATGAAGCATATGACATAGGTTTTTGAGATTATACAGACAAACTCGGGATTTTAACTTTAGTCTTCTGTTTTTGGAGTGGGGTTAGAAACACCATGTATGTGCACAGCAAAAAATAATAATAAATCAATTAATACATTAAAGAAATTTCATGTATCCCTTTTATTACATGTCATTTAGATATTCAGTACTTATATGTTTCCCATTCGTGCAATCTATTACCATATTCAGTACTTATACGTACACCAGGGGTGTAATGTACTGAGTACTGGATACTAAACTATCTTAAAAGGCGGATGACTACATTTAATATTAGAATGAACATGTTTGAATCAAACAGCCAAAGCGGGGATAGCTCAGTTGGGAGAGCGTCAGACTGAAGATCTGAAGGTCGCGTGTTCGATCCACGCTCACCGCAACTATTTTCATATTTTTTTGTTTCTGAGTTTTATTTTTAATTTTTTATTTTTTTTCTCGGGGATTTTTCCTTTTTTTGTTTCCGGATTTTTATTTCATATATTTTTGTTTCTGAGTTTTATTTTTTTTTTCTCCGGGATTTTTTTTTCCATTTTTGTTTCCGGATTTTTATTGTTTCTAGGATTTTTTTTTTTGTTTCTGAGTTTTATTTTTTATTTTTTATTTTTTCTCAGGGATTTTTTTCCTTTTTTTGTTTCTGGATTTTTATTTCATATATTTTTGTTTCTGATTTTTATTTTTATTTTTTTCTCCGAGATTTTTTTCCATTTTTGTTTCCGGATTTTTATTGTTTCTGGGATTTTTTTTTTGTTGATTCTGGGAGTCGGTTCCTGCTGATTTGTTCTCCAGTTTTTGCTTACTAAGCTGATCATATTTTTTCAAACATTTACTCCTATGCTGAATTGCTGACTACATCTTTCCAAAGTTTGCTCAGTGGAATGATCACCGTTCGTGATCCACGTCTAGGATCTTGGGGCATTTCTTATCTTAGCCAGGAATCTGGCCATGCTCAAGTGGAGTCAGATGGAACCAAAAACAACAATCAGCTTTGCTGCACGCGGAAATGCACATTCCCCCTTCGATCCAGCTACTGTGAATTTACAAGCTACAATACCTCGACTCAACAAGCCTTTCATCACAAACTACAATGCATCTACACGAATTTCCAAGAGAGGTAACCCTGGGAGTGTTTGAGTTGATGCCCACCCATTTTTCATGCTTTGCTACAAGCTACAAAGCTTATATATATGGAGCAGGCAGAAGTTTAGCTGCTTAGTCGAGGATTAAGATTTGCCAAAAGTTCAGGGCGTTACAATAGCAAAGCTGGAAAAAAAGTTATATGGAAACTTCACATGTCTATTTGATTCCATTCCATGCAACATTTCCAAGGCAGAGGAAAGCCAATTTTCCCTGAAGACTAGCTTCTTGTCTTTTGTATATATATTTGATTTGATTCCATAATACTAGAGTTCAATAAGGACCATCCCACCAGGCATACAAGCTGCAGAAAGTATGTCAATCAGCAAGAAGTAAAATAAACAGTATAGTGAGGACTGGGCCACTGGGGAGTGGGGATGTGTCCATAGCCCATCGAGTCCAATAGGCTGGACCCACGCGCTATTGGACTGGATGGGTAAGGTCCACGCTTACATCCTTAAATGGTCTGGCAGTCTAACAAACAAGATGCTAGAGTCGCATTTAAACATTTTGCACTCCCCTAAAAAAAATATTTTGCACTTTTTTGTTTGAATGAACGTAGGACTAGTAAAATGATCTTCAGCCGTTAGATTTCGAATATAATATTTCGTATAAGCTGAAACTTCAACACTTTTGTTCGGAATCCCATATTTCATAGGTATCCAAATTACTCAGATTAACATCACTGATAGGGGACTTAAATTTAGTACTCCCCAATTCTCTTCAAAATCGAATCCAAGCAAGGATAGCATGCGGACAATGTCAACTGTGTTTCAGCGCTGTTTCATACTTTTTTTCGGAAGGCCCGGCCGGACGGGATGTCGCATCCGGACGCGGCTCCAACAACTGCGCTGCTCCCGCGTCCGCATTCCGCCCCAGCACCCATGTCTGTCGCAGGAATCTGTGCCCACCCCATGCGCGCGCACAGGAAACCCACGTGGGTTGACCCACCGTTGTGCCCTAGCATCAGCGACAGACACCGGTCGCGCCATGCAACACCCCGATCTACTTTTGCAATATACAGATGAAACATTTGCAACATACGTCTAAAACAGATCAAACATTTGGAACATACCGTTGAAACACCATTGCAATATGTGCAACATCTCAATCTACTTTTGAAACATGCAGATGCAACACTTGTAACATACAAAAAAAGACAGATGAAACACTTGAGACATGCGTCTGAAACACTTGCAACATATGTGTACAAAAAAACAAATGAAACATTGGGGATAGACGCTTACAACATACGTGTACAATCATTGCAATATATGCAACATCCTGATATACTTTTGCAACATCCGCCTGAAACGATTGAAACATACATCTGAAACAACTGAAACACTTAAAACATAGGCTTGTAGCATGTCTGAAAAAGCGTCCAGAAACACTTGAAACATAACATCGCCGGGCAGCCATGACCTACCTAGTGGGTAACTACGGTGGCACAGGCCTCCCCTTCGTGTCGACGGCGCGAGGAGGATGGGGGCGCAGGCGCAGGCCTCCCCTGCTTCCCCCTCCGCGACGGGCGAGGGGGATCGACGCGACGCTGGATGGTGCGCGCCCACCCACCCCCACCATGCCTGCCGTCGGCCGAGGGAGAGGAGACGCTACCGGATCTGAAGAGGGCGGCGCCAGCAGGGGTAGGTGAGGGTCAGCGGCTTGCTTGAGCCCGCCGGCCGCTCGCCAACGGCTTGCTCGAGCCACCATGGAGTGGAGGAAGGGTCGTGACCGCAGCAGCGGAGAAGGCGAGCGAAGGGCAGCGGTACGGTGGAGGCGGCCGTAGTGGCCGATGAGAAATGGGGAACGAAGTGTGGCTCTATTTTTTTTAGGAACTCTGTATGCGGAAGCAGGTTGTGGGCCGGTTCACAAGCCCAGCTAGCCGTGTCTGGCCGGACCGACACGGGACAGACGCCCTAGCCGAAGCATTATTGTAATTTTTGGAATCTTTATTTACTACTAAGAGTTATTCACAATTTGGAATACTAGGTTACTCGTTACTGTCTGTATTATACTACTAGGCTTCACACGTACGCTCACTGTACTAGCTTAACAAAAAGATATTTACAGCACTTGAAGCACAGAAAGCTCTCGAAAATAAATCATTTATTCACATAGACAATTTCCACAAGGGCGGCAAGAATTACATCAGCTACCACGTAGCCATATCACATCACCACAGAAGATATATAGTAAAACCCAACAGCTGATTTTCTTGAAAGAGTTCACAGCAGCAGACTGTACACAAGTGACAGGTCCCAGTTTGTTTCTTCAGTAGTAGCAGCAGTCTCAGTTAGCGGCCGCTGGACATCCAGAACCACACCCATATAGGGATGAAAACGGTACGGATATTTTCCGACCGTATTCAAGACCGAATCCGTTTAGAGGGGTTTTAATTCGTCCGTATCCGAGTTCGAATATTTAACATCCGATACCGTATTCGTATCCGAATATTGAAATCACATATTTATGATGTCGATATCCAATCGTATCCTATCCGGCATTTTTTATACTATCCGTATTCGAATCCGAATCCGGACATAAATATGAAAACAAATACGATATGAGTGATATCCGTCCGTATCCGATCCGTTTTCATCCCTATCCATACCCATGCAGCCATGCTAACTGGGTAGGGTATGGATATTGCACATTTAGATTTTGGTATGGGTAGCAGCGTAGCGTATAACTGCTTCTATTCTGGATAAATACTATTTTCAGCTGAAACAAACATTCAAGCTGTCAGACTTGTCTGCTGCACAACTGCTACGACAGCCTGAATATGTTCAACAGCATACTCCAACAAATTCACCCACTGCAACGCTTGGGGCTAGTTTGGGAGGCGGAATACAGAAGCTTGTTGTGGACCTGGGACACACTGATCTACATGGTAATAGTTCGGAATCTGTCAATTGTCACACACCCAAAATTTCCTATTTTGGGTTGTGCATGAAAAATACTAAATAAAATAAATGATTTCAATATTTGAATAAATTTATTAGATAAGTTAAGTTGCTGCTAATTTAAATATAGATAATTGTGGTTTTAAACTTTTTCATATTAATTTGATAATGTGGTGTTTGTGTGATGCTTATCTTTGGTGTTGGTGAGTGCTATTATTTTCAAAATACCATAGGACGACGTTTACTTCTCACCGGAATTTTTTTTTGGCATTTTCTGGATTTAAAATTTCAATTTCCGTGAGCTTAATCTTTTTCCTTGATCTCTTCATCAATCTTTTCATGAGCTCAAACTCATTTAGTTGAGTTCCTTATCTCTCCAAGAGTCTCCAGGATTTTTCCCGTGATTTTTCTGAGCTCCGGACTATTTTTCACGGCCAAAAAGGTAATTTTAGATTTTCTGGAATTATTTTATTCACGGAATTAAAATAATCCCGAAATTAAGAAAATCCGAAAAGTTTCCAAACCCTACGACTATATATATGCCGGCGTAGCTCTCGACGCCCTGATTTCAGAAGTACAAGCCTTATCGCGAGCCGTCGCTCGTAGCTCCCTCTACCTCTCGCCGTATCTTATATATATATATATATATATATATATATATATATATATATATATACACACGTGCATGCAAGTGCTTTGACGTGATGACAATCTAGGAAGCAAGCGAACTCTCCTTTATTCGTAGCTGGCCGTCAGCCTTATCCTAGTAGAATAACCTTTGTTTCTTTTTCCCTTGGATTATTGATTGGTCCAATCTATATGCCGTGCACAGCAAGGACTCCTGAACAATCGTAACATGCTCGTCTATAAATAGCAACGCCCCTATAGTATCCTTTTCCAAACCCTTGCAACCCTTAATCTATTTGATCAAATCCCACGCAGCCCTATGCTGCCGCAATCACCACCGTCGTCACCAAGACAAGTGTTGCCAGACTCCGCCGAACCAACAAGCCACCATCGACCGCCGCCGCTGCTCTGTTCCTCATCATCGGCCTCCACACGATCTTGCTGAAACCATCGAAGTTAAGAGGAAAAGCCATCTCCGAGAGAGCTTCGCTGAGCTGCCATGGAGCCATCTGTTCGACTGCACGTTGTTGTCGCCTCCTCATCGGTGGAGCTCGTTGTCGCCCACGGGCGCGTGGAGTCCGGCTGTCCGCCAAAGATGTGGCGGTCACCATAGTTCTATCTACAGCCGCTACCTCTCCTGCCGCCGTCCGTGTTTCATCCAGAGCCGTCATCAATCTCCAAGACGGACATGTGGACGTCTCGCCTCCGTCGGTGAGAAATCCAGCATACAGCCCCTTGGTCTCTCCTCTACATGATCTGCACAGCTCACTAGGTCGTGCAATCCTGCTGGTTCTGTTCCATACTTAAGCTAGGTTGGACAGCATGCAAGCGTGTTGCTCCGGCCTTGTCCGAAGGTCCATGCATCCCCAACAAAACCTGGCACGCGACGCTATCGAGTTCAGGATCTGTACGTGCGCCGTTTAAGTCGAGTTGCCTGCACTGCAATCCTACAAATCTTTGTCGTCGCCTCGTACCTGTGCCTTCGATCTGTTTCCAGATAGCAAGCTAAGATGGTCAGTGTCTCTATGTCCGTAGCTTTTTCTTTTGCGATTGAGCTTGTACTGACGTAACAACCACGTTTTCTATTGTCAAATATCTCTGAATTTTACAATTTAAATAGTAATATGATTAATATGCATGAAACTAATTTTATAATTAACAACAACATAAGCATAATACCCTGATGTTTTATACATATAAATATTAATATGCATAAGTGCTATCACCGTGCTTTTGAATTATAAATTGCTTAGCTTTTACCCGCATCATAAACATGTTCGTGTTGCGTTGAAACCATGCCGGCTGTAAGCTACGTGTTAGCAATGGTGTCTAACATGTCACGTGTCTCTGAATTTTATAAGTTAAATATCATATTGGTTAATATATATGCAACCAAGTTTCTATTTAAAAGCAATTTAGGTTTAACTCAATTAATATTACTGGTTCTTGATTATAATCTGTTTAGTTTAAATATAAAACATGAGATGGTTCGGTTAGTGCTTGTACATGTGTGATATATAATTTATAAATATTAAATACTATTGATTGTTCGTAAATAAAATATAACTAAGGTTTAATTCTGCCTTTTCTAATTAGCTATAATTTGACTAATTCAGTTCTAGATTAATTCTTTAAATTGTTTAATCACTTAATTTCAGTAACCAAAATAGATCAAGTGTTCAGTTTGTCTTCTTCAGTTATGTTGTCAACATCGATAGACGTGTCCTCGATAACGATAGCTCCGTCCTTAGTCGTTCCTGTGTTCTTGTAACTGTAGCAACAAGCCGTGACGTTTAGTGCGCTTCCTTTTAAAGTGTCTTCTTTGTATGAATGTTTATTCTTAGATGTGTGTATTGTTTGTCTGTTTGTGTTGCCTGGTTGCTGCGAGTAGAGGGAGCGTGGTTTCATTAGCATTGGAGGCCAGAAGCTACAAAAGAGAAGACCGAAGAATTTCTACGAGCAATTGCTTTGAGTGGAAAGCTTTGATCAAGACAAGTATAACATGGGACCATCCTTGTTGTCCTATTCACAGAAAATATTATTCATATGCATGTGTCCTCCTTGACAACCATAGAGATTATAACTTAGTTATTGATATCTTGTTTCCTTGTCACCTATGGGTTGTGCATTTGGGTAGCTATTGCTAGTGCTTAATTATGAATAATGATCTTGTAATTTGACTAATGGATTAAGCAACCAACCGTTTAAAGATGATTTTATTACTGTTGAGAAGGGGGCTAGAGCAAGGGGTTATATTGTTGCTCTGGTTTCTCTCCATAAGGACTTATCTGTACATGATCATCCGGGACATACAGTACAACTGTGAGGGCTATATGGCTCTGGCTTTAGTTGCTTGAAGGACCTTTTCTAGCTTGTTAGTGGTTACCTTAAATGGCGTAAGAATGGCTTGCCACTTTGGGTGTAGTGCGAGCCCCTGGCCTAGTGTGTATAGGCTGCGGTTGTTGTGCCACAGGGAAGGGGGGTTCTACATCTGCCTGCCGAGTGAATCTAATGGCCCTAACTTGTTAGACGAACCTTTAAGTGGCTTTATATGATTTCTGGTGTTTTGGGGAGTCGTGAACCCATGCATTTGGAAGTTATGACTCACAGTGAAAGTGTACACCTCTGCGCAGAGTTAAAAACTGGTATACTAGCCGTGCTCACGGATACGAGCGGCCTTGGAACATCTACAGAATAGTTGATCACCATTGTTGTATCATGCTTAATTATTGTTGATTATTATTATGCTCATGTTAATGCTATTCATTATCCTTATTACAATTGATCATTGATTCATTAATGGGAATTGGAATACCTTGATGCTACTCAATTGCTAATTATATGATGATTAAAAGCTAAACGCAGTCAAACAGTGTCTAGCCTTTTTGAGCCTCATGAACCCTATGTTATACTTGTTGAGTTCGACATGGACTCACTCTTGCTATTTCCCCAACACTCCAGTGTGTAGTAAGATGCTACTCGGAAGAAGGACAAAGGTGTAGTGGAGTTTCCAGAAGACTAGTAGAAGTGCTAGGCATATGTTACCCCCAGTCAGCCGTCCCTGAGAAGAATGGAGCCCGAAGTTTAGTCACCGTTCCGCGATACTCTGATGTAAGTGCTAATATAGCTATGTATACGTTATATAATAACATTGTTTCTGATATTTTTTTCATTCTGGCATATGTGTGGACTTCCTGGGCACACATATGATTAGCCTGGTTTTGTTCTTTAGAAAACCGGGTGTGACAGAGTGGTATCAGAGCGGTGTTGACTGTAGGACGTATGCCAATTAGCACTGGACGCATTTAAAACTCATTTTACTATAAAACTATTTTGTCATCCCTTGACTCATTGATTTTGACTATTCCTCTTCCTTGTCTTGTTGTATCCTCTCCTTGATAGTTTCCTTTGAGTTATCATTTCTTACTCCCTTGGATTTTGTTTTATGTTGTTTTTACTAAAAGTTTTCTGATCTTACCTGGTTCAAAGATTCGATGGCTTTTCATCATCCACACTTTTTCTTAGGATGACCACCATTGTTGAAGAAGCACGTGTAGTACCGATGATGTAATGTGTGCTTGTTTTGCTTGATGTGTTGCTTGTGTGTTGTTCTTGTTCTCGTGTTTCAAAGGTAGGCCCGGAAGGTATAAGTCTTGAGGAGTAGCTTGATCTATGCTAAGTGGGGTAGGTTTTACGTAATACTCCGCATGCTGATTTCTATAGCAGTCTGCAATGTTTCTATTATATCTCAAGATATGGATATGAGAAATTTATGAAATTTTACTGGGAATAACTAGACTTCTTTATCTTTCCAAACCCACTGGATTTACCTTTTTACCTATTTTGAGCTAAGAGATATACCTGTTCTAAGTTGAGGTTACTGCACAGTCTGGAATTCTGGAACAGTTTTGGCTAAGCTCTGTTTTTGATTAATTTAATAACAGAACCTGGAAAAGTGTTATTAATAAAAGTTGTAGATAATTTCATAAGCTTTCCAACCATGTAAAGATCACTTCATTTGGATCTTTGTAGCTCGAGTTATGCCAGATTTACTGAACTGCTAAAATTGGAATTCGCCCAGAAATTTTCTACATTACTTCCTTATCTTGTACAAGTGAATATATCATTGGATATCTTTGAATCTCATTGATTTGCCTGGGAATCTTACATTAGAGATGATTATGGTTATCTAGTATAAAAGGGATGTGATTTACTTTGGTGTCCCCTAGTTTCTTTTTCTTAAGGGGGTAGCAAAGTTGTGAGTGTTGCAAGATGAATGTTTCGTATGTCCTAGAGCTTCACTTGGAAGAAGTGGTTATCTCTATGATTGGAAGTCTACCCATGTGCTAGAGTCCTTTGCTTGGGATCAGTGCCTAGTTGGATCATCGACGAGAAGCTTAGGATTTCAACATTCAACATACTCTATACAAGTTAGCTTGGACGACATAGGAAGGAGATGTTGGAAGTCTATAGTTAGTTTCATGAAAACTTAGATGACATCACCCCCATATCAAGTATATTTAGTAAGTTTTAAGTGAAGGACTTATCATTAGCAGCAAGCCTTAAAGAAAGTGTTGCCTTCAATGACATTGCCAGGTGGAATAAAATCTTTGTTAAGTGGGGTAGTGTCCGCTACCATCATTAATCTCAAGCGACGAGGCATGAAGAGGCATGAAGAACTAAAGATCAAACTTTATCTTTCTTGTCATCTTTTGGCTATCCTTGATCCATGTCTTGTATCTCATCAACACAAATGCAAAGAAGCATGAAGACTTGAAGATTAGTGTCATCTATATCTCTAATCTTTCTGAATCTCGTTCCTACCTTATCCTGTCTTTCCAGAGCAGTCTGTCTTTCTTAGCTTATATCTCTATTTTTGGATGCCCAAAAATCATGGATAAATTCTGGACAATAGTAGACTTCAATATTTTTC
Organism: Saccharum hybrid cultivar R570; assembly: GCA_038087645.1. Classification (NCBI taxonomy): domain Eukaryota; kingdom Viridiplantae; phylum Streptophyta; class Magnoliopsida; order Poales; family Poaceae; genus Saccharum; species Saccharum hybrid cultivar. The sequence goes on from JAQSUU010000591.1 coordinate 1,689,254, forward strand.
TCTGACCGTAAGAACCACCCTGATATCTATTATGGTTTGGGAGTTATGAAAATCACAAGGCGACACATCTGTGCTGTCAGCAACCTAGAATAGTTTCTGTTGTGCACAGTTTTCGACTACCTTAACTGCAGAATCTGGAGAAGTGTTCTATAAGAAAGTTGTAGTAAATTTGATAATCTTTCCAACGGTATAAGCTACAACATCATTGGATTTGTGGAACTTGAGTTATAACTGTATTTCTGCACTGTCATTTTTCTGCTCGCGAGGAAGTGCAAATTACTTGTTCTTGCATATGCTCATGAGTCTCTTTGAGATGGTAGAAGGACATGATGGTAGTCATCACTCAGAAACAAATGCAATCTATCCATTGATGTTCACCAATTGATCTCTTCTTAAGGGGGTTGCCAAACTAAAGACGATACAAGATGGAGGTTTATATGTTCTATTTCGTCACCTGGAAGCATCAGCTATCTACCTGATTGCAAAGTCATTATTAAGAGCAAGTATCTTTTTCTCAGGGTTGGTAACCTGTTAGAACCATCTACAAGAATCGTAAGGGTCTAAAGGAGACATTTACAAAGTTGGTTTTGAGTTTGTGGCATCATCATTGGATAAGAGTTGATCAGAGAAGCGTGAAGATTTGCAAAATCAACTTTATCTTTCTCCCTGGTCTCTCCGAATCTCGGGACGAGATTCTTGTTAAGTGGGGTAGAATTGTCACACACCCAAAATTTCCTATTTTGGGTTGTGCATGAAAAATACTAAATAAAATAAATGATTTCAATATTTGAATAAATTTATTAGATAAGTTAAGTTGCTGCTAATTTAAATATAGATAATTGTGGTTTTAAACTTTTTCATATTAATTTGATAATGTGGTGTTTGTGTGATGCTTGTCTTTGGTGTTGGTGAGTGCTATTATTTTCAAAATACCATAGGACGACGTTCACTTCTCACCGGAATTTTTTTTTGGCATTTTCTGGATTTAAAATTTCAATTTCCGTGAGCTTAATCTTTTTCCTTGATCTCTTCATCAATCTTTTCATGAGCTCAAACTCATTTAGTTGAGTTCCTTATCTCTCCAAGAGTCTCCAGGATTTTTCCCGTGATTTTTCTGAGCTCCGGACTATTTTTCACGGCCAAAAAGGTAATTTTAGATTTTCTGGAATTATTTTATTCACGGAATTAAAATAATCCCGAAATTAAGAAAATCCGAAAAGTTTCAAAACCCTACGACTATATATATGCCGGCGTAGCTCTCGACGCCCTGATTTCAGAAGTACAAGCCTTATCGCGAGCCGTCGCTCGTAGCTCCCTCTACCTCTCGCCGTATCTTATATATATATATATATATATATATATATATATATATATATATATATATATATATATATATATATATATATATATATATATATATACACACGTGCATGCAAGTGCTTTGACGTGATGACAATCTAGGAAGCAAGCGAACTCTCCTTTATTCGTAGCTGGCCGTCAGCCTTATCCTAGTAGAATAACCTTTGTTTCTTTTTCCCTTGGATTATTGATTGGTCCAATCTATATGCCGTGCACAGCAAGGACTCCTGAACAATCGTAACATGCTCGTCTATAAATAGCAACGCCCCTATAGTATCCTTTTCCAAACCCTTGCAACCCTTAATCTATTTGATCAAATCCCACGCAGCCCTATGCTGCCGCAATCACCACCGTCGTCACCAAGACAAGTGTTGCCAGACTCCGCCGAACCAACAAGCCACCATCGACCGCCGCCGCTGCTCTGTTCCTCATCATCGGCCTCCACACGATCTTGCTGAAACCATCGAAGTTAAGAGGAAAAGCCATCTCCGAGAGAGCTTCGCTGAGCTGCCATGGAGCCATCTGTTCGACTGCACGTTGTTGTCGCCTCCTCATCGGTGGAGCTCGTTGTCGCCCACGGGCGCGTGGAGTCCGGCTGTCCGCCAAAGATGTGGCGGTCACCATAGTTCTATCTACAGCCGCTACCTCTCCTGCCGCCGTCCGTGTTTCATCCAGAGCCGTCATCAATCTCCAAGACGGACATGTGGACGTCTCGCCTCCGTCGGTGAGAAATCCAGCATACAGCCCCTTGGTCTCTCCTCTACATGATCTGCACAGCTCACTAGGTCGTGCAATCCTGCTGGTTCTGTTCCATACTTAAGCTAGGTTGGACAGCATGCAAGCGTGTTGCTCCGGCCTTGTCCGAAGGTCCATGCATCCCCAACAAAACCTGGCACGCGACGCTATCGAGTTCAGGATCTGTACGTGCGCCGTTTAAGTCGAGTTGCCTGCACTGCAATCCTACAAATCTTTGTCGTCGCCTCGTACCTGTGCCTTCGATCTGTTTCCAGATAGCAAGCTAAGATGGTCAGTGTCTCTATGTCCGTAGCTTTTTCTTTTGCGATTGAGCTTGTACTGACGTAACAACCACGTTTTCTATTGTCAAATATCTCTGAATTTTACAATTTAAATAGTAATATGATTAATATGCATGAAACTAATTTTATAATTAACAACAACATAAGCATAATACCCTGATGTTTTATACATATAAATATTAATATGCATAAGTGCTATCACCGTGCTTTTGAATTATAAATTGCTTAGCTTTTACCCGCATCATAAACATGTTCGTGTTGCGTTGAAACCATGCCGGCTGTAAGCTACGTGTTAGCAATGGTGTCTAACATGTCACGTGTCTCTGAATTTTATAAGTTAAATATCATATTGGTTAATATATATGCAACCAAGTTTCTATTTAAAAGCAATTTAGGTTTAACTCAATTAATATTACTGGTTCTTGATTATAATCTGTTTAGTTTAAATATAAAACATGAGATGGTTCGGTTAGTGCTTGTACATGTGTGATATATAATTTATAAATATTAAATACTATTGATTGTTCGTAAATAAAATATAACTAAGGTTTAATTCTGCCTTTTCTAATTAGCTATAATTTGACTAATTCAGTTCTAGATTAATTCTTTAAATTGTTTAATCACTTAATTTCAGTAACCAAAATAGATCAAGTGTTCAGTTTATCTTCTTCAGTTACGTTGTCAACATCGATAGACGTGTCCTCGATAACGATAGCTCCGTCCTTAGTCGTTCCTGTGTTCTTGTAACTGTAGCAACAAGCCGTGACGTTTAGTGCGCTTCCTTTTAAAGTGTCTTCTTTGTATGAATGTTTATTCTTAGATGTGTATATTGTTTGTCTGTTTGTGTTGCCTGGTTGCTGCGAGTAGAGGGAGCGTGGTTTCATTAGCATTGGAGGCCAGAAGCTACAAAAGAGAAGACCGAAGAATTTCTACGAGCAATTGCTTTGAGTGGAAAGCTTTGATCAAGGCAAGTATAACATGGGACCATCCTTGTTGTCCTATTCACAGAAAATATTATTCATATGCATGTGTCCTCCTTGACAACCATAGAGATTATAACTTAGTTATTGATATCTTGTTTCCTTGTCACCTATGGGTTGTGCATTTGGGTAGCTATTGCTAGTGCTTAATTATGAACAATGATCTTGTAATTTGACTAATGGATTAAGCAACCAACCATTTAAAGATGATTTTATTACTGTTGAGAAGGGGGCTAGAGCAAGGGGTTATATTGTTGCTCTGGTTTCTCTCCATAAGGACTTATCTGTACATGATCATCCGGGACATACAGTACAACTGTGATGGCTATATGGCTCTGGCTTTAGTTGCTTGAAGGACCTTTTCTAGCTTGTTAGTGGTTACCTTAAATGGCGTAAGAATGGCTTGCCACTTTGGGTGTAGTGCGAGCCCCTGGCCTAGTGTGTATAGGCTGCGGTTGTTGTGCCACAGGGAAGGGGGGTTCTACATCTGCCTGCCGAGTGAATCTAATGGCCCTAACTTGTTAGACGAACCTTTAAGTGGCTTTATATGATTTCTGGTGTTTTGGGGAGTCGCGAACCCATGCATTTGGAAGTTATGACTCACAGTGAAAGTGTACACCTCTGCGCAGAGTTAAAAACTGGTATACTAGCCGTGCTCACGGATACGAGCGGCCTTGGAACATCTACAGAATAGTTGATCACCATTGTTGTATCATGCTTAATTATTGTTGATTATTATTATGCTCATGTTAATGCTATTCATTATCCTTATTACAATTGATCATTGATTCATTAATGGGAATTGGAATACATTGATGCTACTCAATTGCTAATTATATGATGATTAAAAGCTAAACGCAGTCAAACAGTGTCTAGCCTTTTTGAGCCTCATGAACCCTATGTTATACTTGTTGAGTTCGACATGGACTCACTCTTGCTATTTCCCCAACACTCCAGTGTGTAGTAAGATGCTACTCGGAAGAAGGACAAAGGTGTAGTGGAGTTTCCAGAAGACTAGTAGAAGTGCTAGGCATATGTTACCCCCAGTCAGCTGTCCCTGAGAAGAATGGAGCCCGAAGTTTAGTCACCGTTCCGCGATACTCTGATGTAAGTGCTAATATAGCTATGTATACGTTATATAATAACATTGTTTCTGATATTTTTTTCATTCTGGCATATGTGTGGACTTCCTGAGCACACATATGATTAGCCTGGTTTTGTTCTTTAGAAAACCGGGTGTGACATCAATGATCAGAATACCACCCCTTCTAGACTACAGGAGCCGGTTATCCCTCAGTTTCCTTCCAAGGTTGTTGAGATTGAGTTGAATTCCACTTCGCCACAAGACCCAGCTGCGATAGCTAAGGAAATTACAATTGATGGGTTTTTAGCTTCAATTTCAAAATTTGTACCAGCCCCTCTAATCCCACAATTACCGGTACCAATTCTTGAGGAAGAACGCAATGATCATGAAATGGGAAACACATCTGAATCTCCTCAAACCCCACCACCACCAAGACCCTCATTTTTTACCCCACAACGTAAAAGCATTAGGTTAGCAAAGAAATCCAAAACTACTCAAGGAAAATGAGCAATCCAAGTTGCAGAGGAGTTGCTTATCAAAAAGCTAGGAGACTTATCACCATCAGCAACAAAAGAGGAAGCTGACCAATTTGAATTTTTTGCGCAACATTTGGAGCGTCCACTCACCAAGGCAAACATGGATGCCATCACGGTGCTAATTGAAGTGGGGCAACAAAAAAAACAAGAAGAGGGGCAAGCTAACCATAGGCTGATATGGCAATATTCAAGAGCAGTCAGTGGTTTGTTGGAAGTATTCATCGGCGGCTAGTGATTTTTTTTGTTGGGGCGTTGTACTCGGTGCTGTTTGGTAGAGATGTTTTTTTTTGCTTTTTGGGTCTAGGGCTGAGATGTTCTTAGTTGCTTTAGTTTTTTAGATAGTTGCCAGTGCAGTTGTGTTACTAGTGGGGCCGTGTTTGGCTCCGGTTTGAGCAAGTAGTGGGCCAAAGTCATTAGGTGTTCAGGTGATGTTTCCAGAGTTGGTCGGGATGAGTGATGCACTCTCCCAGTTGTTGGTTTTTGGTCCTAGTTTTCACAAAAAAAACTGGACCGAATACTTGTATTTTAAATTTTTCCGTCTAATAAAAATCACGGGAAAGCTTTTGCCGTCCCTTAAAAAAAGTATAAACAAGTATTCGACTGGAAAGAACTCTTCTATACAATGGACAAGATGCCAAATCTCCATATCAAGAGATGTGCCATCAGAAAAATCAACATCCACATGGCCTTTTGAATCATCTCTCTCCTTGACCGACGAGGACCTGGGCACCTGCCGTCGGGCGTCGGCGTCGGCGGTCGCGCAGTTGCCGTACGAGAAAGGGAGCGCGCTCGCACGCGGGAGTGAGGGGGAGAAGACACAGCTGATTGTTGAAGCGAGCGCCGGAGGGCACGGCGCGTGATGGGATTCGGTGATGGAGGCCTTCCTTCTCACGGAGCGCTGATTGGGGAGGGAGGAGTTCGCCGAAGGTGCGGGTCGGGGAGATTGCAGGGTGCCGGATGCGCGCGATATCGGGGAGCGAGGCGAAGGCGCGGGATCGTAGCAACAATTCTAATTTCCGTTGCCGCGTGTACGTTGGGAGAGGAGGGTTTGTGCTGTAATAGAGGCAGCAGCAAGATCAACAGAGATCAAAAAGGTGATTACTGGGCATTAAGGCCATGATCTCCACCACATTAACACTCGATCATGCGTGATCTGTAAATTTGGCAGGTGAACTTGCATTCCTCCAGATTGTCTCCACATTTAACCCCCTCCTTGTTTCTCGTATAAGTAGGTACCAAACCCCGGCCAATAACTCTACACCCGTGCAAAAGTGAAACGAGATTCATATGGACAAGGGATCGAGCTCCAGCACCGCGTCCATGGAGGTTCAGGGAACAAGGGTGCAGCAGCTGGAGAACGGAGAGGAGGAGGTACAGGCGCCGAGGAAGGAGAAGGAGGAGGAGGAAGCGTCGTCGCCGGCAAAGGAGCTCGACCTCCTCGGCGCGCTCACACTACTACAGATTCAAACATCACTGCCGGCCCATCACTGCCGGATTGTATTGGGCCGGCAGTGATAAATCTTCACTACCGGTTCAAACTCTGACAGACATTTAAATGATTGGGGTAGGGGTCAAACCGGCAGTGAAGTTCATTATCACTGCCGGTTCGTGGCTGGAATCGGCAGTGAATCTTCACTGCCGGTTCGTGGCTAGAATCGGCAGTGATAATGAGCTTCACTGCCGGTTCGTGGCTGGAACCGACAGTGATAATAAGGTTCACTGCCGGTTTTTGAACCACCAGTGATTACGAGCTTCACTGCCGGTTCCAACCACGAACCGACAGTGATAATTAGATTCACTGCCGGTTCGTGGTTTAAATCGCCTGTGATATGTCCACAGTACATATAGCTCGATCTCCCTCCCTCACTCCCGGCTCCCCCTCCCTCACGGGATCTCTCATCTCCGCCCCACTGCAGCAGCACTCTCTCTTCCCATCAGCAGCCGCACTCCCTGAGCTCCCTCTCCTCTCCCTCCCTCGACGGCCATGGCGGCGGGGGGCCACGCGCCATGGTAGCAAGCGCTGCCCTCCCCGGCGGCGCCGGGGCGGCCTTGCGCGCGCACACAAGAGAAGGGCGGCGGTGCAGCAGCTCCTTTCTGTGGCCGTCGCCGAGGCCGAGCAGGGCCCTTAGGCCAAAACCGAGCCCAGCGACGTCTTATGTAAGCAATAAGGGTCTTAGCTGATCTTAAGGGTGGGGATTTGGATTAAAATTTAGGGATTTCTTATGCCAGGGTCAGCGCCACGCCCGGGGCAGATGTCCGAGCTCATCGTTGGGAAGGAGAAGCTCACTCTATTCAACACAGGTAAACATCTGTTCCCCTGGATCCAATCCTCGTGAGTTTTATTTTGTCTCCGTTACCATTTGCTTTATGAGCACCAACGGAACTTGCATCAAGTTACTAATTAGTCTGAAAACAAGAACTTAGCTGACTACTACATACCGTTTCTGCCTCCAAAACAAGCTGAAGTACCATGGTTAGTAGCGGCAAATCCTGTGAACTATTGTCAGCCATGTGAACTATCTTGTGTGGAAGCTTTATCAGCAGCCCTCATAATATGGTAATTTTTTTTTAAGTCTTGCCTAACAATATTGTTTGGAATATGTAGGTCATATAATCGTGTAGCTTGATTTATAATTAGTTACTGTCAGGCATCAGCTTATGTTATATACATATTTGCAGTGGGGAGGAAGATACAACACATTTGCTGCTTGGAAAATTCAAGTAGGGTCACGCATTCTTGTCTCTAAACAGGTCAGTTCAGTAGAATTTTTTGTGTTTCATACCTATACTGACAAATCTTATTAAGCGATGATACACCAATCAACTAGTTTATTGTGATGAAATTGTTTTTCTAGTTCCAAATGATGAGTTCTTACCAAACTCATTATCCAGCAATGCTAAGGATAGAGATATTATTGAGTACTGAAACTTGTGTGCTAGAAATAAAGAGATGCTTAGAACTATATATGTTGTAGATATTGTTCTGGATGCGTGGGTTATATAAGGCGCTAGCACGCTCTAACGCCAGTGCACGACACTTGCGCGCTCGACGCTGTCCGCCAGTGCACGCCGCCGCCGCTCGACGCGAGTATGTGTTCTCGACCCTTATTTTAGTGTTTCTTTTCTTGATATGTCATTCAATAACATGGACTTTGTGATTGCAGCAACTATTTCATCCTCGTAGATATCTATCTTCAAGATTCACATATCGAGGTCTGGGACTCAAAGAAAAAGCCACTTTCTCTTATTGACTCCCTAGTCAAAGTGCTGAATAAGCAAGTGAACCCAATATCACAACACTTTCTAATCACATAGGATATTGTAATGTCCTCGGCCTTCACACTTTTATTTACAATGTCACATAGAATGAAGGCATTACCTGATTGGAAAAATCTCGATAGCAAGATGCAAAAGCAATGGAGTGCCCCATTCTGTGTAAAGTATATGGAGGATCTCAAGACCCTAGATCAACCGATGGGGAACAACGAATGCATGTTCTATGTGATGTGGGCAATGCTAAAATACTTTGGCGCAAAAACAGATAATGGAGATGATATGGTACGTAGGCATCCCATTTCTATTGTTTTGTCTTACGTTTGTGCATCTCAATATCATCTTGCTTCAATTACAGCGCAAAGCAAACAATCACAAACAGTTGCTAGATTTTGAGATAAGAGGAATTCAAGAGGAGATAGCAAGGTTTGTGATGGATAAGATATTAACCAAGAAAGGATCATTCTCCATTGCGAGGACTAAGAAGTACAAGGCCCAGTACGGAAGAGACCACATCGATAGACTATTGTAATGCGACTCTTAATTCGATACTTAAAGTTTTTTTTGGAACTTTTGTAATATAAATGTTGATGGGTTTGTATTGTCGCTGATCCACAACCACCTCCACATCGATATCAAATTGATCGATAGCAACCACCTCCACCTCCCCGACCTTCCACCCCACCACCTCCCCTCGAAATGAAAATAAAACAATTATTAAAATGCAAATTGTGAAAAGTATATCACTACCGGTTCAAAGAAAACCGGCAGTGATAATATAATCTACACAATCGGTTGGTTAAAACAACCGGCAGTGATGGCTCAAGTATCACTGCCGATTTGTAACACAAACCGGCAGTGATTGCTCAAGTATCACTGTCGGTTTGTAACACGAACCGGCAGTGATACACGAGCTATCACTGTCGGTTTGGTATAACCGGCAGTGATGTGATCAGTTTATCACTGTCGAGTTAGTTATGGCGATTCAAAATCCGCCAGTGAAGGGGATTTTGAACCGCAAGTGATGTCTTTGTCTGGTAGTGTCAGCTCGGAACCGCCGGAGTCAAAGGCTGTCGTGGAGGCGGTGGCGCCGGGAAAATGTAAAGAGAAGGCAATGGTGGCGGTGGCTGCGGAGGAGGAGAAGACGTCGCCGGCGACGACGGGGACGGCGACGGCAGCGGCGTCGGGTGGCGAGGAGAAGAAGCGCTCGTTCAAGTGCAACTACTGCCAGCGCAAGTTCTACACCTCGCAGGCGCTGGGTGGCCACCAGAACGCGCACAAGCGCGAGCGCTCGCTCGCCAAGCGCGGCGCCGACCCCTTCCTGCCGCCGCACCACCTCCGTTTCGTCCAACACGCCTGGCCGCCGTACTCTGCCGGCGGCGGCAGCAGGCCGTCGTCGTTCCTTGGGTTCGGACGGGGCTCTGCCGCGCCGCCGTTCTACGGCATGCACCACGGGTGGGCCGCGCATGCGCAGACGCAGCCGTCTATGGCGGGGCTCACCCGGCACACCGGTGCCGAGCGCCCAGTCTTCACGCCTCACGGCTACGGCTCCTCGTCGAGAGCCCCTGCCCCAGCCGTCCTCGACTCCGGGATCGCTGGGCTCCGGTGGTCCGGCGCCGTCGACAGTGGTGCTGCCGCCAGCGGCGACCCTGAAGTGTCCACGCAGGAGGAGGAGGCGCAGAGTTGCAAGATAGACCTGAACCTCAGGCTCTAGCTCAGCGTAAGCTCCATGTTGGGGGAGCCCATATGGTACTAGTGATTTGCGCACGCATGGCGCGCGTAGACAACCATGTTCTAACCCAGTATTTGCCACAAAATAGAGCAAGGAACATAAGGCCTCCTCGAAGCAAAATCTCTAGAATGAATGCTGAGATGTTTGAATATTTCAAATATTTTACATGAGCCATAAAACACACGAATAATATATGTCTCCCAATGGCCAGGAGCCCCTGCGGTTCTCTTGATGTTAAATGCTCATTCGGCAGCATCAGTCTGAACAAGAATAGTCAGTCAGATAGCACATACCTTTGAAACATAGCAATTGTACACATAAAGCCCTAAGGGGAGCAGCAGTCATTGCAGATATTTCAGTTCATTTATATGATTATCAGGAATTACTTTTAAGTAGTCACAAAAAAAAGAATTACTTTTAAGTAGTTAAAACCGATAATCAACAGATGGCCAATAAAATATTTTTCATTTTGTGCTATTGTGCAGTTAGAGATCAATTAGCTTTATCGAGTTGCCCAGGTAGGCCCTGCCAGAGATCGCATATCCTCCTATCACTTTCTAGTTGCCAAACTTTACTATCTTAGCTTCAATGTGACATCCTATCAAAAAAAAAACTTCAATGTGACATCAAAAGAACAGATATGATTGCTCCTATAGTTGGGATTGTTGTCTGGATAGTTGGCAAAAGTTTACTATTTTCAAGATAACGAGCGGTGACTATGAGCTCCATCATATCATAAATATTTAAATCAGAATGCAGCAGATGCGTCAAAGCCATTCTGATTAAAAAAAATGTGGAGTCTTAGTAAGGACCAGTAATACAGGCTAACAGGAAAAAAAAAACAAATGACCTACAATGATTACAGCAGTATATAGTTCAGCCTTAGTGAAATTGTAACAGCGAATTAGAATAGCATCACAAAGTTTTCTCAAGTGCATGGGAGAACTGCATATCGTTGCATTAAGAATAAAGATCCGGGTAAAATACCCAATCAAAGCAGTAGAAATCCAGCCACAAACTGAAAAAAATAAATGACGACTACTTCCAGCACTGAGCACGAACTCAACCCAATGCAAGCTGTGTCAAACCTTTGGCCTCAGACGGGGTCATAATCGAGAGTTCAGACTTATAAGATCAAAAAGCTCGTATGATTTGGACCCTAATACCTAGAAACAGAAATGAAATGTTGCGTGCACAAAGTATTCATAGCTGATACCACATCAAAAACAGCAGTCAGAGCATATAGTTACAGAATATGTAGAACTGTGTAATATAGGATAATGAAGTCATACAAAATAATAACATAAACACAGAGAAGATAATGCAAATTGACTACAAGAATTAATCCAACTCTGATCAAGACCAGAGCACAAAGACAACCATTAGGTTTACTGGGTGGTTGTTATTATTGCGAACAAAATATTTACTTAAGGCTAAACACCATAGCAGTTAATCCTCAGAAACTTGGCCTAAGAGTCAAGAAATGAGTCGAGGATCAGCTGACTGCTGACCCAAGTTGGCACATACTACAAAGAAAAGAAGCCATTCCACAGATATAGCTTGAAATGACAGTAACGGAAAGTCCTAGTTTAGAGCAGACTCAGATCTGTCACCGCGCAATGTAGCCACTGCAACACCCTGCAGAGAGAACAGTATCTGTTAAAGAAGACACTTGTATCATAAAATGAAACGGAACGGGGAGCATTGTCTTCATGATGTAATTTAAAGCACGATTGTACAAGAAAAAAACCTCTTACTTCAGGTCAAGGATCAGCTCAACGATCAGCACTGCAATATTTATACGGTGTCCAGTGGCCACATAGCTTGTTACCTACCTACAAAGACATACGAGGCTACTAGCATGCAAAACAATATTGTGATTGAGAAAGGGAGGGGGTTCACCTTCTATACAGCGCTTTGATATCCTGGCGGATTGCTTTAGTATCCAATAGTTCGTCCCCAGAGTCATCAATATCAACTTGACCAAGCTTGAAGTCTTCCGTAGTACAGTGCTCACTCCATTCAAACCAAAGCTTCGGTATGACTTTTTTCTTGAATGCTGTCTCATGGACCTTTTCCTCATCACAATCGGCAGCTACAAGCCTGTATACAAACACCTTCTGCTGTCCAGGCCTGAATGCACACCCAATCGCTTGACGGGTGACAGATGGGTTCAGCCGTTCAGGTGTACATCTAGAATGACAACTCTTGATGCACCGACGAGGGAGATGCCCTCTCCACATGCCTTGATAGAACCAAACAGAACTTTTGCATCAGCAGAGTTGTTAAAATGGTCCACTGCCACTTCTGTCTTCTTGACTATTATCACCAGAGATCATAAAAATCTCTTTCCCCACATGCCAGCCCTTCATCTTAACCAGCAGCCTTTCAAAAAATCTCATGGGAAGTATATATTGACTGAAAGCAAGTACTTTCTCTCCTGCAGAATTAGCAAGTGACAGGATATTCATGAAAAAATTGGTCTTCACACCATCTTTCACATTGATAGAATCCAGCAAACTATCAACAAATCATCTCTCAAGGTGTTAGCCCTGTTCTCAGCATTAACCTCTGAAAGTTGTGAAAGACAAGGATGAATGTACAGTGCACTCCCTGCTGCACTTCTTTTGAATCTATCATGAGTTTCCAACTTGTTCAAATAATGTCTTTCTGCTTGGGTGTGAGCTTCAAAAACACGCTGAAATCTACTAAGCCAGGCAGTTCATCTAAGATATCACCCTTATAATAGTGAGGCACATCCTTTGTTAGTTCTCTAAGACCTCTAATAACAAGTGCTTTTCTCTTGAAGTTTTCATCATTCAACAAGGTTCCTTCAACTGCCTCAGTGAATGCGGCATCAGCAAACCCTTTTGAACCTCTACCAGATATCTCAACTTGACTCATTATACGTCTGGCAATGGGACGGGATGATTCCATCCTGAGAAACTTTGGGCGAACAAGATTCAACATATTAAATACTTCCTCAACGTGATTCTGGAAAAGTGTACCTGAAAGAACCACTTTGTGTGGTGTTTCCACTCTATTTAGTGATTCTAGTACATCAGTCCCCCGATTTCTAAGTGTATGACCCTCGTCAAGTATCAGAAGGTTGGGAACCTTAAGCAGCCTGTCCCGACATGCAGCCAGGGACGAAGCCAGAAAAAAATTTAGGGGGGCTAAACAAAAGTGCTACAGTGACTTAGCTCTACTTTAATCCCTCGTAATAGAAAAAGTATAATAGCTTGAAGTAGTCTTATATTTAAAACGTCAATTAACAATGAAATTCACAAAATACATCTAAAAAATAAATGTCTTAGCCCACCCTACCTTATACATCTGCGTCTAAAATTGGAAGAAGAGCACTAGAAATTCCACTAGCTTAGCAGCAGTAGGGGGGGCTGGAGCCCCCCAGCCCCCCCCCCCCCCGCTGGCTTCGTCCATGCATGCAGCTGTGACGTTGCTGCCCCCATCATCAGTGACGATTGTGGAGAATTGCTTGTATCAAAGAAACAGTATACTCATCTTGTCTTCCCAAGATTTGACGACTTGCAACTGTTCTACTCTTTTGTCAGCCTTAACAGAGTAGAAATCATACAATGGTATATCCTGCACTTGCCATCTTTGAATTTCTTTCTTCCATGTACCTAGTAACCCTTTGGGCAGCACAACAAGGGGCCTTGCAGATGGATACTTGCCATGAAGCTTATAAGCATAAATGTTTTCCCTGAACCTGGGGCATGAGCAAGAATGCAACCTCCAGGCTTGTCTCCAAACAAATTTTTAACCAAAAAGTTGAAACCTTCCAACTGATGCGGTTTCATTGTCTGAGCATGTCTAGGATGAATAGCAACATCTGCAATTATGAAATCTTCAGACAGTTTAACAGTACCACTAGATCCCCGTAAGCCTCCGCCCTCCGGTCTCCGCTCGTTCTGGACGCGGACGCGGCGGCGCCGGCGTCCGCTGCCCGCACGTGGCCGGACGGCCTGCCCTCGCGGCGCCCCTGCTGCCTGCTACAGCCTGCACTGCGCCCGCGCGCGCCGTCCACGCCCGCAGCAGTGCGCGCCGCCTGGGCCCGCCGCATCCGCCGCCGTTGACGCGCCGCCCGGCGCGGGTGACGACGCAGGATGACCGGCGGTTGAGATTCAGCCTGTCTTCTCCTTCGCGTCCGGATGAATCCATCTGTTGCTTCGTGCCGCTGAGTGTGCCAGTTCCGTGGCTCCCTCCCGCTGCTGCCGCCCGCCCATCAGTCACCACAGCCTCTGTCCGCAGGCACGCACGCGGACCTCTGCCCGCCTCCAGACGCCTCGCTCGTCCGCCCTCTCCACCTTCGCCAGCGGAAGCCCATCCTGCGAGTGCCTTCCACCCTTCCGGATCTGCTGGAGCAACAGCAAGGCGGCCCTGCCATCCTTCCGGCGTACGGAGCAGCAAGTCATGGCTCGTCGGGATTGCTCTCCAGGCTCTCTCATTGAGCTAGAGCAAGATCCTGGCCTCGCAGCTCTGGTCAGGGTTTGGGACTTCTCTCCTGGTAAGCGCTTCGAAGCTGGTGTGGTTCGCAAGTTCGCGTCTTCGGTGCACCACCCCTCTTCTTCTTCGAATGGGTCTTTCTTCATGCTTGCTGTTTTTCGTCGCTACCTCTTCCGGTTGACTGAAGACTCAGTGGCCTTGGCTCTGCACTCGTGTTTGGGTGGTACACCTGCTGGTTTCCTTGTGTGCTTTGCAAGTGATCGCCATTTTCGCTTCTCGGTTGCTAACAAACATGTGGCCTACTTGATTCGTAATCTCAAAAGAGTCACCAATGAGCATTTTGACGTCTATTTCTATCTATGGCGTGATGGAGGTGATGATTGGGTGAAAGAAAAAAGAAGATGGGAGAAAGAAGAAGAAAATAGCTGGACAGTTAGGGTCAGTCGCAAAAGCAAGCGCCAATCTGCTCAGAAAAGAGTTTCTTTTCATCACAAGCTTGTTCAAGATTCACCGATCTTCAAATCCTCTCCACGAGAGCTTTCTTCAGTGATCAAAATTGGTAGCATATACTGTCCTATCTCTGACAATCGCTGCACAGTTCAAATGACTCTGCCCAGCTCTTCTCTGGATGAACAAACTTCTGTCAGTATTTCAAATGGTGTTCAAACAGCTGCTCTTCATGGTGGTGATGTTCAAGGGACCTCAATGATTAATTGTGGAGATGTTCCAGTTCGTAAAGTGTTTCAAAATCTCAGAAAAGATCTCTTATTTAGATTTGAAGACATTCAAGCCACCAGCGAGCAGCAGCCAGAGGTGATCAATGATGGTTCCTCTTTCAAAGGTGCCTGCTCTGTTTCCCACACTGGTTTCCATGTGCCTTCCCTCTCTCGTTGCTGTTTCAAATGCCTAAGTCCTAGCCACCTTGTCAGAGACTGCTGTGGGCAACTTCGATGCTTATTTTGCTTTAATTATGGACATAAGGCTCGATTTTGTGCTAAAAGGAGAGAGAGTCTTAATTACAAATGGATTCTGAAGCCTGATAAACCCTCCTCCCAAGAAAAGGCAGCAACTAATCCTATTCAGTGGTCCTTTGGCCCTAATGCCCCAAGCAACTCTTTGCATCCCTCTCCTCCCCCTACAGACTCACTACCCTCACTTCACCCTCTTCCCTTAGAAGCCCAAGTGACTACAAATGAAGACTGGAGGGTGCATGATCAAGAATCTGGAGTATCTCAAAATGACTCTTCCCCAATGGCCCAATTGATTGTTCAAGCAGGAAGTGATGCTGACACTGAAGTTGACATTGAACCTTTGCAGCCTTGCGTCTCCAGCAGTGGGAATGATCAGAACCAAGATGTTATTGCCCTACCTACTCTCCCCAACCCACCTTCTCTTGCTGTCTGCAGCAATCAACCTCAGAGGGACAGGGAAAAAAAAACAGCAATAGTCAACTCTCTCGCTGAAGGAATAAAGCAACTGATCAACAACCACCCTACTAGTGCACCCAGACTTGTTGGTAGAAGTGCAATATCAAGCTCCTTAATACAAATAGATCTGTCTGCGTTGGGTCTCCGTTCCCTCAACATAGCTATCAACATTCCTAAGAAGAACACTGATTTCATCCCCGCTGTAGCTTCAGACCATCTGCAAACCACTCAGAATTATGAAGACTGCCAGCATGATACAAGCACGGGAACCCAACCAGTAGTTCCTCTCATTAGCCCGGCTCCTACCATCAGAGTGTACTACAGAAAGAAGTATAAGGACAAGATCAGAGTGCTACAACAGCAACCTGTGCATGAAGATAGTGTTTTTGGCAACAAATTAGAAGATTTTGTCCCTGCTGTTCCTACATGTCCTTCAAATGGAGCAGAATGCAGCAAGAATGCTACAAAAATGAGGAAATACAACACTCCGGTATCTACCAAAGCACTCCGTAGAAGCTCAAGACTCAAGGTTAAGCTCGATGGCCATAAACCCAAAGCTGCTACACCTGTGCAAAGGCATGCCAACAAAAACAAAGTTAAAAGCAGGAAGGTTGTTCCACAACCTGATTTTCTGGAGAACATTCTTCTGCCCTCTCAATGTCAATCTATTGAATTTCCTGGGCTTTCTGATATTTCCAACTGCAAGGATTCTGGTACTGCATTTCCTGAAATTCCTGTCCTTGAAATCCAGAAGTTGGCAGCAGAGAAATGCCGCATCGCTCCCTCGGAGGTGACGGCAGAGCTGCTTCTTGCTTCAAGGCCAGTTGAAGCAAACTCCAATGGGAGCAGCACCAGTGATCTTCAACTAGTAATCAATGCAAGACAGCAACAATAGGAACAACAACAACACTAGAAGTTGGAATGTTTTAAACTGGAACATTAGAGGTTTGAACTCGGACGACAAGTGCAATGCTATCAAAGAAAAAATAGAGGAAAGTGCATGTGCTGTTTTTTGCATTCAGGAAACCAAACGCGATCACTTTGACCACTCCTTCATAAAAAAAATTAGCTCCTAAACGATTCAATAAGTTTGCCTTTTCTCCCTCCAAAGGTACTTCTAGTGGTATTCTTATGGGATGGAATAGTTCAATCTTTTCTGGTGAAGTTATTAGATATATTAGACAGGTCCTTATGTGATTAGCACCTGCCATGTATACTTGATTGTATTCCATGTATACCCAGCCATATTGGCTATATATATATGAAGGTCACCCCCCCACTTTGGGTGTGTGGTGTGTCTCTACATGGTATCCAAATAAACAAATTTGCAGTCATAGTCAAGTTCACCTCTATGTATAATGGACAAGTTTGGAATCTCATTTCCATCTATGGACCGTGTCAAGGTCCTGACAGAGACAACTTTGTCCAGTGGCTCAATAATCTCCATCTAGATGCTGAGGATAACTGGATGCTAGCAGGTGATTTCAACTTTTATAGATCGGTCTCTGATAGAAATAGAGATGGGGAAATATGAATGATATCATACTTTTCAATGAGATAATCAGTAATCTTGGGCTTCTTGAAATCCCTCTAAAAGGGAGAAACTTTACTTGGAGTAATATGCAGATTGATCCACTCCTTGAGTAAATTGATTGGGTCTTCACAACGATCAACTGGACATGTGATTTCCCAAACACTCTTCTTCTTCCATTGGCCAGGCCAACCTCTGACCACATCCCATGCAAAATTCAGATTGGCACCTCAATCCCAAAGGCTCAAATCTTCAGGTTTGAAAATTTCTAGGTGGAACACCCTGGTTTCTTTGATCTGGTTCAGTCAGTTTGGAACACAAATGTCAGAGCCAGCAATAGTGCATCAAGAATCGATGCCAAGTTCAAGCGCCTAAGAGCAGCACTAAAAAAGTGGAGCAAAAGCCTATCAAATCTGAATATCTTAATAAAAAATTGCAACTCTATTCTAGAAGTACTTGATGCCCTAGAGGAACAAAGACCCCTCTACATTCAGGAATACAATTTCAGGAAAATCCTGAAGGAACATATCCTCAAGCTCCTCCGATACAAGAAAGAATATTGGAAGAAAAGATACACTGTCAGATAGACTAAGCTTGGGGATGAGAGCACTAGTTTCTATTCATGCTGCTGCAACTGAGAGATACAGACTGAATACCATCACCTCTCTTGAAACTGAAGATGGTAGAACTGTTTATGATCATAGTGAAAAGGCTGCCTTGCTTCTGGAGGAATATAGGCACAGAATGGGATGCACTACAAATCCTGTAATGCTATATAATCTAAGCCAATTAGTTGAATCAAGAGAGGAGCTGGAGCAACTGTCAAGCAAATGCCTACTGATAAAGCCCTGGGACCAGATGGTTTCAATGGATTCTTCCTCAAGAGTTGTTGGGAAATAATAAAAGAGGACTTCTACACCCTATGTTGTGACTTCTTCAATGGCTCATTGGATCTTCAGGCCATAAATAATTCCTTCATCACCCTCATTCCCAAAACAAACAACACTGTTAATGTGAATGACTTTAGACTCATATCTCTTCTAAATTGTGTCCTCAAAATCATTACAAAGCTTATGGCTAACAGGCTCCAATCAAAGATAATCCCCCTCATTCACACTAATCAATATGGCTTCATTAAGACCAGGACAATACAGGATTGCCTTGCTTGGGCATATGAATATATTCATCAGTGCCAGCACTCTAAAAGGGAAATTGTCATTTTGAAACTGGATTTTACAAAAGCTTTTGATACTGTGGAGCACAATGTGATTCTCCAAATGATGTTGCAGCTTGGCTTTGATAACAAATGGTGTGACTGGACTCAAAGAATTTTAGCCTCTGGTTCCTCATCAATACTTCTCAATGGTGTTCCTGGAAAATATTTTCATTGCAAGCGTGGAGTCAGGCAGGGAGACCCTCTCTCTCCTCTTCTGTTTGTGTTGGCCGCCGATCTGCTTCAATGCATTATTAATAAAGGCCATAGAGATGGTTTGTTTGAGCTCCCAATTCCCTCCTATGAGATGGCCCAATACCCTATCATCCAATATGCTGATGACACTATCATAATCATGAAAGCCTCTCAGAGAGAACTCTTCACCTTAAAAGGCCTCTTGGAATCTTTCTCTCAGTCAACTGGGCTCAGGGTCAATTTTAAAAAATCATGCCTAGTTCCTTTGAACCTCTCCCCTGAGAAAGCTCTCCAGTTGGCTGGTGTGTTTGGATGCAAACTTGAGTCTCTACCTTTCACTTATCTTGGATTGCCAATGGGGACTACCAAACCTAGAGTTGACCACTTTGGATTTATCATGAACAAGGTGGAAAGAAGGCTTACAGCTACTTCAAACTTCTTATCCCATGCTAGAAGGCTGGAATTGGTAAACTCAGTACTCTCTTCATTACCAACATATGCAATGTGCTCTTTGCAGCTGCCAGTTGCAGTCCTTGAATACATTGACAGAGCTAGACGACACTGCCTTTGGAGAGGATCTGATATCAATGCCAAGATGAAACCCCTAGTAGCTTGGAAAAAAAATGTTCTAAACCAAAAAGAAAAGGTGGTCTGGGCATCATTAACCTCAAAAGTCAAAATTCCGCCCTCCTGCTTAAACACTTGGACAAATTTTACAACAAGAAGGAGGTTCCCTAGGTGAAATTAATTTGGCATGCACATTATTCTAATGGGCAGATTCCTCATGCTACAACCGAAAAAGGATCTTTTTGGTGGAGAGATATTTTAAAGCTTTGTGATCTTTTCAGAGGTATTGCAAACTGCAACATTGGAGATGGGTCTACTGTCCTATTCTGGTCAGACCTATGGAATGGCAATGTAATGCAAATCAAGTATCCTAGACTTTTCTCTTTTGCAAGAAACAAAAAAAATCTCAGTTTCACAATTTTTGACAAACAACAATCTGGACCAATTTCATCTCCCATTATCAGAAAAAGCTTATCAAGAATATCAAAGCCTCCAGGGTTATATTCAGAACATCCAAATTCAACCAAACACAAAAGATTCATGGCATTACATCTGGGGGACCAACAGATACACATCCTCAGAATTCTACAATTTCCCTTATAGGAATATTCAACCCCAGCACCCTTTATTTGGATTTGGGACTCTAAATGTTGCAACAAGCTCAGAGTCTTTTCATGGCTACTTCTTATGGATAGGCTAAACACAAGGAACATCCTAAAGAGGAAGAAGCATAAGCTAGAAGGCAACAACTATAGTTGTGTTCTATGCAGCAACAACGTTGAAGAAACTGCCTTTCACTTGTTCTTCAGCTGCCCCTTCAGTCAAGCCTGTTGGCGGCTCTTAGGAATTCACTGGGACTTTGCAGGAGATTTTTTTCAAATGATGAGACAGGCAAAACAGCAGTTCCAACACTCCTTTATGGAGATCTTCATCATTGCTGCTTGGCAGATTTGGAAGCAAAGAAACAACTTCATCTTTGACGGGGGTCGTCCTTCCATGGAGTCTTGGAAGCGCCTCTTCTGTGAAGAAGCCAGATTGCAGGCTTGTAGATTTTGTGAAAACAAACGTCATGAGTTCCTCCTCTGTATAGATTCCCTCTCCTAGTTTCGTAGGTCTCCTTGCGTGTTTTGGCTTGGCTGCCCCTTCAGTCAAAGTTGCTAGCAGCATTGGGGCTTTCAATGGAATTTGGCTGCAGGTTCTTCCAAATGATGGTACAAGCAAAGCAGCAATTCCAGAGGCCAAACGAGCTGCTTTTCTTCTTTGTGTAGAGCTTCTTGTTTTCTTCTGCTTTGTTTCTCTTTGGCCTTCTTAGGCCAGCTCCTGCTGTTTGGCATCTTGCCAAACACGTTTGTACAGTTCTTTTTCGCCTTTTTAATAAAATCTCTACAGTGGGGGCCTCCCCTGCTGTATTTAATGCTCAAAAGTTTAACAGTACCACAGTCTATCTCATCAGCATCCTTTGAATGTCCTCCATAGCAATTTTTTTCTCCTTGAAGGCTGAAAAAAAAGTAGTCATGATAATCACTCGCTTTCTCCAATTCTATTCAGACTTTACACGCATGAAGTTTGAACTTCATGATTATAATATAAAATTGAAGTTACTTTATGAAGTTGCCAAACAGTTGGTCCTGAGCCAATACTAGCATGTTGTATATTATGTGATAACTCATGTACATCTCGACAGTAAAGCCATAACATTAACGAAAGGACAGCCACTATACCATACACAGTAACAACCATTACCCAAACAAGAGACAGAGGGTAAAATATCCCAGATTGCTAAATAGTAAACAGTAATAACCAGATCAAAGAGATAATAGCCAACCCCCCCCCCCCCCCCCCCCCCCCCCCCCCAAGTTAGCAAGTTATAAAGGGGAGAAAAATAAAAAACACAAGCCCTCCTGTAGTCTTAGGCTTCCAGCAAAATGCCCTAATTTGAAGGTTAATCTGCAAGCAAACATTTATTTTAAAAACTATGAAAAAAATACAGATTTTTTATTTTTTAGAGTTAAATCCCAATAATTTTCTATTGTTTGATATTAGTTGGCATTGCCGACGATAATGGTTTTGATATTCTTGATAGTTTATACAAGCTTTCCATGTGCATACAAGGTGAGGATAACCAAATTATCAAGGCAGACTACAGAACTTGTGCATATCAAGTAGAATAGGAAGATAAGCTAACAAAACAAAGTGTTCAAAATTTAAAACTGTAAGAGTATTGGAAGGACTAATGTGAACGAGTATGGAACTAGTGCATATCACGTGAAATGAGCAGATAGGCTAACAGCACAGGAGTTCAAAACTTGAAACTATAAGGTGCATGAAGTAGAACTAAAGAATTAAAATTAACTACCAGACATTTTGCTAAAAAAAAGAACACCCCAATTCGGTGACTGTGCTTACAATTTTCACATGGCAAAAACTACATGCATGTATAAAAAAAAACTTTATTGCAAAATGAACTAGAGCTGGAAAAGCCTCATATATCTTAAACAAATTACAAACCTTTTTCCACTGATAATCAATTATTGAATCAGCTCTTCTCACAAGTCACAATCATACCACACACACGGCACACATGGCCCAAATCTTCATGAATCCGAATGTCATGATTGCAGTCGACGTCCTCCATCTTTCCATCACATTCCTTTTCATTTGCCGCCTCATCAACTTCGTCAAGCTGGACCAATAAATATAACCAAACCACAAACATTACAAACTGGTGACCAACAATTGAACTGAACAGTAACGAATGCATTTTTTAACACTTTAGCTAATGAATCTCAGTGCATTATTTAAACACATAGCTCTTGTATAATGAGATACTGATACCCCCTTTTCTTGGGAATTATCATTTCACAATACAAGTCACAATTGTAATCAAGGTGTAGCCGTTGTTATGGCCGTGCACGAAAATTAATTACCACAATACCAACACCCACAAAGTTCTTGGGATCTTTTTTTTACTTGCAGTTATACATGGTTGACTTGACCTTACATTGAAAAATCGAGTGTATTTCTTGCCAGCAAGCAGGCAAAATATAATGTATTAGCAAGAAAATGCTCCGTAGAGATCAGTGTTCAGTCTTCAAAAAAAGATGATACAACATGTACTCACAAGCAGAACTAGCAGTCAACTGGGGAAAAAATTGAAGATTTTCATGTTGTGCTGCAATATAAATCAAATTCTGTGGTTCACACTCATACCTTTGTGCTTTCCACAGCCAATGCAAAATCTTTCCAATAATCCTCAAGACCATCACTTTCATTTTTATGTCTCTTCTTCCTCTATAGCCATGTCAGGTTCTGGTGATGTAGCAGTTTGTTGTAAATCCAATGACAAATCAGCTGCTGCTAGACCTGTGTCATCTTTTTTTCTTGTTTGTTTAGGGACAAATGGTCATACCACAAGATCTTGCATTCGCTGCTCCTCAGACCTTTTCTGCAACACAACTCTCTCAAACTGAATAGATGGTTGCCAACTGGTTTGCAAAGGAAACTGATTCACTAAAGCAGAACCTTGACCATATGGAACAATCTGCGTGTTCTTGGCTCCATAAGCAATAAGCATGCATGGTTTCAAATGCTTGCCTCCCATTAGACGCCATCCTTTCTGTGACATTACTAGCCAATACAGATGTTCTGACTTTCTAGCAGTAGCCACTGGCAATGGATGTTCAATAAGGCCGCAGAAAATAATCAATTTCTGCATCAGCATAAAGTCACTATGCAGCCCATCACTTTTGAGAATAACTGTAAAAATATTTTCCTGTAAAAGGACTAGTCTTACCAGCATTTCAGCAAGTTCGACACTAGCAGAAATAAGAAATGGAACTCCATCAGTAGAAACCTTTATCAGCCTGCATATTAGTAATCACTTTGACCACTGCAGACTGCAAAACAACCAAGAAACTTTTATCAGCCTGCATATTGGTAATCACTTCGACCGCAAAACAACCAAGAACTTCACATCATCTGCAAAACAATACGCTAAGACTGAATACAAAGATCGGTCGGTTCGGGGTTACAAGGGGAGGGAGGGGAGGGGAGGGGACTCCATAAAAATGGAAACGCTGTAGAACATATGTAGCCAGAGATTAGTACTGTAATTTAACTTTACTACTGCTAGAAACGACAAAATGACAAGTTATTATGGGGAAAAGTTTAAGCTGAAGCATTACAAGTCATCGGCATCCTCTGCATATAAAGTATTACCACCAACATGACTACTACCAAGGATTATTATCGATACATGTATTACTGTAGGCCATACCCTGTGGGAAAAAAATTGACTAACTAAAAACTTTCAAACACTTTGAAAACCACATGCCTTATATAGCTTATAAAGGTTCTTGATAATTGTCAGCTGTAACGCATCATCCATATACATCGAAACACAATACTGTAATCATAACTGCAAATTTTAGCTTACGATGGAGGAGGGCTCATCACCAATATTCCTGACAGGAACATTTTCCAGCTTTGAAATGGTGAAACCGGTGCACATCTCTGACAATTATCTCTCGATTCTCCACGGCTGACATATATTTGATAGCTAGATGACAATCCCCACATATACGCAGGTTTTTTATTATCCTGATTGGAGCGGTGCACCCAGAGGTCATCATGAGTCCAAAGGCTACGGCCAGTTTTTCACCATGGTATCTTAATGCAAACTCCCTTTCCTCTTCTTCCAACTCGTGCAGCACTGAGTCAGTTTCAGGTGCGTAACCAGCATCAGTAATCCTATGGATCAGTTTCTCCAGATACTGGTAAATCTCTGGAGTTTTGGGGTGAGACTTCTCACCCATGCGAAACAAATGAGCAACACCAGCAATCTCAATCAAGCTATATCCTATTGGCTTCTTCAATCTTCTCTTGATCATTGTATTCCTCACCTTCTCGACATGGTTCATTTTACCAGATAAAGCGTATATATTAGAAAGCAGCACACGGTGAGATGGATTCTCAGGCTCGAGGGCAATCAATCGCTCAGCAACCTCCACTCCAAGATTGAAATTCTTGTGCATCTTGCATGCACCAAGCATAGCTGTCCAAACCTCAGGTCCAGGCTCACCAGGTATAGAGTCGTGTATAAACTGCATTGCATCATCAAGAAGTCCTGCCCTTCCATACATATCAACCATAGAGCAATAGTGCTCAGCACGAGGGACCAATCCGTAGACACTCTTCATCGAAGCAAAAGCATCCCGACCCTCACTGACCAACCCAGCATGCGCGCACGCAGATAGAACGGCAACAAAAGTGACATCATTGGGTGGTGGCCCCTGCTGTCTCATCAAATCGAATAGCTTGACTGCCTCACCGCCATGTCCGTGCATGCCATATCCCGCAATCATGGAGGTCCACGTAACCACATTGCGTTCCTGGAGCACATCAAACCACTCACGAGCCTTGTTCACAAGCCCACACCTGGCGTACATATTCACAAGAGCAGCACCAAGAACCACATTCATCTCCATCCTTTCAGAGACAATGAGCCTCTCCACTTCACGTCCCAAGTCCAGAGCACCAGCCTGCGCACAGGCAGAGAGCGTGGCCACAAACGTCGCGGAATCAGGAGCCTCCCCGGCCATCTGCATCTCCCTATACACCTGAATCGCCCGACCAGCGAGCCCGTTCTGCTCGTACCCTGAAATCATCGCGTTCCAAGCGACCACGCTCCGGTCACGAATCGCGTCGAACAGCTTGCGCGCGACATCCAGCTCGCCGCACTTGGAGTACAGCACGACGAGCGCCGTCTGCACGAACCGGTCGGAGCCGAACCCGAGGAGGACGGCGTGGGCGTGCACGCCCATGCCGGCGCGGAGCGCGGACAGGTCGGCGCAGGCCTTGGCGACGGCGGTGAAGGCGAAGCTGGAGAAAGGGAGGGCGGCGGCGAGGAGGCAGCGGTAGAAGGCGAGGGCGGCGGCGGGGAGGCCCCGGCGCGCGGCGGCGCGCGTGAGGGAGCAGAAGAGGAAGGAGTCGGGTGACGGGTGGGAGGCGGCGAGGAGACGGGCGTAGGAGGCGGCGCCCGCCGCGACCGCCAGCGTGGCTAGCTTGGTGGTGAGCGGCAAGGAACGGCCGTGACCGGAGACGAGGAGCCGCGCGTGGGCTTGCTTCAGAGGGCCCAGGCGCGGGCCGGCGAGGAGGAGGGAGTTGTATTCCGGCGAGCGGTGGTGGTGCTGGGGATCCATACTGCAGTCCGAAAACGGAAGGCTCGAGTCCGATTGGCCATTTTCTCTTGGCGGGCTTTAGCGAAATTTTTTTTTGATATAATATTATTTAAATAAATAATTATAAATTTAGATGATACTTTTAAGAAATTGCAAATCTAGTACCCTATCGGTCATCGAGCTGCCGATAGGGACCTATCGGCTACTCGCCGGCCGATAAGTTGAAGGATTGGCAGCTGGATTACTCTCGGCTCGTGGTGTGCCGACAGGGCTTCAACACCTTCCCTTCCACCGCTCGAACGCGCGAAGTACGACCGGACACGCTTGTCCCGTAATGGACCGGACGCGCTGGTCAAGAATGAGCCGCTCTTCAACGAAATAGCGACCGGACGCGCTGGAGAACTGACCAGATGCCACAGTGCCCGCGTCCGGTTGGAGTCCAGTAAGCTCCCTCTCCGGTCGTTGTGACCGGACTCGCTGCGTGTCCGATCAACAAACTAAAAAACGCGCAGACGCTGAACGCTGACCGGACGCGTCCGGTCAAACAGAGACTGCATCCGGTCCAGCGTCCGGTCACCTTTGTGACCTCCGTTCGCCTCCGTTTGATTTCCGACTTCCGGCGTAGTGGAAAATAGTCGTTTCAACTCTTCGAAAATGCATGAATCCCGCCTCGCAAGCTCAGCGGGAGAGAGAGAGGACCCCAAACCCTCTCTACCGCTCAAATTCTAACGCCATCACAAATGTGCTAACACCACCAAGTGATCACGTCATGTGTGAGTGTGTTCGCTTTTTCACAATCATTTTTCGAGGCGTTATTAGTTTTATCCAAATGCATATGATTATGAAATGCACACCTAGAGGCACTTAGGAGTTCAATAGCCGCGTCATTCCTCTCTTTATAGTATGGCTATCTATCCTGTAATGTAACCACACCCACTAGGTGTCTTGGTTACTAAAACACAACCCTTAAGCATATACCTTTGCCTTGATCACGTAGGGTTGCGTCCAAATTCAAGTGTGGTCATCATGATCACCATGTCTATCTTGCCACCAACCTTGGAATGTACTAATCCTCATGTGCTACATACAACTTAGGCATAGGATTAGTACTTAGACATTGTCACTAATTACCAACACCAAACATAGAACTTTCAATCGGCCTAGGGTACAAATATTGACCTCGGCTACTGTAACATTTTTTATCTCTCGATCAATACACAATCTATTTTTCCAGCTTCACACCATCGCACTAGGAGTAGGAGTAACGTAATTCTCGGCGAGTTCTTCGGTAGGCAACATCGATCATTTGATCTCTTGTTAGATTTGATATTAATCAAAGTTATCGGTTCTATTGTGTTGCTAGATTTGATATTAATCAAAGTTATCGGTTCTATTGTGTTTAGTAAGGCTGCATCTTGTGATCTAGCCTGTGGTGGTGCAACCAGCCATGTTTGTTTTCCTGAATGAGAATGAGCCAGCCTGTGGTCAGAGGTCGCCGAAGAGTCATCGGAGAGGGAGGGTAAGTCGCCGCGCCGAGCTAGAGTCTGCGTGCACTCAACAACGGGGTTGGCGGAGGCGGGGAGGCTTTCACGGTAAAGATAAGGGAGGTGACGAGAACGTCGCTACTCGCACACGATGCGCCCGTTACAGCCAAGCCCTGCAGGAACAAAAGAATTTTTCGTTTCTCCAGGGCCAGGCCCAGGGGTGCTTTGAGGGACGTGTTGACCTGGCTCGTGGGCTGGTCCAAGCAAACAGCCAGCCTGGGTTGCACCCCCTA
Source organism: Saccharum hybrid cultivar R570 (assembly GCA_038087645.1). Taxonomy (NCBI): domain Eukaryota; kingdom Viridiplantae; phylum Streptophyta; class Magnoliopsida; order Poales; family Poaceae; genus Saccharum; species Saccharum hybrid cultivar. Next base: position 1,716,611 of record JAQSUU010000591.1, read on the forward strand.
GGCTCAATGGCCCATCTGGACTAGCCAAACAAACGCACCCTTACTGATCCAACTCGTCACTCTCGCAAGTGCTCGTAAAGCTAAGATGTACATACATGCATTTATAAGAATGAGCGTGCATGCACGTTTAAAAGATTTTAATATTACACATAAACCTTTATAAGAATTAGACATAATTTTTTATGTGACATACCCTTTTGTAAAATTATAATTTGTATATCTATTACAATACTCAGATGTATAATTAAAAAAGTTTGACTTCTAGAAAAATGAGAATCACTTATTTTAGGACTCATGGAGTATTTTCTTCTATAATACTATATTTAAGTTTACGAGTAAACTGTTTAGACCTAAAATAACCTAAAAATTAAAATCATTTAAATTTATGGTTTAAAATTTTAGCAAAGACAACATTGAGCGATGTCCATCAGCAAATACCGCCATTAAAGAGTGTCCTCTAGCAAATTATTGAACAAATAAAGTATTTTTTCCTAACTAAGCAACTATGATTCTACATCTTCTGAATACGTAAATACATCCGTTCACTAATGTCGCGTGGCCGTGTGTGACCGGGAGATATCGCCCCTGGAATGCTGATTACTCTATCGGCAATGATAACACCCACGTCGATGGATGCCCGTACTATGTGAGGCCTCCTATCGGCAGTCCAAATGCTGATAGGCTCGTATCAGCTCCTGGAACACCGATTAGACTGTTATCGGCTTCTAGTTCGTCGATGGACACCTAAATCTGCAATTTTATTATTACAGCTTATAGATCTACAATTAATTATTAACATAATATTATTCCAAAAAATTGGCTTTAGCTCCGACGATTTTTTTTCCGTTGGTTGCACTGTGTTCACGAATTCTCATCCCACAAAGGATTTGATTATTTTCAGAAAAATTTAAATGATTTTGCATTTGGAACCTAAACTATTTCCAAATGCATTTAGGCTTTTTGATCGTATTCAAAATAATTCACGTGTATGCTATTTTTTTTTGTTCCAGATTGAGTACGGCCTTGACATCGAGCCTCTTCCAATCCGCACACGCACATTTATATTCCTGACTTTAAAGGAAAATTTTGAGGCTTTTCGTATTGACTTTGTAGCAGACCGTCTATGGATTGTACATGTTCTTGGTATTTTCATATCAATGCCACGGTTACACTCATCGGTGAACTTAACAAAATTTGAATTGTAATTTTTGGATCTGATTTTGATTTTATATAGATTTTATAAGTTTAAGTCAATTTGTGCATTGTTTGGGAAAAGGCAAGAAGCTAACAAAACACTTTATATTAGGAACCCTGAAGTCTATGTAAATCTTAAGATGAACTTTTACTATTCATTTGCTGTTTATGTTTCTTTGTATTTTTTCACCTGGAACCCTCCACTTTTTCCTATTCTTGCCATCTGCTCCTTGCTGAATTAGATCACGAATTCACGTGCCATGAACGCCTTGTATGGCCAGCCAGGACTAAGCCCGCCGCCGCCGTGGCCCTGGATGGCTGCATCGCTCTCACCGACTGCCTCCATGGCTGCGGCGTGCGGCGCCGTCACGCCCAGGGGCGGATCCAGCGGTGGGGTGGACGGGGCTCAAGCCCATCTACCGCTGCCGTAACAATGGAGCCTCTCCTTGAGCCCCTCCTAATTTTTATCGGCATGAAAGAGATGGAGGAGAGGCTGTAGAGGTTGAAGATGAGTTGAGCCCCTCTCTTCTATAAATTCTGGTCACGCCGGTGTGCAGACTGCAGACTGAGCGAGCGGGTGCACTCTCACTTTCCACGGCCCCAGGCTAATGAGAAGTTTGTGGTCTCCACGCTTGCTTCGTTTCGCGGACGATTCCCTTCGGGCTTCGGAGTTCGGACACACTTTTCGGTAGGAGCGATGCCGCGAGGGGTGCAAGGCAGGCGAGCGGAGCGATCATGTGGGGCATCCGACGATGACACTGGTTATTTTTTTTAGGTGTACTCCCTCCATTCCAAATTATAAGGCATTCCATAAATCTTGGAGAGTCAAAGGATCTCAAGTTTGACCAAATTTATAGGATAAGATAATAATATTTATGACACCAATTAAATATCATTAGATTCTTCATTAATTATATTTTCATAGTATATCTATTTGATGTTATAAATTTTTGTAATTTTCTCTATATAATTTAGAATGGAGGGAGTAATAGATAGTATAAAGAAGGGCATGGCTAGCCGTGCTAGGTCCCCGTCCGCATGCCCGCGCCGCTGCCCCCCTCCCCCCCACATCTCGAGTCCCGCGCCTACCGACCAACGTCTTGCCTGCTGCGCCCGCAAGCATGTGGGGGCCAGCAGTGCCTGTGGGGACCTCCTTCATCTTCCCGCGCCTGACACCGAGGCAAGACAGCAGAAAGGCGAGGAGCGAAATGCAGATCTAATTTTGAGACATCCAGCAACAATTGCAACATACGTCCGAAGACAAATGAAACATGCGTCTAAAATATTTGTAAAAACACCTGAAACCATTGTAAACATACGCAACATCAAGATAAAACACTTACATAATGTGTGTGAAAATATATACAACATCTAGATAAACACACTTGCAACATATACGTCAGAAAAAAAACATGAAACTTTGAGAACAAGAGCTTGCAACATATGTGTACAACCATTGCAACATGTGCAACGTCCCGATCTACTTTTACAACATCCGTATGACTTGAAACACTTGAAACAGACGCCTGCAACATGCGTTTTCACCCTTCCTTTGTATGACGCAGCGCAGAGCGGGTGACGGCCAGTTCCGGCTAGCCGGCAATCGAGAATTGTGGCATAGCCTGACAGCAGTCATTTGCGCCTACGCCTGGCCTGGGCCTAACCAGTGACGCCCCCTCTCCTAGGCGCCTGGCTTGGGTGCGACGAAGGACGGAGCACGGTGGCGCATGCGGGGGATGGAGGTGTCGCTGCACTCGCCAAGCATGCGCATGGAGCTTGGAGGCGGAGGGCAAGGCGCCAGCGATCAGGTCTGGTGGCAGCTACAGCCGGTGGGGTGGCTGGCAGTGTACCTCATACAGAGGATTCCTCTTCGCGGGAGACGGATGTGCCGCGGGGATGGGGGTGCCGCGGAGGATGGCGACGGCAGCGCGGGATGGAGGCGGCGGCGCAGGGGATTGGGACGGTCGGATGGCTACACGACGCCGTGAAGCCGTGACACACGAGTGCGGAGTGGGGAGACGAGCTTCCGTGGGGATTTTGATTTTTTTTTCTTTTTAGGCGAGCAGCGCATGTGGTAGTGTGTGAAGCGAGACATCTGGCCTTCCGGACATCTTAATGGTAGCATTACCGATATAAAAAGAACAGTACAGGGATGCCGACAAGCCCGCAATAACCTTTTTTACAAATAATATTCTCATGGCCGTTTAGATCCCTTTATTTTGGAGGAATTAGAATCTACTTAATGTATTAGATTATTTGGCTTGAATTTGAGATTCCACAACTTTTCAAAGTTCATATATAAGCCTATATCAAATTCATAAGATGGAAGATGAAAATTGATTGGATAGATCATCATGCTATGTTTCTACTCTGCAACTTAAAGCACGCTCTTCAACTCGCTTTCCTATAGTAGAAATGCAATATAAATATCTCTCTTACATGGCTAACAATAGTATACAAATATATTCCATATACAATTATATTAGCTTAATTAATATGTGTCTAAATTATAATTTATTAGAATGAATTCAATTCAAGGATCTAAAAGGGGCTTAATAGAATTTCTCTTGTTATTTGCTTAATAGAATTTCTCCTCTTGTTATTTGTTTATTATTCTTCTAACTTTGAATGCATGGACATAGGTCACATAGTTTGGTTTACAGTTATCGTCGTCACTGAATTCATATTGAATTTGAATAAAATAAATATATGAATCGAACCCTGCACGCCTGCGTATGTTTTTTAATAAATTGGCAGCCATATTAGGGTGTACGAAACTTTTCTTTGGCCCGTACCAAACGCTTTACATCTCCAGAGAACTACAGCACACGTCCAAGTCCAACCAATGTAAATTTCCTTTCGCAATTCCAAACAGCAAATCATGCCACGCGTTTTCTTCCCAAATATAAAACAGGCCGCCACATGTTAGTTTCGCCATCTCAAATGAACTTAACATTAGGTGTAGCAATGTTCAAAAAAAAACATTAGGTGTAGCAACAACAAAATGCAACGGATGCAGTATCACAAACCAAACAAACAGAAAGGATGCAAATAAGTCGTATTATAACTAAGCTTGATCCATCATAACAAGGCAAAGTTTCTAGCCCGCATAGGATGTCGTTACAGAACAGCCAACGCCCAAGGAGCACCCAAGTGCCACGAGCCCACGACCAAGTTCACTCGGCTACTATACAAAGCCAAAGCCATCCAGACTTGGTTGCAGTTCAAGGATGTGACTAAGCCATTCCATTCTAACGAATCCTTGCATCTCACAAAACTAGGTTCACTGCTCCACTATACAGCATCAGAAAACGATCATGTGTCCTCAGAGAGAGAAAATAAGACTGGCAACAAAACTTCATGCCCTGTGCACCCCTTGTTAATCATCCTGGATAAGATGGGTGATAGGAAAGCATTAGACAGACAGCATTAGTGCCCGAACATAGGATCGCATGTCAGAGGAACATCCAGGTAACCTCATCAGAAATCATAGTCTTTAAGGTCCTTCTTGGAGTCAGCCAATTCCATCTCCACCATGCACTCCTCTTGGCTGAGAGACGGGAGCCCATTCTTGTGCCGCGTGTAGTTGTGCTTGTGCCATCCACTCTTGCAGTGCTCTCTGTATAGCTTGTCCTCCACAAGCACATCACACTCCTTGCATCTTCTCTGCTGCTTGCCTTGTGCACTGCCCTGGCTTTCAGTAGAAATGCTCTGTTTCTGCATTGTCTCACTTATCTGAGCAACAGCATCATGTTCCTTCACAGGAGCTGCTTGTGGCACTTCGACACTGTCATGTTGCTCCACAGATGGGCCACTTTCTGCGTGCGCTGAGACAGACAGCACTTCGACCCTCCCTTGCACATCCTTCAACCGCTCCTCACACGAGTGCAAAAGAGATGGCTCGATCTCACATACCTGTAAAACATTATCCACAGTTACATGTACTACAATGACGATAATAAGGTTCAGCCCTGAGAAGAATTTTGGTTTCAGCAAATGATTAAATCAGCACCACCAAAAAAATGAAACGCTAAAATAGGCTAAGTAGACTTCAATGCTAAGTTCATCATGCAAGGAACAGTGTATTACGATCAGGCTCCCACTTTAAATATCCACCTATTCTTCCAACGATCAGGCAGAAGACACCTCCCACACAAACTGGAGCCCATGAAATTTTTTACACACTTGACTAGGCATCATTGACCAAGCCTCTAAGCTATGTGATACAGACCACACATGATATCAAAAACCTTTTACCCTCTCTATGACATTGTGTATGCTGAACCCTGCCCCTGCCCACACACACACAAAAAAAGAACCTTTTATCCTCTATGACATTCTGTTCCTATTTTTTTTGGAAATTGCTCAAGTGAAAAAGGGAACTCTGAGTACAAATTCCATACCAAATTACCAATTCACAATCATGTGATGTAGGAATAACCACAGAAAACCAGAGGCGGGCGCAGGATTTGGACCATGGGTATTCAAAATTGCAGATGGCAAGAAAAAAAATTTGACAACCTAAATTATAGTTTTATAACACAAAATTAAGTGGAAGCATCATTGATTAATAAAATTGATCGCAACTTGAACATGTGAAATTGTTCGGCTACTAATGATCAACATATCAAAGTTGCAACATGTGAAATAAATAGAGGATAAAACAGCAAAATGGTAACAAAGCTTACGACTTACAAGTTACAGGATAACTTTCCGATCCTTAATGCTTTGAAAATGAGCGATGATGTCCTTATTCTTAGCTTGCATGAAGAATTCCCTTTCAATCAACGTGACCAAGCAACCATTCAAATATTTCTGCCCCATCTTGCTTCTTCTCTTGTTCTTTATCAAATTCATTATAGAAAAGACCCTCTCAACACCAGCAGTTGCAACAGGGAGAACAAGCACCAATTTGAGAAGTTTATAAACAATTTCATACCGAGCAACCTTTCCTTGTTTAATTAGCATCATAGACAACTCTGCTAGACTTCTCAAATTTTTGAAGTTTTCATCATTTCTGACATCATTGATATAGTGGTGCAACTGAAAACGAAGCTGGTTCATTTCTTCAAATTCAAAGTCATGTGGATAGAACCCAGCAAGCTTAACCAAGTTTTCAACATTAAAAGCAGCAAATGAATTGGATGGATTGAATGATGACATGCATCTAAGTAGCTCTGTGTTTACCTCATCAAACCTATTATTAAGCTCTTGAACTTGCCTATCAATGACACCCAAAAACATATCAGCATGAAACCGGTGATAATTAATGGCACCTCTATAGAACTGCTTTGATCTTTGCATAGGAATATACTTCCCATTCATGTCAACCACTTTAATATTGTGCTTCTCACAAAAAGAAGTGACCTTGGTAAGGAATTCTTGCCATCCAGAATCTTGCCTCAAAACATCCAGTTCTACCTTTGTGAACTCCAGAAGATCCATTGCATTTACGATATCTTGCTCCCTCTTTTGCAAAGCATTGCACAAGTCATTTGTGTATCCAAATATTTCATTCATCAAGTGTAGCAAGAAAACAAACTCAAAGGACTTAAATACTGTGAGCATAGTTTGAGCTCCATTAGCCTCAGCCCCTTTACTTTCCTTCCCAATCCTAAAGAGAACTTTCTTGATTGAAGGATACAAGAACATAATATGCATTACAGTTCTGTAGTGAGATCCCCATCGTGTATCACCTGGCCTTGCTAAGCCCATCTCTTGATTCAATCCTTGCCCGGTTTCAATTTCACCCAATTTGAATGCTTCAATCATGTATTCAGCTTGAGCAACGCGAAGCATGCGGATCTTTTTACAAGACATCCCTAGAACATTCAACAAATATGAAAGTTGCCCAAAGAACCAATCACAATCAGTATTCTCCTTAGCAACTGCTACAAGTGTTAGTTGAAGTTGATGGGCGAAGCAATGAACATAATAAGCAGAAGGGGACTCATCCATAATTAGTTTCTTCAAACCATTAACATGACCCTTCATATTACTAGCTCCATCATACCCTTGACCACGTACCTTGGATAGGGGCAATTGATATTTGATAAGCAAGGACTGAATTGCTTCTTTAAGAGTCAATGATGTAGTATCTTCAACTTGGACAAGACCTAGAAATCGCTCAACTGGTTCTCCTTTTTTATTGACAAAACGCAAACAAAGATTTGTGGTGCATTCTCTAGTACCACCAGATTAACCTCTTCAAAGTTTCCTGCCAGCCATGCTAAAAGTTCTCGAAAATTACCTTTGTTGAGTGAATCCTTTGTTTCATCATGACCACGAAAAGCCAAGCCTTGACGCAACAGAAATCTTATGCACTTAAGTGACCATGTCAAGCGAGCTAGATACTTAGCCTTGAACTGTGCAGTGTTTGATGCAACGGATTCATGGATTGATGCCTTAGGTCTCATGAACAATCTATATTTCTCTTCAGCTTCACTATGAGCACTATCGATAGCACCAACATGCCTATGAAGTCTCCTTTTCATATTCCAATTTCTAAACCCTTCATTAACAAAAGCATCTCCACCAGGGAATTTGCAGCTATCTTTGAACAAATAGCAAACAAAGCAAAATGCAGCATCTTTGTCCACACTATACTCAATCCACTTGAATTCAGTAAACCACTTATGTTGGAAGCGGCGCATACCTCCACAATCATGTTGTGGAAAAGAATCCCTCTTCATCTTTGGTTGACATGGCCCCAATGCAATGTATGCCCTTCGAACTGAATCTTGATCATTCACATCATAGCTTGAGATAGGAACCCTCAATCCAGGATCATGCTCAATTTGATACATGTCAGCATTGTCTTCATCACTACAATCTGATTCATTTAGGGATATAACTTCATCATCTTCTATTACTGTAGGCTCAGCCTCAACTCTCACTGCTTCTGGTTCTGATGAAATTATGCTTGGACCACTGCCATCAGTCTGCCCTTCAAAAACAACCAGTTGCTCAACCTTATCTTGTGAATGCTTCTTTGCAGCAGCCCGTTGCAAGAAACTCCTCAGATCTGTGGTATTACTCTTTTTTCTCTTCATACTTGAGACCTATAATTAAATCAAGAGGCTAGACTAAGTAATTTGGGGACAAATTGCTATCCTTAAGAGGCTAAGACCCTAACAAGTAACAAATTGAAGAGGTTAATCCATATACCATACTAAATTTTTTTCAAATTCTACACCTAAATCGAAATCATACTTCCACATTAAATAAATCAACAGTTCAAGTTTTTTTACAGATGTACTGATCAAAGGCTTGCTAACCCATTTAAGTTGCTGAGTTGAACATTATAAACAAAATTCATCAAACCATACTATCCCAAATTAGAATAAAAAATCATATAATCCGAGATTAACTTCACATGTCTGCTTTAACCGAGAACATTGGGATCGGAGTAGGAGCTCTTAACACAAACCTCAACCTGCGCCGCTGCTGGCCGCTGCGCCGCCTGCACCCCCTCCGAGACACCGAGTAGGAGCTCCGGCGCTCCGCCCTCCCCGTCGTCGAGCTGCGCCCTCCCCGCCGGCCGCCGCGGATGTGGATGTCGATTGGATCGGATCGGATGTGTGGGTGGCTGCCGGCTGCGTGCTGTGCCTATGCCGTGGCCGTGCGCGTGTGTGGCCTAGCCACTGGGTGCTGGCGAGTTGGGTTGTGGCCTGTTGGAGCGTGGGAGGCCGAGTGGGCCACTGGGCCGAGTGGGCCGCTGGGGACTGCGAGTGGCGAGCCTGTGAGAGTGGGAGGCCGACTGGCTGCGTAGTGCGTGCCTGCGTGCTGTGCGTGGCTTCTTTAATTTCATTTTTGTTTTTTCATACATATGCCTAGAATACACTATATATATATGAACTTTGTTTTGCAAAAATAATGGGTATTCAACTGAATACCATTGAATACAAGTGGGCCCGCCTCTGCAGAAAACAAGAACCAGTAGACTTACAATAGAAGGCTGGGTGCTCAATTCATCCTTTGAAATGACGGTAGCATTCCATTCGCCAATCTTCTCCATAAGGCCTGGAAAATTGGGTTTTGGTGCAGTGAACCGCACCCTCAGTGGTGCACGCTTTATGGGGAAGTGCTCTGTGAGCTTCTTGATAACTTTTAGAGCCTACAAGACCAAAGTAGCTTTAACTTACACAGCGTGCCACAAAGTAGATACCCAAAGCAGAGACTTAAGTCAATCCACAGTCATTCAGAGCAAGTTAGGACTACAATCGAACTAAGGCGAAAGTAGTCATTTGACCACAACAAAAGGCCAAAAGGAGGCTTCCAAGTTGTACTACTTCAAAGCTGAGTCAAAGAAAATCAGTGAGAAAAAAATAACTCAGTTGCTATCAAATGACTACTTCCACCTTAGTTTAATTGCATATTCAACCAACATAGTAATGTCGACACATGATCTATCCGTTCCTAATCTTCGGGACAATACTAGTCTAACAACTGCATTTGATTTGAGAAAAATAACTAAAGTTCACCAGATTTGAGAAGACGTTTACAATCCGTAGAACAACTTTTGGAAAGCATGGCATAGGTGAAAGGTTCATTGTATAACTCACTGATTATTGCCAAGCCAGATCTTGACCAGAAATAAATAGCCATGGCCTTTTGGACATGTTGAGGGCTTGCCTGCTACAACACCATCGAAAAAACATGCTTCTGATGGTGTTGTAGCAGGCAAGCCCTCAAGGCTATTTATTTCTGGTTCAAGATCCGGCCTGGCAATAATCAGTGAGTTATACAATGATGAACCTTTCGCCCATGTCATGCTTTCCAAAAGCTATTCTACGGATTGTAATGGGTGGGTCCGTTCAAGTGTCAGAAACACCTTAGTTATTTTGCCCAAATCAAATGTGGTTATTAGACCAGTATTGTGCAAAAGTTTAGGAACCAACATCACGCTGGATAGATCACATGCCACCATTACTAGGTCAGCTGAACATGCAATCAAACTTATGTGAAAGTAGTCATTTGACAACAACCGAGTTATTTTTTCTCATTGATTTTATTTGACTCAGCTTTGCAAATGGCCTCTAGTTGTTTGTAGTACAACTTGGAAGCCTCCTTTTTTTGCTTTTTGTTGCCTGGCGTCATCGCGCCCGAAACAAAAAATTGCATAGACAACTCGGCTGGTCCTGTGTGAGACATCATGATGTCAGGAACTGCCGAAGGTAAGGCGACGGCTCCTCTGGCAGTGACTGTGGCAAAGCCATGCAGCTGTCGTCATGTCAGATGCTTTGGCCGCAGGTGACAGGCAACATTGTGTCTGAATTTGTGGAAGATTCCACTGCTAATGTTTTAAAGACACACTGCATAAGAAGAAAAGGAATTGATCGATTGATATATAGAGTGCAATCTTTATGTCACGGGCACGCTAGTTTTCTAGCAGCAGCAGTGTAGTGTGTGTGTGTGTAGAGTTGTGTGGTTTTTGTGTGTGTTGTGTTGTATGGGTTCTTATCCCATTTTATTCTCTTCTTAATATAATGATGCGCAGCTCTCCTGCGTTTTCGAAAAAAAAATATAGAGAGTGCAAGCAATCTAATTAATCTGCAAAATAAAATAAAAAGCAATTCAACCTAGTATTACTGAAATGATTATGTATTATACGAACCATGCCTTCAGAACCAAGAGAGAGAGAGAGACCGGTAATCGGTAACTAAAGTGACTAAGGCAGTACCAACTTGACAACCACAGCGAATTCCATCACCGTCTCGCTATCCTAATTATATTAAACAGCAGCAGTGCTGCTGCCACCTTTTCGTCAACAAGGGACACACAATTGCACTACCACGGCGGCCGATGGAGACGGATCATTGGATCTTCAGATCCGTACATGCACAACACCAATGATAGTACATGCACAGGCACGGCAACCAATGGTAGTTAGCCTAGTGCCGTTGGTAGCAGCACTACACAAATCATCCATTAACATATACCACACAAAACACAATATATGTGTGTGTGTGTGTGTGTGTGTGTAAATAAGAGGAAAATTTATGGCCAGTCCTTCAACTTGGCAAGAGGTGTCACCTAGGTCCCTCTACTCTCAAATGCTATTTCTAGGTCCATGAACTTGGCTTTGGTATAATCTAGGTCCAAACGGGTCCTAACCCACTCTATACGCTAATATGGCATGCTGATTGTGCATTGACGCAAGTCTGTCCAAACTCTATATGCTCTATGAGCTTCTTGATAACTTTTAGAAACAGAAGAAAAATAGAGTAAGATCGTAGATAAAGAAACTTTAACTAGCCAAAGTAGCTTTACAACAATCATCATGTTCTATATGCAGGTAATGTTGACAAGTTTTTAACTACCATGCTATATAAACATGCAGCCAATAATCATTCATTGAAATATACAAATTCAAAATCAAGATGTATTAGCTTGTTAGGTACAAAATTAATGACCATGTAAACCATAGCTATACTATCCTTTATGCTGTGTATGATGATGAATTCAGTGTTGTAAACCTAAAACAAAAACTCAATCGGCCGCCCATCCTATTAGAAATATTGCAGCATTCGAAATTCCATAAAAAAATTGCATCCAGCCAATTGTTAGGCCTAAACACTGAAGAGAAAAATTCTATACAGAATTGTGCTACACAAACTGCTAATACTAAAAGGCAGTATCACCAGAAAACATTACCGCCAAAAATCAGGAGTTCAGGACATATATCAAGGCTAAAGGTTATAAGTTGCAACTCCACTGAGAAAAATGTGAAACAAATTCACAGCATCATTTCCTTGTTTTAATCTTAGTAAGTTTGTATAAAAAAACAGAAAACTGGCTAGTTAGTGAAAAAATAGCGCCTACAGTACGTATGTATGATGATGAATTCAGTGTTCTATAGAACTAAACAACCAAACTCAACCACTAGCTCGATGTAGCCCGACCTATTAGCAATATCCAAGCTTCATCAATTCTAATAAAAAAAATAGGAAGTCTCCTACCTTTTTAGGGCCAGCCAATTGTCAGGCCTAAACACTAAACAAGAAATTTTCTACAGAATTGTGCTACACAAACCGCTACTAAATATAATCAGTAGCCCGACCGATTAGCAATATCGCAGCGTTACCAATTCTATAGAAAATAGGAAGTCACCTATCTTTTTTACATCCAGCCAATTGTCAGGCCTGAACACTAAACACGAAAATTTCTATAGAGTGATGATGGATTCCAATTGTAGTCTAGAGATGATTGGTGACGTGCAAGGGGTTCTGAAGGTGATTGCACATGAATCAGGAGGCCATGCCAGCAATTATGTAGGCTAATAACTTATCCAACGAATATGCTACACCCCACATATGATGGAAACAGATTATAGCACAAAGGAGAATAAACAAACAGCCACCAGAATGTTCTACTCCAGTAGCGGTCATTATCTCTGAATAATGTAGGCATCAGATGTCCTCTTAGGTACGTACCTGTTCCTTGGAGGTGAGGTTTGGGTCGACGGCGAAGTGTATCTCGTGCATGAGGCGCTCGATCATGGTGATGGTGTAGGGGCGGCGGGTCTCCGGGTTGATGGTCTTCTCCATGACGATGGTGGCGATGTCGCGGAACTGGCTGGAGAGCTGCGCCTCCCTCTCCTTGCCGGAGACCTGGAGCTCCCCTTTCTCCAGAATCTGAAGAAGCAAAGCAGGAGCGTGTAGCGCGTGGGGATCGCGGATTGAATGGGGGTTGGAAAGGGGATGGATAGGTACCCTACCTCGATGCAGATTTGGGTGAGGTCGTCGGTGCCGAAGGCCTTGGTGAGGTCCTTGGACTTGGCGAGGACGCCCTTGGAGACGTTGGAGTAGACGGTGTGGGACTGGAGCACCTCGTCGATGTCCTTCTCGACGCGGGAGCGCCAGGAGAGCACCTTGTTGGGGAAGCAGGCGATCTCGAAGCGCTGGCCGTGCTTGCGCAGCCGCACCACCGCCACGTTGGTGAGGCGCTTCTGCCCCACCGGCTGCACCAGCGTCCGCGACATCTCTTCCGGCGGCGGCGAAACCCCCGCCGGACACGAGCGAAGCGAGGGAGGGAGCGGAGGGGCGACCCTAACCCTAGGCAGGCAGCTGGGCTTGGGAGTTGGAAGTTCCTAGCGCGGCGGAGACGGGAGGGAGCGTGGAGGAGGAAGAAGAAGAGGGATTGCGGACCCGCCCGGCCCCGACGGAATGGGACGGTTTCGATTAGGGGGCTAGGGCCGGCGGCGGAGTGCGCGTGCGGCGGCGGGCGTCTAGACGGTTCGATTGGAACCGCGGCTCCTCCGTTGCTGGGACGTACTCCGCCCGATGCCCTCCGTTGCTGATCCAGCGGCAGGAACCAAACGGCGCAGGAAGGCACAGACGGGTCGGCCCATGTGTGTACGCGATGTGGCCCAAGTAGAATTGAGAACCACTCCTACTTATTTGAGGGGAAAAAAGCGGTGAAGAAATTTGGTAAATTTTCTTGGCTGCTCAGATTCTTTCACTCTGGGCCAAGTAAAGTTTTAAATTGACAGCCTAAAACTTAGAGCATACAATAATCTTAAAGGTTGGTTTCCATGATATTATTTGTGCGACACACGGTTGATCAATGAGGATAACTCATTTTCCACATGTTTTTATCAGCCGCTCCTTTTGCCATAGGTTCGCTTTCATATTTAAGGCAGTAAAGTAAAGCTATTTATCCATCAGCTTTGTGAAAACAACATGATCAATTAAAAAATTACTATTAGTGGGCGGCAGATGGGTTCAAAAGGACCGAGTGGGTTATCAAAAAAAGGACCAAGTGACTTCCTTATAAAAAAAAAGGACCGAGTGAATAGTTTTCCTGCCTTGCCATGGATTTTGAATAAAAGAAACAGTGACATCATGTCCACCGTCATCCAATTATCCGGATCAGAGCAAGGAAGTCACACATATAACAACAACAAAATGTAAAATATATCGTAGGTAAAACATGGAAGATCCCATGGTCACTCCACCTGTATACGTATTTTGTATTTATTGGAAGTACTATTGCATATATACCTCCACGTTCCAAGTATACCTGTTGGTTGCAACTTGCAACCATAAATAATAGAACACATTAAATTGGACAAAAAAAATATAGCATGGAGCAGACACAAACATTAGCTTTTGTACTAAGAGTGGGCTCATCGTACCGGCTTGAATTATAGCCCAATAGTCATATAGGCTTGGATACCACTCGAATGAGAGAGAGCGGCGAGATGACGGTTCTACAGAGTTTCAGCGTTGCTTGCGGAACCGTCGGTGAAGCTATAGCTACAAGAAAAAAAAAACAAAGAGAGAAGAATCACTTAAAGAGAAAGGAGAAATGACGAGTCAAGGCTTTCATTGAGGGTTGTATACTTAAATCTATCTTGGCCTACGTGTATCATGTTTTCTGGGCAAGATTAGGGACGCGGATGTTAGCCTACGTTGTTGTTGATGCCTTCGTAGGAACAAAAGAAACAATTCAAAGATAGAAGGTAGAAAAAAAAGCATAGTCAAAATGTGTTCCGGCAAAGATTGCCATGTTTAGGATTGTTGTTACGTGGCCAAACTAATGAATTTCGTTCGACGCCAAGGAAATGGCTATGTCTACCGATCCGACTCCTTTCCCATCAATGCCATATGGACCAAACACTTTTTTTAACCCACAACTCAATAACAGGACTACAAAGGTGAGCTAGAGCCTTGATAGGTGAACACACGTATAGTGTCGGAGTCTTTCTCTCAGTCATAGTAGATATTAATAATAGCATTTCCAGACAAACGAAACAAATATACATGTACTATAAAAACATATATTGTTATGATGAATCAAATCATATTCATATTTAATGTAACAAATGTTAGACTATTTTTTGTTGAAAAAATTGTAAACTAAAAGGTGGTTGAACCTAGCACTGTACTAGTTAGAAATACACTCTTTTCAAAACGAGCATTTCTTCTTGGAAGTAGTGTATATGTACACCTCCACATTCCACAATGTACCAGCTGTCCAAAAACCAAAATCACATTAGATTGGACGAAAACGAAGCACGGACGCAAGTACGCAACCGTAGCGTCTGTACAAAACTACAAATCAATTCGTAACGGAAGAATGATTCAAAGAGGAAGGTGAAGGAAGCATGGTCAAACTAAAGGTCACACAAAGGCTGCCTGCGAATGACATGTTGGATTATTTGGTTGTGGTCAAACCGATGGATTTTTCGTACGAAGCCCCAGCAGCTAAAGCAGGGCTACGCCGATCCGACCCCTCCCCGCCTCAACGCCACGTGGGCCAGCACATTTGTTGGCCCCACGACTCAGCGGCTGGACTGCTCGCTACCCCGAGTTGACCCCAACAACAGGCCAGCAACGCCGAACGAGTCTGCCAGCGAGTTGAGCTGAGCTGGAGAGGAGCCCCCGCCAGGTGGGGCCCGCGTCGCAGTCGCAGAGCCGTCCTCTCGGACTCGGAGAGTACGACCAGCAGCATTCCGACGCGAAGGGAACAGGTGAAGCGGCTCCGTTAGTTCCGAGTCGTCGCCTGGCCCCGCTGCCCCCGTTCCGGGCGCCTCCACGCCTCCGGCCCGCCGCGACATTTCGTCGACCACCTCCCCGGCGCCGCTCGTCCCGAGCCGTCGCACGTCGCCTCCCGCGCCGGCTCCGCCCCGCCGCCATGGGCTCCAGGTCAGCACCCGATCGACTTCCCTCCCTCCCTCCCTCCCCTCACCACCACGCGGCCCGGCCGGCCCTTCCTTCCTTCCCCGCCAGCTTGCTGGTCCAGCCTCCAGCTCACCCTCTCGCGGGCGCCCGTGCCTCGTCTCGTAGCCGTGCCCCCCCGTGCGCCCCTCTCGGCGGGGTTGCTTCCGATCAGGAAACTTGGTTTGCCTCGGGAGGCTGCTGGTTCCGTTGCCGCTGGAGGCAGCCTGCTGCGGCCAGCAGCCTGTATGTATTTCGCTTCTCGCTCGCCTCCGCTTGCTCTGCTTTGCTTGGGACTCGGACCGCTCGTCTGGTGTGCTAACCTTGTGATTCATTCACTCCGTGCTTGCCACTGTTTGACGGGAAGGAATAGGCAGTTCCGTGTGTGTGGTCTCGGGTTCACCTCAGCCATCAGGTGGTGCAAATAGATTCTACCTCCCCACAGAAAACGACAATTGATTGCAGCTCAGCTGACCAGTGGCTTCTCACAAGTTGCACGTTCTGTTGTTTGCTCTTGCACGTTTCAGTTTTGTTTCATGGCATCGTACAGTCCCGTACCTGGTCCTCTGCTAGTAGTACCTGAAAACAAATGAAGCTAATGGCTTCGATTTTTTGTACACTTTGGAGTACTCAAATTGGACTGTACAACACATGGAATCAGCTTACTACTAACTAACTGCTCTGAACTCAAGGTTACTACTACAGTAATTGTCTGCCTCTTTACGTTACTACCAAATGTTTCGCTTGAGGTTACTACTAACTGTTTTGGTAATGGATTACCACTAATTGTTGACAACTTGAGGTTGATGACTGCAGTTAAGAATGTTTTAGCCATGTTGCTTAATGAGAGTAACATCGGAGTCATCATCCAAGTCTGGTAAATTAGTGGGTCGAAAGCCAGTGACTAGCAAAATGGAAATGGATCATGCTCATGCCTCCTTTTAGTTTCAGCAATAAACAGCTTGAACCGCCCATATACATGGAAATCGTGCGCACACCTATTCCTTTTGTATAAATAACCCGGTTTTAGAAATAGCTTGGTGATTCAGAGTTGAAGCACATAGATAATTTCTGGGATCATAGCCAGCTGTTTCATTCTTTTGCTTGATCCTTATGTTCAAATTTTAGTTTCAATATCATAGCTAATATGGTTCAATGTTAACACAATACTGTGTGATGATGCAGGCTTCCTTCAAACAAATTCGATTACTATTGGTTACAACTTACAACCTTTCTCTTTTGTCCTGTAGAGTCCTTCAGTTAGACGTTCCTGCAGATTCTGAGGCCTCTCCTAGGAGAAATGTACCAGGGAGTGTAAGTAGCCCTCTCATGAATGGTGAAAAGGGTCTCTTTCGGAATCAGAATGCAGGGTTCACTGCACTTGCAAGTCCTGTGAGGAGAGAAATTGGAAACAGGCATGTATGCGACCCTTGATTGGTGTGATTTGTTCATTTTTCTCCTTTTCCTTCCCATAGAATTTCACTGTTTACTTCACCATACATAATTGGTTAAAACTTAGAAACTCGCAATAACTCCGTAGCCATTATAGTTATAACTGGAAAAAAAACAAACATGATCTCATCTATCTAATGAAATGTCTCCGCAGCAACTGCTCTGCAAGTTAACACAATCTGCTATGTTTCTGGATAATAATGAAGTATCATGTTCTCCAGATCGTTGACAAGGTCCTTCTGTGTTGATGACAATGACTTGGAAGATGGTAAGGCCTCAAAAGAAAGGGAGAGCTCTGCACAGTCACTCAGGCTCCCAAAGATTCAGAATCAGGCTTTCCTATCTGGTCTGGCTTACTGTATATCATCATGCAGCATGATCTTAGTCAACAAATTTGTTCTATCTGGCTATGGTTTCAATGCTCCAGTATTTTTGATGTTATACCAGGTACAGTACTAGTGCTTACTTTCCAATTCTCATGCAACACAGTTGTGTTCCTGCCTTAAAGCAACTTTTCCATGTTCTGTTACTGCAGAACATTGTATCAGTGACCATAGTTTCTACGCTATCCCTATCCGGTGCTGTTCCAACTGAACCATTGACATGGAATCTAATCAAAGTTTGGTTACCTGTGAATATCATCTTTGTTGCAATGCTGATCACAAGCATGTTTAGGTATGTAGCAGATCTTCAGCGTCAGTTTGGTCTGAGTACTGTTTGCTGTGCTATTTTTAGATCTGTACACCTGATTTATTGTTTGTTAATGGAGTATGAAATTGTTTCTTGGCTTTAAGCAGTCATTTTATTTTTCTATGCACTTGAGTTTACCCTCTTCAGGGTAATGACTAATGACTATGAATGCATCTAGTGGTTTTCTCACCTTCCAGTCTAGAAATACAGATCACATAAGTAGTAATGGTGGTTTTTACAATCAGTATTGAAGTTCGATATATTCTGGGTTAAAATGCTTAGGCTATTTCTATTTGAAAAAATACCAAGGAATTTCATTTGGCTAACAGTTGGTTGATTTTAAATTTGGAAAATGTGTTGCCTGTCTCATGAATCTGCTCTATTCCATGTTCATTTAGTGCCTTGTACAATGATGAACCTGAACCTTTTTGGTAGTTTTGTTGATATTGATGTTTTCCATATTAGCTGTGAACGATTCTCAGTTCCTCACTCAACCTTGTACTTGTAGCAAGGAAGTTCAGACTGAAATTGGAAGCCTTTTATAAACTTATTTACTTCATTTCTTAATATTTTCTTTACTTTTCAGTTTGAAGTACATTAATGTTGCAATGCTGACTATATTGAAGAATGTCGCCAATGTCCTGACTGCTTCTGGGGAAACTTATTTTTTCAAGAAGCAGCATGGTACTCAAGTTTGGATTGCTCTTATGTTGATGGTATGTCATATTCATATGCTAGAAAAGCTCGAGGAACGAGGAGTTCATTTCCTTCTCAAGTGTTTTCCACCAAATAACTTTCAGTACACATGCTACTAGTTGATTGCCTGATTCACCTGCTCCCTCCCAAATATCTGATAATCTGTGAAATTTTGACTCAATAATTATGTATTGACCCTTCAGCACCTGAGCCCTTGATATGTTTGTGCAGATAATCTCTGCAGCTGCGGGAGGAATAACAGATCTGTCATTCCATGCTGTTGGATATATCTGGCAGACCTTAAACTGTTTTCTGACGGCGTCATATTCGGTATTGCCTTCCTAAGTACAAATGATAAGCTGATTAATAGTTTAGTACATGCAGTCAGCTATTGAATTTTCAGTCCAGCCAAATGATTTTAGTTATTATTTCCAGCCCCTTAGATTGACACTTCAGTTTACAAGACTAGTGCATTTAGTTGCAAAGGTATTAAACATTTATTTCAACTAATTAGCTTTTCCTTTCAGCTTACATTGCGGCATGTAATGGACAGTGCTAAGCAAGCCACCAAGTCTGGGAATTTGAATGAGCTTTCAATGGTGTTGCTGAATAATGTTCTTTCACTGCCATTGGGAATTATCCTTGTGCTTGGTTTGAATGAAGTGGAGTATCTTTTGGAGACGTAAGCTATTGATTCAACCTTCACTATTTTTTTTCTATCATAAGCCTATGGGACTACACGCAAACTGCTGAGATCTCCATTTATGTATCAATAATCATTTTTCAATGACTTGTCATGCAGTCTCCTCTGCCCTTTCTGGTTCTGCAAACCATATTTAGGCATGTAAACATGATACGAGTCTGGTGGGACATGTATTGTTACCACTTCTGAAAACTTGATAGGAAAGCATATCCAGAGATAAGAAACAGAAACTGTACATAAACTTTTCATTCCCTTCTTAAATGAAAGGCAAAGCTCCTGTCAGTCCATTCAAAAGATAAGAAATGGAAACTGTAACCACTAATTCATGTATCTTCTATGGTTGAACCTTTAATTACTCCATTAGTTAGGCTTCTTCTGAAAATTTACATGTTCACTCCTCCATCTTGTGGTTTTGTATTTGCATCTGAATCTGCAGACCTCTCTTAAGGATGCCTGAGTTTTGGCTGGTCATCACTGCCAGTGGAGTTTTGGGGCTTGGAATTAGCTTTACTTCCATGTGGTTTCTTCATCAGACAAGTGCAACAACATATAGGTACCTAATGCATTTGATATTTGAAATATACATGTGAACACAGATAGGTTTCCATATAAAACTTTTCCAGCTTTGCTAATTGTGAATCCATAAAGGGTCGCCACTGGACTCTTCTAAAACATTGCTGCTTGTCCTCTCTATCTTCATCTGTTTTTTACTTTTCTGATGCCAATATTGCTTCTGATACAGCCTTGTGGGCTCCTTAAACAAGATCCCTCTTTCCATTGCTGGAATCATTCTCTTCAACGTTCGTACAAGCATGCAGAATTCTTTGAGCATTCTGTTTGGTAGGTTATATTTACAAACGAGGCTAAATCTATTGTTACTATTTCTTTTTTGTACCCTATACCACTAACGATCTCGGACACTTCACAATGCAATGCATGCAGGTCTATTAGCAGGAGTATTTTTCGCCAGGGCCAAATTGCGAGATAACTTGCCGACCTAGTAATCACCAGGCAGGCTTTATAGTTTGTAGAAGGCAAGAGATAGTTACCAGTGATGATCATCAATCAGCTCAGAAACACTCCCTAGAATTACCTCTGGGAAATTTGTGCAGATGCAATGGTTGTTTCCCACCTGACTAGGCAAAGTGACAACACAAGCACGCGGATTGGCCTGGGACTCTCCGGTTCTCCTTTTTTTTTTTTCTCCCACAAGCTGACCTGGACCCCAGTTGATCGTCTTCTGGTGGTATACGTCTTCGTTCTTGTTGTAAGATAGTAGAAAACATGGATGCAACTGAATTTCAGGCAGTTTGGGATGGAAAGGATGGTTGAGTCGGTGTATTGTATTGTTGTTTGTAGAGTCACGTTGGCTGGACTGAAGGGGGATGTAAATTTCCGCGTGCAGCAAATTGATTGTTGTGGTTGGTTCCATATGATTCCACTTGACTATATATATATATATATATATATATATATATATATATATATATATATATATATATATATATATATATATATATATATATATATACACACACACACACTAGCAAAAGTGCTTGTGCGTTGCAACGGGTAGAAATTATGTTTTGCTCTTTCTATAAAATTTACTCTGTATCTCTTTCTTTCTTCATGTTGTCGTGTCAATCAGAATTCGGGCACCATGCTTTTCTTGTTTTTCTATTGGCTTCTTCTATCGCTATGCCATCTCCTTGACAATTCTTGCACTTGTTGCTACCCATCTTGCTCCAACCCAGATGAGTCTGGTTGTGCTCTGCTAAGACATCGGAAAGCGCACAATATGGCTGGGGCTATGGCCGTGGGACATCCGGGGACTCGGGTTGGGCGGCACGGTCCATACCTCTAGCGCTAGTGGCAAAGATATGCACGGGCCCTAGCATCGTCACGTCCATGCCTGATGGCGCCTCAAACTCTCACTGCATGTGTCTAGCGTGCGGACCGTTCCGGCACCTCGGATGACAAACAGTCTATGCCAGGCACTTCAATTGGGTTCTGGCTCGAATCTCCAGCAACGACGACATGGTGGTGTGACAGAGAACACCGGCCATCCTGGTGAAGAAAGGTAATGGCCGACATGTGCTGATGAACAGGGGTGTCAGCACGGCAGGCGCTCCCACTCAAATCCCAGCCGTCCGAGTGATGCACGGTAGCAGTGGTGCGAATAGCGGAGGTGGAGACAGAGCTTGCACTTGTCAACGAAGTTGCTATACGGTATCTGGACTCGGCACTCGCGACAGCAGCGGCCCCGTGGAGCATCTCAATCGGTGAGACCTGACCATGGAATGAATCGGCCGCGAGATCCTCTTCCTCCAATTGAACAACACAATGGTGTATGCTTGGCAATCCGGCAATGACCGCTCTAGCAAACAAATTTATGAGGTTGTAAGCACATGTGAGTTCAATTCTAAAAACATAAGCCAATCCGGATGAAAAATGAGTTGGGCAGGTACGACATAGCCACATACGTGCCCCTTTTGGTTTTGGTTTGGAGTTTATTTTTTATTTTGTTAGTAGCTTTGACTATTTTCTGCTTTCTTATTTTAGTTGATTTCTAACTTTCATATTTGCGACACGCATACGGAGTCCAGTCGTGCCAAAGGACACCGGGTATTTTGAAATAAAAACGGGTTCAAAGAAAATATGAATCTTATCTTAATTTTTAATATTATATATCTTACCACGGAGAGCTTTTTTAATTTTGTTTTTTTGTTTTTTATTTTGCCCGTGCTTTTTTTTTGTTCCGGACCTATCACCCATTTCCTTTTTTTTTTGTTTCGTTTTTTCTCTTCTGTGCTCTTCTGTTTTCTTTTTTCTTTCTGTTTTGCGTTTCTGACACAATCAACCGTTGTTTCTGAGTCCAAGAAAAATAATGTTGCAGGTCAACGTAGAGGTCGTACTTGACTCATGTTCCTAAAATAGACGTATTTGAGATTAAATCTTTGTTTAGGAGGAGTCTTACATCTTACATGTAATATTGGTTTAGAAAGAATCTTACATCTTACGTGTAGGTGGAAAAAAATATTGACAGAAATTTTGTCTCTTTATTATTAGGTATAGACTAAAAGAAAAGTACAGTAGGTGCATAGAGTCCAAAAGAAGGGAAACTAATACAAATAAGATTCCCTACAGTCCAAAAGGTCAAAAAAAAAAAGGCGCCGGGGGGAGCAAATATTATTTCCATTATCTCCGTCCCAACTCCCTCGCCTCATATCTCAGGGTGGGCGTTTGGTTCTCGGTTTGGTTTCCTCGGTTATTGATGAAATTTGGTTCTAAAAAAGGAAACAGATAGGTTTCAAAAAATTTTAGGAACCGAGCATTTCGGTTCGGTTCCGGTTCTAACCGAACTAACCGAATTTTTTCAGAAGACCTCAAGACAACAATAAATATACGTGTTCTAAGGCAAATTTATGCAACACTATATTCATTTTTAATAATAATAATAATGTATAAGAAAATAATAGCAATATAGTAACACAAATATATAGCAGTTCAAATATAAAGCACTACACATAAACCAAGCATAATCTTACAAAATACAAGTAAGTGAAGTATAATTCATGTAATTCGGTTCTTTCGGTTAGCCGAGAGTAGGAACCTTCAGTTATTTTGGTTCCTCAATATCAAGAGCCGAATAAGGAACTGAATTTTTCAGTTCAGGTTCTTTTGGTTTCGGTTTCGGTTCGGTTTTCGGTTAAATTTGCCCAGGGCTACTCATATCCCCACGGCCCCGGCGTCGCCCTGTCAGGGCGGAACGGGCGGCAACACCACCACTGCCCACCTCTTCTCCCTCCCTCCCCGTGCCTCCTCACCGCCGCCAGAGCATGCTGCCGGAGGCCGAGCAGCCGCGAGGATGGTAGCGGCGAGGCCCTTCTTCCTTCCTTCCCTCCTCTCCTCCCGGTGGCAGTTCTTCCTAACGTTGGTGGTGGTTGCTCCGGTGGCCAGCGCTCGGATCCGCAACACCGGTGACTGGATCTGGCGACTCCGGTCCTCTGCAGGCCAGATCCGGTGCCCCATGCCTAGATTTGGTCGGGGCGCAGCCGGCGCGAGCGGCGGCGCGGTGGGTGGCCCTGGACGGCGCGAGAGCCGGCGGCTGCGCGAGGATGATGCCGGGCTCCTTCTCCGCTTGTCCCTTCCTCCTCAGCCATGGCGCGTTGCTCACTCCTACTGAGGGGTTGTAGCATGTCGGGTAGCTGCTGGCGGTGGACGGTCAAAGGACGCCGCACACGGGCGGCGGTGGCTGCCACTCTCCCATCCGTGGTTGGCGACTGGCGCAGCAGAAGGGCCGTGGTTATTGCCTCGCATGGGGCTGAGGTGCCATGGCGAATGCCTTGTCCATCTTGGGCCGATGACGGCGACGCCTTCAGGCGCCATTTTCTTCATTGGAAGCATCCATCGAACGGTCCTCTCCCCTGTGCACGGCGTGTCTTCCCTTGGTGAAAACCTTGACTGTTTGGTCAAGCGACGGCAGCGTTGGTGGCGTCGCGTCCCTCCTTGGAGGCGTCATTTTGGGAGCTCATGCTCAGTCAGTCTGTGGTGGTAGCTAGCATTGTGGCGAGGAAGGTGGAGGCCTAGTTGAGGATTCAAGTTTGCGGCGCTCACGACGGAGGAACGTGGTTAGGAGGAGGGCGGTGGCGCGACGATTGGAGGGCCTCGCATCTGTTTGACAGTGGAGGAGCGACGGTTTGGTGAGACCGTGCCTAGTGTGACCAGGAAGTTGGCGAGGAGGCCGGCGTGGGAGGTGCCCATGGAGTTGGCGAGGAGGCAGATGTCGGAGGTAGTGGCCAGCAGATTTGCGTTGCTGAGGTCACCTACATGGTGTGGTGACGGGAGGTCTCGCTCAGCGATAGCTGTTTCCGGTGCAAGGAGGCGTTTTGACTGGCAGCTGGAGGATGTTTGTGGCACCTCTACCTTCGATGAGGCAGCTAGGTCGCGGAAGCTATGGTGCGCGTACTTGGATCTCGATGGACGGAGTCGGTTTTGGCGAGCACTAGATGCATCTATGGCTTGCAGCGGACTACGGCGGTTAGCCCTGCTCGGCAGCAGGCTACCTCGTTGTGGGACAACGTCGGCAACGACGGCACAAGCGGTGACAATGGCGTTTTCGTACTAACGACTCTGTTGTTCGGTTGTTGGCGGTGCAGTGTGGTGACCGGCTTGTGGGTGTTTAGGAGGCGGTTGAGCGTATGTTCAGTGCTGAGCTTCGACCTATTTTGGCTCATGTCGATGTCCCATTCCGACCAGCTAGAGTTGTTTTTCTTTTTCTCTTGAGTTTGAGTTCGGTGCATGTTGATGGCCCATTCCAACCGCACCATAGTTGTATTCTTTTTTGTTTTGCCCAATCTGGGTTTCATCTACTTTTTAATATAATCGGTAGCTCTCCTGCTTGATTCGTTTAAAAAAGGGGGATTGTGGTCAGTTGTAGTCATCCAACATTCTGAGCATGTTACACACCCGGTGTACCACTACCAATAGCCATAATATGGTAATAGGTTCCGTGCATGGGAAATATAAGTACAAAGTATCTAAATCACATGTAGAAAAAGGGTACATGAAAAAAATTGTATGAACTGGTTTGTTTGTTTTTTGAGTGCACAAACAAGATGGGCCTGAAGAAGTAGAGAAGAGCAAGCTAAGATTTAGTTGGCAATGGGCAATGTCAGTAGGCCATGGAGCCAGGCCTGCGCCGTGCTACGCAAGCAGCCCAAACTCTTTGGGCGGCTGTGTTTTGTCATCAAAGATCATTCAGGTGAGGCGGTGGCTGCGCGTGCAAGTTGGCTATTGATTCACGTTGCCCTAATGGTAGAGACCATTGCTGGTCTGAAGGCAATCGAGACGGCAATGAGTATGGGCATTTCGGTTGCAATTGATGGGATTTTTGCCATGCAAATTGTTTCGTGGCCCTAAGTATGGAGGTCGTTGTAAAAAGCAAGTGTTATCGCAACCAATTGTAGAATGGTGCAATAAGTGATTACTGTTGCAACGATTTGATTTGCGTTGCAGGCATTTTATTGGCGTTGCAATATTAAGATGATATTGCAACTCTTTAGTTGATCGTTGTGATAGCCCGTCTACATTGCAACGAATATGTTTCGTTGTATATAATAGTTGCTTGCGTTGCAAAAGAGTTGTACATATAGCAACGAAAAAACAAACCGTTGCAATGCTATGGTTTACTGCAACAAGCTTAGTGGTTGCTATATAGCAATACATATCGTGGCAATAGAAGCTTGTATCCCAAACCGTGTATTTACATGGGCTTTTGTAATTTTTATGATTGCATACAGCCCAAAGTCAAGGAAATCTAATCATGGCAACAGAGGTAGGCACAAAGAAAAATTGCCTCATCGAAGCCGGTCTTGCACACGAGGCGCTGCCGGTCTTGCACACGAAGCGCTGTCACTTGCCCTCGTTCCTTCTACACACACAAGAGGTCATGAACTAGGGGGCAGTGAGTAGATCATATTATCACAAATGGCATGAAGAAGGCAGGCACCTTGGTACTAAGTGCGCGGCTGCAATAATCTCCCAACTCATGTCAGACCTCGGCATCGACAATTTAGGTATGCTTCTGACAGTAACATCACACTAGTGGTTTTAGTTTTGCATGGCCCTATTATTAATTGGCGCTCTTTTGATTAGGTTGTGTGAAAAGCATGTCTTATGACATATAGCTCAGTCAAACGGATGAGTGGCAAGAATGATTCAAAAAACTTATTAACAATGCCTTTGATGGAACCTATGGAGAAACTACAACATGTCCAAGTACAAGGTGCCGTTGCATGACATACTTAACAAAAACTAAAGTTCAAAAACATTTGCTAGCAAGAGGCTTTGATGGGAGTTTCATCAATGCTAGAGGTAATGGTGAACCTTATGCTGATGAAATAGATTGCAATTAAGGCACAGTAGATGTACCATGGCCACAAAACTACTCCTCCTTAACTTTCAATTCATACAAGTATCCATTTAGCATAGCCGCAAACCATACATAAATCACTTTCAGTTCATATACATATCTCTGTAGAAAAATAAAAAATTATAGACAAATTATCCAACTTCTCAGTACTTGTATGACCCTATCAATTGTAAAGCTCAGAATGACCTGTTGTTCAATAATTATCCAACTTCTCAATACTTGCAATGAACGTGATTTGGTTTCAACATCTACTTTTTGCAACCAAATTAAACCTATTGCAACATTTTTTTGTCGTTGCGCAAGGGTCAGAAATTAGTAGTGAGGGGAGATCGGAGACGACATGCCAAGATCTACACCTGTAGCGTCAACAGCTTGTTGCGACGCGTGGACATTCGTCGTCGCACTCATCCAGATACAGGTAAGCGACCATTGCATCCGCGCTCTCTCCTTGGATCTCTTCACTGCTCTTAACTCGTTGCTTCTCGCTATTGCAGTGGCTCCTCCTCCGGCCGTTGGGTCTATCGGATCGACACTCTGATTTCTTTCCTTTTTGGCTATAGAAACCAATGGATCTGCTCCTCTTCTTTCAAGTAGGAGGCAACGACATCACGTGTGAAGCATGCATCAAAGTATGTATTGGCTTCTTGTTTTGTCTTACGGTGTTGCTATAAATTAGTTAGGGTTTGCCGTGTTTCTTGAATGGTTGATTTGTTTCAATAATGGTGGATCCTATTTCTTTCTTGGTCTACACTCTCCGATCGTTCTGCTGTTACCCAGTAGCATGCAATTAGTAGCAGTGTATGGGAATCATTTGACTTTTTTCTGGGTTACATTCTTGTGTGAGTTCTTGCATGATTTCGGCCGATTGATCAATTGATATACATCATATCGTTGCTAGCAGTAGCAGTTGGTTAACTACGTCTTGGGACGACATTCTTGCGCTCACTTATATGTTGTTCTTATGCTTTTGGTTGGTCGATCAATAAAAACATATGCGTATATCTATCTTGGCGATGATATGGTCTAGAGATACTACTTCCTTTTATGCTTATTATTAGTAGCTATTGGTCCATAGACCAAACATGAGAGAGGAGAGGAGTGGGAGTGGACATGGATCACCTGAATGAGTGTCCATGAGTCCTCCGCACCTTGCATTCCCCCTTTTATAAGGGGAGACGGAAGGTGGAGGTTTTCATTCTCCACTTTGGGCTTGCAATTACCAATAAGTCCTCCAAACACTAAACACTTACAACTAAGCCCTTAGGCCTAGTAATTGGTCCTTTGTACACATAAAAGGGTTTCCCTACATATACCACACCCCCAATGGTAGCCGCTTAGCTATTCAGTTTTGGTAGAAACAACAATACCTATAATAGCTAAAAACGACTAAACGTAACCTAGTTACAACTCAAACTTGGCTAGAAGGATTGCCCTTTGTAACTCTATAGGGTCGAGATGGTGGACTAGAGAGGGTGGGGGTGAATAGTCTTTTCTAAATCTAATTGCTACGGCTAACCAAAACTAATGCTGAATTAAACTATATGGTCTAGCCAATATTACACCTCTCTCTATCTATATCAGAGACACCACACTAAGCATCCTAAGCATGGTATGTCTAAGGTGCCGAGCTAGCGGGAACTCTATTACACAATTCTAGTTTACAAGGACACACAAACCTATGCAACTAGTCAAGCAAGCAACTAGGAGCTCATACACATACTAGTGAGCAAGCAAGCAAGCACAAAGCACAAGCTACACTAGCACTACTCAACTAGTTACACTACACAAGCATAGCTAGAGAGCTACAACTACTTAGCTACACAAGCTAACAAGCTACACAAGATAAGATATTTAGCTACACAAGCTAATTAACTAGCACAACATGAACCACACTAGCACAATATATGAACATGTAAATACAAGCTAGTTTAGGGACACAAACCGAGCGGGATACAACACAAGTTTATGAGGCAAAGCCTATGGTTGTCGATGATCTTCTTGCCAACCACTTAATCCCTATTGAGGCAAGCCCAAGGTTGTCGATGATCTTCTTGCTAGTGGGAAGCCCACTAGCTCACACTCACCCCTCGAGGCGTGCTCCCAACGTCGTGAGCACTAGCACTCTATCCGGTCGGACCACTTGGCACTCTTCACACCTCGGCTCTACCAGATTTGCTCTTTGCAATCTCCCACGAGGCGAGCAGAACACCCCTCACAATGCGATCTCACTTCGTAGCATCGCATAATCTCCATACATGCTTAGATGGAGCCTCAAGACACCAAGCTATCTATGATGTGGCAACCTCCAAGAATAACGAGCCCTCAAGCTTGCTAACCAGCCCCTATATGCTATCTCTCACAAGCAAATGCACTAGATCACTACAATCTCACATCGAATCGCAATCTCAACTATGCAAGTGAGTGGATAGGTTAGTTTTGGCTCTCATACATATGGGAGGGTTCACAAAGTCCCCAGCAACCTCAAACACCTGGCCATAAATCCTATTTTTAGTGCCACCACCAAAACTAGCCATTACAAGCTGGACACGCTCTCTGTGGCACCGGAAATTCCGGTGCCATCACCGGAGAAAGCACTAGATTAAAACTCTAACACCAATCTGACATCCAACAACTATATTCAAATGGTCATATAACCGTTGGAATGCTCTTTACTTTGGTGACACTTTTTTGGGGCTCATCTGATAATTCCAGTGAACACACCAACTCTTTGTTAACTGGCCCCTCTGGACCACTTGCTCCGGTCACCCCTTCGGGAGACCAATGGACAAATACTATGGCCTCAAAACCTCTTCGCATGGGCCATCCGATAGCTCCTGACCGCACTGTTGATGGTCAATAAATACCAAATTTGACCGTCAATTATCTTGGAAATAATGGAGAACTATGAAAGCATCTAGGCCCCTAGATGAGTTTTGGTGATTAATGATGACACAAGATTACTGTGACTAACGTGTGTTTTGCAGAGGCAATTTGAGTTAGGTCATGGTAATGGTGAATGATTGGACAATTATGGTTTTCATGCCCCTATCGATGGAAATCATTTCGTTTTTTAAAGGATGGACGACAAGGTTAAGGACAGACTAGTTTTGATTATTGATTAGCGTTGGAGAGACATTTAGAGTAGTTTAGGACTTTGGTTTTCCTTTGACCGTACTATTAAGGGAGGCAATGAACTAGTAGCTTGACCTAGGTGAGTCTAATGGTTTAGGTGTGGTGGACACTTGTCAAACTTAGCACTAGATAGCTCAGAGACAGCCCAAAGATTAATTGGAGTCAACTTTATTCACAAAGAATCTTGATTTGGAAGTGGATAGAAGTGTGGATCACTGACCTGACGCAGAGGATGCAGTGACCAGACCCTAATACACAGAGTCCGGTCAGTACACAGGGCATGCAGCCGAGGCCTCACTGCAATCGGACGCTGGCTCAGGATCAAGACTGAACATGCAGCTGCTGGCAACTGTAGCAGCAGGGTTTTGGTGCTGCCACAGGACCGGACGCAGGTAAGGGAGAGTCTGGTCAACATCAGAGAGGATTCAGAGAGCAATTTTGAGGACCTGATGCATTAGGTCGAGGAGGAACAGACGCTGCAGTGCGTCCGGTCTCTCTAACAGTCCTCTCTAACAAGCTGACGCAATGTAGCCGTTGGCTACGGACCGGACGCGTTCGGTCACTTCGACCGGCGCGTCCGATCACTTCGTATTGTGCTGAGTTGGACCCCAACGGTTATGTTTTGAATGGGGGAAGTATAAATACTTCTCCTACTCGTCCAACTTAGCTCTCTTGCCTATTTGTTCAGCTGAAGAAACACTTTGGAATGCAAGGGAGAGCAAGAGCTTAGTGGGGTGATTGAGATTTGATAATCCAATATTAAGGACCTCACTAGTGCATAGGGAGTAGCAAGTGTGCATCCACCTTTTCTCATTAGGCTTGTCTTGGTAAAGTAAGAGTTTGTGCTTGTTACTCTTGGTGAGGCTCGGTGGTGATTAGAAGCTTGGTGATCATTCGGCGGAGCTTGTGGATGACCCAAGTCATGGTGAGAACGGTTGTGAGCGATTCACTGTGACGGAGTGTAGAATAATCAGCCCGTAGAGAGCAGTTGATCCTTGCGCAGATTAAGGGGGAGCTACACCCTTGCGCGAGTGCTCCAACGAGGACTAGTGGGGAGTGGCGACTCTCCGATACCCCGGAAAAACATCGCCGTGTTCCACTCCCTCTCTTTACTTTGAGCATTTACATTTTGAGCAATTCAATTCATGTCTTTACGTTCTTAGAATTGTCATGCTAGAGTAGGATTGGAATCTAGAGTGCAAAACTTTTGTGCGGTACTCTTAGGCACAAGTGGTGAAATGGGCTAAGCGTAGGGCTTAATTATTGCAAGAAATTTTAGATTTCAAATAACATATTTTCATGAAAAACACATGAGAAATAGCGAAGAAGTTCAAATTCGTATCATTTGACAATGCAAATTGCCAACATACATACATAGACCCAAATAAAGGGCTAACTCCACTCCAATTTGGCATGACCACAAGCAGGAGTATTTTTCACCAGGGCCAAATTGCGAGATAACTCATCGACCTAGCGATCATCAGGTAGGCTTTATAGTTTGTAGCAGGCAAGAGATAAATATCGGTGATGATCATCAATCAGCTCAGAAACACTCCCTAGAATTACCTTAGGCTTTATAGTTTGGGATGGAAAGGCTGGTTGAGTCGATGTATTGTAGTTTGTAAAGTCATGGTGGCTGGATTGAAGAGGGGGGGTTGTAAATGTCGCGGCGGGGAGGCGCTCGGGGCGCTTCCCCGTCGCCTGCCTTCGCTTTGGAACGCTGCTATCACGCTGGGATGCAGGCCCCACCTGCCGGGGCTCCTCTCGACTCGCTGGCAGACTGGCCGCCCGTCGCCGT
Organism: Saccharum hybrid cultivar R570; assembly: GCA_038087645.1. NCBI lineage: Eukaryota > Viridiplantae > Streptophyta > Magnoliopsida > Poales > Poaceae > Saccharum > Saccharum hybrid cultivar. The sequence continues at coordinate 1,747,873 of JAQSUU010000591.1, forward strand.
GGCTGCGTTGGGCTTGGCAGTTAGTAGTTGCCAGTACTTCCTCACCGAGCTGCGGGACCGGATGAGGTGGTTGGCCCACATGGCATTGGTGCGGAGAGAAGGCAGAAGGTCAACGTAGCCCTTGCTTCGTCTGCTGGGCTTCGTACGAAATCCATCGGTTTGACTTTGACCATAGCCAAAAACCAATAATCCAACATCGCATCTTTTGTCCGTGCTGTTGCTGCATTTTGGTCCAATCGAATGTGGTGGTTGATTGTTGGATAGGATGTCAAACCTCTTTTTTTTTTAACTTGGATCAAATATGTACAAGAAAATAGTACATAATAGATAGATCGCTGAATGTATTTCCATAATAAATTATCTAAAGGTATAAATACTGCTAATATTTTCTACAAGTCTAGTTAACCTTAAGAAAATTTGACGGCGATAAACATCATAGTGATACTTATTTTAGGACGGAGGGTACATTGTATAATATGGAGGTACATAGCATGTCTGAATCCATTAGCTGCTAATAGTTAGTTAGCTATCTAATAGGTCAGAACTATTATTAACTACTTTGGTTCAACTAATAAAATAGCTGTTAGTTGAGTATTCAGCTAACAATTAGCTAAATTATTAACTAGATCTATTTGGATTCAAAAAGCTAATTATTAGAAGTTATTAACTACTGTCTCCTTGGATTTAAAACAGGGCCGCACTTATATATACTTTCAAAAGAAGAGATACTCCATTCTACAATGAGTGTAGTACTCCGTAATTCTTGTTTTTTTTTTAAAAGTTTGTAATTCTTGTCCACACAGTGCTAGGTCAAACCACTTTCAGTGTGAACAACTTTCTACAAGCAGTTTAGTATTTATTAAATATAACTATCGTTAGGTTTATCATAAAATATACTTTTACATGCATCATAACAGTTTAAACTATTTTTTCAATAGTTTTAATCAAACTTAGGAGTACTCGGATCATCAGATCTAAAGTTACATCCTTGTTAGACAGAACAAAGGAGAGAGTATGTGTAGTGGTGTCACTAGGTGAATTTTCCATGTGTTGACTTATGATATTTTAAAATTCTGTTGCGGCTGTATCTGCCTTACAGTTACATTAAGTGCGCTGGACATCTTATCAATATCAATTGGTCACAAAAAAATGGTTACATTATATTAGTTTTTTTTTAAAAAAAATATCACTTTCTCTATTTCAAAATGAAAAGTCGCTTTGACTTTTTTAATACATCGAATATATGTAGCAAATTCAATGTATCAAAAAAGTCAAAATAAATTAAAATTTGCAGAGGGAGTAGGACCTAATATTTTCTTACTTGGACCTAATATCTACTTAGGGTTTACTAAATTAACTTTAGGGTCTAACGAGGGGTGCTTCATGTCCTTAAATGTGAGATAGGGGAAGGGAGATTGAGGGGATATATAAATATATAGAGAGAATTACTACCCTATAGCTGGCTATAAAATAATTTATTCTGTAGCCACTTTGAGTTACAATAATTAATATGTTAATTTACGAGATTATAGTAACTCCTTACTAAGTCGTTTACTATAACGTTATGGTAAATATCCCCATATGTTATAGTAACCCAAGTATCGTAAATATATATTGACATTATCGTAAATTAGTATATAAAATTATCGTAAATGGAGGTGGCTACAGAATAACTTATTTTGTAGCTGACTACCTACAACTGGCTACAAAATAACTTATTCTGTAGCCACTTTGAGTTACAATAATTGCTATGCTACTTTACGAGATTATAGTAACTCCTTACTATGTGATTTACTATAACATTATGGTAAATATCCCCATGTGTTACAGTAATTCAACTATCGTAAATATATACCGACATTTACGACAATGTCGGTATATATTTACGATAGTTCAATTACTATAACACGGGGATATTTACCATAATGTTATAGTAAATCACATAATAAGGAGTTACTATAATCTCATAAATTAGCATAGCAATTATCGTAACTCAAAGTGGCTACAGAATAAGTCATTTTATAGCCAGCTGTAGGGTAATATATATATATATATATATATATATATATATATATATATATATATATATATATATATATATGAAAGGATCAAGATGCCCAAGAGGGGGGGGAATTGGGCTTTTCTAAAAATAAAAGCAAGGAATAAATCCTACAAGCTGGAATTCACTCCTAGTGTCTACTTGTGTTCCTAGAGAGTCTACCGATACAAAGTTTTGCACCCTAGTTTCCAATCCTAGTCTAGCATGGCAAGTCTAGGAATGTAAACAAGCAATGTAAGTAAATACGAGAAAGTAAATGCTTGAATGTAAAGGGGCAAGGAACACGGCGATGTTTTTCCGAGGTATCGGAGAGTCGCCACTCCCCACTAGTCCTCGTTGGAGCACCCGCGCAAGGGTGTCGCTCCCCCTTGATCCGCGCAAGGATCAAGTGCTCTCTATGGGTTGATTCTTCGACACTCTGTCGCGGTGAATCACCCACAACCGCTCACAAGATGAGTTGGGTCATCCACAAGCTCCGCCGGATGAACACCAAACTCCCAATCACCACCAAGCCGTCTAGGTGATGGCGATCACCAAGAGTAACAAGCTAGAACTCTCACTTGACCTCTACGAGCCTAAATGAGAAAGTGGATGCACACTTGTTACTCTCTAATCTCTAGTGAGGAACTCACAAGCTTTGATTCTCAAATCTCTATCCTCACTAGTGCTCTTGCACTACCTTGCACTTCAAAGGTGTTTATCAGCTGATCAAATGAGCAAGAGACATCTAAAAGAGGTGGTGGGGATGTATTTATACACCCCACAGACGAAACGAACCGTTACCTGCGGACTCAGCAAAACTCGAGCTGACCGGACGCGCCGGTCGTACTGACCGGACGCGCCGGTCGCTCGTAACGGTCAAAAACCGAAAAACACCTAAATGACCGGACGCACCGGTCAGGGGTGACCGGACGCGTCCGATCGTGCGTGGAGCTTACTGTACTCGCACCGGACGCGCGACCGCGTCCGATGGGTGATGACCGGACGCGTCCGGTCGTCTCAGGACCTTACTGGACTATGACCGGACACACCGATCACACCCAGGTCGCGTCCGATCGGGTGTTTCCCTTAAGTGACACGTGTTGACTTCTGACCACCGCGTCCGGTCCTCGCGAGGACCGCGTCCGGTGCTCAGAGTTGAAACCCCAGCCGCGGAACTGAACTGACCGGACGCGTCCGGTCATGCCGAGGACCGCGTCCGGTCACTGGAAAATGACCCGAAACTCTCCGAAAAGCGTCACAACTTGAACCAAGTTGCTCCCAACTGAACTTTGAGCTATTCTAGAGCTGCCTAGCGCCAAGTTTAACAAGTGTGCACCACACCTAAACATAGGACTCGCCTAGGTCAAGCTACCCGCTCATGCCCCCCTTTATAGTACGGCCAAAAGAGAAAAACGAAGATCCTAACGACTATTCCAAATGTCTCTCAACACCTCGACATCCGGAACTAACCGTCCTTAATCTTGACGTCACTCTTTTGAAAACCGAAACGATTTCCATCAAGGGGCATGAATACCATGGTGCCCAAAGCAGTTAAAACCTCCATGACCTAACTTATCAAAGTTTCTGCAAAACACACGTTAGTCATGGTAATAAAGCGTTGTCATCAATTGCCGAAACCAAACCTCGGGGCCTAGATGCTTTCAATCTCCCCCTTTTTGGTGATTGATGACAACACTCAGATATGAAAGATTGGAGTTGAGGTTTTTGAGCATGCATGGTTCACATAAGCAACAAGCAATTAAGTAGAGAAGTGAAAGGAAATGCTTATGTGTCCCAAGCCAAAAGAGTGTACTCATAAGATAAGACAAAAGGCGTTAGTACACAAAAGGATATAGCTCATAAATTATCGGAGTAAGGCACGGAAGCACAACCTTAGAGCTATAAATAACAATGGTGACAAGAGATAACACTAACAGGATAAAACATTAATACTCAAGGTTTATCTCGCAACGACATGTCACACGAATGCAATAACTGAAAATTAAACATGATGCATGAATGTAGCACACAGGAAAAAACGAAAAAACAACTCTCAAAACTCCCCCTGAAACTACTCTCTCTCCCCCTTTGGCATCAAGCGCCAAAAGAAAAAGCTAATCTAAGGATCTGAAGGGGGAACAGACGGAGTCGTGTCGGGTGCCGAGGTGCGCGGAGTAATTATGAAGTGTAGAGAATCGCCCTCGGAATCTGAGCTATCTGGCTGACCCTCTGATGAAGCATGTGGCTGTGTAACTGTCTGGGTCTGAACGGCAGGAACAGGTACTGTCGTAGTAGTAATGATAGGATCCGTCTGAGTGACCTGAGCCTGTAGCGAGCCAGTAGCAGGAGGATCTGTGGAGGCAACTGACGAAGGTATAGTCTCTGTAGTACCAGTTCCTGTTACTGGAGGAACAGCTGCCTCTGAAGCTGACAACCCTGAAGAAGTAGCAACTGTAGTATGCGAGGGCGTCGGCTGACCAGTCAACTCGCTGTAGGTAGCACTGAAATCACCGAAAGGTGTGCCTGTCAGGAGGTGAGGGCGAGGCTGGTCTGATGGTGTAAACCCCGTGTGAATAGGAGTGAAGCTCGGGGACTGGAAAGACTGGGGAACCTGCCGCTGTGGAGATGTGAACTGGTGACTCGGCTGTCCCTGACTCGATGGATCAGAAGCTGGTAAAGTAGAAGTCAGGACGGAAGTAGGCGGAGGAACCCCAACCGTGACAAGGTGGCGCAGGAGGTCCAAGTATTGCTGCTGACTAGCTGCAGTCTGTCGCTGAATCTCATATTGCTGTCGCTGCATTTCGACTTGCTGCCTCTGGATTTCAAGCTGCTGACGCTGAAACTCGTCCTGACGAGCCTGAATCTGTGCAAATGCTGCAGCTGTGTCCTGAGCCTGTCGCTGTATTTGCTGTTGCTGTTGCTCCTGTGCCTGGGTCAACCTCTCAAGAATTGCCACCATGGCTGGGTCTGTGCGGGAGGCTGAACCAGAGCCACCGGCTTCGTGGTCGTGGGACCGAGGAGACCGGTACCTGGGGATGGGCTGGTAGTCCTCATCAGTGCTATCAGATGTCCCATCCTCAGGAAGGTCAGCAGGCTGAGCGTCAAGATCGGCAAGCTCTGCCTCTGCAAGCTCATCAACTGTGGCGTCCTGCTCAGCTGCTGTCTCAGGAACCTCAGGTCGCACACGCTGTCCTGGCACTGGGGCCTGATCTCTGGTAACTGACGTCCAAAGCTGACGGATATCATACTCAGGAAAAGCAGTGGTAGTATCTGATATCTCAGCTCGGATCTCTGCTGGCAGCTGAATAGATGATCTGATAATGAAGCAGATCCAGTGTGCATAGGGCAGCTGACGATTACCCTTGAAGCCCTCAGCTATGGTGTCCTCCATCTCACTAAGTATGAGATCCCATATATCAAACCGTGTCTGTGAGAGGAGGTGGTGAACAACCCATAACTGCATCCGAGTCAGTCCCTCTCTGTAGCCAAGTCTGGGAAGAAGTGTGCGTCTGACTATAGCATCCAAAACTCTGGCCAGTGGAGTCAAACTGGCGGGCGTGCGTCGAGACCCTTCGCCAAAAGGCTCACGGAAGCAGGGTCGAACCAAATCGGTAGGTGGCACTGTCCCGCCGTGAGGGCGTCTCGGAGGAGGAGTCTGACCATAACACAGCTGATGTATCTTTGTGTCAAAAGCTGGGAGTCTGAGAATCTCCCGCACTCTGCTGCTGTATAGGCGGTGATCGCGGCCTCGGAATGCAAAGTGAATGAAATCATGGGCAGGATCAATCCATAGTGAAGCATAAAACTCTCTGACCCATGTGCCGCAGTATGCACCTGTCCGTCCAAGAAGATCTGACAAGCCTGGCAGAAAGGACAGATGCGGACGTAGCTGCTCTCCCACAACCTCGACTAGTGACTCAAGTCGACAGACCCTCTGTGGTCGGAAAGCAATACCGCTGTCAACTAGAGCTCTGTAGAAATCCTCCTGAAGAGGGGTATAGAATCCTTCTGAAGCTCTGGGATCCCTCACAGGTGGAAACCACCGACTGACCTCCACGAACCTCAACCCCTGCACCTGACGTGCTGTAGCACCCCTCAAGTCAAAGTGCTCGACCGGGGGTGAACCTCTAGCTCTGGGAGGAGGCCGTGCTCCACGTCGCTGACCCTCTGGCCGAGGAGACACCTGAGTACGGGCGCGTGTAGAGCGGCGACGTACTGGAGACTGAGCTGGCTGCTCCTCTGTATCTGCTATAGCCTCTGGAGCCTCTGTGGTCTCTGTGGGTGGATCAACTGACATATCCTCTGCAGCTCTAGTATCCTCAGTGCCCTCAGTGGCCTCTGTGCCGAGCTGTCGACCTTCAAGATGAAAGCGACGCTCGCCTATGCGTATGCCACTGCTCCTGCCACCTCTCTCTGCCTGCTCTGCTGCATCTGCTACGGCCTAAGCAATCTCTGCCTCTGTGAGTGTCTTCTTCTTCTTTCTGGCCAAGACCTTGACACGTTTCCCACGTGCAATCTCAGACCGACGAGGAGGACTGTCGTTCCCGTCACCAGGAGCACCACCGGCGTTCTTGCAACGCACCATACTGACACAGTGACTGAGAACCTCTGTAAGATGATGAACTGTCACTCAAGAGGCTTGGCCTCAATCCGTATCCGCAGGCTTGGCCTCGGATTTAGCAAACAGATCTCACCCGACACACGGACTGACTTGCTGCAACGACGGAATAGAGAGATCTACTATAAGCACATATACGACTAAAAGGTACGAAACCCTAGAGAAAGCAAGCATATGTGATACGATGAGAATCGAGACGTGAAGCTACCTCGAATCGACGAGACGACGGTGACAAGATGAGGTGACCTAGATCGCGAGATTTCCCGAATCCACCGGACGAGCTCTTCGCGAAGAAGACGACTCGCGACGAAACTCGTTGACGAACGAACGACCGACGAACCCTAGGGTTAGGGTTAGGGTTAGGGTAGATCGATGGAAAACGATCGGAGGCAAGCACGAGTCGTACCAATGTCAGAGATGAAGCTGGCTTGCAGGAGCGCGGCTCACCGGCGGTGGTGGCGCGGTCGGGCGACGGCGGCGTGGCGGTGGCGCGTTGGTGGCGGCGCGGCTGCGGGCGGCGCGGGTGCGGCAGCGAGCAGTGCGCGAGCGACGAGCGCGTGCGGGCGAGGAAGGGGCGGCGCGTGCTCGACAGGAGGTCGCCGGCGGCAGGGAAGACGGTGAGAAGCCGGCGGAGACGGCGAGTCGGCGAATAGGGCAAGGCGGCGGCGGAAGCGCGTGCGGGTGAAAAAGATTGGTCGGGGACGAATCGGTTTTATAAAGAGTTAGATCCGCGCGACACGTGATGACCGGACGCGGTGGTCGATATGACCGGACGCGGTGGTGCAGCGTCCGGTCATACTCCAGTAAGCTCCTGGAGTGACCTGACGCGTCCGGTGCGGACTGACCGGACGCGGTCTGAGTCCGGTCGTTGGAAGTTCGGGAATACATCGCGAATGACCGGACGCGGTGGTGGTAACCGGGACCGGACGCGGTGGTCAAACAGAGGCGCGTCCGGTGCAGCGTCCGATCATTAGATCTGGAGTTGGTCTTCTGGATGACCGGACGCGCTGCTGGACGCCGAGACCGGACGCGGTGGTTAAGCACTACTGCGTCCGGTGCAGCGTCCGGTGCAGCGTCCGGTGCAGCGTCCGGTGACTGTTCTTCGCCCTTCTTTGTTCCGAACTACGACGCGACTTCTCCCAATCAGGTTCCAATTCAAAGAGACACAAATAAACACCAATTGGAACATGAAATGAGAGACCTCACTCAAACCCTCAAAAATTTTAAAATAGATTGCCTTAGGCTAGTATTATTTTTAAGAAAATAGGCAATAAACACCCAAGGAGCAACTTATGGCCACGCAATAGAGTTTTTGAACCTTTAGGAGCGTCAAAATGCTCTCTCTATCCATGGACGAACACAGAGGTTGCTCAAAGCTTAACCGAGAAGAAACGACAAGAACAACAACCATGCATATGCAATGCAATACAAGAAGGTAAAACTAGAATGCTTGTCAAGTTTGATCCACGGTTAGGCTTTTTCACTCCTCCAAGGAAGGGTTATCGTAACCGTGTTAGCCAAGCCCTAAAAACAATGCGATAAAAATAAACATGGCATATTATACAATGCAATGCAAAGGGACAACACACGCTCATTTTTTAAAGTTACTAGAATCAAGCACATTGAGCTCACTTCTTAACCTACAAAAGGTTGCCTCATCCAAAGGTTTAGTGAAGATATCCGCTAATTGATTTTCACTTCTTACACCTTCTAGTGATATGTCATTTTTAGCAACGTGATCTCTTAGAAAGTGATGGCGGATATCAATGTGCTTGGTGCGAGAGTGTTGTACCGGATTGTTAGCAATTTTAACGGCACTTTCGTTGTCACATAAAAGTGGCACCTTTTCAAGAACAATTCTATAGTCTAGGAGGGTTTGTTTCATATATAGGATTTGTGCACAACAAGCCCCCGCGGCAATGTATTCCGCCTCGGCGGTGGACAAAGCCACACTATTTTGCTTTTTAGATGACCAAGATACTAAAGATCTTCCAAGCAAATGGCACCCTCCGGATGTGCTTTTTCTATCAATCTTGCAACCGGCATAGTCCGAATCGGAATAGCCAACTAGTTGGAATCTAGCTCCTTTGGGATACCAAAGACCAATGCTTGGGGTGAGCTTAAGATATCTTAGGATTCTTTTTACGGCACTTAGGTGAGGTTCTTTAGGGCATGCTTGAAAGCGAGCACACATGCACACACTAAACATGATATTGGGCCTAGATGCGGTAAGGTATAACAAGCTACCAATCATAGAACGGTAGAGAGTTTGATCAACCGGTTTACCTCCCTCATCTAGGTCGAGATGTCCATTTGATGGCATTGGGGTCTTGATTGGTTTGCATTCTTCCATCTTGAATCTTTTGAGAAGATCCTTGGTATACTTTTCTTGAGAGATGAAAATCCCTTCTCTCATTTGCTTTACTTGAAAGCCAAGGAAGAATGTGAGCTCACCAATCATTGACATCTCGAATTCCTTTGACATCAATTCACCAAATTCTTTGCAATAATCTTCATTTGTTGATCCGAAGATGATATCATCAACATATACTTGACAAATGAAGATCTCCCCATTAAACTTCTTGGTGAATAGTGTGGTGTCGACCTTCCCAATGGTGAAGCCCTTCTCAATGAGGAAGTCCCGGAGGCGTTCATACCACGCTCTAGGGGCTTGCTTGAGTCCATATAACGCCTTGGACAACCTATAAACATGATTAGGATATCTAGGGTCTTCAAACCCGGGAGGTTGATTAACATAGACTAGTTCATTTATAAAGCCATTTAAAAATGCACTTTTCACATCCATTTGATATAGTTTCATATCATGATGTGATGCATAAGCAAGGAGGATACGAATGGCTTCAAGTCTTGCAACGGGTGCAAAGGTTTCTCCAAAATCAAGACCTTCAACTTGAGAGAACCCCTTTGCAACTAGTCTTGCCTTGTTCCTCACCACTATGCCTTGGTCATCTTGCTTGTTTCGGAACACCCACTTGGTTCCAATGACTCTTGCACCTTTGGGATGCTCTTCAAGTGTCCATACTTGATTGCGGGTGAAGTTGTTCAATTCTTCATGCATTGCAATCACCCAATCCGGATCTTGAAGAGCTTCTTCTACAGTCTTAGGTTCAACACAAGAGACAAAAGAGTGATGTTCAACAAAAGAAGCTAGCTTTTGGGATCGAGTCATTACTCCCTTTGTAGGACTCCCTATGATGAGATCTTGTGGATGTGCTTGAAGTAGTGGTGAATTTCTTTTATCAATCACTTGAGGAGGTGGATGAGGAGCATCAACATCTTGAGCTTGTGCCTCGGATTGTTCATGAGAGACATGAGTGTCTTCATTTTCAACTCTCTCATTCTTGTTATCATCTTGAGGCACACGTGATGAAGATGGTGGATCAACAATTTATACATCGTCATCATCATCTTTTGGCTTGATGTCTCCCACGGGCATGTTCTTCATGGCCTCCCTCAAGGGTTCATCACCTACATCATCACAATTCTCAATTGCTCCTTGGGAGCCATTAGATTCATCAAATTCCACATCATATGTTTCTTCAACCAAACCGGTGGCATGGTTAAATACTCTATATGCTTTGGACTTTGATGAGTAACCAACAAGAAAGCCAATATCACAACGTCTTTGAAACTTCCCTAGGTGTTGACGCTTCTTGTAGATGTAACATTTGCAACCAAACACCCAGAAGAAGGAAACGTCCAGCTTCTTGCCATTAAGCAACTCATAGGGGGTCTTGCCAAGAAACTTTTGTAGGAAGAGGCGATTTGAAGCATAGCATGCGGTGTTGATTGCCTCGGCCCACAACTTCTCCGGAGTTTTGTACTCATCTAGCATTGTTCTTGCAAGGGTGATCAAAGTTCGGTTCTTTCTCTCAACTACACCATTTTGTTGAGGAGTGTAGGTTGAAGACACCTCATGCTTGATTCCAATTTCATCACAATAAGCTTCAATGTTGGTGTTGTCAAATTCTTTCCCATTGTCACTTCTAATCTTCTTTATTTTGACTTCAAATTCATTTTGAGCTCTCTTTGCAAACTTCTTGAAGCAATTTGCCACTTCGGATTTGTCATGAAGGAAGAAAGTCCATGTATACCTTGAGTAGTCATCCACTATCACAAGACAATAAAGATTACCACCCAAGCTCTTGTATGTTGTAGGCCCAAACAAATCCATGTGTAGAAGTTCTAACACTCTTGAAGTTGACATGAAAGCTTTGGTTGGATGAGTGTTTGCAACTTGTTTGCCCGCTTGACATGCACTACAAGGTTTGTCCTTTTCAAACTTCACATCCTTCAATCCTCTCACTAGTTCTTTCTTCAATAGCTTGTTGAGAGTGTTCATTCTAACATGAGCAAGCCTCCTATGCCAAAGCCAACCAAGTGAGGTCTTGGTGAACAAACATGTCATCAAATTTGCATCTTCGGAGGTGAAGTCAACAAGATAAAGATTATTGTATCTAAAGCCTTTGAATATCACTTGCTTGTCATCTATCTTTGAAACTTCCACTTCATTTGGTGTGAACAAGCATTGGAAGCCAAGGTCACAAAGTTGCCCAACGGACAACAAGTTGAAACTCAATGAAGCAACATAGAGCACATTTGAGAGTGAGTGATCATGTGATATTGCAATCTTGCCTATACCCTTGACTTTGCTCTTTGAATTATCCCCAAATGTGATCTTCTCTTGACATATACCATTCTCTTCAATGGTGGTGAACATACGAGGATCACCGGTCATATGTTGAGTGCAACCACTATCAATAACCCAATGAGTTCCACCGGTCTTGTAGTTCACCTACACACAAGAGATCAAGCTTTTTGTTTAGGGACCCAAACTTAAGAGGGGCCCTTGACTTTATCCACTAGTGACTTGGCAACCCATATTTTCTTTGGCCTATTCTTGTTTGGGGGACCCAAAAACATAACTTTCATCTTTCCATTTGAATCTTTTCTTAGCATATAATGAGCATTGAAAGCGAAGGGTCTAGCATGCTTGGGCAAGGGTTGTGGTGGTGGAGTTTTGCATTCATGAGCAAAGTGACCTTCTTGACCACACTCAACACATCTCTTTGGCTTGGGCTTTGACTTGCTTTGTTGTTGTTGAGCTTTTGCTTTCTTCTCTTGATTTGCCAAGTACCCAATACCACTTCTATCCATCTTCATTACGGTGTTCATGAGGAGCTCACTTTGCAAATGTTGGCCTCTTGTGAACTTGCTTAGGCCGGTCTTGAGATGCTCTTTTTCTTGCTTGAGCTTTTTGTTTTCTTCAATGAGTGACTCATTTGTTGGTTGCTTCTCAAGAGCCATCAAACCTTTTAGCTTCTTGTTCTCACTTGCAAGCTTCTCATTTTCACTCTTAATCTTGGCATAATCATCATGGTTGCTTGACTCAACCACACTCTTGCCTTTGCTACTAGAACCTTGCTCAATGCTTTCAATGATCAAGTCATCACATGATGTAGCTATATCACACTTAACAACATGGTTAGTAGCATCATGTGTCTCAAGAGCAAGTTCATTAGCAACCACAAGACTATCATAATCAATTTTTATTGTGGTATATTTGTCCTTTAGAGAATTGTGTCTAGTGATGAGCTCATCATGCTTCTTCTCAAGTTTATCATGTTGATCTTTAAGCTCTTTATAGGAGGTTTTGAGTTCCTTGAGAGTGGAAGACATCACTTCATTTTGAACTCTAAGCTCACCACTAGTCTTTTGAATATTTTCATTCTTTGATGAGAGTGATTCATTTTCATTTTGAAGATCATCATTTTCACTTCTAGTTCTTCTTATGATTTTAGTGTATTTATTTAACAATTTTACAAGTTCATCATAAGAAGGTGAGTCATATTCATCATCACTATCACTATCGTCATCATCATCACTATCATGGTTTTGTACCTTTCGTTCACCCTTGGCCATAAGGCATAGGTGAGTAGTGGACGATGATGGTGAAGGAGGTGGTGAAGGTGGTGATGAAGATGTTGGTGAGGATGATGGCCCCATCACAAATGCGGCAACCTTCTCTTTCTCATCATTGCTCTCATCTTCGGAGGACTCACATGATGATTCAATGTCGGTGAGCCAATCACCAACAATGTATGCCTTTCCTCCCTTCTTTTTCTTGTGGAACTCCTTCTTTTTGCCATCCTTCTTCTTGTATAGCTTGTTCCTCTTCTTCTCTTCTTCTTCATCACTTGAATCATTTTTCTTGCCCTTGTTTTTGTTCTTGTACTTGTCTTTTGGTGGTCTAGGGCATTGATGAGCTAGATGACCAAGTTCACCACAGTTGTAGCAATCCATCTCCGAGATTGGCTTTCTCTTGCTACTTGTGAAGAATTTCTTCTTCTTGCCATCGAACTTGATGCCACTCTTGTTAAGCTTCTTTAACATCTTGGTGGTCTTTCTCACGATGAGTGCAAGTGATTCATCATCAACATCACTATCACTTGAGCTTTCTTGCACCATCATGGCTTCGCCTTTCATCTTCTTCTTGTCATGACTAGCTTTGAAGGCCAAGTCTTTCTTCTTGAAAGATGATGAGCCCTCTTCCGGAGTGATATGCATGTACATCTCATGAGCATTGATTTTTCCCAAAACTTGCGTTGGTGTTGCGGTGGAAAGATCACTTTGGTGAAGCACGGTGACAATATGTCCATACTTCTCAACGGGAAGCACACTCAAGATCTTCCTTGCAACATCCGATTGACTCATTTTGGTGAGCCCAAGAGCATTGAGGTCCTCTACAAGAACATTCAAGCGAGTGTACATGTCATTAGCACTTTCTTTGGGAAGCATCTCAAAAGAATTAATTTTCTTTAAGGCTATGTGATAGCGTTCCTCACGCTCACTCTTAGTTCCCTCATGGAGAGCACAAAGATTTTCCCACAATTCATGAGCGTTCTTTGCATTACGCACGCGATTGAAGATATCTTTGCCTAAGCCCCGGTAGAGTGCATTTTTGGCCTTTGCATTCCACCGGTCGTACTTCTCCTCGTCACCACTTGGGTTAGCGGGATCCCTTATGGGGGGGAGCCCTTCGGTTGCGGCTCTAAGACACCCAACATCTATGGCTTCGAGGTACGCCTCCATACGAATTTTCCAATATGGAAAATCGTCTCCCTCAAAAGTGGGAGGTGGTCCTTCCCCATTAGACATCTTGCTCTAGGCGGTAAAGCCTAAAAGTAGAGCAACACGGCTCTGATACCAATTGAAAGGATCAAGATGCCCAAGAGGGGTGGTGAATTGGGCTTTTCTAAAAATAAAAGCAAGGAATAAATCCTACAAGCTGGAATTCACTCCTAGTGTCTACTTGTGTTCCTAGAGAGTCTACCGATACAAAGTTTTGCACCCTAGTTTCCAATCCTAGTCTAGCATGGCAAGTCTAGGAATGTAAACAAGCAATGTAAGTAAATACGAGAAAGTAAATGCTTGAATGTAAAGGGGCAAGGAACACGGCGATGTTTTTCCGAGGTATCGGAGAGTCGCCACTCCCCACTAGTCCTCGTTGGAGCACCCGCGCAAGGGTGTCGCTCCCCCTTGATCCGCGCAAGGATCAAGTGCTCTCTATGGGTTGATTCTTCGACACTCCGTCACGGTGAATCACCCACAACCGCTCACAAGATGAGTTGGGTCATCCACAAGCTCCGCCGGATGAACACCAAACTCCCAATCACCACCAAGCCGTCTAGGTGATAGCGATCACCAAGAGTAACAAGCTAGAACTCTCACTTGACCTCTACGAGCCTAAATGAGAAAGTGGATGCACACTTGTTACTCTCTAATCTCTAGTGAGGAACTCACAAGCTTTGATTCTCAAATCTCTATCCTCACTAGTGCTCTTGCACTACCTTGCACTTCAAAGGTGTTTATCAGCTGATCAAATGAGCAAGAGACCTCTAAAAGAGGTGGTGGGGATGTATTTATACACCCCACAGACGAAACGAACCGTTACCTGCGGACTCAGCAAAACTCGAGCTGACCGGACGCGCCGGTCGTACTGACCGGACGCGCCGGTCGCTCGTAACGGTCAAAAACCGAAAAACACCTAAATGACCGGACGCACCGGTCAGGGGTGACCGGATGCGTTCGATCGTGCGTGGAGCTTACTGTACTCGCACCGGACGCGCGACCGCGTCCGATGGGTGATGACCGGACGCGTCCGGTCGTCTCAGGACCTTACTGGACTATGACCGGACGCGCCGATCACACCCAGGTCGCGTCCGATCGGGTGTTTCCCTTAAGTGACACGTGTTGACTTCTGACCACCGCGTCCGGTCCTCGCGAGGACCGCGTCCGGTGCTCAGAGTTGAAACCCCAGCCGCGGAACTGAACTGACCGGACGCGTCCGGTCATGCCGAGGACCGCGTCCGGTCACTGGAAAATGACCCGAAACTCTCCGAAAAGCGTCACAACTTGAACCAAGTTGCTCCCAACTGAACTTTGAGCTATTCTAGAGCTGCCTAGCGCCAAGTTTAACAAGTGTGCACCACACCTAAACATAGGACTCGCCTAGGTCAAGCTACCCGCTCATGCCCCCCTTTATAGTACGGCCAAAAGAGAAAAACGAAGATCCTAACGACTATTCCAAATGTCTCTCAACACCTCGACATCCGGAACTAACCGTCCTTAATCTTGACGTCACTCTTTTGAAAACCGAAACGATTTCCATCAAGGGGCATGAATACCATGGTGCCCAAAGCAGTTAAAACCTCCATGACCTAACTTATCAAAGTTTCTGCAAAACACACGTTAGTCATGGTAATAAAGCGTTGTCATCAATTGCCGAAACCAAACCTCGGGGCCTAGATGCTTTCAATATATATATATATATATATATATATATATATATATATATATATATATATATATATATATATATATATATATAGGGAAATTCCTTTCTACACGCGCGTGTAGCTACTCCTATGTGTATATATCTGGATTTAGGGTATATATAATACGGTAATGCTGCGGTGAGGGCGTCCCTCCGGACGCTCCTTGGTGGGCCGTGACCCCAGCCCAACAATCCCCTCCCATCCGCTCGGGAGTTTCTCTAAAAAAAACTTTTGTCTAGTCCTATCCAATCATCCACTCGTTCCTATCTGCTCCAGACACCGCCCCTCACTGCGCTGCACCTCCGGGATGATGCTGCCGTTGCAAGGTCCCGTAGCAAGATGCTCTCTCTTCCCCGCTCCCTCCCCCAGCTTGAAGCGCCTACTCCCCAACGTCTCTCCCGCGCGGTCAGCCCCTTCCCGCACTGCTCCTTCCCGTGAGGCACTCGGTCCCTCCCGCGCTGCGCGCACCCGCGCCACGCCCATCGCGGAAGGGGAGTAGGGGAGGCCGACCTGCGCCTAGGGAGGCCTATGCTTGCACTTGCACCTGCGCCCCCATCCACCGTGCGCTGTCGGTAAGAAGGGGAGGCCTGCGCCACCGCAGTTCCCCACCAGGTAGGCCGTGGGTACGCGGGTGAACACTGTGTTTTCAAGTGTTTCAAGCGTTTTAGACTTATGTTTCAAGCGTTTCATCTGAATGTTGCAAAAGTCGATCTGAGATTTTGCATATGTTGCAAAGGCAATATACGCACGTTGCAAGCCTATGTTTTAGGTGTTTCTGATGTTTGTTTCAAATATTTCATCTGAATGTT
Source organism: Saccharum hybrid cultivar R570 (assembly GCA_038087645.1). Lineage (NCBI taxonomy): Eukaryota > Viridiplantae > Streptophyta > Magnoliopsida > Poales > Poaceae > Saccharum > Saccharum hybrid cultivar. Next base: position 1,764,199 of record JAQSUU010000591.1, read on the forward strand.
TCAAAAGTAGATCTTGGTGTTGCACATTTTGCAATGGCTACACATGCATGTTTAAAGCACATGTTTCACGTGTTTCGTCCGTTTCAGACTTGTGTTGCAAATATTTCGTCTGGATGTTTTAAAAGTAGATCTTGGTGTTGCACTTGTTGCAATGAACACGTATGTTTCAAGTGTTTCAGCTGTTTTTAGATTTATGTTGCAAATATTTCATCTGGATGTTTAGAAAGTAGATCGGGTGTTGCATGCCGTCGTTCGCCTGCTGCTGATGGTGCGCCGCCGTGGTTCATGTGCTGGCGCCTGAGGCCTACAGACACCTCCACGGCACGCATCTGCAGGGGGGCAGGTGGGTGAGGGTTCCGGTTCCACCATGCAGGCGCGGAGCACAACTCCTTCGTGAGGGCGCCAGATGGGCGTGTTGGCGCAGGATGGGTGCGGGCCACGGTTTTCGGACGCTAGCGCTGGTTGGGAATAGGATGGAGCGCATGGGATGCGATGCGGGCATGGGGCACGAGAGCTGTGTCCGAACGCAGGCTTAGGACTAGACGTCCGGGCACTGACAAGCCCGTATATAGTAAGATCTCTGACGGTGGGAGGATACACGCTCTCTCGACGCCCCTGCTACTGTTGGCGAATCAGGACATGACATGTGACTACCGTGCGACATGTTTCTCACGTGAATATGCCAGGTTCTAAGGGTCATCGTCCCTCGGTAGCGCGCCTCACGTTCTTTGTTACTCGGGCCTGTTGATCCTATCCTCTAAACTTTAGGGCACTTTTGCTTACTTCTGAGCTCTAAAGCTTTAATATAAGATGGGCTAAAGTTTAGAGATAATTTTAGACATGTGTGCTCTATAGTTTTCCTTTGTTCACGCCACTTGCTGCTGCCACCCGACCTTACTGGACAGCAGAGGTGAATGCACGCGGTCAACTAAGGCGCCCAGGCCCAGGCCCTGCCCCTGCTAGAATGGGAGGCGTCGTCTCCATGGTCGTCATCTTCGACCAGAGCCACCACCTGCCGAACTGTCGACCCTTAAGTTTGGTTCCTCAGACTAAATTTTAGTCTCTATCACATCGGATGTTTGGACACTAATTTCAAGTATTAAATATAGACTAATTGCAAAACTAATTGCACAAATTGAAGCTAATTTACGAGATGAATCTATTAAGCCTAATTAGTCCATGATTTGACAACGTGGTGCTATAGTAAACATGTGCTAATCATAGATTAACTAGGCTTAATAGATTTGTCTCGCTAATTAGTCTACTCCTGTGTAATTAGTTTTATAATTAACTCATGTTTAGCCCTCTTAGTTAGCATCTGCCGAGCGTCAGATGTGACATACACTAAACTTTAACCCCTACATCCAAACATGTGGGGCTGCATTTTGGTCTCTGTCGTTACTGTAGCAACAGCGCAGCCGCAGCCACAGCCACATCTCCTGCCACGCCGCGCCACATCCCTTGCCGGACCCAATGTGCCTCGCCCATCGCGACCACAATGTTCACCGTACCACCACCACCCCCACAACACCAGGAGGAGGTTGTCTCGTCGCCGGTCCGGACGTTGTCTCACGTGGCCAACCGAAGACACCGTGATAGGAAGGGGCGGCCTACGCCTATGCCTGGGTGTATGCTAGGCCATTGTTCTCGACTTCCCGTCTGACCCGAGCTTGCTGGCTACTGCATTTTCCCACCAGTGAGGCCGTGGTCACTGGCGACACCATGTTTCAAGCGTTTCAGACTTTGTTTCAAGTGTTTCATCTGGATGTTATAAAAGTCGATCTGAGATGTTGCATATGTTGCAAGGCTATGTTTTAAATGTTTCAGACGTATGTTTCAAATGTTTCATATATTATTATGGTTATACACATATGTTTCAAGCGTATGTTTCAAGCGTTTCAGACGTATGTTGCAAGTTTTCATCTAGATGTTGCAAAAGTAGATCTGGATGTTGCATGTGTTGCTATGGCTATACACGTATGTTTCAAGCATATATTTCGTGTTTCATCTGTTTTCATACGTATGTTGTAAGTATTTCGTCTGGACGTTGCAAAAGTAGATCTGATGTTACACATATTTTAGTTGAAAAGTAAGTTGCCACGAAGAACATCTAAGTCCTCTGTGAAGTGAGAAAGCTTTCTCCTCACCGCTGGCCTACACCTCCTCCACGGCGGTGGCCGCACGCACGGGCGCGAGCGGCCTCCAGCCTGCCATGGCGGAGGCCAGCTGAACGCAACATCGAAGAGGGATGGAGGCAGGGATGCGTGGCCCTGCGTGCATGCCGGCACGAAGGTTCCCTTACGCAGGCATCGGAGGGAAATGGAGCAATAGGCGCCGCTGGCATCCGGATGCGGGCGTCCGTCCAGACGTCCAGGCGCTAGCCACTCCACAAATTTTACGAAGAAATATACATCTATATAGATGCATTATTATGAATATGCATTGTTCTACTTTTTTTTTAAAAAAACTACTACGTATGTTTTTACGTTTCTTCTATGGAGAAGATGGTTTATACCCCTATTATGTATACCCCCACACCGGCCCACACATCCGCCCACCCCAGGATGCCACGCTTCTCTCCCAAAATCTCTCTCTAATCCGGCGCTCCTCCCTCCCCATCTTCTCTCTTCCCCGGCAGCGGCGCGCAGGTAGGCCTGCTAATGGGTTGGGTTCAAATGGGTTTAATGGGTTGGGTTTTCAAATGGGTGCACTCTGGATGGGTGGGAATGGGTTGATTTATTTAGCGGGTTGGGTCGGGTTGGGTTTAATAGAAAACTGGGTTGGATGGGTCGGGATTGGGTTCTTTTTTTGTGGGTTTGAATGGGTTGAGCCCATGGGTTGATGTTGAATTTTTAATATATCATAGTATACATATATATTGATTTGTAATTTGTTTAGCTTTTGATGTAGGGCCCACATGCATATTTTGCTATGCTAATCAGCACGGATTAGCCTCATGACATTTTGAATCCAGCTTAATTTATTTTGGTCAATTTCGACAAAATTTAATAATGTGAACACGAGCTTTTATTTCTAGGGTCCGGCTTCGAGGTGGGGCCCACATATTCATTTGGCAGTGCCAACTGGCATGAAATAGCTGCTTGTTACATTAAATCATCTGCAACAAATTTTAGTCAATTTCGACAAAATTTTATAATGTGAACGCGAGCTTTTATTTCTAGGGTCCGGCTTCGAGGTGGGGCCCACATATTGATCTGGCAATGCCAACTGGCATAAAGTAGCTGCTTGTTACATTAAATTATCAGCAACAAATTCTAGTCAATTTCGATAAAATTTTATAATGTGAACGCGAGCTTTTATTTCTAGGGTCCGGCTTTGATGTGGGGCCCACATATTGATCTGGTAGTGCCAATTGGCATAAAGTAGCCGCTTGTTACATTAAATCATTTGCAACAAATTTTAGTCAATTCCGATAAAATTTTATAATGTGAACGCGAGCTTTTATTTCTAGGGTCCGGTTTTAATGTGGGGCCATATGTCTTATCAAGCATATATATACATTTTTATGTAAGCCCATTGATTTTTTAGCAAACCCGTGGGTTTAATTAGTTTATGGGTTGGAATTGGTTGGGTTGAAACTATAAAAATATGGGATGGGTTGGGTGAAAGAAGAGAGTTAATTTGTTATGGGATGGGTTAGGTATGGGGTGGGTTTTCACCCATTAGCAGGCCTACGCGCAGGCAACCTCCGGCCGGAGCAGGGCGACCGGCGGCCAGTCCCGCGGTTTTTCCACAGGTATATATTGGTGATCCCTTTCCGTGATTGCAAAATAGTTTTTTTAATAATATAATCCGACTCGTCCTCTAAATTCTGTTCCGATTCTAATACTCAGATGCGCCCAGGATCCGAGACCCGAGAGTTGGGTTTCCGGCTGCTTGGTGCTTGCTGTAAATCCAACTCTTCTATGATTGATTCGCGAACAAAACACAGAACACAGAGGACGCGTGGTGGGTTGGATTTCTTGGTAGACAATATTGTTATTAGGTGATTAGGTCTCCCGGCGCCGCAGCCATCATGCCCCATAAACGCCGGGGACAGGACGACGAAAACCAACACGCCGGCGGCGGTGGCAGCCGGGGCAAGAGGTCGCGGTGGAATCGGCAGCACCTGTATCTGGTCCTGGATGACTGGGACAAGGGATTCAGCGTCCACAAGATCGACGCTGACAGCTTCGTTTCCTGCTCCGGCTCCGACGACGACGCCGACAGCTTCATTTCCTGCTCCGGCTCCGACGACGACGACCACCAGGGTGTGATTGCTCGGCACCTCCCAGAGCCTCCGGCCCTGCGGTTAGAATCACCCGATGGCCGTGATGAGGCAGATACCGACATGACGTTCTCGGCCATGGGCACCAAGATCTTCGTCTTTATAAACGGGCGCTGCGGGCTCATCTACGACGCCGACACGGCCGTGCTGGCCGTCGGCGCGCACGCCCCTGCCCAGATGGCCTGTGGCTTCGGCATCTCCGTTCACGTCGGTGATGTTCTCTACCAGCTAGCATACCGCTTCTTCGACGACCACGGGCAGCACTCGTTCGAGGCAATGTCGTGGGCGCCCACCGCCCTGGAGCCGGACACTACCAAGGGCGGCTGGTCCTGGAACACTCTGCCGGCGCCGCCGCCCACGTTCACCACCCGCCAGCGCGTGGTTTCCCACGCCCTGCACCCGGACGGCCACAACATCTTCATGACCACGGCTAATAGGGACACTCCTAGCGCTCCACTGGCTACTTACTCGTTCAACACCAAGGAGGCTACATGGAGGTGGCATGGGGAGTGTGCATTGCCATTCTTCGAACAAGGTCACTTCGATGCCGAGCTCAACACGTGGATTGGCCTTCGCCAAGATGGCTACATATGCTCCTGCCAAGTTGTCTCTGTTGACTTCCTCAGCACGCGGCCTCTCAGAAAACACTTTGCATACATCGATCCAAACATTTATTTGGATTACCAGACCACCAAGGAGAAGCTGTTCCGCAACCTGAGGGGTACATGAGAGCCTCTCTCACTTCTATGGGCTCAGGTAGATTCTGCCTCGCCGAGTGTGTGGCGTCCAAGAAAGGGCGGAAACTCCCGCTTTTCGGAGACTATGACGGTTGTGTGCTCCACATGACCATATTTGGTCTCAAGTAATAATGACAAGGGAGAGCTCCAAACCACAAATCAGCGGTCCACACGCCCCCTTATAGTGTCTAGGCATATAAGTCACTTCGGTCCTTTTGCATTCTGGATGTAGAAGTTGTTTGGTTTATTGCTATGCTATATAACTCTATTGTTATAAAGAGAAATCAATAAATATTTGTTTTTAGCTGAGAAGTTTTGTTACTTGATCTATGTGTGTTTTCTCATTTGCAACAGCAAGAAAGAGTTATTGATGTTTTATTGATCATATTCCTGAAATGTATATTGTGTTCAAAGATGCCTGTGGTAACATGTGAGCATTTAAGATGTGATACTCATGCTTCTAGGAAGCATGCAAAATTTAGACATTGAACTTCAGATCTTGAGATCTGCATCAAAGTATAATGATAAGGGAGAGCTCCAAACCACATATCACTAGTCCACGCGTTCCTTCATAGAATCATAGTGCCTGGCATAGGGGTCACTTCCGTCGTTTTGCATTCTGGATGGAAGTTGTTTGGTTTGTTACTTGTTTTTTTTAGCTAGGAAGCTGTGCTGATCTATGCGTGTTTTCTCATTTGCATGACTAAAGAGTTATTGATGTTTTAATGATCCTACCCCTGATGTGTTCGAAGATGCTTATGGTATCATGTTCTAGCATAGTAGCATTTGAGATGCGATACTCTTGCTTCTAGAAAGCATCAAAATCTAGCTAGCCATGCGACTTCAGATCTTAAGATCTGCAACAAAGTTAGTTCTACCTTTCCTTTTTACACTATCCATATCCGGTGCTGTTCCAACTGAACCACTGACATGGAATCTAATCAAAGTTTGGTTGCCTGTGAATATCATCTTTGTTGGAATGCTGATTACAAGCATGTTTAGGTATGTAGCAGATCTTCAGAATCAGTTTGGTTTGAGTACTGTTTGCTGTGCTATTTTTTAGATCCGTACACCTGATTTGTTTTGTTAATGGAGTATTAAATTGTTTATTGGCTATTGGCTTTAAGCAGTCATTTTTTTCTATGCACTTAAGTTTACCCTCTTCAGGATAATGGCTATGAATGCATCTCTCTCTTTCCAGTCTTGAAATACAGATCACATAAGTAGTAATGGTGGTTTTTAGAATCAAAGTATTGAAGTTCGATGTATTCTGGGTTAAAATGCTTAGGTTACTTCACTTTGAAAAAATGCCAAGGAATTTCATTTGGCTGACAGTTGGTTGATTTTAAATTTTCAAATATGTGTTGCCCGTCTCATGAATCTGCTCTATTCAGGGTTCATTTAGTGCCTTTTACAATGATGAACCTGAACCTTTTTGACTTTTGTTGAACATTTTGTATTGATGTTTTCCATATTAGCTGTGATCCGATTCCCAGCTCCTCACTCAATCTTGTACTTGTAGCAAGGAAGTTCAGACTGAAATGGGAAGCGTTTTAATAAACTTATTTACTTCATTTCTTAGAATTTTATTTACTTTTCAGTCTGAAGTACATTAATGTTGCAATGCTGACTATATTGAAGAATGTCACCAATGTCAACTTAATATTAGTACATTAATGCTGCATGTACTTATTTGACTGCTTCTGGGGAAACTTATTTTTTCAAGAAGCAGCATGGTACTCAAGTCTGGATTGCTCTTATGTTGATGGTATGACATATCCATATGTTAGAAAAGCTTGAGGAACAAGGAGTTGATTTCCTTCCCAAGTGTTTTCCACCAAGGCACCAAAAATTTTCAGCACACATGCTACTAGTTGATTGCCTGATTCACCTGCTCCCTGTCGAATATCTAATCATCTTGTTTTCCACCAAGGCACCAAATAACTTTAAGCACACATGCTTACTAGTTGATTACCTGATTCACCTGCTCCCTGTCGAATATCTAATCATCTCTGAAATTTTGGCTTACAATAATTATGTGTTGACCCTTCAACACCTGAGCCATTGATATGTTGTGCAGATAATATCTGCAGTTGCCGGAGGAATAACAGATCTGTCATTCCATGCTGTCGGAAATATCTGGCAGACCTTAAACTATTTTCTGATGGCGTCATACTCGGTATTACTTTCTTAAGTACAAATGACAAGCTGTTTAATAGTTTAGTACATGCAGTCAGCTATTGAATTTTCAGTCCAGCCAAATGATTTTAGTTATTATTTCCAGCTGCTTAGATTGGCACTTCAGTTTACAAGACTAGTGCATTTAGTTGCTAAGGTATTAAACATTTATTTCAACTAATTAGCCTTTTCTTTCAGCACACTGTGGCATGTAACGGACACCTAAGCAAGCCACCAAGTCTGGGAATTTTAATGAGGTTTCAGTGGTGTTGTTGAATAATTCTTTCATTGCCACTGGCAATTATCCTTGTGCTTGGTTTGAATGACGTGGAGTATCTTTTGGAGACGTAAGCTATTGATTCAACCTTCACTGTTCATTTATTTTTCTATAATAAACCTATGGGACTGCACACAAACTGTTGAGATCTCCATTTATGTATCAATAGACAATTTTCAATGACTTATGTAGTCTTCTGTCCTTTGTGGTCCTGCAAACCACTTTTAGGCATTCTTAATTGAAAGGCAGAGCTCCTGCCAGTCTACTCAATAGATAAATGGAAGCTGTAACCACCAATTGATGTATCTTCTATGGTTGAACCTTTACTCCATTAGTTAGGCTTCTTTTGAATATTTACATGTTTACTCCATCTTGTGGTTATGTATTTGTAACTGAGTTTGCAGACCTCTCTTAAGGATGCCTGAGTTTTGGCTGGTTATCAATGTAAGTGGAGTTTTGGGGGCTTGGAATCTGCTTTACTTCTATGTGTGGTTTCTTCATCAGACAAGTGCGACCACACATAGGTACCTATTGCATTTGATATTTGAAATATACATGTTCCATATAAAACTTTTCCAGCTCAAACTGTGAATCCATAAAGGGATACCGTTGAACTCTAGAACTTCTCCAGCTTTGCTAACTATGAGTCTATAAAAAGCCACCACTGAACTCCTCTAAAACCGTTGCTGATTGTCCTCTCTGTGTTTTCTGCTTTTCTGATGCCAACATTTGCTTCTCATACAACCTTGTGGGCTCCTTAAAACAAGATCCCTCTTTCCATATAATTCTGGTGGGCCTTTGTTTGTTTTCAGCCCATGCTGCAAACTTGTTCGTGGGCTGGGCTCGTGTTCGTGGACTGGGCTCCACCGCTCCAGAGTTTACAGCCTGCCTGCCGTTGCCCGTACGTCAAGGCTTCAAACCTAGTTACTCTGTCATTATCCCCTAAAAAAAAGTTACTCTGTCATTACCTTTCATTAAAAAAAGACAAAAAAAGAAGTTACTTTGTCATTCTGCTAAAAAAAAGATCTAGTTACTCTGTCATGATTTTCTCTTTCTCCATGAATATACAAGTTTTTACATGTAGATGTAGATCAATTTATGCCAAAAATTTTAGTTCATTCCTCTACTAGTTACTGTGTCATGCTTGTTACTATAAAAATAAGTGTACATCGTGTTCTCGAGCAGCGGTACACACCGACGATGCTTGTTACTATAAAAATAAGTGTACATCGTGTTCTCGAGCAGCGGTACACACCGACGTCTCGTTGTATGTTACTGTGCAGCGCTATCAAGGCAATTAATGTGCGCCTCGTCTGTGACCAACATGGCCTTACATGACGCTCATAAATACAACACGGCTGTCGAGCCACAGGGCACTCGACCTTGAAGACTAAAAAAAACGTTGCACCGCAAATTACAGTTGGATATGGCATCCGGTACGGTGGGGGAGAAGGGTACTACTACTTTTCAATAAAAAGGCACTACACGTATTATTGATTGATTTGTCTTTCAAACATGGACGGACAAGGAAACTATATCAATCAATCAATATAAAAAAGAACCATGCATACAAGTTCTAGGCCCAGAATGCAAAAGGACCGAAGTGACTTCTATGCCTAGTCACTGTGAAGGAGCGTGTGGACCGTTGGTTTTTGGTTTGGAGCTCTCCCTTGTGATTGTACTTGAGACCGAATACGGTGACACGGAGCACACATCCATCCTCGTCTCTGAAAACTCGCCCCTTGGCCACTTTGGACGGCACGCACTCGACGAGGCAGAACCTGCCAGTGCCCATGCAGTTGAGAGAGGCTCTTATCGAGCACCCATCGTTGCGGTACATCTTCTCCTTGGTGATCTGGTGATCCAAATACACGTTTGGCCGGTCAACGGGTAGCTGCCACATGTCCGTTTTGGGAGGCACTCCGCTGACGAAGTCGGTGGAGATGACCTGGCAGGCGCACACGTGGCCGTTCAAGTGGAGGCCGACCCACGCGCCGAGGTCGTCGTCGAAGTGACCTTGGCCGTCGAATGGCAAGGCGCATGCCCCGTGCCACCTCCATGTCGCCTCCCTTGTGTTGAACGAGTAGGTGCCCTCCGGCGCGCCGGGCGTGTCCCTGTACGCCGTGGTCATGAAGATGGTGCACCCGTCGGGGTGCACGGCGTGGGAGACGACGATCTGGCGGGCGGTGAACGTCGGCGGTGGCGACGGCAGCGTCTTCCAGGCCCAGCCTCCGCCGCCAGCTCCGGTGGCGGACATTGCCTCGAACGAGTGGTGCCCGTCACCGTCAGTGTCCAAGATGCGGTAGGATAAGAGGTAGAGGACGTCGCCGACGGGCATGCAGACGCCGAAGCCGAAGACTATCTGAGGAGGGGCGTGAGTGCCGACGGCCAGCGCGGCCGTGTCAGCTTCGTAGACGAGGCCGCAGCGGTTGTTGAGAATGATGAACATCTTGGTGCCCGAGGTGGACAGGTAAATCTGATCGTTGCCAGCGGCTGCCTCGAAGCGCAGCACCGGAGTGTCGGGGAGCTGGTCGCCGTCGGAGCCGGAGTCAGAATCGTCGTCGAAGATGTCGGCGTCCATCTTGTAGATGCTGAAGCCCTTGTGCCAGTCATCCAAGACCAGATACAGGTGCTGCTTACTCCACCGCGACCTCTTGCCGCCGCCGCGTTGCTTCTTCTTCTTCCGGTCGTCGTCGTCCTGTACCCGGCGCTTATTATTATGATGAGACATCATCTTTGATGAGTTCTTGACGTACTGCTCAGATCCTTTGTGTTTTGTTCGTTCGCGACGCGAATCAATCTGATGAAGGGCCCTTGGATTTATAGGAAGGCGGAGAGATCGGGATTAAAGACAGATCGAGGAGGAATCGAATTATTATATAACAATAATTATAAAAAAAGATTTGCAATGCGATGCGATCTTGGGTACCTGCGGAAAAACCGCGGGACAGCGAGGATCCGGCATAAATCAGAATCCAAGCCGACGTGGATTCAGCCGCCGCCGATCTCGGGGGCCCTTGACGTTTGGCCGCAGAGCGTGGGGGCAGTACCGTGGGGGAAGCGCGCGGGAAAAGCGCGTCAATTTCCCGCCGCGGGGCAGCAGCTTGCGTTCAGCCGTGCGAATTAGAAACAAAACTGCTGACATCATCATGTACTAAATTAAACAAAAAAAGTTATAACTAACAAATAAAAAACCAAAATAAAATTCGACGAAACTATTGAATTCGTTGCAATAAATCCTTCAAAACAAGATCCCGTTGATATATTTTTAAAAAATATTTTATGAACATATATCTTATAAATTAAATTATTTTTTCTTAAAAACATAATAGAACATAACTAGAGGTAAGATAGAACATAATTAGAAACATAAGAGAACATCGCTACTAACATGATAGAACATCACTATTAGCATGATAGAACATTACTGAAAATACGATAGAACATCACTATTAACATAATAGAACATCACTGGAAACATGATAAAACATCGCTAATAATATGATAGAATATCACTTAAAATACATATTGAAACATCACTAAATACATGATAAAACATCGCAAAAATAAATAATAGAACATCACGAAAAAGACATAATTTAAAATAACAAAAAGAAAATAAAAAGAAAGAAAAAATAATAAATGCATGATACAAATCTAAAAGGAATATATCTTATAAATTAAATTATTTTTCTTAAAAACATGATAGGACATAGCTAGAGGTAAGATAGAACATAATTAGAAACATGAGAGAACATCGCTTGTAATATGACAGAACATCGCTAGTAGCGTCATAGGACATCGCTACTGACATGATAGAACATTACTGGAAACATGATAGAACATCACTATTAACATAATAGAACATCACTGGAAACATGATAAAACATCGCTAATAATATGATAGAGTATCACTTAAAATACATATTGAAACATCACTAAATACATGATAAAACATCGCAAAAATAAATAATAGAACATCACGAAAAAGACATAATTTAAATAACAAAAAGAAAATAAAAAGAAAGAAAAAACAATAAATGCATGATACAAATCTAAAAGGAATATAATAAACACATGAAACATAAAAAATGAAGCAAAAGAAAAATGAAAACAATAAAGAAAACAGAAAATAAAGGAAAAAAAGAAAAAGAAAAGAAACGCGCGCGGGGAGGCAAAAGCGCGCGGAAAATGCGGACGGCAGGCGGGCGCGTGCGCATGCAGCCATCGCTATCGCGTGTGGACCCCGTGCCTCAATGCATGCAGCAGCGCGGGAAAGTTCCCGCGCTATGCTAGGAGCACGTCTGGGGCCCGAGCAAGATTTCCTGCCGATCTCTGCGCCAGACGACGCGGACAAGAGGTTATTGTCATGAGGAGGAGGAGGAGGAAAAAGTCCTTAACCTCCCTCAGTTATCCCAGAAATTTCGATTGTCTGCTTCAATTTGAAAACTGGAATTTTAAGTTCTCTCAACTTTCAAAACCATCCAATTTATCTTCGTTGACGATTTTCAAAGCAGTTTCGGCTCAGACATTCATGGTACCTCAATGAGGTCAAATAGACTTTAATGAAGGAATATAGAAATATTTTTTTCTAAAAAAGTTTCTAAAATCTTGTTTATAACATATTAACATTAGAAAGTATGTAAAAATAAATAATGTTTAACTTTAACCTCATGAGAATGTAAAACCAGTTTCACATCTTTTCTAAAAGTCATGCTACAGGTTTTTCCAATTTATAGATAGAACATGCTTCTAGTAAGCAGGGTACACCTCCCTTGTGACACTAGCCTTCAAGGTCGAGTGTCATGTGGCGCAACAGCCCGTGTATTGTATGAGCGTACTGTACCCCCCCCTTTTTGTGACAAGAACACCCCCCCCCCCCCTTTTTTTTGTGACAAGGGAGCGTATTGTACTTGACGAGGCACCACGAGGCCATGTTGGTCACGACGAGGTGCACCCCTGATAGGCTGATAGCGCTCCACAGTAACATACAACGAGACCATGATGTCGGTGAAGCCATGAAGGAGGTTTTTGTTTTGGTGTACCGCTGATCGAGAACATGATGTACACTTATTTTTCTAATAACCATGAGAGAGTAACTAGTAGAGGAATTAACTAAAATTTTGGCATAAACAATACTTAAATAATAGCTAAAAATGACTAAATGTGGTCCAACTACAACTCAAACTTGGCTATAAGGATTGCCCTATGTAACTCTGTTGGGTTGGGATGGTGGACTAGAGGGAGCGAGGGGTGAATAGTCTTTTCTAAATCTAATGGCTCCGGAGAACAGAAACTAATGTTAAATTAAACTTTCATACAAAGACCCAAAAGGCCAACTCTACTCCAATTTGGCCAACTAGAAGTACACCGAGAGAATCAAGACTAAAAGGTCTTGATGGGCCAGCACACACAAGATGGGCCCAAGACGAGGCAACCGGGACCGACCCTTGGTCTGCCCCCTAGTTTGACCAATCTTTGGATTCTCGGGCCCTTTGATGTGGTTTTTTTATACAAGAGCAACAACGTATTGGTACAGAATATTTCTCCAACAAAAAAAACATATAGGTGCCTATTGCATTTGATATTTGAAATATACATGTGAACACGGATATGTTTCTATATGAAACCTTGTCAGCTTTGCTAATTGTGAATCCATAAAGGGCCACCACTGGACTCCTCCAAAATCATTGTTGTTTGTCCTCTTTATCTTCATCTGTTTTCTACTATTCTTATGCCAATATTGCTTCGTATATGGCCATGTGGAATATCCCTCTTTTCAGACAGAATTCTTTTAGCATTCTGTTTGGTAGGTTACATCTACAACGAGGCTATCATTGTTACTGTTTTTTTACCCTGTATCACTAACAATCCTGTACACTTCACCATGCATGCAGGGCCTTGTTTAGATTGGGCACTTTAGATCCCGTAATTTTTACGGAGAACTGTAGCACGTTTCGTTTGTTTGTAGTAAATATTGTCCAATTTTGGTGGAACTAGGCTCAAAAGATTCGTCTCGTAATAACGTTTCAAACTGTGTAATTAGCTATTTTGAATCTATATTTAATACACCATTCAAGCGTCCAAAGATTGAGTAATACTGTTCCAACGTAATTTTTACGGAAACTAAACAAGGCCCAGGTCTTCTAGCAGGAGTATTCTTCGCCAGGGCCAAACTGCGAGATAACTCGCTGACCTAGTGATCATCAGGCTGGCTTTATAGTTTATAGCAGGCAAGAGATAGATACCGGTCCAATGCAATCTTAAAGTATGAATACACTAGAGGGTTTAAGCGTCATTGTATATTTATTTGACCCTCTAGGGTGCCGCTAAGGCGTGTTGTATTGAACTCTATTTCTATCTTAATATTAAGACGCGCAAACCTTTTGCGTGATCGAGAAAAAAGAGATAGATACCGGTGATATCAACAGCTCAAAAACACTCCGTACAATTACCTCTGGGGGAAATTTGTGCAGATGCAATTGTTGTTTCCTTCCTGACTAAGCAAAGAGACAACACAAACACGAGGTTTTGGTGGCCTGGCACTCTTTGGTTCTCCTTTTCCCCACAAGCTGACCTAGTGACCTGGACCCCAATTGTTGTTCTTCTGGTGGTATACGTCTTCGTTCTTGCTGTATGATAGTACGAGACGTGGATGCAACTGAATTTCAGGCAGTTTGGGATGAAAAGGCTGGTTGAGTCGATGTACTGCAAGTACTCCCTACGTATCGGATTTATAAGCTGTTTTGGACAGCGATACGGTCTCTAAAACGCAACTTTAACTTCTTTTCTCTATAAAAATATTTATCAAAAAGTGATATATATATATATATATATAGATTTATGAAAGTATTTTTCAAGACAAATCTACTCATATATTTTTTACGAGAAAATGGTTATTATAGTACTCCAAACAACGTGGCTTCTCCCAAATAGGACTCCTATCGTTGGTTTCGTCCAAACAGGACTCCAAACATTTTGCATAAGCTATAATAAGATTTTGGTCCTTTTAACCATTTTTCCCATCTCCCAAATACTTGTATTTCCTAATAATGACCGTATTGCCCTTGGTATTGCCGCTCGTCGTTCCACGCCGCCGCTCCCCACGCGCGTCGTCCTCCATGGACGGAGATGCGCCGTCCACCGTGCAGGTAGTCGTCGGTCACCGCCTTCCACGTGGTGGCGTGGTGGCAGCAGCACCGCGGCTTCGTCGTCGGCACCGCCATGCCCACGCCCACGGGTGGCGGTGGCGCGGCGTCCCGTGGCCTCGAGGGCCTCCGCGGGGGCGCGGACCCGAGGAGCCGCTCCCGCGCCGCGGCGACACGCGCCTGGGCGCTCGTTGCCGTGAGTGCGGTGGCGCGGCGGGAGGATGAGGCGGCGTCGGCGTCGGCAGCGTGCAGGGTCGGTAGGGTCCGCCACGTCGAGCGCGCGCGCCTCACCGGGCCGACGCGCGTAGAGGGGCGCGGAGGCGAGCGTGGCGGCGACCCCGGGTCATCGTGGGGCGAGATCGGCTGAGCGGCGGGACCGCGTCGCCCGCGCATGTGGCCGAGGATGTGGAGCGCCAGGAGCGACGCCGGGTGGTGCTCCGCGAGGCGGGCCGCCGCCGCCGCGCAGCCGTCGTCGTGGGAGTGGAACCTGGCGTGGATCGCGGACTCGGACTCCTTCCGTAAGGCGGCGGTGGAGTCCTCTCAGTCCACGCTGGTCGGCGGCGGCGCCGCGCACCCCGCGGGGCGGGGCGGCTTCCTGCTCCCGCCACCCTCCCCCTTCACGGCGAGCTCCGGCGGGCACGTCTCCCTGAGGTCGCCGTCACACCCCGCCGCGCTGCAGTTGCCGCCGCCGTGGCCGTTCACGGGGCGCACCGTGAGGGGCAGGTTGAAGCCGTCGACGAGGCTCACATCGTAGAAGTCGCGGTCGGCGGCGAGCGTGAACTCGGCGAGGCTGACGGGCGTGGCGCCGGAGGCCCCGCACTTGAGGGAGGTGCCGCAGGAGCCCGTCGCGCAGGATGGATGGAAGCATGGCGAGATCATCAAGGAATACGTGAGACGGACGAGGAGGTTGGGCATCGATTCACCGCCGTTGCTGGTTGGCCGCCGGAGCGATGCGACACCTTGCTTTGCTTGCGTTGCAGAGCCTGTTCTGTTCATTCCATCTCCCTCGTATCATCCTTCCTCGGATGCTAGCAGAGAACGGACAACAGCAGTGGCACGCGTTCTTTCTTATGGATGATCAGCCGCGCAGGATCATCGGCAGGCGGCGCATCTCCGTCCATGGAGAGCGGCGGCGTGGAATGACGAGCGGCAATATCCTCTGGTATACAACTCAAGGGTAATACGGTCATTATTAGAAAATACAAGTATTTGGGGATGAGAAAAATGGTTAAAAGGACCAAAATCTTATTATAGCTTATGGAAAATGTTTGGAGTCCTATTTGGATGAAACCAACGATAGGAGTCCTATTTAGGAGAAGACACGTTGTTTGGAGTCCTATAATAGCCATTTTCTCAATTTTTATATTTTCGAACCTAACAACTAAGAGTTATTCATGATTTATATTCCTAAGGTTTAACTCAAACCTTGTCCAAAACGACTTCTAAATTCGATACGGAGGGAGTATGTACTAGTTTGTGAAGTCAGGGTGGCTGGATTAAAGGGCGATGTAAATTTTCGCGTGCAGCAAATCTATTGTTGTGGTTTGGTTCCAAATGATTCCACTTGACAAAGGCCAGTTTTTTTGGGTTTAATTTCTTTTAGAAGAAACGCTCAAGTTGCAAGTTTTGGGAAGGGACCTGTTACAGTTTTTGCATATAATATATACCCAAAAAAATACATTAGGGCATGTACAGCGCGTCGGTTGAACGACGAACCCGTCTGCGTCTCAGGATATTTGCAAGAAGCCCCCTCGCGAACAGGAATCGAGGTGAGGTCCGTCCTCTCGCGAGACGACGGACCACGGCTCGTGCTCCCAGGCATAGCGGCCGCCAGACGCCGCGCTGTACGCGGTCGTCGTCTCTGCACGCCGACGCACGGGATCTGGTTGCGACACGAGGGTAGAAGATGCTCGCCAAATTCATGGAGGCATGGGATACGACTGCTGCGCGGAGATGTACGACGCCGGTGGACCGAGCCACGGGGCTGCTCCATGGACGGCACCATGGGGGCGGCTTGTCTGTGACACGGCGACGGGCGTTGTTCCTCCGGACATGCTGGTTGAGCTCGACGGTAGCGGCGCTGCGGCGGGCACCATCATGGACAGGTACAGCATTCCCGTGATGGTTGAGATCTCTCCGTCAAGATCCAGCGCTAGCTTTGAGCCCATGGCTGGTGTGAAGATGTGGCGCAGCCCTCACCTTTTCCCGTGCTGGCTTGCTGTGCTCATGGAGAGGAGAGGAGAGGAGAGAAGGAAGAATATGTAGATTGAAGTTGATTCTTGCTGCTTGCTTGTTCAGTGCTTAGTCGGTAGCATTTTTGTCAATTGCTTCCATCGATTCAGATGGTTTGAGAATGGAAAAATGATTTGGTCAGATGGCAAAGGAATCGAAAAATGATCAACAAATCGAATGCCAATATATATTTTCCTACTAGTGAATTGAATCTGAACAGTTTGCATTAAACAGTTTGCAATTAATGAAATAGATCATGGGTTGTATGTCCTGCCTTTTTACTTGTCTGTATGACATATTCGAGATGCTTGTAGACAAGCTCCTGTCTGTGGGCTGTACATGCCCTTAGGCGCCCCCGAGTCCAAACTGTCCACAACACGCCCCGGGGGGCTGTCGGAAGGACCCGTGCCGTGACTGGGCCTGGCCCACTAGAGCCGTTTTGTTGGTTTTTCCCAGCTGACTTCCCCTTTTGTTGCCACCTAGCCTTGACTATGCTGTCAGTCGGCAAAAGTTCAACCAGCCTTTTTTTTCCTATTACACAAATGCTTTTTTGTTGCCTCTTACAAAAAAAGTGATCTTTTTTCCAAATAATCTATACATTTTTCTGTAAACATTTTTTTGCCTTACACAAAAATGATCTTCTTTTTCAAATACTCTAGGCATTTTTTATGTAAACACTTTTAAATCGCTGCTCATTTAGTGATTCATCTCAATTCACATGTATTGAGCTGGATTGCGGTGGAATTGGATTGATGTCAATCCGACTACATCCAAACAAGATCTTAGGTATACGATTGGAAAGAAAGAAATATAAGGATGCTCGGCGGCTCAGAGTCTCAACAATTGATCGTTGATGAGGTGTGAATGTTTGGTTAAGGCTGGTTTTAAACACCTTTGCCGCCGGTTCTGTTATTTTTATCGTGTTTCAGCCACTAGTCTCCTTTGGTTGGGTCATCGCACACATGCTTTGTGTAATAACCTATGTTCTCTTTTATAAGAAGCACGCACGTATCAAGATTTAAACTTTAAAAACTCGATCAACAATTAGACAAATAAATTTAGGGCCTGATTAGTTGCAAGTCAATTTTCGCTAAACCAATTTTAGGGCAAGCCAAAACATAGGTACACCAATTTTAGGACAGACCAATGTTTTGGTAAGGCAATGAAGATTGTATTTGGTTTGCTGCCAACAAAAGAAAGAAATTATTGCCTTGCCAAATTTTGGAAGATGTTGCCAAAATTTTGGCAGCAAACCAAGTGAGTGTCATATCTTTTGAACTTGCCCATATAGTTATTAGATTTGTAAGGAACTTTACTCTCCAATCATCATAACTTTATAAAGCATAAAAAATACTCCCTTCACACAATGAGAACTTACTTATTGAGAAGTCAAACATTTTCATCTTTGACTAAATATATATATAAATATTAATTAATACGTATTTATGTTGCATTAATTAGCATCATTTGATAAAATCATTAAGTTTTTTTTTTATAATAAACCCATTTAGAGACACAAATGCTGCTAATATATTCTATAAAATAATCCAGTCAAACTTATGATAATTTGAACAGCACGAATCACACTTTTTTTTGGATGGAGTATAATATACAATAAATGAATGGTCAAAGTATAATTTAGGAAACCATATCATTTCAACCCACACCTTATATAACGGATTAGCGAGCCACCGCGATGCCTTCCGCCCCGACGTGGCCCGACTATCCTGCTCGACCACCATTCCCACCGCGATTCCTTGCCTCCCCCGACCCCTTTATAAGCCCGCCGGAGTTGGAGACGAGGGAGGGAGAGTTGCCAGAGATGGAGACGAGGGTAGCACCGGCAAGCTCAGGTGGGGGCGTAGGCACGGTGATGGTAGGCTGATTCACGCCACTCACTAACCAACGCGAGGAAGAGAAATAGTGCAAGTCGCTTTGATTTTTTATGGTATATAGCAAATTTTATGTACCAAAAATATCAAATCGACTTATTATTTGAAATAGGGGGAGTAATGTGGTGATTACTAGGCCTATAATTCCTTCTATTTATTTTATTTTTTTAATGAAAAGATGTCTTACCACTATATATGTATATAGATGGCCATGCCGTGGAAAATCTATCTTCTTCTTCTAACACTAAAGAGGCAAAATTTCTGCCATGTAATTTTCAGATATCTTAAGTGTCATTGGACACCCTCCAATTTACCGTGTCTCCGACTCTAATTTTTCTTCGAAAATCAATGCCTCTCCGTCCGTTTCCCACGATCAGGTGTGCGATTACTTTTCTATACCTAATAATAAAGAGCCAAAATTTCTCCCAATTTTTTTTGGTCCGGCCATTTTTTTGTCCGTCTTCTCTCTAACTAACTACGGGACAATGGAGAGTTTTCTTTCGTCCGAATTTATATATATAACTCGTGTTCATATGAGTTAGAATAGCTCTTGTCTAGCGTGTATGGAGTCCGAGTTAGAATAGCTATTGTCTACCATGATACGGAATCCCATCCTAGCTTTTCTAATTGATTACGACGTTAGATACCGGATAAAAATCGCTTCCGAAAGCCAACTGGAAACCGGACACAACATAGATAGATAGAAAGAAGAAAAGACATTAACTGAGCAAACGTCCAATGAACGGAACACATACGTGCATAGAAAGATATGAGGCAATAGAAGATGCAAAGATGATAAAGAATTGGACACAAGTATTAATAGAAAAGACAAAAATTAAATAGAATAGAAAGCGTTTGGGAAACTTCCCTCCCGTCCATACTGACAGAGATCCGGCCCAGAGATGTCCGACGGAGCTAAGGTCATTTCTTTCTTTTTTAGCTTTGGAAATATTTGCTCGCTCAGAACCTGGAGCATAATCGAACACGGTTCCTCTGCACCTCATCATATAGGTTCTTATATATACAGTATATTATTTCACGCCGAGAGGATCAGTTTCAAAAAAAAAAAAGAACGAGTGGATCATCAGATCAATTTCTATATAGCCTCCCCAAAAAAAATCCTATCCTATCTAAACAAGACTTCAAATATACCACACGCCATGAGCAAGACTTCTACATGGTATTCATTGGAGATCAAGAACTTCAACCGTATATATTTTGGCGCATCCAGCTATACGAACGAGAAGCTGGTGGAGACGATGAAGAGAACGATAGTGGTGCACGGTTGATAGTTCCAGATTGTTGAGGTGGCTGGCTAAGAGCTACATTGCAAAGTTGATATCGTAGAGGCAGCATGAATTGGACACCCACACCCGCAGGTGCCAAGGTGCCCACCCTTCCCCTGAGGGTGTTGGGCTGCGATGATTGGAGAGACACGACACCAATGAGGAAGCGGTTGGAGACGTCGATGCAAACTTCCTTTGAGTATCTTCGGCAAGAGCATTTTACGTTGCAAAGTTGACGTCGTAGAGGCAGCATGAATTGGACACCCACACCCGCAGGTGCCAAGGCGGCCACCCTTCCTCCGATGGTGTTGGGCCGCGATGATTGGAGAGACACGAGACCAATGAAGAAACGGTTGGAGACACCGATGCAAATCTGCCTGTGAGTCTCTTCGGCAAGAGAATTTTATTGGTATGTCACTCTCTCACAAATCTATATAAGTTAGAGCAACACATCTAGCTAGCCACAATACGTCATCGCCCAAAAAATATGAACATACAACGTGATTTATTAGATAAATCTCTAATCCTCTCGTGCTCATGCAAATTAGGGCAGCTAGCATATGTCGAGGCACGATAGAAGGTTCAGATCCAAGATGAACCGGAACACATGACCAAAGTTATTAACAATATCTAAGTTGCAAGGTAGCTAGGCGACCGTGCAAAATGTATACCTCGTTGCAACGCACGGGCACATTTGCTAGTCTTTTCTAAAAGGGCAGCCAA
Organism: Saccharum hybrid cultivar R570; assembly: GCA_038087645.1. Classification (NCBI taxonomy): domain Eukaryota; kingdom Viridiplantae; phylum Streptophyta; class Magnoliopsida; order Poales; family Poaceae; genus Saccharum; species Saccharum hybrid cultivar. Next base: position 1,784,960 of record JAQSUU010000591.1, read on the forward strand.
CTTTATTAGGCCCACCATCGGAGGATAGAACGTAGCCACGTAGGCATGCGATGCGACCATGGTTTACGTAAGAAAATTAATTATTCCAAGCAATCTATATCTACTCTATGTATGTGTGGTGCGGCTCCTGCACTGCTCTGTGTATGGCTTCGGTACAAAAATGAGCGAAGCTACGTACAACTGATGACAACAAAGGAGATCGTATGGTGGAGGGCTTCTGGCCTCCTATACACAGAGCTGGAGCCATTTTGGTGCCCGGAGCTAGAGCGACAAAAAATGGCTGTATGTAAGTGTCCAACTCTGACATCTAGCATTTGCCATGGAGTTAAATTATGGATGTCATAGTAATCCTATAATAAATGATCACTTTTAAATTTTATAAAAAGTAAAGAAATAAATATGTAATATTCATATCCTAATTTGTTATTAAAGTTTCATAGTTTTTTCTCCCTGTTCAACGTGCAGGTAAAAATAGGAATGGACATACTCCCTCCGTCCCTAAATAATATAGGTATCGTTCTCGTTTTCCGAGAAACATCTACCGGTAATTATATATTAAACTATATAAATATTTATGCTAAGTAGTAATTGGTATCATCGGAAAGATCTTTACGTCTAGTTTTTTTAATAAATTTAGTTGAAGATAAAAATGTTACACTTATTTTCTATAAATTGAGTCAAACTTGTGCCACGGAAACCAACGGCGACACTTATTTAGGGACGGAGGGAGTATCATTAGGGCACCCGCAACCGTTTGAGTCAGCTACTAGCTCTAAGCCATTCTCTTCAATAATGTTAGCTTTTAACATATAGCTCATAACATGAATAGCCCCACAATGACACTCACTCTCAGGTTAATGTGTGTATAAACCTAGCGTTTGATCAAGAGCTAGCTTATCTCCCTATTCAATTAAACTAAAAAAAATACTTAGAGCTAGCTTATAAGCCAGCCACTGCGGGTTCCCTTACAAAGATTACCTGCTTTTATTCTTAGCCCCTTGGACTGAAGACATGAATCACAAAACAAAGCAAATTTCCCACGCGGAGTGTGCTGAATGAACCGGAATGAAATACTGAAACTATAAAATTAAGGATTAAGTCCACTTTTGGCACCTCAAGATGCTGGTACCCCAACTGTCACTTTTAGCACCTGGACGGAGGCAGGAATGTTTTGACCCACGTGGAGTGGTTTTGCCTTTTTCTTTTTTCTTTTTCTTTTTTTCTTATTAAATGGCTGAACTTGTGAATTTCATAGTAAATTGTTGGAGCATGGTAAATTCATAAAATTTTTTGGGTAGCCTTGTCATGATGTTCTATATGCAAGCAAAATGTGAAACTAGAAAATAAGTAGTTTTTGATGCTGAAAAGTTAGATCTTTTAATTAATAAATGCATGCTCTATGAATTTTGTAGGCTAATATATATACCCTATGATCATGAAACTTGTTGTGTAACTGTTTTATGCTAAGCTAGACCTTCACAAAAAGTTTGAGATTAATTTTATGATGTTTGCTTATATCCCTAATTTATATGTTTTAATAATTAGTTAATAATTACTTATATGATTAGCATAAATCATATGATGATTTGAGTGACTTTTGGGCTTGATTGATGACCATGAGATACTCCACTCCTGCTGTTTCATGGCAAAGTAATTAAGACTGGTTTTATTTTCCTTATTATGAGATACTCCACTCTACTACTCTAGCAACATTGCGTCTTAATAAAAAAAAATGAAACTGGGAACAGGCCGTGGGCTTCTTGTGGGCCGAGGGGGTTTGGCCGTTTGGGCCGACTCGGCGGCGGCGCGGCGGTTATTTCTTCCCTCTCCCTCCCTCCCTCCCTCCCTCCAACGGCCAACCAATTCAGAAATTCAGAACTCCGACAAGTTCAAGAACCGCGAGCTCTGTTCTCCTCCGCCTCCGGCCACCGCCCCCACCTTCCTCCGCCAGCTGGTCGTGCGCGCGAGCTCTTCCAGCCTCCGCCGTCCCAATTTCATCCCGCCGGACTCGCCACCTACCGACCCGGCGACGGACGCGCGTCGTCATCGAGCGAGCCGACTCCGCCTCGCGCCACCGGCCTCCGCTTCCGCCGCCGCTCGTGCCAGAACCAGCCGGCGTCGGGATTCGATCAGTTTCTGGACCACCCGCCTCCGCCTCCGCTTCCACCACCCGCCTCCGTCTCCCTCCTCAGTCCGCCTTCAAGAACACAAAAGCTCTGCTCCCCCCGCCTCGCTTCGGCCTCGTCGGCGGCGATCATCCATCAGAAAGGATGCATCAAGCCGTCCCCGCCACGGGCCAGCTTGTCGTAGGAGGTGGTCTGGTCACCTGCGACCCCGGAATAGACGTAAGATCTCGGTTCTTGCCTTCTTGGCTTACTTTCTTGGGTTCTTGATTGGTTCTGACGGCATGGTTTTCTTGGTTTCGCCTTTTTGCTGTTACGCGAGTTCTTGCGGGATGGTTTGCCTTCTTGGGATCAGATGAATTTTAGGCTCTGAAATTATATACTGTGATTGGCACTGATTCAGTCCATTAGCAATCTTGTCTTGGAGGTAGCTTTCTTGTCTTGCCTCAAAGATATAGTTTTATTTCGTGGTCCTCGTATCAAAACTTAGGATGGCATATGTTGGTATATGTTTTTGCTTGATTGCTTCTAGTAGATTTGGTCTAGAAAATTGGATGTGTTGTGTAAACATATCTCTTTATGGAAGCATGATGAAGCCTGTGCATTAACTTCAATCTTCCAATGCCTATGGATTGATAATTTGATATCTAGACTTTCTTCTAGCCTTAGCTGAACGAGACAGGTCTGAAATTAAATACTGTGATTGACACTGATTCAGTCCATTAGCAATCTTGTCTTGGAGGTAGCTTTCTTGTCTTGCCTCAAAGATACAGTTTTATTTCGTGGTCCTCGTATCAAAACTTAGGATGGCATATGTTGGTATATGTTTTTGCTTGATTGCTTCTAGTAGATTTGGTCTTGCAAATTGGATGTGTTGTGTAAACATATCTCTTTATGGAAGCATGATGAAACCTGTGCATTAACTTCAATCTTCCAATGCCTATGGATTGATAATTTGACATCTAGACTTTCTTTTAGCCTTAGCTGAACGAGACAGGAAATGAGGTTCATTATTGAATTGGTTAGAGACATAGTTCCATTTCAATGTTGTTTCGTCAGGCCAAATCTTATGCTGTTGATATTCTAGTCCATCTTGGCAAAGCTGTGAAGCCTTGTGGGCAATGCCGAGCTTTGAATGCTAATGCACTGATAACAAGTGTCTATCTAACGCTTCTGTGCTTCAATGAAATCAAGCTCAGATCAGTAGGGATGAGACATTGCAAGCTCATTTTTATGTTCATCCTAGGCTTTTATATGTTTTGTCGTCGGTATTTGAACCAGTGTCCAGTCTCAACTGCACGGCCTTCTAGTCCATCTTGGCAAAGCGTGTAGCCTAGTTGGCAATGTCTTGCTTTGAATGCTAATGGACTGATAACAAGTGTGTCTCTAACGGTTCTGCGTTTCAATGAAATGAGGCTCAGATCGGTAGGGATGAGACAATACTAGCACATTTGTGCCTAACCTACAGGCTTTGATAGTTTTGTCTTAAGTAGCTGAACCAGTGACCAGTCCAACCACACTGGTTTTCTAGTCCATCTTGGCGAAGCGTGTAGCCTAGCTGGCAATGTCTCATCCACACTGGTTTTCTAGTCCATCCACACTGGTTTTCTAGTCCATCTTGGCAAACCCTAAACCCCATAAATTAACCAGTGACTTTTAATTGCTTTGAAAATAGCCTTTCTCTGTTGAATATCTCTGATTTTGGTTCAGAAACTTACTAGTTTCAGTTTCGAGAATAGATTATCTTTTTGTTCTGAAAATAGCTTATATCAGTTATTAACTTCATTAACTAATGGTGTTTCTGTTAACTGTGACTAATTGATGTAATAACTCTTTTTCTTTGTTCCACAGCTAGCTAAGCAGACATGGCTTCACAGCGTTTTCGCTTGCCCCCTGCACAAGGACCCTTGCTTTGCACTAACTCAGTACGCGAGCACCACCGACCTCGTCGAGAATGGGATCTCTGTTCCGGGGAGTGCAGATGGACAGAAGAGGGTCTCCAGAGCGCGCCCCTGCCTCCTGCGACTTCTGAGGCAGTGGTCTTTGCACTGCGTGGGAACTTTAGCATCCACAATTTCTTGGTGTACCGTCCCGAGAAGGACATGCTCGTGGTGCGCATGACAGGCCATCTGCATCTGAGCCTCTACTGTCCGGAGGATGCCGTGGAGGACGACAGGACCTTTGTCTGGTCAGTCAGGGCGCTCCTCAACACTCGTGAACACGTGCCCCTGCACATCTCGGATTGGCTGAATCTCATCAACACCCGTGGAGTGGGCAATGAGTATCTAGTGCGGTACCACATCAACCTCATGGACCCCCGCCCTGGCCTCTCAGTCCTTATGTCCTTCAAGAAGAGGATCGATTACCTCAGGCGCCGCTGGCGGGACGCCCACACAAGTATCGTATATATGATGTCTCTTTTTCTGGGCTGGAATGCTAGGCTACATCAGTTCAGCAACAACCTTATGGAGGCAGCGCGCGTGTACACACTGAATCAGAGTGGGAGGACTCAATTAGATGGGTTCGAATCCAATGTTGAAGGCATACTGAAAGTGATTCGGGATTGCTCAGAGCATCCAGCCAAGAGTTTCGAACAATATATGCTGCTGATCATCGAGGAGGATTTTCATTCTTTCGCAGCGCTCCTCCAGTTTGCTATGTTCCGGGCAGGACAGCTGCAGTATCTAAATCTGGAGAACTCAATGGGTTAGGTTAGGTAGGCTCACACATGTGTGATGGGTTTAGTTTCCAAAAGACAGAGAAAAGTACTGAACTTGTAAATGTTTGGAACCAAGATGATGCGTTTAGATGATTATACTAGAGTAAGGCATTGACAGATACATGTATGATATATCATAATATCATCTGGTTACGTTGTGGCTACAGCTTTCCACCTGTTTAGCTATACATTGCATACATGATTTCCTGTCAAATTTACAATTTCACAAGTTGCTGCCTCTCCAGACTTTCATGTCAGCATGTTAGTCATCTTCGCTGCCACTCCTTCGCAGCTCAATCTGCAGCAACAGATCATGGGAAATCTGAGTTCAGGAAGAAAACAGCTGTGTTGCATGAGAATGGAAAAGTCTGTAGTCCGTACTACTAGTATATCTGCTATAGCATCAAGAATACTGCAGCATTGAAACCATAGCCAGATAGAACCATAGCTAGATAGAACAAATTTGTTGACTAAGATCGTGCTGCATGATGATATACAGTAAGCCAGACCAGATACGAATGCCTGATTTGAATCTTTGGGAGCCTGAGTGATTGTGCAGAGCTCTCCCTTTCTTTTGACGCCTTACCATCTTCCAAGTCATTGTCATCAACACAGAAGGACCTTGTCAACGATCTGGAGAACATGATAACTCATTATTGATTTATTATCCAGAAACATAGCAGGTTGTGTTAAGTTGCAGAGCAGTTGCTGTGGAGACATTTCATTAGATAGATGAGATCACGTTTGTGATTTTTTTTCCAGTTATAACTATCTGTGGAGAGATTTTCATTCAGATATAGAAGACCAATGTTTATGGAGTTACTGCAAGTGTTTTAACCAATTATCTATGGTGAAATAGACAGTGAAATTCTATGGGAAGGAAAAAAGAGAGAAAAAAAGAACAAATCACACCAATAAAGGGTCACATACATGCTTGTTTCCAATTTCTCTCCTCACAGGACTTGCAAGTGCAGTGAACCCTGCATTCTGATTCCGAAAGAGACTCTTTTCACCATACATGAGAGTGCTACTTACACTCCCTGGTACAATTCTCCTAGGAGAGGCATCAGGATCGGCTGGAACATCTACAGGGGGAAAGAGAATGCTACAGTAAGCTGGAACCAATAGAATCAGATTTATTTGCAGGAAGCCTTCATCATCACACTGTGTTTTGTTAGCAGTGGGCCACAATAGGTATAAATGTACTTAAAAATCTCAAATTAAAATTTGAATGTAAGCACCATACAAAAGAATGAAATGGTTGACCGTGAGCCTAGGCTGGGCTATTTATATAGGAATATGTGTGCACCCAGTTTCTGGTACATGGGTGGTTTAAGCTGTTTATAACTGAAACTAAAAGGAGTTGTGAGCATGGCCCATTTTATAAACCATGGACTATTAATCTGCCAATTTACCATATCTGGGAAAAAGTCTAGATAACCCCCTGAACTATGAGAGCTGGCATACTTGATACCTTCAACTATAAAACCAGTTGTTTAACACTTTAAACTATATCACCTGAAAACACATGGAGTTAATGGCTTCGATTTTTAGGACACTTGCAGCTGTAGCTAAATCGGACTGTGCAATACATGGAATCAGATTACTGCTATCTAACTGTTTCTAATTGCTCTGGACTGTGGACTCTGGTTACTACCAACTATCTACATCCATTTTCCAAAAAAAAAAAAACTATCTACATCTTGACGTTACTATGAACTGTACCACATGAGGTTTACTACGAATCGTTTCTGTCCCATGCTACCACTAATAATAACTGTTTTGCAACTTGAGGCTCGTGGGTGCAGTTAAAGAATGCTTTAGCCATATCGCTTAATCAGAGTAACATTGGAAGCAGCACCCAGAAGATCAGTTGAAATTAATTGTCGTTTTCTCATTTTCTGTGGGGAGCTAGAAGCTAAGTTTGCACCACCAGAGATAGTGAGGTGAATCCTACATCACACACATGGGACTAATTTGACCTGCTGCCTAATCCTTCCACTCAAACAGTGGCAAGCACGGAGTTAATCTATCAAGAGGTTATTAGCAATGCGAGTCCCAAGCAAGAGAGGCGAGCGAGAAGCAGAGCATAGCCTGCAGCCTAACTGAAGAGGATCTGCAGGAACGTCTAACTGAAGGATTGTACAGGACAAAAGAGAATGCTTGTAAGTTGTAACCAATGGTAATCAGATTAATTTGCAGGAAGCCTGCATCATCACACTTGTACAGTGGGCCATATTAGCTATGATAGCAAACTAAAATTTGAACATAAGGATCAAGCAAAAGAATGAAACAGCTGACTATGAGCCCAGAAGTAATATATGCTTTGACTTTGAATCACCAAAACTAGTCTAAAACTGAGTTATCTGTGTGCTCCCGATTTCCGCATATGGGCTGTTTAAAGCTGTTCATCGCTGTAACTAAAACGAGGCATGAGCAGGACCCATTTTAATAGCCACTGAATTATTAATCCGCTGACTTACAATATTTGGATGCTGACTCCAATGTTACTGTCATGAAGAAACATGGTGAAAACATTATTTCACTCAACAGCCTCAGGTTGCACACACTATTAGTGGTAAGATGAGACCAATACAATTACTTGTTACCTCAAGTGAAATGGTTAGTGGTAAAGTAAAGATGCAGATAGTTAGTAGCAACATGAGCCCAGAACAATTAGGAAACAGTTAGTAAGCTGATTCATGTGTTCCACCATCCAATTTAACTACAGCTATTCCAAGCATTATCTTCATTTGCTTTCAGTTACTGTACTATCAGAATACCAGGTTCAGGGCTGGCTGTACTATGCTACGAAACAAACTTGAAACGTGCAAGAGCAAACAACAGAGAATGCAACTTGTGGGAGCTGGGAGGCCTCTGGTCAGCAGCAATTAATTATTGTTTATAGCTCAATATATGTGTGTCAGAAATAAAAAAAAAAACTTACACGCTGATCCATCCTATTATCCTAACACAAGTGGATCGAGATGAATACGAGGATATGCAAACAGAGCCCTGAGTTGAATCCGTTCCGAGATTACACACACGGACACACGGAACTAAAATTTGAGCTGCTGCCTATTTCCTTGCACTGCACTCAAGAAGTGGCAAGCACGAAGTCAACCAATCACCAACAGGTTAACACCCGAGCAATCCTAGGCCAAAGCACATGGAGGCAAGCTATAAGCCGAGAGGGTGGCCCTGGGAGCTCCGAGGCACGGGCGAGCTGGAGTCGAGGCAACGGCGTGGGGGGAGGAGGTGGAGATTAGGGAAGGCGGCGGAGGGAAGGAAGGAGGGAGGTCGATCAGGTACTACCTGGAGCCCATGGTGATGGCGGCGGGGCGGAGCCGGCTTGACGAGCCCCCGTGGCGCGTGTGACGGCGGCGCCGGGGAGGTGGTCGACGAAATGTCGGTGAGGGGGCGGAGGCGCCCGGAACGTAATGTCTCTGAGACTGAGATGCGGGCCCCACCATCCGGGGTTCTGCGAACACAAGTTGACATGTACCTTGTGTCAACGCTTTGCGATGAGTGATTGATCAACACGATCAACGAATAGGTTGAGTCGGTGACTAACTCTACCTTGACGAAAGCCTTATGTGCATTGTGTCGTTTGGCTTGTGGTGCGCAGGTGTCGAGCACGGAGGCAATGGTTGACGGCGATGGTGAAGGTCAAGTGGGTTTGTGCCGAGGGACCGGTGCGGTGAAGGACGGACGCCGGAGACTTGGACCGAGGGACCGAGGAGGCCGGGCGAACCAGTCGCGGTGGCTGACATCCGGGGACACCGACGAGCGCAAGCGTACACGGCGGGGGATGCGTATGGAGTACGCTACTCGTGGCCCGGTCTGGTGGTTTGGGCCTCAAAACCATCGGCAACCGGTTTACGGGTTTGGGCCTCAAAACCCGGGCGGAGGTCCTGATGCGGACGGACGGCACGTGGCGGCATCGGGGAGTTCGCGTTGAAGCGAAGCTACCGGTGAGAAGGCGCGGTGGCCGTCGGATGAAAATATTCCCGGAGTTGGACCATAATGCTTTAGGGTTAGGTGGTTCGCTCTATTTACCCAGGAGTAATTTGGGAATGTAAAATAGCCCGATAAATAAGAGAGGGCCGCCCCCAAACAGCTCTGACCTCTCCCATTTTCCATTTTCCAGTTTCTGAGATCCATGTATATTTCTTTTGTGTCTGTGTAATTCGTATGTGTGTGAACCTGTGATTTTCGTTGGGAAGTGAGGCCCTAACCTCACTTTGTCCTCTGGACGTGCAGAAGTTTGCTGTGTTTTGCCTTGCTCGTGCTCTTCTCTGTTGCTCGTTTCCCTCTTACCTGTTTAATCTTTGTTTCGTCGATCCTAGTCCGTTTTGAGTAATTCTTTTTGCGTTGATTCGTGCTATGACATGGGTTGAATCTATCCTTGGAGTAAAACTGTATAATTCGACTTGAGCACGAAGAAATCAACGAATTTCGTTGTTTTGGGAAAAAACTGTGTTCTTGCGTGAGATGGGGATTTCCCGGAGTTTGAGTAGGAATTGGGCGATGATTCTTTCAGGATAGCCTCTCAGCTCTGTCGTGATCCTCTCTGCAAGTTTTGGGAATCCTTCTTGGAGTTCTGGATCAGTTTTCATTGATTTTTGGAGCCGGCGTTTTTGTGTTCCAGCGCTTGCCTTTGCCGTTCTTCTGTTGGTTCGTTTGACTTTCAGGCATCAGCTTTGGGGCAGTGCTGTGCAGCACCCGCAGTCACCCTGAGCCACTTCCAGTACCTGCAGTGAGGTGTGCAGCTCCGCCGCCTGCAGTGGCGTTGCTCTGTCTTCAGCCGAGCGGTGAGCATCCCCTTCGCTCGTGCTCCTTTCTCTGGTTAGTCGTGATCTGCTCCAGTATTTGCAAGCACCAATCGTTGCTCGTCTCGTCTAGGAACCTGAACACTCACTGCACAAGTGCTTCAGTTCGTGTTTGCTTTGAGCCAAGCTTTGCTCGTTCATTTCAGTATTGGAGTTCAGTGGAGAGAGCAGAACCTTCTTTGCCGTGTGTGTGTGTGCAGGTGTGCTAGACTCACGTTAAATTGTGATTGGTCATCAGGTTACCTCTTGCACCCGTGAAGCACCAAAGAATTTCATTTGAGTAGAAAATTATTTCTCTTTGCCTGGAGTAGTTTTCTCGGGTGAAAATTCAGAGGCTTTTTCTTAGCAGTTTGTTCAGGCTAGCCAGGCTTTGAGGTACTCGTTGTCGCTCGTTGTCGTTGGAGAGCAGAGCAGTTTGCCTCAGTTTTGCTGGTAGGCTGTGCACCTTCGAGTGCCGAGCAAATCCAGTCTGAGTTTCGGCTTGCTGTTTTGAGTGGTTTTGACTTCCGATTTGATTTCCGTTCGTTGCGTTGGCTTCCCACGGATCCAAGGAATTTATCTAAATATTCCAGTCACCGGTTGGCTCGGGAACCCGCTTCTTCTCAATTGGAGTTGAGTATCTTATTTTCTGTTCTTCGATCCGGTGTGAGTGCTTCGCGTGTCACTTTGTCCAAGGAAACATCCACCCACTCACTTGGGTCGTGGACATCACGGTTTCTTGTTTGCGTGTTTGGCGGTGATTTTGGAATAATGGGCTAAATATTTCGAAAGAAAATTTACGACTCCCATTCACCCCCCTCTTGTCACCGTTTTCGGTCCTTCGGGCTCCCCTCCAGCTTAGCTCAGGTTCAGATCGCTGGCTGACTGGGCCTGCGTGCACCCACTGACCTGCACCTGCGGGACCGGTAAGGTGGTTGACCCCACATGTCATTGAGCTGCGAACATCGGATCGGCTTAGCCCTGCTTCAGCTCCTGCTGGCTGCTGGGCTTCGTTGTTGGGTGACCAACATGGCACCCGTTTTATGCTTCATCTCTAAAGCTCGTAATTCTTCGATCGAACGTTCCCAATCTGGAGGCCTTTGGTTGTTTGGGAACCATTGGGTTAGTATATCACTATAACAGAGCACTCCAGACACTTCTTATTTGCTCTATGTACTACTCAGCTCCTTCTAAATTATAAATCGTTTCATTTTTTATATAAAGTTAGATCATTCGTCTTATTCAAAATTTTTGTACAAAATATCATTTATTTTGTTTTGTTTTGGTTTATTAATAGAAGTTCTTTAAGAATGACTTAAATTTGACTATGTTTGCATAAACTTTTTGAATAAGTCGAACTTAAGGTGAAAAAAGTCAAATGACTTATAATTTGAGGCGGAGGGAGTAGTAACCTTAGTTTGCAGCAATTTAGGTTATTCAGTGTATATGGTGATCCCCACCACCGAACTACCAACACCATATGGTCTCAAGTGCTAAATTTTGTTGTAACTAATAGCAACTTGCCAATGTTATGTATGGGAGACATGAATGATATTATGCATGTAAATGAAAAATTAGGTCCTGCATGGTAGGCTTGATCTTAAACGTATTAATGCCTTTTGTGATTATACTCCCTCCATCCCAGTATATAAAGTCATAGCCACTTTTTAGTCAAGTCCAATAATATAAGGCACGCTCTCTTTAGACACGTACATGGATGCATTGTGTTGAGAGAGAATTAAATATGTTCCTTGGTTTGTGAAACCAGAGGTGGTTACGCCTTATATACTGGGATAGAGTGAGTATCAAGTACTATGGTTTCATCGATCTGGGGTATAGCGGCCTAGCTGTTTACACTTGGTCCAACAAATGCTACACTACTACACCGCAGTTTAAACGTCTTGGTCGATGCTTTGCCAATATAGTGAATGGTGTATGGCCCCCATCAGTGGCAGATCCAGAAACGGGCTGCGTCCCGGGCTATCTACTAAGCCTAGAAAAGTAGGGTTCTACATGACAAAAGAACCATAAATGTGATGTGTTTATGCCTTCATGATTTAACACCATTTGTGCCGACATCATCGATACTACATATTTTTTAAAAGAAAAATGTCATTTTCCAAATTGAAAAGCAAGATAACAGTAAATGTATTGAAATTGACTAATAGAAGCATAACAGTACAACAACTGGCTTCCTATTTCCTGTGTCATCAACTATATCTCTCAAATTAAGTTCAATCCACTGTCTTTTTTGCTCAACCTGACTCTCTCTTTAGATGATGCATCTTTCTAAGCATAGTACTTTTCGATCCTAAGACAGTGGATACGAATTAAGAATTATCAAATGTTGCCACTTGCAAATTGTAACGTAAGTTTCAAATGTTTCAGAATGGGAATAGGCACTAGGGATTTAGAGATCTCACTTTCTCACCTGCTAGCTGTTGCTTACTCTGGTCTCTGGACAAATGGCCGAGACAAAGAGGAGGACTGGGGCCTGGAGGCGCGGGCTGCCGCAACGCCGAGGCCTGGGGGCCGGCTGCCTGGCCGGCTGGGGCAGCCGCCACTCGCCGGTCGGAAGATGGCACCTGCCTACTCCGCGGGCAGAGGCAGACCGTGGCCGGCGGCCCGGCGCCCGGCGGCGGGGGCTTTGGCGAGGACGTGCCGCGGCTGGTGGAGCGCGGGGAGGCGGAGGCAGGGCTCGAAGGTGAAAGGTTGGAGTGCGAGCTCCAGGGGCGAGCCAGTCGCGGAGTCGGAGTCGAGGAGGCGGGGAGGGAAACTCGAGAGTCGGGAGACGAGGCGCGGAGTCTGCGGGCTGCGGCCAGGGCTAAGGTTGAAGGAAGTTGGGCTGGATTTCTGTCAGGGGGGCTATTGGGCTGCAAGGCCATTTTATGTGTTTTTTATGAAAGGAAAACAATTTACACTACTTCTGGCCTCGCCCCGGGCAGCAGCCCGGGGCCCAAATCCGCCCCTGGCCCCCACGGCCGTATATCACTTACCCATGATGCGTACCGACCACACTTCCATTCTTACTCTTGTTAATTTTGCTCGCACGAAAACTAATAAACCTTTTCATTTTGAGAACAGGTGGTTAATGAAACAGGAATGCAACACGGTGGCGATGCAAAGCTGGACTCGCTCGGCTTTAAGGCCTTTGGCTCTCAAGACCAAATATTTGGCTGCAAATGGCGTAGAACCAAGCCTAAGCTCTTTGATGAGCTTGCTGCTGTTGAAGATTAGCTCTTGCGGCAGCAATCCAAACCTCCTCACCAGCAAGATTTTGATGTATGTCAATTCAACAGGTACACGTTAAACCAAGATCTTCAAGATTAGCAGGACCTCAACGGCACTTCAAACACTTTAGCCAAATAGGCTTTCACGTACAGCTACTATACTTAGCAGTGCGAATTTGAGTCATGTGTGTTCAAATGCTGCTCATGCTTCTCAGTGCTCCTTGAGGGATGCACTCCACAATGTATGGATTAACTATGTAATCATTTTTACAGCAAGATGCTGTGTTGAAATAAAATTGTTTCTCGTCCAAAAAAAAAACATGGCACCCATTGTTTTGACCATACATTATCAGTTTTTTTTGTTTTCTTCCGTTATTTTACTATCTAGTACTCGTATTTGGCCCACAGAACCGAGTTTTGTTTGCCCCTTCCATTAGTTTGATGAGTTAACGGCGTTAATTTAGACGTGAAATTATTATTATGCGAATAACTAATTAGTTCTGGTGGGCCTTTGCTTGTTTTCAGCCCATGCTGCATGCATATTTCGTGGGCTGGGCTCCAGAGTTCACAGCCTGCCTGCCGTTGCCCGTAGGCCGTACGTCAAGGCTTACTCTGTCATTCTGCTAAAACAAAAAAGACCTAGTTACTCTGTCATGATTTCTCTTTCTCCATGAATATACAAATTTTTATATCTATATCTAGATCAATTTATGCCAAATTTTTGTCTATGTCCTCTACTAGTTATATGCGAATAATTCTTGATGCAATTATACCTTTTCGAAGACTATAGAGAGGGACAGGCCATGGATATGTACACAAAACGTGATATATATACACAAATCTGCCTAAAACATTCTTCATATGGTGAGAGATATTTTGCAGATGACATGCACTCCGATCTTCAGCTTTAACACGCACTCCCTCGTTTTAGACTGTTTAGACATCGTATTTAACCATTTATCTTATTCAAAATTTGTATATAAATATTATTTTTCTTGTTATGATCTACTTATTTTTATCAGTATAGATGCTTTAATAATGAGTTGTTATGAATCAGCTTTATTTTTCTCCTAAAATCATGTTTATTAGAAAAAACATCGTGTTCTCGATCAGTGGTACACCGAAAACCTCCTTCATGGCTTTACCGACGTCATGGTCTCGTTGTGTGTTACTGTGCAGCGATATCAGGGCAATGTGCGCCTCGTCTGTGACCAACATGGCCTCGTGGTGCCTGGTCAAGTACAGCATGCTCATACAATATACACGGCCTGTGGTGCCACATGACACTCGCCCTTGAAGGCTAGTGTCACAACTCACAAGGGACGTGTGCCCTGCTTACTAGAAACATGTTCTATGAGTTTCAAAAAAAAAAAAAAAGAAACATGTTCTATGTTATATATAGTACTTAAATTGGAAAAAAAACATATAGCAAGACTTTTAGAAAAGATGTAAAACTGGTTTTGGAACATGATGAAGGAGGTTTTCAGTGTACCGCTGATCGAGAACATGATGTACAATATTTTTCTAATAACAAGCATGACAGAGTAACTAGTAGAGGAATTAACTAAATTTTTGGCATAAATTGATTCATGGAGAAAGAGAAATCATGACCGAGTAACTAGGTCTTTTTTTAGCAGAATGACAGAGTAACTTTTTGTGTTTTGTTTTGATGAAAGCGAATGACAGAGTAACTAGGTTGAAGCCTTGACGCGGGCAACGGCAGGCAGGCTGTGAACTCTGGAGCGGTGGAGCCCAGCCCACGAACATGCATGCAGCATGGGCTCAAAACAAACAAAGGCCCACCAGAATAACATGTCATGAAACACCACCACCACGTAGATTAGATGCCGTACACGTTTTGATAAAAAAACGGTAAATTTATACCATACTCGAGCGTTTATCGTCGAGCGCGCAATCGATTTCGGCGACTAGGTTCGGCAGTCCATCAGCCCATAGGCATATCGGCCACGAAGAAGTCCGTTGGATCCACGAAGTCCTCCGCTGGATCCACGCCGGGGTCCCGGCCGGTCGCCGCTGGCGCCTGCGGTGGCCTCGTGCGTGCGCCTTGACGCAAGGCCGCGCTGGGCCGCGCTCGACGCCGGACCGCCCCGCGGCAACCACATGGCCGCGCTGGGCCACTCTTGACGCCGGAGCGCGCCGCCGGCGACCTTGTGGCCACGTTGGGCCGCCGGACCGCACCGCGGCGACCTCGTGACGCCGGTCACCTCTCACTGGAGAGATGAACGGGAGAGAGAGGGATGGACTGAATGAATCAGAGCAGGGATGGAGAGAGAAGGTGTCGGGCACTGGAATCGAGAGTACGCAGATTTGGAGTCGGACCTGAGTTGTGTGTTCACCGCATTTAACTTTATTTTCGGGTCCATCGCCACCGGTTCGGATTAAAACCCGGTAGTAATACTTTGTACTGTCGGTTCAAGGCTCACCACCGGCAGTGATTACTAGTTTCTCTGCCGGTTGTTTGTCACGTCTCATTATTGGCAAATTCAAATTATTTATCACCTGCCGGTTGGAGTCTGGAACCGACAGTGAAGGTTCATCACTGTTAAATTTGAAATTTTCGATAGTGACGAGGCCGACAGTGAAAACAAAATCTGTAGTAGTGGTAGCCCCGAGATGCACATTTTTTTATTGCTATAGTAGCTTCTCCTTATCCTTGCTCTATAGTCGGTTTAATTTGTTTGCTAGTAGATGCCTAATGATTCAAAAGGAATCATGGATTTAGGTCCACTTAATGGCTTGTTTGAATACACACGTATCAACTTCAAGCCATGTTGGAATGGATTGTAGTGTAAGTTGGTTAATTTTCTGCCCTAATCCATTGCCGTCTCAAATATTTAAAACTCTTATCACAACGACAGCACAAAATGAAATACATCCCCACACAATCAAATGAACAGTCCATTTGAAATACCGAAACTGTTATCATAGCATCCCCCTGCACAGGACTTACCACGGGGTCAGGGTGGTCTTGCACTTTGTTTATTCGAAACTGTCATAGAAGAGGGTGGAAGGAGGGGCTGTAGGCGAGTACCAAGGTAGAAGATGACAATGAACGGTCAGGCAAATGGGACGATATTGGCCCTAACTAGAAGCCTAGGCTCTGACCGTTCACTGAGGTGCCAGCTAGAGACAGCCAATATATCATACATAGTAACAACCATTACCCAAACAAGAGACAAAGGGTAAAATATCCCAGATTGCTAAATAGTAAACAGTAATAGCCGGATCAAAGAGAGGAAAGCAAAACACACCCCCTTAAGTTAGCAAGTTAGTCTCAGGCTTGCAGCCAAATGCCCGAATTTCAAGGTTAATCTGCAAGCAAACATTTATTTAAAAAGCAATAAAAAAATTCAGAGTTTTTTTAGTTAAATCCCAATAGTTTTCTATTGTTTGATATTAGTTGGCATTGCCGATGATGATAGTTTTGATATTCTCGATAGTCTATAATCACAAGCTTTCCATGTGCATACAAGGTGAGGAGGCAGAATATAGAACTTGTGCATGTCAAGTATAATAGGAAGATAAGCTAAAAGTGTTCAAAAGTTAAAACTGTAAAGAGTATGTGGAACGAGTATGGAACTAGTGCATATCATGTGAAATGAGCAGATAGGATAACAGCTCAGGTGTTCAAAACTTGAAACTATATGCATGAAGCAGAACAAAAGAATTAAAATCAACTACCAGGCATTTTGCCAAAAAACACACACCCCAACTTAGTGCCTGTGCTTAGAATTTCACATGGCAAAAACTACATGCATGCATAAAAAAACTTCATTGCAAAATGAACCAGAGCTGGAAAAGGCTCATATATCTTATAAGTGAGGGGGGCGGCGGCTGGCAGACGGCTAGGTAAGCAGCATGGACGAGGTTCAATAATATAGTACAGTGATTGGGCGCGAAACTAGATAGGCTTTGTGCATAGTTAACTGCTACAACATATATTGATATCTTGCATTAGAGATCCTATTTGTATTCAAGAGACAATGCAGATTTCTCATTCAGGTCTAAGGTGATTCACATGTTCAGATCAAGGGATGTGAGTAAACAAACACTCCACATGTTCTTCTCAAGACACGAGTAAAACAAGCGGCTGGTGGTTAGACCTGAGTACAACAATGGCGACAAATAATCAAAGGAAACAGGAAATGCATAACACTGCGCAAAGGATTGGACACACAGAGCACAAATTTAAGCAAACATTATCGGCATAACTATCATGGCCCATGACAAAATTAAACGAACACACCTCACGCCAAACAGATCGGGAATATGATATGAAAGACTTTATGAGATCAGATCCGAAACTTGAGTTTAATGTCGGAGACAACCACCTCACAGGACAGATTCCCAACACGAAGCAGGACAGATACAGGTTCGCAAGGTCTCATTAAACGTACAAAACGATGGCAGCAGAAAAGCGCTTGTCCCCTGCGTTGGTCTTCTTGCTCCCCTTGCCACCCTTCTTCCCAGACTTTCCATTCCCGCCCTTCTTCCCCTGCTTACCCCTTTCCGAGCAAAAGAAGATCAGAAAGAGAGCTCATGGAATTCTAGGTACTTAAAAAACTGGAACAATATAATGGAGGCAGCACGTGTACACGCTGAACCAGAGTGGGAGTACTCAGCTGGATAAAACAGACTAACGAACTAAAGAAACCCAACAACTCTCATAGAACATCAGATTTTCTAAATAAACCCAAAAACTCTCATAGAATATCGGATTTTCATTGGCACCTGACAGATGGTGCATGACTCCTAGAGAAGCTCTTAGACATGGCGGTGGACCGAGGAGATTATTCTAGACATCTATAGGATTATTTTTCACATTATGTTGTCATAGCATGGTTGAAATTAACAAATCTCCTTACTAAACTTGTGAAGACGTTATTTGCAAAAGCTGAATGAAGCTACTTTGCATACACATTACTTCATGTGCCAAATAACTTAATTTACTGTTCTTGATATATTTTAATTTTTTTATGATAGTGCAATCATTAGATACTACTTTTTTATTTTTTTATGATTAAAAGGAGAAATGAGAGAGGAATGAGAGTGAGCCGCACAACATACAGTTGAATGGCCATGAGGCCTCCCCACATTGCTTTTCCCTACTTTTATAGGAGAGGTGGAGATGAGAGGAGGAATGTTTTCATTTCTTGCCCTTTGCAACTACCAATAAGTTGCCACAAATTACAACCGTTCTCTAAGCATTCGCAATTAAGCCCTTAGGTCGCCACACTCTCAATAGTAACCCCTCAACTATTCGGTTTTGGCAGGAACAACAAGACCTAGTAGCCATAAACGACTAAATGCGGCCCAACTACAACTCAAACTTAACTGCGAGGATCGCCCTTGTAGCTCATACATGCGTGCCTATTAAAAAGTTCTATCTAAAAAAACCTTGTGTGAAGAAACAATACGGAGAAAAGAGGATGCACACAACTCTAGTACATAAAAATGTCATCATGATGGGGCACTTCCTTCAATTTATCCTCAGCATCTACCTTTTCTTCAACCTTTGTGATTTCGTCTTTGACAGCCTCCTCGTATGGCCATGAGCCCTCGATAGCTTCTCACCTGATAATTCAGCCTTTGCTGTGGTAGCCAATGTGGTCAAAGTAGGCGAGGTAGGCACAATGTCTTCGAACTTTCGCTAAGGGTGCCAAGCAAGGTGTCACACCCAAAATGACATAAACTAAATTCACGATTTTATAGTTTCCTCATAACTTTTTTGAGATCCAGTTAACTTGTTGACAATTTGAAACAATGAAAAAATTGTGAACTTATAAAATATTGTGTGAAAAACAATATATTAAAAATCTCGGTTACTCCTTAAATTGGTTTCGTTCTATTTTCAAAAGTCATGTTTCAAAATTTTGTTAAAAAAGAATATGTATAAAAAATATTTCTAATTTTTCTTTAAAAATAGATAAATAGTTTTAATTATAGTTTAATAATATACTTTTTTTTCTATAAAGGGTTTTAAATCTCAATTCTTTGTACCAACAAAATTATTTCAATCTCGAGTCAAATACCTCCTTATCCCAATTTCTTTATCCATCCTCATACGCGGTTAATTTGGGCAGCATTAAGAATTCCTACCTATTCTCCTTTACTTTTATTTTTTCGACCATGTTGCTTTGCACGTAATTAAGCCTTTGTTTTCTACGTCATCTATCCACGTCCGACTCATACAACCGAAATAAAATCAATCACGGCCGGGTACAGTTATCCTACGCCTCCCTCGCCTCCCCTAGCGTTCACGTTCAGCATTTAGAGATAGACGCATCATCAAGGTAATGATCCAGACTCTCTGTTTACATCTTCCCGTAATCTGTCCCATAATTGAGTCTCATTCCGTTTTATCTACTGCCGTATTCCTCCCAGTCCCGTGTTTTTTCTTTCCAAACACAGGTACACCGAATTAGATAGGATGGCGACTAACTAGCACGGTGGATACTTGATCGAGACTCCGACCAACATCGAGAGCTCGCCGCTGACGCCAAACGGCTCGATACAGATAACGAAATTCGAGTTCAAGTTCGCCGCGCCGTACTTTCCAATAGGAAGGATGGGTGACGTTTACATAGGAGCCGTTACATGGGCCTAGTGCATAAAAAGTTATTACAAAAGTAAATGGGCCGATCAATACACGAAGGTTTGGTCGCCCGGTACGCCTTCCATTCCAGCTCGATCGAGCACCTTCAGGCTCGCCGCCATATATTCAGTTCTTCAGGTTCAGGTGCGACGCCGACGGCTTCGGCTCCACCAGCACCAGGGATGTTGGTGACAATCACCTCACCGAGTCACCGGCCTAGCTTTCCTCCTCCTCGCCATGCATGCATGGGTCATGGGTGTCCAAGTGTCGGCACGGGCAGCCAGCAGATGTTGATGGACGACACATACACCACCGTAGTACCTACCTCCGGGTACGGTGGCCCGTCCCTAAACCCTAAACGCTGATAGGTGAACGCTGCGGCGTGGTGGGTGGACGGTGGCGCGTCGCCGATGCTCGATCTATATATATCAGGTAAGTGACAGCGGTTGTGCCACTCCTTCTCAAAAGGAAAGGACGTTGAGCTGAATTCGCAGCAGCAGCCAGCCAGCAGAGGGTGGTGTCAAGGGCTTCCAATTCTGAATGCCTGCGGCCACTTCTGGTGATGAGCAGTGGCAGCGGCAGGCAGGGTTTTGTCAGCAATCCAGGTATCATGCTATGCTAGTAAGTACTAATAACCCGTGTAGTAAATGTCTGCAACCAAGATGCGATGCGTATAGATAATTATTATGGATCTACAGGGTATGCACCTGCATACCCTGCGCTGCGATCCTGGGTATGCATACTGTATATATACGTAACTTTGGAAGTCAAAGAATTACCTGGCCAGCCACCCACCCCGAGGGCGAGGAGACCACGTGATGGGAGGCCCATGAGGCCATTCAGCCGCCAGACGACGTTCAGGTCTCGCGGTGTTGGATTTTCGCGTTCCTGTGATCTTGTGTCCAAGCGCCCACGCGACCAAAGCCCCGTCGCCGCGCCGCCTGACCCTGAGTGCCTCACCGCCGTGATGCCTTTTGCCTTGCGGAGAGATCAACTGAACGCACGACCGCACAAGAGATGGAGGCAGGAACGCTGTGTTGGATTGGTTTAGGTCAGATTCAGTCTTTTCTATTCGGCATCTTCCAACTCTTGGACTTTTCATATTTTTTCTTTAACTTAATTCCATTGGTATTTGCTAATACCATAGAATTATCCTCCATACAGGTGCAGCGAGATTGGGGATTTGGCCTAACAAGTGGGGATATTGCATCTCTTTTTCACAAACATCAAATAAAGAGAAGGTGACGGCGGCTGCAAATCCTTTCTCTGATTGTAAATCTCTTACTCTATTTATGCCTGTATTTTTTAATCACCGGTTTGCGTTTGAATCATTTATATATATGTTTGTGGATTTTTTTTCAACTTGATTTTGGAGTTTAAGACTTAAGGAGTATCTTGTAATTTAGTGCATATACACTGAATTGCATTAAAAAAAATTCAATTTTTTACCGAATTGCTAAATGGTCTTGCGAATTGTATATAAAATCTTTTGAACGGCATACCCTGTACTAAAATCCTAGATCCGCCGCTGCTTTTGAACCATGTGAATACATGATCTCCTGTCAAGCCTACAATTTCACAAGTTGCTGCTGATGACATGACACCACTAACACCACTATATATACACATACATGCCTCTCCATAGTTTCATGTCGCATATGTTGGTCGTCTCCTTCTCTGCACTTCCTGCTTCGCAACTCAATCTGCAGCAAGCCCCAGAATTCTACTACATTTGGCATGAGCCTTGGATCTTGGGTACACTAGGGCCATCTAACACATCATTTCCTGGGTGCTTTGCTGCACACACTGTTATGGATAATCCAACTGCTGTTCTGCATACACATAGCTCGACCAGTCACCTTGGTACCCAGAGCTGCCAACTGGCAGCGAACAACAGTACAGCATCATACTCGCTCTGGAACAAAAAAAATACACTTAATATTACAACTAATAAGTTGAATAAAATGCAAATAAAACTAAAAACAGGTTATAGCAGGCTGTGAACATGGAGATAGCAGATACACCGCCAGCCTCTAACAATCAAAGTGCACAGCTAAAATTACAGGTATCCACCAAAGTGCAGACCAGCCGGCCTCAGTCTAAGCCCCGGCGGCGGATGCGCCCGCAACAACACTTTTGGTGGAGCGCGCGCGACTGTTCCAAACAAACTTGAAAGCCGAGGCTCTGTAGATCTTGGCTCTGTTTAGGCTGTGCCTCTCCTTCTCAAAAGGACATTGAGCTGAACTTGCAGCAGCAGCCAGCCAGCAGAGGGTGTCTGTCAAGGACTTCCAATTCTGAACGCCTGCGACCACTTCTGGTGATGAGCAGTGGCAGCAGCAGGCAGAGTTTTGTCAGCAATCCAGGTATCATGCTAAGTACTAAACGTGTAAATGTCTGCGAACAAGATGCGATGTGTATAGATGATTATGACTAATAAAGTAATAATGGAGTAATGCATGTTTGAACCATGTGAATACATGATTTCCTGTCAAGTCTACGATTTCACAAGTTGCTGCTGATGACATGACACCGCTAACACCACTATATACATACATGCCTCTACAGAGTTTCATGTCGCATATGTTGGTCCGTCTTCTCTGCACTTCCTGCTTCGCAAGTCGCAACTCAATCTGCAGCAAGCCCCATAATTCTACTACATTTGGCATGAACCTTGGGTATACTAGGGTCATCTAACACATCATATTCCTGGGTGCTTTGCTGCACACACTGTTTTGGATAACCTAACTGCTGTTATGCATACACATAGCTTGACCAGTCACCTTGTATCTAGCAGCTGCCATCTGGGCTCGAACAACAATACAGCATCATACTCGTTCTGGAACCAAAAAAAGACACTTAATATCACAACTAATAAGTTGAATAAAATGCAAATAAAACTAAGAACAGGTTATAGCAGGCCGTGAACATAGAGATAGGCAGATAGCAGATACACCGCCAGCCTCTAACATTCAATGTGCACAGCTAAAATTACAGGTATCGACAGGAACCTAAGTCACTTACCTGCTGTTTCCAAGCTTGAGCAGGTTCAGATGGTGGTACTAGACCATTCTAGTACATGGGTTCAGTGATATTGACTGCTTCTGATGATTATGTGGGGATTCATCCATTTCAGAAACAGGCTCTGACTCATTTCCTTGTTAGGAACTGATTAGTCAACTCCATCTCCAATAAAAGTGTCATCATCATCTGCTCTTGCAAGTTGCAACAGGGACTGGTTGTTTCTCCTTTCCATTGAAACTATTGTTCCGAGGGGTGGAGCTGGTGGTGGTGGTGGCATATCTTACTGAATGTTTCAGAGTAGAGCCATTAATTTGGGAAGGTTTTACTGACTCATAGTCACCTCTTGCCAAATTGCTCCTCTGCATTGTAGCAAACATACATTAACAAGATACTTAATCCGTCAAGCACTTAAAGATAATTCTAGTTCTAAAAAGAACACTAACGATACAATTGAAACAAAACCCATGCACCCTGGCAAAACTAGCAACTTTACTTTTATACTCCCTCTGATCATTATAAAATGACATGAGAACAGCAAAACGAAAGTTATTTTAGTTCAGCTGTGCTATCCTAAAGTCTCGTTATCATGACCAGAGAGAGAGAGAGAGAGAGAGAGAGAGAGAGAGAGAGAGTATAACCAAAAGGCATTACTTCTTCCAAACAAAATAATTTAGCATATTTTTCTAATGTGTTTACCAAGGAAATTTCACTGTTTTCAGTTTCTAACTACATCCGTAAGAAACAATTCATTCTCCTTAATTATGCTTTGAGACTACAACCAACAAAGAATGAAAATCAATAGTATTAAACATTAAGTATGAAAATCTGATAACTAAAAAAAGAAATATACCTTTGCAGTTGCAGTGCAGAAAGAGACTGCCTGATCTTCTTTTGTTGCCCTGAACAACCAAAGTCAAAGATAAGTGTTATGCTCCCAAAGCACTAGGTGCAGCTGGACTAAAAAAAATGAGGCTGTCAACAAGTATTCTTGCACCTCAGTTTGGGAGATGGATGGATATTATATTTTATATTGTAGCAAATTATTTGGCTGAGATAATGCTTAGTTGCTTACATACATTCGAAATGGAAAGCAACATTATTGATTGTACAAAGAAAAAGGACCTTACACAAATCTGAGTTAGCATGTCAACAAATCAGATGCCCACAATGGCTTTAGGAATGCTGGCAAAATTATGTAGTACAACAGGTGATCCAGATGCAAAATATTACAGGAGGCACAACCCCTTTCTTAATTTACAGTACCAGTTTACAGGAATTTATTCACACTAAAATTCAAGATGAAAGAAATTGGATGTCTTAAGTCAACTCAAACTCCAAAACTTGAATCTAGCAAAAAAAAAGTTTGGTCCATATATTTGAGTCATGGGAAAAATTTTCTGTATCAGCTTGCTTACTGTAGAAGTGAATAACTGAATATCATGCACATGACAGTCACTATTATAGGCATACTACAGCATTCGAAATACAAACTTCATACAGTGATTTTTTCAACCCTAATCGAAGTTACGATCATTTAAAGGGGAAAACTGTGAAAACATGATATGTTACCACATTAAGGGTTTCCCCCACTGGATTCCCCTAAAAAAACATGACACCTAAAAAAACATGACATGCGGCTGGCAATTACCTTGACTTTGAATCCTTCCCATCCTCTGCATCAGGTTTCTTTTCAATTTCATTCTGTACTTTGTGAAGTAGAGCATAATTCAAGCCCTTGACCAGAAGTGTATGCTCCAAATCACCTTATTGAAAGCATAAAAGTTGAAACGGAATGTCAATCCAATCAAAGAGCAGCTTCATAACATGGAAACTATTAGAGCTTAACATGCTACTGTATTTCCTGATATATGAAGAAGAGATCAGTTACAGATATATAGAGAAAAGCTAAGCTAGAGAGTTAAGAGGGGAAGCCATACTCCCTTTAAAACAAAACATGTACTAGTTCCATCTGGAATTCCGTGGTACAGATAACCCAATGTGAGGTTGAAGCCTAGGCAACATACTAGTTCTGACTACTTTTCCTATGTCAAAGATAAAAACAGAATAACACTGCGGTACCTTTTCTGGCTATGTAACCAAGCAAGCTATGAACTCTACTGAAGAAGCACTCTGGCTGGGAACCAAATCAGTCTTCTGCATCCATGGTTCCACCTGATGAAACCTGGAAAACGTGCTACAGGTCAAGGGAAACAAATTACATGTATGTGTCACATTGATAATATATCTAAAATAAGTCGTGGCGGTTTAGCGTGTAAGGTTCAATGTCACTAGAGTTGGCTATGCGAGTCTAAGCAAGCAATTAGATAGATTTAAGCAAGCTGTGAAAGTAAGGCGGCCACTAGCGCAAGCAGTAAACATGGACCACCAAAGCAAAAGGATATAGCTTCTCCTTCAGGAAGGCTACAGGAAGGCTATTAGGTGCATCGAAGATCTTGCGCACATGCTGCTCTGCTCGCCTTTGCCTTTCCTCAGCATCAATCTGGTGGGGGCAGCATGCGCCGCTTCCTGGTTTCTTTGGATCGGTTATGGACATACCGCCACCTGGATCAGCAATCACTGGAACAAAATGTAGACAACTTAGTTGAAATTCATTGGTATGTAAACTCTTGGAATTAATTAACAAAGCTGACCTTGGTTGGTGATGTACGCTGCAACGTTGAACCCCTCGGCAATCTCGGTAAAGCGGGACATATCTTTGCTAGCTTTTGCTGCAATTTCACAACCGGTACACATATAAGAAAGCAGATAAAATGGCACCACTCAACATTTTTACAAGGTCCCTACTGCCATTGAAATATATTGACGAGAATACCTAACGCTCTGCAAGTTCACTCCTGCCACGGAATCAGAGCCGGAGCTAGAGAAATATTGAGGGGGGTGCGGCCATGTGGGCGGTCGCATGGACTTATTTCGTTGCAGTCGCTTAGGTACATATTCACATGATACTGTAATTTAATAACACTATTAAACCCTTTTCTTTGTGACCTACAATTAATAACGATGTATATCAACAATAAAGTAGCGGTAATTGTGCGTACCCTTTACCAAAATATAGTTATAGGATGCTAGTATCCTACAACCTCAAAACAAAAGATTGTCGATATTGACAGTGCAGTCCTCAACCACAACATCCTCTTTGTGACTTGAAGAAAAAAAAAGAACAAACCATTCAATTTTGTTAAAAGAAAGAATGATTCATTAAAAAATTAAAGTAAAATAGGTGTATGGATCAAATCTACTCCGTACGTCCTTTTAATTCCATGTTTCAATCTGAACAAATAATGAATAAGGTAAGAACCACAAACTGAAACCAATTTAAATGGTTAGATTAATCGAAAATTGAAACTAGAGAGAATTTAAAGTTTTACTTTGCGGAAGGAGCAGGGGCATTGGACATGAGCGGCACTCATGTCTCCTCTCTCTCGCTCGCTGTTTCAGTGATTCAGATGATAGACGTTAATACCTGGAGGCAGGCAGCTGGCCGCGTGGACGTAGGACATGCTGTGGGTGTAGAGGTTTGGCCGGTAGGGGTGCGAATGCGGTAGAATTTTGAATACTAATATGTATTACGCATCTGAGCCTGGGTGCGGCCGCACCCACAAGGCTCTATATGGATCCGCCCGTGCACGGAATAGTGCGATCACAGAATTCACAATCTGTTTCCAGGACAGTATAAATACCACATGAGCAGTTGGTTGGGCACAACGAACTCTCAGATTATCAAAAATTAATGCACATTACAGTTTCATGCTTACCAGAAGCCTGAAAGGTTCTTCAGCCTCTTGGCAGCAAGGCCCAGGAGCAAGTTGTACTGGTGCTGATAGGTGTATGCACGAGCATATATGATCTAACCAGAAATAGGCATAAAATGAAAACAACCAATTTGGTCTATTAGTAATGAGACAGGCTAATAGAAACGATAAATGTTAATGCATGCAATTCATACATTGTCGAGAACAGCATTGGCATCCATCCCAAATCTCTCATCAATTGGCACAATGTATTCAGGTCAGCTGAAATCTTCATTAAGGAAACAATTTGGAGATGGCAGGGATAAATATAAACTCTTGCTTGATAAATTACTGATTAAATTCTAAAGATACGATGTTCCCATTCCCCCCTATACTTGTGGATTGGAAGCTGCATTTTCATCAATCAGAAATAAGGTAAGTAGTTCTGTTGCTTCTTTGGTTCCTCAAATTCTACTTCTTCTATAGTTTTATGGCCCACTTGATATCCACAAAAAATTGATTCAGGGATGAACCTGAGTGGGTCTTCCTTGACCTGCAAGACAACCAGAAAAAGCTAGAACTGAAAGAAATATAGTTACAGAAGTGCATCATAAGTCAACATTCACTGTGTCTATTCCCAGTAAATACTTAAGACGTTTCTTTCATTTGCATGTAAGAGGTTTGTGTGTGACTGTGTGTAATATACAATGGCAAATTCTCTGTCCCATCAATAGAATATAACAAATTGTCTCATATAACTAATCACTTTGGAAAAAACACAGATCCCACCTTAATATGCATCATTATCCCTTTGTAAGTGTAAATCCTTGGATCATGCTGCCTCTTCACGTCTCCTGCATTTGACCCCTGAGTGCCCCCAAGCGAAAAGGTAGCACACTCTTAAACGGAAAGAAGCAGTAGTGCACACAGATTAAAACGAACCACGAACTAACCGCAAGCATAATTTCAATCAAATATGGAGAAAACTAAACCCCACCAATTTACGCCACGAAGCAACACTGAATCGAAGCAACAACAACTCGGCCCAAATTTGAGAACCCACTTTAGAAGAAATGCACAGATGAGATCAAACGAGGTTTTTCGAGTTCTACTCAAGTTCACAGACTATTTTGCGAAGTTCTCAGATGATGTGACTATGACTAAGAAATCGAAGAACTAAAAAAGCGAACAAAGTCCACCATCTACCGAATCCACTCCTCCACCGCTCCGCGTTCACTCCTCGGCCGCTTCCTCCGCGTTCTCCGCCTGGGCTGCGGCTGCCGCCTCCTCCTGGGCCACGGCGGCGTGGTGGTGGGTCCCCATCCCATTCGCGGCTGCCTCCGCGCCGCTGTCGGCCGCCGCCGCCACCACCGGCGCCGGCGCGGTGTCACAGACGGTGCAGGAGTCGTGGAGGAGGAAGTGGGCGCGGCGGTGGAGGTCCTCGAGGCGGTCGACGAGGGGAGCATACGTGGCGAAGACGTCGTGTGCCTGGGCGAGGTTGAGGAAGCCCTCCATGAGCTGGGCGAAGGCGGCGATCTTCACGCGAAAGTTACTCGGACGAGCGATTGGACGACCACGAGCTGAGCGCGCTTGGTGGGGTCGCGGAGCAGCACATAAACGACTAAATGTGGCCTAAATACAACTCAACTTAACTACGAGGATCACCCTTTTAGATCACAAATGTATTCCCCAGTAAAAATACTCTCTCAAAAACCTCTCTAGTATAGTACATAAGAATGTTATCATGTATGTTGGAGTGAAGCCCTTTGCTCGAACTTTCATCGGAGGTGAAGAATAAGCTAGACTAGACCCGCACAGGAAGAGAGTAAGAGCTCAAAGATTAAGGTTTGGGGGAAGTTATGACCGAGAGAGCCCTCTCCCCCTCTCCCCCTTGGGTTCTATTTATATGTGAGGCGGGAGGCGGAAATCTTCCTACCAATTACATGCAAGTCCCTGAACTAAATAGGCGCTGGGCCTTTTGCATGGTGGTGGGGGAGGCATGGAGCAGCCACCCTAACCCCCAACCATGGGGCACTTGCTTCTACAATTTGTCCTCAACATTTAACTTTTCTTGAACCTTTGTGATTTTCCCTTTGATAGCCTCCTCCGCAAGACCATGTGCCCTCGATAGCTTCTCATCAGATAATTCAGCCTTTGTTTTTTTTTTGACAGAGGTAAAACCCGACTTTTCCAGAAAGCCAAGAACGTTTGATACAGAACCACGCACACCACCAGGATTGGGGACACCAGCCAACGTGAAGTTTACAAGAAAACAGAACGAAAACTGGGCAACGCCAGCAGATAACCTCCTAACAGAAACCGCACAAAGTAGCCGGCAAATTTAAAAGAAAGCTCTGTAGTCAGAGCAGCATGAAGAGGCCGATCAGATCACGCCTTCAACCTCCATCTCCTCAGATCGACTCCAAAAGTCCATCAACCACGTCTCGACGCCTTCCATCGCCCTTGAAAGCTTCAGAGCATCTGGCTTCCTCAACAGTATATGCCATCGCTGCACAAATTGAAAAATTTTACCAAAAACCTCCTTGGATGATTTCGGAAACCTCTTTTCTATGGCCATCTTATTACGTACATTCCAAAGCCCCCAGATGATTATGACAAATGTAAACAACTTAATGTGATAATCAGAACCCCTCAAAGTGATAAAATGATAAAAAACATCCTTCATGCTTCTCGGCACCCTATCCCATCCCAGAGCCTCCTTAAAACACCTCCAGATTACCTGTGCCACATAGCAATCAAAGAATATGTGGTCCATTGTTTCCAATACCCCACACGAACAACAATTCCTACACCCCTTCCAGTTTCTGTTTCCAAGATTCACCCCAGATTGCAGACTATCCTGCACAGCCAACCAGGCGAATACTTTCAACTTGGTTGGTAATTTACTCCCCCAAAGCTTGGACATTCTTCTGTTAGCCATCCCCCTAAAAGTGATCCACTTATACATGGATCTCGTTGAGTAGTTACCAGACTTATCCAGGATCCAATCAAACCTATCATGCCCCTCCTTAACTCTGTGATTCTCCAGAAAATCCACCAGCTGTTTCCACTTAGCAAAATCATATTCCCCCAAGGGTCTTTTGAATTTCAATCTCCAACCATCCCCAGCCCAGCAATTCATTCATTAAACAATTCTGATTGGAGCTCAGATCATACAGAGAAGGATACACCAATCGAAATGGAACATCCCCAGTCCAAACATCATCCCAAAAACTAGTGCATTCCCCATAATTTACTGCCACTTTTGTTCCCCATCTCAGAATTCTCCTTGTCTTTAAGACCCCTTTCCAAAACTGGGAACCACCTAACTGTGAGCATTGGAAAAAACTGGCTCTCTTCAAATACTTGTTCCTGAAGAAAAGATACACTTGATCTTCAGGATTTGCTTTTAACACTCTCCATCCCCATTTGGCCACCAGGGCTTCATTCATTGTCCTTGTGTCAATAATGCCTAAACCACCCCATTCCTTAGGTATGCACATATTTGGCCATTTAACCATATGATATTTGAAGTTATCAGTAGCCCCTTGCCAGAAAAAATTAGCCCGAATTGTGTCCATTTGCTGGTGTATAGAATCCTGTAAGTTATATACCCCCATAGTGTAAATTGGCAGGCTACTAAGTGAGGAATTAGTCAGAATAAGTCTACCCCCATAAGTCATATTTCTGCCTTTCCACGGTTGCAGTCTGTTTCTTAGTTTGTTAGGAACCCCTCTCAAAGACTGAATCTCCAAATGTTTGTCTGAAATTGGAATCCCAAGATAAATCAGTGGGAGGCTCCCAGGGGTACAATTTAGCATTTGAGCCACTCTCAGATGCTCTTGATCTGACAATCCAACTGAGAAAACCTCAGACTTATGGTAATTATTAATTTAGCCTTTGTCATGGTAGTCAATGTTGTCAAAGTAGACGAGGTATAGGCACAATGTCTTCAAGCTCAAGGGTGCCAAGCAAGGTGTCACACCACAAATTTGTCATTTAGGGTTGTGATTGAAAAGACTAGACTAAATTGACGATTTTATAGTTTCCTCAAAACTTTTTTGAGATCATCCAGTAACTTGTTGACAATTTGAAACAGTGAAAAATTGTGAATTTATATAAAAATAGAATATAGTTTATATTGTTGTTATAATTTATAAAATATATTTTCAACAAATTTATTTTTTTTATTGTGTGAAAAACAATATATTAAAAATCTCGGTTACTCCTTAAATGGGTTTCGTTCTATTTTCAAAAGTCATGTTTCAAAATATTGTTAAAAAAGAATATGTATAAAATATATTTCTAATTTTTCTTTAAAAATAAATAGATAGTTTTAAATATAGTTTAATAAATATACTTTTAGTTTCTTTTCTAAAAAGGTTCTAAATCTCAATCCTTTGTACCGACAAAAGTATTTCAATCTCGAATCAAATACCTCCTTATCCCAATTTCCTTATCCATCTCATACGTGGTCAATTTAGGCAGCATTGACGATTCCTAGCTACTATTTTGCTTTCTTTTTGTTCTTTCGGCCCTGTTGCTTTGCACGTAATAATTAACCACAAAGCCTTTCTTTTCTACGTGATCTATCCGCGTCCCACTCATACAAAATCAATCACGGCCGGGTACAGTTTGTTCTACGCCCCTCCGCGTTCACCTTCACGGTTCAGCATCCATAAGACAAATCTTGCAGACGTGTTCTATGGTTCTCTGTTTGCATCTTCCCGCAATCCCGTTCCGTAATTGAGTCTCATTCCGTTTTATTCACTGCCGTGTTCCTCCCAGTCCCGTGTTTTTTTTTTTTGCCCCAAACACCGGTACATAAAATCCGACTCCTCTGTATTTAGTTCTTGATTCTATTACTCAGATGCGCCCAGGAACCCGAACCAGGATCTGACCCGAGAGTTGAGTTCCCGGCTGTTTGGTGCTTA
This sequence comes from Saccharum hybrid cultivar R570, assembly GCA_038087645.1. Lineage (NCBI taxonomy): Eukaryota > Viridiplantae > Streptophyta > Magnoliopsida > Poales > Poaceae > Saccharum > Saccharum hybrid cultivar. Next base: position 1,816,166 of record JAQSUU010000591.1, read on the forward strand.
TTTGAGCCCCTTTTCTTCCTGCCAAACTTTTCTTTCTGGCTAATATATCTGGTAGGAGTAGGAGTAGGTTTGATTGTTTCACGAACAAAACACACAGGGCGGGTTGGATCTCTTTCAATCAATCATGCCTCATAATAGGCGCCGGGAACAGGTAGGCCTAAACCTACACGCCGCCGCCGGCGACGGTCGGGGCAAGAGGTCGCGCTGGAATCGGCAGCATCTGTACCTGGTCGTGGATGACTGGAACAATGGATTCAGCCTCCACAAGATCGACGCCGACAGCTTCTTCAATTCCTCCTCCAGCACCGGCTCAGGCTCCGGCGACGATCTGCATCATGGTGACATTGACGAGGGTGCACTGGATGCTCGGCGCCTCCCAGAGCCTCCGGCCCTGCGTGTCCAATCACCCGACGGCCGTGACGTGTCATCCACCGGCATGACGTTCTCCGCCCTAGGCACCAAGATCTTCGTCTCCATGAACCACCGCTGCGGCCTCGTCTACGACACCGACACGGCCGTTCTCGTCGTCGGCGCGCACACCCCTGCCAACATGGTCTGCGGCTTCGGCATCTCCGTCGCCGTCGGCGAGGTCCTCTACCTGCTCACCTACCGCTACCTCGACACGCACGGGCACCACTCGTTCGAGGCAATGTCGCGGGCGCCCAACGCCGGCGGCAGCTGGTCCTGGAACACCCTGCAGGCGCCGCCGCCGACGTTCACCACCCGGCAGCGCGTCGTCGCCCACGCCGTGCACCCGGACGGGTGCACCATCTTCATGACCACGGCGAACAAGGACACGCCCGGCGATCCGCTGGGCACCTACTCGTTCGACACCGAGGCGGCGGCGTGGCGGTGGCACGGCGAGTGCGCGTTGCCGTTCGTTGGACAAGGTCACTTCGACGCCGAGCTTGGAGTGTGGGTCGGCGTTCACCGGGATGGCTACGTGTGCTGCTGCCAACCTGTGTCCACTGACTTTGTCAGCACGCGACGGCCGGTCAGAAAAAGCTTTGTGTATACCGTGGATCCAGACGTGTATTTGGATTGCAAGATCACCACGGAGAAGCTGTTCCGCAAGGACACTGAGAGATCCTCCATTGGAGCCACTCTCACTTATATGGGCTCAAGTAGATACTGTCTTGTTGAATGCATGCAATCCAAGAGAGTGGGAGATTCTGATGGATCTGTCCTTCACTTGACCATATTTGGTCTCAAGTATAATGACAAGGGAGAGCTCCAAACCACAGATCACCGGTCCACTCGCTCAATCCTAGTGTCTAGGCATAGGGGTCACTTCCGTCCTTTTGCATTTTGGATGTAGAAGCTGTTCGGTTGTGTTGTGTGCTCCTGAGTCACCTAGCTAGTTCAATAAGTAGTTCTTTGTTTAGCTTTTTTTCTCAAATACGCAAAAGACTTGCGCATCTTTTGTAATGTAATTAAAAAGAAGAAATTTGTTTACAAAAACGCCGTGGCGCTGGAAAGGGAGGAACATGATGCTTTGCCTCCCCTTTCTTTCCCTCATAATCTTTGTTTAGCTAGGACTAGGAAGCTGTGTTACTTTTGATCTATGTGTGTTTTCTCATCTGCAGGAGTGAAGATTTATTGATGTTTTAATGGCTCTACTTCTGAAATGTACATTGTGTTGCAAGATGTCTATGGTAACATGTTCTAGCATTTGAGATGTGATACTCTTGCTATACAAAGCATGCAAAAATTTCCAGGGCTGAGCTAGCTAGCACGAGGCCTGAGTTAGCTAGCCATTCGAATTCAGATCCTCAAAGTTGTTTTTTTTCCCAAGGACATAGCTCTGCAGTTACATGAAAGAGCTATTAACAAAGGAGGCAACTCAGTAAGGAACAGGGGTTGATAGATCGATGGTCCCAGCTGAATAGTCTACGTTGTTGTTCCTAAAAATGTCGTCTCTAAATAGGTTGGGGCCTTCTGACTTCGTTTTTTTAAAAAAAGGTCTTCTTCTGTTTTAGGTTTATGAGCATGGAGTCTTTAATGATTGGTCTTTTGAAGATGGTACCAGTATCAACAATAACCTGCCAATCAGTTCTGTCTATACATCCTTTTCCTACGTTTGTAGCGGATCTGATTGGAGAGTGGCCAGCTCCTAACCAGCTATGTTAACTACAAAGGAAAAAGCAGCGGTGCTTGCATACCCTCCTTAATGGCAGGTTCGATATCACGGCTATGGACTTGTGCCTAGAGGGCTTAACGGATGAGGTAGTCTGAGTGGGAGTTTCTTTGGACTCCTATGGGTAGATGTAGTTTCAATCACGTAATCTTTCAAGTGTGTTTGTTGGATGTGGGTTTTGGTAACCAGGGTGTTACCAAGCCTGCAATGCTGTAACAAAACTCTTTCTGCTTAATGAAATACGCGCTTCGGCGTGGTCTCGAAAAAAAAACTACAAAGGAAAAACAATCTTTTTTTCTTTGCAATCCTTGCTAACTAAGGAGAAACCTAAAGACGTATTGGGTATGATAAACCAAAACAAAATATCTGAGCTGATGAAAGTATCTTGTAAAGCTTCCAAAAATTGGTTTTAGCTCTAAACATTGAGAAAAATATCTAGAAAATTCAGAAAACTAGTTGTTTGGCAATTTTTCTTAGATTTTTCCTATTTCCCTAGATCTCAATCCAATTTCTAGAAGCTTTCAGAGGCAATTTCAAGAGGTCAGAATATTTTTTGGGTGCTCTTGAACTAATATATCTCTAATATTTTCTCTATGGTTTTAGTCTTAAAGGTAGTTTCCCTGCTTTTAAAAACCTTGTCTAGATTTTACTAGATTTGTTTGGAATACAAAAGGACGATGTGGTTCAAAACCACCATAGAAACTACTTTCAATTGTTGTAGGGGTAATTTTTTCTTGTTTTGAAAGTTGGAGGATGTAAGCTTGGAGGGGGTATTAACTTAGCGATTACTTTAGGGGTTTAAATGGACATCAATCAAGAGCATCTCCAAGAGTTTACCAAAATTCACTTGGCAAATCTTGTGATTTGGTAAGTTGCTAAAATATATGGCAAGTGAAAAAATAGACAATCTCCAATGGTTTGCCATTTTGACTTGGCAAAATTAGAAAAACAGGCCCACAACCAACAGAAGGCCGGGTCTTACGTAAATATTAATTATGCAAAGTGAACACAAAACTTTTCACAAATCACATAAACCCTTATTTGTAAATACTTTGTCTCTTGACACTTTTGCAAAGTGAAACAACAAAAAGTTTCTGTCTCACATCGGGATCCCTCCACCTTCAAGGACGACGGAAAAGGACAAGGCCCTGGCGGATCGGCGACGGGCGGAAGCCAGGCCGCCGAATGGGACGGATCCGCCGTCGAACGATCGGCGGCGGCGGCGGCGGAGAAACGGACGAGGCCGGGCCGCCGAGCGGATGCCAAGTGAAGCAAATATGCGCGTAAACAGCCGGTTTTTGCCAAGTTGCCAAAATTTGTCAAGTCCTTTGCCAAACTGTTGGAGCATTAATTTTCAAGTTTTGCCAAAAAAACAAGGATAGCAAGTGCTTTTGGCAAACTCTTGGAGATGCTCTTAGAAGAAAGTAGTAAATCAACTACCCAACGCAACGAGATAAGAGGGAGGGGAAACCACTAAAGACACCACCACTAGTGTAGGAAAAAAAACGACATGGCATGAAGTCCACTAAGGGAGAGAAAAAAAGGCTAGAAGAATTACAAATACACACAGAGGCAGACTAGAAAAGAAGACCGATCAACTACTAATGACAGGTCAATGTCGTGATGTACTGAGCTGATGAGTTTGGGGAGGATTCGAGAGAGAGAGAGAACATGTTAGCACAGAGCCACAGAGACACCTCAATCAATTATCACATACACGTATTATTGAGCCGCGTCTATAATATTGTCCTAAGAAGATATACTTTTTCTGAGCCAACTTATACAGACGCGTTTTGTCTAGCTAGATGCGTCTATATTTCATATTACAGACATGATCTGTTCTTGCGTCACTCGGAGGAATGTCTGCAATTTGATTTTTTTTACGTAGGGTTAATATAATTCCTTGGAAGGTCAACCAATTTTATCCCTTCCAGATGTGCCATTGAAAATATACCATTAGGCAATGAAATACCTCCCTATTTTCGTTGCTAAACTTCAATGTAGACTTTTCCACCATGTATATACACAAGGATACACTCTGTTCTAGGGAGTCAAGAATGTCTTGATTGAACCATATGGAGATCATGGTCCAAATTTGTTTAGCAAATTAAGTCACAATCCTTTGCACAGGTGGGTCGGTGTTTCTTGCTCTTGCTTTCACAACTTGCATAGTGGGTCATTATTCCACGCCTAGGTTGTTTGCTGACATGATTTTCTTGTGGAGAAGTGTCCAGATGAACAGTTTATCTCCACTTTTGCTTTCTAGATATGCATGATTTTGACCTTGCTGATATTTCTCTGAAATTGGATCATGTAATAATTTTTTGTTGTATATATTCTCCAACATCAGTTCAAATTTGTTGCCAATCAACCATCAAATGGTTTACTCAAACTTTGTGCTTATTTTTTCTTAGTAATGAAAAAACATCATGTTCATCCTAAGTTGGTCTTACCTTTTTTTATACTCTCTCCACTCCATATTGTATAAGCAAGTTCAGCTTTTCTAACTACATAATTTTTGACACACTTAGATATACATTATATCTACATAACAAAAACTATGTACTTAGAAAAAACAAAATCTAAATGACCTATAATTTAGAACAGAGTGAGTACAATATAACTGAAAACCTAGACGTGTATCAAGTTAGCCCATGAGGTAAGTTGGCCAAAAAAAAATGTGAAAGATCAGTGTTGTATTAGATTCTCATTTTCGATGTCAGATTCGAAGAGCCTTCAATTGCATTACCGAGAAGTCGCGTCTCATCTCCGCCCAATGCTACTACAAGCAAGCGCCCATGTGGCTTGGAATGTGAGCACGCAGACGAAAATTGTTTTCTACGACATCTCTGCACAAAAGCTTCATTAAGCTAATCAAGAGGAGCAAGTTGGAGCTTCTTGAATCCTGAGCTCAGTTGAAAGTAAATGTGGTTGCTTTGTCTCGTGTCCAAGCGTTTAGTTTGCCGTGTTTGTACTTTACTGCTAACTAAACTAGTCAAATCTCACTGGAACTCGTGTCAGTGCACAAACAGTTTTGGCAATCTGATTCTATTCTAAGAAGGGAGGTTAATGGTTATCCAGTCTGATGAAGGCCCTCTTTCTCCACATCCACACAATTGAAATTTTGAAAACAACAGAGAGCTTTCTCTGCTACATCTTTCAGGCTTTCTATGAAGAGGACAGTGAAACTGGCCCGAGGAACAACAGAGGCCTGAGAGAGGACAATGTCATATTGAATTGGACTGAGAAAACACATTGAAATCATTTGCATTTATTGTTCAACAAGTTAGATTGAATCAGACCTAATGTACAAAGATCATCATCTAGCACATGCAAATCATTAACCAGAGAAAGAATGATGATCAATCATATCATGACCTTGGCGGTTTCTCAAGCAGCGCAGACAGGTAAACCTCGTCCTTGGACTTGAAGGAGACGACCCACCGGTGCTTCTTGTACCTGAACTGCAAGAACATGTACATATAATCATCTAAATCCTTGCGCGCACATGCGAACTTGTCCACCCACAGCAGTCCACCAGGACGAAGCACACGGTCCCAATCAAACAGCACGAAGTCGAGCAGCTGCAAATCCACCCACCCCTCGAAGAACCCCGCCGTGTGCACCAAATCCATGGTGTTGTCGAACAGCGGCAACCTCTGGCTCATCGTCATGTACAACGGCACCAGCCCGCGCAGCGCGATCGTCTCTGCGAACGGCGCGCCGAGGTTCATCGCCGCCGACACGACGGTCACGTTGCGCTCCCGCATCCGCGCCGCGAAGCTGCCCGTGCCGACGCTCATGTCCAGCCCGATCCGCACCTCGCCGGGCTTCGCCGCCAGCACCTCGTCGATGCTGAAGTCGGCGAGCGACGCCGTCACGGCGGCGGCGGGGGTGCGGTTGGTCGTCGTCGTCGACGGTGAACCCACCCACCGCTGCTTCTCCCTGTCCATGTCGAAGCACCCCACACACCGATCGTAGCCACGGCGCTGGTTCCTGGCGGAGAGGCACTTGTAGCCACGGCAATGGTAGCGTGTCCACCGGACATTGCCGTCGTCCGGCAGCGTCCAGAGCGACTCATTGATCGGCAGCGGGCGGTGGAAGCGCTTGGAGGCGACGGCGAGGCAGCGGCGGCGCGGCAGCGGGTCGCAGCCGCCGAGCATGAGGCGTTGGCCGAGGTCCCAGTCGTCGGGGCAGTGCGCGCCGACGTCGTAGCTCATGTACTCGTCGAGCTCCCGGCGCATGAGCACGCAGGCATGGCCGATGGTGCTCACCGTCCGGTTGGTGCCGTACACGCCCGGCAGGCCGTCGCGGTTGCCTTTCGCCGTCACGTACTTGCGCGTCTCCTCGGCGGTGAAGAAGTTGACGAGAGGGTCGACGGCGGCCGGCATCGTGCCGTCGCCGCCGACGCCGTCGCCGTAGTCGGTGGGGCGCGGGATGCGGATGAGGCGGAGGGCGATGTGCGCGCTGTAGAGCGGGTGGATCACCTCGTCCTCGAGAAACCGCCGGAACTCCGGCATCGTCATGTTCTCCTGCGGCTTGCGTCGGATCTTGCTCTTCTTGGTCTTCTTGGCGACTTTCAGTGTGGTGGCCTCCAGCTTGTCCTGGAGCTCGGCGAGCTGGACGAGCACGTCGTCGACGCGGTCGGCGAGTGCGCGGATGTCGAAGCTGGCGTAGCTGGCCATGTCGGTGTGGAACTTGGTGCAGTGGGAAGGGTCGATGTCGAGGCCTGGGAGGAGGCTGTGGGTGGCATGGTTTTTTTTATCGGCCGAAATATCCCGACATTTCCGATATATCCTGTTTATCCCTAGGTGCCGATAAGAAATAATATATCTTTTTCGTATAAATTTTGTTTAAATTTATTTAAATTTACTTAAATTCAAATTAAACTTTATTTGAATTTGGTCCGATATTTCCGATATATCCTGTTTATCCTCTTTATCTATGACCCCCGATAAATTTTAATTTCCGAAAATGAAAACCTTGGTGGGTGGTGTAGAAGCGGTGGAGGCTCACCACGCTGAAGATCATGACGAACACGCCCATGGCTAGCTGCATCACCGCCATGAGCCGCGTGAACCGGCACCGCGCGAAGCAGAAGCCCTCCATTGTTGTGTCCTTGGTGTCAATGGTGCTGTGACAACCTCATCTGGCCGTCTTAGGCTACGTTGGTGGTGTCTCAAATTAGTTTTGTGCTTTGGAGAACAATTAGTGTCCAAAGTGATCAGTTCTTACGATGCACTGTGAGGCTCAGATCTCTATGCTCATGCATTATTTGTTTGTTTTACCAACCTACTCAACGCTGAAAAAAGGAGCTAGGAAGAGTACAACATCATGAAGCAGTTCAAATCCATGGATTGTTGGTGGAGAAAGTTTGACGTGTCAAAGGTGTACGTGAAATTTAGTGAACACATTACTCGATTTAACGTCACTAGCTAGCTATTTACAGGAGTATAATACTATCGATAAGATTGGGAACTTCAACCGGTGCCAGGACCAAACTTCCCTGCTACAGGTTTTTTTTGTCACAACATAGAGAAAATCCTATATATTATGCGATTTTGTAGAAGACTATAAATTGTTGATGTTAGTCTCAAAAAAATATTCATGTTGATTACATCAATATGGTTGTCATTGATTCCGTTTAGCTTGGTAGTTCTATAACCTGATCTAACTAAAAAATGTGAGTCTGTGGATCATAGATCCAACCACCTAGTTTCAAGTTCTGATTTTAATTTTGGTATGGTGTACATTTTTTTCTTAATAATGAAAAACCTATACGTGTACCAAGTTAGCACATGAGATAAGTTAGGCAAAAATTGTGGATGATTGGTGCTATAAAAGATTGTCATGTTAGACATCAGACTCAATATAGAGATTGAATTCACTGTGAGAAGTCGTGTCTAATCTCCGGCTAACAGATGCCCAACGGACAGCGCCTACAAGCAAGCCCCCATGTGGCTTGGAGTGAGCACACAAAAGTTGTTTTCTACGACATCATCTGCACACAAGCTTCACTAAGCTAATCATAATGAGCAAGTTGGAAACTTCTTGAATCATGAGCTCATTTGACCTGGCAACACAAAAATGCGTCCAAATCTCGTTGGAGTTCTTGTTGGGACAACATGTTGCGGATAATGGGTTTTCACTTTGGTAACAGCGTGCAGTTGGGTATGTAAACACTGAACACTACTATGAGACCAAGGCCAGTGTTAACGGGCAAAATAATTGGTGAAAACTGCCCACTCCATGAAGTGAAAACCCTCTTGAAATACATGCCTAAAAGTTTTTAAAAGAATTGAAATGTTGCATATTCATAGTGCATATCTAAATGTACATTGTGCCAAAAAGTTACACATTTTGGTGGATCTAATTGTAACCCTCGCATAAGTTAATGCACTTATGCGTATTTATATTTACCTCTAAAAAGTATGGAAAGAGACATATGCAAAAAAAAAAATAGGAGAGTAGGCGAGCCAAACAAATCAAAATTTACACGTTTTGGTTCAGGAAGAGGACATAAAAAAATTAAAACTAAATAGCACTCCATTGTCACTGGCGTAGCCGGCCGTGTCGGTGTGGAACTTGGTGCAGTGGGAAGGGTCGATGTCGTGGCCGGGGAGAAGGCTGTGTGTGGTGTAGAAGCGGTGGAGGCTCACCACGCTGAAGATCATGACGAACACTCCCATGGCTAGCTGCATCACCGCCATGAGCCGCGTGAACCGGCACCGCGAAGCAGAAACCCTCCACTGTTGTGTCCTTGGTGTCAATGGTGCTGTGACAACCTCTGTCCGTCTTAGGCTACGTTGGTGGTGTGTCAAATTAGTAGCTTTAGAGAGTACGTAATTAGTGTGGCAATTGAGTCCAAAGTGATCATTCTTAGGATGCACTCCACTGTGAGGCTCAGATCTCTATGCTCATGCATTATTTGTTTGTTTACCAACCTACTCAACGCTGAAAAAAGGAGCTAGCTAGGAAGAGTACAACATCATGAAGCAGTTCAAATTCATGGATTGTTGGTGGAAAAAGTTTGACGTGTGAAAGTGTACGTGAAAGTACTCCCTCTGTTCCAAATTATAAGTCGATTTGACTTATATGATCCATCCATTTTACTATGTACCTAGATATAATAATATGTCTACATATATAGCAAAATGATTGAACCAAAAAAGTCAAAGCGACTTATAATTTGAAACGAATTGAGTACTTAACAATTACATTTAGTTGCTTATACTATTGATAAGATTAGGAACTTTAACGGTGGCAGGACCAAACTTCCCTGCTATAGTTTTTATTTTTGACACAACATAGAGAAAATCCTATATATTATGCGCATTTGTATTAGATTATAAATTGTTAATGTTAGTCCCAAAAAAATATTCATGTTGATTACATCAATATGGTGGTCATTGATTCCGTTTAGCTTGGTAGTTCTATAACCTGATCTATGTACTAAAACTAAAAAATGTGAGTCTGTGGAAGGTACGATCATAGATCCAACTTAACCACACCTAGTTTCAAGTTCTGATTTTAATTTTGGTACGGTGTACATTTTTTCTTAATAATGAAAATGTGGATGATTAGTGCTATAAAAGATTGTCATGTTAGACATCAGATTCAATATAGTGATTGAATTCACTGTGAGAAGTCGTGTCTAATCTCTGGCTAACAGATGCCCAACGGACAGCCTACAAGCTAGCCCCCATGTGGCTTGGAGTGAGCACACAAAAGAAGTTTTCTACGACATCATCTGCACACAAGCTTCACTAAGCTAATCTAGATGAGCAAGTTGGAAACTTCTTGAATCATGAGCTCATTTGACCTGGCAACACAAAAATGCGTCCAAATCTCGTTGGAGTTCTTGTTGGGACAACATGTTGCGGATAATGGGTTTTCACTTTGGTAACAGCGTGCAGTTGGATATGTAAAACATTGAACACTACTATGAGACCAAGACCAGTGTTAACAGGCAAAATAATTGGTGAAAACTGCCCACTCCGTGAAGTGAAAACCCGGCCTCTCTTGAAATATATTTGCCTAAAAGTTTTTAAAAGAGAATTGAAATGTTGCATATTCATAGTGCATATCTAAATGTACATTGTGCCAAAAAGTTACACATTTTGGTGGATCTAATTGTAACCCTCGCATAAGTTAATGCACTTATGTGTATTTATATTTACCTCTAAAAAGTACGGAAAGAGACATATGCAAAAAATAGGAGAGTAGGCGAGCCAAACAAATCAAAATTTACACATTTTCGTTCCGGAAGAGAACATAAAAAATTAAAACTTAATAGCAGGATAATCTAATATTCATTAGATAATCAGAAGCAGAGGTTTTTAAATAATAATCAAAATCAAAATTTCAATGAATTTCATAGTGTGATCCTTGAACAACTTGAAATAGCTCAGAAATTGGTACACAGTCAAAATTGAAGCAGATGAGTATCAAATGAATGTATAGTACTCTTAAATAGAACGAGGAAAGGAAAAATTTGAGTAGTCCTACTTGTATTAGTTTGCAGCTAGAAAAGTCTAAAAACTAAACCCTTTATTGTAAATGGCCTTGTACTAGCTAACCACAAAATAAGATTAATCCCACAATAAAGCTAGTTTCAGCGTAGTATCATTTTGCCGGACTAATGCAAGTCCATGTATACCCAATGCAAGTCCATCACTGCACTGGCGGTGGTGCGGCGTATCTGCATAATATGTGTCGTGCCAAATGCATTCATGTGTACTATTGTTTTCCATTTGAAAGAAACGTGCAAACTATCTGCATGTATACGAGTGGACTAGTACGATACGACATGATTACGCGCGCGGCGTTAACTCGCTGATTGTCCGGCCGTGATCTGCTGGCGCGCGGTTTGTTATTTGTTACGTACTCAAGATTTAGGAATGGGCTTTGATGATAATGCTTCCAGCAACATGATCTGTCTCGCTCTGTTTGTGTGACGTACGTGAACTTGCATTGCATATTTGCATGCACCCTCGAGCTCTCTGGATGGAGCTGTTTGCTTGGCCTACTGAATTTATTCCTTGTCTCGTCTCATCCACCGTACCAATGCAAGGTTAAAACCTGTTTGCTACCGCTAGCTCCTAGAGCAGGTCCAGAACGTAACTGAAGCAGCAGCTGGCTGGCTGGCTCCACGAATTAAATGGGGTTTCGTTCCCTCTAGTGTTCCGCTACACTTTGTTGTGGTGGAATCCGTTGCAGTTGCCCAAGCTCCCGGCGGTTACGACGATGCCGTTCCTGCTGGCGCCGATGCCGGGCCCCGGCCCGGCCAGTGACGCCGCTCCCGGCGGCCGCGCCGTTGGCCGTTGCGGTGCGTGGATCTCGTCGCCCACATATTGGTGCCATCCCCCGTATACGTCACATTGGCCGATCGAGCTTATCCTGGCACAATCAAGGATCTCGTCGTGTCACGGGCGCCACAGGGTCTCGGCGGCATGTCGGAAGCCGGCGGCAGCGGCAGCGGCGGGGGCAAGGAGCAGGACCGCTTCCTGCCGATCGCCAACATCGGGCGCATCATGCGCCGCGCCGTGCCGGAGAACGGCAAGATCTCCAAGGACGCCAAGGAGTCCATCCAGGAGTGCGTCACCGAGTTCATCATCCTCATCACCAGCGTGATTTTCATCCATCTCTGCATGCAGGGCGATTGACAAGTGCATCAAGGAGAATCGAAAGACCATCAACGGCGTCGACATCATCTCGTCCTTGGCCACATTCGGCTTCCAGGAATACGTTGAGCCCCTCAACATGTACCTCAACAATTATCGGGACCGGGTAACGGCACGGTATCATTCAATTCAAACATCCCCCCGGCCCTCCACCTCCTAGTTTCTGGTTATATATACTAGTTGCTTGAGCCGATCTCATCGGATGTGGTAACTAGGCATATACTGATGCTGATGTGTCTTGGAAATTGATCGACTGTGTCACGTTGTATTCATGCAAAGACCGGGAGTGTTGTTGAATGAGAGTTAATTTACTCTTCAAAGGCTTGACGTACTTTAGACAGTCATGTGCACATCACATGCATGGGTTGGTTTGAACTGCATGCATTATGTTACGTTGATCTCAGAATGGATTGGTAGAGTTGTCAGCACTAAAATTCCCTAAAAAATTCCAGGTCTAGAGCATGTGCTTTTTATAGTCTATACTATACACTCTATAGTCCTTATTGACTTTGTGGTAAATAATGTGAGCTCACTCAACTACAAGAGTGCCTGTTTTCGAACATAAAGCATTTTGATGCATGTTGGTACTTACTAGTTTTTTTATTATTATTGTGAGAGGTTTAACCACTGAATTTCCAGGTTATCCAAATCCAAATAGTTCATATATTGTTGATAACTGTAGGTTCAGATATCTCTTATCTTGCAAGCTGCTGCAGCGAACGCGCTAGTATTTTCTTTTTGAAAGCAAGCATACGTTTGTCAAACTATTAGAATTGCATATAATTAAGCTGCCTTCTTTGTCTAATCAGTTCGTATACTCCATCTGTCCCCACCTTTCAAACTATTTAAAGACTTACACTACAGCAAAAAGAAAGGGTTCACTCCTACTGTTCAATCTGTTACTATAAGTAAAGTTAAAATTAGTGCCTAATCAAATGATACATTAGGTCCATATATATCATGTTTATTTATTTATTTATTTATATATCCCACTGCTAGGTTGAAATGGAGGACAAGATAAATGCTCCTGAAAATGATGGCGAGGAACCAAACACTACTGGAGACTGGCTCTTTGCCGAGTGCCGCACTCGGCAAAGATTGACTCGGCAAAGAGGTCTTTGCCGAGCGCCAAAAATCGGCACTCGGCAAAGGCTTTGCCGAGTGTCAAATACGCACTCGGCAAAACATTTTCACCGTCAAGTCTGACGGCCTCTTTGCCGAGTGCCGACGTCAGCGGCACTCGGCATAGATTTGTTAAAAAAATACCTCTGGTACCCATGTTTGCCAGCTTTGCCGAGTGCCAGCACTCGGCAAAGGGCTCAGTTTTGCCTTTTTTTTGTTTTTCGCTTTCCATCGACACAGACAAAATATATCACATATATATCATATATATCGCACGCAGCACATGATATATCACCTCCATCATCCATAATACACATCCACCGTCCACAAAACATCACATACAAATCCGATGTCCATAATCCAGCACCACCATCACAATATCCATCATAATTCATCACATACTAGTCCGACATAAGTCTAAGTCTAACACAAGTCCATGCAACATGCAATGAAACAAAGAGACGGTACCTAGTGCGCCACTCCCCACACGGAGCCCGAAGAGCCACCTTGCCCCCGAGATAAGGAGATCACTCTTGCGTCGGTGGAATATGGCCACTTGGCCATCCGGACTGTGGAGAAGGGCCACCTGGCCACGCGGTCTGTGGAGAAGGGCCGCCGTCAGGAGTCGGCTACACAAAGGAGAAGTGAATTCATTATTAACTGCAGGATGGCCTCAAAAGCTAATGGAATAAACGACAATATACTCACCGGAGTCCCTACAGGAGGAGGCACAGCTTGAGCGAGCAGCGACGGGGGCACGACCACACCTGGCACGTTTTGAAGGGTCACCACGAATGAGAGCACGTCCTGCAACCTCTGCGAGTCGGCCACCCTCTGTGCTTCTCGACGCTCCATCTCCAGGATCTGTGCGTGCTGGGCCTGCGTCTCGGTCGCCAATGCCTGCAACTGGGCCTACAACATTCCACCCGCAATGTTTAAACAAGGCAAAGGCAAGGTATACGTGTAAAAGAAATGAACGAGGAATAAAATGAGTAACCTGCATTTCCGCCATCTGCTGCAGTGAGCTCGGCTGCCGAGGTCATATGGGGAGGGAGGAGCTCGTGCTACTTGCTCGAATCTGGGCGAGGCTGGAAACGGAGGCGGAGTTGATTGTGCTGTCCGCCATCCAGTACCGGCCGTGCTGCTTCCCTCCTCCTAGCCTCATGATGATGTCCGTGTCCAGGGGCTCGGTGGTCGGATCGAAGTCCTCCCCATGGCGCTGGCGAGCCACCGAGGTGTACTCGCTGAGCTTGCTGTGGACGCTCGCGTTGGTGTACGCCTCGGGCCCGTCCGTCGAGCTGTAGGTGACGTCCGGAGCCGTCGCCTTGCCCTTGTGTGCAAAGGCGTACGCCATGAACTCGTTGCACGGCTGGTTCTCGTGCGCCTGGGACTGCGAGGAAAACACAAAGATGATTACAATAAGTGAGAATTTAGCGTTAGAATAAATAAATAAAAATGAAAACACAAAGATCATTACCCATCTCTCGGCGTACGCGTCGAGGCACAGGTTGCCTTGGTGGTGTGGCAGCCCAACCATCTGCAGGCGGCAGTCCCGACGGACCTCGTGCTGGGACTCCCACCCCTCCAAGAGCCACCTGTCCACAATGGCCTCCCAGCACTCCCTGTTCGTTCGGCACCAATCAGGGCACCGCGCCATGTACTCCTCCTTGGTGAGCTGCCGCTTCCTGGCTTCGTCCTTGTGGCACACCTCACCAAGCACGTCGGCCGCGTGGTTGATGATGCACTGGAGCCGTGCCTCGTGGTGCAGGTTCGAGACAAGTTTCTTGCAGACCTTCTCCTGCACCGTCGCCGCACTGTCCTCGTACCCTTCATCGCACGTGAAGTAGCCCTGCATACAGACATCATGTATTTACCAATGAATGTGTAGTATTGACCATTTTAGTGGGACGAAGACTCACCCAGAACTCGGTCTTGATCCGCTGGGCAACGGTGCTGTGTTGGGCGTCCTCGGCAGAGTAGAAGTGCGCCCACGTGTAGGGCGGCGTCCTCCGCCCAGCATGTAGAACCATGCCAGGGTAGCGCTTCCGAACTAGACCGCCCAGTGTTTGGTTAGGATGCCGGCCCTTTCCGAACACAAGCACCCAGTTGCTGCAAGTCATTAAGAAGGATTGTTAGTCTCAAGTTCGATTTTAAACATGTCATTTGAAATAGTAATGAAAACTTCAATGGTTACTTGGTGCCCCTGGGTCGAATCACCGGGCGCCGATGAGGTAGGAGGTGGTCCGACAGGCGCATGGGCCCACACAAGTAGACTCCCGACGAGGCAGAGCCAGAGCCAGTGGAACTGGAACCCCCAGCCGCCGCCTCCATCTCGAGCGCCTCCTCCTGCTCCTGCGGCTCCTCCTCCACCGCCGGCGTCGACGTGGTGGCAGCCTGCTGCTCCTCCCTCCTAGGACGGCCGCGGCGGCGGGCGGCTCGGTGTCCTCGGGGGGCCTGGCGTACAACGAGGGGACCTGACGTCGCGGCCTGCCGCCTGGCATTTTGTCAAGTGCCTGCAAATTGAAAGAGTAAACCAATTAGCACAGTTAAATTACAAGTACTTATAAAGAGATGCAAAATAGTAATAATAATAATATAATAATATGGTATTACATGAATTAGAAATAATCTTCACGATCGGCAGCGGATGGATCATAGTTCTCGTGGTCACTATCAATATTGTGGACAAGTATATCGGGCTCCTCCTCTTCACTCTCATCAGTGTCATCGGAAAAGTGTAAACGCTCAAGCAATTCTAGGTCCTTGGCATTTTGCACCTCTTCTCCCTCGTCCTCATCTCTATCGTCCTGATCAATATCATTGTCTACTTCCATACCCATTAGCGAAAACATGTCTATGTCAAACCTCCCTTCTAGCCCCTCTGGTTGATAGAACTCCCGTGTGTTTGGGTCAATGTTGTAATCCGCATCGATTGGGACAAGCAGTTTGGAGTGCGGTGATACCAACTGCGCAACGTACCAACCCCTAAGATTGGTGTCTTTCCGGCACGCCCATGGGAGATAATAAACTTGCATGGCCTCTTGAGCCACAATATAGACATCCTCTCCTTGATAGACAGAATCCTGTCGAATTTCGACTAGTCCAAGCTCAGGGGTTGTTCTCGTGACATTAGGATCGAACCAATGGCATTTGAATACGACTGGATTAGGACCTGTGCGACAGTCAAAATAGAGCTCATAGATTGCATCTACTAAGCCGTAGTAGTCTAGCCCATCGGTGTCGGGCGTACGAACTCCGGTATTCGTGGTTTTTCGATTGGGCCGACTCCGCTCGTGGTCTCTTGTGTGAAAGCGATAGCCATTCACATCATAAACGGTGTATGGCTTGACCTTGTGGGCGAAGCTTTTGGCGAGCCCTTGCAACTCAGCATCCATTTGCCCATCTGTGCGGGCCTGCAAGGTGAGGCCGGATAGTTCGTTACATTACACCTCGTAGGAGCAAAGTGGGATGTCAAAGATTGAACGAGGAAAATTGGTCGGTACCTTCGTAGCGAACCAGGCAATGAAATTGGGTCTACCATCTCTGAGAAGACTTTCTTCTTCTTGAGGGGAAGGAGCCCTACTCCCTCTCCAGTATGTATTCAGAAACTCCCTAAAAAAACAAGACAAGATGGATGATAGTGGCAAGGGCATATGTAACAAGCTTATTGAGAACTTACTGCACATAAGGCTTCACTTCGTCAAGGCTCATCAGCATATAGAACATGATGATGTGCCACTCATTATGCGGCAAGGTCTTGGTTGTAAATGCGCTTGCGCCGCCGAGTTGCCCTTTGAAAAGGCTGAGGTTCGATGAATTCTCATCCGCATTATAACGAGGGACAGGATTGTGCACACTGGGAAGGGCGTCCTTATAGTATGCTGTTGTGAAGTTTGACACCTCCTCCAGAATAGATGCCTCCGCCACGGAAGCCTCAATTTTGGCTTTATTTCTACACTTTTTCCGAAGAATCTTTAAACATCTCTCGACTGTATAACACCAACGGAACTGCACGGGCGTCCCCATTTGTGCCTCGTACGGTAGGTGCAAGATCAGATGCTGCATCGCCAGGAAGAAGCCGGGTGGGAAGATTCTCTCGAGCTTGCAAAGCAACACAGGTGCCACTTTCTCCAGGTCATCAATCACCTCCCGAGATAACTCCTTGGCACAAAGCTGGTGGAAGAAAAAGCTCAGCTCTGCCAGCACACGCCACACATGATCGGGGACGTATCCCCGGGTCATCGCAGGAAGGAGCCGCTCAATCCATGTGTGGTAGTCATGACTCTTCATCCCTAAGACTCGCATAGTGGACAAGTTCACTCCCCTACTCAAACTCGTCGCATGCCCATCAGGGAACATTAACGTCTTTAGCCACTGAAGCACTTCCTTCCTGTGGTCCTTTTTGAAGACCCAA
Organism: Saccharum hybrid cultivar R570; assembly: GCA_038087645.1. Lineage (NCBI taxonomy): Eukaryota > Viridiplantae > Streptophyta > Magnoliopsida > Poales > Poaceae > Saccharum > Saccharum hybrid cultivar. The sequence goes on from JAQSUU010000591.1 coordinate 1,833,522, forward strand.
TCGACCGGGGTCCTTCTCCATTGCTTGCCGGGTGCAGGAGGCTTCATCACCTCCTTTGGTCTATCGCAAAGCGTTGCCACGTCCAGTCTAGCCTTAACATTGTCATTTGACTTATCAGGAAAGTCCATGAGTGTTGCAAAAAGCGCTTCGACGATATTTTTTTCTGTGTGCATTAAATCAATGTTGTGTGGAAGAAGAAGGTCTTTGAAATAGGGGAGCCTAGTCAAGCCCGATTTATGAGTCCACATGTGTTCGTCATTGTATCCATAAAAATGGCCGTTCTTTTTATCATATGTGAGAGCCTCTATCTGAGCACGGACCTCGGAAGCGGTCATCATCTGAGGTTTAGGGTCGATGACTTGAACACCTTTTCTGAAGTGCTTCACGTCTTGTCTGAATGCATGGTCAAGAGGGAGGAATTGACGATGTTGGTCGAAGGAAGAATACTTACCACCCTTCTTCAGCCAAGTGAACCTCACAGCTGTCTTGCATACTGGGCATGGGAACTTCCCTTGGACACACCACCCGCACAATATGCCATACGCCAGGAAGTCATGCAGGGACTACTGGTACCACACATGCATTATGAAGTTCTTCTTTGTAACTTGGTCGTATGTCAGTACCCCTTTTTCCCAAGCAAGGAGCAATTCATCAATCAGGGGCTCCATGAACACACCCATCTTGTTCCCCGGGTGTCCAGGAATTATGAGCGACAAGAATACGTTCTTGGGTTGAAACATGACACCAGGTGGGAGATTGAGGGGGATCACGAACATGGGCCAACAATTGTACGGGGCCGACAGCAAGCCATAGGGGTTGAACCCATCTGTTGCTAGCGTGACACGTACATTCTTAGCCTCCATAGCTTTATCACGATGTATGCCATCGAAATAGGTCCATGCCTCGCCGTCCGATGGGTGTACCATCGTGTCAGGATTGTATCTTTTGCCATGTTTGTGCCATGTCATCTGTTTCGCGGACTCCTCTGTCAGATACATCCTTTGGATCCTCGGTATGAAAGGAAGGTACCGTAGGACCGTAGCGGGGATACTCAGCTGCTCCTTCTTGCCATCACTAGTGTCGACCTCCAGATACCTTGAGGATTTGTACACTGGACAGTGCGTTGCTTCCTCGTGATCTTTCCTAAATAGGATGCACCCCTTCGAACAAGCATGGATGTTCTCATATGGCATCTTAAGTGCACGAAGAAGCTTCTGTGACTCGTACAAGTTCTTCGACAGAATGTGACCCTCCGAAAGCAAGGATGCAAAAATTGCCAACATACCGTCGAAGTTGTCTCGACTCATGGCACACTGCGACTTGAACGCCATTAGGCGTCCAATGGCATCCAGTTGGGAAACCATTGTCTTCTCGTGGAGGGGCTTCTGTGCCGAAGATAGCATATCGTAGTACGCCTTTGCGGATTCCTATGGCTTGTCCTCCACTCCTTCACCGAACCGTGCCTCATGAAAGTCATCCATCCAGTCTGCTACCCCGGCATCTCCATCAAAAGCCTCGAGGCGTGGTCTCACCACCTCCTCTCTAGGACGATCGGCTTCACCATGGTGGATCCAAATGTGATAGTCTGGCGTGAATCCATACTTGCAAAGATCTTGCCCCACTTTCCTGCTGAACTTTCTAACATTGTTGTCACATTTGCGGCAGGGACAAGGCATCCTGGCCGACCCTTTAGCAACCTCGCCAAATGCATGCTCCAAGAAAGCATTAGTGTTAGTCATCCATTCTGGGGTCATACTTGCGTGGCCCGTGTACATCCAATCACGGTTCTCCATCCTCTGGCATATACATATGTAAGCGAGTAATATAACCAGCAATTACATCTGCTCGGCATTCCTAGCATCTAATAGGTGAGGATAGGTCCTAATCCCACCCACGGATGCGTAGATTAGGCTAGTTCCCATGTTCTGCTCGGATCCGAGACGGAATTTCGGCAGCACCTCCCCGCTGTTCTCCCGCTACACGTCTCGGAAGGGAGAGTGTGTATCCAGAGAACAGCAGGGAGGTGGTGCCGAAACCCCATCTCCGTTCTGAGCAGAACATGGAAACTAGCCTAATCTACGCATCCACGGGCTGTCCAAGAAACGTGGACAATCCAAAAGAGATACGGTCGCTGATATGCAAAGAGCTGCATACCTCGAACCGTATCTCTTTCGAACGGGAGACGCCTAACTGGGCTACGCGAACATATAAAACATGCATGCAAAGGAGGAGGGGGTTATACATAGGGTGGCAGTGGACTCAGGCTAGCGGGGCGGTGGCGAGTCGGTGCGGTGGCGAGGCGACGCGGTGCAGGCAGACCGAGGTCACCGAGTCCCTCCCACGGGTCCTCCTGCAAAAAAAGGAATTAGTTAGTGTCCATTCAAAATTTCGGCAGCACCTTCCCTGCACGGGAGGTTCCCAAAACCTGCAAGAAAACCAGACGGCACGATGACCGACATGCACACACATATCAACGGCACGAAGGCTGGCAACCACATATATAATTCATATACACGCTACCATTATAATGCTAACACTACTAGTATCACCATCCATTAGTTTTCATACCTTCGGGGCGGAGCGCCGGAGAACGGGCAGCGAGGACGGGCCGCGAGGCGGAGTGCCGGGGTGATGTGCTCCTCCTCCTCCTCCTTCTTCCCCTCCTCCATCTCCTCCTCCTTCTCCTTCCCCTCTCCCTCCTTCTTCGGCCTCCCCTTCTCCTTCTCCTCTCCCTCCTCCATCTTCCTCCTTCCTGCGGGGCCGGAGGCCGGCGGCGGGCGTGGGGTTGGCGGCGGCCAGCAGCCGGGGACGGGCAAGGCCGGGCGAGGCACGTCGGGGGCCGGAGACGGGCACGTCGGGTGCGCGGGTGCCGGAAAGGCCCGGCGCGGCGGCCGTGCGCGGGCGCCGAAGGGGGCCGGCGCGGCGGGTCGGCCGGCGGGAGCCAGGGAGCGCGCGGCTGCGGCCGCCGGGCGCCGGGGGCACGGGCGCTGGGCGCCGGGGGCGTGGGCGGTGGCGGGGAGGGGCGGTGGCGGCGCGGTGAGGGGCAGGCGCGCCGGCGAGGCCCGGCGCAGCGGTCGTTCGCGGGCGCCGGCGGTCGGGGTGCGGGCGCCGGGGGTCGCTGGGCGGGCGCAGGCCGCCGGGGGCGCTGGCGGTGGCGGCGCGGTGAGAGGCGGGGACGGGCGGTGGCGGCACAGTGAGAGGCGGGGATGGGCAGTGATCACATGTGGAGATCTCCTGGTTTGTTTCAACATACATGACAAAGTGCTCGAAACTTTTTGAATTTTTTACCACGGCATCCACATACGATATGACGACAACCCGACAAGTTTCATGATTTTCGGAATTCATTTGCATTTTATATAATTAAAAAGCCACTCTCACGCAAGTTGGAGGCGTTGCCCCGTGAGCATGTTACTCGAAACTTCGCGACCGTTTATGGATTTAGCCTACATTTACACTAAGAAACAAGGATAAAATTTTTGGAACCAATGAAATCGAATATTCGATGCACCTGCAGTTCAAACCTACCTTAGGCGGAAAAATTCAAGAAAACAAAAAAAACTAATCAAATATACCAAAAGCTATGAAAATGTCCCCATTTTGAACATGTTGTTGGTGGTAGTGTACTAAGGCTGCAAAAAAAATTTGGACTCAAAAAAACAAAAAAAAATAGGTTTGCCGAGTGCTAGACGCCTGGCACTCGGCAAAGGCGACGGCGCCAGGTCCCGTCAACCCTCGGCCAGCCTTTGCCGAGTGCCCATCTTTTCCGAGTGCCAGGCACTCGGTAAAGGCTGGCTTTGCCGAGTGTCCGGCCCTCGGCAAAGCCTGTATTTGCCGAGTGTTTTCCTTTGCCGAGTGCCCGGCACTCGGCAAAGTGCTTTTTGCCGAGTGCCTACCTTTGCCGAGTGCGGCACTCGGCAAAGAGGGCCTTTGCCGAGTGCGCGATATTTGGCACTCGGCAAAGGCCCAGGCACTCGGCAAAGTCCCGGTTTCCCGTAGTGAAAGGATGTGGCTGATGGTGTCTCAGAGGTTCTTGTTCAGAAGACTAAGAAGAATAGCTCTCTGGTAAATGTGGGAACAAAAAACTTATCTGCTAGTGAGGACAATGCTGAAAGTCAGCGTGAATTAGAAGCTGAACTGGCGGTAGAGAAGGAAACATCAAGTGATCTTAGGGAGCGTCTGAGGACTCAGCAGCTGCAGATAGATGACATGAGGAAGAAGTTCCAGGAAGCTGAAGCAGCAAGGGCTAGGCAGGATGAGGAGTATAAGAAAAAGCAAGCTGATACTGATGCACTGATTAGGGGTCTGATGTCCATGATTCCAGGAAGTCTACCAAAAAGGTAAAATTGTGTTTGGCTTACTAGCTGCAGCACCAAGGCTGGTGGGTTGTCGTTTGAGGGTCGATGCATTTTGGCAAGTGGTGATTCTGGGTTACTGGACTTCAAATGTTTTCTGGGTTGGTCTGTTGAACTTATGCAATGTCGGCCTGTGTGGTGTCTGAACTCTTGTGGATTGGTCTATGAACTTATGCAATGTCTGGCTGGTGTTTGAACCTTTGGCAAGTAGTGTTGACTAAGCAATGGCTGTGTTTAGCATGTTGAATAGGGGTAGAGAAAAGCCCTCCACCAGTGGCACAATTTACAATTGCTTGGTGTACAATAATCCCTTATGTCAAGGATCTCTAGTTGACTTGACTATCACCACATATCACTCACACACCTAACACCTGGATTGATTGACCATTGCTTGGTCCACATATCACGGCATCACGCACACACCTAACACCTAGATTGACCATTGCTTGGTCATTCCATGAATGTCAACATGCTAAACACGCTATCATCTAACATGTAGAAAATTATGAGTAACGAGGATGCCCTTGGCTGCCCTCGGTTGCATGTTAAATAGGGGTGGAGAAAAGCCCTCCACCGGTGGCACAATTTACAATTGCTTCATGTACAATAATCCCTTGGGCAGCGGACTTGGCCTTTGATTTGTGGCACCCAACCCTTGATGGCGCCCATGGTGAGGAATGTGGAGATACATTGGGAGCGTCCGCCGTCCGGCTGGCTGAAATGCAATACTGATGGTGCCTTCAATGCACAACGGTCGGAAGGAGCAACCGGTGCTGTGATCCGAGATGACAGTGGTGCTTTTTTTCAGAGGTGGGGCTAAATGGTATGCAAAGAGCCTTGATGCACTAATTAACCATGGGGCACTAGCATGTCGAGACGGGCTGCTGCTATCCCTGAATGCCGGCGTTTCACGACTATGGCTGGAAACTGACTTCCAAGAACTGGTGAAGCTTTGGTCAGCGGGGGAGAACCAACGATCTATTGTGTTGCCGATCTTGGAGGAGATCCGGGAGTTGAGCACTTTGTTCCAAGATTTTTGTTTTTCTTTCATTGGTAGAGAACTTGTAACAAAGAAGCGCATGTTTTAGCTAAGCAGGTCACAGGCAAGGGATGGGTTGGGTGGTGGTCTCAGACACCGGCCTGTATCTCGGTTCTGCTGTCCTCTTATTGTAATCCCGGCTTTGATCAATGAATGAACCTCCTAGTCACAAAAAAGGGATCTCTAATTGACTTGACTATCACCACATATCACTCACACACCTACACCTGGATTAATTGACCATTGCTTGATCACCACATATCACGCACACACCTAACACCTAGATTGACCATTGCTTGGTCATTCCATGAATGTCAACATGCTAAACACATTATCATCTAACAACAACAGCTCTAAGGAGTCCTACGGAAATACAGTAGTTTTACTTATCCGTACGACAGCGTAAGAGCAGCATAAGAGCTCTATGAGGAGTCCTGATGGTTGTTTGAGTGAGTTACGTTTCAGTACGATAGAGGTCTTGTAGACCTCTAAGGAGTCCTTCTAATGCGTTACATTTACGTACGATTCATGCAGTCCACCACAGAACACCCGTAGTCGTCCCCAGACCCCAGGGCAAATAAAAAAACTCGTTAATGGCATACACAGGGTGGGCTGACCTTCTGCTGGACCTCCACGACGGTGTCATCGCGCGCCTCCCGTTCCCCAGCGATCGTGCTCATTTTGCCGCGCCGTCTATTGCGCATGGCGCTCCGCCGTGCGCCAACTCGCAAGCAACCTCCCGTGGATCGTGCTGCCAAGCGGCGCCTGACGCCGTCCTCTACCGGAAACCCTGCGCTCCCAAAGACAGCCTTGGATCATGACGAATGTGTCTTCTTCCATCGGATCCCCGGGCTCCCCGAGAACGTGACCTGCCTCGACGCCACCGACACCTGGCTCGCGCTCGACGTCGCCGATGATGTGTTCCGGCGCACTCCATTCTAGGACCACTACTGTGCAGACATAGGACGTTCATCAACAGCAGACCTAGGGCTGACGTCAAGCACAAGCATGCCTACCTACTCTACAACCCCTTCTCCAAGGTCACTGTTCGGCTGCCCGAGCTAGACGCCATCATCGGGCATGTTGCTGACCTTTGAGATCCGCAAGGTGCTCATGCATTCATCATCTACTCCGAACGATGTGATCGCCGTCACGACCAACAACTGGAATTACAACATTATCCTGTGCCGTCCTGGTAAGGGTATGTTTGTGCTAGACGACACAAGGTCATTGATGTCGCGTTTCTTGGAGACAAGCTCTATGGGATCACCTCGGCGAAGAACTCCTCGCCTTCCACCTCAGCGAGGATAAGGATGGTAGCCCTACTGTTACTCGGATTGAGCTAGTCATCAAGAACTCATTGGTCAGGTATTATTACGATGAATTTGCATGGACCTAGGCAGAAGATGTGGTTGACACTAGTGACGAGGGGTTGGTGTGAGACCCAGCCCAAGGGAGGCCCAAGAGACGAGGTGGGCCTGGCCAATTTGCGAATTACTGTAGCGAGGCACCGTAGCAATGAAAACACTGTAGCGCGCGGATGGATGAATCGATCGTTTAGTCCCAAACCGGAAGTTGGAGGAAGCGATAACCAGCTTAAAAGCCTGGACGTTGGGTGGGAATTAACTCCGGATCGATTTTTTTGTGCGAAGTGAGCACGAAAGTGCAAGAGAGTTAATTCCTAGGTGTGGTCCATTCATCGGGTAGAGTGAATCTTAGCCGTTTTCCCGGGCACCAGGCGTGTTACAGTTGGCCTGGATGACCATAACAATGGTGGTGAAAGTGATGAGGAGGACGAAGAGCCAGGCAATGATAACAAAGCACAAAACCAAGAGGAGCATGATATTTGCCGAAGAGAGACCGGAGGTGGATGATAATGAATTATAGATGATGAGCATGATATCGTTGAAGAGGGACAAGAGGCGGATGTCAACGAGGAGTTAGATTTTGATGGCGGGGAATTATAGTTTCAGTGGCGATGGCAGGGTGTCCGACAATGATGTCTTTGTGGGGCTTGATGAGATGTTTGTCGATCGATACCTAGTGCGGTCGCGGAGCAGGAGTTGCTCTTGGTGAGGCGCCAACACCAATCGGCTCCGTATACCGATAGCTACACTCGCAAGGTAGATATCTTCAAGGCAGACTACAACAAGGGCAAGTGGGTCCCCACTAATGGGCTAGCCAAAGGTGAGGCTCTTTTCCTCAGTAGATCCTTTAGCAAGTGCACTAGTGCGTGCGGAGAGATCAAGGAGGGCTTTATGTATTACACACTGACACCTTGACAGTTGGCCTGGATGACCATAACAATGGTGGTGAAAGTGATGAGGAGGACGAAGAGCCAGGCAATGATAACAAAGCACAAAACCAAGAGGAGCATGATATTGCCGAAGAGGGACCGGAGGTGGATGATAATGAATTAGATGATGAGCATGATATCGTTGAAGAGGGACAAGAGGCGGATGTCAACGAGGAGTTAGATTTTGATGGCGGGGAATTATAGTTTCAGTGGCGATGGCAGGGTGTCCGACAATGATGTCTTTGTGGGGCTTGATGAGATGTTTGTCGATCGATACCTAGTGCGGTCGCGGAGCAGGAGTTGCTCTTGGTGAGGCGCCAACACCAATCGGCTCCGTATACCGATAGCTACACTCGCAAGGTAGATATCTTCAAGGCAGACTACAACAAGGGCAAGTGGGTCCCCACTAATGGGCTAGCCAAAGGTGAGGCTCTTTTCCTCAGTAGATCCTTTAGCAAGTGCACTAGTGCGTGCGGAGAGATCAAGGAGGGCTTTATGTATTACACACTGACACCTTGATGATGTGTTTGACACGATGCCTTGGACTACTCATTGGATGGTAGTTAAGTGGCCATATGGCAATGCAGAGATGAGTCTACGAGGTTCCTAACATGGCTTTTTCCTCCAGAGTTAGTCGTTTGAGGTAGCAAAACAACATATATAAAGAGGAACACAAAACCCTCACCCATTTGGTTAAAAATAGATTGTGTTGTTTCATTTGTAAGGTTTTCCTTATGCTTGTTTTCAATGTGATAGCAAATAATATACAAATATATACTTGTGCTGAATAGATTGGCTGCTTTTAGAGCCTAGCATAATCCCTCATGAGTTCATTATAATTTCTTTTGGATGATTCTACTAACTTACATTGTAGTGGAAGGATGGAACACCCTGTTGGTCACGAATGTCCTGCCATATTTTTTTTGGAACATATATATACTAGCACACAAGGGGGCGTGCTCCGCTGCGCCAGCTCCTGCTGGGCATCTGTTGCGGTTGGTAGGGGGCGTAGGGCAAGCGATACTGCTCACGTGTATGGATTGGATGAAAACGCTAAGATGAATTAGTGCAAACAAATCCTGATAAACGGTCAAGTACAACGAAAACTTTAGATAGACACTAGGATGGGACCATACACGTCAAAGTCCGGGCCTTCTGCTCCTTCACGCTATCAAGGCCATCCGAGAGGATGAAGGCCACGCGCAGTCGACCTTGTCCGCATTAAATCGTGCCACGAGGCTTGCGGCGTGCCGCCTACCACGAGAGAAGAAGATAAGTTTTTGGATTTCAGCTTTGGAGAACTGGGAGTTGTAGTTTATTTTTTAATCTTCCAATCTGTTGGGAAAGTTAGAAAACCAGTTTTTTGAGAGTATCCGTTAAGATACTGTTGGAGATGCTCCTATGTGTGGACCATTTGCCCCCTCCCGTTAACGAGTCAGGCTCTGCCACCAGGATATAGTTTATTGTTAGTTAGTTAGTTCTTACTATATAATACCTATCCGTGTCATAACCAGTTCGTTACGAACCAGGACTGAGAAATCAAAGCCAGTTCGTTACGGACTAGGACTGAGAAATCAAAGCCGTTACGGACATAGGATCGACAAATCAAAAGAGCCCACACACTATATATATTCATGAATTACCCCTTATGGATCGACGATCGGCATCACCACCACAATAATTCCGATCCACACGGCCTACTTCCGTCACCAGTCAAATCAAAAACCCGTACCGTACATCGCCGATGGCGAACACGTGCACAGCAGGGTGGGCCGACCTCCCGGTAGACCTCCTGGACAGCATCATCGCACGCCTCGGGCTCCCAGCTGACCGCGTCCGCTTCGCCGCCGTCTGCCGGGCATGGCGCTCCGCCGCGCGCGAGCTCGTGAGATACTTCCCGTGGATTGTGCTCCCGTACGGCATCTTCTGCACCGCCTGCCGCTGCTCCTCCTTCCGGATGCCCGGGTTCCCCGAGGACACGACCTGCCTCGGCTCCGCCCACGACCAGTGGCTCGTGCTCGACCGCACAGACGACGTTTTCCGGCGCACACCCAAAGGGAAGGAAGTCGTGTTAGCAAGGCCTGATGTGAAGCACACGCACACCTACATGCTGCACAACCCCTTCAGCAACGTCACCGTGCCGCTCCCAGAGCTGGATGCCATCATTGGCCATGTCGCCGAGACCTTCCAGGTGCGCAAGGCGCTCATGCGTTCACCGACTCCAGACGATGTCATCGCCGTCACGACCAACAACTGGAACTGCAACGTCATCTTGTGCCGCCCCGGGAAGGGTTGCTACGTGCTGGATGAATTCAGGGTCGTTGACGTCGCGTTCCTCGGAGACACGCTATATGGGGGGTCACCTCGGGCGATGAACTCCTCGCCTTCCACCTCGGCGAGGATGAGGATGGCAGGCCTAATGTTACCCGGATTGAACCGGTCATCAAGAATCCGCTGGCCAAGTATTATTACCAAAATGCTTGGTTCTGGCCACAAGAAGTAGTTGACACAAGTGGCCAAGATGGCCATATTAATGGTGGCGGAGAGCAGGTATCAAGTAGGAATCAAGAAGACCCAGATAATGGCGGCGAACAGGAACCTCACCAAGAAGAGAATGATAATAATGTCGAGGAGGGAAACCAAGAGGAGGAGGGGGAGGATATAAATGAAAACTTAGACAATAATAACGAGCTTGCGGAGCAAGCATTAATGCATTATTAGAGGATAGCTTCAATGACGATGGGACGATATCGGACAATGAGGTGTTTGATGGTTATGCCGACGGCGAGGAGATCGACCGGCAGGTACCATATGAACCCAAGGACGAGTTATATATGGGTCGATACCTAGTGCAGTCGCGGAGCGGGGAGCTGCTGCTCGTGAGGCACCAACGGCAATCATGTCCGCAGTCCAGGCCCTTCACTCGCAAGGTCGAGGTCTTCAAGGCAGATTTTAGTGCGGGCAAGTGGACCGACGCCTCTAATGTGCTAGCCAAGGGCGATGCGATTTTTCTCAGTCGATCTTACAGTAAGTGCACTCGTGCACATGGAGACATCCACGAGGGCTTCGTGTACTATGGCGCGTGTATGCACGATGTTTTCGACATGACATCTTGCACTACTTGTAACATCACACTTGGGTGGCCATGGCAATGCAAATTGGATGAAGTAACATGGCTTTTCCCTCCAGAGTTAGTGGTTTAAGAAGATGCACAAAAACAAGACAAATAGAGATATTACAGTGTTTATTATATGACTTTCATTTATTTCTTTACATAGATCTAAAGCTTTTTGCAAATGCTGGAATGGATTATTATAGATTATATTATTATATCAATTCGATGTAACAATGATCCAAAATTAATAAGATGTTTCTTTATAAAAAAAATATTCTATGTAGCAGGGAGGTTGACGTACACTACTTGTGTGTCTTCAGTGTGTCATATATACGATTGCGAAATGCGCTAAATAAATTGGACGGGTTTTAGTGTGTGCAAAATAAATTTACTTTTATTCAGCGGATTCATTTAGATATAGTTTGTATTTTGTTTGTCTTATAAAGACTGTCATTTTAACTTCCTATGATGTCAAATATTTATGGTGTATAACTAGTACCTTTAGATGAGCATTGAATATAGCATCAACACCCACGCAGAGGATAATATTGATAGTATACCCCAATGATGTTGAGACCGCCAAAAGATATCACCATCAATCACCACATACACCTCAAACAACACCAGGACTCGCTCACCACGAACATTGGCAACAGTAGAGAAACTTTGGTAGGGATATAAGAAGCTTTTACAATGCTTGCAAAAAATGGGCCATCCATTTTGATAAATGGTCCCGGTTTACCGTTTGCTGGGCCTACATATCAATTCTTATAATGGCCCACGGGCTAGATTCGGATGGCCCAAAAAATAAAAGAACCGAAGCTACCGTACCCGTACGTGTGTCAACAGTTCTTTACCGAGTAGGATCCATCATCGAAAAGCCAAACACTATACATACGTACCCGTACGCTATGCTGGATAGATCTTGCCTGTTATTGAAGCTGATTCACAAACTGCATTCAGACAAACAGTCCTCTTGGGCAGCCTGGATTCAGAGAAACGCGAGCATTGCATCGCTGACAGGAGAGCTGTACGGTCACCACTGGGATATGCTGCGAAGCCTGCTGTCGGTTTACCGTGCTATTACCACTGTCACGATTCGAGATGGGCAAACAACCTCCTTCTGACATGATGTGTGGGATGGGGATGACTCACTGGCAGAAAGGTACCCAGAGCTATACTCTCACAGCAAGATGCAGGAGATAACGGTGGCGCAAGCAGCGGGAGACGGACTACGTCAAAGCTTAGTCTGCCGGCGAACAGCTACTGCTGATCAGCAACTACATGTTGTAACTGAACTAATTGAGCAACTTCAGTTTACTGAAGGAAGAGACAGGCGCAGCCGCGCAGCAGTCACTTACTCAAGCGGAATGGAGAGCTGGATACTTCACTGCTTTACAAGGCCCTGAAGAACACCAATTCAAGTATAAACCCATGGGCTAAGTTCATCTGGGACTGCAAGGCGCCACCAAGAGTCAAGTTCTTCGGGTGGCTCCTGTCGAAGGGAAGAATTCAGTGCAGGACGAATTTGGTGAAGAAACGGATTGTTGATAATGCAGTGTTCATGATGAGTCGACAGAACACATCATCTTTGGATGCACCGTGGCCGAGGAATTCTGGGAGGCACTGGGCATCGAAACAGACCAGGCCTGGACGATCGACAAACTCAGGGAGATCACGGTACCGCCACACATTCCGGCAAAGCACTTCCATACCTTCCTGCTGCTTTGCTGTTGGAACATTTGGAAGCGGAGGAATGCCAAGGTTTTCAGGAATGAAATATCATCTCTTCAGGCAACGCTAATAGCCTGCAGAACAGAAGCTACCCTGTGGAAAGTGCGGCTACCAAGGAAAGACCGGCATATCGCTGACGAATGGTGTTCTTTATTGTTTAACGCAATGTAAACGCTTATGTGATTCACGATTGTAATGCCCTCAAACACCAGGCTTCTGAGCCACAATATTAATACAAGAACCAGGTGGGGGACTCCCCCCCGCCCCCCCTCCCCCCCCCCCAGCACCTTTCAAAAAAAATGCTGGATAGATCGATACCATCATCGCAACTCCGGCCGCCGCCGCCAGGACGACAGATCAACGCACGCGACGTGACGATGGCGTGCACAGCTGCAGGATGGGCCGACCTCCCGCTGGACCTCGTCGGCGGTGTTATGGCGCATCTCCCGCTTCCCGCTGACCGAGCACGCTTCGCCGCCGTCTGCCGTCCATGGCGCTCGGCGGCGCGCCAGTTCGTGAGCCACATGCCATGGATCGTGCTCCCGGGCGGCGCCATGTGCGCCACTATCGGCCACGACTCCGCCGAGTTCCGGATCCCGGGGCTCCCAGATAACACGACCTGCCTCGGCGCCGCCGATGACTGGCTGGCGCTCGATTGCACCGACGATACGTGCCGGCGCACTCCGATGTGGGATAACTACTGCCCAGACACAGGGACGTTTAAGAACGACCCTCGACCTGACGTCAAGCACAGGCATACGTACTTGTTGTACAACCCTTTTTCCAAGGTGACCGTGCCACTCCCTGAGTTGGACGCCATCATCGGCCATGTCACCGAGACCTTCGAGGTCCGCAAGATGCTCATGCGTTCTTCGTCAGCTCCAGATGATGTCATTGCCGTGACCACCAACCACCGTGATTACAATGTCATCCTGTGCCGTCCTGGAAAGGGAACGTTTGTGTTACCCTACTATAAGGTGATTGACATTGCGTTTGTTGGAGACACGCTCTATGGGATCACCACATGTGAAGAACTCCTTGCCTTCCACCTCGGCGAGGATGAGGATGGAAGGCCTAACGTTACCAGGTTCGAACGAGCCATCAACAGTGATGACCATGACTATAATGGTGGTGGAAAGGTGGTATCACGACGACGACGACGACGACGACGACGATGATGATGATGAGATGAAGATGACGATCAATCAGACGAGGAGGAGGAGGAGGAGGAAGAGAAAGAGGAAGACAACGAGGAAGAAGAAGATGAGTCAGACGAGGAGGAGGCACCATACCAAGAGGAAGAGGGTAACGATGAGTCAGATGACGACGAGGCAGCAAACCAAGCATGGATCGATCAACAATGGTTGCACGGTGCCGGACAACGAGGAGGGAGGGGGGCATGCGTACTACGAGGACGAAGGGCCCTACGAACCCAAGGACGAGATATGTACATGAAGATATCTCGTGCAATCATGTAGCGGGGAGTTGCTCCTAGTGAGGCACCAACGTCTATTATTTCCAAGCTACACTCTCAAGGTTGAGTTGAGGTGTTCAAGGAAGATTTATGTGCAGGCAAGTGGGCTAACTCTAATGGGCTAGCCAAAGGCGAGGCCATTTTCCTTAGTCGATCGGTCAGCAAATGCACTCGTGTGTGCGGAGACATCCAAGAGGGCTTCGTGTATTATACAGCACATATGAAGGACGTGTTCGACACGACGTCTTTGACTACTCGTCAAATGACATTTCAGTGGCCATGGCAATCTATTAGACGGGAGTATAATCATTTTCTAACTTGGTTTTTCCCACCAAAAGAGTTACTAGTGTAAATTATCTAGTGCACAGGAATCCGGCCAGTTGTAGCTTTTCTCCCTTTAAATTAGCTGTCTGGGTAAAGGAAAAGGAAGCTATATGCAAATGTAAGTAGGAGTATGTTTATTTATTTATTAATCAGAATGTCGTCGTCATGTAGTTCCAATGCAAAGGATGAAAATACTTCGCACTAGGTCTTAGTCGATGAAGAATTTGTCAGCCATGTAGTTCAGATATTCATGAGTTAAGCAACAAAACAAAAATCAACTTAAGATACTGAGTTGGAGCTAGGACAATACGCTGATCAGATACAAAACTTTGGGTAGTTTGGGTAGTTTGAGTACCCGGGGATATTACCCGAATTACCCAAACTAAATTCGGGTAATCAAAATCATTATCCAAATTTAGGATTAGGTACCTCAGGTTCGGGTAGTTTGGATAATTCAGGTTCGGGTAATAGATATCAGGTATTTTGCCCAGGCTTACCGATTTGATGTCCAATCCGGTCCTAATAACTATGGTTGGGCCACGGCTCGAGCGCTAGCTGCTCGGCCTTCACCCTCAGCTGTATTGGCACAGTTGCAACAGTGTGTAAATAGTGTTTTGTCATGTAATTTCTTACTCCCTCCGACCAAGACTCAATTTCTAGGATTATCTTACCATTTTTTTTAGGAAAAACCCGTTAAGACTTATGGTATCAAATTAGTATCATTAGATTACCATATAATATATTTTAATAAGATGTTCATTTTATGTTCTGAATGTTGATACTTTTTCTATAAAGTTAGTCAAAGTTAAAAAAATTTGACTGACACAGATTCTAAAAATTAATTCTTTCAGGGACAGAGGGAGTAGCTTACATGATGGTCAAAGACTCCAAATCCAAAATTATTAAACAAAGTGCATGCTCATCAAAATTCCTTAACAAGCAAGGGCAGTTGCAACGCGTCATGTACTGATCTTTGCGCTGCAAAGTATTCATAGTAGTAGAACCCCAAATTATATTGATCACGGTAGACATGAAAGCAGGCAATTTAATTTGCCAAATCGTACATATATGTAGCACACTGAAGACACATCCATGAACATTGTTTTGGCGCCTTATCAAACCACTACCTCTGGAGGGAAAAGCCATGTTAGCAAGTCGTGGGCCTCCAGTCTGCATTGCCGTGGCCACCCAAATGCGATTATACAATCAACGCAAGATGTCAAATCGTATGCGTCGTCCACCAGATGTGGTAGATAATACACGAAGCCCTCCTGGATATCTCCATCCGCTTGCGTGCACTTGCTGTAGGATTGGCCAAGGAAAAGCGCCTCTCCTTTGCCTAGGCCATTAGAGGCGGTCCACTTGCCCTTGCCGAGATCAGCTTTGAAGACCTTGACATCGTGAGTATAGCTGTCAGACAATGGAGATGATAGATATCGGTGCCTCACCAAGAGCAACTCCCCGGTCCGTGACTTGACAAGGTATCGGCTAATACGTATCTCATCCGTGGGTTCATATGGCACCTCCTCGTAATACTCCTCAGGCTCCATGTTCTCCGATACTGCGTCATCGCCATTAAAGATATCTCCCAATGCTTGGTGACCTGCTAGCTCATCATCACCTGACTCCTCGTCCTCGTTTCTATCCTCCTCCTCCTCGTATTCCTCATTGGCGCCGTTGTCATTGTCTTCTTGGTTAGGAGCCTCTACATCGTCGTCTGAATCTTCATCCTCCTCATTGCTATCTGACACCTCTCCGCCACCATTATTATTGGCATCTTGGCCAACCCCATCGTCACTTGTATCAACTACGTCTTGAGGCCAGAACCATGGAAATTCATCGTAATAGTACCTAGACAGTGGGTTCTTGATAACTAGTTCAATCCTGATAACATTAGGTCGGCCATCCCCATCCTCGCCGAGGTGGAAGGTGAGGAGTTCTTCGCCCGAGGTGATCCCATACAGCGTGTCTCCAAGGAACACGACATCAATGATCCTGTAGTAGGGTAGCACAAACGTACCCCTTTCGCGACGGCACAAGATAATGTTGTACTTGCTGTTGTTGGTCGTGACAGCAATCAAATCGTCTGGAGCCGGTGAACGCATGAGCACCTTACGGACGTCGAAGGTCTCGGCTACATGCCCGATGACGGCGTCTAGCTCGCGGAGCGGCACGGTGACGTTGCTGAAGAGGTTGTGCAGGAGGTAGGCGTGCTTGTGCTTCACGTTGCGCCTGGGGTAGACGAGAGGCTCCCCCGTGTCCTTACACCATCTGTCCACATGGGTTGTGCGCCGCACAATGTCGTCCGTGCAGTCAAGCGCGAGCCAGCAGTCATGGGCGGCGCCGAGGCAGGTCGCGTCCTTGGGGAGTCCGGGGATCCCGGAGGAGAAGCACATTGCGCCCTGGTCGCCGGTGCAGAACGTGCCGCTCGGGAACACGATCCACGGGAGGTGGCTGGCGAGATGGCGAGTGGCGGAGCGCCATGCGCGGCAGACGGCGGCGAAACGGGCGCGGTCACCAGGGAACGGCAGGCGCGCGATGACTCCGCCCAGGATGTCCAGCCGGAGGTCAGCCCACGCTGCTGTGCACGTGCACGCCATCGGCGACGTATGGTAGGGGTGTTGATTTTCCCTAGCTAGTTATATAATTCATAGCTGCCGGCGACGGGCACGGGCTAGATGGTGTATTCATCAATCATCATGGATACATATAGCGTGGGCACTTTGATTTCTCGGTCCTAGTCCATGACGAACCCATCATGCCAGTCCGAGTCCGATCCGATCCCTGCATGCTGCGTGCCTGCGTCTGGAGTTCAGTTTGAATTGACCCGTACGAATCAGGCACAACATGCCCTGTTCGATCTCTAACCGTAGGCAAGTGATACCTTTCATTTCAACCTTCTCAACCATGACACGAACACATCCATGGGCCCATGTCATTACTCACTATAGGTTTCACACAACATGGTATTTGCACAAAATTACTCTCTACTCATGGTTTTGCACTGAGATTTTAGCAAGTTTTATTTTTCCTAGACCAGTATAAAACTAGCTAGTGCAACAAACAGGGCACTCCGCTTACGCTGGCTGTGGTTCAGTGGACAAATCCAGAACGCCCATGGAACGGTGCCTACTGACCATACAGATTTGGCCCTCTTCAATGCGGCCACGACTGTAACTGTGAGGAATGGACGCAAAGCATCCTTCTGGCATAGTAAGTGGGTCAATGGCCAATCCCCATCAGAGTTATGCCCGTTTCTCTACAAGCACAGTAAGAGGAAGAAACGTTCAGTGAGAGAGGCCATGGCAAATGACAGATGGGTTCAGACATTGCATATAACTTAAACCATGGCCTGCTGCATGAGTTCTTCAGGTTGTGGAGGGTCAGGTCAGTTCTCAACTAAGTAGGCATATACAATGCAATTCACTGGAAAAACGCTATCATCCTACCCATCTCTGATCTGGGAAGCCCGGCCGCCCGGGCCCCTCCAAAGTGTAAAATTTTCATCAGGTTGCTGCTGCAAGACAGGCTCTGGACGGCGGCGAGGCTACAACAGCGGGGCTGAGAAAATAACTATTTTTGTGCCCTCTATGAGCGAAACCTAGAGAGTAGAGACCGCACAACATCTTTTCTTTGAATGCAACTTTGCCTGGCATCTCGCAGCAACATGGAGCAGATGTGAGAGCTTGAAGCCGTCCAATTGGCAAGAACAAGACTCTATGGAGGAATGGTTCAGCCAGACCATAACCATTGGTGACAAAAAGGGACACACACTAGCTATACTAACGTTGTGGTGCTTGTGGAATCAACGAAACGACGTTGTCTTCAGGATAAGAGAAAAACGACGCAAGGGGTCTTCATGGAAGATACAGCAAAAGTGTGGTTGCTAGCAAGGGTGCTGCCAACTGAGTAGCAACAGGGTGCACAAATAATTAGCGAGTAGTAATAAACTAGGCGTTTTTAGGCCCTATGCAGCTTAGGCTGTTTTAGGGAGCGCTCTCTAGCGAATGTAAACTGTTGTTTCTACCCTTCTTATCATTAATCAAAGCCGGAACCTCTCCGGATCTTTCAAAAAATATAGCTAATGCAATAAAGCAGTCACCACCGTGAAGAGGCCGCAGCTCCAGGGAGGTTCTCCTACGGCAACCTCGACATCCACACCAGGCCTTGGCAGCTCGTCACGCACGGCGACATCAGCAACCTCAAGTATCGTGTTCGGTTGCCTGGAGGGCATCCCACTTCACGCTTGGTGTGAGAGCATCGTCAAGAGGGCCAACGCCAGAGCCTGCGACCTCGACTATGTCAAGAAGTCCTCGCTGGACCGGGAGGACACCAGGGCCCTCTCCCTTGGGCATGGACGAACAACCCGTCGGGCATCCCGAAGGTAATGATGGAAATAAAAGCAATTTAGCAATGCATAAATTAATTTCGACAATAAGGAAAAAGACCAACAGTATGTACCATAAATATAGGATTTACCACTTGCACTAAGATACGAGATGAACTCACTAGTGCTAGTATCATGAGGAACGATAAGACGAACAGCAGAGAGCGAGTAGACATTCTTACAGTGGGGTTGTCGATGCTAGGACTAGCGTAAAGTAGACGAGGCAGACCTTTTATGGAGATAGGGCGAAGAGGGAAGAAGACGTCCAGCGAGCAGTCATGATGGCGCTTCCCAAAAACCTGATACGTCCCCTACGCCATGTAGGGACACGAGAAGACGTAGACTTCGGAGATCCTGCTCTCCCGGCGCCGATGGCACGTGGGCGGCGGGATGGGGAAGACGGCGGCAGCGCAACACTGTGGAACAGAAGATATGAAATCTCTGTGTATTGAGGACGACGTCTCACCCTTTACTTATACACGTATCGCAGCTAAGGAAAGCAATTAGCCGTTCGACCACAACATTATGGTAATTGACCTGCCGTTTGTGCACTTACCATATATAATACGAGAATAATTGCTTACCAAATAGGCCAGCACTATTTTCTCAATGTATGAAAAAAAAATAACGAGTGGCAAATTGAAGCCGCACCCAAAAGGATCGAAAGCGGGAAATCACCGGACCATTCACGCGCATGTCGTGCGTGCGCGCCCATTGGCCCCGCCCGCCCAGCCCGGCGAGGCGAGCGAGCGCGCGCATGTGATCTTCCTTTTCCTCTCTCCAATGGCTTCAACCAGTGGGAGACAAGCCAACTCTTTAAGTTGGTCCTGACTCCTACTGAATGAGCAATGTGGAACTAATGTCCCCCACCATAGCATACATGTGTGAGTGGGCCTTTGGATTTATATGGAATTATTATTTGGACCAAAGCCCAAAACTTCTAACAGGTAACCTGGCTCACCTTGTCATGCAGGAAAGCAGAGTTTCACAATGGTCCGCCTACTCGCGGACGCCGAGGCCTCACCTCAAAGGTGCTGATGCACCTTGACCTGCAGAAGGAATGGACGCGCTGCACCCCGCGACTACACGTGGCACTATGACGTCGTTGATGGGGGAAAGGACGCCGCTTGACCGCCGCAACCCACCGCCTTCAGACGTCCGCAGCAGCCGCCGCGACAATGGCAACCTTCGACTATGACACTTCGGCTACATCAGCTATGACGATTGCATCCATTCCCGAAGAGAGAAGATGTGTCTTCTGGCCAAGCTTCCGGTGAGAAGGTCCTTGGAGAAAAGGATACGGAATCAAGAAAAGCTTCTAGCGAGAAGTTCCTTGAAGAAAGGACACGTCATCAAGCAAAACTCCCAATGAGAAGGCCCCAAAGAAAAAAAAATATGCACCAAGTGAAGCCGACAAGCAAGTCACAGAAAACGGTTGAAGGAGCCAAGACCAAAGATGAAGAGACCAAGAAGATCAACATTGAAGACTTCAAGTTAGAAGCTTTAGACTTAACTCTTGTATAGACTAGAGTCATGTGTGTACTCTTTTTACATGTCCTTTTTTCCCATAGGGTTTTTAGGATAGTCTTTAGTGAGGCGCACATGTGTAGATTGCGACGGACAATCCGCATGACCAGGATTCGAGTTGTATTTGTGCCTCTTCCGATATGATCATTTACTAGGTCATGTGGTGCCCTCTATGACCTAGTAGCTAAGGGTGGCCATTAGGGGATCCCATAAGGTATATGGGCCAAACCACCACTAAAAAGGTCAACTGTAAATAACCATTCTTTATATAAATGCCCTAGATCACGAGGGTAAGGGGCTCTCTAACCCACTCTCATTTGCTTTGTTCCCAGCCCTAGTATGTCCCTGCTCCCACCTCCTCCTCTCTACAGTCTCCCACTTAACCTGTTCAGGATCCACTATCCCAACATGGTGACTGACAGTGCCTTCTTCTATTCATTCACTCTAAACGATGATCAAGATTGTAATACAAAATGTTTAGCTTGTGTTGCCTGTTTATCACTAATTAAAAACTAATCCAGACACAATGTTAATCTAACAACTATTACTAACGGCAGACTGGATCACAAGCTACTATTTGACAAAAAATATGGGAGTGTGTGGGATGTGTGATTTGGGCCAAAAAAGGATCATATGTATATAACTGATCAAGTAGTCAGGCGCATTTGCTTTGCATCCGTCCGGTCCCAACCTATTAACCTCATTCCATCTGTCTAGTCCCAACTATGGGTATGCATAAGTTGATGTGTTTGTTAAAGGAGCATGAGAAAAAGGCATCAGAGATGATTATGTTGTACCTGAGTTTTGCTATGCAGTGTGGTAGCATATAGTACCTTCATTTCTTGTTGGATTTCATTGTTTAATTTGTTAATAGCTTCTGCTTTCACCAGATAGGACAAATGTGTAGGAAAGGTATATATTCGAGTGTAGCAGTCCTTGGAATGGTTGTTATATTGAGTCATGGCTAAAGATATTTTTCTAGTTTTCCTTTATCTCACTATCTAACATACCACATCCACAAACCAGCTATCAGTCTCAACCATTTGTCTCGAGTCTGAACCAGCGAACAACAGACAAAAATTTGTCTCAAGTCTGAACCAGCGAACAATAGACAAAAGTTCAACCATCAGACCCAGATGACTACCACATCATGTTACAGATGACAGATGACAGTTTACCGCTTCTTTCCCTTGCCCTTCCCTTTGTTCTTGGGCTCCTTTGGCACCGTCGACCCCTTCTTGGGATTTTGCTGTGTTGACACTGTCCCCTTCTTCGACTCCTTCGACGACTTTGGCTGTGCTAGCGCCGGCGCCAACCCCTTCTTGGACTTGGGTTGGGCCTGCTTCTTGCTCGCTGCTTTTGTCTGCACCTCCTCTTGCGACACTGGATCTTGTGATCCAAGCCTCATTTTCGAGACACTCCTTGAGGTCGCATGTCAAGCATTCGAAGATGACCGCAGATCCACGGCAGGCGTGGCGCCTTCACCTTACCCGCCCCCTCCGCCGCCAGCACCCATGGCACCCCTCCGCCTGCTCCACCCATCAGATCCGGCAGTCCGCTTCGTCGTCGTCGTCGGGCCCACTCCTTCTCCTCCCTTTCTTGCTTGGACGCGAGGAATGCCCACAGATGGATGGAATGGATGGGACTTATATGTATTTTGGTTGCCATTAGTTTTTATCAACCGTATTTTGGCTGCCATTTATGTTTCGTGGGCTCAATTGTATCTGTTTTTGTGGCCCAATACATGCTATGCTACTACAGTGTGTAATGTGAAGAGGGTCCATTCCATTTTGAGTTTTTTTTGTTTATCTTTGTTTTTGTTATTTCAGCCTCATCATCTTTGACACTAGACACTCAGGACAACGTTGTTGGATACTCCCTCTGTCCCTGTTTGTCAATCGTTTTACGAGGAGCAGTCAATGTCCAGATTCACCTACAAGTTAATGCACCTATACCACTTTGTGTTAGATTCATACAACCTTTTCCTGCACTACTACAAGCTAAAACGACTGATATATGGGGACAGAGGGAGTATGTACACAGGGCGGGCACATCACGTGACTTTGCCTGCGTGAGCTGTTGTGTTTTGGCAGAGGGGAGAATCTAGTGGATTTTTCTTTTGTTACTTGTCAATCAGTTTTAATCTGGTGAATTTTTTGGTTAGCTGCCAATCAACCTTTTCTTTTACTCTGCATAGAAAATCTGGTTGATTCTATTATATTTTTCAATTATTTTTCTTTGTCATTTTATACACACTGCAAGTGACATGTTCAATTATGATTGGCTCAAAAAGGTGGATGAACTATATCGGCTATCAATCGGGTGATGAATAGTCACTCTTGGTAAGGCAAACGCTTAAGTGTTGGGGTGCTCTAGGCTGGCTTTCCTCAAGGGTAATTGGGTAAGGCGGTGCCTTGTTGCCCTCAGCTGCTCCTTTATCAAACCAAAACAACTGTGAACGTTAGGGTAAATAATGGAAGACCACCTGAGCGAACCGAAGGGACTTTATTACTACCCGTACCAAATGTTAGCGGCTTAAGCTAAGCCTATCACGAGCAGCATTGCCGCTTGATCGCCGGGGAGAAAGATCTCAAAGTATGGGGCAAAGGATCAAGCGCTTTTACTTTCCTTTGTACCCCAGGATCCACCATAGGTTGGGTTTGAGACCTGTGTGATGGGTGACTATGTAGCACGGTTCAAAGAGCATTGTGTGTGTTGTCTGCGCTGTTGAATGGAAGCCCCCGCTACGAAAAAGAAGCGGCTTTTCCCACAGCTGTCACCATTGACTCTTTTTATTATTATGGTAAATCACTGTATCAAGATGTCAATTTTAGATCTTATTTCAGTTTGATACGTCCACTTATGAGACTCACCTTTGGCTTTCGTCTCGGTAGGTGTATTATTCTACATTTTTCATGATGATGTCCCCTCGAATCCACCACCTTCTCATCGATTTCGATGCTCGTCGCTCTATTCTGCGGTTAATGGCCTGTTAATTTTGGCTAAAGTTTAGCTGGGGCAGTTTGGATCCTCTAGCTAATTGGTATTTATTAACCATATCACCCTTTCTTTCTCCCTCCATATCTAGCTAATTGGTGTTTATTGACCATATTGCCCTTTCTTCCTCCCTCCATATCTAGCTAATTGGTGTTTGGCTCTAGCGGTGGCAGGGGAGCCACCGCGTGGCCAGGCACACTCAAACATAGGCCACTATGGTTGGCACGGCGGGGCACGTAAGGGCCAACACAATAGAGCTCATGTGGCTAGGAGTGACTGAGGGAGGGGCCACTGGGGAGGAGAGCGACGCGGGAGGGCAGCCATGGCTACGCTAGGCCTAGCATTGGGCCCACCTCGTGCCTAGCGCGACGCGATGCACAACCATGCCCTCACTTGGGTCTCCGTGAGGAGCTAGAAAGTGTGTTTTCCCATTTTGGTTCCCTGAATAAGTTCTCATAATTACATATAAGTTTATCTCACATGGAGCTCTACCAAACGGTTTTGTGAGAGGTCAACTCCACGTAGAGGTGCTCCATGGTCTGCTTCAGAGCTATGTTTTCAAAATTAGAGCCCTGCCAAACAGGTTCTAACTTTCTCGTTAGCACAGTTAGTTGTTGAGTATTGGATATTTTGGTTTTCAAACACCGTAAAATGAGAAAAATCAGACTACGAAGTAAGTTTTAAATCTCCATGAGCACTAAAACTCTAATATCTATAAAGATATCTAATCATGGAGACTAAGTTTTTTTTTGAAAAAATATAAATTTTAAAGGAGAACTTAATAAAGTGCAAGATGCTAATGTACAAGTTTGGTCTTGTAAAAGATTGTTACCTTAAACCATCAGTGAAATTTACTCATTTATTTATTTATTTATGATTTATGTCACTAGAGAAAAAAAGACCTTGATTATTTGGCACATAGAAGGAAAACCAGGCAAAAAACGTACACTTGTATAAACAGAGAGGGAGAATTATAATTTTTTCTTGTTCATTCGTAATAGAAAATATTGCTCTACAAAAAAAATACTGTACTGTACTAGAGATACTATATTATCCGCTTGTAGGAAAGGTCTGTCAATAGAGTCGTGAGCTATGGTTTTGTGTACCTCTTCAAGCTAATTCTTATCATTTTGCCAGTTTTTGATGTGCAAGAACCCATCTTCACTGTGCAGATGTTGTCAGATCATGGGTTTAAGTGAGAAGGGTGACTTGACTGCTGCACAGTTCTTGTATCCACTCATGAACTGTGCAGATGTGTGCATCATTAACGTTGAAGAAGACATAAAGATGCAAGATGGGAGTTGAGTTGAGGTGTACCATCAGCTAAAGGTAAGCAAAATACTACATTTAGAGCATCTCCAATTGTTTGGTAAAATTGACTTGGGAAAAGTTGCCATTTGGCAACTTGCTAAAAGTTTTGGCAAGTGAATTTTTCTTTTATCTCCAATGGTTTGGTAAATTGGGCTTTGTAAACATAGAAAAGTAGGCCCACCTGATACCTTCCAACTGATTTTCTCGGTGACGGTTCGCGTGGCCGAGAGCGAGCGCGACCTTTCGCGTGGTCGCGTTCCTGCGGCCGCATCCTCCTTCATCTGTTCCTC
This sequence comes from Saccharum hybrid cultivar R570, assembly GCA_038087645.1. Classification (NCBI taxonomy): domain Eukaryota; kingdom Viridiplantae; phylum Streptophyta; class Magnoliopsida; order Poales; family Poaceae; genus Saccharum; species Saccharum hybrid cultivar. Next base: position 1,858,371 of record JAQSUU010000591.1, read on the forward strand.
ACGCCCGCGCCGTGCATCTCATCTTCTGCCGCCGCCGTGCATCTCACCTCCGACCAAGGCGCCCAACTTCTGCCTCCTCAGGTGATCGATCTTCTCCCCATGTGTTCATCGTTGATCAGCATGTCATATACCCCGCCATCTCTCTTCTTCCCATCTGTCTTCCCATCCGCAACATGTTAATGGCCAATGTTTTATGTACTGCTGTTCATACGTGAGTTTAGGAATCATGCCTAGGAAGAGATCCAATCTTCGAAGACATTTGGATGAGGAATCATCCGATGATGATGACCACTTTGAGATAGTAGCGGCTGCTGCAATTGTGAACACCTTTGCCAATGCCAAAAAGAAACATGGTGGCTCTGTCAGAGGCCGTAAATTTCTTCGTCGTGATAGAGAAGGCGGGCATGAGAGGATGTTTCAAGATTATTTGGCGGTCAATCCTACATATGGACCTGAAATATTTCGTCGAAGGTGGATGTTCTTTCACTTTGGATTAATTTGTTGTACGTTGTTAAAACTTATTCGAGTTGTTGAACTGTAGTTTTGTTTTTTTTCAGGTACAGGATGTCTAGGGAGCTTTTCTTACGCATAATGAATGTTGTAGAAGCACATGATGATTACTTTGTGCAAAAAAGAAACGCGGCCAATGTACTTGGATTGTCTTGCTTCCAAAAAATCACTGCCGCAATGCGTATGATGACTTATGGGGTTCCTGCTGATGCTACAGATGAGTACGTACGCATCGGCGAAAGTACAGCACTAGAGAGCTTACGGAGGTTTGTTGATGCAATTGATGAAATTTTTGGAGAAGAATATCTCAGATATCCCAATGAGGCAGACACTGCACGCTTACTTGCAATGGGTGAGCAAAAAGGCTTTCCTGGAATGCTAGGGTCCATAGATTGCATGCATTGGGCATGGAAGAACTGTCCTTATGAGAAACAAGGTCAGTACAAGGGTCATGTGGAGAATCCAACTATCATTTTGGAGGCTGTTGCTTCGAACGACCTTTGGATATGGCACACTTTCTTTGGAATGCCAGGGTCTCACAATGATATCAATGTTCTTCATAGGTCTCCTTTGTTTGATGATTTGGCGGAAGGTAGAGCTCCAGAAGTCAATTTTTCTGTTAATGGCCATGATTACACAATGGGGTATTATCTTGCAGATGGCATATACCCCACATGGGCAACATTGGTCAAGTCCATCACTGCTCCTATGGGGAACAAGAGGCAATATTTTGCCAAAGCACAAGAAGCAGCCAGGAAGATGGTCGAGAGAGCTTTTGGGGTCCTTCAATCTAGGTATGCCATTGTTCGAGGGCCAGGTCGCATGTGGGATATAGAGACATTATCAAAGATCATGAGAGCTTGTGTGATCATGCACAACATGATTGTGGAAGATGAAGGATTTGTTGTCAACCCGAACGAGCGTTTTGAGTACGGTGGGGAAAATGTCGAACCTGAACATGGAAAGCCTACTCGTTCGCTTGAGGAATACATTGAGGCTCATAGAAAGATCAGAGATAGCGCCACCCATGTGCAACTGAAAGAAGACCTCATCGAGCATCTATGGAACCGTCATCCAGATTTATATATCTAATTTTCATGTTATAAAGGGCTAGCTAAATATTTTGCTTAAATTTTCATGTTATCAAGTAGTCCTGTCTTTGCTTAAATATTTTGGTCTTCTGTTGAACAAGACATGTAATAGCCATTTCATGGAGACGTAATTTTCATGGAGACGTAATTTTTTCTGTGTACTATCATGGCCTCCATTTAGCCTTTGCTTTGGTGATGTGTGCTGAATTCCATGTTGATCAGGTAGTTGTGCACTGTTTCTCTGCACCTCAATCATTTGCCTGCAACTCAATCATTTGCACAGCAGCAGAGATTTGCCGGCCACGATCATGCACTGTTTCTCTGCACCTGTTGCCGGCCACGATCATGCACAGCAGCATAGATTTGCCGGCCACTCAAACATGGTAGGTAGCATACAATGATGACCATGCACAGCAGCAGCATTCACATAAAATGAAGAGGGATCTTAACATAATTTCTACAGCACAAGTGCAAATAAATTCATAGAAAATAAGTTGAAATAGATATGACAATGGTTTTGCTGATACAAACTAAACTTAAGATAACTTGATCTGAAATAGCACAAACTAAAATTAAGATAAATTTCCACTCGGATAACAGCAACTAAATCTAATTAGCAAGCTCCTTCTCCATGATCTTCTTTTGCATCTTCTCAATCCATAAACGCTGCATAGGGTTCAGGGAACTCAGGTTGGCTAGCATAATCTCTTTTTCCTCTTTGAGTAGCTTTGCTTTAGCCTTCTTTTCTTCAATTGCAACACGCTTCTTCTCTAGCTCTAGTGCAGCCTTCTCTAGTTCTAGCGAAGCCATGAACCTCTCCTCCTTGGCCTTCTCCTTTTCCTTGTCCAAAACCTCCTTCTTGGCCATCATCTTGTCCAGAGCTTCCATGCAAGCCTCGCCACCACCACGCCTAAGGTTTTCTTTTGCCTTCTTAATCCCTTCTGGCCTTTTCTTTGGTGCGGCTTCTTCATCACCAACTTGTTCAAGATCATTATTTTGAGTCACTTCTTCCTCCCTTGACCTCTTTTCCTTGGTGGCACCCTTCTTTTTTTTGTTGGCAGCTAATTTCTCCAACTCGGCAAGCTCTAGCATCTTGGATTTCCACTTGTCTTCTCCCTTCAATATCTTCCAACAGTGCTCAAGAACAAAACTTTTATGCTCTTTGTCCAAATTAACATACATTTTTTTGGCTTCAACAACCTGTACAGATATATTATATCTATCAGTGCATATGTCATTTACAAATAATCAAAGTTGAAGTAAAATCATCACAATTAACATACCTTGTCATCAAGAGTTGTCCCACTTTGATTCCTATGTAAGATCTGTTCATAGCATGAACAAAACTTGTTAACTGAACATTGAATTGCCAACCACCTATGCATAATGGAGCTCTCTGTCCTCACAGCTCCAGACTTATTATGTTCTTCATAGTAAGCATGAACTCTTCCCCAAAAGGTTGTTTTGGATTGGTTGGCACCATTGATGGGATCTTTGCTAACATTCAGCCAGCCAGAGCATATAATTTCATCTTCCGTGTAATGGAAATTCTTTTTCCTCCTAGCTCCCTTTGTGCTGTTGCTAGCTTGCACTAATTCCTCATGAGTTTCTGTCTCTTGAGTGAATCCAAAGTTCAAGTCATCCAAACCAGCAACAGGAACTCCATTCAGAATGTCAGACAAGAAATACCCTTGATCTCCTTGCATCTCCATAACTGTACAACAAAAATTCCAAAAAATACAATTCACAATTATTGCAAAGAAATACTAGGCTGCTGAAATAAAAAAAACACAGTATATAATTCATCCATGGCATATTCATCCAACTAATGAATTTATCATAATGGGCTATAGGTGCGCAACAACAGGGAACGAAAAATATGAACCATCTGGATCATCAGATCGAACAACATTCTCTGAAACAGTAGGGCGACATGAACCCTAGGTGATCGAATCAACCACTACCACATGAAAAAACCTAGCACGCCCTAGTCCTCCCTAGATGAATCAATCAACGCATAACAGCCATCACAGAATTCAATCGAGACAAATTAACCCTAGATGAATGAAATCGAGACAACGATGTCGAATGAGATCAAATCAGGGAAGAACGAACCTCAAGATTGGGAGAAGGGAAGCCGCCGTGACTTCTAGGTCCCTGCCCTTGGTCGCGATGCCCTTGGTCTCCCTGACCTTGGTCCCTGTCGAATGAGATCAGATCAAGGAGTAGAGGAAGGAGGCGCGTAGTCTGTTCCACTCCTCCCTCGGTGGAAAGAATATATCGAAGAGGCCGGCAAAAACGCGGGGACGGGGGTGAAGTTTCCGCAACAGCGCGGGAGAGGACGCAGGACCGGGAAACTGGAGTGATGCCAAGTGAAAGGAGGTGCGCAAATTTGCCAAGTGCTGGAGGAAATTTGCCAACTGCGGAAAAAATGTCAACCTATATACCAAACTGTTGGAGAGCGCTTTTTCATGTTTTGCCAAAAAAAACAGGATGGCAAGTGGATTTAGGAAACTATTGGAGATGCTCTTATCGATGTAATAATCATGTAACTTAAGTGCACCCTAGGAATATGCAGTCGCTAATGCTTCTGTCATCTGTATGCACAACATTATATAAAAGAAGTATGGTTAAGATGCCAAATGTTGAGGATGAATATGGTTTTGCGCCTAACTTTCATGTAATGTCCAATTTTCCATATTTTCTCTGCAGTTGTCATATGTATGTGCACAGTAATTCGTACGTGCATGTTTTCAAGCTATCCAGCATAATTAAAATGATCAATCTGTAATTAAAAATTTGGTAACATACTAATTTCTTATCCAAAGAAAGTGGCAATTGACTAATTATTGCTTTATTATGGTTCTCTCACTATATGAACACTCTGTGTTTGGTTCCTATGTTTATTAATGTGGGTGTAAGGTAATTGCAAAATTTGCAATTAATCATCCACATCCATTTATCTCACAGTCTAATTTCCATGTCAACCAATATATGCAGGAAAACAAAGAAGGCCTAGATCTGGAAAAGTAGATCCTCTCTTGTCTGTGGCAGCTGGACATTGGAAGGGATGTTGCTGGTTCTCAATTCGTTTGAGTGAAAGACAAGAATTATGACATTAATTTCAAGGGGTATTGCAACTTCTTATCATGATTTTATTTACCTATAGTTATATCTATTCTTTATATGTTAATCTATAGTCACAACAAAATATATGACCTTTTACTTTATAATAATACTAACGTGTACTCACTTTCTTGACCAGGACAATGATGGTTCAAACAACATTTTAGCTGACAGCCTGAGAGATCTCCTCGTTCTACTTTTGATTCTTGGCCAATAAATTACTTTGAACAACCCAGTTTTTGCAAAATAGGGTGCAAGACTCGTGCTCATTTCATGACGTGGTATACGTGCAAATTAAGTTTTAGAGAGAAATAGGAACAATGATAATAGTGGATGTGAATTTATAAAATGAAATATAAAAACATAAACATGTAGCTAGCAATTCCCCAGTGATGTTATAGCCAAAAAGGCCATAAGAATGTACCATACTCACTTATAATGATATTCTATCTGCTTAGGGTGGGTAAATTTGACGGAATTAACTCAGTTCACATTGAGAATGAGGCAATGCAATTTAATTTTAGGATTTTTGTCCGTAGGAGAGGACAAGTACTGTAAGCATACTGTTGATTACAGAACAATCACTTTGGATATTGTATTTATATGACTGTTTTACCACAACACACATTTCATACATACAAAGTAGTAAGGCACTGTTGATTAATTTATTTTTTGGATTTTTTTTGTAAAGGAGACTAGGAGAGGACATGTACCCTAAGCATATTGTTGATTGGGATACAATCACTTTTGATATTGTATTTATATGACTCTTTCCATAACAAAGATTTTTTATGACCCATTGCTTTTTATTTGGCATAATCTTTACATTATTTACATCAGTTAAAATTGATCTAATGAATTTTAATTTAATCTTTGCGGGACTGTTAATTCACAGAAAGCTACTTAAGTGACAACACTGTATTTCGAGTCCATCATATAGTAGAAATATTTTTAGAGATATTTTATTTTTTTTGTTTCATCTATTATAAAAAGGACTTTTTATATGACACATGCGGCGTCGCACATTCATTTTCAGTAGTTTAGCAAACAGACACAGGATTCCGCTCTCCGAAATTGAAAGAGAGCAAAAACTCCCGCCTTCCCCACTCTCCTATAACATGTCGCATCGCAAATTCCTTTACTTTTTTTTATTACATGTGCTACAGATCATATGTTAATATAACATGGTATTTTTTGTGGAGTAAAAACACCTCGACTATTTGGCTACACTATATATAATATAAAAATAAAGAAGGAAATCCAGGTAACAAACAGAGAGGGAAATTATAATCTTTTTCTTGTTCATTCGTAATAGAAAATATTGCTCTACTTAAAAAATACTGTACTGTACTGTATTGTACTCTACTAGAGTCTAGAAATAGACACTGGACTCCGCTCTTCGAAATTGAAAAAGAGCAAAAACTCCCGCCTTCCCCACTCTCCTCCCGCCGCACCCGCTCTCAGCTGAAAACCAAACACCAACAAATTTGGGCGACCGCGGCGCCAATCCATCCAATCCGCGGATCGGATCGCTCGCCGGAGAAGGCCTGGCCGGAACCTGGGAGGAGACGAGCGAGCGAGCGAGATGCCGATCGAGATGCCCCGAGGGCTGCCGTTCGCGGTGGACACGTGGACCCCGGCGTCGGCGGTGAAGCGCCACCGCTTCCTCACCCACGCCCACCGGGACCACCTCGCCGGCATCGCCGCCACCTCCGCCATCTCCACCTCCTCCCCGATCTACGCCTCCCGCCTCACCATCCTCATCGCCCTCCGCATCTTCCCCCAGCTCGACCGCGCCTCCTTCGTCGAGCTAAACGTCGGCGACCCGCCGCTCCGCGTCCCGGACCCCGACGGCGCCTTCACCGTCACCGCCCTCGACGCCAACCACTGCCCAGGTCAGCTCTCCACCCCCTCCTCCTCATTTCCCCTCATCAATTCAATTCGGAATTTCGGATAACCGACGAACCGGGCTCATCCGATCCCCTTTTCACATCCACAGGCGCCGTGATGTTCCTGTTCGAGGGCCCCTTCGGCGCCGTCCTGCACACCGGCGACTGCCGCCTGACCCCCGACTGCCTCAGCGCGCTGACGCCGCCGCACCCGCACCTCGCCATCGACTACCTCTTCCTCGACTGCACCTTCGCGCGGTGCGCGCTGCGCTTCCCCACCAAGGACGACTCGATCCGGCAGGTCATCAACTGCGTGTGGAACCACCCGAGCGCGCCGGCGGTGTACCTCGCCTGCGACATGCTGGGGCAGGAGGACGTGCTCGTCGGGGTGTCCAGGGCGTTCGGGTCCAAGATCTACGTCGACAGGGAGAGGAACCCCGACTGCCACCACACGCTGACCCACGTCGCGCCGGAGATCCTCGCCGCCGACGACGCCGCGGCGTCCACCCGATTCCACGTCATCCCGTTCCCGCGCCTGTCGGAGCGGGCCACCGAGATCCTCGCGCTCGCGTGCGCCGCGCACCAGCCGGAGCCACTCATCATCAGGCCCTCCTCGCAGTGGTACGCCTACTACGACCCGCCGCCGCCACCGGAGGAGGAGGCGGCGGCGTCGACGCAGCAGCAGAAGCCGGTGCTGACGGAGGCGATGCGCGACGAGTTCGGGGTCTGGCACGTCTGCTTGTCGATGCACTCGTCCCGGGACGAGCTGGAGCAGGCGCTGGGGATCCTCAAGCCCAAATGGGTCGTCTCCACCACGCCGCCGTGCATGGCGGTGGACCTCAGCTATGTCAGGAAGCACTGCTCCCTGTCCCGGTTTGGCCCTGACGATCCCCTCTGGAAGTTGCTCGGGATAACTGATGGGATGTCTACTGTTACTGGCTCGCCACAGGCAGTGCTGTTGACAGCAGCAGAAGCCGTCGAGAAGAGCGACCAATTGTTCAGTTCTTGTGCTGATGATGAGTGTGCCTCTGATGATGGCAGCCAGGTAGTAGAGGAGGCTGTAGAAGCAGCAGTGGTTGATTTTGAGATCAGAGTTGAGCCGCCTGTCACGCTTTTCGGAAGTGCAAGGTTCGGATTACCGCAACATGAACCTGAACTGTGGAACTACGAGTATGAGAGTGTTGAGATCATTGGTGATGTTGAGCTTGAAGTCGATGATTCTGCCGCTGAACCTGGGTTTTGTAGCAATAACAAGCCTATTGAAGTAGTTGAGTTAACTGAAACTGCAACAAAGGAGCAAAATTCAGTTTCTGAATCTGGGTTTTGTAGCAATAGCAAGCCTGTTGAAGTAGTTGGGTTAACTGAAACTGCAACAAAGGAGCAGAGTTCAGTCTATGAATCTGAGTTGTTGAAGGACAGCAAATCTGATGATCGAGTAGAAGTAGTTGATTTAACTGAACATGGAAGGAAATATCTGAATTTGAGGGCAGAGAGTGAACAGAGTAAAGATGACAAAGGGAATGGAGAGTCTGAACTGGGGGCTCAAGAACAGAATCTGAATGTTCATGCTCGTTTGATGGAAGTTTGCAGGCATAAGGTGACTGGCGAAGGTAAAGACAGAATGGAAGTGACTAAATCGATCTCAGCTGTGCATGTTACAGTTTCAGCTACCGAGGATGACACCATTATTACATCATCAGGAATTGAAAAGAACTCTGATCAGTACTCTGAAAGGACGAGCGATTCTTCAACTGTTGTTGGATCATCAAAGGGCCTTAATGCAAACCTGAGGAGGCTGTACAGGTCAATGAACGTGCCAGTTCCGCGGCCCCTGCCATCTCTTGTCCAGCTCATGGCCGCCTCCAAGCGACCCAGAGTTTCTCAAACTGTGCAGCTGTAGGCTTTTAGGCCCCGTTCGGCTGTGCTGATAAGCCGGCTGAAAAACACCGTTGGCTGATTTGCCGTAATAGAAAATATTGTTCCGGCTGAAAAAACAAGCTGAAAAAGACGGATTATAAGTTGAAAAAAACAAGCAGTTTTCAGTCTTCTGTTGCTGTAAAATGAAATCTCTGTTGAACCTGTATTGCTAGTTTGTGCATTGTGGCTCAACAAACGAATTCAGATTGATTTGTTCTGTGAAGAGGCAAATAGGGATCTCGATCATTCCAAATTAGTTATTTTCCTTCATTTTTCTCTGTTCAACCTGTGCTGCTACTTGCCATTTCTCTATTAACAAAAACTGAGGAAAAACCTAACATTTTATTTTGAGGAAGAAAAAACCTTAACATCAATCAACAAGTCTAAAGGAGCAGAATTCAGTTTCTGAATCTGGGTTTTGTATCAATAGCAAGCCTGTTGAAGTAGTTGGGTTAACTGAAACTGCAACAAAGGAGCAGAATTCAGTCTATGAATCTGAGTTGTTGTAGGACAGCAAATCTGATGATGGAGTTGAAGCAGTTGATCTAACTGAAGATGGAAGGAAAGAGCAGAATTTGAGGGCAGAGACTGAACAATGTAAATATGACAGTGTCCATGGTTTTTAAGTCGTCGCCTAGGCGTCCAGGCGCTGAAAAAACCTAGGCGTCCTGGACGCCACGACAAAAAATCAGCAAAATGAGAGAGCAGGGGAGGGAGGAGAGAGAGGAAGAACTGAAGGAGGACCAGGCAAGGCTGACGACCCACTTCTACTTCCATCCCCTTCGGCTCTGACTCTTGAAGGGCAGTAGCAGGGGATCTCGCATAGGGATCTAGAATGGGAGCGGCGGCAGCTGTGAGGAAGGGGAGGGGAGATCTTGAAGGGGGCGGCAGCAGCAGTGAGGAAGGGGAGGGGAGATCTGGAAGGAGGCGGCTCCAGCAGTGGACATGGAGAACAGGATCGGGAGGGAGAAGAGGCACCTGGGTTGGAGAGCAGTATCGAGAGGAAGAAGAGGCACCTGTTGAGGAGCAGGGGCAGACATAGATAGTTCACGATAGTTGGGGAGGGCTTTTATGGGCTGTCTGTTGGGCTGGGCCTTTTTTTATTCCTTGTCCTTCTTTTATTTTTGTCATTTTCCTTTTTATCCCTTCTCCATGCTCCTGCTTTGAAGTTTTTTATAATCATATGGCGTCGCCTTGTCTCGCCTTATGCTCGCCTAGGCGTCGCCTAGGCGACTCGAATGAGTGGCTCGCCACGGCTCGCCTTGCTGCCTTAAAAACCATGACAGTGTCAATGGAGAGGCTGAATTGGGGGCTCAAGAACAGAATTTGAATGTTCATGCTCGTTCGATGGAAGTTTGTAGGCATAAGGTGACTGACGAAGGTAAAGACAGAATTGAAGTGACTGAAGAGATCTCAGCTGTGCATGTTACAGTTTCAGCTAAAACGAATAAGGATGCAACAGAGGATGACACCATTATTGCTACATCAGGAATGGGAGGAACTCTGATCAGTATCCTGAAAGGGTGACCGATGCTTCAACCATTGTCGTATCATCAAAGGGCCTTAATGCGAACCTGAGGAGGCTGTACCGTTCGATGGACGTGCCGGTTCCGCGGCCCCTGCCATCACTTGTCCAGCTCATGGCAGCCTCCAAGCAACCCAGGGTTTCCCAAACTGTGCAGCTGTAGGCAGCTTCTAGCAGTTTCAGTCTTTTGTTGCTGTAAAATGAAATCCAGTTCTCTTTTGAACCTGTATTGCTAGTTTGTGCATTGTGGCTCAAGAATGAATTCATATTGATTTGTTCTGTGAAGAGGCAAATTAGGGATCTCAATCATTCTGAATGTGTTCTTTTCCTTCATTTTTCTCTGTTCAACCTGTGCTGCTGCTTGCCATTTCTCTATTAACAAAAAACAAGAAAAAACCTTAACATTTTTTTGAGGAATGAAAAACCTTTTTTTTTAATAACGAACTGCTTCTGTTAAATCAAGGACATCTTACATGCAGCAAGAGAACATTGTCTCAGTGCACAGACTGCAGGGATTGTATTACAGGGCATGATTGCTTATGATTGAGCAAGGTTTGAGCAAACAAAAAGAGGAAAAATTACTAGAAAGGGTCCTCCTAGCTTGAGTTGCTAGAGAATGGGAAGTGATATTTTGACCTGTGTGATTTTTGTTGACCTGATGTTGCACCTCTCTGTTGTTGCTCTTGAACTCTGTTGAGAGAGATTTCAGAGTCCAGTCTTGTAGTCCCGATGGAGAGTGACCTGACAGCATGTTAACGAGATAGCTGTTGTAGTGTTCAGCAGAGGCTTTAACAAGTCTAATTATGCAAGGCAAAGTCATGTCCTTTTTTTTCAAAAAAAACATTAGAGTAGGGCCATGTTTAGTTGCCAAAAATTTTCAAGATTCCCCGTCACATCGAATATTTGGACACATGCATGGAGCATTAAATGTAGACGAAAAAAACTAATTACACAATTTGGTAGAAAACCACAAGACGAATCTTTTGATCCTAATTAATCCATGATTGGACACTAATTGACAAATACAAACGAAAGTGCTACGGTAGCCAAAACAAAAAAAATTTCACAAACTAAACACACCCTAGGCTTATTTGAATGGATTTTGAATATCAACTTTGTGGCACCTCCTAACAAGAACTCAAGTCTGAGAGAAACATTCAGAGACGAGAGATATCCTGGATGGATTCCTTCCAGTTCCAGGATTCAAATCAGGGGGCAATTTGCAAAATCCTGAACTGGGATATTTGCAAACTGTCTGCTCCGTTAGGTCAAGAGATGTGCGGCCCAGATTGATGGATATTTGCAGATTAGTCCACACGAGAGGAGGAAGACTCTGGAAGAGGTGAGCACGTTTGCGCCGGCCAAAACCCCAAATCCAGTTCCATTCCAATCGTCGATAAGGGTAGGAGAAAAAAAAGGGTAATCGATGGCGGCGGCCGGCGGTGAGAACAGCGGCGCGGGCGAGGGGGAGTTCTACCTGCGGTACTACGTGGGGCACAAGGGCAAGTTCGGGCACGAGTTCCTCGAGTTCGAGTTCCGCCCCGACGGCAAGCTCCGCTACGCCAACAACTCCAACTACAAGAACGACACCATGATCCGCAAGGAGGTCTTCGTCTCGCCCTCCGTCCTTCGCGAGGCCAGGAGGATCATCCAGGAGTCCGATGTATGTGGGCGCTCCCATTCCACCCCCCCCCCCCCCCCCCCCCCCCCGTGTTCATTCATCAGCGATTGGGTTCTCGGTCTCTCACGAAAACCTAGCTAGGGTTTGAGACTGAAGAGCGGATTTATTTTTTGATTGATTGGTTGGTTGTTCCCAACCCCCGCCGCAGATCATGAAGGAGGACGACAGCAACTGGCCGGAGCCCGACCGCATCGGCCGCCAGGAGCTCGAGATCGTCATGGGCAACGAGCACATTTCATTCACCACTTCCAAGATCGGCTCCCTCGTCGATGTCCAGTCCAGCAAGGACCCGGAGGGCCTCCGGATCTTCTATTACCTCGTCCAGGTTCGCCCTCAACACCCGATTATGCCCACAAATACCGGCATTGTTTGTTCACTGTGGCCCTCCAGAGTTTTGATGGCTTTAACCTCTACCTGACAATGTATTGATAACAAGTACATGAGCTGTAGAATAGATCATTTGTGTGGCTGATAACTTAGCGCTATGCACGATACTTGTGTGCTTGTGACTTGTGAGGACACCTGAATTCTTGAATTCATGACAACTAGCAACTAAGAATATGCTTGTTTGTTCTGTTGTGCAGTTTATACTACTGGTAACTTTCAGAATAGTACTAGTATGACCTTGATGTTAGATTGTAGCTTAGCCAAACATTAGGTTCGTATTCGCCACAGACTTGGGATCATCCTGATGGCCTTGTCATTTTTTTTACGCTAATCAATTCTTATGCTGAAATTATGCGCAGCAGAGAAATAATTCATGGTTAAATTGAATTGATTAGCTGGTGAGGCTAGTTGCAGATAGTAGGCATCATTGGTTCATGTTTTTAAGCAATGGTAACCTGATGGCACCGGAGGAACTTTTAAAACAAGTTTAATATTTTTTAGATGAGCGAGTTTCTTTGGATGAGAAAGATGTTACTTAGCTGCCCTAAGATAATTGATTTTATACTAAAACTAAAGAAAAACGTACAATCTAAATGCTCGACAAGAAAAGAGTCGCCCCTCTGGGGTGAACTGTTTCTTGGAAGAATTTAATTCCATACAGCCCATCATTTTGTGCTCATCAAATCTGATAAAAAGATTTTTGTTATGTGAACTTGTGAAGACACATTAGCCTTTCCCTTTTTAAGCCCCTTATTGGAGTTTTAACAGCAAAATGTGCCATTTTTTCTTTTTAAAAGGATCTTGGTTCTGTTTTTTTTTCTGTACATGTCATACGCAACGGTTCAAAAACTGTTGTATCTATATTATCATGTGCCTTTTTCCCCCCCACAAAGAGGGTGGGGTGCATTTTGGGAACACTACTGTATCTGTCATATATATGCTCTTCATCAACATAATCTGAATAATATCCCACAATTTCACTCCCTAGGGTTCCGTAAAGTTCTTGGATGCAGGGGAAAATGATGGACAATTGTTTTATGTTTTTCTAGCTACCTTTCTTCTAGAAACTTAGCCACTTTACAACCTGACAATCCACATAGATGTCAAATCGTGATTTCTGTGGTTGATAACTTGACGCTAGCACTAAATACCTTGTGTGCTTGTGAGGACACGTGAATTCTCAAATTCAGGACAACAAGCAACTAAGAATATGCTTGTTCATTCTGTTGTGCAGTTTATACTACCTATAACTTTCAGAACTAGTACTAGTATGACCTTGATGTTAGATTGTAGCTTAGCCAAACATTGGTTCGTATTCACCACAGACTTGGGATCCTTCTGATGGCTCTGCCATCTTTTTTTGACGCTGACCAGTTCTTATGCTGAAATTATGCGCTGAATTGATTAGCTGCTGAGGCTAGTTGCAGATAGTAGGCATCATTTGTTCATGTTTTTGAGCAATGGTAACCTGTGGGCACCAGAGGAATATTGAAATCAAGTTTAAATTTTTAGATGAGCAAGTTTCTTAGGAGGACAAACATGTTACTTACCTGCCCTAGGATAATTGATTTTATTCTAAAACTGAAGAAAACTGCACAATGTAAATGCTCGACAAGAAAAGAGTCCCCCCTCTGAGGTGAACTGCTTCACTGTGGCCCATCCTTCTGTACTCATCAATTCTCGTGAAAATATTTTTGTTATCTGAAGACACATTAGCCCTTTTCCTTTTAAGCTCCTATTTGGAGTTTTAGAAGAATAATGCGTCATTTTTTCTTTTGAAAAGGATCTTGGTTTTCTGAGTGTTTTTTACATGTCATACTCAATAGTTTGAAAACTGTTGTATCTATATTATCATGTGTTTCCCTCGAAGAGGGTGGGTAGCATTTTGGGAGCACTACTATACCTGTCATTCATCAACATAATCTGAATAATATCCCACAATTTCAGTAACTGGGGTACAATAAACTTCTTGGGTGCAGGGGAAAAGTATGGAAAATGGTTTTACGTTTTTCTGGCACTACCTTTCTTCTAGAAACTTAGCCACTTGTCCACTTTACAGCCTAACAATCCACTAAGATGTCAAAGTGTGATTTCTTTTGTTGTAGATATCTAGAGTTGATGGATAATTGCCGTTTCTTTGAAGCTTAGTCAAATGCCATGTTTTTTTTTTTGCACAGTAGATCTGACTGAACTTAATTGGTCAAGCATTATTACATGTCAGTACTTCTATCTGAGGAAATATTTTCATCTAAGATAAACATCTACTGGTTCAGTTGGTTTGTTGTATATAAAATTTGCAGTACGATATTGAGAAACTTAGAAATGTTAGGTAGCTAGTGAAGATAAGAAGTATGTGTGCTCATTGAATCTGATAAAAAAATTGTTATGTGCAAGCACCCTTTCCTTTTCTTTAAGCCCCTTGGAGTTTTAGCAGCAAAATGTGTCCATTTTCCTTTTCAAAAGGATATTCGTTTTCTTATTCTTTTGTACATGTCATACTCAATGGTTCAAAAAAATGTTGTGTCTATATTACCTTGTGCTTTTTTCCATCGCCCGGGGTGCTGGGGTGTGTGTATACCATGGTTTTTACACTGTAGATCTGATTGAGCTCATGATAGGTCAAGCATAATACATGTCAATACTTATCCGAGGAAATAATTTGAGGTTACATAAACAGCTACTGGTTCAGTTGGTTGTTCTGTGTGTGTGTGTGTGTGTGTGTGTGTGTGTGTTTTGGGACCAGGAAGCGTTGCCCCCTACTGCTAATAAACATAGATGAAAAAGATAGCAGAATGCAAAAACAGAGTTTAAGAAACGTGAAGAGAAACAAAGATAATGCTATTAGAAAATAGCTAGTATAGATAAAAGGTATCTCTGGTTATGCTGATGATCATTTTATGTTCTATGGTTGTGTGCAGTCTTAGTTTGGGTACTGTTTTTAAATTAATCAATTGCATCCCTCTAGTGTTGATGTGATTATGTCAATATGTCCTTAAACCTATGTTGGGCTAGCTTTGTGAATCATGCTGATATTTGACTACATTATAAAGCTGGGATGGATCATGGTCTGGGGCTTGTAGTTTGAACATGGTCCAGTAGCCTGTGATGAGCTGGATAGCCACTCCTGACTGTTTGGTTCAAATTCTTCTGAAAGCTTGTACTTTATTGTGAGGAAAAAAAAAATTGTACTTCTGTCGTGCACAGGACATGGCACTGTGAATGAGATGTATTCCTAACTTGGCCACTTAATGTTGTTCTCCTGCAGGATCTGAAGTGTTTCGTGTTTTCACTCATCAACCTCCACTTCAAGATCAAGCCAATCCAGTCTTGAGCTCCATCCCAGGCCTTCATGTAACTGTTTTATGAGACTGCGAGTGTTTTAAGAGAGAACCTTGTACCATGTAAGATGTTGAGCTCGTGATGATGCACTCGGCTTTGTGTGGAGCACTGGGTGGAA
This sequence comes from Saccharum hybrid cultivar R570, assembly GCA_038087645.1. Lineage (NCBI taxonomy): Eukaryota > Viridiplantae > Streptophyta > Magnoliopsida > Poales > Poaceae > Saccharum > Saccharum hybrid cultivar. The sequence goes on from JAQSUU010000591.1 coordinate 1,873,954, forward strand.
GTGGAACCTTTTGCATTTGGATTGTCCAAACTGCTGAGTAGTAGTGAGTGTGATATTTATGCCCTTTTCAGTTTTCTGTTGGGTGGAGACCGATGGTTCTTGTCATTTGGCACACTATTCGTCTATGTTGTCAGTGCTCTGCTGAAGGAGGCACATCATAGTAATGGATGCATGCCTAGATTGTTTGGTTTGCCTGGGACTTGTGGTGATCCAGATCCTGCCAATTGCGATCACAGGGTGGTAACTACTGCTGTGAATTTCTCGAGTGGGGTTGGCTGCTAAAAACCACCGGACTTGCCAAAGGTAGTGCAAGGAGCCTTTGGTCTTGTTTAAAGCTGTAGAACCGTAGAAGCATCTATGTGTGTTTGTGATTAAAGTTGTCCTGCCTGCCAGTTGGTCTTTAATCTGATGCGCGCTGTCTGTTTAATGGAACAGCAGTGGTGACCGACCATCCATGGACGTGGATGATGCCGTCCTCTCTTTGCAGGAGCGGAGCTAGGTACTCAGCTTCCTTTGCTATGTTACTTTTGGCTTTGGGGATTCCTCGCCCTGTATGAGGTACTAGATGATTTATTAAGGTATGGAATACTTAAATAATACGAGAACAGCTGCAACACAAATGTCACATGGTAGAGCTTTTTCTTGCTGTGAGGCTCTGCCATGCTTGTTCAGAACAATAGGAACGTTGGAATGGGGGCTGAGTGAGGGACCAGAGCAACACAAAGAAGTAGGGACGAGGAACAAGATGCTGAAATCCCGGTTCCAGGTGCCCCAAGGCCGCATGTGCCCATGCCATGACATGCCTCCTTTCTTTGTTGCCTGGCTTTCATCCATTTATGATTTATCCCCACAATATAATCCTCTTGAGTCTTGAGGCTTAAGTAAGCTGCGTCGGCATGCTAGCAGGACATGGCCATGTTACCTCACTGCACTGTTGCTATCGCATTGGGGTAGCATAGCTGCTGCTTTCCTTCAGATCTCACATCCAAAGACCAAATGTTACAGTACGTAGCATGCGTCCAGGAAAGAAGATGCTGAGGTACACTTTTTCCTTCCGTTCCATCTCCATGTGAACTCTTCTTTTGCCTTTGTCTGTTTTTTCTTCCTCGTATGAACCACCAGCCAGCCAGCCTTATCAATTTGGCACAGTATATATGATTTTTTGGACCACCAAATAAAGCCTCTTTTTTTTTTTCAAATAAAGCCTCTTTTTTTCCTTTCTATATTTCTTAGCTTCCGAGGCTATAGCATCTCATTTGGTTTTACAGTTATACCGTACATCTTTACAGAGGTTTTGTTGAAGGGGGTGTACATCTTTACAGCAGTTTACGGAGGTTTTCTTCGTCCACTGTTTTTCGTGTGTTTTGTTGTACCTTACTTATTCTCTGTTAATACATATCTAACAATTTCTTGTCGGACGCTTTTTCGAAAAAAGAAGGGAGAGGTAAAATACACCCACCCATATAGAGTTGTATTCTTTTTTTTTCCCTTTTTTTTTGACAAGGATCCGTTCTTTGCCCAACATAACAACAATATTGTCAAGTGCACGGTACTTGCCTGCACAAACAATTTCAAAGTCAACAGACAGAATTCAATACGGTGTGGCTGGTTCAAGGACGCTTGTCTGTATACAAATAAATCAACTTTGTTCTGAAAGTTAAATTATACATCTTGAAGTGGATTTCAAATCTCAGAGTTAATTTATACATCTTGAAGCGGATTTCAAATCTCACCTTTTTCATGTGTTTGTTCGTTCAAAAAAAACCTTTTTTCATGTGGTTGAACATTACGTCCGAGGTATGTACTTTCTTCGTCCCAAAATATTTGGCAAAAGCTTCTACGCGACCCGTTGTGCTCTAGCAAACAGTGCGACTCTGCGTCTCCCTCTCCCTCTCCCTCTCCCATGCGCCCGGACAAGCCCACCCACCCACGCCCGTGCCCGTGCCTATGCCAGATAGGAAGAAGCTGGCGGCGGCAAGGATTCCGGCGACGGCGAGGTTACGATTTCCATCTCTGGCGACCTTAGAAGGGGATTTGGGGGGAGGCGGCTGCGACACGGCGGTGGTGGCGGGTTGAAGGGCGGTGGGGGACAACCGGTTGGGCGGGGCCGGCTGCGGGGGCGTCACGGATCGAGGAGCTCACCGGCTCCCTGCCCTAGGATGAGGGTGGGCGGGGTCAAGGGGCGAGGGCGGGTTGAGGGTGGCACGATGAGGCAGCTTTGCCGCTAGCCGCCAGTGGTAGGGGCGGGGGCAGGGCGAGGACGAGGACGGCGGAGCTCGCTGGCGCCCTAGGGTTGGGGGAGGGCGGGGCGGGGCGGCGGGGTGTGAGGTGGGCGGCACGACCAGCTGCTGTTGGCCAGGGTGCTTGGGGGCGGAGGCGGGGGTGGGGCAGGCAGGGCGCACGGACGGAGGAAGATGAAGCTCGCGCAAGGAAGAAGAGGGTCACGACCGGTTGTGCCTTAACGACGTCCAAAATATTTACACTTCTATGACTTAAATTTTGTTCCAAAATAAAAGCTCACTCAGAGACATGGGAGTGATATAGGAGTGAGAGATCCAACATGTAGCAATACAGCTCTTGCCAGCCACAAGTCCATCAACATGAGACAAATTAAATAAGGATAAAAATCAACTTCCCTTTCTCTCCCTCGTCCAGGGGCAGGGGGAGTCCACAAGCTCCCGTCCCACTCGTTCTGTCGTTCATTCTACTCTGCTTGGCTTCTACCCTTTTTAAGTTGTGCACTGTAACTTCAATTATTATCGCTGAGTAACACTAACTTGTGATGGATAGTGTGGACGTCGCACCCTTTGATAAGGATAGTAGTGTAATTTCATAGCTGCACTAATATGCTCACCATCAATCTAGAAATTCAAATATTTTGAGGCGGAGAAAGTTCATGAATAATCTACTGTGCCAAAGCCTATGTGTCTAGGAAAGAAGACGCTGAGGGTCCATGTGACCTCTCTTTCAATTCCATCTCCATGTGACATCTTGTTTTACCTGCTTGCTTGTGTTTCTTTCAACTTGGTCTTAGGGCACCTGTAGTGTGAAATCGATTTTACTCTGCACACACAGTAATGCATCAGAACGTTCCAGCTCTACTATGTGAGCATCGATTTACAGGGGCTCTCTCTCTCACCACGTGTTAGCTCTTGATTCCTCTGTGAATCTGCCGCTGCTGCCTCGGTTTGAATCGTCTGCAAGATGCAACTTTATGTCTAACGCCCATGGTTCGATAGACACAACATGCTCGGTTCGATTTTTCCATCCCATGGTTCGATTTTCACATTCACTGGAGGTGCTCTTATATATTAGTTTTCAGTGGTACAATTTTGGACAACGAAAGCCGCTTTCCAATGCGACATAATATTATCTGGGTTTAGATTAGGTAGGTTAGATAGGTAGGTTATGGAATTTACTTGAACCCCCTTGATATTTCCTAGTAACTGAACAACCGAAGCATATTCTCTCTACAGTAAATTAGGTCCACCTACACTGACCTAAGTGAACTCTGCAGTAGAAGACTCATCTCATAACGACTGGCCCTTTTCACTCAGCCAGAATCAGCTAGCCATTCAGTATTTTTTTCACAACAAATCAGCATCAGCCGCTTTTACAGTCAGCCGAACAAGGCCTGGTCGTTTGTTGGAAGATGCTCCACTTGATGCTACAGCTACACTGACACTCACTACAGCCTACTACAGGCACTAATAACTGGCATTTTCTTCAATCTTGTATTGGGAAAAAACTTTTTTATGTGTTGAGCTTAGATTTTTCAAAACAATATGAATACATTTGTATGAAAATACTGTATATAGCAAATTGCTCATAGCTTTCTTGTGTGGAACTTATCTAGCTTGTGTTTTCGTAAATTTATTTAAAGGTTTAACAACATTATTCTTTTAGTGGTAGATGATGTGGCCATCGACAGCCAGATGTTGCGTTCGTAGTGGTAAGAGTACATGCATATATGTATTTTTTTAGAAAAGAACATGCATATATGTATGTGAGCCTTGAATTATGTTTCGCAAAACATATTTGTATCCAAATAGTATCATATAATAGTATTATAAGTTGAGATTTGTAACGAATCTGTGCCAAAGCATATGTGTTTAGGAAAGAACATGCTGAGAGATAGACCTTTCTCTTCCATTCCATCTCCATGTGGCCTCCCTTTTAATTTACCTGTGCCTTCCTACTTTTCTTTCTCCTCCCAAACCTGCCTATCAGCTTTACTATAAACTTTTACTGAGACAATTTTGGACCACCAAAAAGCCTATATTTCCATATGCAGATTTCGAATGCAACAGTGTCTCATCTGGCCGGGTTTACTTATCAGATGCTTTCTTCATATATAGGGAAAAGGAGGGGAGATAGGATTATATAGTTTTTCACCAACACAACTTAAGATTAAGTGGGTAAGTTTGGAATTTACTTGAACCCTCTTCGTAGCTTCTAGTATCTTATGCAGTTGCCCAACATAACAACATATAGTCAAGTGCACGGCTCTTGCCCATACTCATCTATATATTCAAGTCAACACATATTTCAATATCTAGAGTATGTCATTCATTGGACGACGCTCCACATTTTTCTTGTACATATGAGTACCCAAAAATTGTGATAATGCAATAATAATCATGCTACACTGATATTCCCTCCTCGAGGCATTAATCATTGAGGTTTTGAGATTGTTTGATTTGAAGTTAATCGTTCCAAATGTGGTAAAAAGATAGTTCCTTTATTTCAAATTGTAAGTCGTTCGGGCTTTCTAGACGTTGCTTTTAATATGTATGAAGCCACACTTGTATAAAAATTATCTCATATCATAAATAACAGTGTATTTTATTTGTTATAAATATAATACTAGCAAACATGCCCGTGCGATGCAACGGGAAACAAAAAATCAAATGTTCAACTTGTTCGCTTCAGCTTGCTGCACGGTTACACTGACTGCAATAGCTTAAATTCGTATAGGTGCTATTTTTTATGTTGTGAGTGGTTGTTACAACAATCACAAATGAACAGGCTCATTAATGGAAACAAAAACGACAATGTCACATATCTATTTAAGTTTTATCCTTTTTGTAAAATTTAAAAGTTATACTTTATTTTATGTTGACCATGACATTCAAAATATAGATAAACATTAGCAATAATATGGCAATGCCTTATTAATTCGTGTATTGAATGAAAATAACCTTGATATATTTTTTCTTTCAGTATAATGTGCAAAAATATTTACTCGTAAATATATCATAACTTTAGTTTTCATACTATTCATGTGTAGATGGAGTTAGATATCAAGTTCCATGACTTCTATTGAGGACCCACAAAACATATGTAATTTTAGTATGTCATTAAAGTCGGCAAGGTCGTATCAAGAATTGGTCTCTCTATTGACGAGTGTGAAGTATGAGGAGACCTTTCTCAATTTTTACATGTCATCCCTTGTCAAAACTTGCTCTGATATATACAAACAACTTGGAGATTTGCATTGGTATATAAGGATAACTTCGAAAAACATTTAATTGATTAGATTAGATGACAAACTTCTCAAGATTTTAGTTTACATTAGATGACAAACTTCTCAAGATTTCAGTTTACAGTTTGAAGCCATTAGTTGATTCATGATAATTAGTTAAGTCATCAATCGATTCATCTTATAATAATAATTTATATCCTAATCAAAATTACATGGAACAACTTCATGATAGAAATATTTATTTAGTAGGTAATTGTTGCAGTTTGGAGGGCCCATAATACTGTTTTATTATTTATTTTTTATCTATATAGAAAAGCATATTTACATATTAGAAAAGAAAAATCAATCGATTCATCTTATAATAATAATTTATTTCCTAATCAAAATTACATGGAACAACTTCATGATAGAAATATTTATTTATTAGATAATTGTCGCAGTTTGGAGGGCCCATAATACTGTTTTATTATTTATTTTTTATCTGTATAGAAAAGCAGATTTACATATTAGAAAAGAAAAGGTTAAAAATCATGAAAAGGAAGGCACGGGACACCACACACAATCCGCTTACATGGGAAGGCTTTCCTTCAGACAGGACGTAACGAGGATTTTCCATGAGACAGGCCGTACTGGAGAAAAAAAAAGAATAAACTGAGATGGAATATATTTCCTAATTTATACTTGTATTTTTTTCCTATTTGAGTTAGGATTTCTATACAACATATTTAGAATTGGAGACATATATTTGGATTAGGATTCCTATAACTATCTATATTACTTTAGAAACTCTGTCCAATATGTGTCACATAAATATGGGAGTTGCAGAGATATAAATAACATCCATATTCACGAAGTTAATTAGGGGAAGACGGACCAAACAAATGGATGAACGAAAAAAAGAGCCTGAAATTTTTCCTCTTTATTATTAGGTATAGATAATGAGTAATTATTAGCCAAAGTTGTAAAAATGTATCAGGACTTTGGTCCTAAACATGTATAAAAACATCATTAGTAGTGAGTAGAGAGACAAAGCAAAAGCCATATTGTTTTTCCTTCTGAAACACATATAGTATGACATTCAACATTCTGAAGAACTGAAGCACTACACATTTCCTCAGTAGCTAATAACTCATATATAGTGCAATGAAATCTCCTAATCACTCAGATCAACATTTGAGTACGTACACAGGTCATGAAGCAAGTGGATTACTCGCTACTAGTAGTCTTTACTACCAAAACAAAACCAAGAGACGACATACGTGTCATTACACGTAGGATCATGTTATTAGCTAGACAATTTGTTACACGTTGTTATACATATGTAATATGTGTATATATTCGAGGGACATGCAACAACTTCTCAAGCCTATAGAAGGTGAATTTCATCGTCGATGATGCATGAAAACGCCTCGATCAGATCAGCTAGCTGCTGTTAGAGAGCAGCACGATGATGTCGAGCGCCACGGAGCAGAGCTGTTTCAGCGTCTCCTCCCTGGCGGCGAGCTCCGCGGGGTACTGGCCGGGCCTCTGCCGCCGGAACAGCGTGCGGCACACCTGCGGGTACTCGGCGGCGGCGCTGACGTGCACGGACGCAAAGCCATAGTCCTCGAGCGCGATGGAGTCCCCTGCGGCGGCCAGCGCGTCGCGGGCGCTGGCGTACTTGGCGGCGCAGGCGTGGAGCAGCGCCTGCACCGTGCCGTCGCCAGAAGTAGCGGTGCCTGCCGGGGCGGTGCCGTTCGCCGCCAGCGCCGCGGCGGTGGCCGCGCCGCCCGAGGCGTTGGCGGCCGCGACCGACACCGCGATGGCCGACAGGCCCCGCACGTCGGCCGTGGCGCTGGACGGGTCCGCGCCCAGCGCGGACACGCACAGGTCGTAGTACGCCGTGGAGTTGCAGGTGGCGCGCACCAGTGCTGCGGCGGCTGGTGCAGGTGGGGGAGCAGAAGGTGGTGAGGACGGAGGAGACGGCGGCGGGTGCTTGGCCGACGGCGACGACCTGTGGCCGTGGCCGTGGCTTTTGTGCGCGGCCGGCGGGCCGGCGCGGGAGGAGAGTGTGGCGAGAGGGAGGACTGCCAGGAGGAGGAGCACCAGGACGTTCTTGGTGGTGGTTGCTGCTGCCATTGCTGCTATTGCCAAGATAGTAGGGAGATGAGTTAGCTCAGCTTGTGTTTAGCTTGTTGCCGTCACTTCTCTTTGGCTATGTGATCGACGATGGGCTTGTGAAGGGAGGATGCAAGCGAGTGATGGCGTTTTATAGGAGGAGAGCTACGACTGCCTACTAGTGGAGGAGTCCACCGCGTATGACCACCGTGCCGCGTATGCTCGTTTCTTCCAGACAACATTTGTTCAGTGCTTAGCTAGCTACCATAGGTTGTTACACACACTTACACTAGGTGGTTAGGCAAACATCAACCTAGATAGGTTCTCTCTCGTTGCTAGAATTTGGCAATGGGAAGAAAGTTTCTTCTAGTCAGTCAAGATGATCCCGCGTCTTACGGTATATATTTTTCAACTAAGTTACCTAGCTATTAAAGAAGTGAAACCCACATTTCTATTTAAGTTAATAAACTGGCTAGCTACTGCATGCCACTCAAGAGGTCTCAAGTTCGAATCTAGGCAGGGAAGACAATCAAAATAAAATAATTCCAGCAAGCCCTAAATTTCCATGTTTGAAACTTGAGACTTGAGAGTCTGCTCGTGAGTGTGGGTGGTGAAGTATAAATGCATATTTCTTCATTAGTTTAAGCTTTTGGATTAATATGGTCCATTCGCCCCAAAACAAATACACATCTTATTTTTCAAAGAGCCAAAGTTTTTAATGTCTGCACAAAAATATATAACAAAATGATGTGTAATAAATATCAATAGACTAGTCGTGGCATAATTTTCATATAAATTTATTTAAATATACAAATGTTGACACTAGTTGCTATAAAGTTAGTCAAATTTAGAAATGTTTGATTTTTGAGAAACGAGATGTGCAATTATTTGGGAACGGAGTGAGTGTCTCCAAGATTTGTGCAGATTTGGAATTTTATAAGACGATGGACTCTTATTTTTGTAATTTTATAAGATGATGAATGATGAGAGATGAAAGGGGGTGAAGTGATAAAATAATAAGAATCTAATTAAGTTATGGTCATAAATAAATACCACATGTTGTTTACTTGGAGATTGGAATGCGCACTAACAACGGCACTGAAAAGACTAGCTAACTTTTGGAAATAAAGCAGCAAGGTCAAGTTGCTCTCGACAAGTAGACATCATTGGTCCTTTCTATTTTTTATTTACTCCCTTCGTTCGGATGTTTTAGTTGTTTTCTCAATCAAACTAACCTGTGCTGATTAAATTTATAGAAAAAAAGTTGTCAACATTATTTATACCACCAAATAAATAAACTATGAAAAATACATTCCACAAGGAATCAAATGGTAATTATTTGGTATTTCTCATTAGTTTAACTAGGAGAATACCCTACACGTTGTTGCAAGGATTCGAGATAATTTAAAAAGAAATTATACTATTTATATTTATAGTTATATGAATGATACTATCTTAAATTAATTTTGGTGAATGGTTTGACACATCGATGTAGATAGCTAAATGCATGTTAGTGGATAAAGAGATAACTATCATAATTATATGTGCTAGTTGGCTATAATTGTAAGTTCTAGTGAATTGTTAATGTTGATAGCTTACATGTTGAGGGAAATCTCTAATACAGTTTAGCTTTATAAGAGTATAGGATTCTTTTAGTGGTCCCTGGCCATGAATATGGGCCGCAGTGTTTCTCGTGTGGATGCCTCGCCTTCTTTATAAATCAAATTCTTGGTGCTTAGTCCACAACATAGGCTATTTGCGTGTGCACTGACCACTACTGAGCAATAGCTAGTATATATTGAACTGAAGTCGCTGCTGCTGCCTTTGTTTGCTCCTGTCTTTTCTGCTTGACCGGATCGATCGGGGCGTACACGCTGACGCCTGACGACTGTGTAGTTAGCGATGAAAATGGACGGAAACGGACGGAAAAACCCCATTTCTACTTCCATTTCTATATTTTTTGGCGGAAACGGGATCGGGTTCGGAAAATGCGGGTTCGGAAACGAAACCGGAATATGCGGGTGTACGGAAACGAACCAATACGGTCGGAAATTCAACGGAAACGGTCGGAAGTCGGAGCTTAAGCTGGAATACCACACATCTTTATACTCACAAATTACAATCACACACAAAATAGTTCATAAATGATTAGGATTTAGGTTCTTCAATATTATACTTGAGCCATGAACTTGAGTAGAGTGATTACATAAGTAACGTGGATAATTAGGATTCAGGGTCCTTATTCAATACGTATTATGCAAACAAGTAACATGGATGATTATAGAAGTAAGCTTGTCACGCGCCATCACGCTTGTGGATTGGATTATAGTGTACAAGCGTTGGGCGGTTGGGCCTTGCGAACAAGATACAAGGTTTATGGGCCTAGCAGAAATGCGGTAAAAATCCGGAAGAAATCCAGTAAAATTCCGGCCAAATACGGAATTCCGAAAATACGGTCGGAAAAACATCATCCCCGTTTCCGTTCCGATTCCGAAAACCTCCGTCCCGCATTCCGTACCGTTTCCGGATTTTTCCGAAAATACGGAAACGGGCGGGTCAAATGTGGAAAAACGTACCGTTTCCGGATTTTTCCGAAAATACGGAAACGGGCGGGTCAAATGTGGAAAAACGGACGGTTCGGAACGGAAAAAATTCCGTCCGTTTTCAACCCTATGTGTAGTGTATGCCCCTCGGCCAGCCTAGCTGGTTTCCTGCCTGCTTCACTCCACTCACTACGTACATATATAATAAGTAGTTTCAAAGTCGTTTCAACAAGTGTGCTTCCTTGACTGTTACTCCCTCCGTTCCAAAAAAAAATGACGTTTTAGGATTTGTAGACATCGTGTTTGACGGTTCGTCTTATTCAAAAATTTTATGTAAATTATAAAATAAATAAATCATTATTGAAGTATCTCTAATGATAAAATAAGTCATAACAAAATAAATAATATTTATTAAAAAAATTTGAATAAGACGAACAGTCAAACACGATGTCTAAAAAACATAAAACGTCATTTTTTATGGGACAGAGGGAGTACATGCATGCATGCTTTTGCTTGCTTTTCCATCAGCGGCAGTGTGCAAACGCAACAACGCCAATGTGTACTAGGACGACGGCGGCGACGATGAGAAACATATATCGATCTCGATCTCGATCTCAGTCGTAAAAGTCCATTAAAATCAGGTAGGATTCCTCTCAAATCAGATCCTCTATATAACATGTCGGCGCGCGAGCAAGTCTAGAGGATATTTATGCCTTTTTAACCCCCTATATAATTATGAACAAAATTGTGATGTATTTTTCTAACATATATATGTTTTGATGTCACCTTTCACACCCCATAAATTCTGAATTTAAAACCCAACATGTACATGGATAAACATAAAAGCAAAATCTTATTAAGTGGTAGATTGGACTAAAAGTGGCTTTTGGGTGTAAATTGAATGCAAAATTAGTTCAGGGGTTATCAGGACAATGTTTTACGAAGGATTGAACTTTCTCTAAAGTTTAAAAAATAGCCGTTCACCGTATTGTGTGCTAAGCCTTGAGCCTAGGGACATAGCCAAATGTTTAGACCTAATCAATCTCTCTTCAGCGAGTTCCTAAATTTTTCGGCTGAAGCATCACTATAGCTTTCCCTTGATAAGAATAAATTCATATCTATACCTTACGTGCAAACTTGGAGCTTTTTAGGTCTATTGTTAAGTATGAAGCACTTACAAAAACACTCTAAAGTTTGACATCTTAAGCTTGTTATTGGTTAGGAGCTCATATGAAGTATTCTTCAAGATCTTGTGGTGATATAGGCAGTTGATTATTCCATGCATGACTCCACCCAAGATCCATCCAAAGTATTGTACTCATCAAGCACATGTCCTACTCATGGTTTGAGAAAAATTTAGAAAGAGCCTACAACTCAATACTCCTTATACATGATATGTCATGGCATTATGTTCTCTTTTTCAGTTTTGTGGCCTCATAGAGTCACAAGTTATAAAACCTTTCGGCAGTACTAGCGCCCGAACGTCTGGACGGACACCCATGCCTGCACTCTGCATACAGCCCGACCCCACGCAACTTTGTTATGTGCCCCACCCGATCCTACGCAGCGTCTGCGCCCCCGCTCGACCCCACGCGGCGTTTGCGCCCCGCACGACCCCTCGCGCCACCTCCAGCAGCTATAGCAGCCAGGTCACATTGCAACATGAGCAACACATAATCTACTTTTGAAACATCTAAATGCAAACTTGCAATATACGTTTGAAGACAGATGAAACACTTGAAACATACGTCTGAAACACTCACAAAAACACTTGAAAACCATTGCAAACATATGCAACATCCAGATAAAACACTTGCAACATATGTGTCAAACATATGCAACATCTAGATAAACACACTTGCAACATACGTGTGAGAAACAGATAAAACATTGGGAATAGACATTTGCAACATACGTGTACAACTCTTGGAACATATGCAACATCCCGGTCTACTTTTGCAACATCCATACGAAACATTTTCAACATACCTTTGAAACATCTGAAACACTTGAAACATACGCTTGCAACATGCATTTTCAGTGCCACATTTACTTGCTGCCTTGGACGAATGGAAGCTCGTCGACACAGAGCTCGATGCCGGCACGGAGCTCGATGTCACGATGTGGCGCGTAGCTCTGGTGGAGAAGGCGTCCGGCGCGGTGGAGAATGCCACAACGGTCGGATGGCGTGGTGGAGAGGAAGGATGGTGGTGGCGGTGCTAGAGTGCCATGGAGACAGAGGACGGCGGCCGGTTGGGTGCAGTGGAGAGCATCGCGGTGGCGTGGTCGCGCTAGAGCATGCCACGGCGGTGCGGACGCAAAGGTGCGGTGAATGGAGAGGAACGGACGACGGGCTCATTAGTGGATATGGTTGGAGGCGAGTGTACGAGCGCATACACAAGTGAAGAGTGTTGGTTTGTTGGGCTGATGTCATGCCCCACAAATGGGAACGTCCATCCTTAGCACAACATTACCAAAAACCCTTACTACTCAGTGAAATTGGCACATTCTCATGTCGCCTTCTTAAAAACAATAATGGATAGCATGCATACTGATAAAGAGGAGTAACATATGTCATATATACAAAAAAAAATTATAAAAACACAACTCCTTGCATTATTATTTTTTTAAAAAGCTACCGGCAAGAGCTTTGCCGGTTATGTATTAATACAGGAGACTCCTGTCATTACATGAAGACTCACGAGACTGCTTGTTACATGTTACATCGCATACATATACATAAATATTGGTGGTCTTGGACATGAATAATTAATGAATCAAGTAATAAGGTAAGGTACGTTGGTATCACTTGCATGGTAGACGATACACAGGTCGGCAACACATCACCATCAGTTAGTGTTGTTGGAGAGGAGCGTGATGATGTCTAGCGCCACGGTGCAAAGCTGTCGGAGAGTCTCCTCCCTGGCCGCCAGCTCCGGCGGGTAGTCCCCAGGCCTCTGCCGCTGGAACAACACCCTGCACACCTGCGGGTACTCGGCGGCGGCGCTGACGTGCACGGACGCGTAGTCGTAGTCCTGCTGCGCGATGGAGTCCCTGGCGGCCGACAGTGCGTCTCGGGCCTCGTCGTACTTGGTGGCGCACGTGCGAAGCAGCGCCTGAACGGTGCCGTCGACGGCGGTCGTGGTGTTGCCACTGGTGGCCAGAGCGATGGCCGTGGCCGCGCCGCCTGAGGCGTTCACGGCGGCGGCGGAGACTGCGATGGACGAGAGGCCTCGCACGTCGGCCGTGGCACTGGACGGGTCGGCGCCCAGCGTGGACACGCATAGGTCGTAGTAGGCCGTCGAGTTGCACGTGGCGCGAACCAGTCCGGCGTCGGCCGCGGGTGCGGCGGGCGGTGGGGGAGGAGGAGGAGGAGGAGGAGGAGAAGCGGGAGGTGGCGAGCGCTTGTGGCCCTGGCTATGGTGCGGAGACGACGGTCTGGTGCGGGCGCAGAGGATGCTCGGAAGGAGGAGCGCCATTGTTAGGATTAGCACGAGTGCCTTCCTGGTGTTATTGGTGGTGGCTGCCATTATTGTAGCAATTGCAGGAGCAGCTTCTATTTTTGCTTTCTTGGTTTTTTGTCGTGATGAGGTTGAGTTGAGCTGCTTGCTTGTGTTGGAGGGAAGGGAGCATGACGAGGTTTTATAGGAGAAGGGCATACATGGTACATGGTAGTCTGCCAATGTTGACTCCAACAAGCTAAGTGGCGGAGTCCACGGTCAGCCACCACCATGCATGCCGCCGCATGCCGTGTATGCTCTCCTCAGTTTCCTCAGTGCTTAATAACTAGCCATATATAGGCTGTTACACAAGTTTGTTAGGGTTAGGCAGGAACAATCTAGAGAAACTGTAGCTTCCTGGTTGCTTCTTCCTTAGTAGACTGGCCATCAATAACAGAAATAAACCTCCTTCTAGTCAAGAACTCAAGATAGTTCCGTGTAGACTTGTTTAAGCGTGTTGCATCAGATCGGGTTTGGGTTGGGTTGAAAATAACATTCGATATCTTTTTTTTTTTGGCTGACTTTGGCTCGACCTATTAAGGTCTGTTTGGCAGGACTCTTTCTCAAAAGCACCTTATCTAACTACAATATGACACCCCCTTTTACAATGCATATATGTGTTGCTAAAAGTCCATATATGCGTTGGTGGGGTCTATACCAACACATTAATTATGTGTTGTCAGAAATGGCGTTGCAAGAGTTTGTTGCAACACTTATATATACGTTGGTAACACCTAGGAATAACCGTTGCAAACTTGCAATGGATATTTATGAGAAATGGCAACGCTTATATGTGTTTGTACCAATCGCGGACGAATGACTTCTACAGTTCGCAGCAACATATAGACTTGGATTGCTGCAACGCCTATATGCGTAGCTAGGAATAAACCAACAATAAACAATATTGGAAATTATTTCAATTTGGGGCCAAATAAAGAGATCATGCACATTAATTGGGAAATTAGAGACCATCTCACACATGAGAAATAACAACAGTAAGCCATATATTAAAAACAATTGTTGCATTACAATAAGTACCATCCACGTAATCCATGGAATACTTTTTTTTTGTTCAGAACACATATCCACACATGGAAATAAAATATAAAACACAAAGAAGTCCTATAGAATGCCACCAACTGTCTAGCCCTCCATTCTCATGTCCATCCCTCCATTCTCAGTTCAGTGCATCTCATCCATTTATCTTCTCGAGCTACCATGAAAATCGGAGTATTATGTTAATGCGACATTTAGGATAAATAAAATTTAATGGGGCACTAGGATAACACCATACAAATGTTGAAGGCCATGCTATAGAAGCTCCAGTTACATCTCCAATAGCCTTGTAATTCTTGTATGGTCGTACCAATGGTTCATCTTGTGCCAATGCAATACTAACACGCACCATCAAAAATTCTTTGCCTAGCTAAACACCCTTAATTTTCTGTGTTGGATCACAACTTACTACTGTTGCAAAGGCAACATCCTTGCTTTGGTTTTTCATGCTCTTTAAGAATACTTTTGTGCCAACCTAGTTCACATATAAAATTGTGTGAATAAATAAGAACACAATGGAAACATAGTACAAACATTAATTAGATACTCATACCTTCAATGATTTGGCAGCTGGCGAAATTTTAGTACCATGCTGATATTTCTGTAAAATTATATTACGTGTAATATTAGTTTGTAGTTACATGAATTGTTAGAAAATAGAAAATAGAAATTCTTTTTGCAAGATGTGTCTTATACATTGGCAAATACAACTGCACTAGCTCCTGTTGACATCTTATTCTAGAGCAGATAAAAAGTCACAGCAGGTTAGCTAATAATTTGAAATTTGCATATAGCATCAATATATTGCTAAAAGATAATTTACCTGGAAATAAGATGCTTCATGATTTGAGCAATTGGAAGATATTTCCTGATCCACAACCTGTAATATATGCTAGTTTCATTATAACACTCTGGTCATCAATTTAATAAAATTCATATAACAAAATAAATGACACTGATCACCTTGGCTGTAGTATACTTGTTTTTGTCCAATCTTATATCATTTTGGTTTGTATAAAATCATAAATAGTAGTCTGTCTCCGCAAAGTATGGGCTGCTAGAAATAAGTATATTAATTTTTTTCTCGAATAGAAATAAGTATATGAATTAACCTTATGTGCAGCAGAAACTTTATTGGCTTGTACTATTTTTTCATGATGGGCATTAGCTTTCTTGCTCTACAGTTAGATACAACAAACAATCAGAATAGGTGACTTTCAGTACTATACAATAGTAACAAAATAAAATTGAATTATTGAACCATAAATCTAGTATAAATGAATTTGCATGTTATATGATGTCAAGATGTACTAAAATCTCTTTTTCTAGAATGACCATAAATCAAGAGATTTGAAAGCAATATATGTAGCATTGGTATCCACAAATACAAACACAATGAATTGCTTTTCATCCATGTTAAGTTATGTGCACTAACCTTATCTTCAGTAGAATAATATTTTGTAGTGTGGCTGCTCAACATTAGTAGTTTGCTCCCTCTGTAATGGAAAAGAATAACTAATTTTTTACACAAATCTGATTGGAAAATCATGCCCACTCAATCATACCGTTTTACAATTCATTTGGCCAACCATTCTAAATTCTTCACTTCGAGGGTCGCTATATACTCGCTATTGAGAGACAGAAGATAATGCATCAGAACTAATTATTCAAAAAATAATTTTACAGAAAAGATTATGTTCTGTTAATGCTCCATAGAGACACATACTTTTCATTTCGAATTTGGCACATCAGTAGAAAAGCCATCTTGCAATGGATCATCTAAACATTCCTGTGACAAGAAATCAAAATTTTAGTACCAAAAAATGATTACTGTAGAGGTTATATAAATTTACGTGTTGGATATGTCTTTGTTCCAAGATTTTTGTCTTCTGCTGTAATTCTAGTATTGTAGCATCTTGATTTTGGACATGACGTCCAAACTTTTCAATTTGAAGTCTTAGAGATACAACATCTTTGATTTTGGACATGACGTCCAAAATTTTCAATTTGAAGTCTTAGAGATACAACATCTTCACTCGATTTGTCATCAACGAAGTCATATTTATATTCTTAAGGCGCTTTGAAGTTGACAGGTCAAAAACTTGATTAGGATTTGGAACAAGTCCCAAACCATGCACATGACCAGGCTTCTCTTCTCCTAGTACCCTATTTAGTGCATATCCTCTCCATGCAACCTTTCCTTGACTAGTGTCTGTTAAATCTGGTTGCTGCCCTATGAGTTTCTTCAAATCACCCTATACATAGCCATACTATGAATCAAATAAATTTGTAAAGGTAGTAGAATAAAAAAACAATTGAGCATTCATAATTAAATTACCACATGTGCATTCGTGTCCTTCTCGCTTTTAGTCTTGAGTGTATGAATATACAAAACGGCCCTGTGATTTCCTGTTGACATTTTCACAACTCTTGCACTAGAACAACTTTGTTGTCCACTTGACATTTTCACAATTGCAGATTTAGAAGGACCAATAGGTGTTGATATTCTCACAGGTGCAGATTTAGAAGGACCAGCAGATGTTGACATTCCATTTCTCTTAGCACATGATTTCCTGTTGTGCCCAACTCCTTTGCAACTCGTGCATCTGATAACTGTGCCTACCTTGGATATCCTGTTGGGTTTAGGCTTCTCAGTTGACTCCCTTTTCCTCTCTTTCTTAGGCCTTCCTGGAAGTTTGACATATGGTGGAGCTAGAGGCTTTTCCCTTTCTAAGATGGGCCAGTTGTGCATCCCCTCTACTGGTTGTAGGTAGTGACTGTAGGTTTTCCTAAATTCAGAAACTGAAAAGCATGGTGCTATGTAGTCTTCTAAGCAATGTGTGACGAAGTAAATGCAACTTATTGCATGTGGACATGGCAAACCAGCCAGCTGCCAGTACCTGCAACTACAGGTTCTTGCAGTGAGATCTACGGTCCACCTATGGTCATAGTGCACTACTTCATACTTGTCATTGCCATTACTAATTGCATGACAGTAACCAGACTGAGTGATGTACACATTGAGCTTCTTAAGGATGTTTGGACAGATCATAGTGGGCCATCTATCAACTTTGGTGCTATTATATTGGATCCTCACCATTACCTTCCTTCTAATCATTTCAAGCATGCTGATGATAGGGTAGAATCTGGCCTCCACTATCCATTTATTAAATGATTCACAAAGGTTATTATCTACTGAGTCACAATAAGTGCCTAACCTGAACCATGCCCTGCTCCAGTGACTTGGATCTGTGTTCATAAGTGCTTGTGCTCCTCTAGTGAACTGCGCCAGTCTAGCCCTTTCCATGTTGAATAGTGGGCATGATGCCTTAGCACATTTCCACCACCTCTTCTGCCATTCCTTCTTCTTGAACTTTTTCCTCCAATTGGCATACAAGTGCCTTGCACAATTCCTATGCTCCGCCAAAGGATCCCAGTGCTATATAACATTAAGTATTCCCTGTGTACAATGAACCATGTGAGATTAGCACATTATTTATACCACCAAATAAATAAACTATAAAAAATACATTCCATAAGGAATCAAATGATAATTATTTGTTAATATAAATATTAGTATTAGTATCCTTTTGTGTAAATTTGGTCAAATTTTAGATAATTTGGCTTGGGATAAAACTTAAACATCAAGTTTAACATGAAAGGGTATTTCTCATTAGTTTAACTAGCAAAATTACCCGTGCGTTGCAACGGGAGTATTATTTTTTTTTAAAATGCTATAGTATTTATTATCGGCCCAATCTTTTAAGAACTAATATTAGAAAGTGCATCATCAGAATCCAATATCTGTATCTATAGAGTCAAAATTTCTTATTAATGCAAATTTACCTTGAATTTATCAAGTGATGGCCTGGAATGAACCAACTGTTTTCGGTATCTAAGCAACTCTGACCAGGTTAAACTCCGGTAGCGTGTGGAGGCCTTTCTTGTGTCACCAGCTCCGCTAGAGTCACCACACTTGCCAGGATTGGAGAAGAGGGCAATGGAGACCATAGCCTCTTGTATGGACTTTTGGACCACACTGTGATCCACGCTTTTGTACTCATCATTCGAAACCACCTCACGTACCATAAGCATTAGCTAGAGATGTTAATAACAATAATACTTATTAGATGACTTATTATATATTTAATGATTGTAGTATTGTGGTACCTTTAGCACGTCGTTGATGTCGATTAAGAAGTGCACCGGTGACGGGCATGACTTCCACCTAGACCTAGGCATCTCCATGGCCATCGATCGAGCTGCACCTGCAGCCCACTAATGCCGTCCTGCACAAGCGCAACCACTGTGTGAACAAATCACCGTTGGGTGTGGACACGGCTGTCGACGATTCGCTCTGATTGAGGTCACGATGAGTAGTAGTGGCACTGCATCAGGGTCACTTCAACATGTGTTGCCCTATCCAGCGCATTAGGGTCACTTGAACCTACGTTGCCCTGTCCACTGCTCAGCCCCCATGCCGACCACTTCCAGGCATGCAGTAGGCCGACCATCACCTTTCTGAGTCCCGTCACGCAGCGCAGGGAGGTGATCGAGATGGGATTCATCGTTGCTGAAGTGGAGAACGAGCATGTCACGCCATGGCAGGAGAGGTATGTTGGCAGCCTGCTAGGCGTTCCATGCCGGGGTGGGTACGGTGGTATAGTTGGCAGGCCCGGTTATTGAGACAGAGTAGTATTCCGAGCACATCACCAATGGCTGCTCGTTGAAGGACCTGACCATGGAGAGCGCCGACTCGACAGTGCCATCCAGGACGCCGTGGTTGGTGATCTAGAAGAAACAATGTTGTGGTGCCAACGAGCGGCGTAGCATGGGAGCACGTGAGGGTGAGGTCGACCGACGGGGCAACCAAAGCCTCCGGGGTAGCAGGAGGAGATCGATGCGGTGGGCATCAAGAACAAACGCGACGTGGAAGTTCAACAGGGCCAGTGCGTCCTCCTCGTTGTAGTCGTCGACTGTGGCCATCCGTTGCTGAATTAGTCCCTGGTGGATGCATGGCGGAGTGCCTCCACCTCTAATATATGTCGGGTTGATTTGTTTCTTTATGTTTACATGAGAGAAACATGTCCAAGCAAACCGTGGGCGCCGATTTGATTTCGGCACTAACCATAACAATTAGAGTTGGAAGGGGTGGGTTATAGTTTTTTTTTCACTTCATACATGTTTTTACAATTTTAGAAGTTCTTAATGGGCCCCTTTGATATTTTGAATCTAAATACCTAAATACTAAGAAAAATCTCTGTTGACATCAATCTATGCTTCACAGTAGTATATATTTTGTATATTGAAGTCCTAGATAAGAAAGTGGTGTAGACACATATCTATACCTAATCCTCCACAAAAGGCGAAATTTATATGAAAAAATTGATTGAACTTTCCAACGGACTCATTCCATAAGTAAACAATTGATCAATGGGTTCGCTTGGGCAACGAAATCAAGTGCGAGCCTTTTTAAAATTTCCATCGTCTTCTACAATACATAAACCATATATGGTGTGGTGGTATTTGTTTGCCCTATGTTTGCTGGAGACGCACTTGTTTTTATTGGCCTTTTGACATTTATATATTGACTGCTCAGAGGGCCGCATGATAGTTAACCGGAGTGGGCTGTCGCGCTAGATTCGAGCTGTGCACAGCTGACCGGGTTGGGCCAGACACGACCTGTGCACTACCGGGAATTATTCGGACCATAGGCTAGAGTGGGCCATTGGGCTTGCTAAATTAGGCTGCGGAAAAGCCCAGACCACCTGGCAGACAGAAATCTATAGTGAAAACTAAAAAGTGTGCAGAATATGGTGAAAACTAAAAAGTGTGTAGAAATTTTCATAATTTATTATTAGGTAGATATAGATATAGATATAGATATAGATACGTGCCTGATAGTATTACATGGAGATGGTGGAATAATATAATTAATTAGAAGTCCAAGAGCTGCACGTCCTGCTATATCCTCCGTTGTTTCCGTGAGCAAAAGCAAAGGAAAGAAGGTACGGTGGCGTTCATGCGTGGAGAAGGGAGAGCCAAGATGGAAGGGAACATGCACGTACATAGAACGGGACATGCACGTACGTAGGCTTTATTTGCTTAATTAGCCGTGGCAGACGTAAATTTTGAGGTGGAAACAAAAAGAAGTATAGAAATTTTCATGATTTATTATTAGGTATAGATATAGACTAGGAGAATACCCCGCGCATTGCTACAGGGTTTCGAGATAATTTAAAAAGAAATTAGACTATTTATATTTATAGTTATACAAATGAAACTATCTTAAATTAATTTTGATGAATGGTTTGACACATCGATGTGGATAGCTAAATGCATGTTAGTGGATGAAGAGATAACTATCATAATTACATGTGCTAGTTGGCTATAATTGCAAGTTCTAGTGGATTGTTGATGTGGATAACTTGCATGTTGAGGAAAACCTCTAGTGAGGTTTAGTTTTATAAGAGTATAAGATTGTTTCTGTAGTCCCTGGCCATGAATATGGGCCGCCGTGTTTCTCGTGTAGATGCCTCCCCTTCTTATAAATCAAATTCTTGGTGCGTAGTCCACGACATAGCTAGTATTGAATTGAAGTAGCTGCTGCTGTCTTTGTTTGCTCCTGTCTTTTCTGCTTGACCGGATCGATCGGGGCGTACGCGCTGACGCCTGAAGACTGTGTATGCCCCTCGCCCAGCCTAGCTGGTTTCCTGCCTGCTTCACTCCACTCACTACATATATAATAAGTAGTTTCAAAGTCGTTTCAACAAGTGTGCTTCCTTGACTGTTACATGCATGCATGCTTTTGTTTGCTTTCCATCAGCGGCAGTGTGCAAACGCAACAACGCCGATGTGTACTAGGACGACGGCGGCGACGATGAGAAACATATATCGATCTCGATCTCGATCTCAGTCGTAAAAGTCCATTAAAATCAGGTAGGATTCCTCTCAAATCAGATCCCTATATATAACATGTCAACGCGCGAGCAAGTCTAGAGGATATTTATGCCTTTTTAACCCCCTATATAATTATGAACAAAATTGTGATGTATTTTCTAACATATATATGTTTTGATGTCACCTTTCACACCCCATAAATTCTGAATTTAAAACCCAACATGTACATGGATAAACATAAAAGCAAAATCTTATTAAGTGGTAGATTGGACTAAAAGTGGCTTTTGGGTGTAAACTGAATGCAAAATTAGTTCAAGGGTTATCAGGACAATGTTTTACGAAGGATTGAACTTTCTCTAAAGTTTAAAAAATAGACCCACCACCCATCTCCGTTCGCCGTATCATCCGCTAAGCCTTGAGCCTAGGGACATAGCCAGATATTTAGACCTAATCAATCTCTCTTCGGCATGTTCCTAATTTTTTCAGCTGAAGCATCACCATAGCTTTCCCTTGATAAGAATAAATTCATCATCTATACCTTAGGTGCAAACTTGGAGCTTTTTAGGTCTATTGTTAAGTATGAAGCACTTACGAAAACACTCTAAAGTTTGACATCTTAAGCTTGTTATTGGTTTGGAGCTCATATGAAGTATTCTTCAAGATCTTGTGGTGATATAGGCAGTTGATCATTCCATGCATGACACGCTGTGTTAATAGCCTCCACCCAAAATCCATCCAAAGTATTGTACTCATCAAGCACATGTCCTACTCATGGTTTGAGAAAAATTTAGAAAGAGCCTACTACTCGATACTCCTTATACATGATATGTCATGGCATTATGTTCTCTTTTTCGGTTTTGTGGCCTCATAGAGTCACAAGTTATAAAACCCTTCAGCAATACTAGCGCTCGAACGTCTGAACGGACACCCTCGCCTGCACTCTGCATACAGCCCGACCCCACGCAGCTTCATTATGCGCCCCACCTGACCCCGCACAGCGTTTGTGCCCCCGCACGACCCCTCACGCCACCTCCAGTAGCTACAGCAGGCAAGTCACATTGCAACATGTGCAACACACAATCTACTTTTGAAACATCTAAATGGAACACTTGCAATATATGTTTGAAGACAGATGAAATACTTGAAACATACGTCTGAAACACTCACAAAAACACCTGAAAAACACTTAAAAACCATTGCAAACATATGCAACATCCAGATAAAACACTTGCAATATATGTGTCAAACATATGCAACATCTAGATAAACACACTTGTAACATACATGTGAGAAATAGATGAAATATTGGAAATAGACATTTACAACATACGTGTACAACCATTGGAACATATGCAACATCTCGATCTGCTTTTGTAACATCCATACGAAATACTTGCAACATACCTCTGAAACATCTGAAACACTTGAAACATACGCTTGCAACATGCACTTTTGGTGCCACATTTACTTGCTGCCTTAGACGAATGGAGACTCGTCGACACGGAGCTCGATGCAGGCACGGAGCTCGATGTCGTGATGTGGCGCATAGCTCTGCTGGAGAAGGCCACTCTGGTGGAGAAGACGGCTAGCGCGGTGGAGAATGCCATGGCAGGCAGATGGCCTGGTGGAGAGGAAGGATGGTGGTGGCGGTGCTGGAGTGCCATGGAGATAGAGGACGGCGGCCGGTTGGGTGCGGTGGAGAGCGTCGTGGTGGCGTGGTCGCGCTGGAGCATGCCGCGGCGGTGCGGTGAATGGAGAGGAACGGACGACGGGCTCATTAGTGGATATGGTTGGAGGCGAGTGTACGAGCGCGTACGCAAGTGAAGAGTGTTGGTTTGTTGGGCTGGTGTCATGCCCCACCAATGGGACGTCCGGACGGACGGACATCCTTAGCACAACATTACCGAAAACCCTTACTACTCAGTGAAATTGGCACATTCTCATGTCCCCTTCTTAAAAACAACAATGGATAGCATGCATACTGATAAAGAGGAGTAACATATGTCATATATACAAAAAAAAGTTATAAAAACACGACTCCTGTCATTATTATTTTTTCAAAAAGCTACCGGCAAGAGCTTTGCCGGTTATGTATTAATACAGGAGACTCCTGTCATTACATGAAGACTCACGAGACTGCTTGTTACATGTTACATCGCATACATATACATAAATATTGGTGGTCTTGGACATGAATAATTAATGAATCAAGTAATAAGGTAAGGTTACGTTGGTATCACTTGCATGGTAGACGATACACTGGTCGGCAACACTTCACCATCAGTTAGTGTTGTTGGAGAGGAGCGTGATGATGTCTAGCGCCACGGTGCAAAGCCGTCGGAGAGCCTCCTCCCTTGCAGCCAGCTCCGGCGGGTAGTCCCCAGGCCTCTGCCGCTGGAACAACACCCTGCACACCTGCGGGTACTCGGCGGCGGCGCTGACGTGCACGGACGCGTAGTCGTAGTTCTCCTGCGCGATGGAGTCCCTGGCGGCCGACAGCGCGTCGCGGGCCTCGCCATACTTGGTGGCGCACGTGCGGAGCAGCGCCTGCACGGTGCCGTCGACGGAGGTCGTGCTGTTGCCGCCGGTGGCCAGAGCGACGGCCGTGGCCGCGCCTCCCGAGGCGTTCACGGCGGCGGCGGAGACTGCGATGGACGACAGGCCTCGCACGTCGGCCGTGGCGCTGGATGGGTCGGCGCCCAGCGTGGACACACAAAGGTCGTAGTAGGCCGTCGAGTTGCACGTGGTGCGAACCAGTCCGGCGTCGGCGGCGGGTGCGGCTGGCGGCGGGGGCGGAGGAGGAGGAGAAGCGGGAGGCGGCGAGCGCTTGTGGCCCTGGCTATGGTGCGGAGACGACGGTATGGTGCGGGCACCGAGGATGCTCGGAGGGAGGAGCGCCATTGTTAGGATTAGCGTCAGTGCCTTCCTAGTGTTGGTGATGGTTGCCATTGTAGCTGCTCAGCTGTTGTCGTGATGAGGTTGAGTTGAACTGCTTGCTTGTGTTGGAGTGAAGGGAGGAGGAGGATGGCGAGGTTTTATAGGAGAAGGGCATCCATGGTAGGCTGCCAATGTTGACTCCAACAAGAGCTAAGTGACGGAGTCCACGGTCAGCCACCGCCATGCATGCCGCATGCCGTGTATGCTCTCCTCAGTTTCCTCAGTGCTTAACTAGCCATATATAGGCTGTTACACTAGTTTGTTAGGCAGGAACAATCTAGAGAGACTGTAGGCTGTAGCTCCCTGGTTGCTTCTTCTTCCTTAGCAGACTGGCCATCAACAACAGAAATGAACCCCCTTCTAGTCAAGAACTCAAGATAGTTCCGTGTAGACTTGTTTAAGCGTGTTGTATCAGATCGGGTTTGGGTTGGGTTGAAAATAATACTCGATATCTTTTTTTTTCTTGGCTAACTTTTTCTTGACAAATGGTACAGATGGATTAAAGAGATTCTAAACTCCGGTACATCTTCAGTTCTCTTAAATGGCATACCATACAAAGTCATTCATTGCAGAAGAGGAGTTAGGCAGGGGGACCCACTATCCCCACTTCTATTTGTACTGGTGGCAGACTTATTGCAATCAATCCTAAACAAAGGGCCTGTTTAGTTGGTGAATTTTTTTTGGGTAAGTTCCTGTAGCACTTTTCGTTGTTATTTGACAAAATTTATCCAATTATGGATTAACTAGGCTCAAAAGATTCGTTTCGACATTTAAAGACAAACTGTGCAATTAGTTATTTTTTTACCTATATTTAATGCTCCATACATACGTCCAAAGATTCGTTGTGACGGATAGTGCGCAAACTTTTTTGGGTTGGGTGGCCAACTAAACAGGCTCAAAGCAAAGGTTCTGAACCTATTGAAGCTGCCACTGCCTCTCAGACATACCTCTGAATTCCCAATTATACAATATGCCGATGATACTCTGATAGTTATGGAGGCATGCAGTAATCAGCTTATAGTACTAAAAGCTCTACTACAAACTTTTGGTGACTCAACTGGGCTAAAGGTGAACTACAATAAATCAGTCATGGTCCTATCAATTTCCAGGAGGACAGGCTTCAACACCTAGCAAGGACTTTTGGATGTAACAGAGGAACTTTACCTTTCACTTATCTTGGCCTCCCACTTGGTCTAACAAAACCAAAAGTCATTGATTTCTCACCTCTGGTCAATAGATGTGAAAGAAGACTTGCTGCTATCTCTTCCTTCCTCAACCAAGCTGGAAGGCTTCAGCTAACTAACTCAGTTTTCTCAGCTTTTCCCACTTTCTGCATGAGCACTTTTGCAATCCACAACTCAGTAATTTCACAAATTGACAAATTCAGAAAGTTGTGTCTTTGGAGAGGAGCTGAAATAAATGGTAATAAAAAACCAAAAGCAACATGGACTTTGGTATGCAAGTCAAAAGAGGAAGGATGACTAGGGGTGTTAGATCTAAAGACACAAAATGAAGCTCTATTGCTGAAGCATCTTATGAAATTCTTCAACAAAGAAGACATACCATGGGTAGCTCTTGTATGGGAATGCTATTATGAGAATGGTTGTCTCCCATCATGAACCAAGAAAGGTTCTTTCTGGTGGAGAGATATCCTAAAGCTGTTGGATAAATTCAAGGGCATTGCTATGGTAAATGTCAATAATGCTAAATCCTGCTATCTCTGGTCGGATCTTTGGAACAACAGAGTACCAATGCTTACTTATCCAGAACTGTTCTCCTTTGCTAAATCCAAATCAACAATTATAGCTGAAGCAGTCACCATGGATAATCTGCTGGAGCTCTTTAACCTGCCATTGTCCCAACAGGCTTTCCAACAACTCAATCAACTGCAGCAAGATCTCCAACAATTGACGATAAATGATCAAGCTGATTCCTGGACATGCATATGGAATTCAGGAAAATTTTCAGTGGCAAGAGCATATAAGCAGCTGAGTGGCCACAGGCCAATTCATAAAAGCTTCAAATGGATTTGGGATAATTCTTGCCAAAACAAACATAAAGTATTTGCCTGGCTCATACTCATGGACAAATTAAGCACTGGGGAGCTTTTGAAAAGGAAGAACATGGAACTACCAGATTACACTTGTGTACTCTGTAACTCATCTACAGAGGAAACAATACTTCATCTTCTAATCACATGCCCCTTTGCTTCTACCTGTTGGAACTGGATTGGCTTACAAATTCATGATCAAGCTAATCTCTTCCAGAACCTGGAGCTATTCAGGAGGCAATTACAGGTCCCCTTCTTCATGGAAATTCTGATCATCATGTGTTGGACCATCTGGCAGGCGAGGAATGGGGTCATTTTTGACGACAAAATGCCCACTATTAATCAAGCAAAAAGAGACTTCAAGTCAGAATTTGCGTTGTTAATGATACGCGCAAAAAGAAGCTACTTCCCAAGAATTGAGTTATGGCTAAACAGTCTAGTCTAATTTTTTTGCCTGGTTGATCTTTTTCTTTACTTTTTTTTCTCCTGAAGTGCTCCCTCTGCACCTCCCCTACCTGTTATTTGTAATTATTTACTTCAGTATTTTTATTCTTAATAAATCCACCAGTAGGGGCTTGCCCCTCCTGTTTCCATCAAAAAAAACTTTGGCTCGACCTTTTAAGTGTCTGTTTGGCAGGGCTCTTTCTCAAGAGCTCCGTTCCTTTGGAGGACCCAGAGCACTTGAATCTAATGATATTTATCTAGTATTATATACTAATACTTTTTTGTACATATTTAGTTAAACTCAAAATGTTTTTTAAGGAAAAAAACTCAAAATGGTTTGACTCTGTACTATGTTTGAATTGCATTCTTTTTTGGATGGAAGGAGTATTAAGCACTGCATATAGATGTCCCCATAGTTGCAGATTGAAAGCACACTAACGACAGTGAAAAGACTAACTCTTGTGATTTGTGAAGCAGCACAAGTCAAGTTGCTCTCCACAAGTAGGCATCACCAACCGCTTACTCAACAATCCAAGGGCACTTCTCTTATTATTTAATTCTATTCTATTGTAGTTCTTCCTGATTGCGAATATGAACCCGTGTGTCTCTCGTGCATGAGGCCGGATGCCTCCTACTAGGTTAATTAAATTATATATATTGCCACCACTTGTAAATGCTTGGTGCTTAGTCCACTGAGAAGTAATCACAGTATTGAACTGAAGATGTTTCTGTGTCTTGGTCTTCTGTTTTGTTTCTTGCTTGACCAAAATCAATCAAGATGTTTCGTAGCGCGTACGACGATGAAATAAACATACACATAGATGGACCCTAGTCGTCGTCGAATTAAGTCCGGTAGAATCCGGTATGGTTCCTCTCAAATCTTGTAACTTGTCATGAAAATTTTTTATGCTTTTTCAATCCTTTTGAAGAATTCTAAATAACTTGGGAAACTTTAGGTCTAGATAATGATTAATAAATTCGTCCAAGTGGATTGTTCTGCGCCAACCAAAAGACCAGTGGTACGTACGTGTTTGCATTGAGAATCCAAAATATTGATCGACTTCCATACCTACTTAATTCGCAAATGAGCTTTTCAACTTAACTAATGATGATGGGCTACAACAGAATTTGCTTAAACAAATACTACTATACTCACTTATTAGGAGATCAAACGACCATGGCTTAGTAGGTGAAAAGAAGGTTGTGTAGTCTGTAATAATATTTGTTTCAATAATCTTCATCTTAATATTCTTTTTCCCTATAGTAGTACGGGTTGGGAGCATCGCAATAGCTAGCATATAATGGCATAACCTTTGTAGCTTGAGTTGCTAACTTAACCACCATAGGGATGTGTTGGATTTCAATATCAAAATCAATAATATCTATAATCTTAATCCACTAAATGTATAGAACTCTTCTAAATGGTATTTCATAATGTAGATACTACTAGGGTCCTATACAACTTAAATTTCCATTAAACATAGATATTTTCTATTGTCTCCAAAATGGGAATAACTATAGTCAAAGACAACATAGTAAAAAGGGTCTGCATTGGTAAAAAAAATAAAAGTGTTATTTTATACTTACCATGACAAGAATTTATATTTATTTCATTTTTGCGGAGTTTCCTAGAGGTTTATCTTACTTCTTTGGGTCTAGAGCGACTAATAAAAGCACTCCCAACCTATTATCTAGGGCATCTTCGTCATTAATTAGGTTGCAAACTAAGCAAAATGGCGATGCAGCATTGGAATTAAGGAAGAAAAAGAAGGAAATGGTTTGAAGAGATGTGATAGGTAGATGATAGGAGAGAGAAGGCACATGATTAGACAAAAAATTGGTTTGAAGAAACTATCCATTGAAAAAGTGGTTTCTATGTGGTGTCTAGATGATTTGACAAGTATAGAAACTATCTTATAGTTTTTGGGCTGGACTGTCCTAAGTAGGCTAACCAATATGTTTGCCATGCTGGTTGGCTATGATAGGATGGACAAAAAAAATAATTTGAAAATATTAAATTAATGTTGGATGGGATGGTACATGACATAGATATTCGTTTCACATTATTTTAGACTTAAATAAAAGACATGGTTTTGACAAATGATAAATTAATTTTCATATGATGTTTACTTAAAAAATATACCAGCCCCCTTTGGGTACCGCGACAATGATACATGTGTGGAAGACAAAGACATGTTGTACGTCTTGCATGCCATGCTATGGAGGCTGGGATCATGTATACCTTATTGAGGCATGGCCAAAGAATCAGTAACAAGTTATGCATTTGATACTAATGGTTCTCACCATGGGTAAGTATGTGTATTCTTAGAGATATTAGAGTCTTACCTAGTGAAGAGGCATATTGACAATTATAAAACTGATTCCCACATCTTTGTACATAATATGCCCTCATCCTATAATCACTTTATTGAATTATATTAAGAATAGTGTTTTTAGAGCTATTGCTAGTGCAATTTTTGATGTCGTTGAAAGGAATAGCTAGAATTTAGTTGAACATCATTGTCCAAAAGTTGTTTGGGGAAATTTTCCATTTCCACACTGCACCATGTATCCTTCAAAAAGGCGATTGGTGTTTGATGCTCCAAACCTTGAATCTAAAACAATTTTAACATGATTATATTTTTTTACGAAAGAGCATGATATATGTTGACTCGAAAGAGCCAATGGGCCTTTGCATATGAAGAGATAGTGGTGGTCTATAGTAAAACACTTGTCAAGTGAGCTATAGCCACAAAGCATCTAGTGTCCCATGGATATTAGTAAAGGATCAAGTTGTAGCTATAGACGATATATACCACAATTTTGCTAGTGGATTGAAACACACACTAACAAAAGCAAACAACTACCTTTTAGGAAAGGAAATTCAAGTTTCTATTGAGACAAATAAGCATCAATCGTCGTGAACTCATGCACAGCCATATAGCTCAGCTAGTTAGGCTGATTGTGGTGTAACCTACATACCATGTTGGAGTCTCTAACTCAGCATGGGTGCTCGCATTTATGGATAATTATTCTTTCAATGCTACATGACATGTCCATCGATAATGAGGTGCTTGTAGTGTCTTCGCCAATCTCAATATATATAGGCACAACATCTTGGAAGAGCTCATAAAGGTATGGTGTGCATGCGCGTTCGTAGGGATGAGCCTATGTGGGTGTATATAAGTGAATATATGTGTAGTGTGTTTAAGAAAAGTAGGAACCCCCCTATTTTATTATATTTTTGCGAAGTGGAGGAACATTATGTTAATAAATTTGGCATAGTACCTCCTAAATTACATAAGGAAAACATGAAACAAAGAACAATATTTTATCTAGGCCTTCATAAGCTTCTTTCCCGGTGACCTTCATAAATATATGTGATGGCTTGAATGAAGAGAGTCCACTGAACATTGAAGGTAGAGATTGCAAGTCCCATTCTAAATTTGCCAACCACCCCCAAATATTGGAGATGCCACAATATCAGTAACCAGATCAAAACACATATGAAGTAACGAAAGAATATCAGCGGTTGTATCGTCAAATGTGGCACAAGAAGCAAATTTGACACCTCCAATTCTTGAGCCATTAAGGGTTATGCTATCTAGACTTGTTCAAACATTGGGCTGGGATTTAAAAAGGTTGGTGGGAAATCCCGGTGCTCAAGCCCACTCAAAGCTTGGCACCATGCTGAATTTTGAATCATGCACACTCGTTAAGAGCCAATTTTAGCGATCAAAGCCGAGCAATTTTCACACGTTAGTTCTCAAATGAAAAAATGGAAGCAAGAGCCTGCCCGGTGTTTTAGTGCTCACCGGACAATGAAGCATTATCCCACCCAGAGTTGTTTCGGAGCTAGGCCTAAGCGGGCTAATGCTCTCCACATCCATCGACCCAAACATCAGTGATGGATAGACCAAACGTCGTGGCCAATGCTAAAATTGTAATAGAACCGACCAATTATACGAAATTAAGTAAGAAAATCACCGCCAGCGCAGACGATTTAGCAAACTTAAACCCGTATAACCCAGTAGTCTGTGAAATCACGAAGGATTTCAAACTAACTCACATACCAGCCAAGATCGTAATAAGTTTAGCGATCACCATCACATATTATATAAAAGTTCTCATCACAGATACATCAGAGTTTAAACATAGTTATTACAAACCGAGTTCAAATAGAAGTAGCGGAAGCCATTTTGTTCAAACCACACACACTCACACGGAGTTCAAATACAGTGTCAGCTGATGATCATCTCTAATAAAAGCATTAGACGAGACTTAAGGAATGACCATGCCCATGGTCCTAAGCATCACCCATCGCAGGATAAAGGCAGTTGATACAGTAGCCGTAATACATCTGCCCATCTGCAACAAGTGGGAACAAAACCCTGAGTACGAGAACATACTCAGCTAGACTTACCCGACATAACCGAAAATAAAGTGACACCAAGGATTATGAAGGGCTTTATAGTAGGGTAGCTGACTCATTTGCATAAAGACGTTTTTTAGTATTATAAGAACCTTTCCAAAAGCATTATTGTCAAGTTAATTATTATTAACCTGTCGACTACATTTGCACCTATACTAGAGCAAGCATGTGATTAAGCAAATAATGATAACCAATGATCATTAACAGCTTCCATAATGTCATATTCATTATAACTGTCCAAGTGTTCCATCAACATTACTACGATGAAGTAACTCAAGTCAAGTGTTCACTATCCAGTGAACGATGATGATTCGAATCGATTATTAACCAGCTGGTAATTTATTCCTTACACAAACCTCACTCACCCGCTAAAGTGATATATTGGAGTCAACTATCTAGGAAAATCTCAAGTTTACCAGGAACCACATGTACCCGGGGACCGCCCGACTGCCTTTTGGTCTTATCATCGCGCTCCCGTGTCCTACCACACCTGCTCTGATACAGTGCGCTGCGGGCAATCCACTCGGCCCGAATAATCTCCCAGCTTCGCGGTCGAAAGGTACGTTATTCGGCCAGTTAAATGTAATGCATGAGTTCAACATGACCCGAGGCCCAACAACGGTCGGTCCTTAATCGACACAGATGGAAAGCACTACAGTCCAAAACCCTGTAAGTCTCCATTCGGTCTCAACTTTCAATTAACACTTAGTTATACTATGACTACATAGTTATCCGAGCAGATCCAGGTAACCACCTATAGCTCGTAGGTGACAGGAAATCACCTGACTTCTACCGGTCTAAGCCAGCTAAGCATTGACTTGACTGCGGATACCAGGGTAACAAGGATATAGTATAACAAAGATAAACAAGGTATAATGCAGCAACGATTGCAAATAACTCCTAAACATAATGCATCAATTAAAGTAAAGAATTAATTAATAAATGCAAACCGGGGAAGAAAAATGCTCCGGGGCTTGCCTCTCTCGAATGAGCTCGGGCGGTGATCGGGGCACTCCGGAAGATCCTCAACGTCCTCCTCGTCTGCTTCGGTCACCTCTTGAGGCTGCACCTCGGGTTGCTCCTCTGGCTCCTCGGGTACTACGACTGGGATCTCGGTTTGCGATCCTATATGATGTAGATGCGTAAGTGCTTATGCAAAAGGTGCATCGGATGAAATGGTCACAATGAATATGCTTGCATGCAACGTAGATGAGCATGAATTGCTTTAATGGGTAGAGCCTAATACAAATCGCATACAAGGTAGTCAACATCATCCAAGAACATATACTAAAGCACATGTCATCTACTACATTCTCTTCTACTACTAATCATGCTAAATCAACACATCTCATTGAATGCTTCAAAGATACACCAAAGCTTTACTAGGTTCTTAATCATGTATAAAGCATTATGCAATTAAACCCTAATTAATACTAGGTTTGAATAGGAACATCTATTTTTACAGCAAAGGAAAATCTTAGAAAATTAAAGTGGCTTACTATCATCTAACCTAGCATGCCACAAAAATTTCATTGCATTTGGGCTACTAGAACTGCCTACACAAAATAGACAAACTGCAGGACAGAAATGCCCCAAAAAATAGTTTGTACTACGAAAAGTGTCAAACAACATATTAAGTACTTTTCAACAATCTACACAGTAAATAATAACTGTAAAAAAATTATCGTACCCATGTTTTGTTCATATTTTTCCCTCTATCAAAATAACAAATCTAGGCAATAAATAACACTTGAACTAGACATCAATAATTTCACACAGAACATGAATAGCATATATTTTTTCCCAGAAACTACATCACAAAGGAAAACTAATGCAAGTGAAACCATATTTTTCTGAGCTTTCTATAATTTATTATGCATTTATCAAGAAAACTGGAATTTCAATGATTAAATAAAAACTCTACAGAAAAGTATTTCAAACTTGACATGCAATATTTTTACAACACAGATCTACTCATGAGGATCACAACAAAATTTATTTCAAAAATTTTGGAGCCAAAAATCTCAAGATATGATTTTTAGTACCCTTTTATCATTCTCTAGAAATGTATTTTCAAAATCATTTTAAATCAAACCGACTTACACTGCTAAGTGCACCCCGCTTCCTCTACACAGATCCACACAGAGGAGCCGACAGGTGGGTCCTCGGGGGAAACCCGACCCCACCCGTCAGTGGCACCAGGGAGAGGCGGCGGCTCGTCGGCCGGAGACTCGCCGGCGGTGGGCAGACGGCGATGAGGTGAGCACCAACGTGATCAGCTCGACGAGGCGAACCGGCCAGACCTAAAAATAGGGGCAAAGGAGGAGCAGAGCGACCTCGCCGGCATTAATGGCGGTGCGGCTCACTAGCAATGTCGCCCTTGCTGGCCACGGTAAGGCAAAACGGGGCGGGTAGCGGCCACGCGCGTTCAAGGTGGACAGTCAAACGCGAAACGGGGAGGAATTGGGGGACGGAGCAGCTCCGGCCACGCACGTCGGCCAACGGCGGCCATGGCGGGCAATAGGGCCTCACCTTGGCTCAAACCGAGGCGCTGGTTCGCGTCCAGCACAGAGGAATAGGTGGCGGAGAGGGTGGGGAGACGAATCGGAGGGAGTCGCGGCCGTTGAGCGGGAACGGCGGCGCGGAGGTTTGTGGCGCCGGTGATGGCACGGCCGCCGCGAGCTGCTGCTGCTGCAGTCTGAGCGAGGGAGAGGAGGAGTGCGCGGGCGAGGAGGTAAGCAGGGGACAAAGGACATGGAGGCGGAGGCAGTGTGCGACCAGGTGGGGGGTGAAGGCAGGCCAGAGGCGCAGCGCGACGAGCTTGCCGGCGCATGGCCGCCACGCGGCGTGCGCGGCCTGACGCGGCAAGAAAACACGCGCGGGCACTGGCGAAGGCGGGCGCGCGGGCGAAGGTGGGCCGGCTTCGGCTGGTGGGCCGGAAAGGAGGGCGCGGCCCGTTAAGCGAGAAAAGTGATTTTCCAATTCCATTTTCAACTAAATTTTTAAATAACAGTTTCAAATCCCATTTTGAGCAGGAAAATGACCTTTTCTGAAGATGACCCAAAAATAAAAGTTGCTTAGAATTTAATTCTCTACAACTTTTATTAAGGGACCAACTCAAAATTTCCAACAGATTTTGAATTGAAAAGTAAAAGCTAAATAGGGAGGATGTTTTACTAATTTCAATAATATTTTCAAAAGCAAATTTTGTCAAAAGTTTGAATACAAACTTTGCTCCAAAAATTGTGCTAAAACATCCTAGGTGATTTACACTTATAGCCACACATGTTATATTAGCTTAACACGCATAATTAAGGCAAAACAATTCTAAACAAGTGTATGCAGCATTCATGTTTCACGAGTATGTTTGATATGTTTCAAAACATCGTTTCAGTTATTATTTTACATGATTAGGCATGCATGATTATGATGCTTGATGATGCATAATATACATGATTTGCAGTGCCTAAATGCCTTGCGTAACACCGGGGTGTTACAAAAATCATCATGGGTAATAAGTTATATACTGAACATCAGTGATGGCTCCATGAGTTGATTTGTTTCGACTAAAATCATAAAGGACCACTAGAGTAATTTGGCTAAAGCCTATAATGGACTGCTGGGTTACTTGAGGAACGGGCCCTTGATCTTTTTGCCACCAGCGAGCTCAATTCACAGTGCAATGACACATTTTTCATGTAGTTAATTATCCCTTATCTACATTTTTTTTAATTTTGAACAAAACAACACACCAACGATTTCTGTTATTTTAGTTCCATCTTTCCTAATAGGATTTTTGTAATAGAGCTTAAGGTCCTCTTGATCATGTAAAAAAGTTTCCATGTTAAAGCAATCAAGGGATGCAAGACCACCATTAATAAACCAGACCATATAATTGTTATGCTATATTAAGATGGCTTGGCGCATGTGGCGCTGATGTGTGCTACACAAGCTCCTCTTTAGTGAGATACAAAATATGTGGTGCTTTGTGAGAAGCTATGCGCTAATTAAAACATGCAAGGTGTATTGTGAAAGGAGCTCTAATAAGTAATAACCGGTGCAATAGTACAATATACGCCAAAATGGCCTCCAAACATCAAAGCCAAAATTCTGCCTTTTGGCAAACATATAAAGTCAGGTTGCTGTCGACAAGCTGCCACTTTTACTGGACATTTTCGAATGGAGCACTAACATGTTTCTCGTGTGGATGCCTCCTAGGTTGGTAGCACACGTTCAGTTTCCACCTCTAGTTTAAAGGGGCGACAGACTTTAAACTAGCTTTTATTTGTGCTTAGAGTCGCCCACGATAGGCTACACATTGGATTTTCCTTCGTGTAAACTGAAGATGCTGCTGCCTGCGTCCTGCTGCTGCTGTCTCTCTCGGTCAGCTCCTAGCCTCCTAGCTAGTCGTCCCAGCCCCAGCTGCTGGTGGTTTCCTACCAGCTTCACTCCACTCCACTCACTCACTAATCTCTCAAGTGTTTTGACTATTGCAGCAGAGGCATCATGCATCATCCTTTGCCGCCTGTATGTGTACGTTGCTTTCCAGCGGCGCACGGCAGCGCAGTGTGGTGGTAGTCCAGCGGACAAAATATATGTGTATGGTGTGGGAATTAACGCGTATGAATTGAAGACGACGACGAGACTTTGACAGGTCATACATGTATATATAGTCCATAGACATCCCAGTTGTAGAGTCTGGCGAAATCCGGTAGGGTTCCTCTCTATCTGAAGATCTGAAATCCAGTAGCGCGTCGTCGTTCGTGCTGCATGTCAACCGTGTCTGCCGACGGCTGCTGCGGGATGATCTCGATCGAACTGGAAGCATGGCTGTCTCTGCCTACTTTACTAATTAGCCAGCAAGCTATACACTACTACAAAAATAATTTTGAGACAACCTCTTTTACAATGGCAATCTAAAAGTGTTCCAATCGGGGAATCCTGTACTCTTATAATGCTAAACCCTACTAGAGATTTCTCTCGACAAGCAAGCTATCCGCATCAATAATCCACTAGAACTTGCAATTATAGTCAACTAGCATATGTAATTATGATAGTTATCTCTTCATTCACCAACATGCATTTAGCTATCCACATCGATGTGTCAAACTATTCAGCAAAATTAATTTAAGATAGTTTCATTCATATAACTATAAATATAAATAGTCTAAATTCTTTTTAAATTATTTGGAATCCCCGCAGCAATGCACGGGGTATTCTCCCGGTACCTAGCAATTTCAAACATGCTCAGCCCATTTATAGAGATTATAGATGTCCAAGCAGACTATGGCCTGTTGGCACAACACGAAGCCCAGTATTTTGGCTCAGCATGAGCATGGCATGGCCCGGTGACTAGCGGGCCCGGCTGGCCTAGCCTTGATGCATAGGGTCGTTCCTAAGCCGCTCCCTAGGCACGGCGGGCTGGCATGGCACGACACGGTATTTTATGGAAGGGCCAATGGAGGCCCGCTCCCATTCACCTAATTAACCCTATCTCATTTTCTTGTATCCTATTCTCGAATGCTCGCCCCCAGTCGCCGCTCCCCCTTTCCCACACGCGTCACGAGCAGCCTCGCTCCTCTTGCCTTCGCCTTGCTCCCCCTCTTCCACGTGGCCGTGCCGCATCACCTCTCTCCCTCGCTCCCTCTCCGCGAATCGCCGACGGGGTGCGCCGCTATGGACTCCTCTCCTCCGCAAGGTCGCTCCTCGGGAGCGAGCACGGTGTGCCCGATCTCCATCTTGCCGCCGCCTTGAGCTTGGCCCGTTGAATCCCCTACGCCCGTCTACTCTCTTCACTGGATCTGGCATCGAGGGCCTCAGGGGAGAGTGCTCCGGTGGCCGCCACTTCCTCCCGCCTCCCCACGCCTCACGCTACTGCGAAGCTACCTCCCTTCCCTCTCTCTCTCTCTCTCTCTCTCTCGTCTCTAGCTCTTTGCAGGTCACGGGTTGGCCCGGCATGCTGAATGACGTGGGCTACTCAGGATGGCCTAGACCGAAAAGAGGCACGACATGCCATGCCTGGGCCGAAGGCTAGTCATGAAGCCCTCTTCGGCACGGCCCGGGAGGCACAACGTGCCATGCCGGCCCGACCCCCATTGGGTCGTGCCTAGAAATGGCCCGTGCCGTGCCGGGCCGGCCCGACCTAATGGACATCTATAATAGAGATAGCTCAATAAAATATACTACCACAAAAATGATTGTAGGAGACAAACCTCTTAAAAGGCACACCTCTAAGCCTAAATCCACTCATGCTGGTCTCCACCATGGTGCCACCTCTCCCAATGCTAGCACTCCCATCTTCTTGCCCAACTTCATGGCCGTGGTGGTGTGTTCTGCTGCAAGAGGCGGGTCTGTTGGAGCCTCGGCCTCCAAGACCTCAAAGATCTTCCTCTCCATGGGGGGCAAATCTCTAATGAAATCCCCAACCTTGATCCATTTCATCGATCCTCAACCCCAAATCCGAACTCGTCGATGGAGAAGGATGGCACAATACGTGGATGCGCCGTGTAAGTCGATGACAAGCTCCCTGCGACTCTAGAAGCGCCTACCCAATCACGGTAGCATCCAAATCCAGTGAGCCGGTCCCTCATCTCTCTCTCTCCCTCTCCTCTCTGTTAGAGATCAGTTCTATGTAAGTCTTGACTGCTTCCCCATGCATGTAGCTGACTCAATGTTAGTTTCTCATGCAGTTAGATCGATCATGGCTAACATCCTAGGTTTACAGGCCTTGTCATCCTATAAATGTAGTACACCAAACTCATCAATAAAGTCTTGTTGTGTCAATAATTCCTATGTTCGTAGTCATAATATCAATATAGAAATATATACAACACAAAGTACCCAAGGGGGAGAAAGTACCAGAGGGCGAAAACTTGTTGAGATCATGCATTCATTTGGGAATTGCATTTGTTCAGGGGGAGTTGCATTTTCAGCTGCTTTTGCTAGTTGTATTGAGCCTTTACCTCTTCTGGAGGCACTAGTAGTGTTTCTGGAGTTTTCGGTGTTGCTCCATGATTTCTTGCTAGTGGTGTTGAGCCCTTATCTGCCTCTTATTGAGGACTAGCTGTTTTGCTTGGTTGCGTTGAGCCGTTGCCTATGTCTTTGGAGACCAAGCTTTGCTCATTTCAAATGACCACATTTTGGCTTTTAACTAGCTTTTGGTCATTTGATCGATTTCTCTGTTTTTCTTTTGCTTTTGATTCATCTCTTTGTGTTTGGTGTTGACAATGCACTCACCAAGGGGGAGATTGCAAACACGTGGTTGATATGTTCCCACAATGTTCAAGTGTGATGAGTGATTGTAAAGGAGACGATCAACTTTAGTTGAGTTTGTGAACTAACCATAGTGTGAGTGTGGTGTTGTGTAACATGTATCTTGGCTTTGGTGCGCAGGTGTGGAGCTTAGAGGCAGTGGCTGGCGACAAAGGTGAAAGTCATGTAGGTTCATGCCGATGGACCAGGAGCGGTGAAGGGTGGACGTCGGGCTAGGACTAAGGGATCGGAGAAGCTAGGTGACTAGCCGCGGTGGCTGACACTTGGGGACATTGACAAGCGCAAGTGTACATGGTGGAGTTGACCATGTTGACCGGGTCAAGACGGCGGTCAAGAAAATCAAGCAGAGGCGCTGGAGGACTTAGTGATCAGGCGATCGAGGACTGGCGGTGACACATGTTGAGATCACAAGGGACACGTATGGAGTATGCTAGTCACGAGTAGTTTGGTGGTTTGGGTCTCAAAACCACATGTGGATGGTTTTCAGGTTTGGGCCTCAAAACCCGTATGCGGTTTTGGCGGGAATCGGAGGCGGCACATGGCGTCATCACAAAGTTTGTGTCGAGGCGAAGCTAAGTCATAAAGGGTGTGTGGCCGTCATATGCTTCTATCTCAAGTTGGACCATTACGCCCCTGAGGTTAAGTTGTTCAGCACAATATCTAGGGGTATGTTGGAATGTGTAATAGCCTCTATAAATAAGAGGTGGACTGCCCCCAACTAGCAATCTCTTCAGCTCCTTTCATTTTGTATTCCCCTGTTTAGGTTCCTATCTCTCTAGATTGCTACTGAGATCCATAGTCTCTTTTTTTATAACTTATGTATCTATACATTAAACACTCCTGGCTCTCATAATGTAGCTCAGATAAAGCTAGCTGCTCTGTTTTATGTTTTGTTCTACTTTTAGTGTATTTAATTTTAATCTTTAGTAGAAAAATGAAAGTGATAATTATATTTATATCCATAAGTTGGAATGATTAGATAGTCAATTCAAAATTCTTTTGGCAAAGAATTGTAATACTCTCCTTTGTGCAGACTTGTCCAGCAATCACTTGTATGTCTAGCTAGATGTTATTATAAACAACAATCCTGAAGTTATTGTTATTATGGACGTTTTGATTGTCCAGAGTCTTGGTGTCCTCCTATGGGCACGTCTCCTGTGAGCACGTGAGGTTCAGTTCTAATGTCCAGTAAAAACTTTATACACCAGAGGGTAGTGAAGCTGACTAGCAGCGGCTCTTTTTTTGTAGTATTGGCATTTGTGGACTTCACAACAAGAAGGTACCAACTCATATCGCAGCCCTGCTTTGGGTGTTACATAACACGTATGAGTCTCTAAGACAAAAAGAGGAGTTCATTGCGTTCCAGATTAACCACCCATCATTGTTGATGTACATTGGGTTTTGGTAGATTCCTTTCTTTTCACGTTGTTGCACACTAAATTTGCTTATCCCAATTTACAAGCTAAAGTCAATATGAAAAAATGGTTACAAACTACAATAGGTCTGGGATGGAAACAAAGGTTGAAGAATGTTCCTGATTTCTAGCGGACATACATGCGTAGTTCCCAACGCCCCAAGGGTGCCCCTAGGAATAGTCTCAAAGTGTCGGTCTACCAAAAAGGGGCTCACCAATGTTTCCGTCTGAGTAGAAACTACCTTGGACATACTTATGCTAGGGTTAGTATATCTAAAACTCCTCTTTTTAACTCAAATTGCTTGCTAGGGCGACCCGACTGTCATCCAGTAGTAGCCAAAAACGGAAAAAGATGTGTGCAATAGCCCACGAAAAATAGACGAAATTGGAAAACCAACAAAGACATATGATTTATGCACTAGGACCCACTAGAAAAGGACCACAATTGTCATCAAACAAAGTTTAGATTGTATAATCTGGTGAGAAACCACTAGTGCATAATGGAGGACCCCGACACCGACCCTCTCTGCTCCTTCCTCGTCCCCCCCCTCCCCAGCACCAAATCCTCCTAGATCTGCACCACTCCTAGCTCCCCACTCTCATCAATCACTAGATCCGCATCCGCCTTTGCCCGAGCTATCCTCCAAGGGGCCTCGCCCGCAACCGCTCACTGAGATCACAGAGATCGAAGCGGGGAAGGATCCAGTCAATGGAGAGTCTGAGTCGCTGGCACCACCATCACTGCCATTAGATGCTCAATGGCCCCTCCAACCCAAGATCCTCCTCAACCAGTAAGCCCAACGTTGATCGACCAAGAGCTGTAGGAGAAGGCATGGGAGCCGCTCCTAGATTTGGCAATGGATTTAAAAATTTTCAAAAATCTCAGGGTGGCCTCGGCGCTGTGTGATGGCAGGCCCATCTTCAA